>JAWWNH010000242.1:0-1467500 GCA_034641385.1 Darevskia mixta
TCCTATCTTCCACTGCCTCTAGGAGTTTCGTCAAACTCATGTTGGTCGTTTCTATAACACTGTCCAACCATCTTGTCCTCCGTCGTCCCCTTTCTCCTTGTGCCCTCCATCTTTCCCAACATCAGGGTCTTTCCCAGGGAGTCTTCTCTTCTCACGAGGTGGCCAAAGTATTGCAGCCTCAGCTTCAGGATCTGTCCTTCCAGTGAGCACTCCAGGCTGATTTCCTTCAGAATGGATAGGTTTGATCTTCTTGCAGTCCATGGGACTCTCAAGAGTCTCCTCCAGCACCATAATTCAAAAGCATCAATTCTTCGGTGATCAGCCTTCTTAATTAATTAATTGATTGATTCCATTAGGGGTAATAAATTGCCTTTTCACCAGCAGGCTTCTCTTTACAAGTATTATAAATGCTGTGGTTAACTCTGCTTAAGACAGGCTGTTTGCTGCTAACTGAAGGTTCTGATTATTATTATTTGGATAAACTGGATAAACTTGGATAAACTGGATGAGCCCTGCATTTGTTAAGATCTATTGTAGGGGACTCTTGCTCCCTTACAAGTTGGCCAGTGGGTTGCTAGCACCATTTGTCTCCCCACCCCAAATCTGCTTTTCTGATATATATTTTTGCCAGGTTATGGAGCAGGACTTGTACAATCGTAGCAGTGTCCACTTTATTTATTTCATAAAATTTATACACTTGCTTGATTGGGGGGGATGCCCTCAAAGCAGTTATACGGAACCCCAAACCTGGAAAGGTCTACCTACCCTTCTCATTGACCGCTTCTACTGCTGAGCTCAAACCTTGCTGTTCCAGATGTCATCTTCCCCTTGAATTTCTGTTGAAACATTCAGAAATTAGTGTTCCATCTCGGACTGCAGCCAGCATTTTTAAGCACAATGTCATCTTAATTGCCCCATCATTTCTTCGCTAAGAGGAAAGCTGTCTTCACTGTGCTGTTCAATTTCTTGATTGCTTTGATGCAGTTTTATCGCTGAGGTTATTGTTTTATATTATTCTGGATGTATAAATCGTTGATTTTGATTGACACATATTATAGGTCACCTTGAATATTCTTACAAAGGTGACCAAAGGCACCTTTGGCAACAAGAACCATTCCCTGTGTCCACTAGAGATTTGGACTTCTGTTTCTTTTTATTATTTATATGGTGCCCATCAGACTGGGTTGCCCTAGAAGTCCCAAAACATCTGGAGTGCCAAGGTTTGCCATCGCTGCGGGCAGCTTCCAAAGGTTGCTATGTCAAGGCAGCATTTCTGTGGCCCACAAAAACATGAAACCAGGTTGCTCAGGAGATCCACCTTGACTTTGTATGCTTTAAGGGCCTGTGAGAATTGGGGTCTTCTCAGGTGAAGTGACAACCCAGTTTTGAAATGCACTTTTCTAGCAGTAGGTGGGGAAAGTTAACTATGAAATGCTGTTGGCCAATTTGGTTTTTGGGGCAGAGGGGTGACATTTTCAGTCTCTTTACAGGAATGAAGATTTTCAAGTAACTTTACATGTTCACAAAAATGTTACTTGGATGATAACTGCTGACAAAAAAACTGAATTTTGGAAAAAATCCCTGTTGTAAACCTTCGATTTTTAGGCTAATTGTTTATTTTCCATCAGATACCCAATCCCATTATGTAGCTTTCCAAAGTCACCCCTGAGAGCATGATCTTGTCTCCAATACACCCCTCCCCCTGCCAGCTTATCTTTAAAACACAGAAAAGTAAATGTTTTGCACTGGGGAGCAAAAGACATAGGAATCAATGCAGGTACCCCTTCATGGCACAGACCTATTGAATCATTGTTGTGCTATGCTATGAAATAGAGAAGAAATAAATCACTCACCCTCTAGTCCTTTTTTAAAATACCAACAACAACACTACTCTGTGAATAATCTTCAAGTATTCTTTAGGTGAGATTGACAAAAAAAAATCTATTTTTTGTTTAAAACTATTGTTGCCTCCATGATCGCAGAGTAGGCCCCAGCCACAATGATCTCTCAGATTCATCACCTAATTTCCTCTATTGTTGCTCTAGCATTGTTGCATGTTCAAACCCAGAGACTTCCTGCTTAAATAAAGACACATTTGACTCAAATTTTAGTTTTGGTTTTTGGCAGAATTTAGGCCAAAACTTTATTGATTATAGAAAAATGAGTGGTTGCATAGGCTCTGGTTCATCTAGCTCCCCACACCCTTCGGGTAGCACTGACCCAGAGCTCTATCATAGGTCAGCCAAGGGTGAACACCTAGGCAGGTGAAAACCCTGGGAACAGACTCTGTTCACTCCCCAGATGCTCCCCTGGACTCAGGCACGGGCACAACTCCCTCTCAGGGGTTGACCAAACCAAGTTGAGTCCCTGGATTCCTTTAATGGAATACCCTTCACATAGGGATAGCGAGACCGTTCTCCCCATCCCTATCACATGAACCAGTGCCTATCCACAACCTTACAAGTTGTGACGAATTGCTACATGGCAGGCGAAATCCAAATGGCAACAGCCAATCAGCCAAGTGGGGGAAATTCCTGCCGTGTCCCTATCCCAACGACAGACGACACACGACAGCATAGCAAGGTCAAGCGCAAAAGCCCTAAAAGTAGGGAGAGGTGGGCGGGTGTTCCGATGCACTGCCCAAAGAGGAAGCTCTAGGACACATGAATGGGTTTATATAGGTCCCTCGATCCGTTTACACTGCACCCATTGGCCAGATTACACCCAGCAATGAGGGACCTACCAATCGGGTGTTGTGGCTACCCAATAGACCCACCCACAACCAGGAGGTCAGTCTCCAGGTCTCACCGCAACACCTGCCCTCTTTTAGGGAGGACACGATTTATCCCATTTCTTTCTTTTTCTTTTCCCCCTTTTCTTTCCTTTTGGCCCTTAGCTCAGCAGTTGGTAGGTCAGTTATGGTGTACTACTGAAGGAGCTTAACAATGAAAAACTTCCCAGAAAGAGAAGAGGTTGTGGAGATGAGTGGTGCAACTGTACACTACACCGGCCCACTTCTTCATGTCAAAAATCAGGACGCATGTCCTCCTGAGGATTGTCAGGTTACCTGCACAGGCCAAATACCAGCCATGGGTGTGTTGAATTGGCCCTCTTCTTTCTATGGAGTTGGCTACCTTTTAGCTCCATGATCACTACAGGATGTCCTTGGAGTATCTTGAATACCATGGCTTTTAGGCAGGGCAGGCCCAAGACATTCTTGCACCTGAGGCAAACAAAACAGCATCCCTCTTCCACTAGGGAAGAAGGAGTGAGTGAAGATCTAAATCAGCACACTAGTGGGGAATATAGTGATCTACATTGGTATCTGCTGCCCCTGTGCATCCTGCCACCAAAGATGGTCACCTCACCTTGTCTCATGGGTGGGCCAACCATGTTTTTAGAATCAATGGCCCTAAATTGATTATACATCTGGATACTCCTTTGCTTTGAGCAGAAGGTGCATTCAGATGTGCGTTCAATCACACAACCCTATTCTTAAACTATCCACAAGCTTTTTCAAGATTTTTTTCACATCCATCGCTTGAAGTTTTCTGCCCCTACCACACACACACTTTTATGGAAAGCAAATTGAACAGAAGGTGACTCAGGATAATAATTAGCCGAGCTACAACAAAAACCATCTCAGAAATCAAATCTGCCAAGCCCACTGCAACCTGATTCCAACGTGCAAGCTTCTCCAAGTGAAATCCAAGTGCTTTGCTTTTGTGAAAAATAATATTAAGGATTCGTTTACCTATCTCATTAAAATTAAATTAACAGTTTGCTTGTATGATGTACATAAAGAGTCAGTGGAAATGCCATTGCTCGACCTTACACACATACCAATCCAGAAGAGAAAAGCTCCAGTCCAATGCAATTAAATAATTTGAAGAGGAACTAAGTAATTTGGAAGTTAAATCCCTAATGTCAGGCTGTTTCAGAAGCCATCTTTTAGTATGTCCTTGAAGGCAGCTTTATGTCTAACCATGTCTATCTGCCATGACTAATGATCGCTATTTCAACTGAGAAAGGCCTTAGGGTGTGTACTGAAGATATTGTTATGCAGAAAGAGGGTGAGGGTAAGACAACTGTGTGCTAGACCAGTATTATGTTCATATTGGTGTTAATAAGGAAGAAAGGAATTTTCTGCAAATCCTTCTGGTATGAACACCTTAAGTTTTCAAATCCCATCTCTAGTACTTACATCAACAGTGCAGAAAATTATATTACATGAACAAATAACGTACTCTTGTTAGAAATGAAGATTGTAATATTAATGGCAATGTCCTCCATTTCGAAAATAGTTACTCCATGGATTTTCTTTAAATATTTTAACTCAAGACTGCTGAGAAATGCATTTGAAAATAGGGTCAGTGCCTTCAAAGATTATCTCCCATGTTTGCCTTGCACACAATTCTCAGTGACACATTGTTGATTTCACACTAGTGATGCAGGAAGGAATTTCTGCCCTTTGGATTTACCTACACCAAGTATTTCTTCGCTTGGTGCCTTGGAAGGCATGGGCTTAAAACAAGAATTCTCCATTTTATTTAGCAGGATTTATATACCATTTAATCATTAAAAAAACTTCTAAGTGGTTTGCAAAAAAGTATAAAACATACACATAAAATCAAATATTAAAAGCAAGCTGACCTGAAAATGTTCAATAAATAAAAGTAAAAACAATCATTTTTAAAAAAAATAATAATATCTGCAGTAAAGTAGAATTAAATGTCAAAATTTACATCAAAATTACATGTCTGGTAGGCTTGTTTAATTAAAACATTTTTAAGGTAAAGGGATCCCTGACCATTAGGTCCAGTTGAGACCGACTCTGGGGTTGCGGCGCTCATCTAGCATTATTGGCCGAAGGATCTGGCATACAGCTACCAGGTCATGTGGCCAGCATGACTAAGCCGCTTCTAGCGAACTAGAGCAACACACGGAAACGCCGTTTACCTTCCTGCTGCAGCGGTACTGTCAGGGGCTGCGCCAGCCCCAAGGCAGTGTCGGAAGACACAGGCAGCGTAGACAGAGCACAATTAACTCCGGAAGCGGTGTTGAAGCTCTGGGACGCTGAACAAGCATTGCCCACGCAAGGAGGAGCTCCGTTAACGCCAGAAGTGGTGCTGAGGCAGTGGGATGAGGAAAGAGCCCTAGCCACGCCAGAAGAAGGGGGAGGGCGTAGGGACCCAGCCAGGACTTCAGTGCAGTCGGAAGGCGGGGAGCAGGAAGTGGAGGGAAACAGGGATGAGATGAGGCTGGAGGATGCTGCCCAAGCCCCAGAGGCAACTGGCATGGAAGACGAGAACGCAGGGGAGGCGACCAGCGCCACCCCGCTCAGGTCTAGATCGCGGAAGCGGAAGGAGGGGAGGCGGCGCCTAGGTTGCCCAAAGCTCTTATGTTGGGGGCGGAGCCGCCAACCGGTATTCCGGGAATCTGATTCAGATGAGACGGATGATGAATTGTGAAACCTATAACGCTTGATGCTGTAAATAAAGCTATTAGCTTAATAGCAAACACGTATGGATGCTTACTTCTGAGGAGACCTCACACACCTCTCACAGGTACCTATTTATCTACTTGCACTTTGACATGCTTTCGAACTGCTAGGTTGGCAGGAGCATGGACCAAGCAATGGGAGCTCACCCCGTCGCGGGGATTCGAACCGCCGACCTTCTGATCGGCAAGCCCTAGGCTCTGTGGTTTAACCCACAGCGCCACCCGCATCCCATTTTTAGTGACTACCTAATCTCAGCAGTTCCTGCAGCCTGTGAGTTGACGTTCCAAGGGGCTGCGGAAAGTTCTACCACCCTTGCTAAACCACCATTGGTGTCCCAAGGACAGTCAAAGCAGAGGTGTGGTCCTTGGAGCTTGCTCTGGGTCTTTGACCCCTTACCAGGGGCAACCTGTCCCATTTTTCTGCCTGAGGCAAAACAGGAAGGGGCTGTGTTCCCATCATGTGAAGTTCTACCTTTTCTGTCGTGGCTTATATTTCTGATGGTACATCAAAGAGTTGGCCAGTGATCACATTTGTACATGTCCTGAAAAGTATAAAGAAGATTGTCAATGGAAAATCACCTTCTGACTCACACGAGAGTTGTGGGATGGTTTTAATAGGTAAAAGAGGATATATTAATTGTAATTTATCCTTCTAGGCAGGCACATAAAAAGAGATCAGCTGGGCAGAGTTTAAATCTCATCTTTAAGCAGTTTAATTGAAAGCAAAAGAATTAGCATGTGAGACCCTTTAATTAATTAAGTTCAACTGCAAAGCAAGCTCCTCCTTTCCCACTCTACTTAACAAAGAATCAGACAACAGACTGAGAAGTAAGTTTAAAATGCGAATTACTTACTCGTTGTCTTGTACAGTGGTACCTCAGGTTAAGTACGCTTCAGGTTAAGAACTCCGCTAAGAACAGAAATCGTGCTCTGGTGGGGCAGCGGCAGCAGGAGGTCCCATTAGCTAAAGTGGTGCTTCAGGTTAAGTACGCTTCAGGTTAAGAACGGACCTCTGGAACAAATTAAGTACCGTATTTTTCGCTCCATAACGCACACTTTTTTCCTCCTAAAAAGGAAGGGGAAAAGTCTGTGTGCGTTATAGAGTGAAGGCCAGAGCAGGGATCGGAGCCGGGCTGCGCTGTGCCTCTCTCAGGCCCCGGCTCCGATCTCTTGCGAGCGTCAAAGCGTCTCCCTCTTTCTTCCACTCTCTCTCACCCCTCCCTCCCTCCCTCCCTCCCTCCCTCCCTTCTCTCTCACCCTTTCTTTCTTTCTTTCTTTCTTTCTTTCTTTCTTTCCTTCCTTCCTTCTCTCTCTCTCTTCCCTCCCTCTCTCCCTCCTTCTTTCCCTCTCTCTTCCTCTCTCTCTCTTCCTTCCTTCTCTCTCTCTTCCCTCCCTCCCTCCCTCCCTCCCAGCCTTTTAGAGGAGGAAAACCAGAAAAAAATATTTTTCTTGTTTTCCTCCTCTAAAAACGAGGTGTGCGTTATGGTCCGGTGCGTGTTATGGAGCAAAAAATACGGAACTTAACCCGAGGTACCACTGTATTTGTTCGCAGCAGCAGCAGCAAAATAAATACAGGCAAAATACTTATATTTACAGTATAAGCAGCCTCAGACATGTGCCTGAGCTGGAGCAGTTGGATATATGTCTGCTCCCATCACTGGTTGAAGAGAAAAGGAACAGGAATTGCTATATGCTCCTTCCCCCTTCACATGCTAACTGGCAAGAATATGCATTGCTGGATTTGCCTGCTAATTTCCCACAAGAGTAAGGTTTATACCACAGATTTATTGCAATAGCAACCTTCAGTAGTATGAATGCAGTTCAAATATCCAAGGGATTCAAACATTTGCGGTTAATGTCATAAAGCAAGGGTGAGAAACATTTTTCAGTGCAAGGGCCGCCTTCCCTTCTGAGGGCCACATGCCATTCTACATATTCTCATACCTGTCTCTCTCCTCCATGCAGTTCTTATTGGAGTTCACTGATGTATCCCAGCTAGCCCCCCCCCAAAAAAAAATTTGAAGAGACTCTGAAGCAAAGCTGGTGAAGAGCGTGGTCTGGGGAGAATCGTGAGGGCCAGCTACAGAATGTGGGAGAGCCGCAGTCAGCCGCTATGCCATAGGTTCCCCACCCCTGTCATAAAGCTAAGGATTAAAAATATGCATCAAATCAAGGACAGAGAGAGAAGAAAAAACAACTATTGTTTACAATTACTTCCTCATGTTCTATTTCTGATTCCTGTGTATCTTTGAGGTTTCTGATTCTGTTTATTTCCAGTAGTGGTGCGTGCCTTCCTGCCTGCCTGCCTGCCTGCCTGCCTGCCTGCCTGCCTTCCTTCCTTCCTTCCTTCCTTCCTTCCTTCCTTCCTTCCTTCCTTTCTCTCTCTCTCTCTCTCTCTCTCTCTCTCTCTCTCTCTTTCTTTCTTTCTTTCTTTCTTTCTTTCCTGTTCTATCAGAAATCAAAATGTGCTAATAACGGACACTTCAGGATGCTTCACCTTCTACAGCTGATTGCACCAGCAGGGATTAATAGAAGGCGAAGGAGGAGGAATCAGAGACAGAAAAATACCTGCCCTGGATGTTGTTGTAATTGGTTACCTCATTAGTCTAAATTTATCTCGCCCCTCAACATTACCTTACTCAAATCATTAGAGCCTAATGAAAAGATAACGTCAATTAGTTAGAACCTCATTATGCCCCATCTATTGGTATCCTGTGAAACAACTTTCAGGCAAAAAACAAAACACACACACAAAATACTCATTTTTTTTTTAATAAAAGATGGGATTAAAAATAACTACATGAGAAGTTTTACTTTCCCTCTTTTAATATGGAAGTGGAATAATCTACCCTCACCCTTAACTCTCTGTATATCTATAATGAAAATTAAAAATTAAAAAAATGGTCAGCATGAAGTATACATGCCTTATTACAGTATGCTTCAAAAATACACTTTTAAGATATCATAATTGACTCATAATTTTGGCTGCCATTTATCACAGACGTTGTGCCTCCAGCTTTTATTTAGCTTTTCTCCAAATCAGTGCACACTGAGGGTAGCTCCTTCCAACTGATGAATGCCATTTTTTGTTTCAGTGTCTAAGAACATAAGAGGATCGGACTGGATCAGGACAAAGTCCCATTCAACTTGTCCTTACAGTGGCCAACCAGTGGCCCATGCAAAGTCCACAAAGCAGGACTTAAGTGCAACAGCACTCTCCCTGCTGGTGGCTCCCTAGCAAGTGGTCTTTAGGCAGGTATAGCTTCCAACAGTGGAGGTAGAGCATAGCCATCATGGCCACTGGCCTTTGATAGTTTCCACCACTATAAATGGTCTCTTCTGCTTTTAAAACCACTCAAGGGAGAGAGAAAGGGGGGAGAGAGAGAGAGAGAGAGAGAGAGAGAGAGAGAGAGAGAGAGAGAGAGATTTACCATAAAACATGCTTAGGCTCAGATATACAGATGACACAACCTTGATGGCAGAAAGTGAGGAGGAATTAAAGAACCTTTTAATGAGGGTGAAAGAGGAGAGCACAAAATATGGTCTGAAGCTCAACATCAAAAAAACCTAAGATCATGGCCACTGGTCCCATCACCTCCTGGCAAATAGAAGGGGAAGAAATGGAGGCAGTGAGAGATTTTACTTTCTTGGGTTCCCTGATCACTGCAGATGGTGACAGCAGTCACGAAATTAGAAGACGCCTGCTTCTTGGGAGAAAAGCGATGACAAACCTAGACAGCATCTTAAAAAGCAAAGACATCACCTTGCCGACAAAGGTCCGTATAGTTAAAGCTATGGTTTTCCCAGTAGTGATGTATGGAAGTGAGAGCTGGGCCATAAAGAAGGCTGATCAGCGAAAAATTGATGCTTTTGAATTCTGGTGCTGGAGGAGACTATTGAGAGTCCCATGGACTGCAAGAAGATCAAACCTATCCATTCTGAAGGAAATCAGTCCTGAGTGCTCACTGGAAGGACAGATCCTGAAGCTCAGGCTCCAATACTTTGGCCACCTCATGAGAAGAGAAGACTCGCTGGAAAAGACCCTGATGTTGGGAAAGATGGAGGGCACAAGGAGAAGGGGACGACAGAGGACAAGATGGTTGGACAGTGTTCTCAAAGCTACCAACATGAGTCTGACCAAACTGTGGGAGGCAGTGGAAGACAGGAGTGCCTGGCGTGCTCTGGTCCATAGGGTCACGAAGAGTCGGACACAACTAAACGACTAAAGAACAACAACAACAACAATACTTTAGGCATCTCAGTAGTGATGGTGGGGGCCCACAGACCTAGCTATTGCCCAGTGCTTGCCCTTCAATGTAGTGTGCACACACAATGATGAGGAAAGGATTCTATGCAGGTAGAAAGCTTAAAAACCACTTGTTTAAAACACATTTCCATAGAACATTGAAGTTCTAAAATGTAAGTTGGCATACACATTCATGGTATTATTCTAGGTTTTCAAAGTGAAAATGGGTCAGAACTACCCATCCATTTTATGGCGCAAGGAAAGATGGAAAGTATAGGTGGGACAGCTGAGACCCTCCAGGTGTTGCTTGACTCAACTCCCATTAGCTCCAGCATAGGTATTTTTCAAGGGCAATGGGACAGTTTTAGTTCCCTGGTGTAAAGCATAATAAGATCGGCCAAGAATCATTGTTACTGCAGAGGATAAGAAAGAGTTAATAAGGTTCAGATATGTTATTATTAGAAGCTGCATGAGTGAGCTACATAACTCATTAATATTCTTCAACCCAAAATAGCTCTCAGTAGGTGATGAATAAATACCTCTTCCTTAATGTGAAGGTATACAGGTGTTGTGATGGTTGCTGGTTTATCTTGCTCTTTGCAAAGGCACACCGTGGACCGGTCAATATTAAGACTTGCAAAGTGTAGAGAATATTGCCACTAGAACAACTCCTGACACACATGAGGGAAAAGTTTGCATAACAGATTTATTGCAGTGGCAATCTTCAGCAGTAAGAATGCCATTTCCATGTATCTATGAAGGGGTTCAAGAGTTACATTTTTATACAGACACACACACAAACATGTGTGTGCACATACACACCGCATGTCACATAAATACTTTCCAAAGACAAGGTGCAAGGAAGCAGCGGCTGTTGCCAAAAATGGCCCCACTCCACTCCATTTTTGGCATGCCTTTGACATATCTTCACAAAATAAAATTTTGAACAGCACAGCTGTCACATCACATTCATGTTCTGCTGCAGTTTTAACTTCCTGCTGAAATTTATCATTGCTGGGTTTATTCTGCCTTTATGTTTTATTTTGCAAGGTGCTATGCCTGCCACAGTTGAAGAGAGCCAAATAAATGTTTTAAATAAATAAAGCAGGAAATCCTATATTTAAAGACAAACTCCAGTGATTGCAGAGTGAGTTTTACTTCTCAGGAAATCTACCTAAAATGACTCTGTAATAGTGAAGGTATATTAGTTCTACCCAGAAATAAGCTACATTAAGTTCAATGGAGCTTTCTCCCAGATAAATGTGTATAGTTTGCATCATCATTCAGATAATGAATTATATAATAATGCTAAAACCTGCTTTGACCCATGTTGTTTTGGAACTGATGGTCACTGGTGAAATGGTGCCATAGATCTCCACACATTGTCACACTTTTCTCTTCATATTGTGGTTCAGTTTATGAAAATAAACTCACAAACTGGTTGTGACAGCAAAGTTTTCTTTTTCATAAAAGGCTTGTAAAACTGATAACATGCAATGTCAGTGGAAAGGGTTGGAAGCTGAGTGAAATATAGAAAATGCTGCACAAAAATATGAAAGATATAACTACTGTGGGTGGGGGACGATGACACACCATGTTCTGGACCCATTGGTTTGTAACAATTACTGCCCAAACGCCCCCTTTGGCGGTGTGTGCTCAAGAGTGTTGTTATGGAACGGTTGTAGCAGATCTTCCTAGTGTCCCTATTTTCCAGGGGTGTCCCTGATTTAGAGAAGCCATCCCAGTTTCTGATTTGATCCTGGAAAGTCCCACTTTTCCTTAGGATGTCCCTATTTTCATTGGAGAAATGATGGAGGGTATGGAGTTAGCTGACCCCTGAGCTGTCTAAAGGCAATCTTGTATAGGGAAGTCGTTTAAACATTTTAATGTTTTTTTAATATGTTTGGAGCTGCCCAGAGTGTTTGGGGCAACCCAATAAGATGTGTGGAGTATAAATAGTAGAATTATCATTGTGGAATGGGACGTCCCTACAGTGGTACCTTGGTTCTCAAATGCCTTGGTACTCAAACAACTTGGAACCCAAACACTGCAAACCTGGAAGTAAGTGTTCCAGTTTGTGAACTGTTTTCAGAAGCCGAACATGCTCTGTTTTGAATGTTACACTTCCAATATGAGTGCCACACTTCCGTTCTGAGTGATATGCTTCCAATTTGAGTGCCACACTTGCCACACTTCCATTTTGAGTGTTATGCTGAGGTCTGTCTGTTTTTGCTATTTATTTTGCGTTTTTGTGGCTCTTTTTTTGTTTTGTTTTTGTGACTGTGTGGAACCCAGTTCAGCTACTGATTGATTGATTGATTGTGTGACTGCAGTACATTGTTTATTGCTTTCACTTTATGGATCAATGGTCTCATTAGTAAAATTCATGTTAAATTGCTGTTTTAGGGGTTGTTTTTAAAAGTCTGGAACGGATTAATCCATTTTGCATTACTTTCTATGGGAAAGTGCGCCTTGGTTTTGGAACGCTTTGGTTTTGGAACAGACTTCCGGAATGGATTAAGTTTGAATACCAAGGTACCACTGTATTTTCATCAGAGAAATGTTGGAGGGTATGTTGTAGCATTCTTGGATATATAGACTCATTCCAGGCCCAGCTATAGGTCTGAATTAGCCTAGGATGCCCTAATGGATGAGCTTTGATGAAGTTGAAAAGAGGGCATGAAACAAGAAGGAAGGTATCCCTTAAAGGGCTAGCAGTGAAAGAAGAAAGTTATGGAGAGAGGGTCCTGAGAGGTCCCCTCAGGTTGATATAAATGCACCACACAGTATACCCCAGGAGCTGCTGGCTGGTGATTGGAGCATGCAGCACCTCAAAGGTAATCACCAAGGGTCTCCTTATCTCCCATGTCTAAGAGAAGCAGTAAGGTTTATTTTGGGCACACAAAAGAAGTTGGCCAAGGACACAACTCATAGCTTTTGAGTCCCTCCCTCCAGCATTCCTGTTCCTTGTTCCTGGGGCAGCTTCTTGGTTTGAGCTGTTGTCACGTATCTCACTACCTCTTCTTCCTCGGGACCTCTCAATAAGCGGGAATTGTGTGTGCGTGCGTGTGTGTGTGTGTGTGTGTGTGTGAGAGAGAGAGAGAGAGAGAGAGAGAGAGAGAGAGAAGAAGAAGAAGAAAAAGAAGAGGAGGAGGAGGAGTTTGGATTTGATATCCCGCTTTATCACTACCCTAAAGGTAAAGGTAAAGGGACCCCTGACCATTAGGTCCAGTCGTGTCCAACTCTGGGGTTGCGGCGCTCATCTCCCTTTATTGGCCGAGAGCCGGCGTACAGCTTCCAGGTCATGTGGCCAGCATGACAAAGCCACTTCTGGCGAACCAGAGCAGCGCACGGAAATGCTGTTTACCTTCCCGCCAGAGCGGTGCCTATTTATCTACTTGCACTTTGACGTGCTTTCAAACTGCTAGGTGGGCAGGAGCTGGGACCGATCAACAGGAGCTCACCCCGTCGCGGGGATTCGAACCGCCGACCTTCTGATCAGCAAGCCCTAGGCTCTGTGGTTTAACCCACAGCACCACCTGGGTCTCAAAGTGGCTAACATTCTCCTTTCCCTTCCTGCCCCACAACAAACACTCTGTGAGGTGAGTGGGGCTGAGAGACTTCAGAGAAGTGTGTCTAGCCCAATGTCACCCAGCAGCTGCATGTGGAGGAGCGGGGATGCAAACCCGGTTCCCCAGATTACGAGTCTACCGCTCTTAACCACTACACCACACTGGCTCCTTGAGGTTGCATCACAAATGGACAACCCACCCTCCCAGTCCTGATCTCATGGGAAAGAGTGTCAGTATCCTGCTTGTGTGTACACATACACAAACCTACAGTTGACCTACAAAGTCAAATATGTTTTATGCACAAGCCAGCTGGCAAACACAAAAGAACCAGAGGAAGTCAGGAAAAGCACCTTTAGAGAATAATATTGCATAGGTTTTGTAGGGATTTAAAAAAGGTATTTTAACGATTATAGGCTCTTGCCATCAATCTTTTACTTTTTACCCCCTCACCCCAAACAGCCAATATGCACCATTGATTTTAGTACCTGAGAACAATCACAGGAACAGTATCTTAAATTAGGGCTTTGATGTAACTAAACCACAAAGGGATAGAAACTTTGTATCCGGTCCAGGATGACTCATTCATTCACCTTCAGGATCAGTAAAACATTTCCCTAGTTTTTTTTATGACATTACTGTTTTATCAATGACATTCACAGAATACCATTTTAGCTTAAGATGCATAACTTCCGTGAGAGATCCTAACCTGATGCTGTAGCGGAGAATCATGGGACTGGAAAGGACTGAAGGTCCTCAGGCCTGACTTCAAACACCTTCAGACACCTCCTCAATCCAACACCATCTCGTGCCATCTTGCTGCCTATCCTGCTGCTTTCCAGATAGCCACAAGTGGTTGTTTCTGTCAGACTGTGTCTTTCATTCTGCTCCTTGATTCTCCTGACTCTTCCCAAGATTGCTTATGGGGGGGGGGGAGAGAGAGAGAGAGAGAGAGAGAGAGAGAGAGAGAGAGAGAGAGAGAGCTTTGACCACTCTGGTGTTTCTGCAGGCTCCCTGATTCTTATCCATTGTGTAATTTTATTCAATAGCTGTGACTAGGTTACCATGGTTAAGATTAATGGGTAAATTAGTTCCATCCAAGAAACCTCTGATTACCCTCATTTAATTTACATGATGTTACACAGGAGCACACAGCTGCTTTTTCATGCCATGCCCTTTAGCGAGCCGTAAGTAATTTCACTGCAAATTTGTGTATTCTTTTCTGGTGCAGGAAAACTAACAAATGATTATGAGTAAGGAGGATACAACTGTCATGCACTTTAGCAAATCTAGCTTACCATGATCATCACAGGTTTTTTGGCCCGTGTCATAATCCTACCACAGGAAAAAGCCACAAATATCACAACTTTGTCAGTGGGGAGGCTGATTCCCTGCTCTGCATTTGGACATAAAAAGGTAAAGGTAAAGGACCCCTGACAGTTAAGTCCAGTCGCAGACGACTCTGGGGTTGTGGTGCTCATCTCGCTTTACAGGCCGAGGGAGCCGACGTTTGTCCGCAGACAGTTTTTCCGGGTCATGTGGTCAGCATGACTAAGCCGCTTCTGGCAAAACCAGAGCAGCGCATGAAAACGCCGTTTACCTTCCCACTGGAGCGGTACCTATTTATTTACTTGCATTTTGACGTGCTTTCGAACTGCTAGGTGGGCAGGAGCGGGGACCGAGCAACAGGAGCTCACCCCGTCATGGGGATTCGAACCACCGACCTTCTGATCAGCAAGCCGTAGGCTCTGTGGTTTAACCCACAGCGCCGCCCGCGTCTTCAAATGTTGAGTACTGCAACTCAATTATTTTCAGGTAAGCTCTATAGCTCACCCACCAACCCCCAGTTTGGATGAGGAGCACACTCAAGTCTGGTGCTTAATGTCCAGGGACTGCACATCTCATTTAAACCTAAGGCCCCTGCAGAGGAAAGGATGGAAGAGTAGGATCGAATAGAAAAGAAAGCAGCATGTCAGTTTGGGAGATATAAGTAGCAGTAATGGAGATGGTCCAGAGAAACTACCGTATTTTTCAGACCCTAAGATGCACTGTTTCCCTCCTAAAAAGGAAGGGGAAAAGTCTGAGCGTCTTATGGAGCGAAGGCTCCCTGTTAAGCCTGCTTTTGCGAGCGGCAGGCAGTGGCGCCGAGGGGGGGGGGAACGAGCAGCATCTCCTCTGCTATAGCGGAGATGTTTCTCGCTCCTCCCCGCTGCCCCCCCCGCTCGTAAAAGCCTTCTTTTGAGGGCGGGGGGTGGTGGAGAAGCAAGCAGCATCTTCCCTCTCTCCTCTCTCTCTTTCACCCCTTCCTTCCTTGTCTCTTTTTCTCTCTCTCACCCCTTCCTTCCTTCTCCCTCTTTCTTTCACTCTCTCTCACCGCTTCCTTCCTTCCCTCCTTCCCTCCTTCCTCCCTCCCTCCCAGCCTCCCAGCCTTTTAGAGGAGGAAAACCAGAAAAATATTTTTTTTTCCTTGTTTTCCTCCTCTAAAAATGAGGTGTGCCCTATGGTCCGGTGCGCCCTATGGTCCGAAAAATAATAATTACACTATTTCTCCTATTATTAGTATATTGCAGATGGTTGTTGTAAATGCAAAGTAAGGGTGGCAAAAGTTCATATCCACTCCTGAGAATGTCTCCTGGGAGAGAAATGGGTTTGCAGAAGTGTCACTTGATCTGTGAGAGAAACACCAACCGACTAAAGGCTAGCATGAAGTGAAATAGCTTTCTGGGTCAGACCTTAAAAAACCAGCTGATGATGATGATGATCAATGGCTGAGAACAATGCAAAATAGCAGCCAGCCTGGCCCTTAAATGGGGGATTAGTGAACAACAATAATGCGTGTGCTGTGAAATACCAAAGCACAATACACAGCCATGTATTTTCTTTTAATTGGGGGAAACTGACAAGCAATAGCCTGGCACAATGCCCAGTTCTGTCTTCTAAATGGGGGCCTGATGAGAAATACCTAGGCAAGATGCAAAATAGCTAGCTGGGTTTTTGTCTGTGATGAAAATAGAAAACTGAGGAGCAACATCCTGGCACAATTTAAAATAACTGACTAATGCTTTGAATGGGGAAATCCACATAAAAGTGTATTGCAACATCCACTATCTCTAAATAAAACCCTTTCCTAAAAAGAAATAGTCTCGCAGGGGTGGTCTTTTGTTATTTTAAAACTTCTTTTTCAAGATGCAAAGGTAATATGCCTTTTGCCATTTCCCTTGGGGTTACTCCTTTGCCTCTGAAAGGAACAGGAGGATTGAAAATGGCGTTTTATCTTGGCATGTACTTGCAGCAATAGGACTCAAGGACTTATCTTGCAGAGTCTTTATCCTATGGATTCCGTATGCATTCCTCTTCTTACCAATTGGTGGTTTGTTTTTGTGACCGGAATGGTAGAATTTCCTTCCCTGCCAAACCTGGCTCTCTTCCCCCGAGAAATGCTGGCTGATTGTATCTTTTTCTTTTGTACTGCTCCTAACTTTGCGTGAGTTCCTGGGGGACCTGAGCCCTGGCTGAGAGGAATCCTAGCAAGGTTGCTGCTATAGCTGTTAATTGCTATTTTGCTATCTGATGAACAGTTCTGGCCTCTGACAAGGGAGGTGCTGTCAGCTCTCCCTGCCAGCGCTGTGTGTGCGCACTGCATAGCGTGACACGATCGTGGCCTCCATGCAATCATGGGTAGGTGTCTTTCGTGCATGGCTAAATTGGACTGCTGCCTTCATTAAGGGGGCACCATCAGTGTCATGATTGGTAGGTGGCAGTGGAGTTGCTAGGACTACCATGGAAGTGTCTCTCGGTGTTGCTGCATTGTCTTCTGTTTATATAGCTGTTCTTGTGCATTGCGATTTGCTGTTTTACGGGCTAACAATTGGAGGTGCTTCCAAACTGTCATTGTTTTTGGATGGGATTTAATCACGTACCAGAGTGGCTCAGAGCTAGGTAGAGTCATAGATCTTAAAAAAGAGTGTAGACCAGGGGTAGGCAACCTAAGGCCCGTGGGCCGGATGCGGCCCAATCGCCTTCTAAATCCGGCCCATGAACGGTCCAGGAATCAGCGTGTTTTTACATGAGTAGAATGTGTCCTTTCATTTAAAATGCATCTCTGGGTTATTTGTGGGGCCTGCCTGGTGTTTTTACATGAGCAGAATGTGTGCTTTTATTTAAAATGCATCTCTGGGTTATTTGTGGGGCGTAGGAATTCGTTCATTATTATTTTTCCCAAAATATAGTCTGGTCCACCACATGATCTGAGGGACAGTGGACCGGCCCATGACTGAAAAAGTTTGCTGATCCCTGGTGTAGACTCATGCATGCTGGCCAGCTTCCGTTTTGACTTGAAATGTTCATTTTGGGTTTCTCAGAAGTACATAGAGGAAAGAAGTTGCGGGGGGGGGCAATGGCACTCACCTGAGAGGTGCTCTGGTATGCTCCCGTTGAAAATGCCTGGCCTCTGTTGCTGCTTCAGATTTAATTTGACACTGGAGATTCCCTCTTCCCTTCTTTGTTCATTTCTGCTGATTAAGGATCTATAACCTTTAACCTTTGTACAGCTGGTTCTCATTGGGATTGCATAAACAGACAGGGACACAGCTTCAGAGTGCTCCTGTATTCACGGCTTTCCATGGAAACTCAGGAATCAGCAATAGCCAGGAGTGTTTCTTACCAGCTCTGGCCATAGCTGTCAACTTTCGGATTTGAAAATAAGGGATCAGCAGCCTCACTTGTCCCGGGGACAGTCTACGGTTCTCGGGGACAGTCCACGCTGCGCTAAACCCCCCAGGCTACAAATTAATTTACACCAGGCTACACACCATCATCTTTCCCCACCTCAGGGTCTCTTTTCCAGGGAGTCTTCTCTTCTCATGTGATGCTTCAGGATCTGTCCTTCCGGTGAGCAGCCAGGGCCGATGTCCTTCAGAATGGATCGGTTTGATCTTCTTGCAGTCCACGGGACTCCAGCACCACAATTCAAAAGCGTCAATTCTTCATGGGGAGATTGATCAGGTTCACTCTTTTGGCTCTCTGGCATCCATTAATGACTTATTATACAAACGTGTTGCAGGCTTTGCATCCTTTAACACTCTTTTGGAAGGAGTGTATTTGTGGGCTGGGCCAGAGTGGTTGATTTTACATGCAAGCAAAGCACAAACAGTGCTGTTGTCTAATGACATCCTATTCTCTGTAACTATTGGTGAGCAACGCAGCCGAGCAACGCAGCTGAGGAGCCTCCCTGGCCGGCAGGGAGGGAGAGGAGCTGCTTCCTTTGAAATCTGGGAAATGTACGGGATATCTAACAATCTGGGATAGCAGCGGGAAACGGTGCTGGAATAAGGGAATTTTCCACCAAAAAAGGGAAGGTTGACAGCTATGGCTCTGGCTGGCTAGTCAGCTGCAGTTTTCACTAGAGAAAGTGGACCTTGCTGCTGTAGCACATGTCTCCAGGCAAGATTACTGTAATGTGTGGGGCTGATCTTAAAGATGGTCCAGAAACTTCAACTGGCGCAGAATGCAGCAGCAGCAGGAACGCTAGTAGGATATTACAGACACAGATTAAAACACCAAGATTTGTTCTTGGTTTACAACTTGTGGTTTGTCTGGAAGACAATTTTCTTCAAATGACAAAGAGTGTGTGTGCATTTGTGTGTATGCAAAATCAATTACCAAATAGTGAGGGAGGGGGGGTATGCAGGAGAACAGGAGAAAGAAAAAACTGAAGCTTGTAGGATATGCAGATGTTTTGCTTTTGATGTAATGTTTTAAATCTTGGATGTGTCCTGCCTGGAGACCATTTTCAGGGAACAATTGTGTTTTCATGATATACAATTTCAAATCTATTTGCTGGCAAATGTTTTTCCATGCTTTATAGCAGAAATATTAGAAAGCAAGTTGGAAATTATGCATGGAATATAGCTGCCATTAAGGTCAAATGAGCCACAAAGGGGGTGGCATTTGCCTATTCCGTTCCTGCTACAGCAGGCGGTAAGATGACCAAGAAAGCTAGGCTGAATTTTATATATTTCATAACATTTTCTATAGTGGCAAGAACACTTTATGTGCCCCAGAGAAGGAAAATGAATTCTAATGTGCATCAGGACATTTGGTGTTTGAGCTTTCTTAACATAAAATCAGATTTGGCAACTTCTCTCACAGCTGTTGCAAACAAGTCCACCCAATCATCTGTACTAGTATGTTCCATTCATTCCTAAGAGAAGATGGCAGCAACAGACATGAAACATTTTGGAGATACAGTATTAACAAACTGTGTAATTTGCTTTGCTAATTCAAGCCGTTTTTATTTTTCCTGTACTGCTGGATAGAAGCTGTTTTCTCCTTCCATGGCCAAGATAAACATTATTATTTTTTAAATTTACAGAGAATTGTAGTGAAGCAGAAGGAACAATTGTATTCCCTTTCTTTTTATGTTTCTGTACTAAAATAACTTTTTATGATAAAGTAGAAAAATACAAACGTATAGGATGTGGTCATACAATACGTGCCATAATAGCTAAGGATTAAAGTTAGCTAAAATATTAATAAAACTGAATGTCTGGTCATCTTCCACTGTGGGCAGTGTTGTGACCAGGTCTCAGGCCGCACCAAGTGATCCCACAAATGGCAGGCTGTATCGTCCAGCTGCCAGCTAATTGGCTAATACCGGCAGACTTTGGCCAGGTGTTCCCCTGACGGCGGGTCCAACCAACCAATAGGGACGCTTGGGTCTGCTTCCAGGGGTAGTTAAATTATAGCCTTGGGACGCTTGGGTCTGCTTCCAGGGGTAGTTAAATTATAGCCTTGGGACGCTTGGGTCTGCTTCCAGGGGTAGTTAAATTATAGCCCGCTCCTTCCTCAGCCTTTTGGCTATAAAGGTCACATAAAGATTTCAAAGGAAAGAGAAATATTCCATTGTATAATGAGGTATGCTATTATATTACATTATTATATTAGTGCTATGTTTTATTGAATTATGTATATTTGCATTAGATGTATTGATTTCATGGATTACTGTGATACATGTCCATGCAGGTTTTTGGTTGTTTATTTGTTTATCTATATTTTGCAGTTACATGTTGAAGAAGATGTACACGTTGTCTTACTGTTGTTATACATGAAAAAAAATACTACTTTCATTGGCTGCCGTGTTGCTCGTTCTTGGTTTCTGTTTGAAGATTATAACACAGGGGTTTCTTGAACTTTCTAAATTGGCCAATACTGCCAGACTTTGGCCAGGTGTTCCCCTGACGGCGGGCCCAACCAACCAATAGGGACGCTTAGGTCTGCTTCCAGGGGTCGTTAAATTGTAGCCTGCCCAGCGCTCCTTGCTCAGCCTTTTGGCTATAAAGGACACATAAAGATTTCAAAGGAAAGAGAAAGGAAGGAAGAAACCCCTTCCCTTTTAGAGGGGAATGATCGCTGCCGCCCTCCTCAGCTTCTGACACCAAGCTGGCTACGGAGGCATCTGTGTTGGTAGAAAGTCCAGACAGGCAGCCAACAGCAAGCAAGTCCAAAGGTAAAATGTAGAACATTTTCCCCACTGGAAATTGTGGGAAATGTTCATCTTACATTACAGAGGACAGTCTTCAGATGTCAACACTCCCACAGTCTGTAGACACACATAATTTCCTAATGAGAATAACTCCACACTTCCCTAAAGATTGGTAAGAAACCAGGTATATACTCTCCAATGTTTACAGCTGCCTCTTAGCTGATATCAACTTCCTGTTTCCTCCCCAGCTGATCCTTCCTGTTTCCTCTCCAGCAGCTTTGTGACAGCTGATGTCTCACGAGACTGGGCAACATGCCTCCATTGCTTGGCAATTGGCATTCCTCTGATACCCCTCACGATTCGCAGCCCTGTGCTTCCATTGTCTCAATGATAAGCCAATTGGCTCCTGCTGCCCTGGCTCTCATCATTTTGCATCCCTCCCACCGGCTCAGCTGCAAGGCCATCCTCTACTACACATCAAGCAGATCTCCCTGGCTCTGACAGTTGTCTTTTCAGCTGCTGCCGGAGTAAAAGAAGATCTTGCTTGACTAGTCAAATGTGGCCGCTTCAAAAGAACACCTAGTTTTAGAGTCTCACTTAACAGTACATTTCCATATGCATTTATTTTGTATCATTGTAATTAGTGCCTAATTATTTTATCATTGTAATTGGTACACACCATAAAATAGGCTCAGGTTGGATTAAACTGAGGAATCCCCTCAGTCAGAAAATAGCTGGGCTTCTTCCAGGCCAATCTGCTCGATACCCCATTGTACTGACTGGGAAGTGTTAGGATCTAGAATTGAGCCAACTTAGGCAGGGACTAGGGACATGGGTGGCGCTGTGGGTTAAACCACAGAGCCTAGGGCTTGCCAATCAGAAGGTTGGCGGTTTGAATCCCCGCGACGGGGTGAGCTCCCGTTGCTCGGTCCCAGCTCCTGCCAACCTAGCAGTTCAAAAGCACGTCAAAGTGCAAGTAGATAAATAGGTACCGCTGCAGCGGGAAGGTAAACGGCGTTTCCGTGCACTGCTCTGGTTCGCCAGAAGCGGCTTAGTCATGCTGGCCACATGACCTGGAAGCTGTACGCCGGCTCCCTCAGCCAATAATGCCCTTTTCAGCTTGACGTCAGTGGACGTCTGTGAGATTTCATTAGAGGTTCACGTAGGTTATGTTTACGTTTGAGGTGTGGCAGTAGCCATGATACCACCTATCTATCTATATTTCCACACACACACACACACACACGTGTGTGAGTGTTGCTTTGTGGGTTTTTGTTTTTTCCCTGCTACCAAAGGTGTGACTGCAGTGAAATTGCTGCTGCCATTTTCTTTCCCTGCAAATGTCTTGGATATAGCATTGTTCTGGGGAGAAATATGGCAACCGCCACAAATAATGTTGGCTGCCAGATAGAAACAGTCTGTGTGGATTACCAGCAATAGGAGTTAGGAAACAGCAGTTTCTACTTTTTCTCCTCCTGTTAGGAGTAGCAGTATCTTTTTCTTGAGGTCATGGTGAAGTGTTCCTTCTCATTTCAAAATAAACAAATTCACGTATCACTTGATGCCAGACTTTTAAAAATATACTCTGGCAGGGCAAATCAACGGAGGTGTCAACTGCTAGCTATTTGCAATAGCTCCCGAAGGAATAAGCCCTTTGGCCCATCAACAGGTTTCATCTAGGCGTGAAACTGCATGCCTTGAACAAGTGCTTCACAGCTAATGTACACCATCTATTCTTCAGGATCCACGGGGAAACAAATACAATTCTAACTAATGCCACTCCGTGTAGTTTTCTGTGTCAAGTGATTAATTTTCTCCCCTTAGCTGTTGTTGAGGGAGCACAATTATGTTTAAATGGGAAAACAAAATGAACTGATTATCTCAAAGCATCATGGTTCCCAAGTTGATTATTGGCTGTTCCCTTAAGCTTGTATTCCGCAGAGGACAGAAAATGAAGATGAATAAGATTTTCCACGGGTAATTTGCCGGTCCCCAAAGGAAACAGTTTCTTCCTTAATTTTGCATCTTTAAAAGGTGGTGAAACAGACCCAGTGGAAGGAAACCAGGTGTGCTTTGTGGTGAAGCACAAAAGCATGACCAAGATCAAGAGAGCCACTCTGGCTATGTCCCATGACTTGGACAAGCCAAGTTAGATGTGCTGACTTCTCTCTCTCTCTCTCTCTCTCTCTCTCTCTCAACAGTAATGTTGACTTTACGGTCCTCGCACAACTGAATGCCCCTCTGTACTCAAAGGGTTCTTGTATAAAGACAGCTAGCCTGCTAGGTAGCCTAGTTTTCCTTTAGTCTAGTTTTCCACTGATATGATTGTTTTCTAATACAGCTGCAACTCTAGAAGCTGCTGTGTGTGCTAAGCACTTTGTGTTGAATAAAGCAGAGCATTCAATCTGAAGCGGTAGAGACTAGATTTAAGTTTCCCACTTCAGTGAAAACTATACATGGAGCAAAAGCTGGGTCTAGTTTCTCATGGCCTCTGAGGCAAAATTGAAGGATTGTCATTGCCTGTGCTATAGACTTATTTGGCGCGTTTTGCTGCTGCAGTCTCTTATGCAAAAAATGTGCTGAAAAACTAGGCTTATACTCGAGTATATAGGGTACCTTACATTCCAACCATACAATTCATTTTACTAGATTTTCTCAATCCATTTTGGGGCGGACCAATAAGTATATAGTTCAGGTTCTCTTTCCTCCATGCTATAGGATCCCATCATTCATATCCACTCTTTTCAAGGCATTTAATCTTGTGTTCTTTATTAACTCTGCAACCTTTCAAAATCTTAACATCATTAAACCATGAGAGAGAGAGAGAGAAGCTGCAGAAAGAACAATCAGTAGACTGTATTTCTTCCAAGCTCCCAATAAATCTGGCCTTTTCAGAAATGACATCCTTCTTAACAAGCTTGATGGCTTAGTAATTTAACTCTCAAAAGTTTAGGAAGAGTTGTGGGCATAAATAAATACCAAAGTTATGTAGAAACAGCTATCTATTACGGAGAAGATTGAGAAGTGCATCTAAACTAGAACCAGTAGTGTCAAGCTTTAAAATGTTGCACACCAATTTTCAGAATACCCAAGGATGTCAAATTTATCTTTAGTTTTCCTTAATGGAGGGTCTCTTCCATCCCCTGAGGTTCATAATGCTCCAATAAATGATTCTTGTCAACATTTAGAAAATATTTAGATGGCTGTGCTGTTGGAAGAATGTCTATCCAATGTCTTGGTAGCCCCCAGGAGGTCTTCAGAAATATATTTCTCAATTAGGGATGGATGAATCTGTCAATTTCAATTTGTCTCAGTTCCTCATTTTTCGAGTCTAGTTCAGCACATCACATTTCTGCATCAGTCTGCATGTTGTTGTTGTTTTAAAAAAAATATTAACATTTTCGCAAGCAAATTTCCATAGCATAATGCATTTTGTATGCTATTTCCCCTACTATATGCATTTTAATACATTAATACACATTTTTTGTTATACTTTCGTGAGTGGAATGCTGTATCATAAACTCTGTAGAAGTTTGACTTTGGAAGGATAGTGGTGTTTCGTTTCATTTGTTGTTGCTGTTGCAAATTGCAACTTAGATTGGTTCACATCAAAATTTCTCATTCATCCATAGCCTCAATCGAGAGTGGGAAACAAGGACTGAAGGGGGCAGGTGGGCACTGAAAGGAAGATCCAGGGGCTGGAAAGTGAGAGCGTCCCAGGCAAACCAAACCTTCCCCAGAGCACAGGCACAGCCTTCACCAGATGACCCAAATGTGCCTGGGTCAAAGTTATAGCCCTATTTATGGCATACAGATACAGTAGAAACAGCACACCTTTATTCTTCCAACTTCCTTGTACAACTTATCTAGACATACTTGAATCAGTTGGAGCAACCATGAAGGCAGCATGGATGATACCTGCAAGGAGAAAGTTGAGTTAGATGCAGCTGTTTCAGTGTATCTGAAGAAGTGTGCATGCATACGAAAGCTCATTCCAAGAACAAACTTAGTTGGTCTCTAAGGTGCTACTGGAAGGAATTTTTTTATTACATTATTATTATTATTATTATTATTATTATTATTATTTATATTACTATTACTATTACTATTATTTAAAATTTGTATGCTGCCCAATAGATCTCAGGATGGTTCACAAAAGGAAATAACAAAATACAATCCATAGTACAGTGGTACCTCGGGTTACATATGCTTCAGGTTACATACACTTCAGGTTACAGTCTCTGCTAACCCAGAAATATTACCTCTGGTTAAGAACTTTGCTTCAGGATGAGAACAGAAATCGGGCAGCGGCGGCGCAGGAAGGCCCCATTAGCTAAAGTGGTGCTTCAGATTAAGAACAGTTTCAGGTTAAGAACAGACCTCTGGAACGAATTAAGTACGTAACCAGAGGTACCACTGTAAAAGCAAAAAATAAAGACAACCTAATAACCCCCCCCCCCCCTTACACAACACATGTTAAAAGGGCATTAGATGTCAGCCAGCCAAAGGTCTGGTTAGAGAAGAATGTTTTCAGCACAGATTATGCAATCGAGTTTCCTGCATTTGGAGAAATCGCAGGGGCCAGCACACCTACAGTGCAAGGGATGAGCCTCGCAATGGGAAAACCACCTTCTTAATCAAGGAGCCTCCCCTGCCAGGTAAGTATTATTGAAGTAGCCCGTATATTGCTGGACTCAGATTCTTGAGGATCAGGCTTGGATAGAAGTATGCAGTAACACTGTCCAATTGATCAAACCATTGTTTCAGATTCAGCATGCAAAGAAGCAGGAAGCTGGCAAACTTTATTTTAGAGGACTTCCTTTTTTATATAAATTATTTTTATTAAAGTTTTTTGCATACATTCTTTTAAATAACATTTAACATTCATATGCTATACAAGTTTTCTGACTTCCACCAACCACTTCTCGGAATTTTCACTTTTCTTAACTTCCTCTTGTATTTCATACTCCACTATTACTTTTAATAATCAAATTCAAATATTATTTTCCAAAGTTATTTCTGTAATATTTCTTAAAATTAACCTCACAAAACTTCTTGCAAGCCTATTAGTGTGATTCGTTGTTTACAGTTATCTTTCAAATATACCTCAAATTTAGTCCAATCTTTTAGAAATTTCTGGTCCTGTCGGTTTCGAATTCTTCCTGTCATCTCATCCAATTCTGCATAGTCCATTAACTTCATCTGCCATTCTTCTTTTGTCAGTAACTCTTCTTGTTTCCATCTTTGTGCCATTAACATTCTTGCTGCCATTGTTGCATATAAAAATAACTTTTTATCTTATCTCTTAATGTCATTTCCTACAATTCCTAACAGAAAAGCTTCTGGTTTCTTTATAAATGTATATTTCAACATTTTTTTTCATCTCATTATATATCATTTCCCAGAAGCTTTTCACCTTCTTACATTCCCACCACATATGATATAACGTTCCTTCTTTTTCTTTACACTTCGAACATTTATTATTCATTCTATACATTTTAGCTAATGTCACTGGTGTAATGTACCATCTATACATCATTTTCATTATACTCTCTTTCAAAGCATTGCAGGCAGTAAATATTATACTTTCTTTCCATTATTTTAGAGGACTTCCTATTACCTTCCAGCCTTGCAGAAATAAAGCTTCACCCAGTTCCAGCTTGCCTTGAATATTTGCTTCAAACCCTCGGAGGTTCTGAAAGATCTCTGAATTATCTTTTCAGAAAGCCAGCCTCTAATTATGTAGTCAGAATTATGCTATATTTCAACTGTTGTCAGGTGGCTGCTTGGCTGCTTTTTCAGCTGGCTTTGTTTTTATTATTATCTTTTAATCCTTTACAGCCATACACTTTGCCACACAGACAGTGCATCTCTTTAAAACGTCACATGCTTAGCAATTATGTTTCGATGTTTTACATTCTCTTGAGATTGGGAAAAAAGTAGTTCTCTTTCTCTCTCTTTCTTTAAGCAGTCGAAAATTATATATCCCTGTTGATGACTGATGGATGGCTGAGGGCTGCCTCATAAAACAGCATTCCAGATATGACAATAAAGCAAGTTCCACAAACATTTCAGGACTTTCGGAGCTACTTTGCGACCCATTTTGCACTGTATTCTTTTTATAAAAAGAAGGAAACAGAAAAAGAAAGAAAATACATATTATAGCCCCAAAACAGGAGCCCTACATATTTTCTATTTATTGGCTACATTTGCTCTTACATTTGGGGAGGTCAGGGAGCAACCATAGTGCTTCAGATCAGCTTTACACACCGACGGAAGTCTAGCTCTCATTTAGATGCTAAAGCATGTTCTCCTTCATGGAGAGCACGTGTTGCGGTGGGGGCCATCAAGTCACCCCTCTGGTGCTGGGCGGGATCGTATGGATGGCCACTGCTGTGATTGGACCTTGGGTGTTGGGGAGAATTGTATGTTGCAATTTATTGATGGACAGCCCAGCGGATATATATTGGTGGGTTTGCAACGCGATCCCCCTCTTGGCTGCGTGCTTCTGATCACCCGCCCTCCCTCCCTATATTTTAGGCCTCTGCGTTGACCTTGCTATGCCTGTCATGGGGTCGTCTGCTGTTGGGGCAGGGGCCTGGTAGGAATTTTTCCAGTTGGCCGATTGGCTGGTGCCATCTGGTTTTCGCCTGCTGCGTAGCAATTAGTCACAACTTGTAAGGTTGGTGGTTAGGCATTGGTTATTATGTTGGTTGGAGGAGAGGTTAAGATTGACTGTGTCTGCCCCTCCAATTGTTGCTGGTGTTAAAGGAATCCAGGGGCTCGATGCTTTTTGTCCGAACCCCCAGTCAGGGGCTAGGGCCGTGCAAGAGCCCTGGGAGCCTGAGGGGAGAGGGGAGGGTCAGACCACCCGGCTCCCTTTATCTCTCCAGAGGGTTTTCCCCTTACTGACGGTAGTCAGTTCTGTCCCCTGTGGGACAGATAGTCTTAACCAATGCCTAAGCAACCACTCACATTGTTTGTATTTTAATAAAGTTGTGGCCAAAATCATGCCAAAAACCAAAACTAAAATTCTGACTGATGTGTGAATTATTTGAGGGGTAGTTTGGAGACCTCAACACGCAAATCATCATCTGGGCTGTTGCATGTCAGACTGCGGGTGAGGACTCCAATGTCTGAACGTTCATGCTCCTCACTATATCCCTGCATATTAGAGCGGCTCATAAAAAACCTTTTTTTGAAAAGGCCTGCTCCAAAGGTCTTATCTTACTACACTAGGGATTATATAGCTATATCTGAAATTCCATGCATATCAGTTAATATCTTGACCCTCCTCCATGAAAGTAGCTGTTTACTTGGCCGTTTTCCAATGTCGTGAAGGCTGAAATTTCAGTTCAGTGGAGCAGGGTCAATATATTAACTGATATGCATGAAATTTCAGATATAGCTATATAATCCCTAGGTAAATGTAAAGGGACCATTAGGTCCATTCGTGACCGACTCTGGGGTTGCGGCGCTCATCTAGCATTATTGGCCGAGGGAGCTGGCGTACAGCTTCCAGGTCATGTGGCCAGCATGACTAAGCCACTTCTGGCAAACCAGAGCAGCACACGGAAACGCCGTTTACCTTCCCACCGCAGCGGTACCTATTTATCTACTTGCACTTTGTCGTGCTTTCGAACTGCTAGGTTGGCAGGAGCAGGGACCAAGCAACGGGAGCTCACCCCGTCACGGGGATTCGAACTGCCAACCTTCTGATCTGCAAGCCCTAGGCTCTCTGGTTTAACCCACAGTGCCACCCGCGTCCCATATAATCCCTAGTGTAGTAATATAAGACCTTTGGAGCAGGCGTTTCTTAAAGAAAAAGTTTTTTATGAACCACCCTACTACATATGCTAAATTAACATAAAAGGAAGAAGAGTAACAGTGCAATCTTATGTACAATTGCTTGGAGATATCCCCAGCAAACTGCTCTGAAGACCTCTTTGCAGATTCCCCCGCTCCCATTCTTTGCAGAGTGGTTGGATGGAATTTTTTGTGCACATTTCCTCGCATGTCTCTGTAGCAGAAAGGGCTAGAGACTTGACATCAGAAGAAGAAGGAGAAGGAGGAGGAGGAGGAGGAGAAATGTGAAGTAACCCTGTTTTAGA
The DNA here is from genome assembly GCA_034641385.1 of Darevskia mixta. Taxonomy (NCBI): domain Eukaryota; kingdom Metazoa; phylum Chordata; class Lepidosauria; order Squamata; family Lacertidae; genus Darevskia; species Darevskia mixta. Next base: position 28,912 of record JAWWNH010000242.1, read on the forward strand.
ATCTGTCCTGTAGCACAATGGGTCAGTATGTCTGGCTGTTAACCAGAAGGTTGATGGTTCAAGCCCACCCAGGGATGTCTGTGGGCAGGTTTCCTACATTGCAGGGGGTTGGACTAGATGACCCTCGGGTTCCCTCTCAACACTCTATGCTTCTACAATCTGCAAGGCAGACAGGCACGGAGTCACACACACACTAGCCTGTGGCAGATCCTAGTGTGTTTGATTCTTTTCATAGAAGCCCATGGGATTTAGGTGCAAAGGCCTTTATGCATCCTGAACTCAGCAAGACATTGTTTTCCCTTTCAAGCTTTTTATTTTGTTTTCAGTTTCGCTCACCATCGCAGCCTTAATGCCCTTTTAATGCATTTTGTCGCTGTGGAAGCCATTTAGAAGCGAGGTCATTAATCACTCCGTGTGTAATGCAATGTGCCCTGGTTTCATTAAAAGCCCCACCAAAACCCTGTTTAACTAGCTCACGGAGAATCTGGTAGCAGATCTATTAATGTGTAATTGTGTGTGTGCACATGTCAGCATGTATGTTTGTGTGCTGCTCATGGGAATGGCTTGGGGAAACCCGACCCAAATCGCAGCACATTACTAAATGATTAACATACGAAATCAATTCAAAACATTATTATTAACAGAGTAAGTTACCAGGGAAAGCTATTAGTCATCGTCTCTTCGGTTTTCTGCCCAGAAAACAATCATAAGAGCAATCAGTTTTACCACTTCTATGTAGCAATTTGGCTGGAAGGGAACCATCTTTGGCAGCTAAAGGCAGATGAAATGATGAGGCAGCTATGAAAACAAAGAGGGCTGGTGAGTAACAAAGTAGTAAAAGCTCAGAAAATGAAATGTGCCAAGATAGCTGACTGAATCAGCAAGGGAATATTTCTACCCACAATGAGCCCCAGAGCTGGGGGTTGAGTTGGTAATCTATAAGTACATTTTCTCCACTTCTCCTTCTCCTTCTCCTTCTTTGTTGTTGTTTGCACAATCACATTTAGAGTTAGGCAGTGATAATTTAGTATGATTCTAAGACATGGGTAAGGAACGCGGGTGGCGCTGTGGGTTAAACCACAGAGCCTAGGGCTTGCCAATCAGAAGGTCGGCGGTTCGAATCCCCGTGATGGGGTGAGCTCCCGTTGCTTGGTCCCTGCTCCTGCCAACCTAGCAGTTCAAAAGCATATCAAAGTGCAAGTAGATAAATAGGTACCGTTCTGGCGGGAAGGTAAATGGTGTTTCCGTGCGCTGCTCTGGTTCGCCAGAAGTGGCTTTGTCATGCTGGCCACATGACCCGGAAGCTGTACACTGGCTCCCTCGGCCAATAAAGCGAGATGAGCGCTGCAACCCCAGAGTCGGTCCTACTGGACCTAATGGTCAGGGGTCCCTTTACCTTAAGACATGGGTAGGCAAACTAAGGCCCGGGGGCCGGATCCAGCCCAATCGCCTTCTGAATCCGGCCTGCAGACGGTCCAGGAATCAGCATGTTTTTACATGAGTAGAATGTGTGCTTTTATTTAAAATGCATCTCTGGGTTATTTGTGGGGCATAGGAATTTGTCCATTTATTTTTTTCAAAATATAGTCTGGCCCCCCACAAGGTCTGAGGGACAGTGGACCGGCCCACTGCTGAAAAGGTTTGTTGACCCCTGTTCTAAGACATGCTGCACCAGCAAAGAAGGACTTAGAAAGACCACTTATAGAGAACTGGCTCAGTACAATAGGACTGGAAAACTGGTACCCTTTGGATTCAAAGTGGCACACAGGAATTTTCTGTCTGATCTCTATAATAAGCCAATGCCACCCTTCATTCTGCACCTCACTTGCACACTCCAAGACACAGTCAATATTTCTCTTAACCCCCCTGCTCCCCGGTTGCAGCAGAGGCTCTTATCTACCTCAGCTACTTTCTCTGATTTAGGCATGTGCAAGGTGCTATTTAACCCACCCTCCTGTCTGCCAGGCAGGCGGGCATGAACATAACCAAGACTCACAGTTTTCCCTTTAAGTAGATCTTGCATTTCTTCACATTTTGCCCTATGATTCAGTCGTGTAATGGGAGAAATCTGACAGAAGCTCCTCTTGCCATTAATGGTGGAGAGAAAGAGGTCAAGTGCCTTCTATCAGTGTCTTGCTTCATGCCAGGGGCAACATCACTCTGGAGAAACCACCTTCATTTCTGAGGTAAAGTCTATTTTAACATGTGTAATGGGAATCAGACATATGTAGCTGAATATAAATGGTCTAACTGTACGTAAACTGCCTTGATTTTCTTCTGAGAGCTGTGGAGATACAAAGAATCGGCAGGATTTCACTGATATATTAAAGGTAAAGGGACCCCTGACCATTAGGTCTGGTCGCGGACGACTCTGGGGTTGTGGCGCTCATCTCGCTTTACTGGCCGAGGTTGTCCACAAACAGTTTTTCCAAGTCATGTGGCCAGCATGACTAAGCCGCTTCTGGTGAAGCAGAGCAGCACACGGAAACACCATTTACCTTACTGCCGGAGCGGTACCTATTGATTTACTTGCACTTTTTGGCGTGCTTTCAAACTGCTAGGTTGGCAGGAGCCGGGACCAAGCAATGGGAGCTCACCCCATCGCAGGGATTTGAACCGCCGACCTTCTGATCAGCAAGCCCTAGGCTCTGTGGTTTAACCCACAGCGCCACCCACGTCCCTCACTGATATATTACATTGTGCCAAAACAAAGTTAGTTCTGGGAACAAGATTTCTTTCTTTTATATACAGACACAGTGGGCTGAAAACTTGTGAGACCTAATTGGGCAGTCAGTGGGTATTCTGCCTTCTCCCATTGGATCAGAGGTTTGACCTGATGAGGGTGTGTGTGTGTGAATGACTGGCTGGAGAGAGGCCCTGTTTGGAAATTAAAAGGCAGATTTCAGGCCACAGTTGGTCAGAGTGGGATTTTGTCTGAGGATGTGTGATGTAGATGACTTAAGAAAGTCAGGTGAAGGAAGAGCTGGAGCCAAGCAGAGGAAATACAGCAGAGGTGGGGAACCTTTGGCCCTCCAGATGTTGCTGAACTACAGCTCCCATGCTTGCTGGGGCTGATGGGACTTGTACTTCAGCAACATCTGGAGGGCCAAGGCTCCTCACTCTCAAGTCAGTTGAAGCCGCAGAGTGGGCAATATGCCTGCAACGTCCCCAACCTGTCTCTCTAACCCAACAACAGATGTAGTTTCTTGGTGGCAGAGAAGTCCCATAGATCACAGAGACAATGCACACACATGCATGGTCTCCTGGTCTGCCACAGTGCTGCACCGAGTACTTGGGTGGGCAGAGTAGAGTGAGATTAAGCTCACGTTACTCGCCCACCCAGATCTTGGTGGTACATGCCAGGTTGGTCTCCTTATCCACAAGTAAGCTGTGGATGACTGAGGTCTTCTTATGAACCAATGTGACATTCAGTAGCAGCATTATCAAGTCAATGGAATCAATGGAAGAGGAACCTCCTCTGAATATTTGACCCCCTCTATTTGGCCATGCCTCCCTCTGCCCCAAATCATGGCAATAGGTGCCACATTGTCCTCATTGGCAACCAATATATCACCAAGTTAAATCCTGCTACAAACCAGACTGCACACACAGAGAGTACTTCTTCTTCCATTTTCTGAAAGAGAAAGTTGTCAGCAAGATATGTCAGGGGTTTATTGGGGCTTCCATACTTAGTGGAGCTTGACTTTAAGCAGCGATATCAGGAAGAAAAAGAAGAAGAAGAAGAAGAAGAAGAAGAAGGAGGAGGAGGAGGAGGAGGAGGAGGAGGAGGAGGAGGAGGAGGAGGAGAGTAGTTTGGATTTGATATCCCGCTTTATCACTACCCACAGGAGTCTCAAAGCGGCTAAAATTCTCCTTTCCCTTCCTCCCCCACAATAAACACTCTGTGAGGTGAGTGGGGCTGAGAGACTTCAGAGAAGTGTGACTAGCCCAAGGTCACCCAGCAGCTGCATGTGGAGGAGCGGGGAATCGAACCCGGTTCACCAGATTACAAGTCCACCACTCTTAGCCACTACACCACACTGGATAATTGAAATAATAATTCTTGGTTCCTTGAAACTAGGGCAGCGCATGACCTCACCTTTACTAGATCTTTGTCCTCTAGTGAAGAGAATTTCTGTGATCCTTGTAGGGTTTCTGTAAACATCACACCACTTACAAAGTGGTCAGAAGGTATTTTTCATTTTTTAAAAAATGTTAGAAAATGGCAAGCTACTGTATTCAGTAGTTGGCTTCAAGTTAGTTTAAGAATCTCTTGAGAATAGCACTGGGATAGCATTGTTAAGTGATATGACAACTTTTATTGTATTTAGACGGGGGGGAGTTGTATGTGTGTGGAAAAACTTAATAAAGAAAATTTTAAATAGAAGAGAATAGCACTGGGTACAGGGCTACTTGATGGAGTAGTTTGGTTTCCAGTGAAGCAGTATGGGAAAAAAGTTGGCTGCCCACATTCTATTAACTATTATTGATAGAAAAATGTATGGGCAACTCAGGTTTTTTGGAGTTCCTCGGGGAATTATATATCCATATAAAGTCTTCCTCCCTTCCTGTAGGAATAATTCCCAGTTATATTCTCTTACACTTATCTATTCCAGTGCCGATTAAGTGGATGGAAATTGTATTTCAAGGAACTCTGGCAAGGTGCAAATTAAATTACTGTGGGTTCTTGTTTAATTTACACCTTCTACACAAAAGCATATTAAATGGAATTTCGGCTTCAGAAAGAGTGGGTGTAAACCTTAGGTTGCTGTTTACTCTGAGCTGCATTTCCATTTCGTGTGTTCATTTATTTCAGCCTCTGAAGACTAAATAGTATCAAATTGCAAATAATGGTGTGATGGTAAAACGTTTACCCAAACTTGTTCACAGCTCAGGTAAAATAGCACAAAGTACAAACTGAATCAATCAATCAAAAACAGCTGGCAGACACATTCCAAATAATGCTGATAACTCCTTGCCTTGGGGAAAATGGCCATAAATATGGCTTAGCCTTATCCGGTAGCTTCCCGTGAGCTACTGGACTAAGTTCAAGGTGCTGGTTTTGATGTGAAAAGCCATATACAGCTTGGGACAAAGAACTAGTGAAGGTGAAGTGAAGCACTCCTGCAGATGTCATCTTGCCAGGAGGTCCGTTCCGCAAAATTTAGGAATAGGGGCATGAGTGCTGTGGCACCTGTCCTTTGGAATCTCCTCCCCTTGAAGAAGAAGAAGAAGAAGAAGAAGAAGAAGAAGAAGAAGAAGAAGAAGAGGAGGAGGAGGAGGAAGAGGAAGAATTAATAATAATAATTTATTATTTATACCCCGCCCATCTGGCTGGGTTTCCCCAGCCACTCTGGGCAGCTTCCAACAAAATATTAAAATACAATATAATGTTTAATATTAAACATTAAAAGCTTCCCTAAACAGGGCTGCCTTCAGATGTCTTCTAAAAGTCTGGTAGTTGTTTTGCTCTTTGACATCTGGTGGGAAGGCATTCCACAGGGCAGGTGCCACCGAGAAGGCCCTCTGCCTGGTTCCCTGTAGCTTGGCTTCTCACAGCGAGGGAACCGCCAGAAGGTCCTCGGAGCTGGACCTCAGTGTCCGGGCAGAACGATGGGGGTGGAGACGCTCCTTCTGGGGAGCTCCGTCTCTGTTTTATTTTGGCACACGCTGAAGACATTCCTCTACCAACAAGACTTTTAACTTGAGATCTTTTTCAGCCTGCATCAGTATCAGAATTGGTTTCAAGGTGTTGTAAAGAAGTTTTAATTGCTTTATCACCTGTGGCTTGCTTTCCTAGGTTCTTTTGGGAAGTAGGGAAGGGTATAAATTTAATAGATAGATGGATGAACAGTCGTAAAACTTAAGCATCCCTACTTGAAACAATTTTTTTGACTCCTAATAGGAAAGAAGGGTAGAAGACTGATGGTGGCAAATTCACTTGCAGCTGTTTGTGGGGATTTCTGACTTCTTTAAATTATAGGTAAATGTGTCATCTTCCACTAACTTGCTCTTTAATAAAATATTCTCCCTCTTTTTATGCAGGGCTTTAACTTAGAGCAGAGATGAATGGTGTTTTCATGAAAACTTTTGCTCCCTTTGAAAACAGCCCCCTTTTTTAAATCATTTTCCCCACCCCTACTTGGGAATTTAACATGTATGTACTCATGTTTGCTTTCCCTCTACTCCACCTATACATTTGCAAACAAAGAGGTACAGTGGTACCTCGGGTTACATACGCTTCGGGTTACATACACTTCAGGTTACAGACTCTGCTAACCCAGAAATAGTACCTCGGGTTAAGAACTTTGCTTCAGGATGAGAACAGAAATCGGGCAGCGGCGGCGCAGCAACAGCGGGAGGCCCCATTAACTAAAGTGGTGCTTCAGGTTAAGAACGTTTTCAGGTTAAGGACGGACCTCCGGAACGAATTACGGTAAGTACGTAACAAGAGGTACCACTGTATGTCCCCAATAGTCTCGCCTCACAAGGAAATGGAGTGGGTGACTGGAGAAAAGGCCTTTTCTGTGGTAGCCCCCTGGTTATAGAATGCTCGCCATGGGGACGTTTTACCTGGCACCAGGTAAAAGCATTCCTCTATGACCAGGCCTTTGGCTGATTAAACAGTCTCTGTCCTTTTAAATGTGTTTGTGGGAGCAGGTTATTGTCTTTTCTAAAAAAATATTATGATCATTTGTATTTTGTGTTTTCATTTTGTATATTTATGCTGTAATCTGCCCTGTGATCTTCATATGAAGAAGGTGATAGACAAATTTAATAATAATAATAAATAGTTATCTTTATTGGTGTCTATAAATGGTGCATTTCTTTTCCTGGACATTTGAACAGCACTTGTGGCCTGACATTTCGTGATTGTCTGGTGCTCATTCTTGAGTTGATGGGAGGTGGGGAGGAGACAGTATTTTATATTTTTAGATTATTTTTGATGGGTGAACACTGTGGTACGTTTCTATGGTGTTGTTCTTTTAACGGGGATTTATTATACTTTCTGTATTTTTACTTCTTTCTTCTGCAAATTACTTTGAGACTTGCCATTGGTTGTGGGGAGTTAGTAACTAGTGTAATAAATGAACTAAACAGTTTGGAAACCCAAAACAAGTAAGCCTCACTTACTTCAGTGGAACTTACTCCCAAGTAATGATATAAAGGATGACAGTCTAATTTCCTACCAACATCAGCGAAATCAGGAGCAAAAAAGCCAAGCTATTTCCTCTTTATGCATCCGTTTTGTTGTTGGTGCCTTTTATTCTGCAAATGTGACTCTGTCAGTTGCATTAAAGGGAAAAAAAGAATACTCAAGCCATTCCCTTTTCAGTCTCCCCTACACACACCTGCTATTAGGAGATGTTCTAGAAAAAGGAGAGGAAAACGATCCAATTTCAATGATTTATTGCACAAGGGAATCCAGTTTACATGGGCAAAAGTGTTGTGATAATTTTATCCTTTCCAATAACAGCCTGTACATATGTTCAACCTGTAGATGTGGCAGTAAAAATGACAGTTGGTGATTGTTTTCTGAGTAAAGGACAATATAAAAACTTGGTTTCACTTTAATTGTGCTGTTCTGTAGCCCTTTTCATGCATGGCAAGGCGAGGCTGGCTCATTCTTCTTTGAAACTACGCAACTATAATTTCAAAACCCTTAAGAGTAAACTTGTTTGCATATGCCATTTTATTATCTTCCCCCCACAACCCCCACAATATGTTCACAGAGTGGCACATTCATTACGCCAGAGAGAGTCTGTTTGGTATGCATTTTGAAATATGCAGTATATTCTTGAAGCTGCATAAAAGTCTCTAGCTGTTCTTTGTAATCAACTCTTTGCAGCTTTCCAGGAAGAAATCCTTGCTGTTAGTTAGAATTTCGGCACATGCATTGCTTCTGAATATGATTTCGCTAGTGACTGCCCACTGAAAGGTAGGTGCCCCCCCCTCTGTCTCTCTCTCACACACACACCCTCAAAAAGAAAAAGAAAAATTAACTGCATAATAAAAGAAGAAAACAAGTGTGGACACAAATATATATGCTAACTAATGCTTAGGTAAAGGTACCCCTGACCATTAGGTCCAGTCATGTCCGACTCTGGGGTTGCGGTGCTCATCTCGCTTTATTGGCCGAGAGCCGGCATACAGCTTCCGGGTCATGTGGCCAGCATGACAAAGCCGCTTCTGGCGAACCAGAGCAGCACACAGAAACGCCGTTTACCTTCCCGCCAGAGCGGTACCTATTTATCTACTTGCAATTTGACCTGCTTTCGAACTGCTAGGTTGGCAGGAGCTGGGACCGAGCAACGGGAGCTCACCCCGTCGCAGGGATTCGAACCGCCAACCTTCTGATCAGCAAGCCCTAGGCTCTGTGGTTTAACCCACAACGCTACCTCGGTCCCTACAACTAATGCTTATGGATCAAAATATAGAAATAATTGCTGTAAATTAAATAGGAATTTAAATGCAATATATTTTGATGCATGGGAAGATTGCCAGCAGGTGACCTGGGTGCCTGCCTGGTGTGAACAAAATAACAAAAGAAGAGCCTGCTGGATCAGGCCAATGACCTGTCAGGCTTGAGGAATTCTCTCCCTCCCCCTGATGGTTTCCGGAATCAGGGAAAAAGCAAGAAAGCTCTTACTTATGATTTATTCGACCAGCACGGTAGGAGACAAAGAATTCAGTCCTTTCCCCATGATGGAGTTGCTCACTCTGGCTCCTCCCCCTTCCCTCTTTCCCAGCAGCACCTGACCCTACAGAGCCCCCCGTAGTCAATTTTCTTTGCGTTCGTTGCTTTTGCACCCTTAACAAACTCCTCCCCACAACATGGAAAATTTGTGGCAAAAGTGTGGATGTTGCAGAGAAACCTAATAATGCTTATTTATGCTAGTTGGTAAATGAAGGGGTTAAGGACCCAGAGCTGTAAATTGCTAGAGAAGGCAATTTACGCACCCTCACCTTCAAAGAAGGAGGCAGTAAGGGTTGCTTCCTGTTGCTTTCTCTCCCCCTCTCTTCTCTTTGAACCATGTAACTGAGCAGATGTGTTTTGAGACCAACTTCTGTATTTTGTAGCCAAGAATACCTTACTTACGTTGTTTCTTCTGTAACATTGAACAATGCATGAGTGAGACCTCTTGTTACTGTAAGTAAAGCATTTAAACTTACTTAAGGTTGTAGTCTATTCACTCTGACAGGGGTAGAGGCTGGGGAGCACATTGTCAGTGCTTAATACTGGGATTTTTTAAAGTATAAAAACCTATATTTATTGTGCTTTCAAAGTGATGCTGGGGGAATGGAGTTTTCTAGGGAGTGAGTCAAGCCATGCATGCTTTTTGAATTCATGCAGTCAGCCATTTTTATTTTACAGTTTCCCACACATGTGGGACTTCAGGACTAACTTGGTCTTCCCCAAGTTATTTCCCTACAATAAGAAGTTATAGGATTTCATCTGGGAATTACAGGACGTGCATGGATCAGAAACAAAGCGGCATACACCCTCCAAAACCTTACAAGCACAAACAGTATTGAAAGTGGGGTTGCATATAGATGCCACAATACCATGAGCATAAATCATCATGAATGCACAATAATGACGGGAAGATTAGAGGGAGGAGAAAAAACAGCAGAGAAAGGAATGGAATGAGAAGTATGGAGGATTCTTGTCTGACAACTGGCGCTGGGGCACCTTCCTTATCCTTTGGGACTGGAAATGCATTTAGTTTCTTTAAACAATTATAATATTAATGGAATGAGTGCTTTTAAAATTATAAAACATCACCGTGGATTAACACTGAACAAATATCTATTTTAATGATTTAAATTTAAATTTTAAATTGTATTTTAACCTGTATTTTAATTAACGGTTTTTATTTCTTTTATATTTTATTGTAATTTTATTGGTGTTAGCCGCCCTGAGCCCGGTTTTGGCTGGGAAGGCCGGGGTATAAATAAAATTTATTTTTATTTGTTTGTTTGTTTGTTTGTTTGTTTGATGAGCAAATGAACATGGCAAGGCTTGGGAATTAAATTTATTATTTGTATAGACTTCAGAGCCTGCATTCACACATTTGAGTAGTCTTGAGCAGAGTGCCTTTCAATGCCGGCATTATGATATTTAGAACAGCCATCTTTCTCAGATGGAATGGATTTTCATTTTCAAAGAGTGTGTTGTGTCATCTCTGCTTTCTGTATTTCTCTGAAGTGAGGAGGCATGGGGAGCTGCTGCGGCTTACTCTGCCTTCTTCTACTCCACCTCTTCTTGTGCCCTGTCCTCTCTCTTGCAGGTGCAACTGTAGCAAGAGTGGAGCAAAATGACAGTAGTGATGGCAATGGCGGCTGGGACCTGGTTAGGCCAGCAGCCTGGTAGCTCTTGGCAGCCTGCTTCATTCAATCCAAGAGAAACTGCTGGCTTGTCTGGGCACTCGGCAGGTGGAAGCTGGTTTCCTTGAAGCTGGACTGAATTCCTGTGCTCACCTTAGAATCATGAAATCTTAGAGTTGCAAAGGGATCCCAAGGGTCATCTACCCAACCACTAAAATTCAGGAATCTCAATTAAAGCATCTTTAATGTGATCTCCTATTAGCGGAGCTCAAAAAGGTTCCGTGGAGCTGAGGAGGATGGAGTAGATGGGCTGATGATCAAAACAGTGTTAAGATTAAGATTTAAGATTTCTTTATTGTCATTGTACAAATACAATACAATGAAATGGGATGCTTTCCCATAAAAACAATGCAAAACATTACTTGTGCAGCGATTGATATAGCATAGATTTGAATGCTCGAAAATATTCCAATTATTTCCTTTGAAACAGTCCTTCAGCTGGTGAGTAGCACATTCATGCCAAATTTTAACAGTCCTTGTTATAGTGAGAGCCAGGCCCATTTCCTGAGGGGATGTATGCTGGTACAGGAACAAAGACCTATGGTCAGTTTAGTTCAAATGTGGGAGCTGTAACCATATTTTATATTCAGATAGACCTTTCCAGTGAACACAGTTTTAAGTTCAGCATGGTTGAAATCTCCAGCAATGATGTTCACAGTAGTCTTGCTGGCTGCTGATAAAGCGTGTTCTCCTTCATGGAGAGCACATGTTGAGGTGGGGGCCAGCAAGTCACCCCTCTGGTGCTGGGTGGGATAGTATAGATGGCCACTGCTGTGATTGGGTCCTGGGTGTCGTTGGGGAGATTTTCATGTTGCAATTTGTTGATGGACAGCCCAGTGACTATATATTGTTTGGTTTGTAACGTGTTATTCCTCTTTGCTGAGTGCATTGGATCACCCGCCCTCCCTTCCCTATTTTTAGGCCTCTGTGTATGACCTTGCTATGCCTGTCATGGGGTCGTCTGCTGTTGGGGCAGGGGCCTGGTAGGAATTTTTCCATTTGGCTGATTGGCTGGTGCCATCTGGTTTTCGCCTACTGTGTAGCAAATAGTCACAACTTGTAAGGTTGGCGGTTAGGCATTGGTTATTATGTTGGTTGGAGGAGGGGTTATGATTGACTATGTCTGCCCCTCCAATGTTAGGGGAATTCCATTAAAGGAATCCAGGGGCTCGATGCTTTTTGTCCGAACCCCCGGTCGGGGGCTAGGGCCGTGCAAGAGCCCTGGGAGCCTGAGGGGAGAGAGGAGGGTCAAACCACCCGGCTCCCTTTATCTCTCCAGAGTGTTTCCCCCTTACTGACGGTTGTCAGTTCTGTCCCCTGTGGGACAGATAGTCTTAACCAATGCCTAAGCAACCACTCACATTATTTGTAATTTTAATAAAGTTGTGGCCAAAATAATGCCAAAAACCAAAACTAAAATTCTGACTGATGTGTGAATTATTTGAGGGGTGGTTTGGGGACCTCGACACGCAGAGCCCGGCAGTTGGAAGACTCTGGCTGAACACGAGCAAGTGCCCATTTCAGGGTGTGTTCTGTGATGATAACAGTGTCGAAAGGTTCCTGTTTTTTTTACTCTATCGATCTGCTTGCTTGATGTCGATCAGTAGAGGGACATCAAACTGTAAAGAGCCTTTTATGGTTTGGCTTCCAGAGATGAATGAATATGAACTCTCAGAATCCGTCTGTCACCAATTTGCAAGATACTTTGGACAAATCACTTGCATCTGCTCCGACTTGGATCCACTTCTGCAGGGTCTGTGCTGAAGTTGTCTAGCGTATGTTCCTGTCAGATTCATATGGCCATGCCTTAAAGTGAGGTGGACCACAAAGAGCATGCAGTGGTACCTTGGTTCTGAAACTTAATCCGTTCCGGAAGTCCATTCCAAAACCAAAGCGTTCCAAAACCAAGGCGTGCTTTCCCATAGAAACTAATGCAAAACAGATTAATCCGTTCCATACTTTTTAAAACAACCCCTAAAGCAGCAATTTAACATGAGTTTTACTATCAAACGAGACCATTGATCCATAAAATGAAAGCAATAATCAATGTACTGTACTATAAAATAAATAAGACAGTATTGTAGATGATAAAAATTAAAATTAAGTTTTTCCCCCTTCCCTGCACTGATGATAGTCATTCTTTGGATGGGGGGCTTTTACCCATTTCTGCAGTCACACAATCAATCAATCAATCAATCAATCAGTAGCTGAACTGCGTTCCACACAGTCACAAAAACAAATTAACCGAAAAAGCCTCAAAAACAAAAACGCAAAATAAATAGGAAAAACAAGAGCACCAAACTTAATCCGTTCTGGAAGTTTGTTTGATTTCTGAAATGTTCGAAAACCAAGACGCGGCTTCTGTTTGGTGTAGGCGCCCCGGAAACAATAGCCGACAGCCACATCGGACATTCGGCTTCTGAAAAACGTTTGAAAACCGGAAAACTCACTTCCGGGTTTTCAGAATTTGGGAACCAAGGCGTTTGAGTACCAAGGTACCACTGCAGTTCCTTAGGCATTAGCCTCATTTAAGCGTTCATTTTCTTCATGAAATATGGATGAACAGGCATGCTGAAATTTCCACAGCTGCTAGTGGTAGCTGCTTCCCATCATGGGAAGCCCTCCAGAAGATGTGAACTTCTGCAATCCAACAACAAACAACAAACCTTGGTTACGTACAGCACTGGCATAAATCACATCAAACGCAACCTGCTGAATATCATAAATGTAGTATCTTATTTTATATCATCCCCACAACCGGGGTGGACAACACAGTAACACTAGACAACTCTGACAACATAAATACATATATAGATTACAAATGTACAAAAAGGAACCCAAAATTTATGGATCCCATGCCATAATATAAGAAGTGCATGAGATGTTGTAAGCAGATCAAGGTTTTCCGGAATAAAGTCAACCTGTTTCGCCTTTTGGCTTCTTCAGCAACTTGAAATCTAAATGATATGAAATGATGCAGTTGAAACTCTATTTTTATACATAAATGAGTAAAAGCATGATATATTCAGTTTTCCATATCATTTAGATTTCAAGTTGCTGAAGAAGCCAAAAGGCGAAACAGGTTGACTTTATTCCGGAAAACCTTGATCTGCTTACAACATCTCATGCACTTCTTATATTATGGCATGGGATCCATAAATTTTGGGTTCCTTTTTGTACATTTGTAATCTATATATGTATTTATGTTGTCAGAGTTGTCTAGTGTTACTGTGTTGTCCACCCCGGTTGTGGGGATGATATAAAATAAGATACTACATTTATGATATTCAGCAGGTTGCGTTTGATGTGAACTTCTGAAGCAGGTTGCCATTTTTATTTGCAGAGCTCCCTTATGTGAGCCAGAACCTTAACTCTGCAGGTTTCCAAATGCTCAGTTGCACAAATTAAACGTTTTTATTTCCTTGGCGGTAACCAATTTGTGCCTGCAGCAATCAGTGCCTATAAAGCAAAATCCGCCTCCCAGCTTCTATATGGGATCCCCCTATGGATATCAAACTTTAATAACAAAGTAGAAGGAGTCCAGGCATCCTTCTTTCGGCAAATTCTAGGTGTTCCAAAATGTGTTCCTTACTTGGCTATCTGCGCAGAATTGGGCCAGCACCTCCTTGAAACAAGAGGTTGGATTATTACTTTTAAATACTGGTTGAAAATCCATTTTAACACAGAACCAGAAAGCTTACTATCTTGTTTACTAAAAGATAAATATAGCTTTATTTGGTTCTCTGATATTATCTTCAAACTTAGGCAACTAGGCTTTTCTGTGGATTATCTCTTGACATTTGCGAAATCACATATTTTTACACTTATTAAGCAGAGATTGTTAGATAATGAATTTCAAAAAATTCACCCTTCACAACCCTTAGTATGCTCGCCAGCCTCTCTGGGGCTGCTGCCTCATCATGGACTGATGCCTAACTACATATATGATTTGGTCACACCTTTATATCGCAGAGTATTTATGCTGGCCCGTTTAAATGCCTTTCCGTCTTCTGTGCTATTCGGAAGGTTCAAAGGCATTCCCTACCAGAACAGACTCTGCCCTTGTGGCCAGAAAGTGTTGGACTCTATGGCCCACATGATACTGGATTGCCCTCTTTCTAACATTTTTGATTTTGGCCCTCCGATATCCTTTATGTGGCTCAGGGCCCTCTCCAACAAACAACTTGCGGTCTAGCTCTTGTTGAGGGATGACTCCCTTGAACTCACCAGAATTATGGCTCACTATTTGACAAGGATCTATGAAATTAAAGCCAGTACATCTGGACTACCTAACAAGGACTGATGAGGATTCCTTATTTACAGAGGGTTTGTATGTTTTCGTTTTATTTTTTATATGCCAATACAGGTGTTGGTTGATTGATTGATTGATTGATTGAGTAGAAGAGGCTCCTTGCTGCAAAGGTTTGTCCTTCAACTTGCAGAGGGCTTCAAACAAGGGCAAGATGTGAAGAAATAGAATGCCTAATAGGCAAAGTCTCAGGAAAAAAAGGAACGCCTTATAGACCTTCTTTCCAACATACTCCCAGTTCCAGCTGCAGTGGCTCCTTACATATGGAAAATAAAGCAAGCCTAGGAAAGAATAATTCATCAAAATGCCTAAACTTTAAATAGGTCTGTTACAGGTTTTAGCTGTGCTGGAGAATCTAATTCACCATTCCAGTCCATTTAATTTGTATGCTTAAGGGAAATTGTTTAGAGTGTGGATGAAGTGCATTTGGCAGATCGATACAGCACTGATGCTGATATTTGTCAGCGTTTTCCTCTGTCAAATATATATATAGTGCCAGGGGCATTTATGAAATTCTTAAGTCTGTGTCACATCTCAATTTCCTCTTAGCCCAAACCCAATTTTTATTACACTGTGCATTTGTGTGCGTGCGTATTCATCCAAAAGAAAAAGTCAGATAGATCACATTAGCTATTTTATCATACTGCTTCCAAAAGAATTATGGCCCTTTGGAAATTATTAAAAATATTTTGAAACCAGTCACCCTTTTAGAGAGATCAGTGAAACAAATGTAGCCAACTGTGAGCATCAATCCTAAGATTAACAAAATGACAGAGTTTTCTTCTTCTTCTTCTTTTAACTGTACAATTCTATTTCTGAACATAAAAACTGCAGCCTAAAAGAGTATAACAAGGGTTTAAGTATGCAGTACACCATCAGAGAAATTAAATTCCTGGTATAATACTCTGGGTTGGCTTTTATATACAGTGGTACCTTGGTTTTACCAAGGTAGGTAAAGGGACCCCTGACCATTAGGTCCAGTCACGCAGGACTCTGGAGTTGTGGCGCTCATCTCGCATTACTGGCCGAGGGAGCCGGCGTTTGTCCACAGACAGCTTCCCGGTCATGTGGCCAACATGACTAAGCCGGTTCAGGCGAACCAGAGCAGCGCACGGAAACGTCATTTACCTTCCCGCCGGAGCGGTACCTATTTATCTACTTGCACTTTGACGTGCTTTCGAACTGCTAGGTTGGCAGGAGCAGGGACCGAGCAACGGGAGCTCACCCCATCTCAGGGATTCAAACAGCCGACCTTCTGATTGGCAAGCCCTAGGCTCTGTGGTTTAACCCACAGTGCTACCCGTGTCCCATAAAACCAAGGTACCACTGTATATATAAAAAGTCCCAGAAAGTATGAAATTCTTCCATACTTCTTAGTCACCATTATTATTAGTAGTTGTAGTAGTATTTATTTATACTCCATCTTTTCTCTTGACAGGGATTCAAGGCGGTTTACAGGTAAAAGAAGAACTGCTAAAAAAAAGCATAGAAAAAACAATCATTAAAAAATAATATTGTGTTGAAATGTTGTGTTTTAATGTTGCAACATGCCCTAAGACCTTAGGATGAGTGGGGTGTTTGTGTGTGTAATAAATAAAATCACCACCACCACCATCGTAGCAGGGAGTAATGCTATCCAGAAGTAAGGAGGCTGATGTGAAACCTTTGTTGAAGAAACCCTTTTTGGATCTCACCATGCTTGGTCATTTTCTGGGCAAGGGCTTTAAACAGATTATCTAGACTCAGTTTAATCTGATGTTAGCCCTGGGCATAGGACTGATGTTAACAGATTATCTAGACTCAATTTAATCTGATGTTAGCCCTGGGCATAGGACTGAGGCAGTTTTGGTTGCCCTGGTAGACAATCCATACCAGAAGCTGGCCAGGAGAAAGCTGTCCCTGTTGGGCCTACTGGACCTCTCAGCAATGTCTATTGGCTAGATAAGTTCTTTTCCATTGTTTCCGTTTCAGCCGCTGCATTTGTCCTTATTCATTCATCATTTTATTTGCATGCTGCCTTTCCATAGTAAGAAACATGCTCAAGGCAGATTAGAGCATGGAGAAATTCACACAATTCCATAAAAAGTAGCCATAAACAATAAATATGAGACATCAAAAAGTGAACAGCCAAATTAAACAATTTCCACATAAATCATAAGTTTTAAAAATAATGATAGGAAAAAATAATACAAATACTATCAGCATCCCTGCTCCACACACACACACACACACACACACACAGAGAGAGAGAGAGAGAGAGAGAGAGAGAGAGAGAGAGAGAATTTTAATGTTTGATAATGGCTGCTTACCCCTCTTCCACGATGAGCGGCGGTTGTAGCCTACCTCTGTAGCCCTTGGAGCCTCGCCATGTTGTACATGTTGTCGTTGGGACAGGGGCACGGCAGGAATTTCCCCCACTTGGCTGATTGGCTGTGGCCATTTGGGTTTTGCCTGCCACATAGAAAATCGTCACAACTTGTAAGGTTGCAGATAGGCTCTGGTTCAGGTGATAGGGATGGGAGAATGGTCTCGCCATCCCTATGTGAAGGGCATTCCGTTAAAGGAATCCAGGGACTCAACTTGGTTTGGTCAACCCCTGAAAGGGGGTTGTGCCCGTGCTTGAGTCCAGGGGAGCATCTGGGGAGTGAGTCTGTTCCCGGGCTTTCTACCTGCCTCAGGTGTTCACCCTTGGCTGACCTATGATAGAGCTCTGGGTCAGCACTACCTGCAAGAGTGCAGGTTAGCTAGTCGAACCAGAGCCTATGCAACCACTCATATTCTGTAATCAATAAAGTTGTGCCCTAAATTCTGCCAAAAACCAAAACTAAAATTTGAGTCAACTGTGTTTTTATTTAGGGGGGAGGTCTCTGGGTCTGAACACGTAACTAGTTTTTGAGAGACCTACGGACTAACAAATATGTATGGATAAAAAAAATTGTCCAGTAGCACCAACTAAGTATAAGCTTTCGTGTGCGTGCACACTTCTTCAGATACACTGAAACAGAAGTCACTAGACCCTTATATATAGTGGGAGGGTGGGGTTGGGTTTTTTCTCAGAAGGGTAGTAGGAGATGGATGATTGACTCAATGGGTATGGTAAACCTGTTGATGACTGTTAACGACTACAATTAGTCCTACAGGAAAAAGCAAGGGATAGTATGCAGATAACCAAAAAATAGCTTTAGCATGTGTAATGAGACAAGAATCCAATATCTCTTGTTTTGAATGTATTTGTTGCTTTTATGTTTCTCATTACCTTAATGTGTAAATCACCTTGAGGTGGTGGTTTAGAAGTTGATTAATAAACCAGTGGCTGGCTGGCTTTCTTTCTTTCTTTCTTTCTTTCTTTCTTTCTTTCTTTCTTTCTTTCTTTCTTGTTCCAATCATGCTTTACCACTAGAAACTGCAGGGAAATAAATATCTTCCTGTGATGTTGAGAGCAATGCTCCAGGGACACCTCGGTTCATATCTCTCGAATCAAATTTCCCTTCTGTATCCTGTTGCCTTTTTCACGCCTTGCCTCGACAGCTTTCTCCTTTCGAAGTTCATTTCAATTGACATTTGTCAATATATTATTCTGGAGAATATTGTTAGCAGGCAAGATGACACGAACGTACAGCTGGTGATCTGGAAATGGGCAAAGATATATATATATATATATATATATATATATATATATATATATATATATATATGAAACTAAGTAAGCCTCATCCCGACATGAACTGAGGAGAAAAATTGATCTCACCGTCTTCAGACACATAGGAAGTTCTCTCTCCCCCACCAACCTCCACCTGCAAAGCGTGTTCTCCTTCATGGAGAGCACGTGTTGCGGTGGGGGCCAGCAAGTCACCCCTCTGGTGCTGGGCGGGATCGTATGGATGGCCACTCTTGTGATTGGACCCTGGGTGTTGTTGGGGAGAATTGTATGTTGCAATTTATTAATGGACAGTCCAGCGGATATATATTGGTGGGTTTGCAACGTGATCCCCCTCTTGGCTGCGTGCTTCTGATCACCCTCCCTCCCTATATTTTAGGCCTCTGCGTTGACCTTGCTATGCCTGTCATGGGGTCGTCTGCTGTTGGGGCAGGGGCCTGGTAGGAATTTTCCCATGTGGCTGATTGGCTGGTGCCATCTGGTTTTCGCCTACTGCGTAGCAAATACTCACAACTTGTAAGGTTGGCGGTTGAGCATTGGTTATTATGTTGGTTGGAGAAGGGGTTATGTTTGACTGTGTCTGCCCCTCCAATTGTTGCTGGTGTTAGGGGAATTCCATTAAAGGAATCCAGGGGCTTGATGCTTTTTGTCGGGGGCTAGGGCCGTGCAAGAGCCCTGGGAGCCTGAGGGGAGAGGGGAGGGTCAGACCACCCGGCTCCCTTTATCTCTCCAGAGGGTTTTCCCCTTACTGACGGTCATCAGTTCTGTCCCCTGTGGGACAGATAGTCTTAACCAACGCCTAAGCAACCACTCACATTGTTTGTATTTTAATAAAGTTGTGGCCAAAATCATGCCAAAAACCAAAACTAAAATTCTGACGGATGTGTGAATTATTTGAGGGGTGGTTTGGGGGGACCTCGACACGCAACACTCTTCATGGATGAACTGAGGATTACAATACCAGGCAGTATTCATATGTAAACTATGGTGACTGCACTGAAACCAATTCAAGCTGCAATGGTATAAAAATAACAGTGAGTGAAAACGAACCTTCCTTCAAAATGTGTCCTCATTTTGCTGCACTTCCCGTCTTCAGACATTATTACCATATGAGCTTGGTTGTTTCCCCATAACCAAAAACTATTATAAAAGTAAATCTCTTTGCTATTGCTTGTCATGCAAGCTACACACTCTGACCTCCGCGCATTTGTTCGTATGCACCTGGAGCTCCATCCTTGCTATTCAAGACACATCCTTAAGCACCACTTGTGGGAGCTCAGGCCATTGTGTTTCCCTGGCAGCAGGCTTTCCAAAGCATCATTAGGACCTGCCATGCAACCCAAAGTGTCACTCACATGTAAAATTGCCAAGCAGTGACTTGAAGTGGGGGACAAAGAATGACCTTTCATTTTAGTCTAGGCACAAATCAAGTCTTATATTGCCTGCAGGCCGGGTTTGACCCAGAATCACTGTGGGCATCGGCTTCCCCGAATGTCTTGCGGCTTGTGGGCATATTATGACAACTTTTAAAAAGGGCACGTAGATTTTTATATTCGGCAGGCTCTGCACCTCCAGTTAGATAATGTGAGCGATGAGAAAAACTGAGAGCAGGACAATGGAGCTGTACAATGCCTCTGCTATTCTGGAAAGTGATGCTAAAAAGAATTAGTGTGGACCTTAGTGTTGGTGCTGGCATTTAAAGCCCTGAATGGCCTTCTTCAGGTATACCTGAAGAAGAGTCTCTACCCCCATTGTTCAGCCTGGACACTGAGGTCCAGCTCTGAGGGCCTTTTGGTGGTTCCCTCTGTGAGAGAAGTTAAGTTACAGGGAAGCAGGCAGAGGGCCTTCTCGGTAGTGACGCCTGCCCTGTGGAACGCCCTCCCACCAGATGTCAAGGAGATGAGTAACTATATAACCTTTAGAAGAAACCTGAAGGGATCCCTGTATAGGGAAGCTTTTTAATGTGTATTATATATATAAAAAAAACCATAATAGTGGGCAGTCAGATGGGCAGGGTACAAATATCATCATCATCATCATTTGCCTGAGCTACTTCCCAATGACATGGGAAATGAGAACACACCCAATAAAATTGTTTCTAAAACAACAATGATATGAATTGTAAATTCAGAAGCCTTCCTATAATTCATAAGTGCTATCAGCCAGGCAATGTGTGGGGCTGTGAGTGCTTTTTGCACATGTTCTGAAACACCACAACCTGGCAAGTCACTCCTCACTGGAGGAGATGAGGCATGGGAATATCTGCAAGCGAGAGTCGGGGGTGTTCTCAAATGTGGCAGGCCTCCTCTACAATGGTCCCTTGTGGCTGCTTTCCCTCCCTGCTGGGCTTACTTTTTCATTTTACAGTTTGGCTTGCCGGGGTGGTGGGGTTTGCGGGGAATGGTGAAAATGACAGGATCTGGCCTCCCTGCGGCAGCATCACTACCACTTACTTAAACAGTGTGGGGTCAGAACAGGGTTGGGGCAAGGCCCTGTGCCATCCCAGTAAGTAATGGCGTTCTTGGGAGGCCGGCTCTATGGCACTAGCCCAGCCAGCCACACCAGAACAATGGAGAATCGGAAAGAAGAAGAAGAAGAGGAAGAGTTTGGATTTGATATCCCGCTTTATCACTCCCCGAAGGAGTCTCAAAGCGACTCACATTCTCCTTTCCCTTCCTCCCCCACAACAAACACTCTGTGAGGTGAGTGGGGCTGAGAGACTTCAGAGAAGTGTGACTAGCCCAAGGTCACCCAGCAGCTGCATGTGGAGGAGCGGAGACGCGAACCCGGTTCACCAGATTACAAGTCTACCACACTCAACCACACTGGCTCTAGGTTGAGGATCCTCTGACATCTGCCACTTCTCCCTTTAATCCATCCCTCATTAGCATTATGAGGGATATTCATAGCTGTCAACTTTCAGGGATTTTTTTCAAACTTTCGGATTTGAAAATAAGGGATGCCGCGAGGGCGGTGCAATGGCACCAAGTAGCCTCGCCACCCTGCACTTCAGAGGCTGCGCGCAAACGGGTGAGCGAAAGAGCGAGCGCATAGATGGCAGGCAGGCTGGCTGTCTGGTTGGGCGTGAGGGTCTGCCTGCACAAGGCATGCAAGCTCCGCCCCCAGTCGGTCTCAGACTCCTTATTGGCAGCCGAGCAACGCAGCTGAGGAGCCTCCCTGGCCGGCAGGGAGGGAGAGGAGCTGCTTCCTTTGAAATCCGGGAAATTTAAGGGATATCAACAATCCGGGATAGCAGCGGGAAACGGCATTGGAATAAGGGAGTTTCCTGCCAAAAAAAGGGAGGGTTGACAGCTATGGGGATATTTGGGGATTGGGAATCCTTTGCTTTCCTTGTAATTTTCTCCCTCTCCCCCCCCCCCCAAACAGGCTCTTTAAGTCATGATGGGTTTGAGAGACAGTAATTTCCCTAAGGCCATCTAGCGAGAGTCTGTCTGCAGCAAGATTTCAGCCTTGAGTTTACTGGCTCTGCCCACACGCCACACTGCACTACAGATATTACTGAAAAAAATGTGGAGAGTGAGCTTGAGGGCTCCTGTGTGCTTTCCCCCCTCCCAATCTCTATGTGTCAATTGGATGTCAGCACAAAACAGTTGTGTGTTCAACTGCATACAGGCTATATTCAGAAATTCGGCTGAATCCAGGAATGAGGATAGCATGCGTGCCCTGCCCTCTCGTCTTCAAATTCATCTTAATGTCTGCACAGGGTGGCTGTTTTTGGTGGAATGCACTGTATTTAAGACACGCACCTTCATCTACAGGTGCTAACAATGACAACAAGCGCACCCAAGAAACACAGTCATTTCTAGCGTTGCGAGGATTACAGCAAGTGTTTGATCATAGTCTCTTTTCATTATTTCGAAACTCAAGTGCCAGTTTAGCAATTTCCCAAGCAGATAGCATTATGCCATTGTTAACGGAAGACATCTGAGTAATGTAAATGGAAAGTGCAGTCAAGCAGAAAAAAATAAGGTATCAACGTTATCCCAATTCCAGTCTCTGAGGTTACAAATCAAGGTTCTTTTCAAAACAAGGAATAGATTGCACAGCTCAAAGCGAGTTTCCTCTTAGATGGTGCTTTTTTTTTTTTTAAAGGCATGAAAAGAATGGAATCGTGGGCAGATTTCTGTATGCCAGCCTTCCAAAACCTGGTGCTTTGCAGCATTTTGTACCACCACTCCTATCATCTCTAACCATTGGCTACATTGAATAGGGTGGAATCTACACACAGATAAACGTTCTGAAAATGCTTTTTTAAAAAATACATTGAATTTTCCATAAGGCTCACCATCGCCATCTAGCGTCACATTGTATATTGCACTTAAAACACACATAAAACGTTTTATTTGCAGCTACATGTAGGTAGCCGTGTTGGTCTGTCATAGTCAAAACAAAATAAAAAATTCCTTCCAGTAGCACCTTAGAGACCAACTAAGTTTGTTCTTGGTATGAGCTTTCGTGTGCATGCACACTTCTTCAGATACACTGAAACAGAAGTCACCAGACCCTTATATATGGTGAGAGGGTGGGAGGGGTATTACTCAGAAGGGTGGTGGGAATGGGTGATAGGCTGATAGCTGTGGTAAACCTGTTGACGACTGTTAACGACTGCAATTAGTCTTACAGGAAAAAGCAAGGGGTGAGAAGGTTAAAAATAGCTTTGTCATGTATAATGAGATAAGAATCCAATGTCTTTGTTCAGACCAGGTCTCTCCATGGTTTTAAGCTTGGTAATGAGTTGCAATTCAGCAACTTCTCTTTCCAGTCTAATTCTGAAATTATTTGCAGCTGTATAACTGAGTCCCTGGGACGCGGGTGGCGCTGTGGTCTAAACCACTGAGCCTAGGGCTTGCCGATTGGAAGGTCGGCAGTTCGAATCCTTGCGACAGGGTGAGCTCCTGTTGCTCGGTCCCCGGTACTGCTCCGGCAGGAAGGTAAACGGCATTTGCATGCATTGTTCTGGTTTCGCCAGAAGCGGCTTAGTCATGCTGGCCACATGACCCGAAAAAACTGTCTGAGGACAAACACAAAGAGTCATCTGTGACTGGACTTAACTGTCAGGGGTTCTTTACCTTTACCTAACTGAGTCCCTGGGGCTGCTGGGCATTTGACTTTAATAGTATCTGGAGGGTGGCAGATGAACACTCTCAAGGCTGGTGAACACACTCAAATTCTGCAAACTACACAGAACATGACAAACTTGCATGGATTTATCATATTTTCCACACTGCTTCTGCTACTCAAGGGGAGAAGCAAAAAGCTATACTGGGCATTTAAGTCCCACGCTCTGACCAGAATTCACTAGTGCAGTTGAAACGGGGGGAATTCAGAATAGGAACCCCGCCAGTGACAAATGGCTTTGCCCATATGAGAACAACCCAACCGCTTCCAAATTTGGCTCTGGGCTCTTCTTGCCATGTCCTAGGATTTGCCCACCATCATTGCCACTGCCAGCCAACTTTCCCTTCTTTCCACAACATTACTTTCTCTTCCTTGCTCCCAAACGTACCTGGGACGCGGGTGGCGCTGTGGGTTAAACCACAGAGCCCAGGGCTTGCTGATCAGAAGGTCAGCGGATCGAATAACCCCCCAACGGCGTGAGCTCCTGTCGCTCGGTCCCAGCTCCTGCCAACCTAGCAGTTCGAAAGCACGTCAAAATGCAAGTAGATAAATAGGTACCGCTCCGGCGGGAAGGTAAAAGGCGTTTCTGTGTGCTGCTCTGGTTCGCCAGAAGCGGCTTTGTCATGCTGGCCACATGACCTGGAAGCTGGACGCCGGCTCCCAGCCAATAAAGCAAGATGAGCGCCGCAACCCCAGAGTCGTCCACGACTGGACCTAACGGTCAGGGGTCCCTTTACCTTTACCTTTTATACCCAGAGGTCTCTGGGCGGTTCACCTTGAGAGCTTCAGTTTCATAAGGACTCTTCCCCTCACCTGATTTCTAAAGAGGGCAAATTATACATTTCTGGGAGAAGGCCAACAACAACAACAACAACAACAACAGCAACAACAACAAATTTAGCACTGCTTCCATCTTAAGCTGATAGAAGGAAATGCTTTGTACAGTTTTATAGAGCAATCCTAACCTACAGATCCATTGACTGAAATGGCTTTGGACAAGGTGGAAGTGTCTTTCTTCTGACAGAAGGTTCCCCTCTGGTGGCAGGGTGACCATCTGCCATGGAAGACCCTGGTTTGCCTGCTGAGAGCATCACAGATGGGAATCTACCCCTGACCATATGTCAAGTAGGCCCCCTAACAACACATTTCAGGGGCCAGGTGAGTTGGAGCAGGGCCAGCCCACCCATGGGGCAAGGTGACTCAACCGCCTCAGATCCACTGGGGCAGCAGATCCCTATGTAGGTATTGTGACACACACACACACACACAAACACACACACACACACACACACACACACACACACACCTGTTCCTGATGTAGACTTCACTCACTCCATCCCTGGTGGGGTAGGAGGCACCATGTTGTGGTTTGCCTCAGGTGCCCAAATGTCTTGGGCTGGCCCTAGACTGGGGGCAGTCTCAAATCTGCTGGATCCCAACCCCTTCATCTCCCTAAGAGGCCTCACAGTTTGGCCGATCAACCACAGCAGCCTGCAGCTGGAGCAGTTGATAAGTTACAGGCCTCTTGGTGGATACAGTTGATAGGGCAGGTGCCCCAGCAAATCAATAAACTAACATTTGCCAGAAACAAAAAAAAAGCCCCATTCCCTCCCTGACACAATCTCCCTCCAATACACAAACACTTAGGATTGCTCTTTAATCGAAAACTGTGCCATATCATGCAATTCTGATACAAGTCTACGGAAAGCTACACCCCACTTATTTCAGCAGAACTTACTCCAAGGTTGATTGGCTTGTTTGCGTGGACAGGCGGAGTCCCCCCAATCCCAGGCGACCCCCGAGCGGAATAATGACTCAAGACAACATGCTATGGGATTAAAATTGGCCACAACGTTATTAAGTTTCAGATGTAGGGAGACCTTGGCTCAGGCATTGGGCGTTTATCCTTCCCAGTCCCCAGCCGGGGATCTGGGAGACTTCAGGGTTATCCAGAATGCGTGGGGATTGGGCTGGCTCTGGAGAGCCCGTCCCCCGTTTGCCGCTGCTGGAGGGGGAGAGCAATGACAACCTCTTGGCGTATGGCCATTGCCTCCCCTCAAGACCCCTTTAACAGGGAACCCTGGTATCACTGCCGCAAGGGGGGCGTGGGTCACCTCTTCACGCCCCACCCCCATTTAGGAAGATAGACTAAAGGATTCCACCCAAGGCCTGAAACCGCCAAAGTTGTGACATTTTGCTACGGGAAAGGCAAAATCTGCCAATGCAGGAAAATTCTTTTCCGGCCCTTCAACAGTGACCCTGACGTAGCAGCGCCTGCGTACCTGTGGAGAAGAGGTTAACCTGCAAAAGAAGGCTTAACTGAGGGAGGGCAGGGTGGGAGAAGCTCTGGAGCTGATTGCCGCTTCACAGGTAAGATTCACCTTCTGTTGAGTGGGCAGGGCAGTCCCTCCCCTTACCTGGGCAGTGCCCTGGCAATTGGCTGAGGTAGGCGGAGACCCCAGGTATCCAGCCTGGTGAGGATGAAGCGAGCCCGAACTACCAGGAGCCGCACTGGGATCCAGGGGGCTGCGCGTGACCACACAAAAGGCGCCCCCCAGTTGATGTGGGGAGCAGTCATTCTTGAAGCCTGTTACGTATTTAAAGCAGGAATGGTTAACTTGCATCTCTCCAGACAGTGTTGGACTCTAATTCCCATCGATCTCAGCCAGCATGGCCAATGGTCGGAGGTGAGTTAAAACCTTATTGCGCTGCCAGCTTTCCAAAGCAGGTTAAATAAAACCGCAGCAAACAATAATATCAGAATAAAATAATAAAAACAATTGTACCAAACTTCTCAAATTATTATTAATATGCTTACTGTTATCTTTCTGATGCCTGCTGGGCCAGAGGATCAAATTATGATGAGAAACTTTTGCAGGCCAACTCAATAGTGAGTTCCATTAAGTTCAATACAGTTTACTCCTAGGTAAGTGTGTTCTGAAAATTTCACTTTGGAAATACAAAAACCAGCAGGTACCAGATTCTGTCTCAAGCACCACTGCATTGCAAGCCCAGAAAAGGATTTCTGTTTTGAATCTAGAAAGGAATCTGTTTTGAATGTCATGGCTCAGTGACAGAAAGGTGACCATGAAGGGAGCATGAACTTGGTTACCTTTACCATGTGGCAGAAACCAAGAACATGCACAGTCTCCATCACTGGGAATCAGAGAGGTCCTAGGAGATAAAACCCACAAGGAAGTGAGACAATACAAAGAGAAGCAGCCTCTTTCCCCCTTCAAAAAGTATTTCAGTATATCTGACAGGAATGTTCCTCTCCCTATCCACGCTCTAGAAACAGCTTCCAGCAATCATAGTTAAGAGAGAACATACTTACAATTCCGGACAAGCTCCCTCCAGCACAGAAGACATTCAGACAGGTCTGTCCCAGAAGTGGAGGAGAAAAATAAATCCAGAGGAAGGCAAAAAGCATGTCCAGACAGACTTTGCCAAGTGGTTTTTTCTTTCGCTAAGCTTGTTTATTTCCTCTATTCTGCTCATTGAAATATAGCAATGCTCACATAGCAAGAGTGCCAGCAAGCAACTCAACAGAGTGGGTGACCAAAGATGTGTTCCTCACAGTCCTAGGATAGCAGCAATGAAAAGAGGACAAGACTCCTTATAAGAACTAAATTATGATTTTAAGGGCTGGGGCTGAAAGAGTAGAGAAGGCATAGAAGAGGTCAGTTGCCTTTAAGGAGGCAAGAAGCCTTGTCATATTATTCCCTCTGCAAATTGCTTGTAGTCCATCCCTTTCCTAGTTCAGATCTGAGCTAAGGACAGCAATGAGAGAAATATTTGGTAGGCTGTACTCTTCAGTCCCCTCCTCCTCTCTGCTGGAGTCGGAAAGCGTGACATCACAGCAATGGAGAAAAACAAAACCTTTGGTTAGTGCAGTGACTGTGAAAGAAAGGCACTATTAATTGCATTTTATGAATCCTACAGCCCAACTGTCTATAATGGATCAGTCTTTCCATGAGAGAAGCAGAATCCTTCGGGAGAGGTTCTGTTTCACATATCCCTTAGTGTGAGTGATCCATCATCCCCATCATCCTTCTTTGCATGAAGGGATGTTAAAGCATTGTAACGAAAATGGAAATGGAAGCAGAAATCCCTGATGTTTGCTTATTCATCCCATGTCCAGAACGGATATCCATCTAGTAAACATGATCCTTATTCGCTCTTGCCGTTGTTTCTTTCCATCTGCAAATGATACATATTTGATAATGTCCCCTAGTTGTCCCCATTTGCATTGCATTTCCTTTGAACGGGCAGCAAAAATTCAATGTTGGTGGAATTTGCCTAATGTATGTTACTAAATACGTAAATTATGCAAGTTATGCAATTTGACTAAAGCAGAGAGTGAGAAGAATAATGTAGCTTTTTCTGGGAGAAGGCAAACTGCAGTGGAACAGAAACAGTGTTGCATGTGGGTGGAACAGAAAATGATGCAAATCTTTCCAAGGTTTCTTTGCTGGCCCTCCAGTTTCACACACCATGCAAGTCGTAACAAAGACATGTTGATATTGCATGGAAGAGTTAAAGGCTCATTAAATATCACAGAATCATAGAACTGTAGAATTATAGAGTTGGAAGGGATCCCAAGGGTCATCTAGTCCAACCCCCTGCAATGCAAGAATCTCAAAGAAAGCATCCATGGCAGATGGCAAACAAAACCCCAAAGAAGGAGAATCCATAAGCTCCTGAGGTAAAGCCAACTGTCGAACAGCTCTTTCTCTCAGAAAGTTCAGATGTTTAGTCAGAATTTCTTTTCTTGTAACTTGAATCCATTCGTTGAAATCCTACCCCACCCCCCAGCCCCCAGCCCCAGGGCAGGAGAAAACAAGCTTGCTCCATCTTCTATGTGACAGCAATAATTTAGGTATTTGAAGATGGCTATCATATCTCCTCTCAGTCTCCTCTTTTGCAGGCTAAACATACCCAACTTCCTTAACCATT
Source organism: Darevskia mixta (assembly GCA_034641385.1). Lineage (NCBI taxonomy): Eukaryota > Metazoa > Chordata > Lepidosauria > Squamata > Lacertidae > Darevskia > Darevskia mixta. Next base: position 57,363 of record JAWWNH010000242.1, read on the forward strand.
CTTCAAAAGGCCTGGTTCAATTGTAAAACCCAGAACTGGACACAGAACTCCAGGTGTGGTCTGACCAAGGCAGAATAGAGTGGTACTATTACTTCCCTTGATCAGGAAACTAGACTTCTGTTGATGCAGTCTAGAACAGCATTAGCATTTTTTTGCTACTGAATCACATGACTCATGTTTAGCTTGTGGTCTACTAAAAGCCCTAGATCCTTTTCACTTGTATTACTGGCGAGCCAGGTGTCCCCCATCTTAGATATTTGTAGTTGGTCCTTCTTGCCTAAGCATGGAACCTGATATTTGTCCCTATTGATGTTCATTTTGTTAGTTCTCCAATCTGTTAATGTCATCTGTATTCTGCCTTCTGTGGCATTAGCTACCCCTCCCAGTTTGGTGTCATCTGCAGATTGGATGAGCACCCCCTCAATTCCTTCATCCAAGTTGTTTATAAAGATGTTGAACAATAACGGGCCTAGGACAGTACCCTGAGGAACTCCACTGGTCCATTTTTTCCAGGATGATGAGGAACCATTAGTGAGCACTCTTTGGGTTCAGTCAGTCAACCAGCTGCAAATTCCCATAACAGTTACCTCATCCAGCCCACATTTTACCAGCTCCTCCACAGTTGCGAGCTGCCATCTCTGCAGCCCCAGTGGGCACAGTGATTCTCCAGTGGTTTGATTTCACCCCCTGAGGCACATTGCGTGGTCAGGTGGAGTCCCCCCGAACCCCGGGCAGCCCCTGAGGGAAATAACGACATGGGACAACGTTCTATGGGATTAAATTGACCACAACTTTATTAAGATTCAGATGTAGGGAGACCCTGCCTCAGGCATTGGGCGTTTATCCTTCCCAGCCGCCCAGCCGGGGTTCTGGGTAGTTTCAGGGTTATCCAGCATGTGTGGGGATTGGGCTAGCTCTGGAGAACATATGTTCAAGCAGATAGCCCGCCCCCCTGTTCGCCGCCGCTGGAGGGGGTGGGCAATGACGACCTCTGGGCGTATGGCCAATGCCTCCCCCTAAGACCCCTTTAACGGGAACCCTGATATCGCCATCATTATAAGATCTACACCAGATTCCTCCTCAAGAAGTTGACCATCTGGGCTAATGAAACTGACCTATTCCATCCAGAACAAGCGGGCTTTTGGATATCGCCGTCACAATGGGGCCAGGGGTCACTGCCCCATGCCCCCCCCCCATTTTAGGTAGATGATTAAAGGATTCCACCCAAGGCCTGCAACCGCCAAAGTTGTGACGAATTGCTACGGGAAAGGCAAAACCTGCCAATGGAGGGAAAGTCCTTTCCGGCCCTTCAACAGCGACCTTGTCATAGCAGCGCCTGCGTGCCTGTGTGGCTGTGGAAAATAAAAGGTTAATCTGCATAATAAGCGTTAATTGAGGGAGTGGAGGGTGGGGAAGCTCTGAATCCACGGCCGCTTCCCAGGTATGACTCACTTCTTCTATTGTGTACTGTAATTTCCCTCCTTCTACCTGGCCAATCCCCCTGGCAACACCTCCCCAGCCGGGATTGGGCGGCTGCTGGAGTAGGTGGAGACCACAGGTATCCTACCTGGGAAGGCGGTGCCAGACCCAACTGCCAGGAGCTGCACCGTGATCCCAGGAGGCTACGCGCGACCACGCAAAATGCGCACCCCATTTGATGTGGGGAACGGTCACTCTATTGTCTTTCGAGACAGATACCAACACCCATTAAAACGGATGGACCTAATATAGCCCATTAATTTCAGTGGGTCTACTCTGAGTAACACTTAATTGAATACCACTTTGGGTACTTTATACGGAGAGATGTTCTCATAGTGTATATTCCAGTGTTTGGGAAAAGATACTTCATCTGTAGGAAAGCTAGATAAGACACATTAAATAAAATATATTGCGTATGAACTGCTAAAGGCTAAAGTGACTGCAAAGAAAGCAGATTTGCTTTGAGAACACTTACTGTTGGAACCTTCACCATTTCTTTTTTCCTGGGGGGGGGCAGTTTTACACAAAGTGAAACTTAAAAGCTCTTTGTAAACGAATTGCCAATCATAGTACCTAACATATCATTGTCTGCTTTGCCTCTGTTCTGCTGCTTTCTACTTCTGTTTGCATTTATCAAGAGTACCTGTATGTACTAGACAAAAAAAAGCCTGAGAGCGATTTGCTGTATAAAGAGCGGGAGAGGGGAAAAGATTGATTAGATTTGTAGAAAAAATATTTTAACAGACTCATATGTAAGGAGCCCATTCAGACTATTGTCACCAAAGTGGAGTAGGGGGTGGGCTTCTTAAAACACTTTAGGGCAATTGCACCACTTTAAAAGTTGTTAGAACATTGTCTGATTCCACTGCAGTTTTGTGCAGTGTTGCGCTGGCACACTGACTTCTCATGATGGGGCTGATGGCAAGGGCCAGTTCACTCATGTGCGTCTTGATCATTTGATGGCTGCAACATCAAATGACGATTTGGATGTGTAAATGAACGTAGACGTAACACCGCAGGCAGAACTTTCATTTCACATTATTGCCAACAAAATGCTTTAGTCAGCTCACAAATGCCAGCGATACTGTGTGCAGTTCTGGTGACCTCACCTCAAAAAGGATATTTTTGAGTTGGAAAAGGTGTAGAAAGGGGCCAGCAAAATGCTCCAGGGGGTGGAGCAACCTGTGATGGCCTGGGATTCAGACTCAGATGCTGAACCTGAGGGATCCCAGCCTGCACAGGATTCCCCACCTCCAGAACCAGCAGAGCCGGGGCTAGGGCCTGAGTCAGAAGGGTCCTCACCTGTGCTGGATCCTCAGGTGCAGGCATCGGCTGAGTCTGCTCTGGCTCCTGATGGGATGGAGGACCCATTGCCTGCAGGTGCTCCACTCCCAGCCCTTACAAGTTGTGACTAATTGCTACGCAGTAGGCGAAAAACAGATGGCACCAGCCAATCAGCCAAATGGAAATATTCCTACCAGGCCCCTGCCCCCAAAAAGCAGACGACCCCATGACAGGCATAGCAAAGTCAACGCACAATAAAGGGAGGGAGGGCAGGTGATCCGATGCACGCAGCAAAGAGGGCCGCTTGCTGCCTGCTCTGAGAATATATAACCTCTGAGCTGTCCATCAAAAATTGCTACATAACATTCTCCCCAGCAACCCGCAGGGCCCAATCACCTGCCATGGTCATCTATCCTAACCCGCCCAGCAACAGTGGGGTGACTTGTTAGCCCCCACCACAACACGTGCTCTTCAGGAAGGAGAACCCACTTTGCTCATCTAGCAGTCAGAAATGGTCTGCTCTACAATCTCAACACATTCTGTTGTGTGCTTAAGATACTACTCTCTATCTCATGTTCCTATTGCTCAGTGATATGGTCTGGCAAGCAGGTGTGTGATGTCCAGTGGCTCACTGGAAGTCCCCATTTCATTCATTTTCCAGGTCTTTTTGCCTATATCAGTATCAGTAAAATGAGATTTGGTTGTCCTCCGATTATTTTTGTGGATCAAGTTTGACTTCTGAAGGCTGGCAAATGTGATTAGCAATTTTTATGCAAATAAGTGCACCTGTAAATTTGGCAAAAGCAACGTTTCTAAATGTGACTTTTTAATGAGCCAAATAAACAGAAAACATATTTTTCTGTTACGACTCAAAATAATCAATGTTGACAAGTTTGAAGCTCGTGCATGTATACAGATTAGTTTCTATCAAACTTTAAGATATGTTCACAGAAACAAATAAACAGGTTGGATCTGTGAAACCAAATTGATGTCTGGGGCTGTTGGAAGCTCACTTTGAGCTGTGTTTCAGCTGTCAGCTTGCTTTCCTCCTAAATGTGATCCCTACAAGCTGACACTTTTCCCCCTTTGTAACGTCAGTTTGTAATGGGAAAACTTTTGCTAATCTTATTCCAAACTTCTCTGTGATGACAAACAAGCTTTCCAGAGCTATTGACAACTGTATAGATTTCCCATTTAAAATACTTGTGGTTTAAAAGCCATGTCACCAGGAACCAGCTTATCAAAGTCCTTCTGCTGCAAATTGCTGTATTGTAAATACTTGATATTTGTAAATACTAGGGACACAGGTGGTGCTGTGGGTTAAACCGCAGAGCCTAGGGCTTGCCGATCAGAAGGTCGGCGGTTCGAATCCCCGCGACGGGGTGAGCTCCCGTTGCTCGGTCCTAGCTCCTGCCAACCTAGCAGTTTGAAAGCACGTCAAGTGCAAGTAGATAAATAGGTACCACTCCAGCGGGAAGGTAAACGGTGTTTCCGTGCACTGCTCTGGTTCACCAGAAGCAGCTGAGTCCTGCTGGCCACATGACCCAGAAGCTGTATGCCGGCTCCCTCGGCCAATAAAGCGAGATGAGCGCCGCAACCCCAGAGTCGTCTGCGACTGGACCTAACGGTCAGGGGTCCCTTTAAATACTTGATTAGTGTCTCCTGCCCTTTCTGGAAAGATACAAATGCCCCTCCACCCCACCCTACCCCAAAACCCTACACCAAAGAGGAACTAATTTAAGCAGGATGCAGAAGAAATTACTCACAGGGTAAAGTTTGCCATTATCTCAATGTTTTCAGGTTTGCTAAATGAAGTGCCTAGCTGCTTAAACTCCAGGTTTGCATAAAGAATGGGTAGAATACAATCAAAGTTCAGCAATGACAATCCTTATTGATTTCAGTGGGAACATAAAGCATGAGCTTAACACTGGATCTTACAAGTCCTTGTCTTTGGCCAGATGGCATCCGTTGATTAGAAACACAAATGTTTTAATTTTAAATGCCACATTCATGCTTTGTTTTCTATAGCTGCAACATTTAGCTGATTAATCATTGGCAAATAATTTTTTTTAACAAAATCTGTTGTCTGCTTAATTAGTAGCACCTTTTTAATTAGTCAAAAGGTCTTTATCTATCCTATAGAAATGATTAATATTTCCAAAGAACAGATTGTGTGTTGTCCTAAATTGATGTTGTTAAATGTTTTTGATGCAGAAAACGCTAAAATTCTGTCAAAGGAAATGGTTACTTATCTAATTTTAGCAGCTCATCTTGAGCTCGCGTCAAGAACGAACACTGGACAGGTGGTATCACTCGCTACGGAATATAATGATTATGAAGAAAATAACACATTCTTTAAAATTTAGGCAAAGACTAGAATTTCATGACTCATTTTATATGGTATGATGTCCTGTTATTTTATACAAAGGCAAACTAAGGCCCGGGGGCCGGATCCGGCCCAATCGCCTTCTAAATCCGGCCCGTGTGTTTTTACATGAGTAGAATATGTCCTTTTATTTAAAATGCATCTCTGGGTTATTTGTGTGGCCTGCCTAATGTTTTTACATGAGTAGAATGTGTCCTTTTATTTAAAATGCATCTCTCGATTATTTGTGGGGCCTGCCTGGTGTTTTTACATGAGTAGAATGTGTCCTTTTATTTAAAATGCATCTCTCGATTATTTGTGTGGCCTGCCTAATGTTTTTACATGAGTAGAATGTGTCCTTTTATTTAAAATGCATCTCTGGGTTATTTGTGGGGCATAGGAATTCATTCATTTTTTCCCCTTCAAAATATAGTCCAGCCCCCTATAAGGTCGGAGGGAAAGTGGACCAGCCCCCTGCTGAATTTTTTTGCTGATACTGAACTTGCTCCTCCTAAAAGAAAAAGAGGAGGGAAGGGAGCTTTTTCATTGATCCACATCAAGGAAAAGCAGACTAAAGAGCACATTGACTATAAGTGGAAAGGGATCGGACTGGCAGGTTAAATAACTAGCCAGTTTCTTTTCTTTCAGTCAGAAGACTATGAATTAGGCAGACAGCCACCAGACAAGAGTCTCTCATGATGAGCTCACTGGAGTACCTGGCAAATCTTCAGTGAATTCTCTTCCAGTATTCCCCACAGGAGGGAAAAGCAGATGCTTTCACCTCTTTTCTTTGCATAAATTCATTTAGAGGTGATTGTGAGCGGTGCCCTCCCACATATGCTCACATCAAAGGCCTCTTGCTGACTGACATTCTTTAATAGAGCAGAAAATAACAGGAACCCTTGGAGTTTTAGCCACGTGGCTAAGGGGTGAACCAGACAAGACACCCACTGTGCAATTAGCAATTGTGTTCTCCAGCCAAGAGATGTGTACAAAAATGAACACACTGGAGTCAAGTGTACACATAAATGCATGTCACTAAAAACAACATATTAAAAATGCCTTATATTGGGGGGGGGATATTCTGCAAAAATGTGTATATCAGGCAAAATGCCATAAAAAGATGCATATTACAAATTTGCAACAAAATGCTGATGCAAATCAAATCAAATATTATTTATTGCATTAGCCATATGGCCATAGCACATAATGAGAAACCAGGCGAAAACCTGTCGCGAATGTACATAAAGTACAACAGATACATTTTATACATTTTGTGCAAATAGATTTAAAAACTTTAAGTGTAAAATCATGCTGAGTAAAACAGATAAAATAAGAGCAATAACAGGGCATGTCGACAGTGACTATGTCAGGAAGTTACATAAGTCTAGGTCTAGGGTTTCAGTGCCTGTAAAATATAGATAGCCACACCACGTGTGACCAGGGGGTTGGCGTCTACCAGTAAGTACTTCATGCGGTCGTCGTCCTGGGCGATGGTCGGCGGGATTAACAGGAAAAGCCTGGGTCTAACTGTAGCATATAGAGGGCAGTGAAAGAAAAAATGGATAAAGTCCTCTATCTTTCCCTTGTTGCATGGGCAGAGTCGAAGATCCAGCGGAGTATTGGAAAATACACCCTGTAAGAATGCTGTCGGGATGGCGTGGAATCGTGCTAATGTGAAGGCCCTTCTTAACTTGGGATTTGTCAGATCACTCAGATAATGGGCCGGAGATCTGACTGCCTTCACGCGAGGAAACCACGTGGATAATCTGGCCACGTTGGATAGTGCTAGGTCAAGGGCTTCATCCTTAGCTGATGCATTTTCATAAGGACTTTTAAAAAAATGCATATGATGCTGTGGAAATGTGGAGAGCTGAACTCAGGACTGAAAAAATCGCAAACCAAGAGGAATCAAAATTCACAGATATACCCACTCCTACTGGAAGCAAACCAACTCCATTGAGAACGCATTGCATTTGATTTACGAAAGTTCAGCTTGTGAAGCTAGATCTGTCATAGTACACTCAAACCTGGAAGTCATTGTTTGATGATGCAGTGGTCAGCTGACAAGCATGTTTGTACAATTGTTCTCAGTAGCTTCCTCTGTGTATGTTGACAGTGTCTATCCTGTTCTAGTATCTCCCGACTAGATGACTGTACAGACTTCAGTGGAAGAAACCCTGGCAGCTCTTTCAAAGGGATGTCTACAGAGTTGCCCATACCATGAAAGGTGAGCAGAGAAGCTTTTGTGTGGCCAGAAGCCCTATGCTGTCCGTCTGTCCGTCCATCCATCCATCCATCCATCCATCCATCCATCCTCCAACCCCTCCATGCATTGTGGTTCGTGTTCAAGAAGAAGAAGAGTTCGGATTTGATATCCCGCTTTATCACTACCCGAAGGAGTCTCAAAGCGGCTAACATTCTCCTTTCCCTTCCTCCCCCACAACACACACTCTGTGAGGTGAGTGAGGCTGAGAGACTTCAAAGAAGTGTGACTAGCCCAAGGTCACCCAGCAGCTGCATGTGGAGGAGCGGAGACGCGAACCCGGTTCACCAGATTATGAGACTACCGCTCTTAACCACTACACCACACAGGCTCCCACTGCATTGTGGCTTATGGTTTTAATGTTCAGAAGCCAACCACACCCCTTTTAGGAAGACTCTAGCCCCAGATGGGGGTTCTTTCCCAGGATCTGAGGCAAACTCTGAAAGGGAAAACAGAGATAGCATCAAGCTTACTTGTCACCACCCCAATATACCACATAGCATGAACCAAGTGATCAGGGATGTGAGAGGTTGTCACCAATGCACCCATAACCCCAAGAAGCCTTTTTTCCCTAAGGGACTTAAGAATAAAAAAGAAAGGAAGAGGAAGAATCTTTCTTCAATAAAATAACATTTTTGTTTAAGTCCATTATATTATAGCTACTTCCCCATAGGTGTCTAGACTCCTCATGTGTAAATCATTGTGAATGGTGAGTTGAGTGATGTTGACAGACTTTGAGAGACAAAGGGCTGTTTGGCAACAGTCTACTTTTAAAAGTTTAGACCCAAGTGGGTCTTGACTGACAGCTGGCTGGGTCCTGCCAATCATAAGTCAGTCACATCTGACAGCTGGACACCTTTTGGAAATTGGGAGATGACTATAGCCGAGTTAATTGTCACTGGACTTCTCCACCTCTCTGCCAGTCAGAGCTTATCCTCTACCTTGTGTACTCAATGAGAGACATGACCTCTCTTCTAAGGAAGAATGGAAAACAAGATTTGATGGGTTTTCGCTACACTCTTCACCCAAACCAAGTACACAGACTGTGCTCCAAACATTAGTCCCTAGTATCTCCAGTGAAAATTAATTCTAGTGTCAGGGCTTGGAAATCCAGTACCTTTTCAGAAAAGTTGCACAGGCAGTAAAGCATAGCTTAGTTATAAAGTGTTGAAAGTTCCTGAACTATTGGTATAGGAATGCAATAATGGCTGGTAAGAGCCATGTGGCTGAGCTGGAGCAACCAGCTCAGACCTTTTCATTCATTTAGTATTTCAGGTAGACTGGATACAACAATAGACTTGATTGCCTATTTTCTCACAAAGTGAAAGGAAGGGACATTATGGTTGTAAGTAGAGGCTCCCTGTATAGCACTCAAGTTCCAGGCTAGTTGGAGTCCGAAACAGAAGCACCACACCATTTAGTTTAGAGATAAATCTCAACATTTTGTTGTAGGTCCCCACATTTTCCAGTGTGCCTAGGCAGACTGAGGATCTATTTACCTGTCAATAATGGCTGTTGATAAAGTTTTTAAAATGTTAAAGTTAAAGTTAAAAAAAATAGTTTAAAAATAGTTTAAGGGGCCATCTAAGCTATTGGCATTAGTAAGTGTGAGGAACTTCCTCTTAGGATAATAATAATAATAATAATAATAATAATAATAATAATAATAATAATTTATTATTTATACCCCACCCATCTGGCTGGGTTTCCCCAGGCACTCTGGGAAGCTCGCAACAGAATAATAATAATAATAATAATAAATGATAAAACATCAAACATTAAAAACATTTGATATAGGGCTGACTTCAGATGTCTTCTAAAGGTTGCATAGTTACGTATCTCCTTGACATCTGATGGGAGGGCGTTCCACAGGGCGGGCGCCACTACCGAGAAGGCCCTCTGCCTGATTCCCTGTAGCTTCACTTCTCACAGCGAGGGAACTGCCAGAAGGCTCTTGGAGCTGGACCTCAGTGTCCGGGCTGAACGGTGGGGGTGGAGACGCTCCTTCAGGATGAAACATCACCAGCCAGATGCTCAACTTTCTTCAAAACCTTGATTCATGTTCAGCTCATATCTTTTGAGTAAATTCCTTTTGCCCTGAAGTGTTCCTCAGTGGCTAAACCAGAGACAAAAACCAGCAGCATTAATAATTGTTTTATCAGAGGAATGAAGAAATCATTATCAGAGTAACGCTTTAAAAGATGGTTTGCAAAATGCATTTAATTCACTTTTTAATAAGACAACTGCACATGGCAAATTAATTCCAGTTGGTTATTTAAATTATTTCTTAAGAGTAACAATTAAGAAATGTATACTGAGTCCAAATTGTTATATACATGGAGCTAATGCACATCAATTAAATTTCCATTTAAGTATCAACTTGTATTTATTTTTGCTTGGCACACTTTCACTATTTTAATGAAAGCAGAAGTAGGTTTAACTAGGCTAATTATCTTAACTGGGTAAATATATGCTCACAAATCTTTAAAAAGTACACATTTTCATAATAATGAAATCTACCTTAAAATTAGCAATATTTTTAAATCTTTTTGTTTACTTTCTGTCTACGAATTCACTTATCCACTGTGGAAAATACCCTGAAATTAAGCTGGCATGACTGAAAGTCTTTTTTTTTTTTTTTTTAAATAATTTTTATTAGGTTTTCCAAATTTTTGTCCAGCCCTGATTCAGGCCAGATCACATACAATTTATACAATCTCTGATGACTTCCTCACGTCCCCCCTCATTGTTTTCATTTATCATAATATACATTCTTTCCAGGTTTCTAATTCCACATCATTAACATTTCCATAATTTCTTAATTTCAAATCGTTTACCAACCACTCACATCTTTAACATTCTTATCTTTTACTTTAATCAGATCCCTATTCCCCCCCCCCAGTCCCCGGTGCAGACTATTTCATTATCAAAATTGCTTATCATTTATAATATCTATCAATCTTATATCATTATTTTCCAAAAATCATACTGTAATCATTTCCTGCCATATCCAAGTTCAAAAACCAGTAGGCCACGAAACAGTTACTTCATATATATGTTCATCCTATTCCTGCAGGATCCAACTTTGGAACCCATTGTCTTTGCTGCAGAGTAGCATCCAAAACGATAACCATTGATGTCTTCGATCTTTCATTCCATGCTTGGTCCAGATTGTCTCGACTTCCTCTCTGCTGCTTGACGTTGACGTTGAGCTGTAGTTTGTTGACTATTCTCTTATTGTTTCTCTTTTTCCTAATGATGACGACAGCTCTTGACTTATGATAGATAATTCTTTTGCAGCTGATTCTCTTCTGAGTAGACTTTTTCTGTTTATGCTCAACAAGTACACTGTTCACAGGGTTTGATTGCAAATCCTGGCCAATCAGACCATTGTTTATGCTTTGCTTTATCTCTGTCACAAAGCTGTTCCCAGCAGCAGCCAGTTCAGCTCTCAGTTCTTTCACTCCAGCATTGTAATCCTTTCTGAGTTCTTTCAGTTTCTCCAACAATGTTGATAAATCCACATCCTGTTTCACCGCCATTTTTAGCAAACAGTTTTTTTCTAACTTTTCCAAACTTTTTCAAACTTTATAAAAGTTCCAAAATTCCAAGATAATCCTTTTGCTCACACAAATTAAATTGACTTCATCTGCCCCTAGGACCGGGGGAGGCGCAGGGGTTAAATCTCCGAAACAAAGTGTCAAATTCCAAGCATTACTTCTCAAGCTTCTCAAGCTGTGCAACAATGCCCTGTCGTTGTTACACAATGGCAAGGGACGGACCTCCGTATTTTCGCCCTCAAGCCAGCCGAATTGATTCAAAATTAAAGCTTTTTCTTGCAGGTTACTTACAGTTCCTAATTGAAGAATTGGGAGGAATCGGCGCGCTCGGCTGCGGCGATCTTGCAGCTTCGCCAGACGGGGCTGTAAACGGACCCTGGAGCTCCGCCGCCCGATCGTCCGGGAGCTCCGCTAAGAGCTCCCTGGGACCGGGATCGGCGTCCGAGCTCTTGCGGGTCCTCCGGACCCCGGGACGCCCTTCCCGGGGGTTTTGGGGGTCGCGGCGCTGGCGCGAGCACCCCTTTGCCCGGTCTGGCGGGGGAATGTCAAGAGCGACATGTCCCCCCGACCGCCATCTCCGGCACGCCAACCGGAAGTCGACTGAAAGTCTTTTTCATTCTTTCTTTTGGCCAGAACTCCTGCCCTCCTTTTGGTTAGAATAGGTTGTATTGTCTAGGTCTGGGCATATAAATGCCCCCCGCCATCAATACATTTCAGGGTCAAATCCAGTGCTTCATAGTAGTCAAATCAACCTGGGATGATCTGGGTTCAAACCAATTTGGATCGGGGCCCCAAACTGGAGAGCCAGTGTGGTGTAGTGGTTAAGAGCGGTAGACTCGTAATCTGGGGAACTGGGTTCGCGTCTCCGCTCCTCCACATGCAGCTGCTGGGTGACCTTGGGCTAGTCACACTTCTTTGAAGTCTCTCAGCCCCACTCACCTCACAGAGTGTTTGTTGTGGGGGAGGAAGGGAAAGGAGAATGTGAGCCGCTTTGAGACTCCTTTGAGTAGTGATAAAGTGGGATATCAAATCCAAACTCTTCTTCTTCTTCTGGATCCTTGTACAGTTGTGCAGTCAGGAAAGGTGGGGCAAGGGGACATGCCCCCCTTCTCCTCCTGACCCTATATTTGATCAGGGTTTTAAACCCCAATTCAACATGTTGTCAGGAGTGTGGGCTGTGGGGTGGGGAGAGAAAGCACCATAGACCTCCATGTCTCCACTTCCACTTTCCCCTCCAGACCACACCTGATCTGACCAAGGGCAATCCAGGTCTGTCTCAAGCAGATTAGGCTGAATTCCAGGCTGATCTCAATCAGTCCAAATTGTACCTGGAGTTTATCCATCACAGCTTTAAAAAAGAGAAGCATGAAGGGCTTGTCTTGTTGCCTTTATGCCACCTACCTTTCAAGGTAGGAAACAGGGTCACCCCCTTCAAACATAGCTGTCAACCCTCCCTTTTTTTACGGGAAACTCCCTTATTCCAATGCTGTTTCCCGCTGCTATCCCGGATTGTTGATATCCCTTAAATTTCCCGGATTTCAAAGGAAGCAACTCCTCTCCCTCCCTGCCGGCCAGGGAGGCTCCTCAGCTGCGTTGCTCGGCTGCCAATAAGGAGTCTGAGACCGACTGGGGGCGGAGCTTGCATGCCTTGTGCAGCCAGACCCTCACGCCCAACCAGACAGACAGCCTGCCTGCCGTCTACGCGCTCGCTCTTTCGCTCATCCGTTCGCACACAGCCTCTGGAGCGCAGGGTGGCGAGGCTACTTGGTGCCATTGCACCGCCCTCGCGGCATCCCTTATTTTCAAATCCGAAAGCTTGAAAAAATCCCTTATTTTCAAATCAGAAAGTTGACAGCTATGCCTTCAAATATATTTGGTCTTCCCCAAACCTTGTGAGATATATATATATATATTTAATTAAAAATATTTATTGGGTTTTTAATTTTTGCCTGGCCCCGATCCAGGCCAGGTCACTTTACATTATAAACAAATAACAAAAGACTTCCTCACCTCCACCCCATTGATTTCATCTTTTCACATATTTAACTCTTAACAGTTTCCTAATTCATCATCAAAAATATTTCTCCTTAACATTGTGCCATTTATCATCTCTTAACTTCTTTAATACACTTATGATTTTTTTCAGTTACATCCCTCTTCCCTCCCCCAGCCCCAGGGAATGTAGCTTTGTTGTTAATATCACTATCTTCCATAATGCATATAATAACTAATTCACTTATCCTACATAGTACATAATATATCCTTCATATTGTCTCTTATCAATCCTAAACGTATCCTTGCGTCATAACCTGAAACCCAAAAACAAAAAAGTTAGTTCTTTTGCTGTATTTCATCCTATTCCTGTTCGCTCTGAGGTCCAATACCACAGTTCATCATGCAAAGCATCATCCAAAGCTGCTTGAACCAGAGTCTTAGGCCAGTCTTTCCGTTGCATGTGTAATACATCTCGTCTTCTTTCCCTCTGCTTGCCTTTGGTTTTTGGTTTGCTGATTTGTCTTATGTTTCGTTTTCTTCTCAATTTGGCTGGTCTGTTTATCTTACTGTTGTAGAGTCTGTCTTTGCAGCTGGGTGTTATAGAAATAATCTGTTGCAGTTTGTCCTTCACAATTGGTTTCTCCTCCAGAGTTGTTTGTACATCCAGTCCTACCAGGACTTTGTTTAAGCTTTGTCTTATCTCGGTTACCTCATTTGCAGTGCTTCTCATAACATTGCTCAGCTCAGTTCTCAACTCCTTTTGTTCTGCTCTGAATTCCTTTAGCATTTCTAGCAATCTCCGCACCATAACATCCGTTTCTGTCACCATTTTTAGGACAAAAAAAAAAAACTTTTCTTTCAAAACTTTTCCTTATATTTTAAATTCCAAACTTCAAAATAATCCACTCAGTCACTGTTAACTTTTTCCTCCTGCTACCCCCAGTACCAGGGGAGCCGAAAGGGTTAAATCTCAGTCACCAAATTACAAGTTCAACTTAACTTTCTGATACTTTTGTAGCAATGTCCTGTTACATCTTACTCAAGGGATGGAACGGACCTCCGTGCTTTTCGTCCCAAACCAGTCCCAATTTAAACCAAATTTAAAGTCCTTTTGCAGTACTCACGAAGTCCAAATTGCAGGTCTTGGAGGAATCGACATGCTCGGTGAAGCCGGTCTCGCAGCTTGACCCGACGGGGATATGGCGGACCCTGGAGCTCCGCCGCCCGCTCACACTCGGGAGCCCTTGCTAGGGTCTCCCGGGGAGCAGGCTCGGCGTACGAGCTACTGCAGGTCCTCTGGACCCCGGGACGCCCTTCCCAGGGGTTTTGGGGGCCACGGCGCTGGCGCGTGCTCCCCTTTTCCCGGTCAGGTCGGGGATTGCCGAGAGCGGCATGTCCCCCCCCGACCGTCTCCATCGGCACGCCGACCGGAAGTCTCCAAACCTTGTGAGATATTGACTGGCCCAAGGTCATCCCAGGAGCTTCCTGACCAAGTGGGGATTTGATCCAGGGTCTTCCCAGTCATACTGCAACACTCTAACCATTGCATCACACTTGGAATATGCATTGGATCAGGCTGCAAATATCACGAAAGCTGGTTGGAAAATTGGCTTTCCCCCCTTTCAATGCTTGCAAAATGTAAGGTGGGACATAGTTTTACAGAGTTTTATTAAAATTTTATTTCTATTGTATAAAAATTCTGTTTTATTTAGAAAGTTTATTTGTATTTTCTTGTTTCTTTGGATGTAATACAATGTATATCTATGGGCCAATGGCTGTAATAAAACATTACCTTACCTTACCTTACCAAGGTGGGAGTTTTGTAGGCAGAATCCCAGTTCTCTGCTACAATTAGAAATTTCAATTGCAAATAAACTCTGTGGCAAATTTTGTGTTTCCTGCTTTTTTGGGGGGGGAGGGGAAGTTGTGTGCAACTCCCCTTGTACACAAGCCACCCCCATGGTAACTTCCCGCATCTTCCTCCTCCCACACATTGCAATGACTATGCATCTTTTTCACCTTCTGCCCAGTGGTGAAGCTACCATCCTCTCTTCTTCAGACCCTTTCGTCTAAATCCAGGATTGTGATGAGGCACCACAAATCCTTCAATGGGGGCTGTGCAATGACAGCTTTCCATTTTTATGTCTGTGTTTGTGTTTGTTTGTTTGTGTGTGTGTGTGTGTGTGTGTGTAGCATGCCTTGTATTTGTAATGGATTTGAAATTGCATAATAGGTCTAACTGTTTTTATATATGGAATGGTTTTTAACAGTTTTTATGAATGCAAATTTTCAACTGTTTTTATATGTAGCAATTATTTTATGACTGTTTTTATTGGATTGTGAAATTACTTGAGCTACTTCATAACAATAATTAATAATAAATTTATCATTTATGCCCTGCCCATCTGGCTGGGTTGCTGCAGCCACTCATTTCATAGGAAATGATTCATAAAATAAATAAAAATAATATATCTTATGCGCTACTATGAAGTGTACTGGAAAAGTTCATGGATTTCTGATTATTTAATTAGAGAACTTAAGACATAAGCATGCAAACTTGACTTGGTATAACCACATTTTCTGCACTGCCGTGTTTTATTAGCACAGAAATGTTCATTGCTATGACATCTGAAAAAGACCACAAAGACCCTTCATGAAGATGATAATGAGAATAGGTTACATTCGTACCAAATTCCACATTCTTATTACAAGCTTTTTAATGAGAAGGGATTAATTTTCTGCCATCTTCCATTCTCATTACAACTCAGTCAAGAGAATGAGGTATCAGGAGTTTAATGCTTAATTTATATTCAATGAATCTTTGTAGTGAGTTACACTCCTTTGACCTTTTCAATATTTCATACTTTGATTGGGTGGTCATTCAGTTCTTGCCTTGTTTTTTACCTTATTAGAGTAACCTACAGATTTGCAGGGGAAACACTCCTGCTACACAATGGAAACTGAAACTATCAGCAATGGCGATGCAGTGCAGAATTGTGTACCTCAGTCCAATAAATGCACCAAGTGTTAAAGTTTTGATACACTGCTGCTCATGTAACAGCTTGAAACAAAGAATGGCAAATTATTCAATTTGGAACCTTGAATTGGAACCTTGAGCTGTAAAAAAAGAGCTATAGCAATACCCATCATTTTAATTGTATATTTCAAAAGCATGGCCCATTTCTCATCCCATATTGAATAACTCTATGGATATGCAAAGGAGCATGCATAAAGCAGTCTTCATTGGCTGCTGATCTTTGTCTGGATTAAGGTAAAAATGGTAATATGGCATTGTGCCAGCTATAATCCATATAATTCTATGGGAAGGTCACTCTGTGCCTTCCCATAGAAACAGCTATTTTTTCCTGGAGCCTGAACTCTCAGAAAACCCTTGAGAAATTTTGCTAGTCTTATCAAAATCTCTGTTGTTTACTTTGAAATTCCACCGACATTCCAAGTTAGTTCGTTTTTTGAAACACCCTGGCACAAGATGGCGCAACTACTAGCTCTGATAGCTTTAAAAGTGGGTGAGATATATTCATGGACGATAAGTCTCATGGCTACTGGTCTTGATGGCTATATGGAAACTGCAGAATCAGAGGCAGTATGGCAGTCAACACCAGATGTTGGGGAGCAAGGGAGGGCCACTGTGGAAAGATAGATGCTGAGCTAGGTGAGCATTTGGTGTGATCCATCAGGATTTTCTTACGTTCTTAAGCAGAAACCCTTGAGTTTACCTTGAATTATTTTTGTTTCGGGTGAAATTTTGTTGCAACGTTCTGTCTTCTGCTGGTTTTTGCCAACAGCTCTTATCAGCTCTTATCAGCCCCAGGTGGCGCTGTGGGTTGAACCACAGAGCCTAGGGCTTGCTGATCAGAAGGTCAGGGGCTTGAATCCCCGCGACGGGGTGAGCTCCCGTTGCTCAGTCCCAGCTCCTGCCCACCTAGCAGTTCGAAAGCACGTCAAAAGTGCAAGTAGATAAATAGGAATCGCTCTGGCGGGAAGGTAAATGGCGTTTCCGTGCGCTGCTCTGGTTCGCCAGAAGCGGCTTTGTCATGCTGGCCACATGACCCGGAAGCTGTACATCGGCTCTCGGCCAATAAAGTGAGATGAGTGCTGCAACCCCAGAGTCGGACATGACTGGACCTAATGGTCAGGGGTCCCTTTACCTTTACCTTATCAGCCTCAGCCTCCCAAGGGGAATTCCATACCTATGTATGTATTTTAATATTTGTTGGAAGCCGCCTAGAGTGGCTGGGGAGACCCGGCCAGATGGGCGGGGTAAAAATAATAAATTATTATTATTATTATTATTATTATTATTACTATGAGAAAGGCTGATGGCTCCCACAGCGAAAGTTAGATGACA
The DNA here is from genome assembly GCA_034641385.1 of Darevskia mixta. Taxonomy (NCBI): domain Eukaryota; kingdom Metazoa; phylum Chordata; class Lepidosauria; order Squamata; family Lacertidae; genus Darevskia; species Darevskia mixta. Next base: position 74,681 of record JAWWNH010000242.1, read on the forward strand.
AACTGCATTCTTGTTTGCTACTTGTTGACAGTTTTATGGAAACTACCCAAAGTTCTAATGGGTTAATGTAGGGAGGATGGCAGGAGGGTTGGTGAGTGGAGGGTACAGCCCCTAGTGTCACTTTGTGTATCTGTGTATCTGTATGTATATGTGTGTATATAAGAGAGTGAGAGAAATTGCACGGTTTATGTGATGATCACAGAATTTCTCTCCCCCACCAAATAAGGTAGAGATGCTGCAAAACCTTCTTTCTTATTTTGATCTTACCAGAACGTGACGGTGTGTGCTTCAGAACATAAGGAGAGCCCTGCTGGATCAGACCAAAGACCCACCTAGTCGAGCATTTTGTTCTCGTCCAAGTTGGCGACAATCACTACACGTTGTGCTTGCAAGCTCCATAGTTTAACTATATGAATAAGGACTTTCTTTTACCTGTCCTGAATCTTCCAACATTAATCTTTGTTCGGTTTTCCATGGTATTATGCAAGAGGGAGAAAAATCCATCTTCATTCACTTTCTACACACCATAATTCTATACACCTCTATCACATCTCCCCATACTCACCATTCCTGTAAATTGGAAAAGGCCCCAAAGTTGTAATCTTTCCTCATGGGGGAGCTTCTCCAGCCCCGTGATTATTTTGCGTGCCGTTTTCTGAATTCCCCCCTACAATATCCTTTTTTAAGATGCAGCGACTGGAATATGCATGCTGTTCCAAGTGTGACTGCACTTTAGATTTGTACAACAGCATTCAGATATTAGGGACGCGGGTGGCACTGTGGTCTAAACCACTGAGCCTAGGGCTTGCCAATCGGAAGGTCAGCGGTTCAAATCCCCTTTACGGGGTGAGCTCCCGTTCTTCGGTCCCAGCTCCTGCCCACCTAGCAGTTCAAAAGGTAAATGGTGTTTCCGTATGCTGCTCTGGTTTGCCAGAAGCGGCTTAGTCATGCTGGCCACATGACCCGGGAGCTGTATCCAGCTCCCTCGGCCAGTAAAGCGGGATGAGTGCCGCAACCCCAGAGTCGTCCGCGACTGGACCTAACGGTCAGGGGTCCCTTTACCTTTATCCAGATATGTATTGTGGGATCGGTGCTGCTCATGTCTGCTATTTTCAGCATCCCCATGATGTCATCAGCATCAAATTGCCAGCTCATATTTTCCCCTCTCTGATTTAATCTGGGTTTACTCTTTCACTGGAACATCCAATAAGTTAAAACGACAAGAGCAGCACCCTGTTTCCACTGCCCTGTTTTCAATATCTGAATGACCCATTTGCGATATTAATCCCCATCTGGATGCACCTAGAATCGCAAAGACTCAGATTTGAGGTTTGAAATGGTTTTTGGTGAACCAACCTCAATTATTTTGACATTATGGTTAGTAGGAATGCAGGAAAAAATGCCCAGTGTGACATGCAGAAAGCCTATAGATGGTGATGCATAACTTGCTTTATCAAAGCACATGACATAGAAATTGTGCTGAGATATTTTTTTAAGGGAAGCCATAAAGATTTTAGAAACGGGGGCTATCCAAATAATATCATGTTTAAAGAACACCAAAGAGGTCTTTCTACCTTGCATAGTGAAGTTCTGACACCTAAAGATAGAGTAGGAGTGACACATCAGAATGACAGATGTAGACAAATGTATAGTTTGACTTACATCAAAATAAGTATGACACATTTTGGGGCAACACATCTATTTTTCAGGAGAAACCAGGTTTTGCTTATAAAAGCAACATTAGAGATATACAGGTGCACAGTAATGGTTGTCTAAATGGTGGTAGAAAGTGAATAGAACCCATAATTTTATCAAGAGCTACATGACTTCCCAAAGGTATGCATATCTATGAATCATAGAAGTGTGTTTGTGTTTGTGTGTGTGTGTGTGTGTGTGTGTGTGTGTGTGTGAGAGAGAGAGAGAGAGAGAGAGAGAGAGAGAACTATTACTATATTCTGTATATTCCGGGATGTTGAATAGATGGCGGCTGTTGTTATCATATATTTATTTATACCCCACCTTTTCCCCTGACAGGGGCTTACAGATAAAAATAAGAACAGCTAAAAATATAGAAGAATAACAATCATAATAATTTAACTGTGACTGAATTAAAACCATATATATCACACACACACGCACGCACAATCTATTTAAGGCATACATATAATTACAATTCAAAACAGCACGACACCGGTTGTTTCCTTAAACACAGTCATTTCCCAAAAGCCTTTTGGAAGAAGAAAGTCTTCATCTAGGGCAGTGATGGCTAACCTTGACACTCCAGATGTTTTGGAACTACAACTCCCATCATCCCTAGCTAACAGGATCAGTGGTCAGGGATGATGGGAGTTGTAGTCCCAAAACATCTGGAGTGTTAAGGTTAGCCATCACTGACCTAGGGTGTGGTTGGTTGTCTTTGATTGTATGTAACACTAATGTCTCACAACAAATGAAACTGATCTGTAGAAAACACAACTTGATAAAAGAGACAATGCACATATTTTTGTAAACTAAGAAATCATTAATAAAAATATGTTTTTTAAAAAAAGGAAAAGAAAGTCTTCACCTGCCGGTGGAAGAAAAACAAGGAAGAAGGAGACATTTTGGGGGCAGAGAAATCTTAGAAATGAAATTGCATGGACTCCAAGACTTGACAATCTAACTCCTAAGTGGTTAAATGACGGAATAGATGGTAAGTCTCTCTTAAGTACAGTGGTGTGATGATTAGTCTATTCACATCCATGCCTAGTTGATACCTGCCAGCTGATTTGCAAGTCCTGCTTTTGGGGTGGGTCAGCTGTGCAAGAGAGTTCACCATTGAGAAGCCAGTGCTGATCTGCTGGAGAGCTTTCTTGGGCAACCCTTCCCAGCAGGTTGGGTCCAGTCTCACTGCCAATTAGCCAGATTGGGGCAAGGAATCTTAATGTCACACGAAGACTAATGGGACCTGCTCTGAACTGGTTAGTAGACAGCTTGATGAAAATGTCAGGCAAGCGTATGGAAGCTGCAAGAAAGCTGGATTCTATTCCAGGGATCATTAGGAAAGGGTTTGAAAATACAACTGCTAATACCTGAATAAAAGGCAAAGGGACCCCTGAAAGTTAAGTCCAGTCTCAGACAACTCTGGGATTGCAGCGCTCATCTCACTTTACAGGCTGAGGGAGCTGGCGTTTGTCCGCAGACAGTTTTTCCGGGTCATGTGGCTAGCCTCTCTCCTCTCAGAAATCACCAATACACTTACAGGTAGATAGCCGTGTTGGTCTGTCATAGTCAAAACAAAACAAAAACAAAACAAAATAAAAAAAATCCTTCCAATAGCACCTTAAAGACCAACTAAGTTTGTTCTTGGTATGAGCTTTCGTGTGCATGCACACTTCTTCAGGTATCTTTAAGGTGCTATTGGAAGAATTTTTTTTATTTTGTTTTGACTATGACAGACCAACACGGCTATCTACCTGTAACACCAATACAATGTTGAGGTTTAGGGTTGACAGCCAATCTCTAGCACAGGGGTCATCAACCTTTATGTGGAACCTGTGAGGATATTTGCAAAAATAAAGAAACTATCCTGGGTGCACGCACAACAAATATTGGCTCTAACATGATTGGCATCTGCCTCTCTCACAAGACAATAGCACTGTGATACTATATATATATATATATATAGAGAGAGAGAGAGAGAGAGAGAGAGAGGGAGAGAGAGAGCGCACGTTTTCTGGGGGAATGCAGGGGTATGCATACCCCTAAACGTTTTGTGAATCTAGGTTTGGCCTCATTGAGGGGCAGCATTTCAATATGAGCAGGAAAATGAGAGTACCCCTAAACATTTTTTTTTTCGAAAAAAGGACTACACACACCCACACCCACACCCACACCCACACCCCTACCTTTATTGAAAGTCCAAAAAGTACATAACTATATGTGCACCAAACATGGTAAGAGACAAACAAAGAAAAAGAAAAAGAAAAAGAAAAAGAAAAAGAAAAAGAAAAAGAACCTGTGCAGAAGGGAAAACAAAGGGGGAAGGGGGAAGCACTGTGATACAACTTGAAGCAGTCATGGCTTCTCCCAAAGAATTCTTGAAGCTGTAGTTTGTTAAGGGTGCTGAGAGTTGTTAGGAGGCCCCGATTCCCCTCACTGAGCTACAATTCCCAGAGAAGCTTAACAACCAGTCCCTCTTCCCATGGAACTCTGGGAACTATAGCTCTCAGAGGAAAATAGGGGTCACTGAGAGCTTTGCCTTCCTAATTTTACCACATTGCACACTAATTCACTTGTGGCAAGTTGATTAAATGTCTACTTTAGGATCCCATGCTTAGCCGTTTCGGAACAAACGACCTTGCTGTTTGAGAAGTACAGATCTATAACTCAATCCTTTTCTTACAATTGTGGCTCCTCTCCACAAGGTGGGTGAATTATAGAAGCTAGTAGGGGTACTCCACATCTCTTGAGTAATTGGAACCGCATTTATGCAATCACAAATGGAGTGCCTGATGGAAGCTTCACCCTGCACAGGTTTTCTTTTCGTTTTTTAGAAATGTAAAGAGAGAACAATGCATCATGGCAAACGAGCTGCTATCAAGCATCGCACCTGAATCTCCCTCCCTCCCTCTGCATTTCCAAAAATACTTTTAGCCTGTACAGTGTCATAACATTTAGGCACTACGTTTCATGTTCACGTCTTAGCAATCCTTACAACCCCTCTGTAAGATAAATCAGTATCATTATTCCTCCATTGCCGATGTAGGTTGTGATGGTTGCTGGAAGAATGAGTTGCCTGAGGCCACCTGGTGATTTACGGCTGAGGTGAGATTTACTGTAAGCTATGAACTTCCTGAATCACAATTGCACCAGTATGGTGTGGGATGTAAACACAGAGAGCAGTCAAACACAACACTGCTAGAGTGGACATGAAGGTGTCTCAGTCCTCCAGCTATAACTTCCTATTTACCTGGACTGAGACAACTTCCTCTATGTAACTGAATGTGGGAGTGGCTTCACCTGGGCAGGTTAGGACAAAACCACAGGTCAGTGGCCATTTCCCTCTCTTGGATCGGGACTTCAAGCAAGCAACATCTTAGAGCAGAGATGGACTCTTGGCTTCCAGCCAAAAGGGCCCAAATGGAGCCTTCTCCCTCATGGAGAGTCTCCACATATACATATATTTTCTAAACTTAAGTCTGCCTTCATCTGGGATCTTATTGTGACCATTTGATGTCTGTGAGTAAACATTTTTATATGCTTTTATAGAAGACTTGTGTAGTGTCTTATTTTGGAGGGATAAAAGGGGAAACACCAGGAGACTATTTTTCAGAGGTTTAAACAAACCTGAGCAACCTTCTGCTGTGTGATTTTAAAAGGGGAATGTAACTCTGCTGACTTAGTTGGAACTTGTAAACACAAGTTGGGATAGGATATCTCAAGCAATATATCCTCATCCACATTCCAAAACATTCCCACATATGACACACCACAACACTCTTGCATTGTCTGCCAAGACCAGGGGTCACCAAGGTTTATCTTACCTGGGCCAGATCGGTCCTGTGGAGATCCCTCTGTGGGCCGGATCGTGCCCTCACCCATTATTTTCAGCATCTGCACATGCGCAGATGCGATTTCTGGCACCGCAGAAGTGAGTCCCCGCGCCATACTGTGCTGGTTTAGCTCAGCGCACGAGCGGGCAGCTTGGTTCAGGGGCGGCTCATGGGCCGGTCAAACGACCTCTGTGGGCCGCTTCCAGCCCATGGGCCTTAGGTTGCTGACCCCTGGCCAAGACAGACAGGTACCAACCAGCTGCTCTCTATAGGGTTCCCCACCCTGCCTCATTTATCCGAACAAACTCTTATTCAAAGATAAAAGGTAAAGGGACCCCTGACCATTAGGTCCAGTCATGTCCGACTCTGGGGTTGCGGCACTCATCTCGCTTTATTGGCCGAGAGCCAGCGTACAGCTTCCAGGTCATGTGTTCCAGCATGACTAAGCCACTTCTGGCGAACCAGAGCAGCGCACGGAAATGCCGTTTACCTTCCCGCTGGAGCGGTACCTATTTATCTACTTGCACTTTGACGTGCTTTCAAACTGCTAGGTGTGCAGGAGCTGGGACCAAGCAACAGGACCTCACCCCGTCGCAGGGATTCGAATCGCCGACCTTCTGATCAGCAGGCCCTAGGCTCTGTGGTTTAACCCACAGCGCCACCTGGGTCAAAAAGGATGGTTAATTGGTCTAAAATGCAAGGCAAATCCATTTTAACAGCCTTCCTTCACTTTTATTCCCTAATGACTTTCCATTCCACTCCACCAGTGGAGAGCACTGGTGGAGTAGCATTTAGGTCCCTGGAGCAGGGGTGGAGGAAGGGGTTGTGGTGGGGTGGACCACCCTAGGTGTCACCACTGGTGGGTGACAAAATGCCAGACAGCACTCACCACGGGGCCTGCAGCACGCCCAAGCCATGCGTTTCTCTTGGGAGTGATGCGGTGGCTTGGGCGCCCGCAGGTACCACACTGCCCCAAATGGTCCGCCTGCTGCCTCCCCCTCAACAGTAGGGTGGCTGAGTGGGAGGAGGCAGGCAGGCTCCTCAGAGGCCCCGCGGAGCGTCCTGCCGCGGCTTGCCCTGCCCTGTGGGCGGCTGGCCCCACCCCGATTGGCTTGCTCTGTCACTGCCCGGGAGGAGTCCCGGATAAACCTGTGGAAAGCTCAAGGTTTGTTAGAACCTGTAGATTTCAGGATGCTTTGAATCTTCAGGATATGAAGTCCAGAAGGGTGTGGGGCTGCCCTTTAGACTGACCAGAACCTCCAGCGGGTGCAGAATGCCACGGTGAGACTCCTTACGGGGTCCTTGCCACGTGATCACATTCACCCAGTGCTATACCAGCTGCACTAGCTCCTGGTGGAGTACAGGATCAGGTTTAAGGTGCTGGTTTTAACCTTTAAAGCCATACAGCCTAGGACCCTCGTACCTACAGGACCGCTTCTCCTGGTATGTCCTACGGAGGACCTTATGGTCTTCAAATAAAAACATCTTGGAGATTGCAGGCCACACGGAGGTTAGACTGGCCTCAACCAGAGCCAGGGCTTTTTCAGCCGTGGCCCCGATCTGGTGGAACGTTCTGTCATAAGAGACTAGGGTCCTGCGGGACTTGACATCTTTCCGCAGGGCCTGCGAGACGGAGCTGTTCTACCAGGCCTTTGGCCAAGGCCACAGTCTGACCCCCTCTCTCCTTCTCTAATCCTCATAGAACTCTGGCCGAACAGTTGCCATTAATTTGATTCTGAATTGATTTTAGAATGTATTTTAATTAATTGACTATGTGATTTTATGTACACTGTGCTATTTTTACTTGTTGTTAGCCGCTCTGACCCCGGCTTTGGCCAGGGAGGGCGGGATATAAATACCGGTACAAAAATATTATATTGTTGTTCTTGTGGTTGTGGTGGTGGTGGTTGTTGTTGTTGTTGTTGTTGTTGTTGTTGTTGTTATAGAGCTATGCCAGGACTGGGGATTTTGCACCCCAGTGATTTTCCTCTCCAGTGATGTCTGGGCAAAATAGGGGGGGGGGACAACCACCCTATCCTTCCCATTCCACCCTGGCTGGGGCAAATGTGGCAGGACTCAGGAAGTGGCAGTTCTTCTTTCATGAGGCCTTCCCAATTGCTGTCACTTTAAGATTGCTTGGTAATAGCTACAAACAATCTCTTTCAATGTTTTTAATGCTCATATTTTGATTCAATGTTGGATAGGCAAATAAGTCTCTCTTTCTTATTTATCCACATTTCCACATCAGTTTGTGATTATTATTCCTCTTGTACTTCTAACACACACATTTTTGTATGTAATGTTTGTCATGAAGGAGGGAGGACACGGGAAAGTGACCTCCTCCATGACAATTTCTGCTAATATAGTATTTTTGTCAATACAGTATATGCATTCTTATGTACACTTTCTCCTGAAATACAAAAGTTTTGCACATTTTTTGGTTAGAGAACTGAATCCTTTGAAGGATAGTTTCAGTTCACACAGTGTTTCAGAAAGTGTGAATTATGTGGGTTTGCATGAAAATACCATTTTTCCCCCATTGCCACTTTATACACTCTACTTTCTTTCTTCTTTTACTCCCTGTGAAAGTTCAGCTGTCAGCACAGAAGATGTGGGGGGAAAGGATTTAAGTATTTTTTTGCAGTCAATATTGCCTGAAAATATATACCGTATTTTTCCGTGTATACTCCCATGCAAATAATAATAATAATAATAATAATAATAATAATAATAATAATAATAATAAATTACTTATACTCCGCCCATCTGGCTGGGTTTCCCCAGCCACTCTGGACGGCTTCCAACAGGAGATTAAAAATACATTAAAACATCAGTCATTGAAAAACTTCCCTAAACAGGGCTGCCTTCAGATGTCTTCTAAATGTCAGATAGTTTTATTTCTTTGAAATCTGGTGGGAGGGCGTTCCACAGGGCGGGTGCCACTACCGAGAAGGCCCTCTGCCTGGTCCCCTGTAACTTCACTTCTCGCAGTGAAGGAACCACCAGAAGGCCCTCGGTGCTGGAACTCAGTGTCTGGGCTGAAAGATGGGGGGTGGAGACGCTCCTTCAGGTATACTGGGCCGAGGCTGTTTAGGGCTTTCCGGGTCAGCACCAACACTTTGAAGTTTGCTGACCCCTATTTTTGTGTACAGCAATAAAATTTTATGGGGGGGGATTGCCCGAAGTTGTTGAGCTTTTGGGGGGGGCACCGCCTCCCCGCCACTGCAAATAGCATGCATCACTGCAGCCACCAATCATCTGCACACACACCACCAAAAGCCCACCTGAACACTCAACGCAACAAAAGCCGATTGCAGGCACGCATCGCCGCTGCCGTAAATCAACCGCCCAATTGTCGCAGTCAATCTTCAGCAGGCCTTGCCGCAGGAACCAATCACATGCCCAATCTCCACTGCCAATCTCCAGCTGGCTGCTGCTACAAATCGCCCGTCCCCCCTCTGCTATCCTTGTATATGATATCCTTATACACGGAAAACTACTTTTTTATTATTACATTACCAGTCAGCAAGTGGATACTAGCGGCCAAATATAATGCAGTTCCAAGGTCTGCCTTTGGGTATAAAGTGCTGTTTTGGTGCACAATTAATTTCACATTATCTGAATGGGAATAGCACATTATGTCTGAGCATGTACGTCTGGCGCAGGCAAAAAGCAAACAGCCATCAAGTGAGTTTTCTTTAAAAGCTCGGTAGTATTAGACCAAATACACACATTTTTTAAAACCGGTTTTGGGGTTGGTTGGTTTATTTATTTATTTTACACATAATTGAGACAAGCTTTATCACAACTTTGAAGGCACTGAATTTGCGGCTTTTTGTTTTGTTTGCTCTAAACGCTCACCATCAAAAGGATTTCTTTCTTTTGATGTACTTCCTGTGTTGTTCTACCTGGCTTGGTACGACTGCTGCTCCTGGGAAGGACATTGGGACATTTAGAGAATTGATGCCCCTCCATCTCTCATTGCTTATGGTGTATTCTGCCACAGCTTTTCTAAGTTTGTGATGAGTTGTATGCCTACGTTTTGTGGAAGGGACATATAATCAGAGCTGTGGTAACAGAGATGGAGGGGGTATAAGCAATGTCTCTCTCAACCCCCTGCCCTCAGTGATATTCCATACCCATTTCCTCTCTTTTTTAGCTTTCATCTTTATTAGTGGAACAGGAAAGTTTCTCTGGCGCTTAGGGAAAATGTGCCAGCAATATTTCACCCAGTTGCTTAGCCTGCAATCCTATGCATGCTTACCTGGGAATGAGGCCCATTGAAAACACTGGGACTTGCTTCTTTTAGTAAGAGGTTCCCACTTTCCCATGTTCCGGCCAAAGTATTCAAAGTGTCATGAATGAGCCAGCCCCCAAGGAAGGTTTGCAGCCAGATCCCAGGGAAAGTTTGCAACCAGCTGAAGGAGGCAGCCAGGAACAGAGAGGGTTAGCTGCCAGGCAGGATGAGCTAGTGTCAACTCCCCCACCCCTTGGAATGTGGGGGGAGTTGATAAGGGAATGACTGAGAATGAGCCAGAACCCTGCCAACACTCTTGAGAAGTGCAAAATGCCACAAGCAGAGAAGGAAGTAGTTTATCAGGCGGGAAAGAGCTAAGAGACAGCCCCTCAGAGAATGGGGAAGAGGTGGGAACTGACCCTCTCAGTCCAAGGTCTCGGTGAATGGGAGGGCTCCAAGACAGGAAGCAAAACAAGAGACATCAGAAGCAAAAGTTCAGTTGCTTCTGGCCTCGCAGGAAGCAGTCTTCAGAAGGGTCATCATGATTGATGAGGCTGACGGCTTGTTAGAGTCGTCTGGCGAACTCTGTTTGTTTTTGCAATAAATCTTCCTTTTTAATTAACTACGCTTGCTGTGTTATCAAGACAGGAACCGGGACTTTTGACACAAAGGCAGCTGCCATGTTTTGCTTCTGAGTATATCTGGCATTTAGATGCCCCTAACCTGCTCAGCTGACTAAGCATTATGAAGTGTGCCTGTCTTCTTGTGGATTCAACAGCATTGCTCTGACAGAAAAGGGTTTTGAAAAAGAGAAAGATGGAAGGTCTTAATAATAATAATAAAATGTTTTAAAAAACCGCCCATAGTCAAACAGAATGTTTACATATGTGGGGGGATCGAGGAGGTGGCTGCTGACCTCTGCCATGTCCTGCTTTTTGCCCCACTGAATGACAACATATCCAGACCATAAGAGGTGAGCTTCAGTGGGTTGAGACATAGATCCCTTCACACACCATGGCTATGTAAGAGGCAGCCATCAGGAGAGCAGATGACTACAATAGGAGGCCATTGGAGGGAGAGCTTCTGGATCAGAGCTGATTGGAGTACTGCCAAGGAAGGCAAGAGAGAGTATGGAAGAGGGAAGGTGGAACCAGGGGAACCAGGGACCCACCATGCACACCCTGCATTAAGGGTTCTTTCTGGGGCTGAGAGGGTTTGGGGGGTGGAGCTAGAGGAGCCTGACTGTATCTTATGGAATATATGATTCTTCAAATAAGGTAAAGGTAAAGGGACCCCTGACCATTAGGTCCAGTCGTGGACGACAACTGGGGTTGCGGCGCTCATCTCGCTTTATTGGCTGAAGGAGCCAGCATACAGCTTCCGGGTCATGTGGCCAGCATGACAAAGCCGCTTCTGTCGAACCAGAGCAGCGCACGGAAACGCCGTTTACCTTCCCGCCGGAGCAGTACCTATTTACCTACTTGCACTTTGATATGCTTTCGAACTGCTAGGTTGGCAGGAGCAGGGACCGAGCAACGGGAGCTCACCCCGTTGCGGGGATTCAAACCACCGACCTTCTGATCGGCAAGCCCTAGGCTCTGTGGTTTAACCCACAGTGCCACCCGCATCCCTGATTCTTCAAATAAAACCATTTAAAAAGTAGTATGATACAAAAGTAAAGAACATACACACAGAATTCTGAAAAGCTTAGCAGTGACAGGCAAGTCGTACTTCAAAAAGCTTTCCAATGATTCTTAAGAAGCGTGCTTTATGCCAAAATTCTTACTCAGCAGGTGTTTCAGGCTATCCTACAGAAGATGTCAAGGTGTTTTCATCCTAACATTTCTGGGCATTGATCCTCATATTTACATGACTTTTCAACAGAACTTGCAAGAAATCACTAACTGGGAAAGAATTCCTAGCCACCACCATTTAACAACAGACTTTTTACATTAACAAAAGTCCAGGTCATGATTTAGGAATAATATTTTTGTCATTCCCTTTGAAATGTCATGTCTCTTATAATATTAGCCTTTTTGAACCTCAGAAATATTTAAGTTTCCTTCCTTTGATCCCCAGTGTCTTTGAGCTAGTTTCTCTATTAGCCACCCAGAGCGCTTCAATATATTCCTTCTCATCATTCATTCCAGTATCATAAACCAAAATGGGATTTTCATTCACTAACTTACCCTTCCACTGATCTCTGCACTTATCAAAGCCATTGTTTTTGTGTGTTCTCTCTCTCTCTCTCTCTCTCTCTCTCTCTCCCTACAAGACATGCTACAATGCAAAAGGGCTAACCTTGGGAGGAGAAGGAGATAATGTCCTCTTGGGTTTCATGATACCCAAGGGAAAGTTGAGTGTAGTCAGACATGCATTCTGGACTTTAAGAAGGCTGATTTCAAAAAGCTTAAGGAGCTGCTAGGTGGGATCTCATGTCAGAAATACTCAAAGAAAAGGGAGCCCAAGATGGATGGGAGTTTCTTAAAGGTGAAACACTGAAGGCACAAATGCAGACTATTTCAACCTGAAAGAAAAGTAGGAGGCATCCAAAGAAACTGGTTTGATGGCGTAAGGAACTTACAGATGAGCTGAGATTTAAGAAGGACATGTAACAGAAATGGAAGAAAGGGGAAATCACAAAGGAGGAGTATACATGAGTAGCCAACAGTTACAGGGAGAAGGTCAGGCAAGCCAAAGCTCACAATGAACTCAGGCTTGCAAGAGAGGTTAGCAATAAATTTTAAATGTTTTATCTGACTATGTTTGAAGCAAGAGAAAGAACAAGCAAGTAACAGGTCCTCTGTGCAGAAACACACACACAAAGAAATGCTATTGAGAGAAGGCAGAACTGCTCAACATTTACCGTACTTCACCCAAAAGGAAAGCAGTGCCCATTCTGGTGATAACAGAATAAACATTGCAAGGAGTGAGCTGCAGCTCAAGATAGGGAACACCTGGATACTTTAAATGAATTCAAATATCCAGGGCCTAATGATCTCCACCCAAGGGTATTAAAGGAGCTTGTGGATGTAATCTCCAGAACCTCTGTCTATATTCTTTGAAGATACTTGGAGAACAGGTGAGGCTTGCCAGCAGTACATGTGAAAACGATTGTTGTTGTTCAGTCGTGTCCGACTCTTCGTGACCCCATGGACCAGAGCACACCAGGCACGCCTATCCTTCACTGCCTCTCGCAGTTTGGTCAAACTCATGTTAGTAGCTTCGAGAACACTGTCCAACCATCTCATCCTCTGCCGTCCCCTTCTCCTTGTGCCCTCAACCTTTCCCAACATCATGGTCTTTTCTAGGGAGTCTTCTCTTCTCATGAGGTGGCCAAAGTATTGGAGCCTCAGCTTCAGGATTTGTCCTTCTAGTGAGCACGCAGGGCTGATTTCTTTAAGAATGGATAGGTTTGATCTTCTTGCAGTCCATGGGACTCTCAAGAGTCTCCTCCAGCACCATAATTCAAAAACATCAATTCTTCGGCAATCAGCCTTCGTTATGGTCGTACATTACTACTGGGAAGACCATAGCTTTAACTATACGGACCTTTGTCAGCAAGGTGATGTCTTTGCTTTTTACGATATAGAGGCTTAATAGACCACAAGCTTAACATGACAACCATAAAAAGAAGCTGCATCAACAGATACAGTGTTTGAATCAAGGGAGGTAATAGTACCACCGTATTCTGCCTTGGTGAAACCACACCTGGAGTCCTGTGTCCAGTTATGGGCGCCACAATTTAAGAAGGATATTGACAAGCTGGAATGTGTGCAGAGGAGAGCAACCAAGATCATAAAGGGTCTGCAAATGAAGCCTTAGGAGGAACGGTTGAGAGAGTTGGGTATGTTGAGCCTGGCTGTGATGTGCAAAGGTGGTTCCAGTGCTCATGAGAGCCCCAGTAGCAGCAGCAGGAAGTTTGGAATGCACCATACATATCTTCCATAATGTGCAAATGACACCCAGCTGATTTAGCAGTGTGCCACTTATATTTTATGTAAAGACAGGAGCAGGACAAGCCCCATGGATGGCAGCTATTACACACATGTGAAACAGCAAGGGAGCAACCACAGAGCCATGACCCACTCTGATGAGAGGTGGTTTGTACAGAGTTGAATTCATTACCCTGCACTTTTATCTGAGTGAGCCCCTTGCATATTTTCTTTTTTGCTAGGCAAACTGCCTGTATGTGCCCCTGGAGTATTCCTTAGCTGGAGTCGAGGAGTGAAACAAAATAAAGCAAAGAACTGGCAAACAATATAAGAAGCACATTCCACTAACTGCCAGCCATTCTGGAATCATTTGCAGCAATAGCAAAGCATGTTTATGGCTTCTTTAGAAGGTTACATTCCTTAATGCCGGCAGGTCGGCCTTCTCACTGTAAGAATTTACCAAACGAAACAAAAATCTGAATGCATTAATTTATTTGCCAGTGTATCCCACAAATAAAATACTATCCTTGAAGTATTTTCATCCCAGTTAAGAAATACAAAATACCCTCTGCCTCTAATGGGAGAGGCTGATTTGTACCCAATATCATTCGTTTCTTCTTTCTGGCTTTGACATGGAAAACCCTTAAGCTACAACCTCCCTTTGTTGTCCCATCAAAACACTGAAGACTCAACTGAGAATGAGCTCTTTCATTTACTATCCATTTGCCAGACTAAGCGAAGGAACATAAAGAGGCATGTTTTATTAAGGAAGCTGTAAACAGCCATGACTTTCCCTCCCCAAAGTTAAAACCACATGCTCACTGTTGTAAATGTTTGTGAATATTATAGCCCAATCCACAAGATATCGGCAACTTAATGGCACAACTGTTTGCACAATCACAATCTTTTCCCTTCGCCCACATTGTGGGTTTTGGAGCACTGGGAGGGAGAAAAGGGATAGGGGCACTGTGCAGTTGTGCAGCCCAGCCAGATGGGTATACAAGGCCAGATGTCCCTCTTCTATCATTTGGCATCCACTTACCCATCCCAATTTGTGGGAGTGCTGGCAAAGCCAGTTTAGCAACTAAAAGCCTGACAGATGTTTCCACTTTAATGCTACTAAATATATTGAGTATACTTCGTTACAGCAGCTAAGGCTTTGTTGTCGCCCTTCTTTTTGCCCATACTTATATTTCACAACCATATATGGAAAATGTGGTCGAAATAAGTTTAAATTAGGGGCAAAGAGGATCAGAGACTGGGCCATGTGTTGTTTCACAACAAAAGAAGACTAACTAATACAGGGGCAATGTCAGGGACGTGCCCTGCCCTGCCAGCCCGGCACTGAGTGGGTACCGGCAACCTCAGTCTCTGTTGTCGACGGACACGTCTCCCAGTGAGTCTGCCAGCTCCTCCCCGGGGGAGGAGGAGTCACCAGGGAGGAGCCAGGTGGGGAGAGGTCTCCAGGATGATGCAGAGAGACCCAGCACCACTCAGCAGACCCACTCCGAGGGGGAGACACCGTTTCCGGCGCCTGCTTTACGCAGAAGGTTCAGAGGAGAAAGGAGGCGGCACTTTAGGGTGCCGAGACTCTGGTGTTGGCGCCGCAACAGGAGGGGGGCACTTCCGGATTCTGCTAGCGACTAGGTGGTCATGTTTTAGGATAGCTCTGCACTGTACATACTTTGCACAATAAAATAGTTGAAAGACAAGACGGACTTGGTCTTTACTCATGAGCAACTGTTAAGCGAATCTGACAGGCAAGTACAATATTGCTTATTGCAGGCAAATTATGATGGTGCAAAAGAACTCATGAGTTGCCAAGAGCAATGCATCCTATGTTTCTTCTGCTGTAGTTTCTGCCCATACTGGGTGTCACAAAGCCCTTGTCAAAGGTTCCCCCAAAGCCCAACAAGGACAGGAGTAGGGATGGTGGAGAAAAATGATTCAGTTTGCATTTAAAGGTGTGCATCGCTAATTCTCACTTTCTGAAACAAGTGAAGAGAAACAGCCGTCCTTAGAAATTCACATTTCTTCAACTTCAGCAATACAGTTCTCCAGACAAGTACCATGTACAAAAAATTGATGTATATTAGGGCAGGGTTCCTCAACCTTGGCCCTCCAGATGTTTTTGGCCTACAACTCTCATGATCCCTAGCAAGCAGGACCAGTGGTCAGGGATGATGGGAACTGTAGTCTCAAAATATCTGGAGGGTCAAGGTTGAGGAAGCCTGTATTAGGGTGTAGTCTGCACATATATGCTAGTGAAAATAACATACAAATGCATTATATCAGGGAACACTGCTTGCAAAACTGTATATAAAACATGAAGTGTATATTGTTGTGATCGTGGGGAAGAGAGGAGGGGAGAGTCCAATCCCTTTGAGCCCTGCTTGTGAGCTCCCAGGGTCATCTGACAGGTGGATGTTGGAACCAAAAAGAGAAGGCTGATGGAACCTTCATTTTATCTGGCAACACAATTCTCATGTTCCTGTTGAGCCGAGTGATCTGGAGGCACACAAAGCTCCCACTCTGCTTTGCCTATTGACACAAACCCTATGATTTTCCCCACAACAGATAACGACAATGAGAAACGGGGGTTGCATGCCTTAACATTACCTTACGGAAGGATATATGCCACAGTAAATTCACAGGTTGGAAACAAAAGCCTCTGGCTCGACACTGGCAGAAACAGCAGAAGAAATGAACTGGAAGTGTGCAATGTCCTCTTGCCTCATTTGAAGCCTGAGGTGAAGCCACCCAATTCATTTCCATTAGCCACTTAATAAAACTTTGCCCAAGTCTTTCAAAGGGAAAGAGGCCACAGTCTCTGTCCTCTATACCCTCCAACTCCCCAGGCTCTGCATTTGATGATGAATATTCTTCAGGCACTGCCTCTCCCTAACAACGTGGAGAGCTGTGTGAAACTCCCTTTCAACTAAAATTTCAAACAGGCTTCGTTATAAAAAATAGGTCTTTGTTGCTTCCACTGCTGCCTTCCCTTCCTAATTAGACTCTATTTGTAGCCCAATTGTTTGTGTCTTAGTGTTGGTACCTCTCTGCTCTCCCACTAAAAAATAATTAGATTCTGATAGCCACTAATCAACAATTAGAGACAAAAACAACAAAAACCAAGGGAAGCTGTCAAAAGCTATCTCAACTGAAGAGTACAGAAATAACATTGGACACATAATGCTTATGAATACATTAACATAAAAGTTCCAGGGAGGGGGTGAAAGTTAGTATAAACTCTTGTTCGAAAGTGTGACACCTTTTAATTGGCAATTGAAATTAAATGAATCCAAAAGAATATTGTAAAACAAGTTCTAGGTATTGTCCAGTTATCAAGATATAGATCTTGATCATGTGTAATTTCAATTCTGTCACCCACATCTTTTATAAACTCTTAGGATCTCTCCATCCTACAGCTTTTGTATGTCCCTCCCCAAAAAGAAAGCATATACGTTTGCTCATACTTTCATACCATAAGAAGATAAGGAGAACTCGTGCTGTGTGCTGAAGGAGAACTTTGTGAAAATGATGTATCGGTGGTATTTAACACCTGTAAAATTAGCAAAGATGTATAGAACTGCTTCAAATGTTTGATGGAAATGCAAGGAGAAAGAAGTCACGTTCTACCAGTGTGGTGGTAGTGGTTAAGAGCGGTAGACTCATAATCTGGTGAACCGTGTTTGATTCCCCACTCCTCCACATGCAGCTGCTGGGTGACCTTGGGCTAGTCACACTTCTTTGAAGTCTCTCAGCCCCACTCACCTCACAGAGTGTTTGTTGTGGGGGAGGAAGGGAAAGGAGAATGTTAGCCGCTTTGAGACTCCTTCGGGTAGTGATAAAGCGGGATATCAAATCCAAACTTCTTCTTCTTCTTCTTCTACCACATGTGGTTGACATGCAAGATAACAAAAGCATTCTGGGAAATTATTTACAATGAGTTGAAAAAAAATGTTTAAAATAATGTTTGTGAAAAAACCACAGGCTTTTTTACTTGGTATTTTAGTTGCAGAGATTCCGAAAGAGCAGAAGCGACTATTTATGTACGCGACGGCAGCAGCACGGATACAACTGGCCCACAGATGGAAAGAAGACAAGGTCCCGACCAGAGACGAATGGCTGATGAAGATGATGGGCTATGCCGAAATGGCGAAATTGACTGGGAAAATCAGAAACCAGGAAGAGAAGAATTTTAAGAAGGAATGGGGGAAAATTATAATGTATTTAAGAGAACACTGTAAACAACTAAAAACTTTGGCAGGATTTGAGTAATGCTTGTCATGTATGAAAAACAAATGTAAAGTGGATTATTTTCCTTAAAAAACTAGAGAAAATAAGGGAAGCAGTTGGGGGAAAAGATTGATAATGGTAACCATGGAAGGGCAGAAGGGAGTCGAAGGTTTGAGGGAATGATGATGTGGATGTTTAATGTTTGAATTTAAATTTGTTATGTAAAACTCAATAAAAATATTTTTAGAAGAAGAAGAAGACCAGGAAAGCCCTGCTGAATCGGGTGAAGTGCCCATCTGGTCCAGCATCATATTCTCATAGTAGCCATCAAGATGTTCATGGGAAAGCCCACAAGCAGAATCTGAGTAGAACAGCAATCTTCCCACCAATGATTTGCATTAACTGAATTCAGCTGATAGGAGCATCTTTATGAAATCAGGTGAGTGACTGGTGGAGAATCCAGCCCACAAGTCACATCCAGTTCTCACCCCATTATAAAGCTAGTATTTATTGGATACTTTATTTTACTGGGTACTCGTGACGCTGAGTAGTCTAATGCTGTAATGATCTCTGTCCTAAGAAAAATGCAGGTATTGTTCTGCATCCAGACTCTGCCTTGCTTAGAGTAGACCTGGGTCTGAAATTATTCATGACTTAAGAAGGGATCCAACCCATTGCTTATTTACAGTATGAATCATAATTCTTAGCAATAACCAGTGACTAAACTGAGCAAATGCACAGCGAGAGAAAGAGAATTCTGTATAATATGTCAATATTGCCATTTGGTGATGTAGATTGAATTTTATTATAACGGCATAGAAGGCAGTTCAGTGTTACTGCAGTGCTTTTAACTAGGAAGCAGATAAGTGCTCCAACTGAAATATTTTAATTAATTCATATGTACCTTGCATCTTAATTTTTTTGTGTAGGTGACTTGCAGAAGCACTTTCCTTTATTCTAGGATTTTTACATCTGAAAGAATAATACTGTTGATGTATTGGCTGTTAGTAATGACTACAAAACTTTAACAGTTTCTTTTCTTGGAGGGGGGGGGGTAAGCAGACATGGTTGCCAAGTGTGATTTTAATAAAATACCTTGTCAGTGGAGAGAGCAAGGGATGGTTCAATGAATGGCAATGGTTTTGATGGGTCAGTGAGTGGTTCAGGATGAGAGATCAGTAGGATAATATCTATATAACTACTATTCTGGTCAGAATACCCCACTTGTTCAATTTCATGCTAAATACAAGGCATATATATATATATATAATACTTCATAGTTGGCAACACAGTTGGGGAGGAAGAATTGTGACTCAAACAAATGAATTCATAGAAATCTAGTGTTGTTAAAGGTTGTGTGAAATTTCATTTTGGACCAAAGTTGTATTTATCAGAAAATTAGTTTACCAAGTGTTGAACTACTGTCCTCTAGATATCAAACAACTGTCCTTTAAGTATCAAAGAGTGTATTCTATTTCATTCTAAATATATCATGCAGTTTTGCTGATGGAAGTGAGAATACAAATTTAGATGAGTTCTGGGGTCGAGATCATACATCTATTAAAAGAGCAATTCTGGATGTCCAATCAGATAGGAAAGGTGAGAGTCGCAGGTTGACTGGCTGCTTCGCTTTTGTTTTGCTGAGGAGTTGGTGAGGACAGACAAGCTATAATTTATGGACTGCACTGAAGGAGTTTTAGAAGCAGGAAGCAAGAAGACCCTCTCTTGGGCTCAAGAAAGTGAAGCACATTGCATTGGACTTGGTATATACGCATGATACTGCTTGTAATAGTTGCCATGCTGCAAAATAGTCATCTTCAAAGTCTTGTATGTGGAGTCTACTTCATCACTAGGGCTTCGAGGGTGAAACCACTGCAGGACTCAGAAAAATAGCCAACATTCCAGAGCCCTGGCCTTGGTTCAGATAAAGAGGTAATTCCATCCAAGGGGAAACTTGCATTTGGAATCCCTTGGGAAAGAAAACAGCAACAGAGGGAGCATAGAAAGAGTTCAGCCCCTCACCCTAATGCTTCTTGCATTCCCATCACTAAAGCTGCTTTTTTAATAGGGTGGAAGAATGTTAAGTTTTTGCCACATGCATTTATGGATAATGCTCAGTTCATGCCTTTGCCATTTTTAGATCTCCTAAGAGCATAATTCCTGAAGCTGCTTTTCCAAGGTATTTTCCTGACTCTTTAAAGAAATGCTTCTTGCCAAGTATCCAGAAACTATTACATAAAAAAAAGAGCTAAGGAAAGTGCCAGGAGAACAGTTGCTAATTTGAAAAGGTAGATAGTAAATTAATGTGATGCTGTCTTCAAAAGTAGCTGACAGATGGCTGGCAACACTACGCAGCTCCAGGGGTCTGTAGCCTCAGGCAATCGCTCCATCATCTGTTGTTTTAACAACCAGTTGTTATCAATGGTGGCCCTTAAAATACAAATTGCATTGATTTTGGACAGAATCAGCAAGACTGCAGGGAAAAAAGCCACATTGCTCTTCTTTCCATTGTTACCTGATAAGTAGTCACAGGTTATCCAGTTTAAGTGCCACTGTTTATTGTCTCCCATATGCTCTTTCAACCCAGCTCTTGGCCTATGGAGAGGAGTGCATATGGGGAATACTCAGCCAGCAGTATCCTGAATTGCCTTTCAGTAGACCACCACCCAGGGAGAAACATCCAGCACTGAAGAACAAGTGCAGCCTCAAAAAGGACACCATATGACAGTTTCCAAATCAACAGAAGCTGAAGCAGGCCAACCTGGCTCAATTGTCTGCATTATAAGGCCAAGCCAAGGCCCAAAAGATGACTCATTGGATTTTCTCATGGAGCATGCAAAGTCCATGAGAGTCTGGGAGACAAACTAGAGCTTAGGGGTTGGCTTGGGGCATGGAATAGTGGCTGGCTTTTCTGTGTTGTTCTAGAATGAACCCCACAGAAGAAGAAGAAGAAGAAGAAGAAGAAGAAGAAGAAGAAGAAGAAGAAGAAGAAGAAGAAGAAGAGAAGAAGAAGAGTTTGGATTTGATATCCCGCTTTATCACTACCTGAAGGAGTCTCAAAGCGGCTAACATTCTCCTTTCCCTTCCTTCCGCACAACAAACACTCTGTGAGGTGAGTGGGGCTGAGAGACTTCAAAGAAGTGTGACAGAGACGCGAACCTGGTTCACCAGATTACGAATCCACCACTCTTAACCACTACACCGCACTGGCTCTCACAGAGGAAGTTCGTGCATCTTAGTCACTGAGCAGCCATCCTCTCCCTCTGTCTTATTGCATGTCCACCAATTTCTCATCAGTGAGCGACTGAGCTTATCTCATCATTTCCAAGGTGGTCAATAATTTTATGCATATTTCCCCCCCCTTTACATTTAAGATTTCCCCAGTGCTCTGAAGCCTCCCTAGGTCTGAGAAAGTTCCCTGGGATGAGTTACATCATGGTGCCTTCCTTTGAACTTGAACCAAAGTGTGGAAAGTCAGAGAGGCTGTCTACAAAGCACCAGAGATTGACAAGCTTACAGATTTTGTTGACAAGGGAAGCCCTTCCTTTTATCATGTTTTATTTTTAATCCACATTGATTTCTCTAAAAGTAAAAAGCTTTCACTTAAAAAAAAACAAGCAAAAAAACAAAACCCTGACAATGAGAGCTTATAGGTGAATGCTAGGCAGCCTCCGCAACTTCCTGCACTTATAGGAAAGTTCACCAGGAGATTTTCAGAAAGCATGAATACATAGGCAGGTTGCAGAATGCAGGCCATTGGAGAAATGATTTATTGAATGAAATAAAAGATACTAAAAAAAACCACCCAAATCATATCTCTGTTATTTCAAAATTAAGCACAACAACACTGCAACCCACCTATATGAATTCTACTGAAATTTCCCCAACTCCTTTGACAATTTTTGAAAGCTGGAAGAACTCTGAGATACCTACGATAGAAGAATGGCAAATGAAGATGATGGTCTATATGGAGCTGGCAGACCTGACTGGATGAATCCGTGACCAGAAGGAGCAGACGGTGGAGGAAGATTGGAAGAAATTTAGAAATTATTTAAAGAAATATTGTAATATTTGAACTTAGTATGTTTCAGAAGAGTAAAAGAGGCTCAGATTAGAATAGATGTTCAGTATATAAGATATTAAGTATTTAGAAATTATGATATAGAGACTATGAGAAATAAGTTTTATAAAGAAGGATTAAGAGAAGGTAAGATAAAAATGGGAGATAATAAAGAGTAAAGAGGGTAGGAAACTATGAAGTTGGATAACTGCTAATGAAGTAAGGAATGGAACTTTAGTAAGGGTGACTTTGAGGAAGTCAGTTTGAGGTGAATGCAAGTAGATAATAACTGAGGTTTAGATATATCTTTTGTTTTTTTGTTTTTGTTTTTTTGTTTTTATGTGTTTATGCTTATATGTGTTTAAAGTATTTATGAATAAGAAAATATGTGATTGTTATAAAACTTGGAAAATACCAATAAAATTTTTTTGGGGGAAAAAAGACAAATTTTGAAAGCATTTTCCCTCATTAATTGGTGGAGAATGGTCACACCCACACCCACACACCATTCCAGCACAGCACTGAAAGCCAGCAGTCATTCTTATGTCTATGCTCCAACTGTGTGCAACTTGATAGAAAAGCAGAAAGATGGGATAAGAGCAAATACAAATCCTTCTCCATCTCCGCAAGGCAAAAATGCATGTCAGTATTGCTACAGAAAAGCACCTGACCTCCTGCAGCTCTTGTATGATACTCTGACCTGACATTAGTGGGATGGATATCTGTCAACAACAACAAAAAAGCTCACTTCGTGCTGCCCAGTTGTATTTCTGTAGCTGGGGGAAATGATGTGTGAATTAAGAGAGTGGGTTTGGAACAAAGCAAATTGACATCCTCTGTTCACTTAAGGGTGGAGAAAAGTCATTACAGTTCTCTATAGTTTCAGGTTCACAGACATGTTCAGTAAAGGCCCCCAGTTTAGGTAGGTACCGGTAATTATAAGCTTCTGAAATGGACCACTTAAGCCAGTGTTTCTCAACCAGTGTGCCTCCAGATGTTTTGGGACTACAACTCCCATCATCCCTCGCTAGCAATACCAGTGGTCAGGGATGATGGGAATTGTAGTCCCAAAACATCTGGAGGCACACTGGTTGAGAAGCACTGACTTAAGCAACACCCTTTTCCTTCTTTGTATCCTGTAGCAAGAATTCCATATGAAGGCTGAGCAACTCCAGAACTGAATTTCTGTAAAGGTCTTTGTATTGGCATCCTGTAGTTTGATTTTCCAGGTGGAATTTATACTAATGCTGCAAAAGGCACAATTTTTCACTCTGAGTGCAAGACTGCATGTTTGCTGATATCATCCCAGCTAGGCAGTGTCATGAGTAGGTCACGCGTACAAAGACCCTAGGCACAAAAAGCAATTAAAAATAAAATTGTCTTTACAGATATCAGAGTTCACAAGGTATTTTAAAAAAAAGAGGGGAACACAAAACTGTTGAAAGGGGTAGTGATAGGAATAAAAAAAGAATTTTATAGGGATGTTCAGTGAGTGTTAGTTTTATGGGGTCCCTTAAGCATACGTTGTCCTAAGCCCCACTTTTGGTTCAAGCACCACAATTTAAGGAAAATATTGGCAAGTGCAACGAACCTCCTGTCAGCCTCTCCGTTACTAAATCGAATTCTATCAAGGTGTGTCGGGTACACTTATATCCACCCCCACTTTATCCTTTGAGGTTCGTTTATAATACCAATCTCCTTTCCACTAAGGGTATCTTAGTAACGAGAGTGCTCCTGTCCAGCTGCCGTGGCCTATTATATTCTCTGCTCTGGGGTATTGGAATGAAACACCTTTCTGCCTACAGTCTAGGGCCTCCCTCACATTGGATCCCCACTGTATCAGTCAACTGAGCACTCTTAGCAACTCTGTGGCATTCCCAAGGTTTTCGCCTGCTAGCCCCTCCTCAGAGTAACTCTCAGACACAAACTATAACCCCGGGGTCAGTTTTGCCTTTTCCCCGAGTTCACTCCTTTATGAGCACATATAACTTGCTGGACCAAATAAATGACGATGTCTCTCCGCACAACAAGAAAAAGACTTTATTTTTCACATAGCATAACGGTTTCAGTAATTCATTGCTTACAAGCTTAGTTCCATCAAAGCTTAATTCTCTTGTAGTTTCACAACCAGTTCTCTAACTAAACTTAACCTAACCACTTCTCTATCTCTTCATCTATCCACCCTCACACACCCTCTCCCTCTCCTCAAACCAACGGCTTCCTTTTAAATCGTAGAATGTCCCGCCTCTCAAGAGCGAGCTGCCATTCAAACAGGGTGTAATTTAACTCTTACAACGCTGGGGTAACTAAACATCCCCTTGCCATAGGGCCGATCCGTTACATTAAGTTGGAAACTGTGCAGAAGAGGACGACCAAGATGATTAAGGGTCTGGAAACTATGCCTTATCAGGAACAGTTGAGGGAGTTGGGTATGTTTAGCCTGGAAGAGAGGAGACTGAGAGAAGATATGGTAGTCATCTTCAAATGTCTAAAGGGCTGTCATGTGGCAGGCGGAGCAAGCTTGCTCTCTCCTGCTCTGGAGGGTAGGACTCAAACCAATGGCTTTAACTTGTAAGAAATAAGTTTCCAACTAAACATAAGGAAGAACTTTCTGACAGCAAAAGCTGTTCAACAGTGGAACAGACTCCCTTGGGAACTTGTGGACTCTCCTTCCTTTGAGGCTGTTAAGCAGAGGTTGGACAGCCATCTGGCATGGATGCTTTAGCTGAGATTCCTGCATTGCAGGAGTTGGACTAGATCAGTGTTTCTCAACCAGTGTGCCTCCAGATGTTTTGGGACTACAACTCCCATCATCCCTCGCTAGCAATACCAGTGGTCAGGGATGATGGGAATTGTAGTCCCAAAACATCTGGAGGCACACTGGTTGGGAAACACTGGACTAGATGATACTCAGTGTCCCTTCCAACTTTACAATTCTATCATTCTGTGATTCAGAGAAGAAGGATACTGGATCAGCTGGGCCCTTTGATCACCCATTTGTGACTTTTTTTTTTCTCTTTTCAGTTTCAGTTCCCCTGGGCAGCACTACAGCAGGGAGTTGCTATGTTTTGGTTCCTCACCAGAGCAGTGTGGTATGACATGGTTGGGTCTGATGAAGGTGTCAGGGAGAGAAGAAGACCTGTTCTTGCCCTTTGCCTTCTCGGGGCCTTGAACCTGGCCAGAATTTCTGTCATCTCTTCATCCTCCTCTGACAATTACAGTTCTCGGAGTGGGCACTTAGATGTATGCCATTTGCCCTGCCTCCCTTTCTTGTGAGTGAGGAAAAGGCTGACCTTTTGCTATATAAAAGGTCTCTCTCTCTTCCCCTCTCCCTATCCATTTACAGCCCTTTCTCAATATCCACCACTGCCTCTCTCTCAAGTCATAATGACTCCTGAGAAACACACACACACACACACACACACACGTCATCGTCGTCATCATCATCAACAACAGGGAATGGAATTTGTTGCATTAGTTCCCTAGTGGCAATTGAAGACTACTTACTAAATCCTTTGAACTCCCCAGCTATTGGCATTGGGGAAAATGTGTGGGCTGGAGGAAACTGCAATTCCTTGCTCCAAAACCCTTTGGGGTTTCTAACTACTGCTCCAAGGGGACAGTATTAACTTGTAGTACACACAAACGGCCTTGTCACCTAATGCCCTCTCTAATCTTGACAGTTAACCTGGGATGACTGACCTGATTTGTTGCTGCTGTTGCTGCCTGCCACCTTCTTTGTCTCTTGTGATGCCCTGTTGCAGCCATTCCTCTGTCATCTTCTCTACCCTGGGACTCCTATCACTGCTGGCTAGGCCCTTAGTCCATCCGGCATTCAGCAATGATTGTTCTGCTGAACACTGATAATTGGCATTAGAAGGCAGGACTTGTGAGTTTAAGAATCCAACTGTCTCTCCATTTGTGACCGTGAAGCTTCTGATTGGCTGAGCTGCTATGATGGCAGAGAATGTTCATAGACATTCCAACTACTTAGAGAGCAGAGATGTGTGAATATTGAAGTCACTCTTTGAGAGGGGGAGAAGTTGTAAGTCTGGCTAGACTAAATTCTTTCACAGAGAAACATTGTGGAATAAGTTAAGAATTGGAAGTTGTTCTTAGATAAACTAAGGGATAATGAGCCCCGAGGCAAGAGGAAAAAACAGAATGGCAATGAACAATATAGGTGAGAGTTGATTTCACATTTGGTTTGGACCATCCAGCCAGTTATTTGACTTCAAGCTTCTGGTTATTTCAAACGCGGCCTTCAACCCTTACCAATCCAGACCAAGGAATATTTATTTAATAGCACTTGCAGAATTATTTCCCCAGCCCTCTTTTCAAAGATAGATTAGAATCTGAGACCTGTGAAATGAGACTAGAGTGTGTCAGTTCAAGCTGTGTAACCAAATAAAAGATACTTATCTTTCATTGTTTAATATTCCTAACTGTATGGTGATAACATTTAAGATGATGAAAAGCAACACATGGCAGGGAATATAATGAAGCAAAGCCGGTGGAATAATTATGCCAGCATGCTGAGACATCACAAGGAAGCTGCATTCATCAGGTTCCCTAAACATGCCACGTGAGGGAGGTTGTACTAAAACTGGGCAGTGTGACTTTTTCCGGTATCAGACACTGGAGTTCAGTAAGCAGCTGAAGTGTTACACGATTAGGGAAAGTATTGTATAGACCCTGGCAAAAGAAAATTGCCTCTCCCATGTTCTGTGCATTGGTGTTTGCTGTGGTTTCAACATATGCTCTGTTGATGTCCATGGAGACGCAGGTCAATTCTGTGTCCAGGGCAGCTGTTTACCAGCTCCATCTGGTATGCAGGCTGAGACCCTACTTGCCCTCAGACTTTCTCGTCAGAATGGTGCATGCTCTAGTTATCTCCCGCTTGGACTACTGCAATGCGTTCTACGTGGGGTGACCTTTGAAGGTGACCCAGAAACTACAACTAATCCAGAATGCGGCAACCAGACTGGTGACTGGGAGCGGCCACCAAGACCACATAACACCGGTCTCCCATTACATTTCCGAGCACAATTCAAAGTGTTGGTGCTGACCTTTAAAGCCCTAAACGGCCTCGGTCCAGTATACCTGAAGGAGCATCTCCACCCCCATCGTTCTGCCTGGACACTGAGGTCCAGCTCTGAGGTCCTTCTGGCGGTTCCCTAGCTGCAAGAAGCCAAGTTACTGGGAACCAGGCAGAGGGCCTTCTCAGTAGTGGCACCCGCCCTGTGGAACGCCCTCCCACCAGATGTCAAAGAAAAAAACAACTACCAGACTTTTAGAAGACATCTGAAGGCAGCTCTGTTCAGGGAAGCTTTTAATGTTTGACGGACTATTGTATTTTAATATTTTGTTGGAAGCCGCCCAGAGTGGCTGGGGAAACCCAGCCAGATGGGCAGGGTATAAATAATAAATTGTTGTTGTTGTTGTTGTTGTTGGTGGTGGTGGTGGTGGTGGTGCTGCTGCTGCTGCTGCTGCTGCTGCTGCTGCTGCTGTTGTTGTTATAATCATCTGGCTGTTAGAGGTTTGTCAAGTCCCTGGATGACCAAACAGCTGGTGAGCTGAGTTCAGGCTAGTAGGTTACAAGTTGTGTAGACCTCAAGTAAAGCACGGGGTCCTCCCCCAGCCCCCACATGCCATGTACAAGCTACCATCTGCTTTGGAAATGTGCTTTGCTTTGCAACCAGGTAACTGAATAGGAAACTGTAGTCAGCAGTTGGCTTTATCACTGTGTAGGCAAAAAAAGCCATTGTATCAGAAGACGCAGCAAGCTTAGTAGAAAAAATACAAATTGTTCTCAATATCTCATTGACCTCATTATAATAGTGCTCAAATTGCAACCCCCCTCCCTCCACACCACCCTTTTACTCTAACCAGTAGGTTAAGCAGGATAGGAGAGTAGCTTATGAGGAGCAGGGCTAAATTGGGTGTGCATATTAGATTTTGTGGATTCATTAAGCCCTCCACCTCCCTCCCCACAATCATAATTCAAACACTGTTGTTACATGTGACGGGTTATTACTGATGCAGCTGAATGATTAAGGAAACATAGGTAAATAGGTCACAATGCTGATTATGTGATTATGCTGATTATGTGATGGGTAAGATTTACCCTCTGTGGGAAGAATAGAGAGCAATAGCTTTAATGCAATTACTCTGAAAATAATAATTCTACAGTTATTAGAATTATTATTTGTTCAACTGGTTGCTCAGTGCAGAAAATCCATAGATAAAGAAGCATCTCCAATACACATGGTTGTGCAACCTCTTCTTGAACACCTCCAGCGAGCGAGCGAGCCCACCACTTCCCTAAGTTATAGCTCCTATTGCAGAACTGCTTTTACCCATCAAGTCATTTCTCTTCAAGTTCAGCAAAAATCTACCCTCCCATATGTTTAGTCCATTATATTCTAGACCTGCCCTCTGTAGCAGTAGGAGCTCAAGGTTTATCCTAACATTTATCCTCACAACAACCCTGTGAGGATATGTTACGCTGAAAGTGGGTGACTGGCCCAAGGTAACCCAGAGAGCTTCATGGCTTAAAGGGATTTGAACCCTTGCCTGCAAGGTCCTAGTCCAATACTTGAACCACTACGCCAAACTGGCTTCATGCCATAGGGTGGTTTTGACTCTCATCTACTGAGCTGAGAAATACACTTCAGCACAGCACCAGAGAAGAAGCAGTGAAGGGGAAGTCAGGACTGTGAGCCAGAATTTATTCCATAGCCAAACCATTGTCCTCCTGTCCTGGTGGCATGGACTCCTATTTCATAGGCCACTTTGGCTACACTTGTCATTTGAACTTGTCTGTTTCTATCCTACCCTTTGCCAATCATGGGTCAACCAATGTTGATGGACTGCAATCCCTATCATCCCTGACTGGTCATGCTGTCTGGGGATGATGGGAATTATAGTCCAACAACATCTGGGGACCCAAGACTCATCTGGAGCAACAGGAAATAATTGTTAACCTTCATCTATGTGCAGCCCTTCAAATACATGCAGATGGCCATTTTACCACCTCTAAATTGAAGAGAGGGCCTCAGCTAGTTCCTAGTTATGTAACCTTCTTAAGCTGGGGTCAGGTATAAGGTGAGCTTGTGTGTGTATTATTGTTTGTCAGTATTGCTAATGATAAAAAATACACTTATAAATTAAAAAGAAGTTTAATTTAACAGCGTAATGAATTTCACCCATGAACTTGTCCCTAAGCCTTCCTCTGCACTTACAAATTACAAATCAGTAAATCACATTGATGCTATAAATTATTATTTTTCTTAACCACGTTGGGGAAAATACAAATATGTAAAATCAGATGAAATAAGCTAGTTACCCTTCAACACACACTTTAACCAGCTTTTCGAGTCACAATTAGCATAGTCCAAACGTGTCTCCCCTTTCCCTCCCCTCTGATTCAAAGTGCATCCATTTGTGGGGATTTAAATTTGAGAAGAGATGTTAGTACTCAAGTCTGCCTGGAAATGCCTTGGATTCAAAGGTTGCTTGAATTTGTTTAAAGGCGAAGGGAGACACTGGGAACATTCTCAGATGTTCTCTTTATCCTTACCTTAAATTTTAGGACACAACATTGGTCTAGAAACAGTGTCCAGGGATGAGATCTGCTGAATTCTACCTACCAATTAAACTTTGGCATCTATAGAGATTACTGGATTCTAACCTTAGCTGTTGTGCACATAAAACTGTGTGTGTGTGTGTGTGTGTGTGTGTGTACTCTAAAGCATTTATTCTGGAATTCAGGTGTCTGGTCTTCAGCAGGTATACAGTGGGAACCCATGTAACAAACAACATTGACTGCATATACAGCAAACCTTTCAAAAATCTGAGGCTTACAGATTCACAATACCAAACGGGGAGAGGAAATAAGCTTCGCTCCTTCTTAAACATTTCCCCTTGGGTGTGTATGTGTGCCTGAGAGAGATGTCGGAGTGTGTGTGGAGAGTGAGAGAGAGAGCGAGAGAGCGAGAGAGCGAGCGAGCGAGAGAGAGAGACCATCGTCTACGAAACCACCGCATTGACCTCTCAGTCTGAGGTGGGAGGCGGAAGATTCCCCCCATCAGCTCAATGAAAGCTGCTGCCCTCCGTGATCATCTCCATTAGTCGCTTCCCTCTCGTGCGTCTTTCAGCACCGTGGACAGCGGGCGAGGGAAGCCACCGAGGAGCCACCGTTAAACGCAGCCTTTCCCAGGAAGAGGAGAACGAGAGGGGGGGGGGCGAGTTGAAGTGCTGGAAGCGCAGTTAAGCTCCTTTCTCCCTCCCTACTTTTCAAGCAGGCTGAATGTTTAGGGAGGGCGCTCAACACGCAGTCCTGAGCAGCAGGGGCTGACGGAGCTGCCAGGTAGCAAGGAAGGAAGACGCCCGGGAAGCACCCACTCTCCAACCACGGGGAGGGCTGGATCCGGACTCCAGACAACCGAGAACCCCCAGCCTCTCCTTCTCCGTCGGAAGCCGATCTTGTCCCCCCCTCCTTCCCGCCTTGCCAGGAGAATGCTGGCAGCGGTGCAACTGGGGCTCCAGCGCCCAATAGCCTTGTAAAAACCCTTTGCCCTGCCTTGCCTTGCGGGAACGGGCGTCTTCTTGGCATTACCCCGATGTGACCCCCCCTCCCTCTCGCTCTGGAATAATGGGGATCTTTTGGGCTTATGTTGGATTCCTTTCCTTGTCGGTATTATACATTCAGCAAGGACTTTCTTCCCAAGGTAAGAGCTGCCTTGTTTTTTTTGTGTGTGTGTGGCCAAAATTGCAGCCGGAGGGTCTGTGGTGGGCAGGACAGGGCGATCTTTGTGAAGGGGGGGGGAAGCCATGTGGAATGGAAACGTCGTGCTATCTTTTTTGCCTTTGCCTTATTCTCGCCCCATTGGAGGGGGAAAAAGTTCACCCGAAGTGAATATGAAACCCATCTCCTGTCAACATGAGCATAACATAGCCCGTCTGAGAAGATGCAATGTTTGTGCGTGAGCGGGGGTGGGGGGGGATAGCATGCCACTGTGTATCTTCCAACTCTTGTTTTCAGGATTCATACAGACACAGCGCTTGTGAAAAAGAGATGTGCTTGTCTGCTTTGAATAGTGCAGTGTTTTCATAGCGTTGTCCCCCCCCCCATTTTCAGGAGCCCTGAGGTCCGTATTCTTAAACCTTGCTTTTCGTCTGCAAGTATGTGTTTCTACAAAGCACACCCCCTCCCCATCACCCTGTCAAAGGCGCCTCTTGCATTCCAAGTAGCCCCTGCTCTGCAGAAGCCATCCAGTTGCTGGAGACTTTGAGGGCTGCAGTGATCATTTCAGCACCATGGATAGATCACATCCATGCCGAATGCTGCACCCACAACCGCGCAGTTTCTCCGTCGCTTTGTTTGTTTTAACTCTGGAGAGAGGGCTGGCTGAGGTGGTGGTGGGGAAACAGACTGAGAATGCAGGGATATGATCTCTTTCCCTGCTGATGAGGTGAATAGATATCACTAGCAGCTATACAGTGCTGGCTGGGGAGCGGAAGGAGACGCTGTAGAAAACATCCATGGAGTGTTGGGCTTATTTTCACATATGCCTACTTGGAATTTAAGTACTTAAGAAGTAAACGCAGCTTTTTCCCCTCATATAGCACTGCTATGAGTCCCGGGGTGTAACCTAGCACATATGCATGGATTATTTTTGCAGTCTTTTCGGTCTACCCCCTACCAACCTGTAACGTCATAGAATTGAAAGAAGTGGGCAAACTGGTAAATTCTTGCCCTTTCAACTCTTTCTGGAAACTGAAAGTATTTATTGTTAGTTATTATTATTATTTCTATTATTATTATTATTTTGTCTATCCTGTCAGTGAGGGTTTCACACAGCTGATTGAATGGATCACATTCTTAAAGCCCCGTATATGAATAGAAAGTGGATCGAGAAGGTTGTGATGATTGTGACTTCTACTAAGATATATGCTGGCATCCTGAAATGGACTGTCAAGATGCATGTCTTCTACTATAGGGAACTGGAAAGGGTAGCCATACTGAAGTGCCAGAGGCAAAGTATTTCTTGTTTGTGAATCTCTTAAACTTAAACATGATCAAGTCTTTTCTTGGCTTGACACTGCAAGCAAAACAAGAAAATGAAATTGAGAATAAATAATCACATGGCAAGCTACTTCTTCGAAATATTAAGACATAATGCAACAAACAAACAGGACCCCATTCCAGTAGTCTACAATGTATTTAATAATTATTATGGTCTAATGTCATCTATTAAATACAATGAATCATCTGAGCTGATTTTCCAAATGGTTTTGTCCTGGATCCCTAAGCTAGAATCCTGAAATACTGCCTTCCTTGGAATATTTGCATGTAATTATTTGTAACTTTGCAAACTCCAGTGAGATGCTGGTAAGGGTGTTCAATTTGTCCATTAGCAAAATAGGCTTACTAAACAATTTATACATGTTTGTAAGGGATAAAGGGGTGGAGGGGGAGGAAAGGGTCTGAGAAGTAAGAAAAAACATGGGGATGCAAAGAGGAATGAGAATTAGAATCAGAAAAAAGGAGGGGCAGGGAGAGGGAGACAGGGCTGCAGTCCTGTGCATACTTACTTGTGAGTAAGCTCCACTGAACTCAGAATACAGACTTGGCTTAGAAAGCACCTGCCTAAGCCTATGCATATTTACTTGTAAATAAGCCCTGGTGCATTAAATGGAATTTACTCCCAAGTAAACGGGCATCAGAATGCAATTGAAGGCAGATAAATTTAAGAGGTGGGGGGGGGGAGGAAAAAGGAAAGAGAGGCAGTGAAAAATTGAGGGAGAGGAATCCCAATAAGATATGCTTTTCTTTTGCAGCCAAATTTACTGAATTCCCTCAAAATGTCACAACTACTGAGGGGCAGAATGTGGAGATGTCTTGTGCATTCCAGAGTGGCTCTGCCTCAGTGTACCTGGAAATCCAGTGGTGGTTTCTACGGGCAGCTGAGGACCAAGACCCTGGAACAGAGGTGAGGGCACACAGGTATCAATTTGCTGCCCCTGAAATCCTATGCAAGTCAGCCACTCCTCAAAAGCAGAGAAAAAATGGGGACCAGGGGAACAAGGAAAGTCCTGCCCCCAAGGCTTAATATATCTGACAACAGTAGAAATCCACTGAGAAATAGCCCCCACTAGGGGATAAAACCTTGAACCCTTCCAATTGGTTTTTGGTAGTTGATAAATTCATATGCATGGATAATGCATTCTTTCTTTCTTTCCCATTTTCTCTTTTTTTCTCATCAATGACAAGGCACAGTATAGATATCATAGCAATGGATTGAATTTGCAACCCAGGCTGTTGCAAAGACTTCATCCCCCCCCCCCATCAGAAGTCTGCTTGCTATCATTCTATCCCTTCGGGGATTTTCATTGCCTCCTCCATTGTTTCAGACTGATAAACACATGGAGCAGAGATACTTACTAACACACTGCAGGAACCTATTGTAGACAGGATTTCTAGAAATCAAGCAGGCCTCCTTTGACTCAGTTGTAGCAATTCTTCCTTATTTCCTATTTGGCAAGAAACAATCTCACTGGCTTCAGATGATGCTTGTTTTCATTCCTGAGACAGGGGGAGAAATCTGCCTCATCTCTATCATTCCATTTCCTTCCCTGTCTCCTCCCCAAAAAGTTTTTATTTGAAGAATTCATTTGAAGTATCCAGACTGCTTTAGAATTCATACTAATTTTCCATGGAAGACAAGCAAACATATAAATCTGCTATGTGGCACCTCACTCTTCTGAGACTGCCTGCAATGATAGGCATTAAATACAGCCCAATGTGAAGAGATCAGCCTCCATCCAAACTATGTAGCACAGTGGCTAAATGTGACAGGAAGGAATACCATTTTGCCTATAGGTGGCAGGCTGAGCATGTGAGTGTTCTCCAAGGAAGAATCCATTTATTTAAGTAGTACTGTATTTCAACAGCAATTACAGAATCACAGAATCACAGAATCATAGAGTTGGAAGAGACCACAAGGGCCATCCAGTCCAACCCCCTGCCAAGCAGGAAACACCATCAAAGCATTCCTGACAGGTGGCTGTCAAGCCTCTGCTTAAAGACCTCCAAAGAAGGAGACTCCACCACACTCCTTGGCAGCAAATTCCATTGTCGAACAGCTCTTACTGTCAAGAAATTCTTCCTAATGTTTAGGTGGAATCTTCTTTCTTGTAGTTTGAATCCAATTGCTCCTTGTCCGCTTCTCTGGAGCAGCAGAAAACAACCTTTCTCCCTCCTCTATATGACATCCTTTTATATATTTGAACATGGCTATCATATCACCCCTTAACCGTCTCTTCTCCAGGCTAAACATACCCAGCTCCCTAAGCCGTTCCTCATAAGGCATCGTTTCCAGGCCTTTGACCATTTTGGTTGCCCTCCTCTGGACACGTTCCAGCTTGTCAATATCCTTCTTGAACTGTGGTGCCCAGAACTGGACACAGTATTCCAGGTGGGGTCTGACCAGAGCGGAATACAGTGGTACTATTACTTCCCTTGATCTAGATGCTATACTCCTATTGATGCAGCCCAGAATTGCATTGGCTTTTTTAGCTGCTGCATCACACTGTTGACTCATGTCAAGTTTGTGGTCTACCAAGACTCCTAGATCCTTTTCACTTGTACTGCTCTCAAGCCAGGTATCACCCATCCTGTATTTGTGCCTTTCATTTTTTTTGCCCAAGTGTAGTACTTTACATTTCTCCCTGTTAAAATTCATCCTGTTTGCCTTGGCCCAGTTCTCTAATCTGTTAAGGTCATTTTGAAGTGTGATCCTGTCCTCTGGGGTATTAGCCACCCCTCCCAATTTGGTGTCATCTGCAAACTTGATCAGGATGCCCTCAAGCCCATCATCCAAGTCATTGATAAAGATGTTGAATAAGACTGGGCCCAAGACAGAACCCTGTGGCACCCCACTAGTCACTTCTCTCCAGGATGAAGAGGAGCCATTGATGAGCACCCTTTGGGTTCGGTCAGTCAGCCAGTTACAAATCCACTGAATGGTAGCATTGTCTAGCCCGCATTTTACCAGCTTCTTTACAAGAATATCATGGGGCACCTTGTCAAAGGCCTTGCTGAAATTAGTCATCAGAAAACTCACAAGCTATGGACAAGTTCAGTCTTACCCCATGGTCCTCAGACTGAAACAGATCAAGAAGTGGGCAAACCCAAACATCAAAAATCCACACATAGCCTGTTCAGGTATCATGCCCATTTTAAATTGGTGATTGGTGTGGTACCCCAAATGAACTCTGCATCTCACAAGCTCCCTGGTTAATCCATAAGCATGAGACTATTTTCTCCTTCCCAGTGAGCTGTTCCCACAATTTCGATGATTGCAAACATGTGATCAGCTTAACTTAGCCCCTTCCAGTGTGCCAAGAATTAGATAATTATCTTAATTGCCTTACAGGATGACAGATAATTCTCTGTGGCAGCTGATCTATGACATGAACTCATATATTCAGGGATATTTTAGTCACTGTTCTGATCCTTGTTCCCTCTGCCCAAATCTACCTCCCTCAAACACAGACATCTGCTTCCTCATGCAATGTCCCCCTCCCTCTTTTTCTCTCATCCCAACACCCTCTGCTTTTACCTATTCAAGGAACAGAAGTAGGATTTTCATTTCTGCTATGGTTGCTGCTTTGCTCTCTCAAGGCTCTACATTCTATTGGGAGAGCCTTCTACAGAGGCTAGATCAGGCTTCCTCAACCTTGGCCCTCCAGATGTTTTGAGACTTCAGTTCCCATCATCCCTGACCACTGGTCCTGCTAGCTAGGGATCATGGGAGCTGTAGGCCAAAAACAGCTGGAGGGCCGAGGTTGAGGAAGCCTGGGCTAGATGATCTGGTGGGTAGTCAAGGAAGACTTGAGCAGTGGCAGAGCCCTCCTCTCCTTTTATTTATTTATTTTACTATCTGCCCATCATGTTTCTCAACTGGTTAAATTATATAATGGAATTAATAATTTAAAAACTAATGAAAATGCAACCGGCCATCTTATCTGCATTGAAAACAGAGCCTTTGGGCAGAAATGTTCAGAGGAGAGGGAAACTGTATGTTTCATATAAAATATTGTGCCTCATTCTTTGTTTTTGTGAGATCAGTCAAAGCATCTAATTTGCATTAAATAGGCTTTTGGAAGTAACCTTTTGGGCCTTGCTATGATCTAAAAATATACCAAAGGCTGGCGAAGAAAGGCTAACTGAATGTACTCAATATGGGGTTGACAGAAAGTATAGGTCCTACAGGATGTGGAATTTCCATATGCTTGATCTGAAAAACTCAGGGATGGTTTAGCTCCCTTGCTCCCGAGCCTTCAGACCTTCTGAAAGCTTGCCTACATATTCCGGATCCTTAAGGAACCACCTTTTACAGACAGTTGCTTACTTCTAACTAAGCTGCCATTAGTGATGAGGCCTTGGATGTTTATAATAAAGCATTTTCTATTATATCTATTCAGATGCAGAATTGCTTTGGCATTCTGGGTTGTAGAAGAATTTAGGGACATGGCATCCAGTTTCTAATGCATTAGCGTAGTACAAGTTCAGCAAATTTACATCCTGAATCAATTAATTATGAACTGCAGCAGGCATCATGGAACCAGGCCATCTAATCTAGCTAGCATCCTGATTCCAACAATGACAAACCAGAGGCCTCAGGGAAGTTCAAAAGCATGAAGGCAAAACCTTCCTTATTCTTTGTCATCACCACCTGATATTCAGCAGTACATGGCCTCTGAACATGGAGATTCCACCTGATTATTAGCATTAACACCTGTTAGTCCATTCCTTTGGCTTAACTCCCCTTAAATCAATGGCTACCACCACTTTTTGTGGCACATAGGCCAAAGAAGCTGAAGGAGGTATGATAGAGACATTTTAAGCCATGTTCAATCACAATACAGTTAGGGACCCTCCTTCAATGAGTTCATTAGGAAACTACTCAATACTTGCCTACTTTTGTTGATATGATCTATCTCACAGCTGTGTAGCCAATTCAACTGCCTTTGAGTGAACATCCGTCTTCCACCAGTAAACCCTCTCAAACCAAACTATGCAGGAGCTCTGGTTGTCATGGCTTATTATAGAGCTGGGCAGAAATTAGGGTGGGACCAGGCAGAGGCCGTGGGAAACCCCATGCAAGGAAAGGAAGGGAAGAAGTGATTTAACCTTTAATGCTGGAGGTTCCTCACCTGCAGTATGCAAAAACAGTTATCCATTCCCCCACAGGTGGAGAGAGATTTGGACAACGATGGAACAAAGATAAGCGTAAGTGGATTACAAAATATAGATTGTTGCTAGATTTTCAATTACTTTCCATTTACTGTGCTGTCTTTCATTATCCACCATCCAAAAATGCATGAGCCCTGGACTAGTGAATGGGATTTATTTTCTGCAGCTTTCCCCGTGCCTTTTGGGCATAGCTGTCAACCCTCCCTTTTTTTGCAGGAAACTCCCTTATTCCAATGCCGTTTCCCGCTGCTATCCCGGATTGTTGATATCCCTTAAATTTCCCGGATTTCAAAGGAAGCAGCTCCTCTCCCTCCCTGCCGGCCAGGGAGGCTCCTCAGCTGCGTTGCTCGGCTGCCAATAAGGAGTCTGAGACCGACTGGGGGCAGAGCTTGCATGCCTTGTGCAGCCAGACCCTCACGCCCAACCAGACAGACAGCCTGCCTGCCGTCTACGCACTTGCTCTTTCGCTCACCCGTTCACACGCAGCATCTGGAGTGCAGGGTGGCGAGGCTTCTTGGTGCCATTGCACCGCCCTCGCGGCATCCCTTATTTTCAAATCCGAAAGTTGACAGCTATGCTTTTGGGGCATGGGCGTTATCAAAACCTTTGGAACTCTTTTGTGCAGATCAGCTGGTTCACTTCCCTGGCCCTGCTGAGGCAGAATTTGAAGAACCTTTTAATTTGTTCAGGTCTTTGGAAGGGGCTAGGTTCCTTTGAGGCCCTGTAGCTTTGTAAAAACTGTCATTTTAATTGTTGGATATTGGATTGTCATTATATTTTATGTTGTTAGCCATCCCAGACACCCTTTGGGAAGGAAGACTAGGATAGAGAATGTATGCTCCTGTATACACAAAACATTAATGGATGTTGTTAGTCAAATTGCGGGTGGCCCTTGCCTCTACCAGAGCTGGAGGTTTTGTGGAGAGTACAGGCAAATGAAGAAACTCTCCATTCAGGGTCCTGCCAGACAGGCACAGAGGATATTATTGATCCTAAAACATGCTGGAGACTTGCAAGTGATACCTAGGGCAGCTGTGGATGCCCCCAGGATTCAGTAGACCCTCCTGCACATATACCTGGGGACATCACTTGGAGTGTGTTGGGACATAGAGGCTTCACATGGGCTTCCATGCTTACTGGTTCAGGTTAGGACTTCTCCACTTCTCCCACCATCTCCAAGATTACAAGGGCATACCAGGGAGAATGCAGTGAGCACATAGGTGCCTATTTTTATTTTATTTACCTTTTCCGTCCCATAAGGAATTCTCTGCTTTCACACAGGTTCCAAAATGGGGTTAAAGTTCAGTTTGACAATGTGCAGATCTAGAACCCTTGCAACATATGAACTAGTAAGAAAAGATAAAAGTAGTGTGCATATAACTCTGGTCATGTGATAGATCCTATTCTTCCCCAACCCCCTCCAAGCATAGACACA
Organism: Darevskia mixta; assembly: GCA_034641385.1. Lineage (NCBI taxonomy): Eukaryota > Metazoa > Chordata > Lepidosauria > Squamata > Lacertidae > Darevskia > Darevskia mixta. The sequence continues at coordinate 113,386 of JAWWNH010000242.1, forward strand.
CAACACGGCGAAGAAGAAAAATCATTTTTGTGGGTTTTTTTAAAAAAATGAATATGGGTACTTAAAAAGAAAATTGCTACAGAAAACAGCCTTTTTTGTTTTTGGAACCACACATCATACTTTCATTAACCTTAATGGAATTTTTGCCCAGCATGACAAAAAACAAGTCCTTCAGAATACTTTGTATTTATTTAATCATTATTACCAAGAACTGAGGAACATGTAGGACCTAGATTTTCTTTCTTTCCCTCGTTATTTTATTACTTAGCTGAAATGCAATTAAATAAATATAGGAGAGTGATTTTCAAAGTGCTACAATGCCATGGAACTCTGTGGGAAACACACACACAAAATTAATAATGGAGGGAGTAGATTCCAGATGTTCTTGTATTAACTGAAGCATACAGAACTTGAGACCCACCAAAACATTTACAACCCAGTAGACCCCAGACTGCCAAGCGTTTTATTAACCCTGACATCCCTATTTCCCACAGTTTGGACAATCTCATGCTTGCAAGTTTTTGTAGCACTGAGTTGAAATGCCTCTTCCCTCAAAATTTGCTGCAGTCTTCTTGGGTGGGAAAATGGGGAAAATAGTGATTAAGATGAGGAGATCAAAAATTGGACCTTTCCACCAGTGGCAACATTCCTCTCAGTGCCTGCCAGTCACCGTCATCCCTCCCCAATCCCAAGGGATGGTGTTATATGGTTGCAAGTGTTCTTAGAAAGAGAATTGTGACAGGATAAGCATGGAACTGTTGGCACTACAAAATAAGGTGAGCCAGAGGAGGGGGGGGGGTTTCTTCTTGTCTACTGACCTTCCAACCCTCCTTCCAGCCCCACATTCTCCACTAAGAACTTTTGGCCCAGCTTTATTTGGGGGGTGTTTTGCTTAGTCCCATGAGCTTTTAATGTCTATGCTACTTGTCTGCTTTCAGTATGACTGTTTAAGGATGGTGATATTGGAGATGTGCAATATCCCCACCCCTCACTCCCTGGAAAAATAATGCACTCCAAGCTCCTTTCACACCTGTCAGGTTCTCTTATCGGTTGTTCAAAAGTAAGACCAAGCCATCTTGTCTTTAAGTCTCTTTATTTTGTGCAAAGCTATTCACAGTGCAGAGTTCAGTTTATCATGTCTGCTCAGTCACTAGCAGAACCCGGAAGTGCCCCCCTTCTGTTTTGGCGCCAACACCAAAGCCTCGGCATCCTAAATTGCCGCCTTCTCCTCCTACGTAAGATAGGCGCTGGAACTGACACCTCCCCCTCCAAGCGAGTCTGCTGGGTGGTGCCAGGTCTCTCAGCAACTCCCTGGACACCTGGCACTCCCTGGCTCCCAGCCACTAACTGCTCCTCCCCCGAAGAGGGGCTGCCAGATTCACTCGAAGATGAATCTGTCATTAACACAGGCTGCGGGTCCCTGTATGCACTTAGAGCTGGACTGGCAGGGGTGGGCAGATCCCTGACAACACCCTTAAAATTAGTGGGGGGGGGAGGCTGCCAAATATTTTTGTGGGTGAATTCTGTGCATTCTTAGAACATTATCTTTTAAAAAAAATGCTGTTTCACTTAATGTTGAATTAAACTATCTATTTTAATGGATGAAGGAAGCAATGTGATAAGAAAGGACTGGAAAGTGTAGGGGGCATGTCCATGGCTTCCCTCAATGATGTTAAAATAACATTAAATACTAATAGATCTAGAGTTGCACCCAGCATGCATGGATGGTGAAATGGGAGGGACCATTTTCCCAAATATTCTCCCGGGGAGGAGAGGTACTTGAGGTATCTAGAGGTACTTAAAAAAAAAAAAAAATTCTCCAGAAAATAGAATTCCCCTCCCCCTGCAGAATAGTTACTCAACTCCAACACATGCAGAACCCAACAACCCTTAGTCCTCTAGGCAATGGGTGAGGGGTAGAGTTTGCTTTCCCTTCAGTTCCACAGTCCCAGGGCAACTGGAAGCCAGAGTAGCTTTGTTTCTGATAGAGAGAAGGGAATCACCATTCCTGCAGCTGCTCCTTCTCTAGATGATGGTTGGAACACCTGCTGGTGGCAATGTCTGACGTGATATGTTGTTTCTGGAAATTTTGCAGACAGTGAAAGTACAAGGGAACGACATCTCCCACAAACTGCAGATCTCCAAAGTCAGGAAAAAGGATGAAGGGTTGTATGAGTGCAGAGTGATCGACGCCAATTATGGAGACCTCCAGGAATACAAAGTCCAGGCCTATCTCAAGGTCAATGCAAACAGCCACACCCGACGAATGCAGGCCTTTGAAGCTTCCCCAATGTGGCTACAGGATAAACCTCGTAAGAACATCTCAGCAGCCATCCCCAGTAGCATCCATAACTCTGCCAGCCAGCGTATGCGCCCCACCTCCAGCCCTCCAGCAGATGCCAAAATCCCCAAACAAAGCCCACAATCAGGTATGCGTAACTATTTTGAGCACTTGAAGGATTTTGTTGCTAATGACTTTGCAACGTGGTTTTTTAAAAAAATAAAATAAAAAGGAGGAGGGAAAGGCTGTTTACTGGACAAAAACATGATATGGGCTTTCTTACACCTGAAGCACGGTTAGGAAAACACATACAAGACAAAAAGTGCCCTTATGTTTTAACCAGGGCTACACAGCTTGTCATCCACCAAGTCAGATGCACGCAGCCATGTATGGATGGATACCTTTGTGGGAGTGCAAAAATAGGACAGAAGGGAGGGCCTGGAAGGCCTCAATGCATGACTTGATCAGTCACAAATTATGTAGGTCTAATTCAAAGAAATTGCAAGATAGCGCATCTCAATGACCTAAGCAAATGTTTTAACAGAGAATATAAATAAATATCAAGGTCCAAAGCAAGAGGAGTTTTATTCAAAGGTGGTATAAAATGTTACTATTATTCCTCCCACCACATTTCTTTATTTTATTTTCTTTGTCTCAGTTTACTTGGTGTCTTTATAGCACTAAGCTGCACATTGTGTGACTCACTAAACTGCAATCCGCCAGCTATGTTCTGTGTCCTGCCTACTGCTTGGCCAGTCTCCTTGTTTTTGAAGTCTCGTGCAGCCAACAAACCCAAGGAGGTTTAGTCCTGGTAGACCATCACACATGGCTGGGGAGCTGCATTTGTCATAGTGGTCTATAAGTAGGGATAGTTTTGTCTAAATACTTGCTTATTGATAGTAAACAAGCATTTAGAGTTAAAATGCATCTAGCTATCAAATGAACATCAAATGGAGAAAAAGAGGGGGGGAACCGTGAAGGCCTTTATATCTTGGAATGTAGCACTCTTCCAAATATAAATATGAATTCCCTCATCACCTTTGGATGTAATTCCTCAGTTTTGGGCATTTAAGCCAGTCTTGTGTCATTCTGCCAAATGGCGAGGAGAATTTGACCACTCCAAAGTTCCCCCAGATTTCTGACTGGGTGTGGAAGTGTGGAGAGTTGGGGTAGCTTTACGACTAAGAGACGGAGTGATGAAATCATGATGCCTTTGGCATGAACAGGCTAGGTGGCCTTTTTAAGTAGGCTACACTTTCTCACTGGGAATAATAATATTGACCCATCTTACATAATTGTTATAAGTACAGTAAGATGATAGAGATAACTAACAATGACAACAGTAGCACTGATCACGGCAATGCCTCATTTGTAGGCATATGGGAACCGAAATGTGGATTTCCATAGTGTTGAATGAACAGACAAGACGTGAATGTACACAGCAGTACATTTGCTGGTGTGCTGCCCTGTGGTCAGATGGAATTTAAGAGGAAACCTAGCAACAGAAGGGGAAAATATAAAAAGACTCTGCTGTGGATTGATGAAAACAAGCATTTTCCCTCTCTCTTCAACATTGTAAAACACCCCAGCGGCAGTACATGTTCTGATAAGACAAATGTGCAAGTTAAATATTATTTTGGTTATTTTTTCCAAGCAGATCAAATTCAATATGGTGCTGAGGACTATGTCTTGCTTTAAGGACATGTATGATTCTATGAATGCCTACGAATGCCTTAAATGTCTCCTTGATACAAGGCTACATGGCAGAAACACCACTTTTATATACTCATATTCTGTGCTCCCACTGGCGGCGACAGGTTGCAAGGACACTGCTAGAGACTTTGGTTTCCATTTGACAAGAGAGCACCGAGAGCTTATGGTGTAATCAAATATATGTAGATCTATATCTCACTGTTTGCAACTATTGGTGTGAATGCATAGCAAGGTGACTCATCTATCAGAATTCTTTTGAACAAGCGAAATTAAATACTTTGATTTGCCAACATTTTCCTGCAGTTCAGGAAAGGGTGTTAGATGGTGGTTAATCAGCAAACATCCTCCAATATTCACAGCTGGGCAATACTTTTATTATGACACTAAACAGAGCAACATACTGTGGGCCTCTAAATGTAAATAGTTGCAGCAATAATAATGAATTAGAAGGAAGTGGAAAGCAAGGGAAGAGACAAGCAAATACCCTGCTCTATACCCTCTATACGTATGACTGTACAGCCATCTATTCCAGCAACAAAATCATCAAGTTTGCTGATGACACTACTGTGGTGGGGCTCATTTCAGGAGGGGATGAGTCCGCCTATCGGGATGAGGTGGAGCAGTTCTGTGCTTGGTGCAGAGATAACAATCTGGCTCTAAATACTGCCAAGACCAAGGAACTGGTGGTGGATTATAGGGGGGGAAAGGTGGATATTCAGCCCCTGTATATCGGCGGGGACCAGGTGGAGAGGGTGGCTGTATTCAAGTTTTGGGGAGTGATTATAGAGCAGGGTATGACTTGGAGCACAAATACTACTGCTCTGGTAAAGAAGGCCCAGCAGAGAATTTATTTCCTCAGACTTTTAAAGAAGAACAATCTGAGTGAGAGACTGCTGGTGTCCTTCTACCGAGGCTCCATAGAGAGCATTCTTATATACTGTATTTGTGCTTGGTTCTCCAGCTGCACAGCCAGGGAGAAGAAGGTACTTCAGAAGGTCATAACCACAGCCCAAAATATTATTGGTCATCCTCTCCCATCTCTGGAAGAACTATACAGTTCCCGTTGCCTTAAAAAGGTTAACAATATTTTAAAGGATCCATCTCATCCAGGATATAGTCTCTTTGCACCACTGCCTTCGGGTAGAAGATATAGAACAATTAGAACAAGAACAAATAGATTGAAGAACAGTTTCTACCCAAGAGCTATAACCATCTTAAATGTTGTAACCAGATAATATGACCTTGCAGAGCTGTGATGGGTGTATGTGTGTGTATGTGTGGTTTTTTTGGTGTGTGTGTGTGTGTGTTTTGTGTTTTTTTTGTTTTGTTTTTTCTTTCGTTGCACTTGTATAGCGTTGTGCTTGTACTTGTGCAATGACAATAAATTATCTAAAAAAATGGCGCCATCTTGAACCCCCTTAGGAGTTGGTGGGTTATGATCATAGTCAAGGACTTTCTTGCCATTCATATAGAATGCTTGTAGAAGCTTTGCATGTCATATTGACAAATGATTAAGGCTTATCTTCCCCCTTGAAGCATGTGGCTTAGTGTTGTTGTTTTTTACTGGCTCAGCTTATGCTGGCGGGTTTCAAAGTGATTCACTGTTGTGTGCAAGCTTTCTCAGCAGCATTGTGGTCTAGACAGAGGGGTTTGGTTCATGAGGATCTGACATGTGGACAGTGACGCATTGCAGTAGATCATTTAACTCACTGATCCTTTGGTTCCCCCTCAAGCACATGAATTTGTGGCGCTCCTCGCTGAAGGGGAGTGTTTGTGAGACTCAGCATCGTTCAGGCAGGTCTCACTGTAGAGCAAAATTCAGAGCTCCATCTGGCATTTCCTGCCAACACATCTAACAAATGCAGTTCTAAAAATACAGAAATGGAACACAAAATTCATGTAAATGAACATTTCTCGTTTTATTCATAATAGCGGAAAGAATTGTCTTGAATTTTGAGTGAACAAAAAATGAGGCAACTGTGGAGGATCTCGCTTTGAACTTAAAGGGAACTGAGAACTATAATCAGGGTGGGCCAGATCTTGGTCTTCTGAGGGCCAATTTTGACACATGGGCAGGAACACCCACTCGTCAGTCATTTGAGGTGACAATGATGTCAGGTGATTGGTATGGGGGTGGTATCACCCACCTACCAAAGTTGACCTGCAGGGCAGGCAGAGAGGTCTGCTTTCCCAGCCTGTTCTCTACTGGAAATGTGCTGTTGAAGTAGCACCCAGCAGGATTGAACCCCACCCATCAGCTGATGTCACTTAGTGAGATCAGATGATTGACAGGTGGGCGTGGTTTTGGGAGATGGTGCCCCAAGTTTTGCCTGCAGACTGGAGGTTTCCAATCCCTGAAGGAGAGATTAACAATTAGTAGTAAGGGAAATTTCTCCCTCCTGTTTCATAAATATTCACTCATAATTCTTTGCACTTTTTCAGGTTAAAGCTTGTTTCATCAGGAATTTTTATTCTTTACCTGATACTAAGTTTTAGATCCCCCCTCTCCCTTAGCCTTTATTTAAGTTTTTGTGTAGCTACTTTATGTTTCCGTGGGACTTGTAAAGGAGAACTATACAGTTGTGCAGTATTTTGAGTTGTGGCCCTTGTATCTCTGTTGCATAAAGAGGCAGAATATACATGATAATGCATTTCTACAAATAGTTATCCAACTGTGAACTACAAAATGCTTTGTTTGGGTGTTGGGCAGAGGGGAGTAAACTACAGGGCTGCACTGAATATCTTTTAGCTTAATAAGTTTAAAAAAAAAGATTTGGTGGAAAATATTTATGAAAAGCTGAGTAGTTTTGATTCAGCTTTAATAAAATGTAGTATCTGATCTTGAATGAAGTTAATACATCACAAAGTACATTTCATTCTAAAGGAAAACCTAATCCAAATGGACAGGCCGTTCAGAGTTACCACCTCTTCTATTTTATGTTGCTGGATTACAGCAAATGGAGTTGGCCAGCACACCACAGGGCCATACTAAACATACAACAGTCATTCTGCACAGTTTGTCCCCAGTATCTGGTAGTCAGGTGGGCTGCTGTTGTAAATGGAGGGTCCATATAACTACAATGACTACCCATTGATACCGTGTTTCCCTGAAAATAAGACACTGTCTTATTTTTTTCCCCTCAAGAAAACACCCTATGGCTTATTTTCAGGGGATGTCTTATTTTAACCGCTCCGCGTTGGTACGCTGCATAGCCACCCCTATCCAGGCCGTCTTATGGGAGGCGCCGCATCACTATGTCTTATTTTTGGGGTATGGCTTATTTTCGGGGTATGGGTTATATTGCGGAATTGCATAGAAATCCTACTACGGCTTATTTTATGGGTATGTGTCAGATTCGCTTAACAGTTGCTCATGAGTAAAGACCAAGTCCTTCTTGTCTTTCAACTATTTTATTGTGCAAGGTGTGTACAGTGCGGAGCTAAGCCTAAACATGACCGTCTAGTCGCTAGCGGAATCCGGAAGTGCCCCCCTCCTGTTGCAGCGCCAACACCAGAGTCTTGGCACTCTAAAGTGAGGCCTTCTCCTTCTGCGTAAAGCGGGCGCCGGAAACGGCGTCTCCCCCTCCGAGTGGGTCTGCTGAGTGGTGCTAGGTCTCTCTGCATCTTCCTGGAGCCTCTCCCCACTTGGCTCCCTCCCTTTAGCTGCTCCTCCCCCAAGGAGGAGCTGGCAGACTCACTGGGAGACAAGTCCGTCGACAACAGAGGCTGAGGCTGCCGGTAGCCACTCAGTGCGGGACTGGCAGGGGTGGGCACATCCCTGACAGTATGTCTTATTTTCAGGGAAACACGGTAGCTCTTGCCTCTGCTTTTCCCACTGCTACACACACACACAATGTTGATTCCAGGTTTTAGAAGGTCTTTGAGCACCCTCCATGATCCTGCCCCCTCAATGAATCTGCATTCTCACTGAAGCATTTCCTATGTAGGCTCCTGGTAGTGGGCTTTAAACATGCCAAGCCTTGATACCGGCCCTGCCAGAGGAAAAGGAAGGAATATATATTCTTGCTAAAACTCAGTTCCTGAATTCTTATGTCTATTAAACAGTGATTTTATGTTGTTCACATGTATTTATATAGTGTGCATCAGTTATAGTGTGACACTTTATAGAGTAGAAGAGCTAATCCTTGCCCTTGGGAGCTTGCAATCTCTAAATTTCAACAAGAGGCATGAGAGGAAGAGAGGGTATGGAAAGTACATGGCTGTTTCAGCAGCATGTGCTAAGGCATAGTTGCAAACTCTTTGCAGCAGGGCAAGGGAGGTAGAGATTGTGTCAAAGGCTCCATGGAAAAAGGTAGTTCCCAAGAAGGATTTGAATGAAGTGAGAGAAGTGGCATCGTGCAGGTGTTTTCAAAGGTGGTTCCGAGAAGATGAGATAGCAGAGGTGGAAGGATGAAGTCTTCTGAGGGAACTGCAGACTGCCATGATGGTCAGCAGTGGAGTTGGGAAAAGCAAAGGGATATATTAGGTAGGTAGCCGTGTTGGTCTGCCGTAGTCGAAACAAAATAAAAAAATTCCTTCCAGTAGCACCTTAGAGACCAACTAAGTTTGTTATTGGTATGAGCTTTCGTGTGCATGCACACGAAAGCTCATACCAATAACAAACTTAGTTGGTCTCTAAGGTGCTACTGGAAGGGATAAGGTAAAGGTAAAGGGACCCCTGACCATTAGGTCCAGTCGTGACCGACTCTGGGGTTGAGCAGAGAGATGAAGTGGGGGGAGACAAAAGACCATGGTGGACTTTGAAGGTAAGGACAGGCTGTTTTGCCAGATCTGGGAGTGGAAAGGATACCATTGTGGGGATTTAAGGAGAGGTGTCACATGGGAGAGGTGACAGCAGAATGCTGGATAGATGTCAGGAGACCCAACAAGAGACAACGAAAGGGCACAGCAGAGAAGATTGCAGTAGTCTAGGTTTAGAGAAGACCTGGAGTAGCAACAGGAGTGAGTTGTCTGCTGCAGGAATTTGCAAATGAAGGGCTCCCTTGGCCTGAAGCGAGATGAATGCCGCACACCATAGTCACCTTTGACTGGACTTAACCATCCAGGGGTCCTTTACTGCAATCATTTCTCTCAGGTGCAATAAAGAATAATTGGCAGGGAGAGGGGAACACATCATATGCCAACCCAGAGGGCAAGCAAAACATCCCTACTTGGTCCCTAAGTGAGCAGTGATACTTATACTACCACTTCTACGACATGAGGATGGGTGCCGTGATGCTGGCTATGATGCGCCATGTGCCACTCTCCTTCTTTGGAGGTCTCTAAGCAGAGGATTCTAAGCCGATCTGTCAGCGATGCTTTACTTGAGATTCCAGCATTTCAGGGGGTTCGACTCGATGACCCTCAGAGTCCTTTCCAATTCTATGATTCTATAGGTGCCACCGGACTCAGGCATCAAGTGGCAGGCTAAGATGGATGAGGAGGAGGAACAGGAGGATAACATGGGGGGGCAGAGACTGGAGAAGATAAGTACTTCCCTCCCCCAGCATATAGCTGCTATGGATGTGGGAAACAAGACTCCCTGGAATCCAGGAAGAGCGTCAACCAACCATTCAGGGTAGAGAAACCAGAGTCAGAAGGGGGGCACAGCCTAGTTGGCCAGGACCCAACAGTACTCTAGGAAGGGAGCCCCCCCCCATGCAATGAACATCTGCAAGCTTCACAGTCTTACAAGGCATGAGAGTTCCACAGGTAAGCCCACCTTGTCCCATCTTTAGAAGCTTGGCAGGTGGGCATGCCAACCCATTGGGACACCTCTTTTGTTTCTGCATAGTTGCAAATTCCTTTCGCCGAGCTTGGACTTCATAGGGCAGAAGCACTGCTTCTAGCCAGTCCGCTCTCTCCTTTCATCCAGCCTGAGCATAAAGGCTGCTGTGACACCCTAGCACATGCATAGGCAAACCCGGCCCTCCAGACGTTTTGGAACTACAACTCCCATCATCCCTAGCTAACAGGACCAGTGGTCAGGGATGATGGGAACTGTAGTCTCAAAACATGTGGAGGGCCGAGTTTGTCTATGCCTGCCCTAGCTGCTACTGAGGCTGTGTCTCTGCTGCTCCTTTTTCTTGCTCTCGAGTAAGAGCCTCTGTTGCCATGGTCTCAGCAGGAGTCAGGGCCATATGGCATGCTGCACATCACTCCATGTCCTGCCTCACCCTCAAGAGCAGGGGTCAGCAAACATTTTCAGCAGGGGGCCGGGCCACTGTCCCTCAGACCTTGTGGGGGGGCCGGACTATATTTTGAAGGAAAAAATGAACAAATTCCTTTGCCCCACAAATAACCCAGAGATGCATTTTAAAACACATTCTACTCATGTAAAAACACACTGATTCCCGGACCGTCCGCGGGCCGGATTTAGAAGGTGATTGGGCTGGATCTGGCCCCCAGGTTTTAGTTTGCCTACCGATGCTCAAGAGCAAGCTGAGAGTTGTGCCCACACCACATTCAGATGACTGGGGAAAGGGGATGCACTGTTTATTTGTTTATTTTCACCTCATGCCTAGAAAGCGCTGAGGAAAAGATTGACAACTGAACTGAAACAGCCACACAGATTTCAGCAGAACTCTGGAGAATCCCACCTCTGGATGTGATTACAGTGCATTCAAAGGCTCCTATCTCATTCTCTTGTCTGGTTCCAGTTCTCTTGGAGAGATTAAGACAAAACCTGGCTTTCTTTGGTTTGTTTGAACTTACTCTAGGTGCTTTTTGTCAGCGAACTGACAAAAGATAGTGAGCCTTTTTCATTTTTACCTCCAGGCTACTGTGACAAAGGGAAATGACTGTGCTTGTATCTAGAGTGCTGAGGCTTCCATCACTGTGCTGTCTTTTCCGCAAGTGAGGGACACAAAATTCTCCACTTCACATTTTGATATCGGTTATTATCCAGATTTCCTTGACAACTTGCCCCACCAAACTCAATAGATGTTAGGCATTAAACAGGGGTGAGGAACATCTGGACTGCAGGCCTAATTAAGCTTGGGGGGGTCTCAATTCCCCCCAAAAAAGAAGTCACACATGTGTCTGGCAACTATAGAGACAGCTACAAAGGAACTATCAGGGGCCTTTCCTGTTTTGCCATATGCCGTATCAGATTTACATATAAGCTAAACAAGCTATAGCTTAGGGTCCCACTCTCTTGGGGGCCCCCCCAAAAAATTAAAAGTATTTCACTATTAATATACTTTTTCTTAATTGTATTTCAGTTCAACAATTACTTTGATAAAATACATATTTTGTTATTTGCAAATAGATTTAGATACCTATTAGGTCCATAAATTACCATATGTCATATATTCAACAACAAAAAACAGTGACAATTTGTTGTGGACATAGGACAGCTGGACATATAAAGGGCCCCACTACCTTCAGTAGGGACCCAGGTGGCGCTGTGGGTTAAACCACAGAGCCTAGGGCTTGCCGATCAGAAGGTCGGCAGTTCGAATCCCTGCGACGGGGTGAGCTCCCGTTGCTCGGTCCCAGCTCCTGCCCACCTAGCAGTTCGAAAGCACGTCAAAGTGCAAGTAGATAAATAGGAACCGCTCTGGTGGGAAGGTAAACGGCGTTTCCATGCGCTGCTCTGGTTCGCCAGAAGCGGCTTTGTCATGCTGGCCACATGACCCGGAAGCTGTACGCCGGCTCTCGGCCAATAAAGTGAGATGAGCGCTGCAACCCCAGAGTCGGACACGACTGGACCTAATGGTCAGGGGTCCCTTTACCTTTACCTTTACCTTCAGTAGCTTAGGGCCTCATCAAACCAAAATCCGGCCCTGGGTGAGGTGAAACAGGAAGATGCTGCCTCCTGCCTTAAGCCATGCTTACTGGGGTCACATGGCAGTGACCTTTGGCAAGATCCAGTGCCACCCTGCAGGATTATGCCACCCAAGGCAGCTGCTTCACTCCATGTTTTTAAACAGAGCACTCCCACCTTTGCAGAGACTTTGAAGCTTCTTTAAAGGTGCGCTCCCAGTGTCAAGTAGCACCGAAATTCCATCTTCAAAGGAAACTGATTACAGTGACAGTGACACTCCTTCAAATATTGGCAAGTGTCCATCACTGTAACATCAGGTGAGCAGTCTCTGTTGGCGTGTGAGTTTATCTTCAACACCTATGATTTTTGCTCTCTCTGCATGCAGCGTAGAAGCTTCAGCAAAGCTGTTAAGCTCACCAATGTGAAACAGTTGTTGTCTTAAGCAGAGTTGTTTAAATTGACACAAAACACACACCCTGTATTTTCCCACTATATAAAAGGTTACACAACGGCTTTTCTCTCTCTGGTGTCAGAGGGGTTTCTATACTTCAAAGTCCATGTGCAAGTTCTGAGTCAATTTGCACAGAGTCCTGCTACTGCTTAGAATTCCCTGAGTCATGAAGCCTGGCAATTGTCCAAGTCTTCCTCCCAAATGAGCTCTTCTCAAAGAGTTCAGGTAACTTCACAGTTCTGCAATGATCCACTCCTTCCTGATAGGGACCAGCCACCAACATTGCGTGTTGAGGTCCCCAAACCACCCCTCAAATAATTCACACATCAGATAGAATTTTAGTTTTGGTTTTTGGCATGATTTTGGCCAACATACAAATAATGTGAGTGGTTGCTTAGGCATTGGTTAAGACTATCTGTCCCACTGGGGACAGAACTGACGACCGTCAGTAAGGGGAAAACACTCTGGAGAGATAAAGGGAACCGGATGATCTGACCCTCCCCTCTCCCCACAGGCTCCCAGGGCTCTTGCAAGGCCCTAGCCCCCAACCGGGGGTTCGGACAAAAGCATATCGAGCCCCTGGATTCCTTTAATGGAATTCCCCGTACACCAGCATCAATTGGAAGGGCAGACACAGTCAATCATAACCCTTCCTCCAACCAACATAATAACCAATGCCTAACCGCCAACCTTACAAGTTGTGACTATTTGCTACACAGTACCAGATGGCACGAGCCAATCAGCCAACTGGAAAAATTCCTACCAGCCCCCTGCCCCAACAGCAGACGACCCCATGACAGGCATAGCAAGGTCAACGCAGAGGCCTAAAATATAGGGAGGGAGGGCAGGTGATCCGAAGCACGCAGCCAAGAGGGAGATCACGTTGCATACCCACCAATATATATACGCTGGGCTGTCCATCAACAGATTGCAACGTACAAATCTCCCCAACAACACCCTGGGTCCAATCACAGCAGTGGCCATCTATCCGATCCCGCCCAGCACCAGAGGGGTGACTTGCTGGCCCCCACCGCAACACGTGCTCTCCATGAAGGAGAACACGCTTTGTAATCTGATTCCTTTTAACACAAAGTTGCATGCCTAGTCTGCCCAGTAGCACTGATAAGGAAGTCACCAGATTCAGCCATGTGCATCTCAGGAATGAGCTCTCTCCTCTTTAATGGAATTAACCTATTAACTGCATTCCTTAACAGCCTCACCTACCTATAAGAGATGGTCCGCAAAGGTGGATTTAGGAGCTGGTTGGATCAACTTTCCCCTTCCTGCACTCATTTCCTCTGAAGATTCTAAAATAATATTTTGCAATACTGATAGCTCATACACAAGGATATATCACAGAACCCCAACACACTGCAGAGATTTCTGGGGGGTGTTTTAAGGTATCTGCTTAGGTCATGAACACCAAGTATGCCCACTTCAAGAATGTTGCCCAAGAGTCACCTGTGGCTGTGCATTGCAGAAGAAAATGAGTGATGAGGAAACCTCCTCTCTTGGGAAAGTTATTCCACCATCGTTATGGAACTTCTCACTGAAAAACTTCTTATGTGTTTCCAAGAACCCAGGCCACTGGTATAATATATTTGACTATATGTTGACATATGATGGCATCTTTTATCTGACAAAGTTCATTGGTAATTAGCATCTGACAGCGTTTCAGGAGGTTTAATAGATGAAGCCTGCCAAAATCAAAGCAAATTAAGAAAAGCAAAATATAATAATAATCTTAGGCAACTTTTGGAATTTCCAGTTTGGCTGGTAAACATTTCACACTTAACATACAACTTTATTTATTGAGTTGGGGGAATTGGAAAAATGCAGGAAATTTCAAATATTCCCTTGTTGTTGTTGTTTGTTGTTGTTGTTAGCATGCAAATATATTGTGATGCGGGGAGGGAAAACGGTGCAAAGACTATGACTGATTTTTGAAATGGCAACATTTATCAGCCTGCTCAGCTGGCCAATGCAAATTGTGGTGGGTGACGTACTGGTGCCCTGGATGCAGGAGAGGCATGTTACAATGTTAGATGCATGGCTGGCTGTGCACATTGCACCATTGCTGGAGGCGGGCAAGGCTTTTGGGTCTAAATAGGCCTCTGCCCTCCAAGCCAGGCCTCTACGTGGACATGCAGCTCTCAGGGTGAAAACGATCCCCTACCTCTGGACTAGGTGGTCACCCCAGGGGCCAATTAGGATTTTTGTTTTGCCTGTCAAACAAGAAAATCAACCAGATTTGCTTAGTGCACACTGGGTTTGGGGGTTTTCCTGCCTACTCCACATTGTGTGTGCTTGCAAGGGGGTGCCATCTTTGGGTAAAAACTGGTGGGGGGCATTTCTATTTAGAGGTTAATTGGTCAAGGGAAAATCTGGTGTGCATCTGGAAACCACCTTTAAGGTGGTTGGGAGAATTAGGATTCCCAAAACTTGTTACTTCAGGATGTGGTACTCACAAAGAAGGCTGTAGACACTCACCCACCTGCCCTATTTCAGCTACCTGGAACTATGAGTCCTGAGTGAGGGTAAGTGTTGCAGGCAGCTTGAGTCACTAGGTGGCTCCTGAGTTTAACATGTTAGAATTGGAAATCTTGCTATATTCAAATTAATAAAACCATGGCCCTAGTTACTCAATGAAATATTAGATATAATGCTTGTAAACAGTCCAGGCAATGATGCTACACACACACACACACACACACACACACACACACTAGCTGACCCGGCACGCGTTGCTGTGCCTCCTTTTGTGGAAACAGCCCTGAGAGTTCCCTGTCACCTGTTGTTTTTTCCTCTCCCGTTCCCCCCTCCCGCTCCTCTCTCGTCATGGACTCAATTTTAGCTATTTCAGAGTCACTCACGTAGCAGGAAGATGGTCTCTGTGTAAAGGAGCTGCAGGAATAAATCTCCCAGGAGTCGGCTTCTTCTTTATCTAGAAATTTTATTATTTACCGCACAAATGACCAGGGAGAAAGCGAAGGCATGGCTAACTCGGCCGTGCCCTGCTGTGGCTGAATTTGTGAAATTGAAGAAGTTCCCCTGTTCAACTTCCGTCTGCCCCTTCTCTGTCCCCACCCCCGTTTTCAATTACCCTCTTCTCCGCCCCCCCCTTTTCAATTACTGGTTTGCGAGCTTGCAAATGGCCGACGGAGCTCTGGCAGGGGGAAGGTTTTGTAGCTGCGGTACCAGTATAGCCGTTGCTAGAGGGTGAGGTTTTGCTGGTGATGTATAATAGCTGCGCCAATTTTTTGCTTTTGTAGCTGTAGTACCAGTATAGCCGTCGCTAGAGGGCGCTGTTTTGCTGGTGACGTCTAATGTGTGCACCAATTTTTTTGCATTTTTTCTTTATTTTAGGTATGTCAGGTGTGGTTTTTTTGAATTTTTATTATGCCAGATCCTTCATTGATGGTCATGATATGCTGTGTCCTAATTTGATGAGACTTGGTCCAGCGGTTACGGAGCAAGGTGGTGTCCGCCGCGCGCACACAATGGGAACATATATATATATATATATATATATATAGTCAAATTTTGGATAAGCCGTAAGCTTGCTCATGAACTCTTTCTCCACCCACTTTCTCATGAAAATATCCATCCCCACTCCAGAGGAATTTAACAAATCTCACACAGTTTAAGAAGGCTTAATACAAGCCTCCTACATGTTAAATCAGAGAGCATTTGGTTTTGTGTCATAACTCATCACTTTTGTTCTCATTTGTAAGACCATCAAATCAACAGGACTGGGAAGCAGCTTTAAGTGGCCTCATGTTATTCCAAGTCACACTTTTTTTTTTTTTTTTTGAAAGAAAGAGGTTGTTGCCACATAGATAGAGACGCACTGGGTTGACAATTGCCAGGAATGCTGAGACACAGATATTTGGCTCAGGTCAAATGCAATCAGAGGGGTGGTTGGCACACAAGGTTATCATCCCTAGGGCCAGCTGAGCAGTTGAGGGCTTGTGACATGCAGCCACAACAAAAAAATTTTTTGATGGTTGCAGCACTTCACTGCCATGCTGGCAATTGTGGTGGCTGCATTTAGAACACTCATGTGTAGGTGGTAGACCCAGTTCTCATGGCAACTGAAGCTTTATGTATAACTGCGTGCAGAGTGAGATGGGTCTATGCTTTTAGCTTTGCCCCTGACATCAGGTCTTCTTCTTTAAACTGTGTGCTGCCCACAGACGTCAGTACAGAAAGCCTGATACATGAGCTCTTGCTTATTATGTGTAGGAGCTGCACACAATTGGGACATGGGGTTGTGTGGGTATTTGGAAGATGCAGAGCCCCCACAAGTGTGTATGAGCTCGCTTTCTGTACAAACAACCACATGGAGGAGGAACCAGTGATGGGCTGTGGCACATTTATGCCCCATAAGTGAGTAACACATGTATTTGCGCGTCAAGACCTCGGCGCACCCCCAAGGATAAATAAATACACGCCGACACAGAATTTTAGTTTAGGGTTAGTGGGCAAAAATTTAGGCCACAACTTTATTGATTACAGCAATGTGACTGGTATTGGCTTAGGCATTGGCAATAACTATATCTGACTCCTGCCCACCTTGCAGGAAGTCTGGAAGGGTAAACAACCAAACGAGGGAGCTCCGTTGATGGCAACCAACTGAAGCTTACCCCGGGGTTCCCGCTGGGTCCTGGCATGGCCCTAGCCCCTCAAGCGGACTTCGGACGAGATCCAGACCCGCGAATTCCTTTACCGGAATACCCTTGTACCTGGAGGGGCAGGTGATGGCCGCACCTCCCCTCCCCCACATCACAATAAGCCAATGCCTAACCACCAAACCTTACAAAAGTTGTGACAATTGCTAAGAGGTAGGCGAAAACCAAATGGCCGGTGCCAATTTGCCAAATGGAAAAAAAATCCTACCCAGCCAATGTTCCTAAAACAGGCAACCAACCGAAGTCTAGAGCAAGGCCAAAGCAGACACCAAAAATACAGGGTGGGTGGGTGTTTGGCGTTGCGAAGCCAGATGAATCCCCAGAAATGCGTCACCGCCTTTTATATGCCCCCACGATCACACCACCGATCTCTGATTGGTCAACAGGCCATGGTGTGATCATGGGGCCATCGCACGGGCCAGGCTCAATCTCCCACCCACTCCAGGATAGGGGGGGGGCGCCTTGGGCCCGCGCACAATGTGGACCCTCAATTAGGAGGATCCAATTTGGCTTAAATAACAGTGTGGTTTGGCACCTGTGTTTGTTTGTTTGTTTGTTTGTTTTATATTCCACCCTATTCCTGGGGGTCTCAGGGCGGTTCACAGAATAAAATCAAAATATAAAACCACAAAATACATAATAAAAACGAAAACAACAAACCAATAGCCCCTCAATAAAACTGCAAAATATAAACAACAAGAACATACTTGCCCATAAAATATACATTTAAATATTATTTTGTGATAAAATATGCATTAAGTGGTTAAATAGGAATTTTCACGCTCTTTGTAAAAATGGCAGCTTAGTGTGGTAATGAGACAGAACCGACTTATGAATGAACCCATGCAAAACTAACATGGACCAGAAACAGATGGATCTGTCCATCCCTGGCTTGCATCTCTGCTCAGTTATGAAGCTCACTTAGCGGTCCTTGGAATTATATTAAGACCATAGTTTGCCATAAGAATATAAGAAGAACCTGGCTAGTGGCTTAAATAGTCCACCTTCCTGTTCACACAGTGGCCAACCAGATATTGTGAGAAGCAAGAAAACAGGACCTGAGAACAACAGCCTTTTCTCATATTGTGTTTTTTATCACCTAGTATTCTGAAGTACACTGTCTCTGACAGTGGAGGTAGAAGATGGTCATTGCACCCACAGATAGCATTACCTTTCATTAATTTGTCTCATCTTCTTTTAAAGTCATCCATAGATGCTATGTGAATAAGTCCTTTATTTTGTTTGTCCTGACACGTGTGACATTAAGTTTCATTTGAGTTCTTGTGTTACAAGAGAGGAAGGAAAACTATCCTCTATCCAGTTTCACAATGCTATGCATAATTGTATACACCTCTATCATGTCTCCTCTTACTCAGCTTTTTAAAAATTATTATTATTATTATTATTATTATTATTTTCTTTCGACAAAGTAATGATCATACATAAATAAGAAAAGAAAAAAAATATGCACCCCACCACCAAGACCATTACATTGTAACTATCCAACCTCCCAAAATTTCAACTCCTCTTGTGATGGTTTGAGCCCTTTCCATTTTAACAGTACAAATTCTACAAACACCCTCCATATCTCCTCAAAACCATTTCTCCTGCATATTCCCCATCTTACCTTAATGGCACATGTTACTTTATCATTAATAGCTATATCCCACACCTCTTTATACCATTCTTCCATTCTGCTTGTTCCTTCCACTTCCTAGCTATCATAATTCGTGCAGCTGTCAATAAATTTGTGAGCAAGTCCTTCCTAGCTTGTGAACCTTCCACCCCATTGTAAATTGATAATAATGTTACCTCTGGACTTTTGGTCTTACTCAGCTTTTCTCAAAATTAAAACAAAAACAAAACCCCCAAATATTGTAACCTTTCCTGATAAGGAAATTGCTCCATCCCTTTGATTATTCGGGTTGCCCTTCTCTGAAGCTCTTTTGGACCATTTCTGAATGCTCCCAGGAGGATTTGTTGTTTAGTCGTTTAGTGGTGTCCGACTCTTCGTGACCCCATGGACCAGAGCACGCCAGGCACTCCTGTCTTCCACTGCCTCCCGCAGTTTGGTCAGACTCATGTTGGTAGCTTCAAGAACACTGTCCAACCATCTCGTCCTCTTGTCCCCTTCTCCTTGTGCCCTCCATCTTTCCCAACATCAGGGTCTTTTCCAGGGAGTCTTTTCTTCTCATGAGGTGACCAAAGTATTAGAGCCTCAGCTTCAGGATCTGTCCTTCCAGTGAGCACTCAGGACTGATTTCCTTCAGAATGGATAGGTTTGATCTTCTTGCAGTCCATGGGACTCTCAAGAGTCTCCTACAGCACCATAATTCAAAAGCATCAATTTTTCGGCGATCAGCCTTCTTTATGGTCCAGCTCTCACTTCCATACATCACTACTGGGGAAACCATAGCTTTAACTATACGGACTTTTGTCGCCAAGGTGATGTCTCTGCTTTTTAAGATGCTGTCTAGGTTTGTCATTGCTTTTCTCCCAAGAAGCAGACGTATTCTAATTTCGTGACTGCTGTCACCATCTGCAGTGATCATGGAACCCAAGAAAGTGAAATCTCTCACTGCCTCCATTTCTTCCGCTTCTATTTGCCAGGAGGTGATGGGACCAGTGGCCATGATCTTAGTTTTTTTGATGTTGAGCGTCAGACCATATTTTGTGCTCTCCTCTTTCACCCTCATTGAAAGGTCCTTTAATTCCCCCTTACTTTCTGCCATCAATGTTGTGTCATCAGCATATCTGAGGTTGTTGATATTTCTTCCGGCAATCTTAATTCCGGTTTGGGATTCATCCAGTCCAGCCTTTCGCATGATGAATTCTGCATATAAGTTAAATAAGCAGGGAGACAATATACAGCCTTGTCGTACTCCTTTCCCAATTTTGAACCAATTAGTTATTCCATATTCTAACTGTAGCTTCTTGTCCCACATAGAAATTTCTTTAAGAACTTGCCATAGTTTGCTGTGGTCGACACAGTCAAAAGCTTTTGCGTAGTCAATGAAGTAGATGTTCCATAATTTGGGCACCATCACAGAAAAGGATGGGATTTAGATACCCTCCAAGAGGACTCCCTTGAGCAGCAAACCTTGTGTAAGGCATTCTGAGATTACCTTAGCAAACAGAGAAGATGACATAGGAGAAGGTAGTCTCTAAAAGTGGGGTTCCATGCATGAGTACATTGAAATTTACTTTCATATAAGTGAATACATGCTAAAGGACACAAAGCCCAGACTGTTCAAGATTTCTAATGGTGGTAACCAGCATGTGAAATTTCAGACAATAAGGATAAGTTAGCAAAAATAAATGTGCAACCTAGGTAGTACAACAACCATGTGGCATCAGTGCCTTTGCAGAATACTGCCCCTTTGCAGAATACTGCTCAGTAATCACATTGGATCAATCAATCTTTGGACCAAAAGGCAGAGGACAAGAAGGTTTGGATTTGAACTAGTTTCAATTCAGAACTCAACTCTTTAACAGAATACAAACACTTGTAGATAGATTTTCTAGCCAAACCTGAGTAGTAAGGTGTCTGTTTCAGAATTAGGAACCAGGCAAAAATGTTCCTCTTCAGGCCTTTGGCTGATTAATATTCTACAGACTTTTAAATGTGTTTGTGGCAGGGGGGCTATTGTTTCATAGTTTTTGTTTTAACCATTTATCTGTGTTTTATCTGGTATTTTTATCCTGTGAACAGCCCTGAGATCTTTTGATGAAGGGTAATATGTAAATCTAATTAGTAATAGTAATAGTAATAGTAGAAGGAACATAATTCTGCTTTCCTTTTTTGTTTGAAAAACATCATGGTACATGTGTTAAAAAGGGGACCCAGGTGGCACTGTGGGTTAAACCACTGAGCCTAGGGCTTGCTGATCAGAAGGTCGGCGGTTCGAATCCCTGCGACGGGGTGAGCTCCCGTTGCTCGGTCCCAGCTCCTGCCCACCTAGCAGTTCGAAAGCACGTCAAAGTGCAAGTAGATAAATAGGAACCGCTCTGGCGGGAAGGTAAACGGTGTTTCCGTGTGCTGCTCTGGTTCGCCAGAAACGGCTTTGTCATGCTGGCCACATGACCTGGAAGCTGTACGCCGGCTCTCGGCCAATAAAGCGAGATGAGCGCCGCAACCCCAGAGTCGTCCGCGACTGAACCTAATGGTCAGGGGTCCCCTTTACCTTTACCTTATATGTGTTAATGCTGCAATAAAAAGAACATCCAAAGTGTTCAACCCCATTTGCAGTATAAAAAGAAAATGTGCCGCATAAGTGAGAATTTTTGTGGGAGCAGCTGCAAGAACCCCCTGGGTACTTATACCGGTATTACATAGGGCTATAATATGGGCATGAAACTAGGTTACAGCTGACCTTCTTATGAAAAAGAAAATACCCCTCATTTTCTTTAATGCTTCAGAAAAGGGAAAGTTCTCACATCTATTGTTGCAAGGTTGTTCCTCTCGGTGCCCTTTTCCTTCTTCTTCACCCTCGCCGTTCTTGGCCTCATTTTCCCACACTGCCCTTGTATCCTTTTCAATGTCCTCACAATGCTATGCCTGGCATCATGGATGCTGTAAAGGGCAACTCCCTGATCTCAATCTTGCCAAGTATGATTGACAGTAAGGTGTTATTTGGGTTTATTTGCTCCTGGTCTTTCCACCACCACTTTCTTTTTAAACCTATTCATGTCTAAACCTATTCATGTCTAGAAGGAGATTCAGACTTGCAATATTTATAGTGAGCTGAAAGAGGGAGGAATACGCTTTGAAACTACGTTACAGCCAACAGCCGTCTAATATGCAGTTCCCTGCAGAGGAGGATTTAGGGCAATGCAAGTGGTGCAGCCAAGGAGGGCACCTTCTCAAAGACCAGTTAGGACTTGCCTAGCTTCAAGAAGGAGGTGTGAGAGCTCTGACAGGGTCCTACAGCCAGGCAAGTGCTTACCAGGTTTGGGGAAGGAGGTAGGAGGGCTCTAGGACCCTGCCAGAGCCTTGTGCCTCCTTCCCAAAGCCCAGCTTAAGCCATTAGGCCTGCGGGGAGGGCATCAGATAGCGTGGCACAGGGTGGCATATTATCTCCACCCTTGTTCCCAGGACCTGCCCCTGAAAGCTTAGAACATGGTTGAAATGGTGGTGAGGCCATGTGAGTAGACCAAATTTTGTGGCTATACATAAATGTAACCAACTCAGGGTAAACAACAGAATTATTATTTTATTTTTTTAAAAACTGTGCAAGAAAATGGAGGAAAGCTTTAGGTCAGGCATCCCCAAACTCGGCCCTCCAGATGTTTTGGGACTACAACTCCCATCATCCCTAGCTAACAGGACCAGTGGTCAGGGATGATGGGAATTGTAGTCTCAAAACATCTGGAGGGGCAAGTTTTGGGATGCCTGCTTTAGAAGAAAGAAAGCACCTATCTAAGACAACCAACATAACTTACCAATATCTCCAGGAAACATGCAATCCAGTTTCAAGAGAGGGACAAAGTGTGCTGGAAAATGTTCTGCAGGAGGGACTAGCCAGTTAGGAAGAGGAATCCAGATATTTATCACTTACACAGAGGGAAATCTGATTGTTCTAGGTGGAACTAGAGGTTGTGAAGGGGATAAACGACCTCTTGAATTTTCTTGTCAGATGGGCCGGAGAAATCCCCTGTGGGGTTGAGTATGAAGGCTTCCATGTGACTTGCTCGCTCCCTTTTAATGGCATGGAGAGTTTGTGGATACAGAGCAGATGCCCTCTTAGAAGGGAGGACTTGCTTTTAACTGTAGATGTTCATTAAAAAGCACACACACACGGGTTGCTACAGTGAATTGAAGTCAACATCTGTGTCACTAAATTAAGCTGAGGAACGTGAGGCAGAGAAAGAAGAGGGGGAATGCTCAGAGGAGGAGAAGCAGCAGCTAAGGGGAACAAACAGCAGTGGAAAAATAATAATGTAAAGTACTATTGACAGTTGATACAGCTCTGAGGTCTCAAGCTGGGAAAGGCTTTGTTCTGTATCAGAAAAGGTAGCAATCAGGAATGTGGGCGGAGAGGAGTGGGTGTAATTAAGTTATGTTTTGAAACCTCACTCACATTTCTGCAAGTAATGCAAAGGTCTCATAACCATCAAGGCTCTGTGTTGCTATTGTATTCCCCCCCCCCCCCACACACTTTAATTATAATGCAGCAAATATTATTTTCTCAGGCAGGGAAGGAAAAAGATTTAAAATCCCTCCACAATAATGCTGGCCAGATGCAGAGAAGTTTCCAGCACAGACACACTGTGTGCTGCCATTCCAATATGACTGACTCCTACGTGTGTTAATAGCGACTCTCTTCAGGCACTGAAGACATTTTTTAAGGGCTGAAGTATTTCTTTATTTGCTGCAACAATCCTCAGCTTCCTTTGCTGAGACTGCTGTTGAATCCTGCTTGCTGTAGGAATGCTTGTTTGTTTTTTCCATGGCCATCCATGACATTGAGATGTCATTGAAAAAGATCCAGGGGCAGTATGGGAAAACGAGGGCAAGAATGGTCAGACCCCACCTGGAATACTGGTCAGACCCCACCTGGAATACTGTGTCCAATTCTGGGCACCACAGTTCAAGAAGGATACTGACAAGCTGGAACGTGTCCATAGGAGGGCAACCAAAATGGTCAAAGGCCTGGAAACGATGCCTTATGAGGAATGGCTTAGGGAGCTGGGTATGTTTAGCCTGGAGAAGAGAAGGTTAAGGGGTGATATGATAGCCATGTTCAAATATATAAAAGGATGTCATATAGAGGAGGGAGAAAGGTTGTTTTCTGCTGCTCCGGAGAAGCAGACACGGAGCAATGGATTCAAACTACAAGAAAGAAGATTCCACCTAAACATTAGGAAGAACTTCCTGACAGTAAGAGCTGTTCGACCGTGGAATTTGCTGCCAAGGAGTGTGGTGGAGTCTCCTTCTTTGGAGGTCTTTAAGCAGAGGCTTGACAGCCACCTGTCAGGAATGCTTTGATGGTGTTTCCTGCTTGGCAGGGGGTTGGACTGGATGGCCCTTGTGGTCTCCTCCAACTCTATGATTCTATGATTCTATGATTCTATGATTCTATGATTCTATGATTCTATGATTCTATGAATGCAGGTGAAGAAGAAATGGGGCACTGAGAGGAATCACAATGAAACACTGAGAATCAGTTTCCAATTAATTTGGGAGGGGAATAGCAGAAAATCAGCATCATTTTCAAAACTCATGCAGAAGACCATCAAACGTTCCCTGGTTTTATGCTCAAATTGTAGCCCTGTGTATACATTATCCACTTATGCCAATACAAAATCATATGGGTTTCTGCAGCTGGCTAGATTAAATGCTTGGGGGTGTTCCAAATCGGTTTCACAAAGGCATGAATAGGATCAGACCGAACAAGCCCCGTTTCAACCACATCCTGCTGACAACCACAGTGTCAACAAAGGGAAGAAAGCCATGCCCAAATTCCCTTTCTCATCCAACATACCTTATGAAGGACATTTTGCTGAATCAGTTTAAATGCCAGACAGTATTTCTAGAATTACCCATGCCTAGTTTCAATAGTCATGTTTGAAAAAGGCCCAAATAATCAATCATTAAAATGCAATCTATCTTTGGCATTGACTTAAGCCCTCTATAATTTCCCGACATAATCTAAACTCTGTACAATGGGAACCCAAAATCCAGTGCATCATGTATGCAAGTTGTACTGCAGGCAACTATGTTTGTTTTGCATGAATTTACGTGTTTGATTTTCAGCTATGTTTTTGAGGGGCAGAGCACACATTACTTTTAATGCATGGAAGCTGCCGACATCCCCACACACCCAAATAATGTTTATTCGAAACTGACACATGGTGTGATGTCATCATGTTGCATATCCACTCTCCATGGTTTGACTTCATTGGCTCCTGTTTGTAGGGTGTGGGGCAGCATTGAGGACTGTGCACAGAGGACATTTGAAGGGCTTTCAGAGAACAGCCCTCAACTTGGAGGAGCCCTCCTCTGTTGAAAGGGCTGCTCGGTCCAAGTCCAGTTTAAAAATAGGAAACTGGAAGAAGGGAGAGCCAAGAAATTGCCTATCAACAGTTAGGACTTGAGCAGCAGACTTAGCTAGCAGGCACATGGGGCTCCAGTTCACACAACGTCAGGGATTGGACTCAAGAGGGTGAGATGGAGGAGGAGGAGCGGTGGTGATCACCCTCCTTCTCCTGACACTGCAGGAGAAGGGGAAGGCAGCATTGGATTACAGCAGGGCTGGTGTGATGGCCTGGGATTCAGACTCAGATGCTGAACCTGAGGGATCCCAGCCTCCACAGGATTCCCCGCCTCCAGAATCAGCAGAGCCAGGGCTAGGGCTTGAGTCTGAAGGGGCCTCACCTGTGCTGGGTCCTCAGGTGCAGGCATCTGCTGAGTCTGCTCTGGCTCCTGATGGGATGGAGGACCCATTGCCTGCAGGTGCTCCACTCCCAGCCCCGTCAGGGGAAGCTGAGGTTGCCTCTGGGTCCTGTAACCCTCCAGCCTCTCCTGAGCTGCAGAGGCTCAGGGCAGAGAGGCGAAGGGAACTAAGTTCCCGCAGGAGGAGTGCTCGCCTCCAGGCCAGGAGAGGCAAGTCACCAGAGGATCAGGGCCGCCCTATGCCTCGGGGTAGATAAAAGCCGGCCAGCCCCAGCCCCAAGTTGTGGGAGCAACATTGCTGGTTGCCGGTTCCTGACCTTGCCTAGTTTCCTGCCCTGCACCCTGCCTCAGCTTCATCGGACAGACCCCTCGTAGACTCCTTAGACTTTGGACTGGACCCAGACCTTGCCTCTTGGATTGCCCTTGGACCAGCACAGCTTTGAGAAAGATAACAGCTCAGAGACAGGTGAACAGCAGAGTTATGCTGTGTTAGGAGAAGGAGGAGGGAAGGCAGGACAGCTGGCTGACATGTCACTGGACAGCATAACCAACCCCCCTTCTCCCCAAAGGCTGCAAGAACAAAGAGCCCAGAGACAATTGTCCATGGACAGACACCATAGAAGCAGGTGTTGTTGCGAAAGGGGGAAGGGGTAGGAGCTCAGTGTGAGCAACTCCATTATGGAGGAATGACCGGAATTCTTTGTCTTTGACTGTGATGACTGAATAAATCATACGCAATAATTTTCTTGTTTCCTCCCTGCCTCGTGGTGCCATGGGGGGGGGGAAGGATTCCTCAAGCCTGACACAC
The DNA here is from genome assembly GCA_034641385.1 of Darevskia mixta. NCBI lineage: Eukaryota > Metazoa > Chordata > Lepidosauria > Squamata > Lacertidae > Darevskia > Darevskia mixta. The sequence continues at coordinate 139,493 of JAWWNH010000242.1, forward strand.
AACCTCTCTATCTTATTACGATAGCCAATGCTAGTTTTCTAGAAAAAGAGGTGCTGGAACTCACCATGAACATCTTTCTTGTTCTCTTATAATGGCAATGGTGCCCATCTGAGAGGTGCCGGAACTGAGTTCCAGTGAGTTCCAGCGTTAAAAAGCCTTGGTTATAGCCATTATTTATTTATTTGCAGCTAGACATATAAATCGCCATGTGCAAATTGGCATCCTCTTTGGTCTTGTTTTGGTGATGCATTTCTTTGGCGGGTGGAGCATGTGTGAGTGGGCATTCTACCGGGAGACACGGCGTGGAGGTGTGGAGCAGTAACAGCTCCTGATTGAAAACCATGTGTAGTTTGGTCCAAACTCTTTACAAAAATTCAGGTTGTTGGTGATGAGTAATTTTAGAGCAGGAAGAGAAATATTGATATGTGAGGGGGAAAACTGATAGGTAAGAATATGACTGAAGTCACAGGAAGATGAAAATACAGTATATAGCCATGAAAGGCAGGGCAGTATTGCCTTCTGAATCCTGGACTCTTTTGCTGACACTAGGGGATTAGACCTATATTTCCAAAATATAGGGCAAACATTTTCTTCTTTAAAAGTTCATATTCTACCAGTAGATTTTTTTTTTTTTAAAGAAATTCATGGAGGCCTGTGTAGACATAGAATTGCAGAAGATGAAAACTTGCTATGCTACATCTTGGGCATTTCAATGAGAAATGTGAAAGGGATAATGTTCCTTTTCTTTTAAATTTATTTACATACTCAGGTCTGCTTTAACTTGCACATGTCTTGTCGAACATGATTTAAAATGAAACTGGATAAAATGAAAACAAATAAATCTGCTACAACCGAAATAAACTGTGTATGTGGTGGCGCTAACCTGGGTGCATACCTGATTCTTGCCATGCACAGTCTTGACCTTACGTGCCAGTTTTTAGTTCTGAAACTATAAATTTCCACGGGGAAAGGCTGTTTTGCTTTCATTCAACAATACGCTTGAAGTGTTTTAAACCTCTCAAGGCCAATGGAATCCCAAGCCTCGGGACAAATATGTCTAAGAACACAGGCCATAGTGCAGGAGACCATGAAAACTGTCATAGCTAATTACAAGAAAATGTCCATTTTTAGACATTGCTCACACTTGAAAGGTACACATGGAGAAGAGGGAATGGGACTGTATTTCTGGGGCATCAAGCTCTCTCGGTGTCTGTATGTTCATTGTGATAACTGCGAAGGCATGGCAGCTGAACACAGAATCATAGTATCATATAATTGTATAGTTGGAAGGGACCACAAGAGTCATCTAGTCTAACCCCCTGCAGTGCAGGAATCTTTCCCCCACAACCTTGAGATTAAGAGTCTCATGCTCTACCAACTGAGCTATCCTGCATAGGTGTGCCACACATTTGGACCATGCATTTAGCCCAGCTGAGCTTGAGTAGGCACCCGTTGGCAAATATTGTGTTCAACGTGTGGATATTGTGGGTGGAGAGGGCATCATAATCAAACTTCACGATATCAGGGTGGAGTCAATGATACAGTCCCACTTCCCCTTTTCCATATGTAGTATACACACATTAATTAATTTCTGCAAAATTTCATGTGTTCACAATCTTTTGGGTCACAGCCATATCATCAAAGTAACAAAAAAGAGAAGAAGAAAAAGAAATCGATTTAGCACATTCTTCCTCACTTAACTTTGTATGAACCTTTTAATATTTGTTATTCTGTTATTTCATTGTGCTTTATAGTGATAGTATCATACTAACAAGCATATTTTTGTGATCAAAGAAATGTTCTGTACATTGCAGTCCCCCAAGTCACACCTGTTAATGTTTCTTTGAGCTAGCCCATGCTAATTTTATAATACATAAAAGAACAGACTCTCAGATGTCACCAGCATTAATCCAGTCCAAAACTTAGTTAGGCACACTTAAACCCATTGGTTTTTACTGGATTTAAGTACACATCTGGTTTGGACTTTAACTGAACACAGCTGTGTATCAGTGCGTAGAAGTCAGCTACCTGTGCCATAGCACCATTTTGTTTTTATAAACATTTGTAGCAACCTTATTAGGTTTAGCCATTTTGCACCAAGTTTAGCCATTTGCACCAGGACTGACTGGTGGCAGCTCTCTGCAGCCTTGGGCAGCTGGATGCCTTCCCTGTTTTGGCACCCAAGATCATTTTTGGGTGTCAAGAATTGAATCTGGACCTTCTGCATGGAAGGCAAATTTTCCACTAGTGAGCTCTGCCCCACTCCCAGTATTATAATTATTGTTTTTAATGAGAGGGGAAAGCGCCTAACCTGAAATAATAAGCATTTAGGGGAAAAAATATGCTACATATATTTTAGAACATATCCTTTTTGTCCGATCCAATGCTTTTTTTTACAGACTCTTTAGCAGAGGACTGCACAGCTTGTTTCTCACCTAGCCAGACACAACCCACCAGCTGTGGGTGTTGCCTCACAAGGGGCTGGATAAGCCTTCTATGATAAGCACAGCCACAACGCATCATTCCTGGACTGTGTTCGGTTTGATGGGTCACAATCTGCCCAGCGCTGCCTGCTTAATTTCTGCAGGAAGTGTTTTCTAGCTGAGAGGGGATTGCTTTATCCATGGTGTTACAATATGTTTTGTGTTAAAAAGAAATGCTTTGAAGCGGAAGGTATTTCAGTTTGTTCCTTTTGCGTGGCTAGGCGGAGTCCCCCCGAACCCCAGGCAGCCCCCGAGGGAAATAACGACACATGACAACATTCTATGGGGATTAAATTGGCCACAACTTTATTAATATTCAGATGTAGGGAGACCTTGGCTCAGGCATTGGGCGTTTATCCTTCCCAGCCCCCCAGCCAGGGTTCTGGGTACTTTTCAGGGTTATCCAGCATGTGTGAGGGGTGGGCTAGCTCTGGAGAACATATGTTCAAGCAGATAGCCCGCCCCCCCTTGTTCGCCGCCGCTGGAGGGGGAGGACAATGACGACCTCTGGGCATATGGTCAATGCCTCCCCCTAAGACCCCTTTAACAGGAACCCTGGTATCGCCGCCGCAATGGGGGCGGGGGTCACCACCCCACGCCCCCTCCCATTTTATGTAGATGACTAAAGGATTCCGCCCAAGGCCTGCAACCGCCAAAGTTGTGACGAATTGCTACGGGAAAGGTGAAACCTGCCAATGCAGGGAAAGTCCTTTCCGGCCCTTTAACAGCGACCTTGTCATAGCAGTGTCTGCATGCCTGTGTGGCTGTGGGAATAAAAGATTAATCTGCATAACAAGCATTAGTTGAGGGAGTGGAGGGTGGGGAAGCTCTGGAACCAACGGCCGCTTCCCAGGTAGTGACTGACTCCTGTAAGGTGAGTTCCCTCCCTCTACCTGGCCAATCCCCCTGGCAACACCTCCCCAGCCGGGATTGGGCGGCTGCTGGCATAGGTGGAGTCCATCCACAGGTATCCAACCTGGGAAGGTGGTGCCAGACCCAACTGCCAGGAGCTGCCTGTGATCCCAGAGGGCTGCTCGCAGCCACGCAAAATGCGCACCCCTTTTAATGTGGGGAACGGTCATTGCCGTGTGGCAACTGGATTGCGTTGTTGAGACTGAGAGAGGCAAACGAGAAAACTAAGCCAAGAACTTCCATGGGACTGAAATACTTTGTATGTGTTGTTATTTGCAGTGCATGCCAAGACATTCATGGGCGCAAGAGCCAAGCTGGCCAGCTAATTAAGTATATAACAAAAAATATGTATGTGTTTAAACAGCCTTATAAAGGAGCATTGGAAATCTGCAAGATGAGCGAATATCTTATAACTTCTTCCGCAGGTGCGAGGATAGCTACAAGCCATGGACTTTCTGTCCTGCTTCTTGTTTGTGGCTTTGTGAAGGGTGCTTTGCTTTAATCTAAAAAGTGCTGACTTTTTCCAATATCACTTTCTCTTCTTAAAGCAAAGAGCAAATCGCCTGTAAAACCTACGGAGCGGACAGCAAAGTTGACCCTAACTTCCAACCACCTCTCTGCACCCAATGTACTCTAATTCTCTACACAAAAGGAGCACCTTCGTCAGGACACACACAAAAAAAACAAAATGTTAAAAAGAATTTTTTTTTGCAAAAGGAGAGAAGAGGCTAGCATATAGTTTCTTCAAGTCTTGCTTTCTTTGGAATGTACCACTGGTCTTTTCTTTGAGGGGATCTGGAGTGCTGTAACAGGACATTGTCCAACTTGATGACAACATTTTCTTCCACTTTCCCCCCTCCTTTTTGATTCAATGAAGAGAAGCATCGAATTCCCTTGACTCTTCAGGGGTTGCCTAGAAATTCCCAGCATCATCCAACTGAACATTTGTTCTTATACTTGGACAAGCACCACTCTACGCAGAAAGGAAGCAGAGTCCAAACTTCCCCTTTCCCATATCCCAACCCAAAACCTGCCCGGCCTGCAAGATCTAAAACAACACCACCTTGTGTTGAAAGCACTTTTTGTTCTAGGCAGCAAATCTGACAAGAATTCAAAGCTGCTCACTGTACAAGAGGACTATATGTTTCTGGACGAGGCGGAAGAAAGTGTTGGAACTTCTCCTGCGCATCCTCTCTTCTTTCATTTGATTTTCCCTCTCCCATTACTGTTTCTTGCTTTCTTTCCTGTTTGATGGTGGCAGCCGCTGGCCCTCGCCCAACCCCTGGGGAGCATTTGAAGGTTTCTATAAATACATCTTTTATTTGTGTGTGTTCTCTATTTTGATGTGTTTTCTCTAATTTTGCAACTCCTGTATATGCAAACCTAACTTAAATTCTGTAAATTGCTTACAGTATGTGTGATATAACTTCAGAATAGACATTCTGTGGTCCATCCTGCAAGCCAGTTTGAGTATTATCTCAGTGTGGTGCCACCAAATGACATCTCTGTTTCCTTTTCAACAACACATTCATTTTAATTTGTAATTCAGTGCTATGTGAGATTTTGTAATCCATGCAATCACTTTCCACTGGTCTGAGCCCTTGCAGATGGCAATGCGCCCCTCTGTTTACTCTGTAAAAAATGCACATTAAAATTTGTTATGGTCTCCAAGCATTGAATTATTTGCTTTGGACATATGTCATGTCGGAATTGTATTGAATGGTCGTTTAATTTATGTATGTTATTGGAGATGAAGTGATCTTGATTGTATGGCCAGAAAAAATGTAGAACTACAAATATTTTGAATATTTACTATATTTCTATACCACCCTTCATCCAAGGATTACAGGGCGGTACACAATATAAAACCACACAAATGCATAACAATAGTAACAAACAAAAACAGTAACAAGTATTTTGATTATTTACTATATTTCTATACCACCCTTCATCCAAGGATTACAGGGCGGTACACAATATAAAACCACACAAATGCATAACATAGTAACAAACAAAAACAGTAACTCTTTCACACATACACATTGTTTAAAAGGCCATAGATTTTTTTTCTGAGTCAAAGGCTTGGTTATAGAGGAATGCTTTTGCCTGGCACCCAAAGGTGCCTCACGAAGGTGCCAAACGAGCCTCCCCAGGGAGAGCATTCCACAAACGGGCCGCCCCAGAAAAGACCCGCTCTCATGTTGCCACTCACAGGACCTTTCATGGAGGAGACACACAAAGAAAGGCCTCAGACGGTGAACACAGGATCCAGGTAAGTTCATATGATCCAGTTCTTGAGGTATTGGGGTCCTGAGCCATTCAAGGCTTCATAGGTCAAATCCAGCACTTTAAATTGGGCCTGGAAACTTAATTGGCAGCCAGTGTAGTCGGGCCAGAATTGGCATTATATGCTCAAAACACTGCCCCAGTGAGTAATCTAGCTGCCGAGTTCGTTTCTGAGCTGTCTTAAGAGGCAGCCCCATGCAACACATTGCAGTAATGTGTTACCAAAGCATAGACCAGGCATCCCCAAACTCGGCCGTCCAGCCTTTTTGGGACTGCAGTTCCCATCATCCCTGACCACTGGTCCTGTTAGGTAGGGATGATGGGAGTTGTAATAATAATAATAATAATAATAATAATAATAATAATAATAATAATAATTTATTTGTACCCCACCCATCTGGCCGGGTCTCCCCAGCCACTCTGGGCGGCTTCCAACAAATATCAAAATACATTAAAATATCACAGATTAAAAACTTCCCTGAACAGGGCTGCCTTCAGGTATTTTCTAAAGGTCATGTAGTTGTTTATCGCTTTGACCTCTGATGGGAGGGCGTTCCACAGGGCGGGCGCCACTGCTGAGAAGGCCCTCTGCCTGGTTCCCTGTAGCTTTGCTTCTCGCAGTGAGGGAACCGCCAGAAGGCCCTCGGTGCTGGATCTCAGTGTCCGGGCTGAACGGCGGGGGTGGAGACGCTCCTTCAGGTATACAGGACCGAGGCCGTTTAGGGCTTTAAAGGTCAGCACCAACACTTTGAATTGTGCTCGGAAACGTACTGGGAGCCAATGTAGATCTCTCAGGACCGGTGTTATGTGGTCCTGGCGGCCACTCCCAGTCACCAGTCTAGCTGCCGCATTCTGGATTAATTGCAGTTTCTGGGTCACCTCCAAAGGTAGGCCCACGTAGAGCACATTGCAGTAGTCCAAGCGGGAGATAACTAGAGCATGCACCACTCTGGCGAGACAGTCTGCAGTTTGTTGTCCCAAAACAGCTGAAGGGCCGAGGTTCGGGATGCCTGGCATAAACAATAGAAGTTAGGCTATCCCTTTCCAGATAGCGGCGCAGCTGGGCCACCAGCTGAATCAGATGGAAGGCACTCTGTGCCACTGAGGCCACCTGAGCCTCAAGCGACAGCAAAGGATCCAGAAATACTCCCAAGTAGTGTATCTGTACCCCACACCATGCAAAGAAAAGGCACAATGGAGAATGTGCCTCTGTATCTGGGTGGATCTTCTTTTAATTATGAGGCTAAGGAAAGAGAATTTGCTTTCCTGTCTACCTGAATTCACTCAGAAATCCCGAGGTTGCTTACTTTTTCCTTTCTTTATGAGGATTCTAATGGAATGTTTTGGTTTTTTATTGCACCCCTTATGTGAAAATGGGAGGTTTGTGATTGCCTGTACATGATTTGTAATGAGAATTGCATTTGACTGTGGTAACAGGCAGGCAGATATCTCCAGGTCTTCAAATCATTTGACTCAAGGAGGAGAAGAGAGGAGGAACAGTAAAATAAACTATCAGAACTCTTTGTCAGTGGCTTACAATTGTAACAAGCAAGACACAAGGGGATAGCAAATGATTAAAAATGAATATTTTTAATGCACTTGCCCAAATCCACAGTGCAGGTCCAAGTATGTTCTGCATCTGAATCTATGTTGCAGTATCAGTTTCCTTCCTGTTTCATTTCCCCAAAGAATCTTGGGAATTCTAGTTTGGTAAGAGTGCTGTAAATTCTCTGGTGAACATCCCTACCTCTCCTCACAGAACCATCCAGGCTGCCGTTAGTTCACTGGAGGAAAGGGAGGGTTTAAAACAACTTGTTCCCAGAGGGGTAGGGGGGAGAGTGAGTATTATATAAGTTTATGGTATAGGAAAAGGGATGCAGGTGACGCTGTGGGTTAAACCCCAGAGTCTAGGCTTGCTGATCAGAAGGTCGGCGGTTAGAATCCCCGCGACGGGGTGAGCTCCCATTGCTTGGTCCCTGCTCCTGCCAACCTAGCAGTTCGAAAGCACGTCAAAGTGCAAGTAGATAAATAGGTCATAGCTGTCAACCCTCCCTTTTTTTGTGGGAAACTCCCTTATTTCAATGCCGTTTCCCGCTGCTATCCTGGATTGTTAATATCCCTTAAATTTCCCGGATTTCAAAGGAAGCAGCTCCTCTCCCTCCCTGCCGGCCAGGGAGGCTCCTAAGCTGCGTTGCTCGGCTGCCAATAAGGAGTCTGAGACCGAATGGGGGTGGGGCTTGCATGCCTTGTGCAGTCAAACCCTCACGCCCAACCAGACAGACAGCCTGCCTGCCATCTATGCGCTCGCTCTTTTGCTCACCTGTTCGCGCGCAGCCTCTGGAGCGCAGGGTGGCGAGGCTACTTGCTGCCATTGCACCGCCCTCGCGGCATCCCTTATTTTCAAATCCGAAAGTTCACAAAAAATCCCTTATTTTCAAATCCAAAAGTTGACAGCTATGAAATAGGTACCGCTGCAGCGGGAAGGTAAACGACGTTTCCGTGTGCTGCTCTGGTTCGCCAGAAGCGGCTTAGTCATGCTGGCCACATGACCTGGAAGCTGTACTCCGGCTCCCTCGGCCAATAATGCGAGATGAGCACCACAACCCCAGAGTCGGTCACGACTGGACCTAATGGTCAGGGGTCCCCTTTACCTTTATGGTATAGGAAGAATGCCTTCACAATATATCATGTGAGAACAAGTTGTGTAGACAGGAAAATGTGAGCCATGGCATCCACAAGAATTTTTCAGGGGGAGTAAAACACTCACAGGTGGGAACAGGGGAATTCCTCACACAAATGGGAATAGCACCTGCACACTTTGCCTCGTATCTCAGGTTCTACAAATGCTAGACATTTAATGTTTGTTTTAAAATGAAAGCTTGGGACTTATGGGTTATGGTTCTTGTGGGAGGGGGCAACTGCCTCACTTCCCGTGAATGGCCACAATGTCAGAACCTGCCACTTTTCTCACCCCTGCACAATAAGATGAATTTCCTTCTTGGGGCGGGGAGGAGAGGCTGAGGAACCAAATGAAGAAAGTGAAGAATGAGAGGTAAGCAGTTATTGCAAAAGATACATTGCACACATGGATCAGATATAAAACATAATAGACAACAACAGCACAACCAAATAAATAAGTAAACAAAGCCTCTGGAAACAGACATTGTTTCCATGAACTCAGTTCAGCAGGTGTCTGAAATGTGAAATAGCCCCAAACTGAAAAATCTACAGAAATCATAGTATATAGCTGATGGAGAAGCTGGTCACTTTGCCCATTTTACTGTTGCTAGTAGTTATCCCTTTTAATTTTCTTTATCTGAAATTCACTCTTGTAGTCAACAGGGCGCTGCCCCTCTCTCTTCTTCCAGAGCATCCTCCTCCCCTTTGTTCACATTAGAATTGTCGCACTACAACTCCCATCGTCCATGACCATTTTTTTCCACACTGGCTAGGCTGATAGGTATTGGAGTCCAGCAAAATCTGAAGGGTCAGCTTAGCCTTTTCATATGCTGAGTTCATCAGGTAGACTAGGGCAGTGCTCTTCAACCTTGGGTCCCCAGATATTGTTGGACTCCAGTACCCATAATCCCCATTCAGCTTAGCCAATGGTCAGGGATGATGGGAGTTGTAGTTCAGCAACATCTGGGGACCCAAGGTTGAAGAACACTGGACTAGGGTACAACAATAGACTTGATTACTTTCCTCCCAAGGTAAGGGGGACGGGTGACCTAGCTAACCCTGGCACGTCAGCCTTAAGCATATTGGTTATATGAGGCTGAATATCCCACAAAACCATCAATAAAAGCAGAACCACCATCAAAACACTCCATGCACATGACAGAGTGAACTGTGGTCCACTTACGACACAATACATTTATTAATATTTATGGTACCACAAGCAGCGCCAGATTTAGGGTGGTCTTGGCAGGGTGCTGAGATGAGGGGGCACAAAATCAAGAAGATCCATAATAGAGAAATTTGGGGGTGCCAAATGTTGGTCTCTCACAGGGTGCCATATTACGAAAGACTCTGTTTTTGCTGGAGCAAACTAGCATGGCTATATGTCTCAATATTGCTATAAGATAGAGATCCTAGAGATGAATTACATAGATATTAGACTGGGTGAATTTGGTTTACGCATTAAGAATATTCCTTCCTATCCCCCTTCCCAAGTGGAAAGCCCGTATTAGAGATGGATATTTGCACTTGGCCATGTTATCTGCAAATGTCAGCTGGTGTTGACAGAGCTAAAAACATTATGATCGAGGAATCAGATCGACTTACACATTTCAAAGGCTAATCTGCTATGATTAGCTTAGGCAAACAATGCTAAGCACAGAATAAATTGTTTAACACAAATCACTAGAAATTGCTTAAGCCATCTGGTCCAATATTTCTTCAATGGCAGTTTGGCTTATTTTGTTTTCTATATCTGAAGATTGATAGAATTATAAAGGGTCATCTAGTCCAACCTCCTGCAATGCAGGAATCTCAACTAAAGCATCCATGATACATGGCCATCCAACCTCTGTTTAAAAACCTCCAAGGAAGGAGAGTCTACCACTGTTCAACAGCTCTGTCAGAAACTCTGAAACTTGAATCCAATAGTTCAGGTCCATCTTGCTCCATCTTCCATGTGATAGCCCATTAGACATTTTTCAACATTCAAATCTTTATTATGGTCCAGAGACCCAACAATTCATTACAAAACAATACACAATTTCGACAGCCCGCCTTCAGGTTACACAAGCATTTTGTTCAGACTTAGGAATAGGGATCATTGGTTCTTGCAACCACCGAAAGAAACTTCGCCACTGCTAATGTTCTGTCATTTGTCCGGTCTTCCAGTAGGAACCTGACATAGTAAGCCTCTGATTTTCCCGGGAAAGGTACTAGCAAGGGTAATATCAGTTCTGCCCTGGCTTGCTCGAATTTCACACAGTGCAGCAAAATATGTTTTATAGAGTCAATGTCTTGAGCACATGAGCATAGTCTGTCCTGGTATGGAACTCCTCTCAATCTGCCATCCAACACTGCAGAAGGAAAGACGTTAAGTCTGGCTTTTATAAATAGCCTTCTATAATTTGGTACTGTCAGATTTTTAATATAAGATGTTAACATTAGACATTTTAAAATGGCTATCCCATCTTTTCTCAGTCTCCTCTTTTGCAGGCGAAGCTACCAAATGTGCAGATGGCACATGGATTGGCCGGGAAGCCAAGATATGCACCATGATGAGCTTTATTTCCATTGAGTATGCAGAATTCACCTCTTTTTGATCAGACACATATTTCCCTCCCATCACTGGCAGGATTTAATCCCCTTATTGGAAAGTTCATTAGGACAGGAGAAAAGGGAATCCCAAAGTTCAGGTGGATCTTTGGAGAGAAAAGCAAACTATTCAAAAACATTTCTGCAACAGAATGAAGATAGTGTGGTAGAAAATGGAATAGCACTATGGAGCATACAGTAGCACTAACTCTGTATAAATGCACAGATTGATTTGGAAAAAAAAAAACAACTTCTGAGCTGTCCCTACATACTTTGAGTATCTTAAAGTAAAGGTAAAGGGACCCCTGACCATTAGGTCCAGTCGTGTCCGACTCTGGGGTTGCGGCACTCATCTCGCATTATTGGCCGAAAGCCAGCATACAGCTTCCGGGTCATGTGGCCAGCATGACAAAGCCGCTTCTGGCGAACCAGAGCAGCGCACAGAAACGCCGTTTACCTTCCCGCCAGAGCGGTTCCTATTTATCTACTTGCACTTTGACGTGCTTTCGAACTGCTAGGTTGGCAGGAGCAGGGACCGAGCAACGGGAGCTCACCCCGTCGCAGGGATTCGAACCGCCGACCTTCTGATCAGCAAGCCCTAGGCTCTGTGGTTTAACCCATAGCGCCACCTGGGTCCCCTTTGAGGATCTTAAGTAACTGCTATTACTCCTAAAACCACAAAGCACATACAAAACTGTGTGTTGTGGCATCTCATTTTAGTGCTATAAACCATGGACGATTTTAAACAGCCCTGTACATCATCTAAAAAAAACAACCCATAATTGTTTATAAAAATAATACAATGCCTATACAGTGGTACCTCAGAAGTTGAACGGAATCCGTTCTGGAAGTCTGTTCAATTTCCAAAATGTTCAGAAACCAAGGTGCAGTTTCCGATTGGCTGCAGAAAGCTCCTGCAGCCAATCGGAAGCTCTGTAAGCCCCGTTGGATGTTCGGGTTCCAAAGAACGTTCACAAACTGGAACACTCATTTCCGGGTTTGCGGTGTTCCAGAATCAAAATGTCCGAGTTCCAGGGCATTCACGATCCAAGGTATGACTGTATTCCATGCTAATGGTATTAACAAGGTAGTCACATAACTGTGAATGTGATCTATAGCAGTCAAAATTATAGAATGCAAGAACTCTGGTCAGGCAGTAGATCAGTTTTTGAATCTTCAAACAGTTTTAATATTATAGTATTGCAACAAATTCCAGTTGAAATAAATTCCTGTTCCAGGACAAGGCCTTGTTTCGCTAATTCTTCGTCAGCTAAATTTTCATGGTCAAAGTGTACCAATGTGTCTTCTGTGTGTGCATGAAAATTTAGCTGACGAAGAATTAGCGAACTTCTTTCAAGTTCCATAAGTGGTCAAAGAGTATAAAGAATAATCAGTGGGAGGGTAAGAGAATGGCCCTAATCCAACTGAAAGAAATCTCTGAGTCAACTGCCTCTGACCTGAAAAGTCTGATCCAGGACTCATTGCGCACACACAATCCTGATCAAACTGTCTTCAGTAATACCAGCCACCTGCCTGTGGGGAGGAAGAGGGAACAGATGGCTGGATTCAGCCCTTCCTGCCACCCTCCCTATGAACAGATGATCAGAGGCATTAAAGGCTGCCTCACAAGCAGCTCCAGCTCCGAGACTAAAATTTTCCGCCAGGAGTAACGAGCACACAACACCTATTTGCAAGCGCATTTCCTTCTGTTGAATCAGGGAAACAGAAGGAAGTGCAAATAAGTGAGGAGAGGATTGACGACAAAACTACATGGCTTTGGGTTATATTCAAAGAAGCTGGTTTCTTACTCAGCATTTTCTATATTCTCCAAATATCAACGTATGAGCAAATCTTTCTGTATGCTCTGAATGACTAGCGCAGAATGCCCCTACAAAATCTAATTCTAATGATCCTAATGATTTTATTTATTCAATTTCAATAATGCCCTTCATCCGAGGATCACAGGGCAGTTTACAATACAGTGGTACCTCGGGTTACAGACGCCTCAGGTTACAGACACTTCGGGTTACAGACTCCTCTAACCCAGAAGTAGTACCTCGGGTTAAGAACTTTACCTCAGGATGAGAACAGAAATCGTGCAGAGGTGGCAGGAGGCCCCCTTAACTAAAGTGGTACCTCAGGTTAAGAACAGTTTCAGGTTAAGAACGGACCTCTGGAATGAATTAAGTTCTTAACCAGAGGTACCACTGTATAAAAGCACAAAAATACCATAATAACCAACAAAAACAATGCCCCTACCACCGGTTTAAAAGGCCTCCCTGAGGGGAAATTCCACAAGCGAGGAGCCACCATAGAAAAGGCCTACTCTTGCTTTTCGACCCTCCAGATCTCTCATGAAAGAAGCACATGAAGAAAGGGCCCCAGATGATGACCGCAGGGGCTAGGTCAGTTCATCAGTGGACATCAGGGCAGTTGTGTGGCAGTTCTGAAAGACTGCATAACTGCATTGACACCTCTGTTGAACTGGTGGAGTGTCTCTGGGTCAATAGAAGTCTGATCTGTTTGCAAGTCCCTGAACAAGAGAGTAACAACTGCAGACACTGAAGTGGGGCATCCTTGCCCTTCCCCAAGGTGGATCATGGGACCTTGGGCAGAAAGTAAGTTGGTGTTTCGTGGTGGGACCTGTGATCCCCACTCCCTGTGGAAGCAGGCTGGGTCCACCCTTTAAGCAAAGTGAGCCAAGGGAACACAAAATTAAGAAGATTCATCACTGAGAAGATTCATTTGGGGGTGCCAGATTTTGGCTTTGCTGAGGGCACCATACTACCGTACCAAAGATTACCAAAGTCTGCCCCCTGCCAGTTGCTTCTGATGCATAGCTGTCAACCTTCCCTTTTTTGGTGGGAAATTCCCTTATTCCAATGCCGTTTCCCGCTGCTATTCTGGATTGTTAGATATCCCGTAAATTTCCTGGATTTCAAAGGAAGCAGCTCCTCTCCCTCCCTGTCGGCCAGGGAGGCTCCTCAGCTGCGTTGCTCACCAATAGTTACAGAGAATAGGATGTCATTAGACAACAGCACTGTTTGTTGTTTGCTTGCATGTAAAATCAACCACTCTGGCCCAGCCCACAAATACACTCCTTCCAAAAGAGTGTTAAAGGATGCAAAGCCTGCAACACGTTTGTATAATAAGTCATTAATGGATGCCAGAGAGCCAAAAGAGTGAACCTGATCAATCCCCCCATGAAGAATTGACGCTTTTGAATTGTGGTGCTGGAGTCCCGTGGACTGCAAGCAGATCAAACCGATCCATTCTGAAGGACATCGGCCCTGGCTGCTCACCGGAAGGACAGATCCTGAAGCATCGCATGAGAAGAGAAGACTCCCTGGAAAAGAGGCCCTGAGGTGGGGAAAGATGATGGTGTGTAGTCTGGTGGAAATTAATTTGTAGCCTGGGGGGATTACCGTGGCGTGGACTGTTCCCGAGAACCGTAGACTGTCCCCAGGACAGGTGAGGCTGCTGATCCCTTATTTCCAAATCCGAAAGTTGACAGCTATGTTCTGGTGGCTGATGAGGGGCAGTGAAGGAGAGATTGGTGGCTCAATCTCAGCTACTAATCTGAATGTTACAGTTGTCCCTCCCCCTCTCCTCTTTCCACTTCTGGCAGCAGTTTTCAGGATCGGCACTGCCTAAACTGTTCCCTTCCTAGCCATTGCATGGAGGGCATATGTGCCAGTTAGGAAAGGGAACAAAAGTTGATGGGGGCAATTTAAAATTGCAGCCTTCTCTTAGCCCCTTCCGTGAGTTTAGTTGCTTGCCTGCTCTCCGCTGCAAGGTGTTGGGGGGGGGAATCCTTAGTAGCCTAACTGGATTTCTGACAGCTTGCCAAACCTCAGGCAGGAGCTAAATGTTAAGGGAACAGGGCAGCAGCGAAAGGAATTTGCCTTCATTCATGAATTTCACGGCAGGGCTGTAGCTCAGTGGTTGTCAAGCTTTTTTTCTCTGGGCCACACTTTCAGAATGAAAATTTGCTGGCGCCACACCATTTTTTTTTTTATTGATACGAAATATGTTGGAAAAGAAAAACAAATCAACAACCAGCAGTGCTTGATATATAACATAGAACACAATTACTTTATAATATGATCATGGGACATCCAGAAAGTATGAAACAATGCAGTTGCATAAGAACATTGAATCATTCCCAAAATATGATGAGAAACAAGCCTCTTGCATATGTATCTTATAAATACGTATACAAACTCAGTGAGAGGTGTGAGTTTGCTTTTGCCAGGTAACCTCATTTACAGTATAAAGGTAAAGGTAAAGCACCCCTGACAGTTAAGTCCAGCCGCAAACGACTCTGAGGTTGCAGCGCTCATCTCGCTTTACAGGCTGAGGGAGCCGGCGATTGTCCACAGACAGTTTTTCCGGGTCATGTGGCCAGCATGACTAAGCCGCTTCTGGCGAAACCAGAGCAGCGCACAGAAACGCCATTTACCTTCCCGCTGGAGCGGTACCTATTGATCTACTTGCACTTTTTGGGGTGCTTTCGAACTGCTAGGTTGGCAGGAGCTGGGACCGAGCAACAGGAGCTCACCCCGTCGCGGGGATTCGAACTGCCGACCTTCCGATCAGCAAGCCCTAGGCTTAGTGGTTTAGACCACAGCACCACCCGCATCCCATTTACAGTATATTAGGTCTAATTTGAGAAAAACAAATTCTCATCTCCTCATCAACACAACAAAGCCTTTCTCTTTCCAGATCCTTCATATTTGTCAGAGCTGAAAACCGCTGTTCACAGCAGTATGTTCTGCAGAACTGTAGAATAAGAGCATAATTAAAGAAAGAATCAGTGATACTGAGTTACAAAATGATCTTAATCGACTCTCCACAATTTATAGGCCTCTCTATGACCTTCAAAGGCTCCATCCAGCAAACTCTTAAGTCACTAGACAACCCCAAACACCGCTGGGCTTTTTCCAGGGCTCGTTTTAATGCCCTCCCCTCAGCTCTCTTAGAGGGCAGATATAGTAAGATACCGATCGATCAAAGATTATGCCCCTGTGATTGTAATGAGATTGAATCCACTGGGCACGTTCTCTTATACTGTCCACTGTATTGTGACTCAAGGAAAGAACTGATTGAACCGCTGTTGGGGAAACTGCCAGGCCGCTCTGAGGAAGCCTACATCAGACTCCTCCTAGGGGATAAAGATATGGAGACCACTAGGATCACCGCAAAAATTTGTTTTATTGCGACAAGAATAAGACGAATAATGACTGAGACTGAGATTTGAGCTTTAATCTCTGAAGGAATGTTAATAGGTGGTAAAGATCTATTAATGTAAAATTTTAAAACCTTAAGTTTTAAATTTTAATTTTAAATGTAAGTATCAGTTCTATGAGATGGGTTCTAATTCTGTAATAAACTCAATCTCCAATAGTATATCTGGTTATGGATTGTCATTACCTGTTTTCTGGTCTTTGACCGTAATAAAGATATTTGTATTTGTATATTTGTAGAATAAGAGCCAATGTTCTTGAAGAGAGGTGTGGATACTGTTTCTGGTTGAATATCAAGGCAAAAAGTATTTTGATGTTATACTGTACTATACTACACAGAAATGTTTAAATGTTTCTTTGGTTGTCCTTGAATCTTCCTGCCACAATTGCCATCCTCTCCTGCCACACCAACACAGTGAGCCACACCATTTGAGAACCACTGCTCTGGCTGGAGGCTGGCTTCTTTGTCAGAATGGCTACCAGCCCAGAAACGTGGTTGGTGGTGGCGGCGGCAACGCTCCCATTCAGGTAAATTACGCTTGTAACATTGGCTGTTGGGACAAAGAGTAGGCAGAAGACAACACATAACTGCATCCAACCAACTCAGTCTGTTTGGAGGCACCAGGAGAAGGGAAAATGTTCTCTCACACACCTCCACACACACACACCTTGTTTGCTGATTAAAAATAAATTTTCTCAATGCAATCATCTTTCCTCCCTACAAAGAAGCGCAAACTTCAGCAAATGAATGATTCACCGCACCACACCAACGCAATGATGTGGCACTTTGAGATAAAATAAAATGCCCATTCTCTTGAAAATCTGAAGTTCTCTTCTTCACAGAAGTGTGCATATGGAGAATGCTGAATTGGGCACTCTCCAATTGGTAAGAAGAAATCTGCTGTGAAATAATTGTGTCTTTTTAAAAAAACAATATGGAGGCAGGATGCTAAATTCTCCATTTGCAAGGTCTGCACTTCTTAAAAAAGAAATCTCTTGATGTTAGTCACCCGTAGCTATTTTATTTCACTCTGTGCTTTGTAACAGCTCATATGTAAATCATTTATATGTGATCTGTTCTCTTATACTTGCAGAGGAAGGAAGCACCAGTCAACTTCTGAAAGTGATTTCACCCTCTGCAAAGGGGTAAATGCTTCAGCTTTTCTCCACCCTCACCATAATAAATAATATTGTGGTCTATCCAAATCAGCCAAGTGCCAGCATCTGTCACCCAGTTTTCCCAAAATTTTCTTTCCCAGCAAAAGGTTTCTGTTTTACTTCCTCATTGTCTTGGTACTACTGACTTTCTGTAGTGTGGGATTTTGAGCTTACCTTATAATTGTAATGTGGCTTGACAGTGGAGTGCCCCTCCCTGCCCCACAACACTCTGCAAGCTCATTGGCTGCTTGCACTTCCTGATCTTGAAAGAGCCCCATGGGAGGAGTTTCCTCCCATAGCTGTCAACTTTCAGATTTGAAAATAAGGGATTTTTTCAAAATTTCAGATTTGAAAATAAGGGATGCCGCGAGGGCGGTGCAATGGCACCAAGTAGCTTCGCCACCCTGCGCTCCAGAGGCTGCGTGCGAATGGGTGAGCGAAAGAGCGAGCGCGTAGACGGCAGGCAGGCTGGCTGTCTGGTTGGGCGTGAGGGTCTGGCTGCACAAGGCATGCAAGCTCTGCCCCCAGTCGGTCTCAGACTCCTTATTGGCAGCTGAGCAACGCAGCTGAGGAGCCTCCCTGGCCGGCAGGAGCTGCTCCTTTGAAATCCGGGAAATTTAAGGGATATCAACAATCTGGGATAGCAGCGGGAAACGGCATTGGAATAAGGGAGTTTCCCGCAAAAAAAGGGAGGGTTGACAGCTATGTTTCCTCCTGATATTTCCCCCCTGGGTTTCAATTGATGTGCCAGCAGCTGAGAAGCCTGCAGAGTGAAGACCACTGGTGAGATTTGCATGGACAGGCGGAGATACACACCCCCTAACGCCGGGTGACACCCGGGTGAATAATGACTCATGACAACGTGTTATGGGATTAAAATTTTGGCCACAATTTTATTAAAACTTCAGATGTAGGGAGACCTTGGCTTAGGCATTGGGCGTTTATCCTTCCCAGTCCCCGGCTGGGGATCTGGGGAACATCAAGGTTATCCAGAATGTGTGGGGATTGGGCTGGCTCTGGAGAATGTCTGTTCAAGCAGAGAGGCCACCCCCCATTACGCCGCCATCGCAGGGGAGAGCAATGACAACCAATTGGCACCTGGCCAATGCCTCCCCTCAAAACAACCCCTTTAACGAGAAACCCTGGGATCACCACCGCAGGGGGGGGGCATGGGTCACCACTACCCCCCCCATTTAGGGAAGATAGACTAAAAGATTCTGCCCAAGGCCTGAAATCACCAAAGTTGTGATGTTTTGCTATGGGAAAGGCAAAACCTGCCAATGCAGGAAAATTCCTTTCCGGCCCTTCAACAGCAACCATAACGTAGCAGCGCCCGCGTACCTGTGAAGAAGAGGTTAACCTGTGAAAGAAGGCTTAACTGAGGGAGGGCAAGGTGGGAGGAGCTCTGAAGCCGACTGAGAACCCCCAGGTAAGTTCCGCCCACTAATGGTACATTCATCTTTCCCCCTCCTTCCTGGACTCCCAGGCATCATACCAGTCCAATTTAACCATTCCAAAATACAGACGAGCTTTCACGCTGGTCAGATTGGATATGCTACCCTCCGCTGTCCTTGAAGGCCGATTCTCAAAAACACCATACCAGAATCGACTCTGTCCCTGCGGAGTTGGCATTGTGGAGACTGTGTCCCATGTACTCCTGTCTTGCCCCTTATATAAAGACCTGAGGGATGAGATCGTCACGCCGCTCATATCTGCCATTCCGGGCCGTTCATCCGAGGACATACTGTTTTTCCTCCTGGCAGACCAGAATACCCAAAACAACAACAGGAACCACCACACAATGGCTGACACTGAAATGAAGATTACATACAAAACTCTTATGAAGAACCGATAACCTTACAATAAAGCTGAATAATAAATGAAACCATGTACATATCGCATGTATAATAAAATGTATAAAGTTTATATAATAGAACCATTCAGCAATAGATAGGTGTAATGACAAACTTCCAGTGCCAACGAGAAGTTCCTGTACGGTTGATGGTGAATGGACTGTAGCAGATGAACAAAATAATGTCAGTTGCTGGACACGATGATCGAAGAAAAAGTCTAAATCCAATGGTGTCACCATCAATCCAAACTAAATATAAATGGCATCTGAGAAGAAGCGACGAAAGAACGAAGGAGAAAACCTGTCCTCCGGATATTGCTCAGGTTTCGCACTAATGCTTCATCAGTTCTAAATGATACATTCTGGTCAACAGAACATGCGGATATCACAGGCACAGTTGTGATATGTGTCTTTTGATGCAATGGCCTGTAGGCTACGAAAATAAAGTTTGTTGTTGTTGTTCCACCCACTATTGTGTGGGCAGGTTGATCCCTCCCCTTACCTGGCCAACTCTCTCCAGGAAACGCCTCCCCAACTGGGATTGGGTAACTGGAAGAAGTAGACCGTAACCTCCAGGTGTCCAGCCTGGGGGGGGGGGGCAATCCAGGCTGTCCTGGGGGCTGTTGCTGTGGGGAGCGGTCATTGTAGAACAAAAGTGGCGCCCTCCCTGTGGAACGCCCTTCCAGCAGATGTCAAGGAAATAAACAACTATCCTATTTTTAAAAGACATCTTAAGGCAGCCCTGTTTAGGGAAGTTTTTAATATTTAATGCTGTATGGTTTTAACATTTGACTGGAAACCGCCCAGAGTGGCTGAGGAAACTCGGCCAGATGGGCGGGGTAAAAATAATAAATTATTATTATTATTATTATAAAAGGCCATTCACAAGCATCCCTCCACCACCTCCAAAGCAAGACAAGTGCACCAAAAGCCTTGCACTCCACCCAGGAGACATTTTCTCGCCATTTTGAAAACTTTTTTAATGCAATTTCTTTTCTTGTTAATCGACGGAGAATGCTTATAAAACGCAGGAGAAATTCCAGTCTCAACACTAGACTAAATAATAAATTAAGCAACCCCACTAACTCTTTAAAACAAAGTATTTCCCCTTCTTCCAAAGGACTATAGATTTGCCAAGTAGATCATGAGGACTTTTCTTTTTTAATGGCAGGGAAATAAAGAGAAAATGAATTTCAAGCATTCTTTCTTGAAAGAATGTGTTATCTTTGACAATACGGCCGTGGCAAATTCTACCCCTTGCATTAACTAGAATATAGGATTGCCACATGAGGCTGCAGTTCAAAGCATACGTACTAATGAGCAAGCTCCATTGAGAACAGCGGGACTTACTTATGAGTAAGCATGCAAAGGAGTAAGCTGTTTAGTGTGCAGCCTTGGTAAGAATTTTTCTCAGTTAATTGGGACTGGATTGAATAATTTGAAAACTTGATTAATATAGACAAAATAAATCAGCCTCTGGTAGATTTGGAGTCGTTTCAGCTCTAGTCTGAAAGAAAAAGCAAGGATTTTCTTCAGCAGTACACTTGTTTTCGTGGGTGATTGATGGATAATCCAGCCCCATGTCAGCACCGCAACAGATAGTTAATTGCACCGAGAGAATTATCCAACATCAGCACTTCAGTTTACTGACTTTTCCCAGAAAAGGACACAGAACTGCATCTATTTATCAAAATCAATCAGCATCAGCAGTCAGTCTCCAGAGCTACTTGCCTTCCTTCTTCGGATAATCCTTGTTCTTTGTTTGTGGGACACGGTGGGTTTTCTTAGATTTTCCAGCTTCCTGTCTGGGATTTGACCACAGGGCTTTTGTTGTGCTGCTAAAGTGAAAATCAAAACTAATTTTGGTGGTTAGTCTATAATGAGCACAAATCTATGTTGTGCTGGATATGCTGAGAGACTGGATGATAAACAATATTAACAGGTCTGGATGGTATGCAACACTAACAAAAAAAAATCCATTCTGTAAAATACAGTTAGCTCGAACTCAACAACCCATCCACCACACATGCCTGCCATTGCTGCCCCTTTCATAGAAAATCTGGTGCTCTTAACAGTCCTAGGCAGTTGAGTCTAGCTGCCATTTTAATTTCCAATGGAGTATCAAAGGGCATTTGTCCACGGTCAACTCAAACCTAGCACTGACCCTGGAGTAGAATTTTTGCACAAAGGGCAGTAAGTGGGGAAAGTACAGAAGCAATTTATTTGACCTAACACCAGCTTTAAAAATAGATTTTCATGAGACCTTTTAAGCGTTACTACATTGCCACTAAGGGACATGGGTGGCGCTGTGGGTTAAACCACAGAGCCTACAGCTTGCCGATCAGAAGGTCAGTGGTTCGAATCCCTGCGACGGGGTGAGCTCCCATTGTTCGGTCCCTGCTCCTGCCAACCTGATCAACTTGATCCCCTCTCCCTCTTTCCTTTTTCCTTTGTGATGGAACTCCTATTTTGGGGACTTCCCTGGCTTTTTTCTGGCCCACGTAGGACCAGTCTGGATAGTTGGCCTTGGTGAAGATTTGACGCTTTCTTCCCCAGTTTTTTTATTGGAGTTTCTACTGAAATGAGGCTGCACTTTAATGTTGTATTTTAACCTTGTTTTTAAGTTGTATTTTAATCAATTGTTTTTATACCTGGTGTTAGCTGCCCTGAGCCCGGTCTTGGCTGGGGAGGGAGGGGTATAAATAAAATTTATTATTTATTATTATTATTATTGCATGGACCAACAGCTTGGTTCATTATGAAGCAGCTTCATATTTTGAAAAATTCTGTACACAGAAAAAAACATATTAGGGAGGAGGGTTGTAGTGTAACCTCCTTTCCAACACACCTGGATTTTAAAATGGCACAGCCCTGAGACAGGTTGACCTCTGTTTGTGAACCATAGGCTAGAGTGATTTGTGGAAGAATTTCCATCCAGATGATTATTATGCTGGCACAGCAAAAAACCAACAACAACGAGAGCTGATTTCATAATCTCTTGTGACCCCATTGACTATTTTCATCTTAACCATGCAAAATCTCTTCCTGAAGCAGCCGGCGTCAAATTCTCCCATGCCAAATGTTTGAAGTCAGTGAATGCTGAGCTGCTGAATTAGGAATTTAGTCTTGTGCAGAGACAGGATTTAAATTTGACTTCTTATTTGGGGCGAGGGGGACTGGGCTGCCTTTTCAGCTGAATCAGCTAGCTGTTCCAGCTCCCTTTTTTTCCTCTTCTCTTCTACGTCTGGATGCATTTCTGTATTTCCCAGTTACCTGGGAACTTTCCAGAACTCAGTTGCAGCACCTCTCAGCTGGGCGCCATTGCAATTATAAGAGAACAAGGGAGGAATTCATGGTGAGCTCTGACACTTCTTTCTCTAGAAAAATAGCTCTGGGTGCTATATCCTCCAACATTTCTCCTACGAAAATAGGGCCGTCCTATTCCACAATGATAATTTTATTATTTATACCCCACACACATCTAATTGGGTTGCCCCAGCATTCTGGGCAGCTTCCAACATATATAATAACATACTAAAACATTTTTTTTAAAAACCTTCCCTATACAGGATTGTCTTCAGACAGCTCAGGGTGTTGGATAACTCCATACCTTCCAACATCTCTGCAGTGAAAATAGGGACATCCTAAGGAAAAGCAGGTGGTGCTGTGGGTTAAACCACAGAGCCTAGGGCTTGCTGATCAGAAGGTTGGCGGTTCGAATCCCCACGACCGGGTGAGCTCCTGCTGCTCGGTCCCAGCTCCTGCCCACCTAGCAGTTCGAAAGCACGTCAAAGTGCAAGTAGATAAATAGGTACCGCTCCGGCGGGAAGGTAAACGGCGTTTCCGTGCGCTGCTCTGGTTTGCCAGAAATGGCTTTGTCATGCTGGCCACATGATCCGGAAGCTGTATGCCAGCTCCCTCGGCCAGTAACACGAGATGAGTGCCACAATCCCAGAGTCGGACACGACTGGACCTAATGGTCAGGGGCAGGGGCGTAGCAATGGGGGGCGGGGGGCGGTCCGCCCCGGGTTCCACCCCAGAGGGGGGTGACACTTTTTTAAAAAAAAAAAATTGACAAAAGCAAGGCAAGCCCCTGGATTCCTTCAACGGAATTCCCTAGCAGCAGCAATGGAGGGGCAGGCACAGCCAACCACATCCCCTCCCCAAAACATTGAACCAATGCCTAACCGCCAACCTTACAAAGTAGTGGCTTACTCATGCTGGCCACATGACCCGAAAGCTGTCTGCAGACAAACGCCGGCTCCCTCGGCCTGTAAAACAAGATGAGCGCCGCAACCCCAGAGTCGTTTGCGACTGGGGTCCTTTATCTTTTACCTTTTTTTACTTCCCCAGAACCATGAAGACTCACTCCTATTTTGCAGAATGTGGAGACCAGGCCAGATTCCATGCAGGATTGTAGATAAGAGGTATATATAAAAGAGAGAGAAAAGGAAATTGTTGCATCCTCTTTGGATTTGCATATTATAATTTTAACTCACTGAGTTAAATTGATTTCTCTCCCCCCCTCCCGGTTAAACCTGGATAATTACAATCAAGCTCAGCATTGGTATTTCTTTTCTTTCTTTTTTTTTAAAAAAAAGCTTCGACAAACCTCTCGTTCGTGATGTGCTTTGCACTCTGCCTCCTTGTAATTAGGTAATGTTCCAGGATCTTGGGCCAATTGGCACGAGAAACAGGTGCTTTGTTAGCATAGCACCGTTACAAGAGCTCTCCAGCCCATCTCCTTTGACAATTATGAAAAGCTCTTGTGAACTTGTTGGGCAATAGTGAGGACTCTGAATCAGAGGTGAAGTGGAACAGCTATTTATTAAAACCGCTGGCTGTGATTACAGGAGTGGCACGCATCAGATGATCAACATCTCTGCTTCTTGTTTTCTCCAAGGATACCTGTTAGAAATGCTCGTTTGAAGTTTAAAATGAAAAAGCAATCTCACCAAGGGGAAGAGCAAAACAAGAGGTGCAAATTGTTACCTGCTTTCTCCTTTTCCCGTGTTCTACATTTGCAAGTGCTTCAGTTGTTTAATAGATTATAATTCAGTGTGTCTTCATTATACTTCAGGAGAAAAAATGTGTTATATCATTTTCTTCTATTTTACGTATTCTAAGCTTTCTTTTCTTTTTTTATCTGGTGCAAATATTCTAAACTTTAAATAAAATAAACGGTGTGTGTGTGTAGGTCACACACCCATGGAAAATCTGTAGTATCCCAAGTATCATTGCATTTAAGTATACAGTGGTCCCTCGACTTATGAAGTACTCGACATCCGAATTTTTTTATTTATGAATGAAAAAAGTGGCCGCACGCCTACGAATTTTTCGACATCCGAATGGAAATCGTTGCCAGTTTTAGATGCGGTTTCCTCGACTTACGAATTTTAGATGCGTTTTTTTTTACTTACAAACTTTTCGACCTACGAGTGTCCATTCGGAACAGATTAAATTCGTAAGTCGTGGGACCACTGTAGTTAAACTTGATTTTTATAGTCTCTAAATTTTAAATGTGTGTGGGGTTTTTTTAACTTGATGGAGTGCTGTAGCTGTTTATTTTTTTAATAAACTTGACATTCTGTCAAAAATGATTTTAAACTCTTTCGTGTTTTAAATGGATTGCTGCTTATATGAATTGTTTTGACGCCTTTGTATTTTCTGTGTGAAACACTGCGAGGGTTGATTGTGGCAAACACAACAATCTGTAAGTGTTTGGACTATTTAAAGTAATAAAGAAATGTGCATATGTAAATGTCATTTGAAACCTCCCAATTCCCCTTCTTTTGAGATAAAACTCCATGGTGACTTGGTCACACCCTGCTTTCAGAAGGGCTCCTTCTGTAGTTATGGGAATGTTATGGTATTGTTCCTTTAGGTCAGGAACGTGAGTTTATTGATACTGGAAAGACCTTCACGTAAGACCACAGCTCTAATTCTTCTTCTTCTTCTTCTTCTTCTTCTTCTTCTTCTTCTTCTTCTTCTTCTTCTTCTTCTTCTTCTCCTTCTCCTTCATTATCATTATTATTATTTTAAAAAAGGTAAGTGACCCCTGACAGTTAAGTCCAGTTGCAGACAACTCTGGGGTTGCGGCACTCATCTCGCTTTACAGGTCGAGGGAGCCGATGTTTGTCCGCAGGCAGTTTTTCCCGGTCATGTGGCCAGCATGACTAAGCCGATTCTGGCGAAACAAGAGCAGCGCACGGAAATGCCGTTTACCTTCCCACCAGAGCAGTGCCTATTTATCTACTTGCACTTTTACGTGTTTTTGAACTGCTAGGTTGGCAGGAGCTGGGATCGAGGAATGGGAGCTCATCCCGTCGTGGGGATTCGAACCAATCGACAAGCTCACTGGTTTAGACCACAGCGCCACACGCGTCCCTATTTTTAGGGAACACTAATTGACCTAGCAAGCTGCATTTTAGTTTTCCCATTGTTATTCTCATCTTACTTAATCTGGACCATATTTGTATAACTATGCAAGTGATGGAACTTTTCTGCAATATTCACCCTCTCCTTTCTGTCCCAGTAGGGGCATCTGATATTGCTGATGTGACATCTGCATATGTTTCATTAATTGATGGGCAATTAACAAGGCATTTTTTAACCACTTCATCTGTATAGTTTCTGCCTCTGCTCTGTAAAACATACACAGGCGATTTATTCATCAGTGCTACCTTAACGTCTAAAAAATTGCTGTTGGGGAACTCACAGCAGCAATGATATGAGCGGCTGGTTTCTGACATATTGAGATTGTCCCATCTCACCTTATTAACAGAGTGCTTGCTTTGATTTATGCATGGGTTTGGTGGGAACATTCGGTGAAGTATAAAGCCATTTTAAAAATGAGCATATGCGGTTGGCGCTGTGGTCTAAACCACTGAGCCTAGAGCTTGCTGATCGGAAGGTTGACGATTCAAATCCCCGTGACGGGGTGAGCTCCCATTGCTTGGTCCCAGCTCCTACCAACCTAGCAGTTCGAAAACACGTCAAAGTGCAAGTAGATAAATAGGTACCGCTGCAGCGGGAAGGTAAACAGCGTTTCTGTGCACTGCTCTGGTTCGCCAGAAGCAGCTTAGTCATGCTGGCCACATGACCCGGAAGCTGTACGCCGGTTCCCTTGGCCAATAATGCGAGATGAGAGCCGCAACCCCAGAGTCGTCTGAGACTGGACTTAACTGTCAGCGGTCCTTTACCTTTTTTTATTCTTCATCTCTCCAAGATTCCCCCACTGTTCTCAACCACTCACCCACCCAAGGCATTGAAGGAACATGTGAGGAAGGGGACACAGAGCCACATGGGCAAGCCACACTTCCAGTGTGTGTTATAACCATGCCTCTTCCACAGCCCACGATGTTTATTCGGTGCCCACAAATTCTGGCAACATGGAAAAGGGCTCGCCAGCTGCTGCAAAGGAGTGGATACCCTGACTAGGATGTCCTTTCCCACTCTGTCTGACATAGTATGAGGCAGCATCCTTTGCAAAGGAAAACTTGATTCTCAGGAAGCAAGTTTTTGCACTATATATACATAAATTGCACAATATATACACCTCCCGTATAACACGGGATTGTCTCATATTTCAATGTAAAATGCTACATGCTGCATGGATACAGGTTTTTTTTTATTATTATTATTTCGACAAAGTAAAAATCATACATAAATAAAAATGTGTACCCCACCACCGAGATCATTGCATTGTAACTATCCAATTTCTCAAATTTCAACACTTCTTGAGATGGTTTGACCTCTTTCCATTTTAGCAGTACAAATTCTACAAACACCCACCATATCTCCTCAAAAATCATTTCTCCTACATATTCCCCATCTTACCTTAATGACACGTTAATTTATCGTTAATAGCTATATCCCACACCTCTTTATACCATTCTCCCATTTTATATTCCTAGCTATTATATTCCATTTTATAATCCTAGCTATCATAATTCGTGCAGCTGTCAATAAATTTGTGAGCAAGTCTTTCCTAGCCTGCAAACCTTCCACCCCATCATAAATTGATAATAATGCTACCTTTGGACTTTCGGCCAGCTTTAACCCAGTAATTTCTGTTATCTCCTTAAACACCCTTTGCCAGAAAAAATGTACATATTTACACCCCCACCACATGTGAACTTGATACAGTTTTGTCCTGTATTTCAAGTCTCTCCCCCTCCTCCCTCCTCTCTTTGCCAAGTTAGGGATCCTCTCCAAATGCATGTGTTTGAAAGGCTGTGTGAAAGGTCATGGAATCATGTGTTTAAGCTCTGGGTAGCCAAGCACAGACAGATTTACAAATTCTTGTATGTCTGTGAGTGCGTGTGTGACAAATTCCAGAGGGACCATTCTGCTAGGTTGCAACAGATTGTAATGGATTGCTTTGAAGTCACTTCAGCACCAGGTGAAAAGAAAAACCGCCCCCCAACCGCCCCACCCACCCTGTCCTGTATTGTGCCAGAACAAAGGTGGCAACCCTAATATACACCCACAAACACCTCTGCCTACCACCACCAAATGAGTTTATGGCTTAGGTGACTTGTGATCCAGACAGTCAGTACATGAATCAGCCACCAGATTGCACTCTGTTTTCTTTTTTAATGAATTAAATGTCTCACTTTCACATAAACAAATCTGTGTATCTGGCATTAGACATGAGGCAAATTTGGTAATTATGTCTTTAGCCTCTTGGCTATAGCTATAGTCTTTCTAGGAGAACACTGGTAAACAGCAGAATTTCCACAGCCCACAGGAAGGACAAAAATATGAAATACTATTTGCACATGCCACAAAACAGGCCTTTCCTTGCCAGACATTGCTCATACAGCTTCTCTGATGGCATGTGCTCTAATATGTCAGTAAAATGACAGCCCTTTGATGATGTTTGGCTATTATTTGAGGCACTTTGGCCGTAATTTCCAGGATTGCTTCAACACCAGGTGTGGATTTTATGAGAGGAAAAAGTAGTATTAGAGCGGTAATGTTATTCCGGTGATTACAGTGGAACAGCAGCCTTCACGTAATGTCCATGGAAGGGCTCATTCAGATATTCTTTTTCTCCTCAGATTGCTTCTATCTTAAAGCAGGGGTGTTTTTTTTAATGGAGGAGGAGGAGAAGGAGGAGGAGGAGGAGGAGGAGGAGGAGGAGGAGGAGGAAACACCAACTAACTAAAATCCTGCAAACAAGAAATTTTATACAGAGGGCTCATCAGTGATTCTGTTTCTACCACAATTTGTAGGCACAGGTCAGTAGTTTCCAGACATGGGTGCAAATGAGGTTTGTTTGTTTGTTTCTTTGTTTGTTTGTCCCACTGCTTTTCCCGGGAAACCCGCTGTTTACCACTGAATCAGAACAAATGGCAATCTGTAGAAAACCTGATTGACATTTGTTCCAATTCATCGGTAAACAGTGGGTTTTCCAGAGGAAAGTGGTGGACAAAACAAACAAACAAAGCTCCCCGCTTGGACCGCTGTCTGGAAATCGCAGACCAGTGTGTACAAATCGCAGCACAAATGGAAGTGTGGGTGAGCCCTTAGTTCACATCAATGTTCAGTTTTCTCTCTCTCCCTCTTCCTGGCCCCACTGCAGTCTTCTTTATCATCTTCAGAGTTTGTACATCTCAATGCTCTATTGCAAAAGCAGTAGTAACAACAGGCGGAATCCCCCTTCTGAAAAACTTTTGTTTCGCAGTGAAACTAACGTCTCTTGTATTTTGATCAACCTAATCCCCAAAGTGTGGGACCCAGGTGGCGCTGTGGGTTAAACCACAGAGCCCTAGGGCTTGCTGATCAGAAGGTCAGTGGTTCGAATCCCTGTGATGGGGTGAGCTCCCATTGCTCGGTCCCAGCTCCTGCCCACCTAGCAGTTCGAAAGCACGTCAAAGTGCAAGTAGATAAATAGGTACCGCTCTGGCGGGAAGGTAAACGGCGTTTCCGTGCGCTGCTCTGGTTTGCCAGAAGTGGCTTAGTCATGCTGGCCACATGACCCGGAAGCTGTACGCCGGCTCCCTCGGCCAATAACGCGAGATGAGTGCCGCAACCCCAGAGTCAGACACGACTGGACCTAATGGTCAGGGGTCCCTTTACCTTTTTAATCCCCAAAGTGTTGGGTTTTTTCTGCTCCAGTGAAGGTTATTTTAGAAATATTGAATGGCTTCTGCATTTCATACACTGAAATGTTCCGATACATAAACAAATGTAAGGAGTGGAAGTGGAACAGAAAAAAATAATAATATTTAAACTAATGAGTCCCTGGGATATTATATGTTGTTTCCTTCACTCTGTTAAGCTTACAGTGTAAATCAGAAAGACTATTCCTCAGAAAGAACAAAATTCTAATTTTCCATAATGTATGGCGGGCGGATGCATCCTGGCTAATGAGTCGAGTGAGGGGTTTTCTTCTTCTTCTTCTGTTCCTAGCAAAATCCTTAATGCAGTCATTTACTGGTATTTTAGATATTTAAAGTTTTTTAAAAGTTCAAACAAGTCCCTGTTGTCATCTCTGCCAATGTAATGACACTGTTATGTGTAATTTATCATCAGTATGACATTTCAGCGGGACTGATGGGGAAGGGGAAATAACCAATTGCAGCATGGGACCTTGAAAGTTGCTGTTTCAAATGTCCTCCTTATTGGCAGAAATCCCTAAAAGAAAGTATCATTTCTCCTTTTGGCATTTCAAAAATCTTTGCAGTTGTATTTGATTAAACACTCTGTTAATGCCCAAGACAATTATCAATTTACCATCAAGGGCATTGAGTAAAGATATTCTGATATACATAGATCCCTGCAATTATAATCCAGCATCTGCCTTAGAGGAACACTCTTTTCCAGGCCCTATCCAAGGTACTGAATATAGCTAGTTCGCTACAGAGAGACAAGTTCCCGTGGCCTGAGTCATAATTAGGGTGGTTTTTCTGAGCTTTCCCAGACAGAAGAAGAAGAAGAAGAAGAGAAAACTCTGTTTAAAATTCCTGAGGAAAAAGTCTCAGCATGTTGGCACAGTTGGGGGAGCTCCCTGCCACTCACCCAGGGCCGGATTTAGTTTTGATGAGGCCCTAAGCTACTGAAGGTAATGACCGTTCCCCACATCAAATGGGGTGCGCATTTTGCGTGGTCGCGAGCAGCCCTCTGAGATCACGTTGCAGCTCCTGGCAGTTGGGTCTGGCACCGCCTTCCCAGGCTGGATACCTGTGGTCCACCTATTCCAGCAGCCGCCCAATCCCGGCTGGGGAGGTGTTGCCAGGGGGATTGGCCAGGTAGAGGGAGGGAACAGACAGTACAGGAGTCAGTCATTACCTGGGAAGCGGCCATTGGATCCAGAGCTTCCCCACCCTCCACTCCCTCAATTAATGCTTGTTATGCAGATTAACCTTTATTTTCCACAGCCACACAGGCACGCAGACGCTGCTATGACAAGGTCGCTGTTAAAGGGCCGGAAACGACTTTCCCTGCATTGGCAGGTTTCGCCTTTCCCGTAGCAATTCGTCACAACTTTGGCGGTTGCAGGCCTTGGGCGGAATCCTTTAGTCATCTACCTAAATTGGGGGGACGGGGGGGTGACCCCCGCCCCCATTGCGGCGGCAATACCAGGGTTCCTGTTAAAGGGGTCTTAGGGGGAGGCATTGACCATACGCCCAGAGGTCGTCATTGCCCTCCCCCTCCAGTGGCGGCGAACAGGGGGGCGGGCTATCTGCTTGAACATATGTTCTCCAGAGCTAGCCCACTCCCCACACATGCTGGATAACCCTTCCCAGGGGGGCTGGGAAGGATAAACGCCCAATGCCTGAGCCAAGGTTTCCCTACATCTGAATCTTAATAAAGTTGTGGCCAATTTAATCCCATAGAACGTTGTCCCGTGTCGTTATTTCCCTCAGGAGCTGCCCGGGGTTCGGGGGGACTCCACCTGACCACACAATGGGGCCCTTTATATGTCCAGCTGTCCTTTGTCAACAACAAATTGTCGCTGTTTTTTTTTGTGTTTAATGTATGCTATATGGTAATTTATGGACCTAAAGGTAAAGGTAAAGGACCCCTGACATTTAAGTCCAGTCGTGAACGATTCTAGGGTTGTGGTGCTCCTCTTGCTTTAGTGGCTGAGGGAGCCGACGTTTGTCCACAGACAGTTTTTCCGGGTCATGTGGCGATATATGATCACAGTGGCGAGATTGCCATATGTGCAAAGATGGAAGGACTTATTATTAACCAACTATGAAAGAATGGTTATTGAAATTAATGAATTTGGCTGAGATGGCAAAGTTGATGTGCTTAATTAGAGAAAAATCATTGTTGACATTTATTAATGATTGGGTACCCCTTATGGACTTTTTGCACAAAAAGGAAAATGAGGTTGTGATAGCTGGTTTTGAAGACTGAATAAAAGGTTGGTTTATAGAAAGTAAAAGCTGGGTGTTATTATGAAGCAAGAGTTTTGCAGAGAATTGGAAGACTTTTCCTTTTATCTCTTTTCATTTCTACGTTAAAACCTCTTGATATTTGTATTGATTCTGTACATCGCCTTTTCTTTGTTTTTCAAGGTTTTATAAAAAAAATGAAATGGAAATCTCCACCCTCTCCTGCTGCATTCGCTACGGATAAACTGCCTTGTCTAATACACAACTCGCTTCATAAGCACTGAGTCCTTGAGGCCCTGAGTGCTCTGGCTACCACAACCTCAACTGAGTGCTCTGGCTACCACAAAGTGCGGCACAGCCACGCATCCACGCTGGGAGGGAGCATGCACGCACTGCGTCATCACACCCACTGGCATGCACATGCTACATCACCACACCCTGCTATGTGTGAGAGTGACATCAATATGACGGGGCATGATGACATAGTGCGCATGCGCCTCAGTGATGGCGCATGGCTCTGGGCACCTGCGGTTGCGGGGACAAGCCCATGCTGCTGACAGGAGTGCCTGGTGTGCTCTGGCCCATGGGGTCATGAAGAGTCGGACACAACTAAACAACTAAACAACAACAGCACTCCTTTCCCAAACAGAAATATCTGTTGTGACTGGAATTGGAAGCCCAGATAACTGAGATGTTATAAGCCTCATCCACATGGCCTGAGCATGCTCGCTGAGCTTACCACTTGGATGCATATGAATTGGGTTTGTTTTGGGGGGTTTTCCTGTTTGCTCCCAGGCCTAATTCACTGCACAAGGATGCACTGGAAACTTCAGCTCTCATGCACCTCAGAAGCAAACATGCAAACAAAAGTTTGAAAGTCACCTGCTGCTGTGAGCAGTACAACGGAGTGAAATTTGCAATGTTCGGAGGAATTGTAAACATATAAGAATGGAAGCAATTGGGAAAGTTTTAAAGTTACAAACTGGAAATAGAATTCATAGGTGTTTTAATATTATGGGGAAAATACCAGTTACAATACAAATTTTAAATGCAAAATCTTGGAATAAACAACATATATCAGCTATTTTAAAAAATGGCAGTGTGGCATAGGATTTTCGAGTATAAAATGTCCTCCCCCCGGACCAGGTTTATTTGAGTACATTTCCACAAAGTCAGCCTTTTCTTTTTTAAAACCAAGTTGTAAATCACAATATGCCATTACATTCAGACTTTCACACTTAGAAAATATATATATTTATGTACAGGAATTTGCACATAGGTTTAAACATACATTACAGTTTAAGAACCCAGCACATTCCAAACAAAAAATGGCAGAAATCGTGTCCTCCCTAAAAGAGGGCACGTGTTGCTGTGAGATCTGCAGACTGACCTCTTGGTTGTGGGTGGGTCCATTGGATAGCCACAACACCCAATTGGTAGGTTCCTCGATGCTGGGTTTGAGTCTGGCCAATGGGGTTGCAGTCTAAACGGATCGAGGGACCTATATAAACCTATGCACATGACCCAGAGCTTCCTCTTTCAGCTTGTGCATCGGAACACCTGCCCACCTCTCCCTAATTTTAGGGCCTTTTGCTATTGACCTTGCTATGCCGTCGTGTGTTGTCTGTCATTGGGACAGGGGCACGGCAGGAATTTTCCCCACTTGGCTGATTGGTTGGTGCCACTTGGGTTTCGCCTGCCGCGTAGCAAATCGTCACAACTTGTAAAGTTGTGGATAGGCTCTGGTTCATGTGATAGGGATGGGGGAACGGTCTCGCCATCCCTATGTGAAGGGTATTCCGTTAAAGGAATCCAGGGATTCAACTTGGTTTGGTCAACCCCCAAGAGGGGGTTGTGTCCGTGCCTGAGTCCAGGGGAGCATCTGGGGAGTGAACAGAGTCTGTTCCCGGGCTTTTCACCTGCCTCAGGTGTTCACCCTTGGCTGACCTATGATGGAGCTCTGGGTCAGCGCTACCTGCAAGGGCGCAGGGAGCTAGTCGAACCAGAGCCTATGCAACCACTCACTTGATGTAATCAATAAAGTTGTGGCCTAAATTCTGCCAAAAACCAAATAAACTTTATATCAAATGTGTCTTTATTTAAGGGGGAGGTCTCTGGGTCTGAACACGCAATGCTAACGTTAATCCCGATACTCAGTAAGCAGGCACTGATTTCTAGAAGGAAGTTTTCTTCTTACCAATATAACTTAGCCAATATGGCTTTTAAAACATATTCTGTTATGTACTGAGTTGAATAGGATCCAAAAATGCAGCAGTCTGATTGGTCCTAGAACAATAGGATTCAGAATGCAGCAGTCTGATTGGTCCTAGAACAATAGGATCGAGAATGCAGCAGTCTGATTGGTCCGCAGGAGCCACCCAATCCAGCTCCAGCTGGAAGTGAATCCGCAACCTGATTGGCCTACAGGAGTATCCCGGAATTAGCCAATCACGTGGGGCCCATTGTGTAAATAATGTATATAAAGCAGACGTTCTGGGGAAACTTTCATTCCTCGCTACTATGAGCTGAATAAAGAGCATGAAATCCAATATTTCATATTCATTAGTGCAAAGTAATCCAGTGCCGGAATGAACTCGGAACAACTTGGATTTCAGTTAGCTTTGCAATATGGAAGCTAAAAGCCTGCATTGCTCTCTACTAACCGTGAACAAACTGGTCAAAATTCTAAGTCACTGCCTCCTAGATTCCATTCACCAGCCTCTTCATTATACAGACTATTTCCCCTAGTTGCCGCTCGGCTATCCTGTTTAAGCCATTTCCCTCCCTCCCCCAGAATAAAATTTCCTAATACAGGGAAAAGAATATTATGTGTAAAAAGACTTATTTAAACTTTAGTACAAGTTTATTTCAAGCTGGCAATAAGCAAATATTGGAAAAGCCATTTTGGACGTGATACAAATACATAATGAATGTAATTCAAGTAGAATTAATATGACTTAAATCCACATGGTTATGTGCAAAAACACAAATCTTACTGGTTTTAATCATAACACACTCTGTAATGCCTTCTAATTAATACATCATTAGGAATATGGATTTACTAGTTGCCTGTTTTTATTTATTCACTGATAGATAGATATAGATAAAAACCTAGCATCACAGGGTTATGAATAAGATTAGAAGTGTTAGTTTTAGAGCAAAGGGAAAAGTTTCTCCCTGCTTGTTTCTGGTTGCATCAGAAATTGCTGTAGGATATTTGGTAGTCTGTTCTGGTGTTCAGTAAAATAGATGACTCATCTTGGAGGGGGCATGCCATGCAGCTGGTTTTCCAACTGCAGCAATCATTTTTAATTATTCCTACATTTAAAGCTAAATATGACAGCTGTATTTCCATGCAATAGGACTCAGTTGCCAGATTACAGTAGTTTTGCAATCAGGAAATGGCTCATTTGAAGGTACTTCTTTCTTACAAAAAGCCGATTGATTTAGTAATAATACAGGACCCACCTCTGCAGCACATGAATCAAATTAGCGATGAGCAGATTTTCCCTGTCCCAATCTGCTATTGTTCCATGAATTGGCTATGCTCCACACTTTGTCCATAATGCCTTCTGGGTTTAACTTGGAGAGTTTCTAAAATTAACTCCAGAACTGGAGCATGTAGTTTCTTGCATCCTTGTGTTCCTTTAATTCATGCACATCTTTCCCTCTTCTAGATAACCAGTGTGTACGCAGCCACTTGTGTGTGTGGAAGAATACATTTTGGTATGACCATGCCCAATATGGCATCAAGACTCCTTTTCGCACTGTGTTTCATCAATACACAATATTTCATCAATACACTGAGATCCAGCGCCGAGGGCCTTCTGGCGGTTCCCTCACTGCGAGAAGCAAAGCTACAGGGAACCAGGCAGAGGGCCTTCTCGGTAGTGGCACCCGCCCTGTGGAACGCCCTCCCATCAGAGGTCAAAGCGATAAACAACTACATGACCTTTAGAAAATATCTGAAGGCAGCCCTGTTTAGGGAAGTTTTTAATCTGTGACATTTTGATATTTGTTGGAAGCCGCCCAGAGTGGCTGGGGAGACCCGGCCAGATGGGCGGGGTACAAATAATAAATTATTATTATTATTATTATTATTATTATTATTATTATTATTATTATTATTATTATACTTGTTCGTGTTGGTAAAGCGTGTCCCCCATAAATGAGGGCACATGTTGCGGTGCGACCCCCTACCTGACCCGGTGTCGTGGGTGGGTATTTTTGGATCAGCCACAACCCCTGATAGGTCGGTCCTGTGTTGCTGAGGTGCAATCTGACCAATGGGGTTTTTCAGAAGAGCAGCAATGCGGAACCTATTTAAGCCCATGAGAGGCTACTGAGCTTCCTCTTTGGGACTTTCGCATCAGAACACCTGCCCACCTCTCCCTATATTTAGGGCTTGCGCTTGACCTTGCTATGCCGTCATCTGTCATCTGTCATTGGGACAGGGGCACAGCAGGAATTTCCCCCACTTGGCTGATTGGTTGGTGCCACTTGGGTTTCGCCTGCCGCGTAGCAAATCGTCACAACTTGTAAGTTGCGGATAGGCTCTGGTTCAGGTGATAGACGTGGCACGTGACGTGGTCATGCCTATGCAAATGAAGGATATTCCGGTAGAGGAATCCAGGGACTCATTGGTTTGGCGTTCCCCAAAAGGGGTCCGGCCCGCGTCTGAGTCCAGGGGACATCAGGTCGGCTGATTGGTGAACCTTCCAGCAGCTGTCCCTAGTGTTCATCCTTGTCTGTCCTACGAATGCGGCTCTGGGTCAGCACTGCCTGCAAGGGTGCAGGGAGATAGTCTAACCAGAACCTATGCAACCACTCACTTGGTTGTAATCAATAAAGTTGTGGCCTAAATTCTGCCAAAAACCAAACCAAATATCTGACTCCTGTGTGAATTTGTTTTGGGGAAAGATAAAAGCATAGCTGTCAACTTTCGGCTTTGAAAATAAGGGATGCCGCGAGGGCGGTGCAATGGCACCAAGTAGCCTCGCCACCCTGCGCTCCAGAGGCTGAGCATGAACGGGTGAGCGAAAGAGCGAGCGCGTAGATGGCAGGCAGGCTGTCTGTCTGCTTGGGCGTGAGGGTCTGGCTGCACAAGGCATGCAAGCTCCGCCCCCAGTCGGTCTCAGACTCCTTATTGGCAGCCGAGCAACGCAGCTGAGGAGCCTCCCTGGCCGGCAGGGAGGGAGAGGAGCTGCTTCATTTGAAATCCGGGAAATTTAAGGGATATCAACAATCTGGGATAGCAGTGGGAAACGGCATTGGAATAAGGGAGTTTCCCACAAAAAAAGGGAGGGTTTACAGCTATGGGTAAAAGGTCTAAACATGCAACCTTGATGAACAAAATTAGGAATGAGTGCAAGTGCTGCTTACACACCACATCTGGTTTGGAGATTTTATCTTCCAATCCTCTGTATCCTGGCTGATCTGTTGTGAATTTCCTTTTTTCTTCTCTATTAATTTGTTTCCTTGTGTTAGGAAGACCGGTTGATAAGAACCTAGAATGGTTGGGAGTTGCTGCCACTACTGGTTGGTTTTTCCATACAAATAACTGGGCACCGCTGAATAATCCAGAGTGACAAGGAACAGCAAAGGCGATTGGGAAAGGGTCATTTGAGGACTCTTCATTGGCACAGAACTGCACCTACAGGAATGGATGTATCATGCCTGACATTCCTCCCTTTTTTTGTAGCTTAATGATGTTTTCTCGTGGGCATTCATGAGCTACTATCAGTAAGCTTAAGGGGAACAGATCTATTGACGCTGAAATGTAGCTGAAGGTTTTTAAGATCATGGCTACCCTTAGGCTTCCTGATCAATGGCACCTTGATTTAGTTTTGTGTACAGCAGTAAGTGGTTGATGTATTCCAGTTCCACTGATTTGATTTAGCAGCAAAACAGCTACCAACCTGGATTGTCAAGGTTTATCGTCAGCATTCAA
This sequence comes from Darevskia mixta, assembly GCA_034641385.1. Lineage (NCBI taxonomy): Eukaryota > Metazoa > Chordata > Lepidosauria > Squamata > Lacertidae > Darevskia > Darevskia mixta. The sequence continues at coordinate 177,004 of JAWWNH010000242.1, forward strand.
ATAAATTAATGCAAATTTGTTTTGATAGCAACAGCTACCTCCATGACAGTGTCTCTGATGGCATGTTAATTTGCTGCCATAGGTGTAAACTGAATTATTTCAGAGCTTTGCAAGGGATTTTACATAATCTTTTCTGAAACAACATGCTTGCTATCTGATGCTGTTATTAAGAGGCATCAGTGGAATCCTGCTAAAATAAAGGCAGTTGTTTAAAATCCAGGATTCAGAAACTGCATTGGTCAAAGGTTTTCTGACCCCCTCCAGCTCTTTTTCTCTTTTTTTCGTGGGGTGGGGCTAGGATTGGGGCAACGACATCTGGAATCCAAAATGTACAGGTTACTTCTTGCAGTGGCCCAGAAGATCTGGATGAGCATTAGGTTGGTGGAGATGTTGGATAAATTTAAAAGGGGTTCCTAGACTGGAGGTACCCCTCCCAGTAAATCGAAAGAAAAGGATGCAGGCTCCATGTGGAAAGATAGGCCTTTGTTGAAATACAGATGTGCATAGGGACATAATAAAGTAGTTGCATAAAGTAATTAAAAAAACACACAATGACAACAACAAGGTGAAGCTCAATCCAGATAAAACTGAGGCTCTGTTAGTTGGTGGCTCCCTAGTCCAGATGGATGGGAGGTTGCCTGCTCTTGATGGGGTTACACTACATGTGAAGGAGCAGGAACGTAGCTTGGGGGTATTCCTGGATCCTTTGCTGTTGCTTGAGGCTCAGGTGGCCTCAGTGCCACAGACTGCCTTCCATCGGCTTCAGCTGGTGGCCCTGCTTTGCCACTCTCTGGAAAGGGATAGCCAAATTTCTGTTGTCTATGCTGTGGCAACCTCTATGTTAAACTACTACCCGCTTGGACTACTGCAATGCGCTCTACGTGGGGCTACCTTTGAAGGCGACCCGGAAACTGCAATTAATCCAGAATGCGGCAGCTAGACTGGTGACTGGGAGTGGCCGCCGGGACCACATAACACCGGTCCTGAGAGAACTACATTGGTTCCCAGTACGTTTCCGAGCACAATTCAAAGTGTTGGTGCTGACCTTTAAAGCCCTAAATGGCCTCGGTCCTGTATACCTGAAGGAGGGTCTCCACCCCCACCGTTCAGCCCGGACACTGAGATCCAGTGCCGAGGGCCTTCTGGCGGTTCCCTCACTGCGAGAAGCAAAGCTACAGGGAACCAGGCAGAGGGCCTTCTCGGTAGTGGCGCCCGCCCTGTGGAACGCCCTCCCAGCAGAGGTCAAAGAGATAAACAACTATCTGACATTCAGAAAATACCTCAAGGCAACCCTGTTTAGGGAAGTTTTTAACCTGTGATATTTTAATGTATTTTAATATCTGTTGGAGGCCGCCCAGAGTGGCTGGGGGGACCCAGCCAGATGGGCGGGGTACAAATAATAAATTATTATTATTACTACAGTGCTTTTATATGTGGGGCTGCCTTTGAATACAGTTCTGTAAATTCTTAAACAGTTCAGGACCACAATGCCTTAAGGTCCACCTCTCCTCATATGAACTGACCCAGTAAATATAAAAGGTAAAGGACCCCTGGATGGTTAAGTCCAGTCACAGATGACTCTGGGGTTGCATGCTCATCTTTCAGGCTGAGGGAGTGGGCGTTTGTCCACAGACAGTTTTCTGGGTCATGTGGCCAGCATGGCTAAACCACTTCTGGTGCCACGGAACACCATGACGGAAACGAGAGCACACAGACATGCTGTTTACCTTCCCGCCACAGCGGTACCTATTTATCTACTTGCACTGGCGTGCTTTCGAACTGCTAGGTTGGCAGGAGCTGGGACAGAGCAACAGGAGCTCACCCCATTGCAGGGATTCAAACTGCTGACCTTCTGATCAGCAAGCCCAAGAGGCTCAGTGGTTTAGACCACAGTGCCAACCACGTCCCCCCGGACCCTGCAATTATCATCTGAGGCCTTTCTCCAACCAAAGCACCCGCAACATACAGATCTGGCATTTCCTATATCCACACAGAACCCCCCTGGCATTGAAGTGGTTTCCTTCCCCATTTGGTCCGCTCCAGGCCATCGCTGTGTCTTTATCTTCTTCAAAGGAGCAGGTGTCAATCACCTGACCAAAGTTAGGTGCTTAAATGGGTTTTTTCTGGGAGCACATGTGGAAAAGGCTTTATTGAAACATGGACTGGAGAGCCTGAAACAAAAAATCTATCCAGAATGTATAATTTGTTGCTTGAGTGGCATATGCAAGAAGAATTGGTAAAATCTGCAATGATAGACTGGGCTAAGGATGTTGGGCACAGCATAATGATGGAGGACTGCGAGAGATTGTGGAAGAAAGGAATCAAATTTACAGCATGTAATTTGTTAAGAGAGAATGTTATGAAAATGATATATAGATGGTATTTGACCCCAGTCAAACTTGCTAAAATCAATTCAATTCAAACTTTATTACGGTCCAGAGACCCAACAACTCATCACAAAACAATACACAATTTCGACAGCCCGTCCTCAGGTTACACAAACATTCTGTTCAGGCTAGGAATAGGGATAATTGGTTCTTGCAACCACCGATAGAAACTTCGCCACTGCTAATGTTCTGTCATTTGTCCGGTCTTCCAGTAGGAACCTGACATAGTAAGCCTCTGATTTTCCTGGGAAAGGTACTAGCAAGGGTAATATCAGTTCTTCCCTGGCTTGCTCGAATTTCACACAGTGCAGCAAAATATGTTTTATAGAGTCAATGTCTTGAGCACATGAGCATAGTCTGTCCTGGTATGGAACTCCTCTCAATCTGCCATCCAGCACTGCAGAAGGAAAGACGTTAAGTCTAGCTTTTGTAAATAACCTTCTGTAGTTTGGAACTGTCAGATTTTTAATATAAGATGTTAACTTAAAGGCATGCCCATATTTTACTCCTACTGCCAGCGGACTGCAGACTGCGTGTGATCGAAGTCGCAAGTCACTGTGTGCAATGTCCCAGAGTCTTTGCTTTAAAGTCTTTAGGGCACCTTCATAACCCAGGCAATAGAGTTGGGTGGGTGACAGACCAATAGAGGTGGCTTTTTTTGTCATTATTTTCTGCCAGTTGCTGACATACTCCTCATTGTTCAGGTGTTGATATAGACCCTCCCCTAGCTCAAACACTGCAATATTGAGCCAATGTTTTAGTGCAGCCCACCCTGCCTTAGTTGAAATTGGGCATTCACCAGCTTCTAATAAAAGTATGGAGTTGGGGACACAATTGGGTACCTGAAGCAGAGATCGCAAGAATTTTGCTTGAAAGCCATCTAGCTTTGGCAGGTCCCCATTATGCCAGACGTTTGCAGCATACAGGAGTTGGGGGACAGATTTTGCGTTGAAAACCCTTAAGGCTGCTGGTACATACTTGCCGCCCTTTTTGAAAAAGAACCTGAGTATGGCTAGCTTAGTGATCTCTGCCTTTTGAAGGGAGGTTTGCCAGTGGTACTTCCAAGATCTTGTATGGTGAAATGTAAGCCCAAGATAGCTGAAATATTTAACCTGTTCAAGGTTATGGCCATCCAACACCCAATTTGACCGGGAGAAGCTTCTTTTGAATACTAAGATTTTTGATTTCCCATAGTTAATGGATAAGCCATTTCCAAGACAGTAATCGGAAAACTTCCTTAGCAGATGTTTCAAGCCTGGTCTGGAACGTGAAATGATGGCCGCGTCATCTGCATATAGCAACAAGGGGGTTCGTCTCGTTCCTATTTTTGGAAGGTGTCCGTCTGGGTCCATTAGGCTCTCTTCTATGTCGTTTAAGAATAGACAAAACAATGTGGGGGCCAGGATACATCCTTGTCTCACCCCTCTAGTCATCTCGATATTGTTTGATAACTGTCCCTGACGACCGCATCGAACCTGCAATTTGGTTCCGTTATATAAAGCTTTTATGAGGAAGAGAAGTCGTTTGTCCTGTAATATCAAGTCTAATTTGGACCACAGCTGGGATCTGGGGATGGAATCAAACGCTGATTTCAGATCCATGAAGGCCACGAAGAGTTTGCCCTGTAGATGCTTGTTATACTTTTAAGCTAAGAAGGACAACATATGACAGTGGGCTAATGTTGAATGCTTCTCGCGAAAGGCTGCCTGGGCTTCAGATAGAATGTTATGTTCATTTATGAAAGTTGTCAGTTTGGTACTAAGGAAGTGAGCATACAACTTCCCAATTACTGAAAGCAGGCTAATTGGCCTGTAGTTGGAGGGTACATTTGTGTGGCCTCTCTTGAAGATTGGAACAACTATAGCGTGTTTCCAACTATGTGGTACTATGCCCGAGTTGTTTACTACCGTGAAAAGAGCCGCCAGAAGCGGAGCCCACCAGTGCTGGTTTGATGTAATCAGTTCCGCTGGGATAAAGTCTTTCCCCGGAGCCTTACCATTCTTCAGATTCTCAATCAATGTATAGGCTTCATCCACTGTTACTGGTCTCCAATGTGGAAGTGGAGCCAATTCTACCCTGTCGTCATCCTGGAAGTTGGGAGTGAGGTTTGAGTTTTCCATAAATATATTTCTGAAGTGGTTCTCCCAAACCTGAGCTGGGATGGCACAGCGGGGGGCTGGAGGGCTGGTTTTAATTGAGTCAGAGACCAGTTGCCAAAAAAGTTTAGTTTCATTATTTAGTGAAGCATTCAGTAACAGGGACCAGGAATTTTGTTCAGACTGCCTTTTTTTTGAGGCCAAGAGGGCTTTATACTCTTTTTTCATTTTGAGATAGGATGGGGGTAGGTAATTTAAACCGGCATTTCTATAGGCCAAATAGGCATTCCTTAAGGCTTCCTTCTTTGTACGGCACTCTTGATCAAACCAACAACACCCTTTAGCAATGCGAGGCTTGCATGCTGTGTTTATACTGACAGAGACCACATCCTGCAAGGACTCAATCAGATTTTCATAAGCTGTCAGGGAGGACTCTGCTGATGAGTTGTTAATTATTATTGATCTTAGATTAATTACAGTTTGTAGATTCAATCTACTCTCAGCTGCAATCGCTGTCTCAGGTGTCCATCTTTTCCTGCACCGTACTGGGTCATTTGCTTTATCTATGCCCTCGTATACTCTGTAAGAACGCTGACTTGAGTTTTGGCCAATAGTGGAGAGAATTAGAGGTAGGTGATCACTTTCGGTCCTGTTGTCAATGTTGAATTTTTTAATTGATTCAAAGGCCTCCCTGTTGGTGAGACAGTAGTCAACTGTGCTGGCTCCATTTGTATTTATAAATGTGTACTCTCCTTCTCTGTCCCCGGGTAGTGCCCCATTAGCAATGGTCAGGTCAAGACTTATTTGTAGAGAAGCCAGACAGAAGCCAGCATAATTGATTTGGCAGTCTTTCGAATGCCTGCGCGGGGGCGGGTTTAGAAGAAGGGCACTATTTTCCTTTAGCTCTCTTAATATTGGGAATTTTATTTCCAGGCTGTCATCATTAGAGCCTATTCTGGCATTCATATCTCCCATTATGTAAAATAGCGAGCTGGGGTACTTAATTTGGCAGGTGTACAGGAAACTGTGGAGTTTCCGCCATGTGCTCTCGATCTGTGTTTGCACTGAATGTGGTGGCATATAAACGGAGACAATGATGATAGTCTTAGGTTCCAGCTGCAATGTGATCCCCAGTGCCAGCTGCTCAAAGACCAAGAGCTCAGAAACCTGAGATGCTAAATGAGTGGCAACCAGAGTTGCTAAGCCCCCCCTCGGTCGTCCCCTTCCAAATGGTTTGGATGCCTTGATTTCGTAGACCTGGTAACCGTCCAGAACTATGTTGTCCGTTGCCCATCTATCATTTGCAGGACAATAAATGTTGGAAATGTAAGGAGGTGGAAGGGACATTTTACCATATGTGGTGGACCTGCCCAAGGATAAAAGCTTTCTGGGAAAAGATTTATAATGAAATGAAAAAAGTGTTGAAAAACACATTTGTTAAAAAACCAGAAGCTTTTTTACTTGGAATGGTGAACCAAGAGGTCCCCAAGAAGGATCAAATCTTCTTTATGTATGCCACAACAGCAGCCAGAATTTTGATTGCAAGGAACTGGAAGACACAAGAATTACCAACGATAGAAGACTGGCAGATGAAAATGATGGACTATATGGAACTTGCCGAGATGACCGGGAAACTATGCGACCAGAGGGAGGAGACGGTGGAACAAGATTGGAAGAAATTTAAAGTATACTTAAAGGACTATTGTAAGATTTAAAGATAGAAAAAAGTTGGAAGAAACGATAGCTTACAGATTAGAAAAATAGGGCTAAGTAATATAGATGTATGATTGATGGTTAAGACGTTTATAAAATGAGAACATAAGAAAAAATATTTAAAGATGAGAGGAAATTACTAAAGATGAATAACAATGAAACGCAGCAGAGGGGACGTGAGGAAGTCACCCCAATATGACTAGACAAGATGAAAGGGAAATTATGATGCATGTTTGTGTTATTGTTTTTGTTTTATGCATTTTGTATTTTGTTATGCTTTTTGTTTTTTGTATGTTGTTCATTTGATTTTGTTAAAAACCCAATAAATATTTTATAAAAAAGAAAGAAAGAAACATGGGCTGGAGAACACAAAATGGCCAAGGCAAAAATGGAGCATCTTATTATTTCTGTCTCATACCCTCTATCCCTCACAAGTATGGTCAGCCTTGGCTTAAATTCATATTAAATTTAAATTTAATATGAATTTAAATTCATAATAAATTGAATTAAATTGGCTTAAATTCATATTAAGGCAATTGATTTGATCGCTGCTTTGTTTCAATCTCTGAAAAACATGGTGGTTCACCGAACACGTATACTTGGGATGGCACTATTCCTTTTATGGGAGATTACGTAAACTGGACACTGCCGTTCGAAACCCCAACAGCATAGCTGTCTGATTCCCATTCCTCCTCTTCTTTCTTATAAAAGGGGAGAGGTGTTGTGCAAGCTGGAACTGCTTGGAGCTTAAAATGAGTGTTGAAGGAGACCAATATAGGCAATGATGCTGGGCCAGATGTGTAGGAATTAGGACATGATCAATAATATTGCTTTCATTGCTTAGTGAGAAGATGCCTTCCTCTGTTGTGCTTGAATAAATTATTAAGCCATCTAAAATTAATGCAACTGAGAGGAATCATGAGGATCCTGTATGATGATTGCTGAAGAGTCCTATAATCTCTTAAAAACTAATTTCCTCAGTAATTGACATAGAATGTGGAATTAATTCTTCTGACCTGCAAAACCTCTGCGGAATTTATTTCCAGTACAACAGCAATTAGTACAGAGTTTATGTTCTGCTTTCCAGTGGAAGATGAACACATACGTGACTGGGGAATACTGGTCCTAGACTGGGATGTCATACTTGTCATTTGTATGTATGATACAGGAGTAACTCTCAGCTCATTGGAAGCAGATGGTCCTGATTAATTCTATGCAAAAAAACCCAAACCCTCATCGCATCCCTACACAGGGAAAGACAGCTTTTCTGAACACAGGCACTGCCACAACCTGGAAGTGGCTGGAAAAGGGCATGGGATGTAATAGGGTGAAGGAGGAACGCAACCCATGTGCAAAATGGTTGTTGCCAGTACTCAATGAAGGACGAAATTGAGGTCCGATATTGTAGGACTTGTAGATATATTAATGGCCTGTTTTCATACTTATGCTCTCAAAGAGGAGTTTTTATCCAACCAAGTACTTCAGTTGTATATCTTGATGGTGAGGGTGATGTTATTACCATGGCGCCATCATAATTCTCAACAATTAATTCTCTATCTGTTGGTTGCCACTCTCTAGTGATCTCTCAAGGTTCATGGTTTTAAAAGAGTCGTGATCATTGCCATTTCCGAAAAACTGACTCATAAAATACATTCTGCTAGGGGTGATGTAGACCCCTCTGACTTTGTTTCTGCTTTGGGACAATTTCTGATTTATGTGACCAAGCAATCTTGTGGTTGGCACATTCCTACAAAAGAGGAGTTTATTTGGCAACATTCTCAGCCAAAATAGCTTCCTCGTTTAAACTGATTAGAATTATGTGATGGTTGTATATGTGAAATAAGCCTGAGTCAATTATTTTATTGAAATTTTACTGAATGTTCATTTGACGTTAACTTTTCAAATTTAGCAGATGCTTGAAAAATTCCGTATTTGTTAGCCAGTTTATTAACAATATTTCAGAACTACAGATACTGGAAAGCTGTGTTCAATGCTGTTGTATCTCTACTTTTATCACATTATAGGTCTTAAAAGTGCCATCCATAAATAGTTTTTCAGTTCAGTAAAGCCACACATTTTCCATAAATTTCCCGAAAGTTTTCTCCATCTCTTTATTACAACATGGAGCTGTGAGTGGTGATAGTCCTGGGCCAATTTTTTGTTTATACCGGTATTTATGTTGGATATCAAATATAGCAGAAGGACAAGAGTTTAGTCTCTCTATCAGATCTAGTACAATCCGATAAACTATTTTTAAAGTTTGTTGATAGAGTTCCCTGCTCAAGAATTATGGATCTGTCTGGATGAAACCAATTTCTTAGATAGGTTAGCATAGCGGCATCATAATATTTATAAACGGGGGGAAATATGTAAAGAGAAAGAGCCAGTGTGGTGTAGTGGTTAAGAGCGGTAGACTCGTAATCTGGTGAACCAGGTTCGCTTCCCCGCTCCTCCACATGCAGCTGCTGGGTGACCTTGGGCTAGTCACACTTCTCTGAAGTCTCTCAGCCCCACTCAACTCACAGAGTGTTTGTTGTGGGGGAGGAAGGGAAAGGAGAATGTTAGCCGCTTTGAGACTCCTTCGGGTAGTGATAAAACGGGATATCAAATCCAAAATCTTCTACCAATCCATGGAGGTATAGCCATGATGCAAGAGAGAGAATAAGCTATTCATTGAGTGCTAGAGTTTCTTCTGTCAAAAGCAGAGGAGCTATGTGCCTATGCTGAGTCTGGTTTTTCCCATCACAATGTACATTAGTAATGGATGGAACCACCATGTTTTGCTCCATAGACCTTTGGGGGGGGGTTGGGGGGGCACATTTTTAGAAACCATCAGGCTCTGAAGTCTCTCAGCCTCACTCACCTCATAGATTGTTTGTTGTGGGGGAGGAAGGGAAAGGAGATTGTTAGCCGCTTAGAGATATCAAACCCAAACTTCTTCTCTTCCTCCTCTTCTTCTTCTCATATGTGGTGGTCTTGTAGTAAGGTTAAGGCTTACTGGGAAATGATATATGATGAAATGAAAAGGATGTTTAAAGTAACGTTTGTAAAAAACAAAACAAAAACCAGAAGCTTTTCTTTTGAGAATTATAGGGACAGAACTACCTAAACTGTATAGAAACTTATTTATGTATGCAACTACAGTGGCAAGAATGTTACTTGCCCCAAAATGAAAAGAAGCAGAAGTCCCAGTAAAGGAACAATGGATAAAAAAATGTATGAAATGTGCAGAAATGGTGAAACTCACCAGAAGAATAAGAAATCAGCATAACAAACTTTATAAGAGAATGGAAATGCTTTATTGAATATTTACAGATAAATTGTAAATAGATAAAAACACAGGCAGGATTATTGTAACAACGTGCCATTTCACAAGAGTACATATTTAAGGAAGATGAATAAGTGAGCAAATTAAGTTAATTAGGATATGCAGAAGATATTAAAAATAAATTTAAGGAACTGCAGAAAGAGGGGGAAGGAAGGCAAGTTTTCAAATGTCAAAATGATTGTATAATCAGTGAAATGTATAATTAATTTATCAATGTTAATCCATTAACAAGTCTTATCCTTGCAATAACAGTTTCTAGTTTTTAAGTTCCAAGCAGATATAGTCAAACAGATTTCCTAGATGCCCCATTTTCTTTGCAGCAGCTATTAAATTGGAAACCAAAATGTGTTTAACTTCAGGTGATCTCAACCTCCTCCTAAACTCTCTCTAAACTGGATATTATGAAAAACCAAGGCCACAACTCCCTGAACTGATAAAACGCGGCTGAATTTACAAAGCATAATAAACATACACAAATAAATAATGTTGGCGTATATAGTGGATTAGATTCTTTATATTTTTTTAATAAAATGGTATGCCTTTTTAATCTGTAACTTACCCTTATCACAGACCTCATGATGAAGAACGCAAACATTGTTAAACCTTATTTTTAAAAATGTGTGTTTGTGTTTGTTTGTGTGTGTAGAATGTATGAGTGTCTTGCCCAACGTATCTAGATGAAGGTCATCTAGTCTTTGTTATGCACTCTGATAGAGTTTTTCTCGTGTGCTCGTTTGATCCTGTTTTCGTTACTTATTTCTTACATTATTTGCCTGAGTGCCAAACACTCATTTCTTTTGGACTGCATTGTTTTATGAGCGAGGACACCACCTTGTATGGATCATTATGTAAAAGGTGTAAGATCCAGTGATTTGCATTCATTAATTCATCAGCAGCAATTTCTCAACCCCCGCTGGAGTCTCAAGGCCTGCTAATGGAGCACTTCTTTCCACCTTTGGCTCACACTGTATCATCTGGATCATCAAATTAATCTCCCATTTATTGCGAAAAACCTCATTTGGAATACACTCTCTTACTGCCTGCCCTGACAGAAAGCAGAAATATATATGGGTGACTGGAATTATTCAGGAGAGAATTGCAGCAAAAATGCAGAGGGGGTGGTGACTTGCTTTTCATCCTTTCCTTAATGAGGCAACTTTCATATGCAACATGTTGTATTGATAAAAGGCACATTTATTAATGGGATGCCTCGATTTTTTTGCGCTGCGTGAATTTTTTTGGAGTTATTTCTGGGCTCCTGCTCACATGAAATATTCAAGGAATGTTGAGAATAGCAAGGAATAATTTGCATAAAGCATATAACTTTCCGCTGGGGAGGGGTTAATTCACATTTCTACCCATGGAAATGAGTTAGGGAGCCAATTCCTTGTCAAGATATTCTGCGGGCGTCATTGCTCTCCCCCCCCCCCGAGGTTCCATTTAGAGAGGCTAGGCAGGATGTCCTCCTGTTTTTAGACTACATATTATTTTTGTTCAGAAGCACCTTGATCTTTTGTGAGGCATAAAAAACAACCCTAATATATGCTCCTTGGGGTAAGTTAGAACTGATTGCATTGTTGCACACCACTCCAATCTCTGAGTGGTGTGAGATTCCAGGGGTTCCTGACGCTTAAGAGCATTCATGTTTCCTTTTGAAATGAGGCACAGTGGAGCCTGCTGGTGTCTTTATGATATATGGTTTGCTTACACATATATACACTAGAATAAATGTTCCCAAGAACTCAGGCTGAATGTTTTAGCATAAGAGTAAGTTTACTCACAAGTATAATCAAACAAAATTCACTATTTCCTATTGGAATACAATCTTAAACAGTAATAATAGTTTTACAAAGAAAAGTCTTTTGAAGATGAAAGTTGGGGCTTCTGAGATACGAGAACTGGAACCCAGGACAGGGCCCTGATATCTTAGAACCATTATGTATATTGTTTGTATTGTTTAAACACAACTATTGTTTTGATTAGAATCATTGAAACCTTAGACTCTGATGCATTCTGTTATTTTGTTATTTGATACCACCAGCTGAAGAAGGCATCGTCCGAAACAGGGCCCTGTCCTGGGTTCCAGTTCTCGTATCTCAGAAGCCCCAACTTTCATCTTCAAAAGACTTTTCTTTGTAAAACTATTATTACTGTTTAAGATTGTATTCCAATAGGAAATAGTGAATTTTGTTTGATTATACTTGTGAGTAAACTTACTCTTATGCTAAAACATTCAGCCTGAGTTCTTGGGAACATTTATTCTAGTGTTAATTGGAACAAGAACTCCTACTTCTTTTGATACACATATATACAGCCTGAGACTAAAAGGCTGAAAAAGGTAAAGGACCCCTGGATGGTTATGTCCAGTCAAAGGCGACTATGGGGCATAGCTGTCAACCTTCCCTTTTTTGGCAGGAAATTCCCTTATTCCAGCGCCGTTTCCCGCTGCTATCCCGGATTGTTAGATATCCCGTAAATTCCCGGATTTCAAAGGAAGCAGCTCCTCTCCCTCCCTGCCGGCCAGGGAGACTCCTCAGTTGCGTTGCTCGGCTGCGTCGCTCACCAATAGTTACAGAGAATAGGATGTCATTAGGCAACAGCACTGTTTGTGCTTTGCTTGCATGTAAAATCAACCACTCTGGCCCAGCCCACAAATACACTCCTTCCAAAAGAGTGCTAAAGGATGCAAAGTCTGCAGCACGTTTGTATAAGTCATTAATGGATGCCAGAGAGCCAAAAGAGTGAACCTGATCAATCCCCCCATGAAGAATTGACGCTTTTGAATTGTGGTGCTGGAGTCTCGTGGACTGCAAGAAGATCAAACCGATCCATTCTGAAGGATATCGGCCCTGGCTGCTCACCGGAAGGACAGATCCTGAAGCATCGCATCAGACTCCCTGAAAAAGAGACCCTGAGGTGGGGAGAGATGATGGTGTGTAGCCTGCTGTAAATTAATTTGTAGCCTGGGGGGCTTAGCGCGGCATGGACTGTCCCCGAGAACCGTAGACTGTCCCCGGGACAGGTGAAGCTGCTGATCCCTTATTTTCAATTCTGAAAGTTGACAGCTATGCTATGGGGTGCGGTGCTCATCTCGCTTCAGCTGGCGTTTGTCTGCAGACAGCTTTCCGGGTCATGTGGCAAGCATGACTAAACTGCTTCTGGTGCAACGGGACACTGTGATGGAAGCCAGAGCGCACAGAAACGCCGTTTACCTTCCCGCCACAGCGGTACCTATTTATCTACTCGCACTGGCATGCTTTCGAACTGCTAGGTTGGCAGGAGCTGGGGCAGAGCAACGGGAGCTCACCCCATCACAGGGATTCGAAGCACTGACCTTCTGATCGGCAAGCCCAGGACGCTCAGTGGTTTAGACCACAGCGCCACCTGCGCCCCTAAGCTGACCCTACAATGGAGGGGTTCACAGCATCAGCACCCCAAAAGGGCCTTGCTTCCCAAGTAGGTGCAGCCCTGGATTCAAACAGAAATCAAGCATCGCTATGTCTCTCTCAGTTCCCAGATTGCTGCTTTTGCCTTCCAGGTCACACGACTTCACTCTCTGCTCTCAGTGCTGGCTCTTTCTTTCTTTCTAACAAAGGAGGGGCCCCACCTCCCCACCCATATGCCGTCTCCCACAGAGCCCCGTTCCTCTGTTCCCCTTAATGGACCATCACCCAGGTGCTCGCCTCATAAGGAAGATAGCATGGCTTATATTTCAACACTTGCTAGATCCAGGGGTTACAAGGGTCTCGGCACACAGTCTACTTCCACACCCCAGTTTCTATAACAGGATCTATATCTCCAAAAGTTTAAGGTCTTTTGGGAAATTTAACCCATGCCACAGTGCCTCAAGTCTTAATTCAGGATGCTGATCAAGGGCACTTTGGGCTTCCACTAGCAGCCAGAATTAAGACTTCATCCGTTTTCATTGTCAAAATTGCTCGGGGAATTTTACATGCATTAGGAAGCTGAAAGTCCAAGATGCCTCAATTACTAGAGAAGTCTGAGAATGGGTCTTTTTTCATCTTTACGTGGCTGGAATGTAGCCTACAATATAAAGGTACAAGTCATCAATTGATCTGCCTACTCTTCCCCTCTGATCACGCTCGCCCTTGGTGAGCAGCTTCCAGAAGGTTCCTCATGAGGGAATGCAGGCTCCTCATCCCTAAGCTAAGGAAAATGGGAGATGAAATGATCCCCACAATAGTCTGCGTCCATATCACCTAGGAAGCCAGAAATTAGGCTCACCTTAAGACTACCTGTTAGAAAAATTAAGGTAGTACATCAGTAACACTGTGTGTGTGTGTGTGTGTGTGTGTGTGTGGAGAGAGAGAGAGAGAGAGAGAGAGAGAGAGAGAGAGAGAGAGAGAGAGAGACCTTGGTTGTAAAATACTTCAAAGCAGATTGTTGTTGTATAGTCTTTTAGTCATGTCCGACTCTTCGTGACCCCATGGACCAGAGCACGCCAGGCACTCCTGTCTTCCACTGCCTCCCGCAATTTGGTCAGACTCATGTTGGTAGCTTCAAGAACACTGTCCAACCATCTCGTCCTCTGTCATCCCCTTCTCCTTGTGCCCTCAATCTTTCCCAGCATCAGGGTCTTTTCCAGGGAGTCTTCTCTTCTCATGAGGTGGCCAAAGTATTGGAGCCTCAGCTTCAGGATCTGTCCTTCCAGTGAGCACTCCGGGCTGATTTCCTTCAGAATGGAGAGGTTTGATCTTCTTGCAGGCCATGGGACTCTCAAAGCAGATTACAAAAGATAAAACAGTAAAATCAAGAAAGATTTACAGCACTACTTTAAAACATACAAAAGTTGATATACTAAAAAAGATTAAAATTGCCTCAACTTTCTACGCATCTGGGCAGGCTTGTCCAAACAGGAATGCTTTTAGCAGGTGCCAAACAGAGTACAATGAAGGCATCAGCTCGATCTCAATAGCCAGGGAGTTCCAAAGAGTATTAGTTGAGGACACTGCATTTTCTTTCCATTTTCATTTTCCTGTTTTTATTTAGATTAGTTTGTTTCTAATTGTATTGCATTGTGTGTTCAGACCCAGATGAAACCCAAATGGCAACAGCCAATCAGCCAAGTGTGGAAATTCATGCCGTGCCCCTGTCCCAACGACAGATGACACATGAGGGCATAGCAAGGTCAAGCGCACAAGCCCTAAAAGTAGGGAGAGGTGGGCGGGTGTTCCGATGCACGAGCCGAAAGAGGAAGCTCTGGGTCATGTGCATAGGTATATATATAGGTCCCTTGATCCATTTAGACTGCACCCATTGGCCAGATTACACCCAGCAACGAGGGACCTACCAATCGGGTGTTGTAGCTATCCAATAGACCCACCCAGATCTAGGAGGTCAGTCTCCAGGTCTCACCGCAACACCTGCCCTCTATTAGGGAGGACACGCTTTATGAAAAGAAAACCTTCATAAAATTTCATGGTGTGGGGGGGGGGGACAAACAATAATTGTAAGCAATCAAATTCTTAGAACTGCAGTTCAGGTATTATGTGGCACCTGTACTCATGCCAATTCTACCAATCAAAGTAGTTGAGTGGGCAAATGTGGGGTAAGTTGATTTCATAGGACAACTGGTCCCAAGTTGTAAGGGGCTTTATATCCTAATAGCAACACTCTGAACCTGGCCTGGGAGCAAATTGGCAACCAGTGGACACCTCTGAACACATGCAAGTGTTACCTGTTGACAAGGCCTCAAGGTCAAGAGAATGTTGAGATGTGGCGATTGTGATGCCCCTTTCAAATCCTTGACTCTGTTTTGGATGGGGCGGGGAAGGCTCTGTGAGCAGCCAAGAATGCATATAGTTTGCAGAGTCATTCCCTGGCAAGATCTGCCGGATCTGTCCTTTGCTATTAATATGTTTCTGAGAATCCTCTCTTGCCGATCACAAGGCCTGTCCTTGCACATTGATGATAAGGACAAATGCCATCCATAGCAGCCATTGTTTATTCCTACTCGCTCATTTCTCAGAGCTCCTTAATCTCTTTTTGCATCTGAGTTGGCCACATAGGTCAAGCTGCAATCTATACCAGCATGCTAATGATGAAACGTATAGTTAAAAGTCCTCCAATATCCATCAATAGTCTAATTAATTGCTCAGGCCAAACCTTCAGTCTGGGTACATGATGCACAACCCCCTGTCCCTCTCTACTCTACTCCATCCTGTCTTTCCTTTAATACAATGCATCATCACTCTTCCCTACTTCTCTCTCAGCAACCGTATGAGACAAAGTGAGCTGAAATATTGATGCAGCTGACTCATCCCCTTTTAATATGCTCCTTCAGCTAGGAGGCGTAATGCCATTGGATCTAGTTTTTAAACTAGTTATGGTGCCCTGGAAAAGAAGGATGTAGATTTGCCACATGGAACACAGCCTCGTGCACAAACGAAAGGGTTGAGAGGTAAAACAGTAGGAGTAGGGATGACTGGAGCCAGAAAACCAGTCCTAAATCATCGGGATTATATATTGATGGTAAGCCACAGCCTTATAGGTCCCTGGCTTTGAGGGTGACCTTTGTCTAGGGATGTTGGAGAATTCAAATGACCACAGAAATGGGAGCAAGATATTGGCAATGTTTGCTTAAATGTTCTAGGTCCAGAAAAGAAATAAATCCAGCAAATACAATTGATATTTGCTGTTGCTGTTGCTTTGAGTTCACAAACGATACACAATTTGCTACGTTTCCTGTTTGCATTGAGTTTCCTTGGCAATGAAATGAATGGGGTGATTTGCGTAGGGGACATAATTTCATCACAATGGACAAGAGGATGAACAATGTAGGTTTTGGTGCAAGATAGATTGCAATGGAAAGGTATCAGTGTTTCACACAACCAGTACCTACCACACTGAGAGCCAGTGTGGTATACTGGTTAAAAGTGGTAGACTCGTAATCTGGTGAACCGGGTTCGCTTCCCCGCTCCTCCACATGCAGCTGCTGGGTGACCTTGGGCTAGTCACACTTCTCTGAAGTCTCTCAGCCCCACTCACCTCACAGAGTGTTTGTTGTGGGGGAGAAAGGGAAAGGAGAATGTTAGCCGCTTTGAGACTCCTTCGGGTAGTGATAAAGCGGGATATCAAATCCAAACTCTTCTACTCTTCTTCTCTTCTTCTAAATACAGAGCTGATAGTAACACAACTGGGGTCACCAAAGAGCACACTTAAGAAACATGAGTGGGATTTTTCAGCACTTGAATTGAAACTCACCTGCAGACAAATGGAGAGAAAGCTTGCACACCATTGTGCTACCCACCATTCTAAGTGTGCCAATCTTCAGATTATGTCAAGCAATACTTCCAAAGGGTGGGAAGAGTTCAGGCTTCTCAAACAAATGAAAATCAACTAGTACCTTAAGATCTATCACCCACAACCAGTTGCAAAGGATATACAATTAGAACAAAAGAACAAGGTGTCTCTGAGCACATTCTAAGCCAAAGAATTTGTTTTTAGTACCAGAAATTGGCTAAACTCATAGTCCTTCCACACAGAAGTCCAGTCTTGGTCATTTGCCTTCATTTTAGCAGTGTAATGAATGTAGTTGGTCACGAGTATGTGTAATTATTGAAGCCTAACAATAGATTCTCATGTCATTCCCCCCTTCCTATACAAAAGAGTGCAATTAAAATCACCCAACATACTTTGGTCCCCGTATATGTATACAGTGGTACCTTGGTTCTCAAATGCCTTGGTTCTCAAATGTTGAAAACCTGGAAGTAAGCGTTCCGGTTTTCGAACATTTTTCAGAAGGCGAACATCCGATGCGGCTGTCGGCTATTGTTTCCGGGGCGCCTGCACCAGTCAGAAGCTGTGCCTTGGTTTTCGAATATTTCGGAAGTCAGACGGACTTCCGGAATGGATTAAGTTTGGTGTTTTTGTTTTTGCTATTTATGTTGTGTTTTTGGTTTTTGAGGCTTTTTCGGTTAATTTGTTTTTGTGGCTGTGTGGAACCCAGTTCAGCTACTGATTGATTGATTGTGTGACTGCGGAAATGGATAAAAGCCCCTCATCCAAACAATGACTATCATCAGTGCAGGTAAGATTTTTAAAAAAATTTTTTATCATCTACAACACTGTCTTATTTATTTTATAGCACAGTACATTGATTATTGCTTTCATTTTATGGATCAATGGTGTCGTTAGATAGTAATATTCATGTTAAATTGCTGCTTTAGGGGTTGTTTTTAAAAGTCTGGAACGGATTAATCAATTTTGCATTGCTTTATGTGGGAAACCACACCTTGGTTTTGGAACGCTTTGGTTTTGGAAATGATTTCCGGAACGGATTAAGTTTGAGAGCCAATGTACCATTGTAGGTTGATTGTGAGCATGCATTGCCATAGGCCCATCAAAACTTTAGAATTAATAAAGACAGTCTCCATTTCATCATTGCATGAAGCATTCTTTGGAGTTTTTAGCAACTAGTTTCATAAATAAGCAAGCACAATATTTGAAACAGAATTTTTCATACACAAACTAGCTGGATCACAGATACTCATGAGAGACTGGAAGATTAAACTGTGTTTTTTTAGAACAATAAAATGGTTGAGTATATCCCCAGGCTATAACTTCAGAACGGTTGGTACACATTTTGCCTCATTTTCTATTGCATGGATCCTTAGTTAATGCTCCCTGTCCCAAATAACTAATAAGCATAATCAGAACTTATTTCTGGGTACCGGCATGTGAAACTGTATCTGGTGGATTGGGCAGTGGACTCAAGAACGCAGCAGGAATCTGCAGGTGTAATTCCCATCCAGTTACAAAATGCTCCTGGATCTGTGTGGTGCCTAGTTGGATTAAGCCCTCTTTGAACATTCAAAAGCGAGCAATTATAATCACATGAGAGAGGGTTGTGTGTTCATTCACCTGTCTAGATCACTGCGGCACCTTATGCATGGGGCTGCCTCTGAAGACGCGGGTGGTGCTGTGGTCTAAACCACTGAGCCTCTTGGGCTTGCCGATCGGAAGGTCAGCAGTTCGAATCCCCACGACAGAGGGAGCTCCCATTGCTCTGTCCCAGCTCCTGCCAACCTAGCAGTTCAAAAGCACACCAGTGCAAGTAGATAAATAGGTATCGCTGCAGCAGGAAGGTAAACGGCATTTCTGTGCACTCTGGTTTCCATCACAGTGTCCCGTTGCTCCAGAAGCAGTTTAATCATGCTGGCCACGGCTTGGAAAGCTGTCTGCGGACAAATGCTGGCTCCCTCAGCCTGAAGCAAGATGAGCGCCGCAACCCCATAGTCACCTTTGACTGAACTTAACCATCCAGGGGTCCTTTAACTTTTTGCCTCTGAAGAGGGTTTGGAAATTTCACCTGGTGCAGAATTCATGGCCAGGTTGCTCCCTGGAGCAAGACAGTTTGAACATATAACAGCAATCCTGGCTCAACTTCACTGGCTTCCAGTTAGTTTCCGGGCCCAATTCAAAGTGCTGGTTTTGACCTATAAAGCCTCAAAGAAGAGTTTGGATTTGATATCCCGCTTTATCACTACCCGAAGGAGTCTCAAAGTGGCTAACATTCTCCTTTCCCTTCCTCCCCCACAACAATCACTCTGTGAGGTGAGTGGGGCTGAGAGACTTCAAAGAAGTGTGACCAGCCCAAGGTCACCCAGCAGCTGCATGTGGAGGAGTGGGGACGCGAACCCGGTTCACCAGATTACAAGTCGACCGCTCTTAACCACTACACCACAGTGGCTCTCAAACAACTCAGGACCGCAATACCTCAAGGACTGCCTCTCCCCATAGGAACTGACCTGGTTCCTGCCATCATCATCTCGGGCCCTTCTTTTTCTGCCTCCTCCGCAACAAGTCTCACTTGGTGCCTTCATTATGCATCTTTAAATGCTGGGCAAAAAATGTTCCCCTTCTCCCAGGCCTTTGGCTGATCTATGCCCTTTTAAACTGGAGGGGGGTATAGTTTTGTTTGTTATCATGTCCTGTAGTTTTGTGTTTTTATATTGCAAACCACTCTGTGATCCGCAGGTGAAGAGTAATAAATAATCATAGAATACTGCACCCCATCTCCTTCCTTCTTCTCCTCTCACTCGCTGGATCATCACCTTGTCGTGGTGAGTGGGCTTGCACGTTCCTATGACCCTTGTGAGCAAAGCCGTCAAGGAATCTCGTACTCCCAGCAGGGTCACCCAAAGCAGTAAGGTCAAAGGGAAGGAGCTAGACAAAGAATGATCCAAGAAGTCCCAGGGGAACCTATTGCTGAGGCCGCCGCTGTGAGCTGGACCCCTGAGCCTGAAATGAGCTTCTGTGAAGGTACCAATGCATGAACCTCTATGATTAAGTTGTGAAGAACTTTTGGAATGTAAGACGAAGGAAAAAGAAGGCATCATGCCCCATTCTGCATTCAAGAACAACATACTTTCAGTGACTGAAATTTTCCTTTTAGCAAAATGAAAGTTGATGGTTTATAAAATATTTATTTTTTTCCTGTATAATGCTTTTTAATTAAAACAACATCATAAAGACTAACAAGCTCTGGGAGTTTTCGCGTTCCACACACTTAGATCAATTATTCTAGTTAAAGGCAGGTTTTATGATTCGCTGTTTGCTGTTTATTTTATTCTATTTTTAATTTTTCACTGCCAATGAACAATACTGGGTCAAAATCTGAAATGCAGATTCCACAAACTTTTTTAAAAAGAATGTATTGTGTCCTTACTTTTCTGATATAGAAAGGCACATTTTGGTGGAAAACAAATACAAATAGATTATTCTAATGCATTTGTTCACATGCTAGAAAAGAAACTGTCAATATAATTCAATACATTCTTACTATAAGCCTGAGACCAGTGAATTGGCCAGTCATTACGTGAAGATCAGCCTCATCACCTAGGAATGGGCAAATCAGTCAATTTTGGCTTCTTTCAGTTTCTCATTTTTTCCAACACCCCATTTCTACATCAATTGGTGATTCTCATACATACATACATAGATACATACATACATACATACATAATATGCATGTATCTTCCTGTACATTTCTCTTAATATATGGACATGCAACACTGAGCAGCCTCTGACTGGCAGCCACCACTGCCTCTTTCTAGAGTGTTCCCTGAAAATTGTATGTCTGGAGCATTCTGGGAGCAGAATTGGCAGCTGCCCTGCAAATGTTTTCCTTCAAAGTAAAATAAAGAGCTGCCATTACATCAGGACTGCAGCCGATGGCAAGCCTTGCCTATCTCCAGGCCCCACCCACCCAAACACACACACCCCCAAGTTTGGGGAGAATTTACAACCCTCCCTTTTGTATTTCCCCCAGTCTGAACATCTCCCCATATTTCACAGAAGAGAATAAGCCATGCTTATAATGCCATTGTACTAAGGGAGGCAGTGGAAGACAGGAGTGCCTGGCGTGCTCTGGTCCATGGGGTCATGAAGAGTCGGACACGACTAAACAACAACTAAGGAAAGCAGCCAGAGGCTTCTCTACACAGCCAAAGCCATAGGGCTATGGGTAGGCAAACTAAGGCCCGGGGGCCGGATGTGGCCCAATTGCCTTCTCAATCCAGCCTCCGGACGGTGCGGGAATGAGCGTGTTTTTACATGAGTAGAATGTGTCCTTTTATTTAAAATGCATATCTAGGTTATTTGTGGGGCCTGCCTGGTGTTTTTGCATGAGTAGAATGTGTCCTTTTGTTTAAAACGCATCTCTGGGTTATTTGTGGGGCCTGCCTGTTGTTTGTATATGAGTAGAATGTGTCCTTTTGTTTAAAATGCATCTCTGGGTTATTTGTGGGGCCTGCCTAGTGTTTTTTATATGAGTGGAATGTGTCCTTTTGTTTAAAATGCATCTCTGGGTTATTTGTGGGCCATAGGAATTCATTCATATTTTTTTTTTTCAAAATATAGTCTGGCCCCCCACAAGGTCTGAGAGACAATGGACTGGCCCCCTGCTGAAAAAGTTTGCTGACCCCATAGGCCAGGCATAGGCAAACTCCGGCCCTCCAGATGTTTGGGACTACAATTCCCATCATCCCTGACCACTGGTCCTATTAAGCAGGAATGATGGGAATTGTATTCCCAAACATCTGGAGGGCCAGAGTTTGCCTACGCCTGCCATAGGCTCTGCTTGCTCTGCTGAGTGCTGCATTCATTTCCTCAGCAAAGGGTCTGAACCAAAAGCAGGTCTGTGCTGCAAAGATCTTCATCAAAATTAAGGGAGGCTCCCTACTCTTAGTGATATAATCATCATCTCAAAAGAGCTGCAAGTGTACTTGGGATTTGCAATCCCTGATTGGCTAAGATTGTCCATGTGACCTGTAGAAGAGGCATTGCCTTCATTCTGAATGCACTTCATTTTTTTATTTAAATAGTCTGATTGACTACATAGTGTCAACACATCTGTTATGTGATCCTCAAATAGCTGATACCGTTTGAATTCAAGTGCACCAAGAAAAACAAAAATGACTGTCAAAACAGCAAAGCAGGCATGGTGAATTTACAAACAGCAGAAATGGAGGGAGGGAGGGAAGGAAGGAAGGAAGGACAGAAGGAAAGAAGGAAGGAAAGAAAGAAGGAAGGAAAGGAAGAAAGAAGGAAGGAAGGAAAGAAAGAAGGAAAGAAAGAAGGAAGGAAAGAAAGAAAGAAGGAAAGAAAGAAAGGTCAGGATCAGGGAGGGGATTTCCCTCCTCTTTTGAAAATCACTTATTTCCCTTAACTGTTTACAAAGTGAAGGCAGCACCAGCATTGCGACATTGGCATTGGCTTTTCCCACGGGGAGCATAAGCGTGAAATTGCAACCCCCATAATCCCCAGTGGAAATGGAAAGCATCAGTCAAATGGAATGCCTAAGGGCCCGATTCATTTCCAGGCCAAGCACAAGGCTGAAGAACACTGCGGAATGACATCTCAAGCAAGGGCTTGCCCACACTTCTGCTTGCGCTGTGCCCAGAAACCGTGGGTCCAGGTAGTTTTCTGCTTCTCCCATGCTTTCCAGGCACAGACCTGAGTGGTTTTGCCTTTGCCCCGCTGCTTTCGCCTGGAAAAACCCACCCTTAGCACTAAATCTGAACAAATGGCGATCCTCAAAAAGCTCTATTTGTTCCTGTTCATTGCTAAACTGAGGGTTTTCCTAGGGAAAAAGCCCAGAGCAAGCTCTAAGCCACACTAACAAATTTAGCAAGACAGCTGCAAAAAGCAAAAAAAGCATTGGTGCCAGTTAATTGGAGGTGGGGCAGGGATTAAGGGTTTTTCTCAGGATGATGGAGGGTGGGTGTGGATAATGGTGGTGGCACTCACCCTTCTTCTGATAGGAAATAACAACAACAACAACAACAACAACAACAACAACAACAACAACAACATATTACTTATACTCCGCCCATCTGGCTGGGTTTCCCCAGCAACTCTGGGCGGCTCCCAACAGAATATTAAAAACACAATAAAACATCAAACATTAAAAACTTCCCTATGTAGGGCTGCCTTCAGATGTCTTCTAAAAGTCAGATAGTTGTTTATTTCCTTGACATGTGATGGGAGGATGCCACTACCAAGAAGGCCCTCTGCCAGGTTCCCTGTAACCTCACTTCTCGCAGTAAGGGAACTGCTAGAAAGCCCTCGGAGCTGGACCTCAGTGTCTGGGCTGAACAATGCGGGTGGAGACGCTCCTTCAGGTATATAGGACCGAGGGCGTTTAGGTCAGCACCAACACTTTGAATTGTGCTTGGAAACGTACTGGGAGCCAATGTTGGTCTTTCAAGACCAGTGTTATGTGTTCTCGCCGGCCGCTCCCAGTCGCCCGTCTAGCTGCCGCATGCTGGATTAGTTGCAGTTTCCGGGTCACCTTCAAAGGTAGCCCCACGTAGAGTGCATTGCAGTAGTCCAAGCGGGAGATAACTAGAGCGTGCACCACTCTGTTCTGTGAAGGGGGAGACACAAAAATGGGGTTTTGTGGAGGGTCAGGGGAAGTGAAAACTGTTCTCTTTTTACCTGAGGAATGTTGGAGGGTATGCGGAGGCCCCTCACCAAAATGTTTTGGTGGATAGTGCAAAAAAATGCTTTCTGACAACACCCAGCGCAGCAGTGGCAGGGATCCCTCTACAGGGAAGCAGCACCCATGCCACCTGGTGGGTAGCGGCAAAGGACCACTGGTGGGGCCTGTCATGTGGATATTTTCAACCTGACGGTGACTGAATAGCAATTGACTTTGTTGCAGACACATGGGACTGTTGTTGTTGGCTATCTCAAGAGGCAATGGAGTGCACCTCTAGGGGCAAAGTCAAACCACTGTGTTGCGTGTCGAGGTCCCCAAGCCACCCCCCTAAATAACTCACACTACACACAGTAATTTAAGTTTAAGGTTTTTGGCATGATTTTGGCCACAACTTTTATTAAAATACAAAAAATGTGAGTGGTTGCTTAGGCATTGGTTCCAACTAGCTGCCCCCTCCTGGGGGCCGACTGACATCTGTCCGGTTAGCGGAAGTCAGTGAAGGGGGAGACACAAAAATGGGGTTTTGTGGAGGGTCAGGGGAAGTGAAAACTGTTTTCTTTTTACCTGAGGAATGTTGGAGGGTATGCGGAGGCCCCTCACCAAAATGTTTTGGTGGACAGTGCAAAAAAATGCTTTCTGCCACTCCCAACATAAGGAATGGATTGTAGCATCTGGAATGGATTTACTTCACTCTGAATGGGCATAGAGAGCTTTGTTAGGTTCCCTCTGAGGCTTTGAGTGAGCAAGCTGACATTAATGGGATTCATAAAGCCAGATGCCGCAAGACAAGGGCTTCACGAGCCGAGGAATGTTTATGGACTGCACTGGGTCAGGCCTTTTCTCAAGAACTTGTTCCCTGCGCCAGAGGCTTCAGGATGCAAATGTGTTAATGTGGCCCTGGGACTTCCGAGCGACGCTGCCCCAGCTTCTTCTCCCTTAATTTGAGTCAGGGTGAAAAATTTGTCCTGTCCCTAAACTCTTCACCTTTTAACAAACACAGCTCTTGGCTGTCTCTCTATGTAGGTTGTGCATAATTAACACGGGGATTTTTCTTCTAAGCGGCGGAACAGAAATAGTATGTGGTGAAAGATTTATATTCCTATAGAAGTACAAGCTAGCAAGAGAAACCAGCCAGCGCTTAGAATACAAGCACATAAATGATTAAAAACATAGGAGATACAGCAACATGATATTTACAGTGCAGAAATCCCTTTTAGCCTTTCAAGATCGTGACATAATAAATTATTATTGCTAAAAACTGGCTGGCAGAGGCAAGCTGGCAAGGCTGTTGCATCAGTTTATATTAGCACAGGCCTTTGGGGAGCTTCTTGCATTTCTGAGGAAAAGATGCAAGCTCTGCTCTAAATTGTAAAACTCCAGACCTGACGGGGAAGAGAGCCGCTCCTAAGGGCTTTTCCATACTGGACTTTGTGGCTGTTTGAGTCCAATATTTCTGGGCACCAGTCATACGATATTGCCCTTATTCAGAAACCACCAGCCCTTTTTTTGTACAGTGAATTCGGATTTCTCCAATCCTGGGGAAATTGAAAAAGAAAAGCAGGCTCCAAACCCAATCGACTGACTGCTAGGTGGGCTTTTGTTTGCATTTTCTTCAGTTACGATGGCACCAAAAAATCATTGCAATTTGATTTGGGGGGATTCAGAGTTTGTGTCTGTCTGTCTGTCTGTCTGTCTGTCTGCTTGCTTGCTTGCTTGTAGAATGGAAAAGCGTGTTCTCCTTAACGGAGAGCACATGTTGCGGTGGGGGCCAGAAAACCACCCCTCTTGTGTTGGGCGGGATTGCTTAGATGGCCACAGCTCCCATTGGGTACAGCATGTTGTTGGGGAGATTGTTATGTTGCAATTGTTGATGGACAGCCCAAGGGGTCTATATTGTGTGGCATCCCCTGTGCTATTCCTCTTTGCTGCGTGCAACGGATCACCCGCCCGTCCTCTCCCCATTTTAATTAGGCCTCTGTGTTGACCTTGCTATGCCTGTCATGGGGTCGTCTGTTGTTGGGGCAGGGGCCTGGTAGGAATTTTTCCAGTAGGCAGATTGGCTGGTGCCACCTGGTTTTCGCCTACTGCGTAGCAAATAGTCACAACTTGCAAGGTTGGCGGTTAGGCATTGGTTGGTGTGTGTCCGTTACTGGAGGGGATAAGCCTGGCTGTGGCTGCCTCTCCATTGCTGCTGCTGCACGGGTAATTCCGTTAAAGGAATCCAGGGGCTCGCCATGCTAACCGAACCCCCGGTCGGGGGACAGAGCCACGCAAAAGCCCCTAGGAACACTTGGGGAGAGTCGTTGGCGCAGACCCCCAGCCCTATTCTCTCCCCAAAAGTGTTTTCCCATACTGACGGTCGTCAGTTCTGTTCTCTAGGGGGCAGATAGTTTAAACCAATGCCTAAGCAACCACTCACATGGTTTGTATTTTAATAAAGCTGTGGCCAAAATTATGCCAAAAAACCAAAACCAAAATTACTGTCTGTGGTGTGAGTTATTTGAGGGGTGGATTGGGGACCTCGACACGCAAGTAGTGGACCTTTCTGCTTCTCCATTTCCACTGGAGAAGAGATAGTCATAAGACACAGGGAGGGGTAGAGCGAGGCTTTGCTTCTGCTAGAGGAGGGAGGTTTGTTTGTGGGGCCACCATAAATCTTACCAGAGCAGGGGTCTGGACCTTCCGGAGAAACCTTGAACTTACTGTTTGGAGCCAACTGGTTTGAGAAACTGTGGAAGCAACTCAGACTCAGCTTCCTGCCCAAAGTCTCTTTTGCTTAAAATATTGTTGTACGCCACTCCAATCTCCAAGCACTGCGAGATTCCAGGAGTTCTAGGCACTTACTCAGGGTCCATGTTTCCTTTTTGAAATGATGCACTGCAGAGACTGTGGTGTCTTTAGAATATATGGTTTATTTACACACATATATACAGTGTATGATGGAGGGGTTCATAGGATCAACACACCGAAAGGGTCTCCTCTCATAGCTGCAGCCTTGAATTCAAGCAAAGATCTGTCATGGCTTGCTCGCTCTCTGCTTTTTCCAGCCTGCCACTTTTTCCTCGAAGTCACCTCACACACCCTTTCAACTCTAAACACTATCTTTTGTCCTCACTATTTAAGAGCTGGAGGAGGGGCCCCATCCATTTGCCATCTGGCACAAAGCCCCCTTTTATTTGCTCTCTTATTGACCCATCACCTTCTCTTTCCTCCCCATAATAGTCCATCGATCAGGCGATCACCTCAACACCGGAAACTAGCCTTGCTTATTTAGCTTTGATCAGTTGTTCGAACCAGGAATTAGAATTGTCTGGCCCCCATTTTAACACCTCAAGCCTTGATTAAGTTCTGACACTTACTGGGTCCAGGGATTAAAGGGGTCTGGCACTCAAAAACTCATAACAATATAAGTATATTGTTTGATAATTATAATTATCAATACTCCATAATTATATACTCCAGCTTCTAACCAGCTGGAGGGCACTATCCATCGCTACACAGAAATGCAGGCATGTTCATTTTTATGTAAAAAAGCCATGCTAGAAGATCAGCCTCAAACTGAGTTTGATCGTTTTGGTCTAGTTTAGTGACAGGCAGTTGGGTTGTCTTTCTTTGGTTGACAGGGGTCACAGACAAATGACATTTAATTCTGGAATCAATGCAATCTGAGCACTTTTCCTCTCTACATAGTCCACACACAATCTAGAATAGTATCTAGTAATCTAGTACAGGCTTCCTCAACCTCGGTCCTCCAGATGTTTTGAGACTACAATTCCCATCATCCCTGACCACTGGTCCTGCTAGCTAGGGATCATGGGAATTGTAGGCCAAAAACATCTGGAGGGCCAAGGTTGAGGAAGCCTGATCTAGTATATCTTTTTGCCCCTGAAAAGCACTTCTTGAGAAGCGGGATTCATTTCTGAAATAAAAGCTCATTGCAGATTGATTCTGCCTTGCCCCAAGGTGTGTCCTTTTAAAAACAGCTGCAAGCAGTGCTGGCAATAGGTGATGTATCCACATCTGCCCAATGATGCTGTGGGTGAGCGCATACCATTATTGCATATACCACTTCCCCCTTTGTACACACACACACACACACTGTATTTTCCAACAATGTCTAATGAAGAGAAAATGGTCAATTTCCCCACAAAACTGAAGTTTGGACATGTGACACTTTAATTATTATTATTATTATTATTTTGAAATGATGCACCAAAGAGTTCAGAACTCGCTCCAATAAAAAGTTCATTATTTAAATGCTTTTAGGCATGTTTTTATCTTATTTTAAATGGCATTCAGCTAAGTTTTAGAGTAGACCCATTGAAGCTAATGAGCACAACGAAGTCATGTCCATTAATTTCCGTGGATCTGTTCAACTTAGCTGAATACTACCCGGTGTTACATTCTGAGGTTTGCCACTCTGAACTCCTTTGGGAGGAAGGGCAGGAGGCAAACTGACTAAATAAAATATAATGTCTGTAAAGAATTAAGGAAAAAACAAACACACATAGAAGCCTGACAAGGCTGAGCTTTAAACCTTTGCGCTATTTATAATTCAGCAACTATGTTTCTCCACCAACTATAGCTTCTCGTAAAATGTACATGCACAAAAGAAGTGCAGAGTTTCCAGCGCCCTAGTTTCATTTCAGATCCCGGGTTTTATCAGCACTTCAGCTTTCACCTCCTTGATCTCCTGCTCTCACCTCAAAAGCATGCCTTCATCAATTCTCTCATTTCCCTCTCCTAGCTCTCTGTGGAACAGTTTATCCAATCAAGTGGTATAGCTAACTTTGGCCTATACCAGGCGTAGACAAACCCAGCCCTCCAGATGTTTTGGGACTACAACTCCCATCATCCCTAGCTAACAGGACCAGTGGTCAGGGATGATGGGAGTTGTAGTCCCAAAACATCTGGAGGGCCGAGTTTGCCTATGCCTGGCCTATACCGTTCAGGCTGTACATGGGGACTGCAGAATCTCTACTTTCCTTTAAAAAAACAAAACAAAACCATGCTGTGCTAAGGATACTAGTATCTTAGGGAGATAGGCATAGCTGTCAACCCTCCCTTTTTTTGGTGGGAAACTCCCTTATTCCAATGCCGTTTCCCGCTGCTATCCCGGATTGTTGATATCCCTTAAATTTCCTGGATTTCAAAGGAAGCAGCTCCTCTCCCTCCCTGCCGGCCAGGGAGGCTCCTCAGCTGCGTTGCTCGGCTGCCAATAAGGAGTCTGAGACCGACTGGGGGCGGAGCTTGCATGCCAGACCCTCACGCCCAACCAGACAGACAGACAGCCTGCCATCTACACGCTCGATCTTTCGCTCACCCGTTCACGCGCAGCCTCTGGAGCGCAGGGTGGCGAGGCTACTTGGTGCCATTGCATCGCCCTCGCGGCATCCCTTATTTTCAAATCTGAAACGTTGGAAAAAATCCCTTATTTTCAAATCCGAAAGTTGACAGCTATGGAGATAGGTTCTGCCTAACCTTCCTCCTCACCAGATGTTTATCTACATGCAGGGATTCCCAACCCCATGTGGGAATATTCAAACATGTGACAAACCATACCTGTGACCTGAAATGATTCACTCCCAAGGAAGTTAAAAAAAAAAAAAATGATTCTGTTCTTGTATAACCTGGGCTTTGCTTCCATAGAAGAAAGACTGCTTCTCTCTGTCCCTCTCTTCATTATATCTGCTACTAGCTGACCGGGCCACGCCTTGCTGTGGCTGATTTGGTGAAATGCAAAAGTAAGATACAGTATGAAAGAGAAAGCATGTGCTGTGCTGTTTAACGTTCACTGGAGGAAGCTATATTTTTTTGCAAAAAATCACATTTTTACCTGGGAAAGGTGTGGTATTTGTGCAATGTAAGTACATATGATCACTCCCATATGGGCATGGAACGTTGTGTCCAAATTTGAATGGAATCGATCAAGGGGTTACGGAGAAAGGTGATCATTAACAAACATCCAACTTGAACGACTTTATATATATAGATTCCAAACAGCAAGCATTCTTGGGATAGCTCAGTCGGTAGTGTACGAGACTCTTAATTTCAGGGTCGTAGGTTTGAAACTCACGTTGGGCAAAAAAGATTCCTGCATTGCAAGGGGTTGGACTAGACGAGCCTCATGGTCCCTTCCGACTCTAAAATTCTATAATTCTCTGTCAAGGGAGAATCAGCTCTGAAATCGTGTCCTCCCTAAAAGAGGGCACGTGTTGAGGTGAGACTTGGAGATGGACCTCCTGGTTCTGGGTGGGTCTATTGGATAGCCACAACACCCGATTGGTAGGTCCCTCATTGCTGGGTGTAATCTGGCCAATGGGGTGCAGTGTAAATGGATCAAAGGACCTATATATATACCTATGCACATGACCCAGAGCTTCCTCTTTCGGCTCGTGCATCGGAACACCCGCCCACCTCTCCCTAATTTTAGGGCATTTTGCGATAAACCTTGCTATGCCATCATGTGTCATCTGTCGTTGGGACAGGGGCGCGGCATGAATTTTCCCCACTTGGCTGATTGGCTGGTGCCATTTGGGTTTCACCTGCTGCGTAGCAATTCATCACAACTTGTAAGGTTGCGGATAGGCTCTGGTTCATGTGATAGGGATGGGAGAACGGTCTCGCCATCCCTATGTGAAGGGTATTCCGTTAAAGGAATCCAGGGACTCAACTTGGTTTGGTCAACCCCTGAGAGGGGGTTGTGCCCGTGCCTGAGTCCAGGGGAGCATCTGGGGAGTGAACAGAGTCTGTTCCCGGGCTTTTCACCTGCCTCAGGTGTTCACCCCTGGCTGACCTATGATAGAGCTCTGGGTCAGCGCTACCTGCAAGGCTGCAGGGAGCAAGTCGAACCAGAGCCTATGCAAGCACTCACTTGATGTAATCAATAAAGTTGTGGCCTAAATTATGCCAAAAAGCAAAACTAAAAATTGTGTCAAATGTGTGTGTTTATTTAGGGGGGAGGTCTCTGGGTCTGAACACGCAAAGAGTCATTTCTATACAGATAATGCTTCTCTCCGCAGAAGAGACAGGCTGCATTAGATAAGATAGCAAAAGTCCCCGGATATATTAATGTTCTCATTGAGAAAATGGTTCTCACTAAGTACTCCACGAAATATTATGTGGCAACATGTTGAAATGATCCAGTCTGCAAGTATATTCTCTCTCTCTCTCTCTCTCTCTCTCTCTCTCTCTCTCTCTCTGCCTCAAGCTGCTTTGCTGCAGATTGTTAGTGTTTCCAGGCAGTGCAAGCAACACTGGCAGAGTTACGCTCCCTGGGTATTTTATGACTAGCAAACTAAGGGGCAGAAAAAAATGTTTATAGGTTCCGTGGGGATGTTTGTGGATAAGCAACCTGTAACCAGATCATTTTGAACCTTGCTTTGCTGTTGGCAGGAGTCGTAGCCGTGCTCCCAGCCCACGCTTACTCCAAAACATGTCTGAGTGAAACCCATCTGCATGCTAAAAGATTCATGTTTTGCTTCTCCTCATTGCCACACCAGGAGCTGATTAGCATATGGAGGGCTAGAATAAATTAACCTGGTGTGTACAAAGGATAAAAGCATGGGAGATCTTATGAGAAAGCAACTACTTAGAGCAGTCAAAACCCAAGAGTTAAATCACTCCATGTTTTTAAATAGAATCTCCCACAAAAAGGACTCCCTACCACACTGGAGAGCCAGTGTGGTGTAGTGGTTAAGAGCGGTAGACTTGTAATCTGGTGAACTGGGTTCGCGTCTCCTCTCCTCCACATGCAGCTGCTGGGTGACCTTGGGCTAGTCACACTTCTCTGAAGTCTCTCAGCCCCACTCACCTCACAGAGTGTTTGTTGTCGGGGAGGAAGGGAAGGGAGAATGTAAACCGCTTTGAGACTCCTTCGGGTAGTGATAAAGCGGAATATCAAATCCAAACTCTTCTACCAACCCATGGGCCATGATGCAAGAGCTATTCATTGAAGGCTAGAGTTTCTTCTGTCAAAAGCAGAAGAGCTATGTGCCTATGCTGAGTCTGGTTTTTTCCATCACAATGTACGTTAGGAATGGATGGAACCACCATGTTTTGCTCCATAGACATTTGGTGGTTTTTTTTTTGGGGGGGGCACATTTTTAGAAACCATCAGACTCTGTTATTTTTATGCAACGTGATTCATTGGCTTCCTTTCTAGAGAAATAACCAGACTCAATAAGATATGCAAAAAAGAAAAATACTGTAGCTTTGCTAGGAAAAGTGGCAGTTTATATATATGCCTTTCATAATTGCCAAGAGGCACACAGATTTTGTAAAAGTTTTGTGAGAAGTAACTCGTTGTTAACACAAGGTCAAAATCTATCTTGAACATTTTGCTCAACAGAAGGCCCAAGATCAAAAGAAAAAAAAGTCTGTCAGTTTTATTGCCCCATTTTAAATGTTCTGTAAATGATTTACAGAGAGGGTTTGTAACCTCCCTTCCTTCATCTGCCGTTCCTTTCAGCTCACCATAAAATTTCTTTTTACATTCAGTTTTGTGTGTGCAAGGTTCCTATGGCAACTCCCACGAAATACTTCTTGCTAACCTTCAGGAGAAAGACAACATGTTTTAACTGATAAAATAACCCCATCGTCTATGAAAATCATCTGTTTTGCCATTATGTGTCTGATTTGAAGAAGACCTGCAGCACTGGAAAGTAATATTTTTTGCCGCAGTCAGTGTTGTCTCAGTGAATCCCAAGCATTGCACCTAAGAATCTCCTTCTTTCTGATAGCACCCAGCGCAGCAGTGGCAGGGATCCCTCTACAGGGAAGCAGCACCCATGCCACTGGATGGGTAGCGGCAAAGGACCACTGGTGGGGCCTGTCATGTGGATATTTTCAACCTGGCGGTGACTGAATAGGAATTGACTTTGTTGCAGACACATGGGACTGTTGTTGTTGGCTATCTCAAGAGGCAATGGAGTGCACCTCTAGGGGCAAAGTCAAACCACTGTGTTAGCGTCACCAAAGTGACCTCCCTGGGGCGCAGGCCTGGGCAGTGTGTATGGAGGTCCTGGGCTGCCCAAATCACAAGACCCCTCTCTTGGCCTCGCTGATGTGGTCCAAAGGTAAGCAGAGCAATACATTTGGCGCCAGCTTGGCTGCAGGAGTTGCCAAAAGGAGTAGTACAAGGTGCGATCCAACCGCCTTAGGGACTCCATTCAGGATTTGTGTAGGGTTTACTGCTGACTAAGCCGCTTCTGGCGAACCAGAGCAGCACACAGAAATGCCATTTACCTTCCCGCTGGAGCGGTACCTATTTATCTACTAGCACTTTGACGTGCTTTCGAACTGCTAGGTTGGCAGGAGCAGGGACCGAGCAAAGGGAGCTCACCCCATCGCGGGGATTCGAACTCCCGACCTTCTGATCAGCAATCCCTAGGCTCAGTGATTTAGACCACAGCACCACCTGCGCCCCACCATATAATACAGTAGAGCATCCCATTCTTTTCTCCCACTCCTCTTTATGATACTCCATGCAGGAGTTCCCAACTGCTGGCCTTCCTACGAGAGGAAAAATGCTGCAATTATATCTATCATTATTAATAGTATTATTAATAATAACATACACTAGCAGGATGGCTGAACCTAGGTGCCTAATGGCAAAAAGCTCATCACATCCAAAACTGTGTAGATATAAAGGTAAAGGTAAAGGGACCCCTGACCATTAGGTCCAGTCGTGTCCGACTCTGGGGTTGTGGCGCTCATCTCGCTTTATTGGCCGAGAGCCGGCATACAGCTTCCGGGTCATGTGGCCAGCATGACATAGCCACTTCTGGCGAACCAGAGCAGCGCACGGAAACGCCGTTTACCTTCCCGCCAGAGTGGTTCCTATTTATCTACTTGCACTTTGACGTGCTTTTGAACTGCTAGGTTGGCAGGAGCTGGGACCGAACAACGGGAGCTCACCCCGTCGTGGGGATTCGAACCACCGACCTTCTGATCAGCAAGCCCTAGGCTCTGTGGTTTAACCCACAGTGCCACATACAAAAGTCCAAATCTTTGTTTCTTCCTTCTTTGGTTAATATACCCACTTGAAGAGCTCTGCTGTGAATTTGGATGATATCTGTATAAAGCTAGGCTTCCAATTGATTTCAAGTCACTTTAGAATGTTTAACTATAGCGCTGCAGTATCTGCTATGGTTGGATGATGTACAATTTATAAGGCCAGCTGACAAAGCTCTTGTGGGTGGGGGAATAGCCATCACTAAGTACTGCCAAGAAGATGTGAGATTTGGTGTCTCTGAAATGCAATCTAAATTGATCACTGTGCTGAACTTCATAGCAAAAAGCAAGACTTCTCCAGTCCCATTCTGCATTTAAGCATTAATTATATCAGAATGTGGTCCCCCCCCCTTTTGTTCATGCTGAAGTTAAGAAAATACTATTTTTTTTCTTACAGCTATTTGAGAACTACTCTTGGGGTAGATTTTTTTTCTTCTTGCCTTGCACAGAAGCTATTCTATCAAAAATATGATGGTTTTTACATGGCCCATTGACCATGCTCTCAATAGTTCCTTATTATGTCTAAGATAAATGCGTAGTAGATAAAGTTTATTAAAATTAAATACTTACATTATATAAAGAAGGTTGCTTAATAGAGGAACAGATGGTTAATGGGCTGTGACTAGCCGCAAATGAGTTTGCGACTATTACCGCATGAATCTATCAACAGATAGGAAAATGATTCTGGACAAGGACCAATTGCCCAGAGTCTGTACACAATCTAATTTTAGATTCTCCCCCCCCCCCTAGCCCACCCTCCCTCCTCCAGATAACATGAACAATATGATCGAGTCACTTTGCTGGAAACAATTGAACAGAACTGACAAATTCATAAAGCTTCAGACCATGAAATCCCAATTGGTCCAATCACAGATCCATTTATCATGCCAGTAGAGATGTTATTAAAGTACAAGTTATCGTCTTTCCCACTGTGATAACTGCTGCTTGGAAGTGGGCCAGTTCTGCGGCAAAAAAAAAAAAGGGGGGGGAGAACCGACTTCAATGCATTTCTTTAGAAAATTTTGCACATTTTGAAAAGATGTCCCGTTTCTAAAACATTTCGGTTTCTGTTTTATTTTCTGTTTACAATGAATGCAGTTGAAAGATTGCAAGAGCAACGATTTAATGACGGAGGGTTGTAGACAAGGACTGTCGAGAAACGGTGATTCAATAATAAAAAAGCAATCATGAGAACGACCTAGTAATTCAAGGGGAAACAGTTTCAAGAAATCCTGCCCATGCTTATCGCCAAGTTTGCTTCACCAAATCATGTTCCCGATTCGTCAGCACATTTACTTAGGAGTAAGCTCCAGTTGGGATAGCTCAGTTGGTAGAACATGAGATTCTCTCAGGGTCATGTGTTTGAGCCCCACGTTGGATGAAAGATTCCTGCATTGCAGGGGATTGGAGCAGGGGTGGCCAACTCCCAAGAGACGGTGATCTACTCACAGAGTTAAAAACTAGCAGTGATCTACCCCCTTTTGGGGGGTTCAGGTCAAAGTTGTTGAGCTTTTATTAGGCCGGAGGAAGGCCCATTTGGGGGGGGGGGTTCAGGTCAAAGTTGTTGAGCTTTTTCAGGGAGGAGGTAAAATGTTGAGATTTTTTTAGGGGAGCCACAGATGTTCACCTTCTTTGGGAGGAACCAATGATCTACCAGTGATCTACTGGTAGATCACGATCTACCTGTTGGACATGCCTCACTAGATGAACCTTGAGGTCCCTTCCAACTCTTAATTTCAACAATTAAGTGGTATACAAATTTTAAAAATAAATGTAGCGTCCTTCATAGGTGGCCACTCAGTCTCTGCTTAAAAATCGGCGATGAAAGAGAGCTTACCACTTTCTCAGGCAGTTTGTTCTGCTGCTGATCAATTTCCTTTTGCGCAAGTCATGAATGAAGCTGCTGAACAACACCATGCCCAGGACCGAACCCCGAGGCACCCCATTTGCCATTTCAGGTTGATCCTTAACATCATCCTGTCAGACAGTCATTTGTGATGTAACTGACAAAATCATGTTGGACACAACAGCAATCCGATTAAACAGCAGGAAAGTGACACTGAAACCAGCCGCCTCAGAAAAACAACAGGATAAACACGTTGCCAACATTAGCTGAAAACAGGAAGCAGTTTTCAACACTCATGAAAAGAAACATGAAATGAGTTAAGTTTGGGGTTAGTGGCAATTTCTTCACTGGTCCTGGCCTTCCAATAAGCTAGCCGGTGGTTCTCTAAGCAGCTGACTAGCACAAACCATCTAAATGAGTTCCTGAGAAAAAGGATCTTGAGACTGCAGTTGATCAAAACCTGAAGGTGAGTCAGAAGCAATAATACTTCTATTTATTCCACAGTAGTCAGAGCTCATCTAGAGTGCTGCGCACCACATTTAAGAATGATGCATGGGAATGGGTTCAGAGAACGGCAACGAAGATGGTCAATCAAGTCCTATGAGGTTATGTTTAAGGAACTGGGTGTTTTTAGCCTGTGTGTGTAGGAGGTACTCTTCAAATACTTGAATTATAGTGGTAGCTCTGGTTACAGACGCTTCAGGTTACAGACTCTGCTAACCCAGAAATAGTACCTCGGATTAAGAACTTTACTTCAGAATGAGAACATAAATTGTGCGGCGGCGACACGGCGCCAGAGGGAGGCCCCATTAGCTAACGTGGTACCTCAGGTTAAGAATGGTTTCAGGTTAAGAATGGACTGCCAGAACGAATTAAGTAGCAGCAGGAGACTTTTTCAGGTGGTTCGCGATTTAGCAGAACCACCTGTTCCATCAGGGCCCAGTACGGGCCACATGCTCTCCTGCAATGATTTCGCAAAATTTTTTGCAGATAAAGTCGCTCAGATTCGGGAAGAGGTAGACTCCACCGTGGGAGCAGGGCCGGGGCGGGAGAGTGCTAGAGTCCTGTCTAGTCCAGTTGTGTGGGATCAATTTCAATCTGTTACCTCCGAGGATGTGGACAGGCTGCTTGGACGAGTGAAACCAACCACCTGTCTCCTTGATCCTTGCCCATCCTGGCTTATAAAAGCTAGCCGGGAAAGGCTGGGTGATGGGCTTTGCAGGGTGGTGAATGCTTCTCTCTGCGAGGGAGCCTTCCCAGACCTGCTAAAATCTGTATTTTAATTAATCTGTATTTTAATTAATGGTTTTCTTTATATTTTATTGTAATTTTTATTTGATGTTAGCCGCCCTGAGCCCGGTTTTGGCTGGGGAGGGCGGGGTATAAATAAAAATTTATTATTATTTATTATTATTAAAAGAGGCGGTTATTAAACCGCTTCTTAAAAAAACATCTTTGGATGCGGCCAATATGGCCAACTATCGCCCAGTCTCAAATCTTCCATTCTTGGGCAAGGTGATTGAGCGAGTGGTTGCTGAACAACTCCAGGCACGCCTGGAAGAAGCGGACCATTTGGATCCCTTCCAATCGGGATTCAGACCTCATCATGGGACTGAAACTGCCTTGGTCGCACTGGTCGATGATCTCCGGCGGGCTAGGGACAAAGGTGAGAGCTGTTTCCTGGTTCTGCTGGATCTCTCAGCGGCCTTTGACACCATCGACCATAACATCCTTCTGGACCGTCTAGGGTTTGGGAGCTGGGGGCACTGTTATACAGTGGTTCCACTCCTTCCTCCTGGGCCGTGTTCAGAAAGTGGTGGTGGGGGATGAGTGTTCAGACCCCTGGGCTCTCACTTGTGGGGTACCTCAGGGTTCTGTCCTCTCCCCCATGCTTTTTAACATCTATATGCAGCCGCTGGGAGAGATCATCAGAGGATTTGGACTGGGTGTTCATCAGTATGCGGATGATACCCAGCTCTACCTCTCTTTCAAATCAGAACCAGTGAAGGCGGTGAAGGTCCTGTGTGAGTGTTTGGAGGCGGTTGGAGGATGGATGGCGGCTAACAGATTGAGGTTGAATCCTGACAAGACAGAAGTGCTGTTTTTGGGGGACAGGAGGTGGGCAGGTGTGGAGGACTCCCTGGTCCTGAATGGGGTAACTGTGCCCCTGAAGGACCAGGTGCGCAGCCTGGGAGTCATTTTGGACTCACAGCTGTCCATGGAGGCACAGATTAATTCTGTATCCAGGGCAGCTGTCTACCAGCTCCATCTGGTACGCAGGCTGAGACCCTACCTGCCCGCGGACTGTCTCGCCAGAGTGGTGCATGCTCTAGTTATCTCTCGCTTGGACTACTGCAATGCGCTCTACGTGGGGCTACCTTTGAAGGTGACCCGGAAACTACAACTAATCCAGAATGCGGCAGCTAGACTGGTGACTGGGAGCGGCTGCCGAGACCACATAACACCGGTCTTGAAAGACCTACACTGGCTCCCAGTACGTTTCCGAGCACAATTCAAAGTGTTGGTGCTGACCTTTAAAGCCCTAAATGGCTTCGGTCCTGTATACCTGAAGGAGCGTCTCCACCCCCATCGGTCAGCCCGGACACTGAGGTCCAGTGCCGAGGGCCTTCTGGCAGTTCCCTCGCTGCGTGAAGCCAAGTTACAGGGAACCAGGCAGAGGGCCTTCTCGGTAGTGGCGCCCGCCCTGTGGAACGCCCTCCCTTCAGATGTCAAAGAAAACAACAACTACCAGACCTTTAGAAGACATCTGAAGGCAGCCCTGTTTAGGGAGGCTTTTAATGTTTTATAGATTATTGTATTTTAATGCTCTGTTGAAAGCCGCCCAGAGTGGCTGGGGAAACCCAGCCAGATGGGTGGGGTATAAATAATAAATTATTATTATTATTATTATTATTATTATTATTATTATTATTAAGTTCTTAACCAGAGGTACCACTGTATTGTCATGTTGAAGACTTCTCTGCTGCCTCAGAGAGCAAACTCACACCAAACGTAACCTGCTGAACATAATCAAAGATACAATTGGATCATAGCCAAAATTGTATAATGATAAAGGTAAAGGTAAAGGGACCCCTGACCATTAGGTCCAGTCGTGACCGACTCTGGGGTTGCAGCGCTCATCTCGCTTTACTGGCTGAGGGAGCCTGCGTACAGCTTCCGGGTCATGTGGCCAGCATGACAAAGCCGCTTCTGGTGAACCAGAGCAGCGTACGGAAATGCCGTTTACCTTCCTGCTGCAGTGGTACCCATTTATCTACTTGCACTTTGACGTGCTTTCGAACTGCTAGGTTAGCAGGAGCAGGGACCAAGCAACGGGAGCTCACCCCGTCGCGGGGATTCGAACCGCCGACCTTCTGATCAGCAAGCCCTAGGCTCTGTGGTTTAACCCACAGCACCACCCGCGTCCCCGTTTTATGGTAAGGAAACAACAAATAAAGAACGACCAAGCGGGTAGTAACATCACAGTACTACTGGTATTTCAAAAGAGTCATTGCAGTCTTAGTGATTCTTGTAAATGAAGGGAGCCAACAGGTGCAAAGAGAGGTTTGAAGAGCTTTTCAGGTTCCATATGAATCTTCAAACCATCAACAGGTGCAACAAAGTTATTATAATGTCACAAGTTTCGTATGAGTTATCAATACCTTTGAGTTTTATATTGTGCTATATGTGTATAGCGCTTTAAGAAGGCACCATGACTGTGTAATTGCTATCACCTGAATTTGTTTGTACGCTGTTCTATTTAACTGGAGACTTCAGTAATGTTACCTTATGCTAGCAACCTTTGGTCATTACCATTATGATCTTGTTGAATTACGTATGGTATGTATGATTTGGAGCTCAGTCATTTATATTGTTGATTTGGTGCGGTTAGGATGTTAAAACATTGTATTATATTTATTTATATAGAAGTACCACTGAAGAACGCCGCATGGCCGAAACAGGATGACTATTCCTTGTTGAAACTTGTGACATTATAACAACTTTGTTGCACCTGTTGATGGTTTGAAGATTCATTTGGAACCTGAAAAGCTCTTCAAACCTCTCTTTGCACCTGTTGGCTCCCTTCATTTACAAGAATCACTAAGACTGCAATGACTTTTTTGAACTAGTACTGTGATGTTACTACCCGCTTGGTCGCTCTTTATTTGTTGTTTCCTTATCATTATACAATTTCAGCTATGATCCAATTGTATCTTTAATTATGTTCAGCAGGTTACGTTCAGTGTGAGTTTGCTCTTGTATTTACGTAACCGTGGTATATATTGTTGGTTGCCTCAGAGAGCAGAGCTACTCCTTCCATTTTATTTTATTTTATTTTATTTTATTTTATTTTATTTTATTTTATTTTATTTTATTTTATTTTATTTTATTTTATTATTTTATTTTTTATTTTATTTTATTTTATTATTTATAAACAAAATAAACCAAAGATAAAGAGCATAAAGAAATACTGTTACAGCAGGTTGAAAGCAGATAAGGTTTGACATTATCAATGAACCTGTACCAAAACATTTTTTTAAACCCACCAATTTCCCCATAAACTTGTTAGGCTGGTTTATATGTGTCCTTTTATAATGTCAGTTTAAACCATAGTTCCTATGGACCAAATTCAATGATAGTAGAATATATGCTTTCTTCCCAATGTTTAGCAATTATAATATTAGCAGTAGTGATAAGGTTGAACACGATGTCTTGGTAATTTCCAGGAATAACATCTTTTAGATGACCAAGTAGAACTATTCTAGGCTCCAAGGGTATATGATATCCTAACATATCAGAAATATTAGTCTGAATGGATTTCCAGAATATTTCCACTTGAGAACAATTACAAAAGATATGTATGTACTGTAATCTGCTTTCTTTAACCCACATCTCTAACATTTACCCAATCCTAGCATATATATTAAATTCATTTTATAAGGCATTTAGTACCATCAATAGAGCTTTAAAATAGTTCTCCTTTAGGTCTGTTGCAATTATATTAGAATGGAAGTTATTCTAAATCCAGTTCCATTATGTCCTAGTCCAAATCTCACACCCATTTTCTCATGTTTGTATCCAGGTTATGGTCCAAGTTTAACCAAAGGTCACAGAATCTTCCAATTATGCCTTTATCAAAGATGAGAGATGAATAGAATTTCTCATTTGTTCTCTTTCCTGACTTCCCCATATATTCGTTTCAGAAAATAGGATGCAATAAGAGGGCAGAGCTACTTCTAACACATTTAAGTTCCAGGAGGAAAGCTTGCAGTGGAACATTCAGGGAAACTTTTTGATGGCAAGACCAGCTTAACTATGAAACCAAGTGGAGTCTTCCTTGCAGGAGGTCTTTAAGCAAAGGATGGACAGATATCTCATGAGAATGCTCTAGCTCTGGAATTCCTACACTAAGAAAGGATTTGGGATAGATGGCCTACAAGAGTCCTTCAACTCTATGGTCCAATGACTTCCTGTGGACAGGAATTTGACGCAACTGCCTGAAAAACTTCACTAGTTCCATAAATCCTTTTTGCTTAGTGATTTGTTTATTTTTTTATTTACAGTTTTGCATAATGTTTTGTGCAGGCAATTCTTCTGAAGATCCTCAAAGGAATTGCTGCTGGTTTCTCCCCATCCACCATTCACCCCACGCAACTCAACACTAATGAATACAGTGGGCATGGATAGGTTAATTTTCCATTTCTAGCAAACACATTAAAAAAACAAAACAGTTTGCAGCCTAATAATCTAATTAACAAAGCAATGAACCAGAGATGTTATGGCTTCATCTTAATTTATGTTCATTAAGAGTTTTTTCTCTCTCTCCCCCATTCTGATGATTCATTATCTAATAGGAAAACATTAGATCATCTGCTTTTTTCCATGGTTGTCAGCAGCTAAACAAAAGGCTGAGAGCACAGTCAACATATAAATCAATTTCCAATATACAATAAATCATACAGGGCAGGCCAATTAAATGATGGATGTTGTTTTTAAATAGGAATGGCGTGTATTGTTTGGGGATGTGTGTGATAGTCACAATTTGGGGGACAGCACAGAAGGAAAGATGGCAGGAAAGGGACGGTGGCTGGGAATAACTTCCAGGGTGTCTCTTTTATATAATGAAATGGGAAAAAAATGTTTGAAATTGGCTTTATAAAGGAACCAGAAGCTTTTTTATTAGGAATTGTAGGTACAGAGATTCCAAAGGAGCAGAAAAGACATTTTATGTATGTAATGACGGCCGCACGGATGCTACTAGCCCAGCGATGGAAAGAAGAATGGCATATTAAGCTGCTGGACTATGCCGAAATGGCAAAACTGACCAGAAGGCTCAGGAACCAAGAAGACAAAAGTTTTAAGAATGAATGGGAAAGATTTATAATGTATTTAAGAGATCTCTGTAAGCAAATGAAAACATTAGCAGGATTTTAACAACACTTGTAACGTCACAAATACATTGGACAATAGGGAGAGACTTAAAATATG
Organism: Darevskia mixta; assembly: GCA_034641385.1. Taxonomy (NCBI): domain Eukaryota; kingdom Metazoa; phylum Chordata; class Lepidosauria; order Squamata; family Lacertidae; genus Darevskia; species Darevskia mixta. The sequence continues at coordinate 218,843 of JAWWNH010000242.1, forward strand.
GATGATGAAATAATATGCAGTTGAAAATGTTAACAATAGGACCCATGGAGAGGATGGAGGGAAGCCATGAGATTCAGAGGCATCTCTAAATTTGAGTATGTATTTGATATTGTTGTAATTTGTAAAATCAAATAAAAATTATTTACAAAAGCAACTAGTTTGAAGGCTCCCTGTGGGAGAGCACTGTTGTTGTTTTAAAGATAAAAGCTTATACACTAAAAAATAATAAAATAAAATAAAATTCCCCCATGCTCTCCAATACTCATCAAGCAGCCGTATTTAATAGATTGTCCATGGAAGGACCATACAGGATGACATACTCTCAGAGTCATTTCAGGGAGTGCATAAGGCAGAGGAGGGCCAGAGTGCAGTGCAAATATAATATACAAAGGTAAAGCAAGAACACAAATCACTCAGCCAACATCGTAAAGTTTTCAAAAGGTAAAAGCAAGAATAGTTAAGCCCCTGTGAATATTTCACAGGCTCTCCCCGCTGCCCTGCTTTCTGGCGAAAGTGCTGGAAAAGAGTTTTGTGAAATGTGGGCAAGGTGTTCGGTGCAGCACAAATCCAATTTGACACTCGCCTGACCGGTCATGGCCTCGAGAACATGAAAGCACAGAAATGTTGCCAGCAGGCACACGGGCAGGTGTCTCTACTGCGACTAAGGAGGGAACTGCGTACCAAGCTAAATTCCAGCATAAACAGCCTAGGAGACTCACAGCCCTGACCTTGCTAAGGGGTAAGTTGGCCTTGCTCCAGAAGGGCTGCATTTTGTGTTGCTGTTGCGAGCCCTTCACATCACAGAGCAAGGCTAGCCCACCCATGAGGCAAGGTGAGGCAACCAACTTGGGTGGCAGGATTCACTGGGGCAGCAGATCCAGCCTTCAAGGATCTTGAAGATCTTTATCCCCCCCCCCTTGTTCCTGATGTAGATCTTCACTCACCCCTTCTTCACTGAGAGCCAGTGTGGTGTAGTGGTTAAGAGTGGTGGACTTGTAATCTGGTGAACCGGGTTCGATTCTCCGCTCCTCCACATGCAGCTGCTGGGTGACCTTGGGCTAGTCACACTTCTCTGAAGTCTCTCAGCCTCACTCACCTCACAGAGTGTTTGTTGTGGGGGAGGAAGGGAAAGGAGAATGTTAGCTGCTTTGAGACTCCTTCGGGTAGTGATAAAGCGGGATATCAAATCCAAACTCTTCTCTTCTTCCTACCATGGCGGGGCCCACTATTTTGTAGTTCACCTCAAGTGCAAAAATGCATTGGGCTGGTCCTGCCACAGAGGTAGTGGAAGAGGATAAAAATAGGCTGCTGTTGTTCCCAAATTGGAAACCCCACCCCCATTACTGTGCCATCAATCTTCAGCCTGGAGCATATATACCCCTTGTGTGCATCTACTTTCTTTTAGACATTTAATCAAATTAATTTTATTAATTTTCCAAATTATTACAAATCAAGCCGAATTACTTTAATTTAACACAATTTCTTAAAATCAGATGTTGAAAGGAATTCCAAAACTGTATTTTTAAAGTGCCACAAAGCAATGGCAGTGCGGGCATGCGCTGGTTGGCCTCATGCATAATTCTGAAGGAGGGCTGCTTTTCCCAGATCGATGCTGGGAGTTTGCACACCACAAGAGTCACTGCAAGTGTGGTGTAGTGGTTAAGAGCGGTAGACTCGTAATCTGGTGAACCGGGTTTGCTTCCCTGCTCCTCCATATGTAGCTGCTGGGTGACCTTGGGCTAGTCACACTTCTTTGAAGTCTCTCAGCCCCACTCACCTCACAGAGTGTTTGTTGTGGGGGAGGAAGGGAAAGGAGATTGTTAGCCGCTTTGAGACTCCTTAGGGTAGTGATAAAGCGGGATATCAAATCCAAACTCCTCTTCTTCAAGTGGGGAGGGAGAAAGGAGCTGTAGGAGCAGTTGGCAGAGGTAGGAGGTTGTTCTGGGTGCAAAATTGTTCTGGGCGCAAAATTTCAACAGCCAGTGCTGCCTTAATACAACGGCACACCTTTGTCACAAGGCTCCGTTGGAAACAGCTTCTTCATGCAAACCAGAAAGTGACCTGTCTACACAATGAACAGCTCTTCTTTTCTTATATCTGCGGCTGTGTTCTGGGTGACGCAGATGCCATTAGGCAGTTGAATGTGCCTGCGTACTCCATCCATTTCTCTCCTTCCCTCTGCACAGCCCCGGGTGTTTGCAACCCATTCTACGCCACTGTGTCACATTCCACTTCATATGGAAACCTTATGTCTTCTGTTCTCATCCTGACATGTCTGGTCCCTGGGCTGGATCTACACTGATCTGTTTAACATTATTGGAACAATGTTAGATATATCATTCTAAAACGTCACAGGCCATACTTGTAATTTAAAGCATTTTTCTTACCTTGTTGGTTTATTTCCGTCCAAATGCTGCTGGTTGCTCTGCCAGAGCACTAAAGGCAGTGAGTCACCTGTCCATCTACATTACTATAACTCTTCCTTAACCCCTTTCTTAATGTTAAGAACATGAGTGCAGATCCGCCCCTGGAATCAAGAACTCAGAGCTTTACACATACTGTAACCCCTTGGGGCTACAAAGTTGAAGCATTTCCCTAAGCAGTAATGGTTTTTTGAATGCTGGGGTGTCTTCATCCACCTAGGCTCTCAGCACCAAGAATAACTATAAAACTTCTGGTTCAGGTTGAGATTCTGACGGAGGGTGGGTGGGTAGGCAATAGTAGGCAATTGGCTTACTGGGAGGTGAGTCTTGGCTTGACCCCCTGGTGCTGACCTCCAGCATAACTCCTGGCTCCCAACTGTTGGCTCCTGCTTGATAGCTGCTGCATATAATTCAGCACCAAGAGGACAAAAAGTGAGTTCCAGGTCTCAAGACAGACATAGGCAAACTCCGGCCCTTCAGATGTTTTGGGACTACAATTCCCAGCATTCCTGACCACTGGTCCTGTTAGCTAGGGGATGATGGGAGTTGTAGTCCCAAAACATCTGGAGGGCCGGAGTTTGCCTATGCCTGTCTCAAGAGGTTGAAGGTGACTGGCATATACAATGCATCTGGACGACACAGGTGATATGGGTTGGGGGTTTTTTTTACAGGACAGTAGAGGCTTTCTTGGGTTCCATGACCACTGCAGATGGTGACAGCAATCACGAAATTAGAAGACGCCTGCTTCTTGGGAGAAAAGCAATGACAAACCTAGACAGCATCGTAAAAAGCAGAGACATCACCTTGCCAACAAAGGTACGTATAGTTAAAGCTATGGTTTTCCCAGTAGTAATGTACGGAAGTGAGAGCTGGACCATAAAGAAGGCTGATCGCCGAAGAATTGATGCTTTTGAATTATGGTGCTGGAGGAGACTCTTGAGAGTCCCATGGACTGCAAAAAGGTCAACCCTATCCATTCTGAAGGAAATCAGCTCTGAGTGTTCACTGGAAGGACAGATCCTGAAGCTGAGGCTCCAATACTTTGGCCACCTCATGAGAAGAGAAGACTCCCTGGAAAAGACCCTGATGTTGGGAAAGACTGAGGGCACAAGGAGAAGGGGACGACAGAGGACGAGATGGTTGGACAGTGTTCTCGAAGCTACCAACATGAGTCTGACCAAACTGCGGGAGGCAGTGGAAGACAGGAGTGCCTGGCGTGCTCTGGTCCATGGGGTCATGAAGAGTCAGACATGACTAAATGACTAAACAACAACAAAAAGAGATGGGCAACTCCTCCAGTCAACAACACATATTGCCAACCAGCATATTTGGCTTGCAACGAAACTGAACTACGTTCTAAAAATCAAGAAATAAGTTCATTTGTAAGCCAGTTTGGCTTTGGGAATAAGATAACTTCTCAGAATGTCGCACACTGGTTCCTCCACTTATCAGCTTTCCTCTGTCCCATTTCCCAAATGTATTTACTAGCACTGCCACCAACCCTTTTCTAAGACAAGTATTACAAGTCTAATGGCACTCATATTTCCAGGCCTGGACTTGGCAGTGTTTCTACTGGAAAGAGTCCATGCTCGTTTTATGTTTGCTCTGAAAGGAGCAAATACGATATTGCGCTGACATAAATTTCCTGTTTTGTTTACTTATAATTTAGCTGTAGCTTTGGGATCTCACTGAGATGTTAATTCTCCAAGGTGCCAGAATTTAATTTTCACATTGAAACTTCACAGTTTGGTTCCCAAAGCTCCACCATTACTGAATGTGTGATGTAAACTTAATGGGAGCAATGATGATTTGAAGTTAATTTCTGTTTATCTGAAAGGAAACAGAACAAGAGATGTTTTGTCAAAAGACGGGTGATGGTGTCATCCACATGGTGTCATTTCTTTTCACCTGCTACTACAATTTTGTGTTAGCATATTTCCAAAACATAGCCTCAGACATGGAGTATTAAAACAAAATAGCCAAACCAAAACTTACCTTGTTGATTAATAATATATTGTAACAGAATTACCCCAGAGTAACTGTGCCAACAATAGAGGAAAATAATTATTATCACCAAGATTTTAAAAACTCCCATCAGCATGCATGAAACTTCATATTGTAAGATAAGAAGGACCCAGTTTAGTGCACTGAGAGACGTTCTAACACACAACTCCTTTTATACATAAACAATGCACTGAAGACAACTAAATTTACTTACAAAAAAACCCTCTTCTGCAAATTTGGTGGATGCAAATTCTAAACATATTTGCCAGTTGTCAAAATATTGGTTCACATTAAACTTCCGATGATATTTGTGCGACCTCACTTCCTCCAGCAACCCTGCAGCACCTATAATAATAATAATAATAATAATAATAATAATAATAATAATAATAATAAACTTTTATTTGTACCCCGCCCTTCCCAGCCGAGATCGGGCTCAGAGCGGCTAACAGTCATAAAAACCACAACAAACCACAAAACAATCAGTTAAAAATGCAAATTAAAATACAATTTAAAATTTTAAAATGCCACCTCATTTTAAGCAGCCCACCAACAAACCAACGGAGTAAAACGTCAGAGGTCACCTCCAGAGCCGGATTTAGGGCAGTTTGAGCAGTTGTCCTGCACAGGGCGTCAAGCCGAGGTGTGCTGGTCCCGTGGGTTACCCGAAAGGCGAGGTCCAAGTCATAGCTGTCAACTTTCCCCCCTTTTTTAAGGGAAATTCCCTTATGCCAAATAGGATTCCTCACATGAAAAGGGAAAGGTTGACAGCTATGGTCCAAGTCCGGTCCGTGGTCAGAGGTACAATGTAAAGGCAGTCTGTAGTCACTGAAGCTGGGTGCAGGGCAGGGAGTCAGGCAAAGTTGGGAACAGGTAGGCAAGCAGGGAACCAGGGCGGGTCAGGAGCTCAGGCAGGAAAGCAGGACAGGTTTCAAGCAGGAACACTGGCAGGAACTGGTAACCAACAATATTGCTCCTGCAACTTGGGGCCGGGTCTGGCCGGCTTTTATCTGCCCCGAGGCATAGGATGGCCCCGATCCTCTGGTGACTCACCTCTCCTGGCTTGTAGGTGAGCACTCCTCCTGCGGGAACTTAGTTCCCTTCGCCTCTCTGCCCTGAGCCTCTGCAGCTCAGGAGAGGATGGAGGGTTAGTGGACCCAGAGGCAACCTCAGCTTCCCCTGGCGGGGCTGAGAGTGGAGCACCTGCAGGCAATGGGTCCTCCATCCCCTCAGGAGCCAGAGCAGACTCAGCCAATGCCTGCACCTGAGGATCCAGCACAGGTGAGGACCCTTCCGACTCAGGCCCTAGCCCCGGCTCCGCTGGTTCTGGAGGCGGGGAATCCTGTGCAGGCTGGGATCCCTCAGGTTCAGCATCTGAGTCTGAATCCCAGGCCATCACACGAGGAGGCACAACATTGAGAAGATCCATAATTGAGAAGATCCATTTGTGGGGGAACCAAATTTTGGCCTTGCACAGGGTGCAATGTTTTACAAAATATTACCAAAGTCCACTCCCATCACCTCTGAAGTTACAAGGAAATGCCAGTAGGGCCAAATGTGTGGTGTAACATCTCCAGACCTCTAGCTCTCACATCTTGCGCCACTCAGTCCTACGCATATTACCTCAGAAGTAAGTCCCATCACATTTAATAGGATTTAATCTCAGGTACATGTGTCCAGGTAGATGTGACCTGAGGCTGGGAGGTCCTTGAGAGTAAGCCTTGGCATGGTCATGAATATACTGGGGTGTCAAACGAGAACTGAGGAAATTCATATTTAAAACCCCAGTCATGAAGCACACTGGACAACCTTGGACCAGTCACAATTTCTTGTATGTAACGTCACCAGGTTGTTATGAGGATAAAATTGGAAAGGGGGGAGCCAGTGTGGTGTAGTGGTTAAGAGTGGTAGACTCATAATCTGGCAAACCGGGCATCTCCGCTCCTCCACATGCAGCTGCTGGGTGACCTTGGGCTAGTCACACTTCTCTGAAGTCTCTCAGCCCCACTCACCTCACAGAGTGTTTGTTGTGGGGAGGAAGGGAAAGGAGATTGTTTGCCACTTTGAGACTCCTTCGGGTAGTGATAAAGCGGGATATCAAATCCAAACTCTTCTTCAGGCATAGGCAAACTCGGCCCTCCAGATGTTTTGGGACCACAAGTCCCATCATCCCTAGCTAACAGGACCAGTGGTCAGGGATGATGGGAGTTGTAGTCCCAAAACATCTGAAGGGTCAAGTTTGCCTATGCCTGCTCTTCTTCTTCTTCTTCTTCTTCTTCTTCTTCTTCTTCTTCTTCTTCTTCTTTGTGTTGCTTTGAGGAAAAGCAGGGTATAAAAAATTAAAGGTTTTGTTTGCTATTATGCTATATTTTTTTGTGTTTTTATATTGTAAACTGCACTGTGATCTTTGGATGAAGGGTGGTATAACAATTATAATAATAAATAAATAAATAAATAAATAAATAAATAAATAAATAAATAAAATAATAATAATAATAATAATAATAATAATAATAATAATAATACTGAGTATAGGTGCATAGGATTGTGCTGTCAATCAGGGAGTGAAGGAAGTCAATAGGCAAATAGTATAAAACACCAAAAAAAGCTACATGCAACCAGAATCCCAATTCAGCGACTTTCTAATTTAAATTCTTCACATAAATTTTGCAGGACTGAAGCAATTAAATGTATTTAACCAAGAGGACGCTTTAGAAACTGAGCACCCTACCTTGCCTTAAGAAAATGCATAATATTATGTATCTATATCTATATTTATCTATAGGCTGGCATACACAGTTGTTGTGTTTTTAAAAGATTGAGTTTAAAAGATGGCCAGGTCCTTCTCTTTTACTGAAGAATCACAAGAACCATGCCTACATGTCAATTGATTAGTTTGTGAGGAGGGCTGAGATGAGGCGAGTTAGATCAATGCGGAAGAGGAAGCTTCAACTTTTCCTTAAGCCGACTCATCTTGAGGCACCTGGAGGTTAATTTAATGGTTCTGAATAAACAGCTGGAGGCTTTAAAGATAGCAACAGACGAAGAGAGTCACTCAGCAGGAAACATTCACCTTAATTTTTGCTCTCATCTCCAACTAGGGTATTAATAAGTAGAAATTCCCTTTCCAACAATAATAATGGGGGTATTAACTATAATGCAGCCAGGATTATACTTTACTGTTGTTCTTCCCCAGCTTCTGGAAACTGCGAGTGATGTCTCCAACGTTTGCCCTGCAGGAGACAGTCTCTTCTTTTCTCCCCCAACAACGAGAACAGTGTTGCATCATAATACAGTGGATGCTCGGGTTACGAACGTGATCCGTGCGGGAGGCACTTCGCAACACGCAGCGTTCACAACCCGCAGTGCCACTTCTGCGCACGCGTGGGTCGTGATTCTGTGCTTCTGCGCATGCACAAAGTGCGATTTAGCCCTTCTGCGCATGCGCGAGTGCTGAAACTCGGAAGTAACACGTTCCGGTACTTCTGGGTTCGGTGCGAGCGCAACCCGAAAAAACATAACCCACAGCGTTCGCAACCTGAGGTATGACTGTATAGTGTTTACCCTTGGACCATTTTTGTTGGACGGGAAGCCTGTGGAGTGCTTTGTTGCAGTTCTCCTATAGCTTGAATTAGCAGCAAAACTTGAGTAGGGTGTACAAAAGGAAACCCTCCCACACCTGGAATCCTAAATGTGTAATCTGCATATCACAATTATAGTAGCTAGGAAGCATTCAACTGGTAGTGGGTGGCCATGCAGATGGGGAGATCTTTTACATCAGGGGTCCCCAAACTTACTGCTCTTCGGGCCGGTTGCAAGAAAGGAGATTCCGACTAAATATTTGGAAAAACTTTCTGACAGTAATAGTAATAAGGACACTTAGACATTCCGTTGTTGCGAACATAACCTAAGTTTAAGGTCAATTAGCTTATATATCAGAGTTTCTAACACTGGGAGGCACCAAACAGAATCCAGAATCCCCTTCCTCCTCCTATTAATAGTTTCAGGTATTGTAGGTATTAATATTACACAGTTTGAAGTGAGTGGATGCATTAAAAAAACTTCATTTTGGAATTAAGCATTGTCCAGACCCATAAGATATTATTCAAAATTTTACTTGCAGAACTTTCTTTGAAATACAACAAAAACATCAAAGATACATAAAAAAAAATCCATACAATATTTTGTGCTGTCCAGCACAGGCTCAGCATCTTAGAAAACATGAAATAATCCAAACAGACCAAGAGCAAAGGCATCCATTTCAGCATCCATTTTGCCTGGAACTGTTTTCCTAGAGCAGTGGCAGCCAAACTCGGCCCTCTAGCTGTTTTGGGACTACATTTCCCATCATCCCTGACCACTGGTCCTGTTAGCTAGGGATGATGGGAGTTGTAGTCCCAAAACAGCTGGAGAGCCAAGTTTGGCCACCACTGTCTTAGATAGCTTTGTGTACATCTTAACTCCACAGAGTCTTGAGACCAAAGAACTCCAGCCACCACCATTTCAAGATGGCGAATTTGCAACTCAATGGCTTTGTCACCTGATCTAACTGAACTAGTTAAAGCTCAGAGACAGCCCAGTTTGCTTTTAATACAGCCCCATGGAAAATCCCCATGTTAAAACCTTTTCACCAGTACACAATTAGCCAGTCAGTGTCAATTCAACCAATTATACTTAACATCAGGGAAGTTTAGATAGGGAAACAGCAGGCAGAAAAATTTAAACTTCCTCCACCACACAACATATCTCCAGTAAAGAGCTGGCTTTCCCACCCCAACTGCATATTCTTAGTTTTTAAAGGCAAGTTCCTAAATATATTGAATTACTACAATTCTCCCATGTCATATCTGTTTGGTACTCACGGCAGAAGTCTAGCTTTTTACATTTAAGAAGTAACAAAAGACAAACAGCTTTGTCAGAAACAGAATAAATCAAGCCACACCTGCCCGTTTTTCTTGTTTGCAGTCTATGTTCATGCCAGACAGATTTCTAAAAAGTCATTGTTTGTTAAGGCTGAAATGAATTCAGCTTATCCATTCATTTCCTTAACATCAAGGATCTTTAAAATGACATTTTTTTATTATCTTTGGCTGCATCTTAGATCAATGAAGTGTTTCGGTTCAGCTCAGCCACCCTAAAACGCATAAGCAAAGTTCCTTTGAACCTTTTAGGAGTTCTTTGATATGGTTTTCTGAAGGCTGCCTAAAGTTATTTAGGAGGGGTGTGTGTGTTTGAAGTGTCTTGGAAGTAGAGCCACAGGAGTGCTCTCTTTAATGAAAGCACATTCTTCCCCAGCATACATTACCTGAGTGCTTATGTCTTGCATTTTGCATGAGTTATGATAATATTTTCCAATGATCAAAAGGAGTCCTATCTTGTTCTCCAGACTTATTTAGTCTAAAATATGTACCTTTAAAAGGAGCAATGGGCACGAGTATATTCTGAAGATCCTTTTTATCAGCCATCCGTCACATTTTCCAAAGATTTCCTTTATCTAGAAACACCCTGCTACCTGCATTTTGAAAGTATGCTAATTTGAGGGCAGAACCATGTCGCTGATTAGCAGCTATTTCCATTTCCTTTTAAGAATCTAGGCTTTCCTTTGATCATCTTTATAGCATATTTCTCTCCCTTGATGAGTTTGTAATATATTTTAAAAAATAAAGTAAAATGCAGCTGCTTTGCTTGTTGTTAAAGTTCAATGAACTTGTTCAGCTGCAGAAAGGAGGCTTAATTGCATAATAGTAGTATATTAGTCTAAGATCACACAAAAGCACCACTAAAATGTATACACTTTTTTCCAGGTACCCCACCTTCAGAGGGTGAGGTGGATAATGACCAAGGGGCCTTCTGAGATGTGATATCCCTACTCAAAAATGACCTTCCTGGGGAGATAGCATGTTCTCCTTCATGGAGAGCACGTGTTGTGGTGGGGGCCAGCAAGCCACCCCTCTGGTGCTGGGCGGGATCGTATGGATGGCCACTGTTGTGATTGGACCCTGGGTGTTGTTGGGGAGAATTGCATGTTGCAATTTATTGATGGACAGCCCAGCGGATATATATGGGTGGGTATGCAATGTGATCCCCCTCTTGGCTGCGTGCTTCTGATCACCCGCCCTCCCTTCCTATATTTTAGGCCTCTGCGTTGACCTTGCTATGCCTGTCATGGGGTCGTCTGCTGTTGGGGCAGGGGCCTGGTAGGAATTTTTCCATGTGGCTGATTGGCTGGTGTCATCTGGTTTTCGCCTACTGTGTAGCAAATAGTCACAACTTGTAAGGTTGGCGGTTAGGCATTGGTTATTATGTTGGTTGGAGGAGGGGTTATGATTGATTGCGTCTGCCCCTCCAATTGTTGCTGGTGTTAGGGCAATTCCGTTAAAGGAATCCAGGGGCTTTATGCTTTTGTCCGAACCCCCGGTCGGGGCTAGGGCCGTGCAAGAGCCCTGGGAGCCTGAGGGGAGAGGGGAAGGCCAGACCACCCGGCCCCCTTTATCTCTCCAGAGTGTTTTCCCCTTACTGACGGTTGTCAGTTCTGTCCCCTGTGGTACAGATAGTCCTAACCAATGCCTAAGCAACCACTCACATTGTTTGTATTTTAATAAAGTTGTGGCCAAAATCATGCCAAAAACCAAAACCAAAATTCTGACTGATGTGCGAATTATTTGAGGGGTGCTTTGGGGACCTCGACACGCAATCACCTACCATGAGTTAGATGTCCTTTCAGTGTCAGATGAAAAGTGTCATTCATTGATGCATTGTGTGTTTCTTAATCATATTCTTTAAAAAAAATGCTTTTCATTTCTGCCAGTCTAATCTAATTAGCGTCTGTAAGCCTTATTGGCTGAAGTAGTTGGGTATAAATTCTAAAATTAATCATCATCAATAGAAGCAATACTTCTAAAGTATTTCCTTGCCAGGGAACCAGAATTATTTGTGTTGGACTTTTCTGCATGCCTGAACCACTTTTTAAAAGGCAGAATGCCTGAGTCAAAAAGAGATTGAACGAATAACCAAATATGGCTTAAACACTTCTGGGAAGTTTATTGTTTTTAATTTTAAGAATTCAAATATGAACATACTAATCACCTGACAAAAACATTCAACTTGTCACTGAAGTGGGCCTCCTTACTCAGTGATTAGAAAGTAGTTAGGCAACATACTGTCAATTTAGAAAGTAGTGTTCCAGGTGGGAGCCGCAGAATGACAGGCTTGTTAGTGCAGCATCTGTCCAGGGTAAATTGGTGGGAAGCATTATTAAATAAAATTAAGCACAGAGGAGCATAGAGAATAAAATGCCTTGTTGACAGGGGGCAGGCCAAGGCGTCATGTGGCCACCATGACTAGCCGCTTCTGGCGAAATATAAAACAAGAATTCAGGGGATTCAAACACATAAAGCAGAGTCAGATCTTATGGTCCAGGAAAACCGGGCATAAAGAACTCTTGAAAATAGACACAAAGACACATTCTCAAATGATACAAAATCAAGTTATAGGGACTTATGAGCAGACACTCCCTTCTGTATGCTGCTTATGAAGGAACTGGGCTGTTTAAAAGAAATAAAAAAATACTGTTTATAGTTGGAAATTACGAGGAAAATTTGCATCCTGCTGCTAGCCTTTGCTGTCTTATAAATTGTTTAGAAAGGGGTTACAAATTAATGAGAAATGATTGATGCCAGCAGACCAGTTCTGTGTATGGGATTAAGAAAATTGTACCTCTTTGATGTTTGGAACGTTTGTGGATTGGAAGATAAGAAGCCTAATAACTAGCTAGCTACTTGCAATGGCATTCAGATCAGGGAGGATCTTGGGACAAAATATCATACACCATGTTGGCAGCTGAAGGGAGAGCTGCAAATCTGAAGTAAGAACATTGAATTTTACTGTTAGGAACCATTTAGTTAGAAATAAGATGAATACATTTATCCTACTTTTCTGTACTCTGTTGCACCTTTGGGGATTGGTTTGTGTGCATGTAACCATTCATATGGGACGCGGGTGGCACTGTGGGTTAAACCACAGAGCCCAGGGCTTGCCGATCAGAAGGTTGGCAGTTCGAATCCCTGCGACGGGGTGAGTTCCTGTTACTCGGTCCCTGCTCCTGCCAACCTAACAGTTCAAAAGCACGTCAAAGTGCAAGTAGATAAATAGGTACCGCTCCACCAGGAAGGCAAACGGCATTTCCGTGTGCTGCTCTGGTTCGCCAGAAGCGGCTTAGTCATGCTGGCCACATGACCTGGAAGCTGTACGCCAGCTTCCTTGGCCAATAAAGCGAGATGAGCGCCGCAACCCCAGAGTCGTCCACGGCTGGACCTAATGGTCAGGGGTCCCTTTACCTTTACCTTTAATCATTCATACGTTAAAACATTCTTTTCCTCTTTTTTCATCTGTTTAAGCAAATGTTAATCTTGTTTCATAAAACCATGTGGTCTCTATTATTTTACCTGCCCCATACTTAAGAGTCAAACCCCACACTACCTCAAGGAAACCCGAGGGAGTTTTAGACCATTTGGTGACACAACAAAGACATTCACCTGGTGGCAGTGAGACTTCCTTGGGAAAGGAGAGGAGAGGAGAGGAGAGGAGAGGAGAGGAGAGGGGAGGGGAGGGGAGGGGAACACTCTGTTTGGCCTGGAGCCCCTTCCTCCTATGGGCCAGGTTGTAGCTGGGATACCATGACACTTCCAAATGGAGAGCCTTCACTCAATAGACTGTGTGCATCACCAATCCTGATGCCATGCTTTTTGCTCATGCCCTGTTGATCCATTGGTTCTATTATCTCAACTACATTCTGTCCCAAACATACAGTATGTGTATATTTTAAAGTATACTAAAGGGGGGGGGGGTAAACCTTTCAGGAAAATACCCATGAACACAGCAACCAACAAAAAATCTACACCAGACTTTGCTATTGGAGTATAAAAAGGCACAGAAGATACTATTAAAATGATATTCAAAATGTATCAGCATTGTTAATAATAATAATTATTATTATTTATTATTTGTACCCCACCCATCTGGCTGGGTCTCCCCAGCCACTCTGGGCGGCTTCCAGCAAATATTAAAATACATTAACATGTTACAGATTAAAAACTTCCCTAAACAGGGCTGCCTTCAGGTATTTTCTAAATGTTATGTAGTTGTTGATCCCTTTGACCTCTGATGGGAGGGTGTTCCACAGGGCGGGCACCACTACCAAGAAGGCCCTCTGCCTGGTTCCCTGTAGCTTTGCTTCTCGCATTGAGGGAACCGCCAGAAGGCCCTCAGCGCTGGATCTCAGTGTCCGGGCTGAACGATGGGGGTGGAGACGCTCCTTCAGGTATACAGGACCGAGGCCATTTAGGGCTTTAAAGGTCAGCACCAACACTTTGAATTGTGCTCGGAAACGTACTGGGAGCCAATGTAGTTCTCTCAGGACAGGTGTTATGTGGTCCCAGCGGCCACTCCCAGTCACCAGTCTAGCTGCCGCATTCTGGATTAATTGCAGTTTCCGGGTCACCTTCAAAGGTAGCCCCACATAGAGCGCATTGCAGTAGTCTAAGCGGGAGATAACTAGAGCATGCACCACTCTGGCGAGACAGTCTGCGGGCAGGGAGGGTCTCAGCCTGCGTACCAGATGGAGCTGGTAGACAGCCGCCCTGGACACAGAATTAACCTGCGCCTCCATGGACAGCTGTGAGTCCAAAATGACTCCCAGGCTGCGCACCTGGTCCTTCAGGGGCACAGTTACCCCATTCAGGACCAGGGAGTCCCCCACACCCGCCCATCCCCTGTCCCCTGTCCCCCAAAAACAGTACTTCTGTCTTGTCAGGATTCAACCTCAATCTGTTAGCCGCCATCCATCCTCCAACCTCCAATTAATGGTGTTAATATCACCATTGCTTTGTTAATTGTCTTGTGAACATGTATCACAAGGCCACTTACGCATACAGTGGTACCTCTGGTTACGAACGCTTCTGGTTACGAACACTTCAGGTTACGAACTCCGCCAACCCAGAAGTAGCTGCTCTTGATTGCGAACTTTGCCCCAGGATGCGAATGGAAATTGCGCACCAGAGGCGCGCGTGCAGCAGGAGACCCCATTAGTGAAAGTGCGCCTCAGGATAAGAACGGTTTCAGCTTAAGAACGGACCTCCAGAACAAATGAAGTTCGTAACCAGAGGTACCACTGTAAGATGATTAAAAGCAGCTAAAAACATACAGTGGTACCTCGAGTTACAAACGCCTCAGGTTACAAATGCTTCAGGTTACAAACTCCGCTAACTTGGAAGAGTTACCTCGAGTTGAGAACTTTGCCCCAGGATGAGAACGGAAATTGTGTGCCGGCGGCACAGCGGCAGCAAGAGGCCCCATTAGCGAAAGCACGCCTCAAGTTAAGAACAGTTTCAGGTTAAGAACGGACCTCCGAAACGAATTAAGTTCGTAACTAGAGGTACCACTGTACATATAAAACATCTGTCTGTTTACCGAACCACACAAAGGACGGAAGAACATGGAACAAATAATACAAATATCACACAATCCAGTCATTTATCTTTATTGAGAAGTTAATTAAAGGACAAATGAACAGGATGCTGTGACTTTTAATTAACTTGGTCTGTGCAATTTTGTACCCTAGCTCCTGAGTGCATTGTAAAATAAAGAGGCTGCCTAATTAGTTTTGCCCCTGCTGTGTATGGGCCCAAACATCAGAAATGTCAGGATAATCTTGAAGATCTGGTGTGAATTTGGGACATCCTTCCAAAATCAGTAAAACATACCTAGTTTGACCTCGTACATTCTCTGATTAGATTTGACCAGTTATATATACAGGGCAGGCATGGGTCAAGGCCAATATGACCTGAGAGCAGTGTTGTTGAGTGTATTCTTGCTCGCAAAATTCCTCCCTCCCAAATATCTGAAGTTCCTGCTTCACTTTATCCTTTTTATTTATTTTCAGTGCGTTCTCTCTCCCTGAAGTTGTTGAAATAAGTGCCACGCTTTTAACATTTGAAGAAAAAGAAGGTGCCCCCAGAAAAAAGCACTGTTTATACCCCAAGTGATCTCCTGGTTAGAGTACTGTAATGTGCTCTACATGAAGCTGCTCTTGGAAAACATTCAGAAATTTCAACCGCTGTAAAATGTTGCTGTCAGGTTAGTGGCTGGGGTCAGGCATTCAATATCACACTTGTCTTGTTAGATCTCCAGTAGTTGCTGGTTATATTCTGGCTTTAATTCAAAGTGTTGCTTTTGACCTTTAAAGCCCTGAATGGATTGGGTAACTTCAGGGCCACCTCTCTTCATATCTTCCTCCCAGCATATTCTGCTCAACACCTGAGGTCTTGCTCCAGATACCTTGGTGAAATGAGATGGGCCGGGGAAAAGCACATTTTCAGTAGCAGAACTCACTTTGCAAATGCCCTTCTGAGGCAGCTGCATCAGGCCCTGGCACCTTATTCTTTGACAGGGGCGGAGGAAGCCTCCTCGCCACCCGGGGCGGCGAACGGAGGCTTCCCCTGGGGGTGGGGCGTCGTGACGTCACGACGCAACGCCAGGACAGAGTGCACATGCATGAAATGTTGTGCATGCGCACTGCGTCGCCGGGCCGCTGCTGCTCCCGCGGCGCCCTTGCGAGGCGCCGGGCCAAAAGCGGCGGCGGCACCCCCACGAGCCGCCGCACGCGATTGGCGGCTCGGGGGGGGTGCCACCGCTGCTGCTTTTGGCGCAGCTCCTCTCAAGGGCGCCGCGGAAGCAGCTATGCTGGTTTGGATGGAGTGCGCACACGCGGCATCCCCCCACGAGCTGCCCCACACGATCAAGGGCGCAGCGGCGGCAGCGGCAGGCGGGCCCCGCGCAAGGTGGGGCCAGCCCAAGTGTCACCCCCTCTGCCCCTGGAACCCGGGACGTACCGCCCCCTCTGCCTCCCTTGTGAAGCCAGTGTTCTTTGAGACATCAGAGAAAGATTAGGCTGTTCCAGAAGGCTTTTAATTAATCTTGGCTTTGCTATTTTACAGAAACTATATTCATAACTAATGCTTATTTTATCTTCATTTTCCTTTTTTTTGTAATTGTGTACTTTGGAAAGTGGATCCTTTGGACTGGATCTATCATTACTGTGTGGTGTTTTTATTTAATAGTATTTTTATGGCAAGCTACATGGAATTCACTTTGTGTGGGATAAACATTTTAAAGAATTCATATTTATTTTCCATTTTTGTACATAAACTTGAGCACCTTTGGGCTGGAAATCAGCTTGATGGTAATGTCCCCAACTCCGAATTTCCTAACATTTCTATCTCATTGATAACAATATACTTGCTGGAATACAGTCTTGCCATAAGGCTATTTTTGGCATGCTATTAAGAAAATGTCATCTCTGATGCAGCTGACAAGAATTGTGCAGCTGGATTCTGATATTGATTGTAACGGATAATTGGTTTTTAAGATCAGAGGGATGTTGCTTCCCCTAGCACACCTTCCCCTGGCCGCCTTCCAACCACTGAAGCTCAGGTAGGAAGAGAATTTGCACAAAGCGGAGATGACCTGGAATGCTTCTGCCTTCTCCCATGTTTGGCATGGCATTAGAAAGGCTGGGTGGGAGCAGAGCTCTGTCACAGATGTAGTGGTGACTTATGTAAGTTCAAGGTGCAGATTTTGGCATATAAAGCTGTATACAGCTTGGGACCAGGATAACTTGAAATCACCTCAACCCTTATATACCCAATCAATCACTGCACTCTGCAGGTGAGGGCCTCCTGCAAATGCCACCTTATAAAGAGGTCCATATAATGCAGGGATTAGGCCTGTAGTACTTGTGGTGGCAAGCTCCCCTAGGCAAAGCGGCAACCACGGAAGAGTCCAGAGGAATGGAGGGATTCTTAGCTGAAGAAGACTGGTGGCAACACTCCTCAGAAGAGGAAGAAGCAGATGGGGAAGAGGGAAGGCCAGAACAGGAGGAGGAGGAAGTTGAGCCAGAATCAGGCCCTTGTGAGGAGAGGAGCCGGAGGGCCCCCTCCCCTCCTCCCATCTCAGCTGTAGAGCATAGAGCTGAGAAACGGAGGGAGCAATTGGAGGCAGTTGCAGCTTGTAGAAGGCGTAGTGATGAGCTGGCTACTTAAGGAAGGCCGTCTGCTTCCCTCACCAGCACCTGCAACTGCTGTGCTGAAGCACGTGGTTGTGCCTGCTCATCCTGCTCCTGTGTACTTGACTTCGGCTGGTTCCTGACTTGGACTGCTCCTGACTTCGGCTTCTCTTGACCCTGGTTACTTATACCTGGCTTCGGCACGTCATCCTGTTGGCACCATAACAGCGGGTGGCGCTGTGGTCTAAACCACTGAGCCTCTTGGGCGTGCCGACCAGAGGGTCGGTGGTTCGAATCCCCGCGACGGGGTGAGCTCCCGTTGTTGAGTCCCTGCTCCTGCCAACCTAGCAGTTTGAAAGCACGTCAAAGTGCAAGTAGGTAACTAGGTACCGCTCCGGTGGGAAGGTAAATGGTGTTTCCATGCACTGCTCTGGTTTCGGTGTTCCGTTGCACCAGAAGTGGCTTAGTCATGCTGGCCACATGACCCCGAAAAACTGTCTGCGAACAAACGCCGGCTCCCTCGGCCTGTAAAGCGAGATGAGCGCCGCAACCCCAGAGTCGTCTGTGACTGGACTTAACTGTCAGGGGTCCTTTCCCTTTACCTTTTTAACCTTCCAGGGGTCCTTTACCTTTACCTTTACTTGTGATGGCCACACTTTGGAATTCCCTCCCCCTTGTATATTAGACAGCTGCCTTCTCTGTTGTCTTTTCAGTGCCTTCTGAAGTCCTTCCCCTTTCAACAAGCCTTTTAAGTAGAGGTCTTTCCCATTCTGCATCTGTACTGGAATTGTTTTAAAGATTTATATAAAGGTTTTATCACTTGGGCTCCTGTAGGAGTTAGGGTGGGGTATACAGTTAATAAACAAATTGTAAATATTTATTGGGTGGCTTTCTGGATGGCGTATTGGGGTTCTTCCCAGGAAGTAGGTAGATCTTCACTCATAAGTCCTGGAATGCTCCAGCAGCAGAACAAACCACCAGTTGCTTTTGCTGGAAGGTTCTGCAGGGTGGATTTCATCCAGATTTTATTCTATCCCCCCACCTCCAATTCTATTGTAGAGTAGCTTTGGCTCAGCAAGCTGAGCTCCTTGAAGTGTGAGATTAGCTGTGATGGGGGTACCATTCTACTCTATTAAAACAGATGTGATGTTCATTAGAACTTCTAAATCAAACTTAGACTTGTGGCAAAGAGCATGAAGTTCTGTTGATTGCATGTGGGAAATCCCATGTTTTCAACACACTCTTCCATTCTCAAGCTGGCAAGGTAATCTTCTGTTTCTCTCAGCTGCTGGCAGAGTAAATGGTTGCATGCTCTCTAGACAAAACAAGAGCAGGGAGATGAATCTCTGAAATGCACATTAAGGTTTATTTATTTTTTTAAGAAGAGGAGGAATCAGATATTTCCCAATTAATGAGTAAGCGAAGCTCTGTCAACTGTTTTTTTGTATCAGGCACCTTAGAAAAAGCCCTTAATCATTTATTTCATTGGAAAGGACTATTCCGAAGCAATTACAATCTATCAGGTAAACAAACACGTACATTAGAATTGTCTATATATAGGCAATTGAAGTTAGAATTGAATATATAGGCAATTGAAGTTAGAATGTTGCTCTGGTTTGGTTTGCCATTCTCTCACAGCTTCCTGACAGGTTCCTTTGTATTCATGCAAAATACAAAGAAAAGCCACCTGCATTTTATTGCAAAAACAGAATTAAGACTGTGCAATTCAGAAGGCCACTTTTCTGTGCTTTAGGTAGGATGAATTTGCCCCATCCCCATTCTAGAGGAAGCCTCAAGAGATCATACCTGGGCGGAGGAGGGACAACCTACTGGACCTTTTTAAGGGTGCCGTCACCCACAGCACACATTCCCCTGCAGTGTTATGCCCACCTGCTCATTGAGCGATATGGAATTAGCTGGTCACCCATTGTGGGACTGAACAATAATTCTTAAAGTGCTTTCACGGACAGGGGTATTTTTGTCGTAGACATAGGATAAACATAGAAAGTAATAAAGTCTAGGATTGTGATTATTTGGGGGTGGGAAGGGAGAAATATAAGTTGAAAAGGAATTCCTGGGTAGCCTGGCCAATAAAATAATAATAATAATAATAATAAATAATAATAATAATAATAATAATAATAATAATAATAATAATAATAAATTTTACTTATACCCCGCCCTTCCCAGCCGAAACCGGGCTTAGGGCGGCTAACACTGATAAAAATTACAATAAAATATAAAAGAAAGAAAAACCGTAAATTAAAATACAGGTTAAAATACAATTTAAAATTTAAATGCAGCTTCAATGATCGCCCAAAATCAAAACCATAAGGTGAGGAGAAAACATCAGACTGAGTCCAACCCGAAGGCCAGGCGGAACTTCTCTGTCTTGCAGGCCCTGCGGAAAGATGTCAAATCCCGCAGGGCCCTGGTCTCTTGTTCCACCAAGTTGGGGCCAGTACTGAAAAGGCCCTGGCCCTAGTTGAGACCAGTCTAACAACCTTGTGGCTCGGGACCTCCGAAATGTTGTTGTTTGTGGACCTTAAGGTCCTCTGCGGGGCACACCAGGAGAGGCGGTCCCGTAGGTACGAGGGTCCTAGGCCGCTCGTACCTAAGGGAACAATAGAGAGTCATTGAGGGCCCATTGAGGGTCATTAACAAGACAAGGGCCCTGTTGTTGTTGTTTAGACATGTCCGACTCTTTGTGACCCCATGGACCAGAGCACTCCAGGCACTCCTGTCTTCCACTGCCTCCCGCAGTTTGGTCAGACTCATGTTGGTAGTTTCGAGAACACTGTCCCACCATCTCGTCCTCTGTCGTCCCCTTCTCCTTGTGCCCTCCATCTTTCCCAACATCAGGGTCTTTTCCAGGGAGTCTTCTCTTCTCATGAGGTGGCCAAAGTATTGGAGCCTCAGCTTCAGGATCTGTCCTTCCAGTGAGCACTCAGGGCTGATTTCCTTCAGAATGGATACGTTTGATCTTCTTGCAGTCCATGGGACTCTCAAGAGTCTCCTCCAGCACCGTAATTCAAAAGCATCAATTATTCGGCGGGAAGTTAAACGGCGTTTCCGTGCGCTGCTCTGGTTTTGCCAGAAGTGGCTTTGTCATGCTGGCCACATGACCTGGAAGCAGTACGCCGGCTCCCTCGGCCAGTAAAGTGAGATGAGCGCTGCAACCCCAGAGTCATTCGCAACTGGAGCTAACGGTCAGGGGTCCTTTACCTTTACCTTTTTAGCAGCATTGGTAACGACCTCCTCCACCTTGACATTTCTATTGTAAACTCCATCGGGCAAGAGTCAAGTCAGTCTTTTTCACTTGCCCCAGTGCCATTAGATGTGGCATCTCACCAGCACTGCCACTGCCACATACTGAGATGGTGAAGGAGGTGGGGCAGGGTGGTAGCAAGGTCGAGGCAGTTTGGGGGCTCCCAACCCACCCTGACCTTACCACTGCTCCACCCCGCCCCCTCACCATCCTGGTACATGGCAGCACTTAACTTTCCTGTTGAGTATTTCTGTTGCCATGGAATAATAATAATAATAATAATAATAATAATAATAATTTATTATTTGTACCCCGCCCATCTGGCTGTGTTTCCCCAGCCACTCTGGGTGGCTTCCAGCAAATATTAAAATACATTAACATGTTACAGATTAAAAACTTCCCTAAACAGGGCTGCCTTCAGGTATTTCCTAAATGTTATGTAGTTGTTGATCCCTTTGACCTCTGAGGGGAGGGCGTTCCACAGGGCGGGTGCCACTACCGAGAAGGCCCTCTGCCTGGTTCCCTGCTTCTCGCAGTGAGGGAACCGCCAGAAGGCCCTTGGCGCTGGATCTCAGTGTCCGGGCTGAACGGTGGGGGTGGAGACGCTCCTTCAGGTATACTGGACCGAGGCCGTTTAGGGCTTTAAAGGTCAGCACCAACACTTTGAATTGTACTCAGAAAGTTGAACCACTCTGCCCCACACGATAATAGACACAGTATAGTGTTAGGTGTGATGATACAACCTTGATGGCAGAAAGTGAGGAGGAATTAAAGAACCTTTTAATGAGGGTGAAAGAGGAGAGCGCAAAATATGGTCTGAAGCTCAACATCAAAGAAACTAAGATCATGGCCACTGGTCCCATCACCTCCTGGCAAATAGAAGGGGAAGAAATGGAGGCAGTGAGAGATTTCACTTTCTTGGGTTCCATGATCACTGCAGACGGTGACAGCAGTCACGAAATTAGAAGACGCCTGCTTCTTGGGAGAAAAGCAATGACAAACCTAGACAGCATCTTAAAAAGCAAAGACATCACCTTGCTGACAAAGGTCCGTATAGTTAAAGCCATGGTATTCCCAGTATGTATGGAAGTGAGAGCTGGACCATAAAGAAGGCTGATCGCCGAAGAATTGATGCTTTTGAATTATGGTGCTGGAGGAGACTCTTGAGAGTCCCATGGACTGCAAGAAGATCAGACCTATCCATTCTGAAAGAAATCAGCCCGGAGGGCTCACTAGAAGGACAGATCCTGAAGTTGAGGCTCCAGTACTTTGGCCACCTCATGAGAAGAGAAGACTCCCTAGAAAAGACCCTGATGTTGGGAAAGATGGAGGGCACAAGGAGAAGGGGACAACAGAGGATGAGATGGTTGGACAGTGTTCTCGAAGCTACTAACATGAGTTTGGCCAAACTGCGAGAGACAGTGAAGGATAGGCGTGCCTGGCGTGCTCTGGTCCATGGGGTCACGAACAGTCGGACACGACTGAACAACTGTACAAAGTGTTAGGTGAGGTGGTTTCTACAGTGTAAGTATTAAAACTTCACTACAGATTTACCTTTAATTTCATCTCCTTTGTTTGTCACCTTGAAAGTCTCCGAAATGATAAAGCACTATGATAGCGTCTTTATCATTGAAGGAAAGGTTTACTTCATGGTTGTCACCTGAGTTTTCTAGAACTGACTGTCCTTCATACTTTTCCTGACATCAAGAGGACAGGAAAACCATAAGCAATCAGCAATGGTTTTCTCTTTATCACCAGTAAATGTTGCCCAAAAAAGATAAAGAAATAGTTTAAAATAACATTAAACGGGGGTGGGTGGGTGGGGAGACAGGGCAAGGGTGGGGGGGACAACCTCACCAACAACAAAATGACCAAAAATAAATAAGCCTTAATTCTTAAAGACCACCACAACAGCTAAAGATCATTTAGTTAGTTCCTATTCTGAGCTTTGTATAATTCAGCTCAGCAAATGCTAGCAGGAGGCTCACCCACATTAAATGAAACTTGCTATGCCCTGTGGCAACACCTAAAAGCAATAGGTGTTAAAAACATCATAAACCCATCACCTCCTACACGCTGGGGTATTTTTTACTCCAGAAGGTCACAGTTGTAAGAAAAATTTGCACTGCTTAAGCCAAATCAAGATGAGTGGCACTGCAAGCTGGAAAAAGAATTTCATTAAATAGCTTTCTCTCGTGAAGCATTTCTAAATATTCCTGGCTCGGATATATCTCCCCAAGACACAGAAATGGAGGAAGCATCTAAATGTTTGGCCATCTACAACGCAGTGCATCAAATGATTTGGTGGTGGTGAAGCTTCTGGCTGTGGTTGGCTGAGCTGCCCTAATGCCTCAAATTAATTAATTAATTAATTAATTAATTAATAATATTTATTATTTATACCCCGCCCATTTGGCTGGGTTTTCCAGGGGTGGTCCTAGATAAGGTCAGGCAGAAGACTTTTTGGAGAGGGAAGGAAGAAAATGGGTGGAAGGAAGGAAGGAAGGAAGGAAGGAAGGAAGGAAGGAAGGAGGAAGGCATGTAAAGCGTGTTCTCCTTCATGGAGAGCACATGTAGCGGTGGGGGCCAACAAGTCACCCCTCTGGTGCTGGGCGGGAAAGTTTAGATGGCCACTGCTGTGATTGGACCCTGGGTGTTGTTGGGGAGATTTGTATGTTGCCAATTGATGATGGACAGCCCAGCGTATATATATGGGTGGGTATGCAATGTGATCCCCCTCTTGGCTGCGTGCTTCTGATCACCCGCCCTCCCTTCCTATATTTTAGGCCTCTGCGTTGACCTTGCTATGCCTGTCATGGGGTCGTCTGCTGTTGGGGCAGGGGCCTGGTAGGAATTTTTCCATTTGGCTGATTGGCTGGTGCCACCTGGTTTTCGCCTACTGTGTAGCAATTAGTCACAACTTGTAAGGTTGGCGGTTAGGCATTGGTTATTGTGTTGGTTGGAGGAGGGGTTATGATTGACTGTGTCTGCCCTTCCAATTGTTGCTGGTGTACGGGGAATTCCATTAAAGGAATCCAGGGGCTCGATATGCTTTTGTCCGAACCCCCGGTCGGGGGCCAGGGCCGTGCAAGAGCCCTGGGAGCCTGTGGGGAGAGGGGAGGGTCAGATCATCCGGCTCCCTTTATCTCTCCAGAGTGTTTTCCCCTTACTGACGGTCATCAGTTCTGTCCTCTGTGGGACAGATAGTCTTAACCAATGCCTAAGCAACCACTCACATTATTTGTATTTTAATAAAGTTGTGGCCAAAATCATGCCAAAAACCAAAACAAAAATCTGTCCGATGTGTGAGTTATTTGAGGGGTGGTTTTGGGGGACTTCGACACGCAAAAACTAAGATGAGCAAGATTTCCCCCACTTGCATCAGATTATTCAATGTCTTCTTAAAATAAACCCAATGGTTTCCTGAGCCAGTTGGAGACCTGGAGGAAAGGACAAACTATATCAAAAAGGACTTCTCCAAGAGCCCCTTGCAGAGGGGCTTTTGACCTCCCCAGTTGTACCAGGGGCATTTTTTCACTGTAGCCTCCAAACCAGAGGAAAGTCTCTGATATGCCCCTCAGATTCTGAAGAGGAGGAGGCAGCAAAACTGGAGGTGAGACACATCGGAAGTTGCAGGACCCCAGATACACTAAAGAGAACTGCTTGCTCCAACTAAGTTTTTCTAAGCCTCTGTGTCCAGGCTGCTTTTTCAGGCTCCAACCCCTTCAAGGTTTTAAAGGGACAACCCTCACCTCTCTTGCATTCAGGGGTCAACAAACTTTTTCAGCAAGGGGCCGGTCCACTGTCCCTCAGACCTTGGGGAGGTGGTGGACTATATTTTGGGGGAAAACAAAAAAACGAATTCCTATGCCCCACAAATAACCCAGAGTTGCATTTTAAATAAAAGCACACATTCTACTCATGTAAAAACACCAAGCAGGCCTCACAAATAACCCAGAGATGCATTTTAAATAAAAGGACACATTTCACTCATGTAAAAACACGCTGATTCCCAGACCGTCTGTGGGCCGGATTTAGAAGGCGATTGGGCCAGATCCAGGCCCCGGGCCTTAGGTTGCCTACCCATGCATTAAGCTATTTTTCCTGTTCGCAGCTCTAAACACATCTAATTGCTTTGTAATCAGAATAACATGTATCTCAATTCTTTCACTGTTCTCCAAATAGGGTATGTGATTAGCGTTTGCTAGGCTTCTATCACAATTAAGGTAAAGGGACCCCTGACCGTTAGGTCCAGTCACAGACGACTCTGGGGTTGTGGTGCTAATCTCGCATTACTTGGCGAGGGAGCTGGTGTACAGCTTCCAGGTCATGTGGCCAGCATGACTAAGCCACTTCTGGCGAACCAGAGCAGCGCACGGAAATGCCGTTTACCTTCTGGCCATGAGTCTTCTTCTTGGGCATGCTGCTTGAGTGGATGGTAGCTCAGCTCTATGCTATTGGCCCTTAGTAAAGGTAAAGGGATTGCAGGGGGTTGGTCTAATTGACCCATTTCCCCCATTGTAAAGGGTAAAGGTAAAGGGACCCCTGACCATTAGGTCCAGTCGTGACCGACTCTGGGGTTGCAGCGTTCATCTCGCTTTATTGGCTGAGAGCCGGCATACAGCTTCCAGGTCATGTGGCCAGCATGACTAAGCCGCATCTGGCGAACCAGAGCAGTGCACGGAAATGCCGTTTACCTTCCCACTGCAGTGGTACCTATTTATCTACTTGCACTTTGACGTGCTTTCGAACTGCTAGGTGGGCAGGAGCAGGGACCGAGCAACAGGAGCTCACCCCGTCGCGGGGATCCGAACCGCTGACCTTCTGATCGGCAAGCCCTACGCTCTGTGGTTTAACCCACAGCGCCACCTGCGTCCCTGCTCTATCACAATTAGAGACCTGTTAAATTGCTTAAAGGGATGTTTAAAATGTACAAGATGTTATTGGAATGGGAGACAAAAGATGAACAAGGGAAATGCTCAATGATACACTGGGCAAATAGATATTGGTCATAATATAAAAATAGAAGCATGGGGACGATTATGGAACACGAATATAAAATTTGCAGCATGTTATGGTTTAAGAGAAAATTATATGAAAATGCTATATAGATGGTACCTAACACCTAGGAGATTGGCAAAAATGTATAAATCAAAGTCGAATAAGTGTTGGAAATGTGAAGAGAAAGAATGAACCTTTTCATATGTGGTGGTCTTGTAATAAGGTTAAAGCTTACTGGGAAATGATTAGGGTTGCCAAGTGTCCACTATTTGATCGGACAGTCCACTTTTTTCACATTATGTTCACTATTTTTTTCCACAAAATAGTGGGCATTTTTTTTATTCAAAAGCTTTATGATGAAATGGTACATAATATAAAGCTTACAGTCTAAGAGAATAAGGATAGGAGAATCGTGTTTTGTCTTTTTTTTCATAAGTAAGAATGAGACAAAGATCGAATATCCATTGAACTCGATTCTCCGAAAAAATTTATTAATCATACTCAATTGTTTCACAAGACATTTAAAAAATGGGGGGGGGGAGGCGCCTCTTGCCGGAGTTCTGCCCCGCCTGTTCTTGACTTGCGGGGAGAACAAAAGGGAGAGGCGCGAAAGAAAAAGACGCCTCTTCCTGTTCCTGATGCGCAGGAGCAGCAGCAAACCAGCTACCGGTAGAGGCGCGGGGGGGGGGGGGAGGCGGGCTTGGAGGAGACTTGCCCGACGACCTGAGGGAGCGAGATCCTTGCCCCAAG
Organism: Darevskia mixta; assembly: GCA_034641385.1. NCBI lineage: Eukaryota > Metazoa > Chordata > Lepidosauria > Squamata > Lacertidae > Darevskia > Darevskia mixta. The sequence continues at coordinate 245,349 of JAWWNH010000242.1, forward strand.
GATCGCCTCCCTAATACAGGAACGGTAAGAAGGAACCCCTGTTGGGAACTTGGGTAGCTTTGCCCCAAGGATCCCTAAGAAGCAAGCATAGAAACATAGAATTGTAGAGTTCTTGGAAGGGACCACGAGGATCATCTAGTCCAACCCCCCTGCAATGCAGGAATCGAACGCATGGGGGCTCGAACCCATGACCCTAAGATTAAGATTATAAAACCCATGACCCTAAGATTAAGATTAAAAAATTAAGATTATAAAATTAAGAAGAATTATTCCTTAAACACAAAGAATTGATCAAAGCTGCGCAGTCAAATAAAAAATACACACGACAGCAAAGTAAAATGTAATTTAATATTTTACATATTATTATAATATATTTGATGTTTTGAATTTTAAGTAAAGTTTTGAAGTGATTATTTTAATACATGTTAAAATGTTTGTAAGAAAATATATAATTTAATTTAATTTAAACCCCCCCCCCCCCCCGCTTGTCCGCTATTTTTTGGAAGCAGACCTGGCAACCCTAGAAATGATGTGTAATGAATTGAAAAAGATGTTTAAGATAACATTTGTAAAAAACAAACAAACAAAAACCCAGAAGCTTTTACCTTGGGAATTATGGGATTAGAACTACCTAAACAGTATAGAAATTTATTTACATATGCGACTACAGCTGCAAGAATGTTATTTGCCCAAAAGTGGAAGGATGAAGATGTCCCAACGAAAGAAGAATGGATACAGAAACTAATGGAGTATGCAGAAATGGCAAAACTTACCAGAAGAATAAGAAATCAAGACAACAAACTTTTTAGAAAGGAATGGAAATGATTTATTGAGTATTTACAAACAAACAAATTGTAAATAGATCAAGGCCATTGGCAGGATTATTGTAACAACCTGCAGTATGGTTGTTGTTCAGTCGTTCAGTCGTGTCCGACTCTTCGTGACCCCATGGACCAGAGCACTCCAGGCACGCCTATCCTTCACTGCCTCTCGCAGTTTGGCCAAACTCATGTTAGTAGCTTCGAGAACACTGTCCAACCATCTCATCCTCTGCCGTCCCCTTCTCCTTGTGCCCTCAATCTTTCCCAACATCAGGGTCTTTTCTAGGGAGTTTTCTCTTATGAGGTGGCCAAAGTACTGGAGCCTCAACTTCAGGATCTGTCCTTCTAGTGAGCACTCAGGGCTGATTTCTTTAAGGATGGATAGGTTTGATGTTCTTGCAGTCCATGGGACTCTCAAGAATCTCCTCCAGCACCATAATTCATATATATATATATATATATATATATATATATATATATATATATATATATACACATACACACACACACACACACACACATATCTATATATATATATATGAGTAAAAGAATAAGTTAAGGCCATTTGAAGTATGCAGGAAGGGGAAAAATTAAATGTAAGGAACCGCAGAAAGAGGGGGAAGGGAGTTGAAGTTGAAAATATTAAAATTATGGTTAAATAATTGTTGTAATGTACCGGTATATAAATGAAGATTATAAATATATATTTTTAAGCATTTGCTAGGCGTCTGGGTTTACTGTGGTGGTTTCTTTATATGGGGCTCAGGCAGACTGTCTTTTGTGAGAATGAAGAGAATGAAGAGAAACAGAAGGGTGGTCTGAGTGATGAGGGCTGAGAAATTGAAGAAGCAGTGATTCCATGAGGCAAAGGCAGATAGAAAGGAATGCTAGAGTGGTGGAAGGGAAGAGACCATATAGAAATCACACTTTAATATCCCATGCACAGATTAGTATAAGGTGCATGAAAACGTCATTTATCAATTGGCTGTGCAGTTTGTCACAGCACTTCAGGATGTATTACATGGAGAGCCCTTCCTACCAACGATGTTGTGATGATAAGCATGTAATAAATTGAAGGGCCATGGGATAAAATACATTTATCGTGAATCTCTGGTTCAGCCAGCGCTGACCACACATCCGTCTCTCTCAGGAACACAGACAGCATTGTAAACAACCATAAAGAAAATAACTTCTTGTTCTTTTTTCACTTCTTTCTTTTTAAGTACTGAGCAAAAATGGCCAGCTCTCCGGCCTATTTGTGGGTGGGAAAATGAGAAGCTCATTTTGCCAGAGTTTATCCGGGGAGCATATTTCTCCAATTTTCCTCTGAGAAATTTCAGCTCAGTTAATTAACTCTATTGTTAGAGCCCCTCACAGAAAATTCTCAGAAAAGATGGGCTCCACCTCTGAGCCCAGAGGTCCTGATGCAGCAGAAGCATTCACACAGAACCACCAAGGAAGAGAAGGGACAACCAACTGGAATTCTGACTCTGCAGGCAGGGGCGGAGCAAGGGCAGGGCATTGAGGGCGGTCCGCCCCGGGTGCCACCCTGGAGGGGGGGTGACACTCGGCGCCCCCCCCCGTGATGCCCAAGCCGAGCCCCACCGCCCAGTAAAAAGCGCACGCCGACGGCTTTCTCACAAACCTGCTCGGCGTGCGCTTTCCTTTTTCCTGCTGGAGCAGAGTCGAGGGGCGGGCCCCCTCCCTGGCCTGCCCCTCGCCTCCGCCCACCCTGTAACACGCATGTGCAGCGCCTCTCTGTAGCGTGCATGCGCCGTGATGCATGCGCCGTGTGCCGTGATGCACGGCGCATGCACGCTACAAAGTGGCGCTGTGGCAAGCCACGAGCAACCCGCGGAGTGAGGCAGCCTCACTCCGTGGCTTGATCAAGGCGGCGCTCCGTAACACGCATGCGCAGCATCGCTCCGTAGTGTGGATGCATCATGAAACATGCGTCGTGACATCATGATGCATGCGTCACGATGCATGACGCATGCACACTATGGAGCGGTGCTTTGCATGAGCGCTACGGAGCGGCATCCCACCCCCAGGGGATGCCCCTGGGTTTGTCGCTCCGGGTGGCTAAGCGGCTCCGTTCGCCACTGTCTGCAGGTCGAAAGAGATCTATTTATTAAAGGAGGAAGTGGAGGCAGCCTATCCCATTTCACCACCTGAGGCAAAACGGAGAGGTTTCCCCATCATCACTGATGTCTAGCTTACTGCAGTCACTGCTCTGCAGGATTCCACCGCCCAAGGCAGCTGCTTCAGCCTGCCTCAAGGGTGGGCCAGTCCTGGAAGAAACCCAAAGTCACTGCTGCCACCACATAACCCTCCCAGAACATTTTTGTTTCCTTGGAACAGGGCTCCTCAAACTTCTTTCAGAATTTGTTCCTGCCACCACAAAGTGTATCTCCTCTTGACTAAGTCTCAGTCAGTGCCGGATTTACGTATAAGCTAAACAAGCTATAGCTTAGGGCCCCACTCTCTTGGGGGCCCCCAAAAAGAAAAAAATATATAAGATAAAAACAAATAAAATAAAACCTACATACAGCAACAGTGTTTTGTGTTGTGTAGGCTCCTGTGATGTAAATAATGGGCCCCACCTGCTAGCCTGTTCCCTAAAATATTACTGGTTTGCTCATTTCTATATACAGTGGTACCTTCTCAAACTTTATCTGTTCCGGAAGTCTGTTCCATATAGCATATATTCAACACAAAAAAAGCGACAATTTGTTGTGGACAAAGGACAGCTGGACATATAAAGGGCCCCATTACCTTCAGGAGCTTAGGGCCTCGTCAAACCTAAATCCGGCCCTGGTCTCATCCCTGTCCTCTGTTGACTGGAGAAATGCAAGATTTTCTGCCCAGAATGGTTAACAAGTGAATATATAAAAGCAGCCAAGTAGCCGAATGTGAGAGGGATGTGGGTCCTCCTCAAGAGTAAGCATCCGCAGACACCGTATACTAAACTAATGGCTTTATTTACAGCATCAAGCATAACAGGTGTTACAGTTCGCCATCCGACCCTTCTGTGTCAGATCCCCGAAGTACCGCTTTTCGGCTCCGCCCCCAGCATAAAAGCTTCGGAAATCCTAGGCGCCGCCTACCCTCTTTCCGCTTCCGCCCTCTGGACCTAAGAGGGACGGCACTTGCCTCTTCCCTTTCACTTTCATCCTCCATGCTGGTTGCTTCCGAGGCTCTGGCAGGCTCTTCAAGCCTCACCTCCTCCCCGGTCTCCATTTCCTGATCCCCGCCCATTGGCTGCACTGGAGCCCCGGTCGGAGCCTCCTCCCATTGCCTCATTACCGCTTCTGGCGTCAACAGGGGCGGTGCCTGTTCCTCGTCCCATACCCTTAACACCTCCTCGGGTGTTAGCTGTGCCTTGCCTTGGCCAGCTGTGTCCTCAGACACTGCCTCGGAACCGGGCCAGCCCCTGACACCGAATGAATAATGATATGTTCTCTTTGCCACCACCACCCCTCCAGTTTCTTTGGACAGAAAAAAATGGAGCACCAAAATTTCAGCATGATTCTACTTTCTATGTGATAATATTGCTATGGGTTTGTGGATGCCAGACAGCCCTAAATTCCTGGGTCCAGCAATTGAGACTTGGGGTGTCACAAGCTAACTAAGATAGGCTAGTCTTCTGTGTGAGTTGACAGCCAGACACTGTGTATTAGGCTGTGTACTAGAAACTTCTAAATCCTCTGGAATCGGCTAATTAAGGCAGACTTGTCTCCTGTGTGAGAAGATAAACTGTGGTATTGAGCCAGACAACAGAGGATCAAAGGAACTTAGTATGAGACAATCAATGAGTGGGGCCTCTACCTATAGGTTGTGTTGATGTATAGTCGTGTCCGGCTCTTCGTGACCCCATGGACCAGAGCACGCCAGGCACTCCTGTCTTCCACTGCCTCTCACAGTTTGGTTAAACTCATGTTGGTAGCTTTGAGAACACTGTCCAACCATCTCATCCTCTGTCGTCCCCTTCTCCTTGTGCCCTCCATCTTTCCCAACATCAGGATCTTTTCCAGGGAGTCTTCTCTTCTCATCAGGTGGCCAAAGTATTGGAGCCTCAGCTTCAGGATCTGTCCTTCCAGTGAGCACTCAGGGCTAATTTCATTCAGAATGGATAGGGTTGACCTTCTTGCAGTCCATGGGACTCTCAAGAGTCTTCTCCAGCACCATAATTCAAAAGCATCAATTCTTCAGCGATCAGCCTTCTTCATGGTCCAGCTCTCACTATAGGTTGTATATATGTGTAAATAAAACATATATCATAATGACACCACAATCTCTGCTGTGCCTCATTTTCCAAACTGAGTAAGAACCCCTGGAACCCAAGGGATCTTGCCCTCCTCAGAGATTGGGGTTGCATGCAACAATATTGTTATATGAGTCAGTCATTGAAGAGCCACTTCACACATAATTTTGTCTTCTATATGCGTACCTAATAGGATATAAGTGTGCACTTAAAAATAGAACATGTTTTGCAAACATTTATTTATTATGTGAATTTGCAGGCCTCATCAAAATCGCTCACTAGCTTGTTGATGGTAATGGGCCCTCTGGTGAATGAACTGAAGTGATAATGAGGTGTTGAAATTTTACCATTATTCATGGCAGGTTAGCTCAAATTTAAAAGGTGTGTTGATGGGAAGCAGTGGTGCCAGCCACTCTGTAGAATTTTCATTCATCTATCCTATCAGTCAAAGTTTGGAGTTTACAACCAATGGTCATTACAATATAAATCACAGAAGATGATATAAAAAATTAGCTGAAAGGAGATTAAAAATACAGATAACCCAATGAATGTTGTAAGATTTGTCTCTGAAAAAGTCTTTTGCAACCAAACCTGTTTTGAGTAAGAAAATGGCTCATAGCTTTCCTGCAGATAGCACATATAACCAACCCTATCAGGACCAGCCTTCCCAAAATTGAGCATCTCTGACAATTCCTGAGTTGGGGAAAGCTCTGCTGCCAGGCTTTCACCACACTGAACTCCCCATACCTCCTGATGGAGTCCAGTCCACTGTTGAACAGGTTTTACTGTCAGAAAGAACTTTATTTAGCCGGAATTTTCTTTCTTGTAACTTGAAGCCTATAGTTCAGATCCTACCCTCCAGAACAAGAGAAAACAAGCTTGCTCCATCTTCCCTATGACAGCTCTTTAGTTACTTGAAGATGGCTAACCTTTCTCCTCCCAGTCTATACTTTTCCAGGCTAAACAGGCCAACTCCCTCAACGATTCTTCATAAAGCTTGTTTTCCAGACCCTTGATCAGCTTTGTTGCCCTCCTCTGCACATGTTCCAACTTGTCAATATCCTTCTTAAATTGTGTTGCCTAGAACTGGACACAGAACTCCAGGTGTGGTGGAGAGTTCTGGCACCTCTTTTTCTAGAAAAAAATAGCATTGGTCAAAAGCCTTATTGAAATCAAGATACACTACGTCTTCAGCATTCCCCTGATCCACCAAGCTTGTATCTCTCTCTCTCTCTCTCTCTCTCTCTCTCTCTCTCTCTCTCTGGCATGACCTGTTTTTGAGAAACTCATGTTGAATCTTAGTAATCACTGCATCCTTTTCTTAAATGCTCACAGACGATCTGTTTATCTGTTCTAGGACGTATTTCCTGGTATCAGTGTCAAGCTCACTGGTCAGTAGTTACCTGGATCTTCTTTTTCTCACTTTTTGAAGATGGGGACAATATTTGCCCACCTCCAGTCTGCAGGGACCTCACCTGTTTTCCAACAGATTATAGATGGAGGCCCTGAGATTACACCTACAACCTCCTTTAGTACCCTTTAGTACCACATCTTTTCCTATCTTGGATTGATCATTAATGAAACATGGACACATATGTAAAACTTAAAAACAGGGCACACACCCCCATACACTCACACTTATTCTCTCTCACACACATATGCATACTGTTTTTAAAAATTTGGAGGTGCAACACTGACCTAAAAACTGTGACATGAAGCACAGTTTTTTAAAAAAAATAAAAATAGATAACGACATTCCATGCATCCTTTGATTGAATAAAGCCTGAGCTCTTTGCGAAGTGTTTATCTGTGTTGATGAATGCATTTAATGTTATTAGGTTATCATGGCAGGACTAGACTTCACAGCAGGCGTGTAGAAATTAATGTCTGACTACCAAGCCCAGCCATAATTTGTAGACTGCTGCAAGTATCCTTGTCAGGGAGCCAGGATCTGTATCTCCCACTTGATGGAAAGCATAGACTTGGCGCCTTGTGATGTGCTAAACGCTGCTAGTTGTCCATAAGCCTTTATTTATAGCATTACACAAGGGTGAACAAATATTTCCACCTAAAGGAAAACTAAAGCAACCATCTATACAATTTAAGATCAATTGCTGTTCTCAAAAACATTAAAATGTATTTGATTAGAGGTGTGCTTTTTTGTTTTAAAAAAATCACAATTTGTTGGGTGAATGAGGGGGAAATGAAACCCTCTCAAAAGACTTTGTGAGAGAAAATTTTCTGCAATTTTTTGGGGGGGAGAAGGATTGCAAATTATGTAACAGAATTTGGTCAAGGGTTCTACTTTTACTTCTTTTACATTTTCTATTTTTTTTAAAATTAGGCTAACAACAATTAACAGCAGCCAAATTAGACAACAGACTGGTACAATAAAAATAGACTAAGTATACTTTTAAACATAGAATAGAATAAAACCTGTTACCATCATGGTTGGGGTGAATCTTAAAGAGGAATAATATATATTATTACATCAATCAAATCCATTGATAAGCAGAAGGAGGTGACAGACCGTATTCTTCCTTATTGACATATGTAATAAAACCAAACCAAACCTCTGCAAATATACCCTTTTTACATTGCCCCACAGAAATGTGTAGTTTGTTGGTCAACTTTTTAAATAAAGCAAGTTCCCAAACTTCGGAATACAAAAAAGAATTCAGAGGTCTCCAAAAATGAGCCATTGTTGCTCTAGCGGTGCGACGAACACCACGACGCTGCCCTCAACTATGCGATGTACCTCCCTCCCTATTACCAGCAGTGTGCCTAAAGGAATGTTATTATTGTTTTAAACAACCTTCTATTCCTTTTTATATCCAAATAGACTCCCTGTCTTATTATGGATTCGCTAGTACTTAGAATATGGTTCCAGCTCTCCAAACAACGTGGCTCAGTATCTTCATTAACTCCAGGCAAATGTTACAGGGATTTTACTGTGCCCTCAGTTAGGTTTCCCCTGTCCCCTCAGGTTCACCTCTGCAGCTGCTTGCCTCAGCACTCTTGCTACTTTGTGGCACCCTCTCCCTCTTCACTTGCCTCTGTGAGTGACTTCGAGATGCAAACTATTAGCCTTCTCCTCAGGACTAGTTTCGCCTCCCCCGCTTCAGTCACCACCTTTTTGAGTCCAGATTAATGAGGAACATCCAATTTCACAACATAAAAGAAAGCTTTATTTAACTGTAGATCATGTACATTTCTTTATGGTTTCGTTTGAATAAACTCTTCTTTACTTGAAACTCAGACTGGTTAATACAACTCCAGTAAACCTCTCTGACACTCTGCTCTCCACTACCACCCTCACACTCCCGCTCCCAAAGACCCTCACATCGCCTCCCCAATTAACGGTTATCCATCCCCTTTAAACCAGTGGCTGTCCCGCCCCCCATGGAATGGAATGCGTCAATCAACCGAGAGGCTGGGTTTAACTCTTAACACCCTGGAGTTCTACTCCAGCCAGCCCCAATCCGTCACAAGCGGCCATCCAAAAATGAACAATTAGCTATTTATTATGTATATTAAGATGAGCTTCCTCAAAAACAGATAACCGTGGAAGCTGTGGAGAAGGGATGATATAAGGTTTCCAAAAATTGTATCGATTTCTTTAAAAACCGCAGACCAAAATGTTTGTGTTTTTTCACACTCCCACCATAAATGAATATATGATTCAGTAACTGGGTACCCCTGCCAGCATTGGGGGAAAGAGACAGTTGTTGTACAACAGGAGGATTATAAAGGAAGGAAGGAAGGAAGGAAGGAAGGAAGGAAGGAAGGAAGGAAGGTTGCATTGTTGTAGGAACGTGGAGAACGGAATTTAAGACTGGAAAAATGAGAAGCTGAGAAGACCAAAACTGACTGGTCTTTCAATCCCTAGTGTGGCTACATTAATGGGTCTTTGCGAAGCTTTGTGGACACTGGCCCACATGGGAATAAGCAAGGTCAATCCAAAAGGACAGAGATACAGTGGCTGTAGCTAGTGAGTTTAGTCTCCTTCAATCATTCCTAGTTCATAGAATCATAGAATCATAGAGTTGGAAGAGACCACAAGGGCCATCCAGTCCAACCCCCTGCCAAGCAGGAACACCACCAAAGCATTCTTGACAGATGGCTGTCAAGCCTCTGCTTAAAGACCTCCAAAGAAGGAGACTCCACCACACTCCTTGGCAGCAAATTCCACTGTCGAACAGCTCTTACTGTCAGGAAGTTCTTCCTAATGTTTAGGTGGAATCTTCTTTCTTGTAGTTTGAATCCATTGCTCCGTGTCCGCTTCTCTGGAGCAGCAGAAAACAACCTTTCTCCTTCTTCTATATGACATCCTTTTATATATTTGAACATGGCTATCATATCACCCCTTAACCTTCTCTTCTCCAGGCTAAACATACCCAGCTCCCTAAGCCGTTCCTCATAAGGCATCGTTTCCAAGCCTTTGACCATTTTGGTTGCCCTCTTCTGGACACGTTCCAGCTTGTCAGTATCCTTCTTGAACTGTGGTGCCCAGAATTGGACACAGTATTCCAGGTGGGGTCTGACCAGAGCGGAATACAGTGGTACTATTACTTCCCTTGATCTAGATGCTATACTCCTATTGATGCAGCCCAGAATTGCATTGGCTTTTTTAGCTGCTGCATCACACTGTTGACTCATGTCAAGTTTGTGGTCTACCAAGACTCCTAGATCCTTTTCACATGTACTGCTCTCAAGCTAGGTGTCACCCATCCTGTATTTGTGCCTTTCATTTTTTTTTGCCCAAGTGCAGTACTTTACATTTCTCCCTGTTAAAATTCATCCTGTTTGCCTTGGCCCAGTTCTCTAATCTGTTAAGGTCATTTTGAAGTGTGATCTGTCCTCTGGGGTATTAGTCATCCCTCCCAATTTGGTGTCATCTGCAAACTTGATCAGGATGCCCTCAAGCCCATCATCCAAGTCATTCATAAAGATGTTGAATAAGACTGGGCCCAAGACAGAACCCTGTGGCACCCCACTAGTCACTTCTCTCCAGAATGAAGGTGATCCATTAATGAACACCCTTTGGGTTCATTAACAGAACCCAAAGTTACAGCAGCAGAATCTGCAGCAGGAATAGCTCAAGCCACCACAAGAGCAAAGGCTTCTGCTGGGGGGGACCAACAGCAGAAAGAAGGCCAGCTGTGGCCAGCATATGTCTCCTCCACCCTCAAGCCTTTTGTGGTAAGATGGAATGGTAGTATATCACTTAGTGGGCACGTAGCAGCCTCACTCACCTCACAGAGTGGTTGTTGTGGGGGAGGAAGGGAAAGGAGATTGTTAGCCACTTTGAGACTCCTTACCGTGAGTGATAAAGTGGGATATCAAGTCCAAACTCCTCCTCCTCCTCCTCCTCCTCCTCCTCCTTCTCCTTCTCCTTCTCCTTCTCCTTCTCCTTCTCCTTCTCCTCCTCCTCCTCCTCCTCCTCCTCCTCTTCTCCTCCTTCTCCTCCTTCTCCTTCTCCTCCTCCTCCTCCTCCTCTTCTCCTCCTCCTCCTCCTCCTCCTCCTCCTCCTCCTCCTTGTCAGTAGGGCAAGTGTTTCTGGCACTTGGAATCAGGAGCTGGACCACAGGCAGGTGCCTCCACAACGATTAGTTTTTACATGAAGCGTTAATGATTATTTCAACACAAAGAAAAGACACACCCATATTTTGCAGATTATGTTGTGCTTGTTGATTCAGTGACAGAAGAATATTATGAAGAGGTGTTACGGTAAAACAAAAACAAAAAAGGCAAGACCTGTTTGGGTGTTTTTGAACTGTACTCATGAAGCAAGCATGGAGGCCTTCCCAAGTTTTGTGAGACGGTCGGAAGGGTGGTTGTAAAATAGTGTGGCTAAATGCACTTATCATGTTCCCCACCTCCAGTGACCAGGAAATCCTGTGCGTTTAGAGCCAATAGACACAGTCACTTGCCCCTTACACAAATCCTATTTAAGAATGTCTGAGTTCTTGTTATTTTTTGCAAGTGGGAATGGTAAGAAACGTTGGTTCAATAACTGCAAGCACAAGGCTGTCTGGGGAGAACGTCTAATGAGGTTCTTCCCAGAGTAGCTTATTTAATAGGAGTTAAATTGGATACTGCTATGAGCAGAACCTTTTTTAGTTACAGCAGCACTTTGGATCAGCTGCTGGACTGAATAATCTTCCTAGAAATATCTACACAGCTCCTTCCTTGATGGTTTTTACTCAATATATTCATTTTTATTTTGTTTCAATCAAAATATTTTCATCCTGAACTCATGGGGGCTCAAAACAGCATCCAACACAACTAAGCAGGGGCTAGGGATCATAGCAGCTTCTAAAAGCAAAAGGAGGTGCCAATATTGCATTTTGCAAGGACTTTATGGGGAGATAAAATATGTTTAAAGGCCCTCTTTTATTCCACACAAGTGAATGGTTACATGGAGTTGTTTTTATTGGGCTGCATGCATGCAATATGGGCACAGCAGCCACAGATTGAGGAATTCTAGCAGACCATAATGGTGATGGATTCTGCTTCTTCCAGTACCATTGTAGGGAATGGGTTGCCGAAGGGCCGATATCTCCGTCCATTCCTTGAAGATGGCATTCCTTGACTGAGTGGGTGGTTTGGGGGTATGGAAGTCACACACTCAGTCTTCTCATGCTGAGGAAGATAAGAGGTGAATGAGCATGAATTTTACTATCTAACAAGACCATTGGTCCATAAAATGAAAGCAATAATCAATGTACTGTACTATGAAATAAATAAAGACAGTATTGTAGATGATAAAAATTAAAATTATTATTATTTTCTTACCTGCACTGAGGATAGTCATTGTTCGGATGGGGGGCTTTTATCCATTTCCACACACACAATCTATCAATCAGTAGCTGAACTAGGTTCCACACAGTCACAAAAACAAATTAACCGAAAAAGCGTTTGAAAAACCCATGCAAAATAAATAGCAAAAACAAAAGCGCCACACTAAATCAGTTCTGGAAGTCCATTTGACTTCTGAAATATTCAAAACCAAAGCACAGCTTCTGATTGGTGCAGGTGCCCCGGAAACAATAGATGACAACCGCATCGGACATTCGGCTTCTGAAAAACGTTCAAAACCCGGAACACTTACTTCCATGTTTTTGGCGTTTGGGAACCAAGTTGTTTGAGTACCAAGGCGTTTGAGAACCAAGGTTACACTTCACGGAAAAGCAGAATATATATGAGTTGGCCGGCCCACTTCCCTGTTCTTACCAAGAAGCAGAATGGGACAAAGCAAGGCTGTCAATGGATCTGCCACCACAAGCTTTGTGTACTTTTGTAAAAAGGCAGGGTACAACTTTGTTGATTCCTCCTCCTCATAAGTAGACAAAGTACACTGTGACTTTGGAACCAGAAGCTGAAACACGGCTGTCAGTCACACTGACAAAGCCTGCCAGGGAAAAAAAAATCCCACAGTTTGGGCATGGGATAGTATTCTGAACTATGTTTCTGCAGCTAAATTGGCAAATGCTGCCCCCAAAAAGATGCAAAGCACATCAGTTGCTTCAGAAGAAAGGTCAGGAATGCAATAACATGGAATTGTTGGCTCCAGAATTTCACCAGAAGTAGCATGTCAATATTTAACACCTAGAAATCAGTCTGAGAAATTGCACAAGTTACTTGGTCATAGTCTTCCTCACTATGCTGAGATCTTCTGCATTTCTGTTTAAACTATTTTGCAATTTGCATCTATACATATTGATAAGAAAATATATGCAAATCTGTATCTCCTTTCTGGTGATACAGCTTTTCCTTTTTTGTAATGTACGTGGCCAGTCTACACTTTCCTTATTATTTAGCATATAATTGATATCTCCTCCATATGAAACCAGGAGAACACAAGAACTACAAGAGCCAGGATGCATCAGAACATCTCCAAGTCTTTGCTTTGGGTCTTCCCCAGTCACAATGCAGGTGCTGATAATATATACTGTACCAATGAGATCCCATGATCAAGAAGGCATGTCTCCAAAGACATCACCCACCCCCACTAAAAAGAAGCCTTCAAAAAGCAGGAGGACCTATAATAATAATTTATTATTTGTACTCCGCCCATCTGGCTGGGCCACTCTGGGCGGCTTCCAGCAAACATTAAAATACATTGACACATCACAGATTAAAAACTTCCCTAAACAAGGCTGCCTTCAGGTATTTTCTAAATATCATGTAGTTGTTGATCCCTTTAACCTCTGATGGGAGGGTGTTCCACAGGGCGGGCACCACTACCGAGAAGGCCCTCTGCCTGGTTCCCTGTAGCTTTGCTTCTGGCAGTGAGGGAACCGCCAGAAGGCCCTCGGCACTGGATCTCAGTGTCCGGGCTGAACGGTGGGGGTGGAGATGCTCCTTCAGGTATACAGGACCAAGGCCTAGAGAACAAAGGGTTCTGGCCAGTGCATGTGGAAGAAGGCAATGCTATGGTTTGTTTTATATGGCGATAACATCAGTCTTTAAATACGTTTCTTTCTCCTTTTTTGTAATAGCCTAGATTGGCATCATTCTTCATTCAAAATCCCCTTCAATATGCCAGGGTTATTAAAACAATAGTAAAAGCAGCTTAACAGATTTGAGTAATATGAAATTAAATCCCAAGCCAAAATCTTTATTTACTTACTCGTCTATCCCATCTTGTCAAGAGGATTATGAATAAAGAAGTCAATGCATGCACCTCTTCCTGAAATTTCTGAACAAATAAGAAAAGCTGTCTAAGGATATCTTTATCCAAATTTCCCAATCTGTACTGTAATGCAGTAGCAGATCTGAGCGTGATTGGCAGCGGCAGCAGCCCATGGAAGGGACTTATTGCGCTGCCCAAATGTCACAGGTGGGCAGCTGATGCTGAAAGTTTTAGGGCTGCAACTGGCTGAACTTCTCAGAACCCACAGAGGGAGGAATGTGCAGAAAAAGCCTAAGGAAAGAGAGGTAAGCAAAAATTGGGGGGGCGCTATGGAAAGGAGGATCAGAGAAGGGAGACATTACCAATCTTAAAACCATGGAGAGACCTGGTCTGAACAAAGACATTGGATTCTTATCCAATGAATAAGCCGTCTTAGAAACAGCTTCTTTTCCAGAGCGGTCGCGGCCTTGAATGGGAAGCCTGGACTTTGAAGTCATCTAATCTTACCTGTTATGTTTTATCATTGTTTTAATCAGTGTGTATGGTTTTAATCAGTGTGTATGGTTTTAATCAGTGTTTTTGTAGTTGTTTTGTATTTGCGTGGAGTGCCCTATCTGGGTGGATGGAGCAGCCAAGTAATTTCGTTGTTCCCAAAGGGGACAATGACAATAAATATATTCTATTCTATTCTCATTATACATGACAAAGCTATTTTTAACCTTCTCACCCCTTGCTTTTTCCTGTAAGACTAATTGCAGCCGTTAACAGTCGTCAACAGGTTTACCACAGCTACCAGCCTATCACCCATTCCCACCACCCTTCTGAGTACAGTGGTACCTCGACTTACGACGATAATGCGTTCTGACGCGATTTCCGTAAGTCGAAAACATTCGTAAGTCGAATCCCCATAGGAATGCATTGAGCGAAAAAAATTCGTAAGTCGAAAAAATCCTACTAAAAATTCGTAAGTCGAAAAAATCCTATTCAAAGTGGCCACGACTTCCATTCATAAGTCGAAAAATTCGGTTGCGGGAGCCATTTTGTTTCTCCCGGAAGTCATTCGTAAGTCGAAAAAAACGTAAGTCGAATCGCTCGTAAGTCGAGGTACCACTGTAATACCCTTCCTACCCTCTCACTATAGATAAGGGTCTGGTGACTTCTGTTTCAGTCTATCTGAAGAAGTGTGCATGCACACGAAAGCTCATACCAAGAACAAACTTAGTTGGTCTCTAAGGTGCTACTGGAAGGATTTTTTTTATTTTTTGTTTTGTTTTGACTATGACAGACCAACAAGGCTACCTACCTGTAGCTTGCATATTAATGTGAGAGATAAGTAAGGCTGATGTTTGCATATCGAATAAGCAGCCACATTCTTAGTTGCAGGTCTCTAAGGCTGTTAGAGTTGTTCGGCAGAATCCCTGATCTGGACCATGTGTAGAAATAATGAGCTTTCCATCCCAATAATCAATTTCAAAGCTTTACTGCAGAACAGTCTTAAATCTAGTTACAATACGTTACAAGAACAAAATACAAAGGTGGAATCTACACACACATAAAAAAAAAACACAGTGAAAATGCTTTTGAAAAATACATTGAATTTTGCACAGCTCACTGTCGCCATCTAGTCTCACATTTGTATATTGCACCTTAAAGGTAAAGGTAAAGGGACCCCTGACCATTAGGTCCAGTAGCGGACACCTCTGGGGTTGCGGCGCTCATCTCGCTTTATTGGCCGAGGGAGCCGGCGTACAGCCTCCGGGTCATGGGGCAGAATCTCTCGTCCCTAATCCTCTCATATACCTAGGGAGTCCCCCCCCCCTCTCTGTGTGTGTATCTTGTATGTCACCCTTCATAAAATCTAATTCCAGGGAGGTTTAAAGCACAATTAAAAATACAGTAAATACAGCTGCAATAAATATTGCACACAATAAAATATACAATAAAATTCATAAAACAATAAAACAGCAGAGTGAAACATTTTTAACAGCTGATGCTTAAAATATAGGATCTTTAAATGCTTGAGAGAATGAAAGCATTTTAACCTGATGCCTAAATGACAGTAAAGTATACAGCAGGTATACACTACAGAGTCTGACTTGTTCTGGATAGTCCTGTTTCACTTCCAAACCAATAATGGCTTAAGAAGAGCCTTGCGGGTACAGGTCAAATGCCCAGTCCAGCGTCTGATTTTCAGATTTGCCAACCAGATGTCTCTAGGAATCCCACAAGCAGCACATGGGTGCAGCCACACTTTCCCCAATTGGAAATTAGTATCCAGAGACTTCTTGCATCTAGTACAGGAACTTGTTCACTCAGCTATCATGGCTTGTAGCAAGCTGATAGCCTTATTCCCTCTGCAATTGTCTAAACCTCTTCTAAAGATATCAGAGTTGGTGGCCATCACTAAAACTTGTAGTAGCAAATTCCTGAGTTTTAGCTATGTGAAGAAATGCTTTCTTTCATTTGTCCAGAGCAGGCATAGGCAAACTCCGGCCCTCCAGATGTTTGGGACTACAATTCCCATCATCACTAGCTAACAGGACCAGTGGTAAGGGATGATGGGAATTGTAGTCCCAAACATCTGGCGGGCCAGAGTTTGCCTATGCCTGGTCCAGAGTCTTCTAAAATTCAGGTTCTACTGGGTAGCCCCTGTTTCTAGAAAAACTTCTCCCTATTCTTCACAAGCCTACATGAGTGGCTCAGGCAACCCCAGCAGATGGGCTGCATATAAATTGTTGTTGTTGTTGTTGTTGTTAATGCACCTCAGTCATGTCCAACTGGCATTATTACCTTCCTGAGCAACTATTATTGAGAGGTCACCCAAGTTATAAATTAGATGCAGTTTTGAAACCAAATAACGATTTGGATAGAGTACACAAGTATTTTGTCTGGAGGAACATGAAATAATGACTTAGATACATGCATATTTTAAACCACCTTCTCTAATGTAAGTGCCCTATAAAAAGAAAGCTGTTTGAATTTTATTTTGAAAAGCTAAATTGTCTCCTGACAATGAACTCAAAGTATACTAGCAGTTGTTTACTGAAAGCATGGAGGCACCAGCTATCATAACACAAATTGCTGCTTACAAAAGGGTGTGTGTGTGTGTGTGTGTGTGTGTGTGTATGTGTGTGTGTGTGTATAGCGCCTTATAGCCAAATCCTGAAACTTGCTGTGGCAGCAAATGAGCAATCATTGCATCAGAGTTTAAAAATGGCCATACTAACAGCAGTGTTGGGACAGTGTTATGAAACCCACTGTTATACTAAGATATTATAGCAGTGGATTGAGCGGATAGCAAAGCACAAGTGTTTATGACTGGGATCCTAGCGCAATGCATCAATTCTTCTTTTAAGGGTGAAATTTGAACACTTGCAAATTTCCATGAATTCAGATCTTCAAATAAAAAAAACATATGCCTAAAGTCTATTGATTTTTGTGGGACAGCCCATTCCTGTGCACGTTCACTCAAGGTAAGTTTCATTAAAGATAGCAGGATTTACTTCCTAGTAAGCATTGCATTTTAGAACTGCAGCCCTAAGCATTCCTGAGGTTGCAATCCACAGCACTAGATGCTGTGGGTTAAACCACTGAGCCTCTTGGGCTTGCTGATCGGAAGGTCAGCAGTTCGAATTCTCGCGATGGGGTGAGCTTGCTTGAGTTTTCTGAAGCTTTGGGTATCTCCCCATTGACTTATAATGATGAAATCGGCTAACAGCTATAACTGTATTATTATTTTTTACAGAAGTGGATGAAATCTGCAGTCCCAGTAGCTACTTTTGAGGTATGAATCCTGCCAAATTTCACCATTTTGGTTCAGGGAATTTTGTGCAAGAAGCCTTTCAAATTTCCATTTATTTTAACATGGGATTTCCTAACTTCTTTGCGGTTTGGGGGCATAGCTGTCAACCCTCCCTTTTTTTGGCGGGAAACTCCCTTATTCCAACGCCGTTTCCCACTGCTATCCTGGATTGTTGATATCCCTTAAATTTCCCGGATTTCAAAGGAAGCAGCTCCTCTCCCTCCCTGCCTGCCAGGAAGGCTCCTCAGCTGTGTTGCTCAGCTGCCAATAAGGAGTCTGAGACTGACTGGGGGCGGAGCCTGCATGCCTTGTGCAGCCAGACCCTCACACCCAACCAGACAGACAGCCTGCCTGCTGTCTATGCGCTCGCTCTTTTGCTCACCCGTTCGCGCGCAGCCTCTGGAGGGTAGGGTGGCGAGGCTACTTGGTGCCATTGCACCGCCCTCGCGGCATCCCTTATTTTCAAATCCGAAAGTTGGAAAAAAACCCTTATTTTCAAATCTGAAAGTTGACAGCTATGTTTGGGGGACAATTTGCATTTGCATGCATCACTCTTCAGGCATTCTGTAGTGGTACTCATTAAATACAAGAGAGGAGTCATGGGAATGACCATGTCCTCCCATCATCCTTCTGGCTGCTCAAGAGTTGGAAGGCAAGAGTTGTCTCCAGCAAGCAGCCTCCAATACTTATACAGACTCTGTGTGCATTAAGAACACTTGAAAATCATGGTCTTCAAAGTTCTCCTCTTAGAAAAATTGACATTCAGTCTCCTCACAGAAGCTGTGGTGTCTGGTTGCACAGATATATAAGCACATAGGCCTCAGTTCTTGCTAAACCTTCTACATGTGGCTGAGGCAGGCAGATGCTAAACCTCATTGCCTCATTCCCAATAGCTGCGTTGAGGCTGTGAATGTCAGAGCCATGTATGAACTAGTTCTTTGAAATTCCACAATAACACTTGGAAAGGGTGAAATAAACTCAGACTTGGCCATATGGATTTCCAATGATAAAACTTCAAAGCATTCACTTTGGGAATGCAAGGATCATTGTTGCAGTGCGTGCTACAAGTAATTTTTTTTTATGGAGTATCTATGTTAAAGCACCAGTTTAACATTACTCTCTTTCTCCCTTAATATGTGCATTGCTTCCATGTACACTGGTGGGAGTTGGGCATGTCTTTTAGAAGATTAACATAAATAATCCCATGAAAGCAAGGCAATTAAAAGCAATGCCTGAAATGAAATTTCATCTCCTCTGTGGAGATTTTCAGCAAAACAGATGGCATGGTACTTCAATTCACCTTCTCCCTGTGTCAGTTAAAAACAAACATTATTTTATTTTTCAAAGTCAGAACATTATTTATTGAAAGTACTTCTGTGCCTCTTTTCAGGCTTATATATTCCGTCTTTGAAAGGGCAGTTGTCTGTTTGCAGGTGCTGTCTGGTCAAAGAGAAAGAATCCTAAGAAGGAAGAGCAGGGACATTGAAGTTGCTCTTCAACAGTTATCACTTTGACAGCAGACTACCGGTAAGCAGACACATAGGTCATTCGTTGCCTTCTCCAGTACTGTGAAAGGTATTGTATTACTATAAATTAGCACATGGAAATGCTATGCAAATCCTTGGTCCTCTTTTTTGGTGATGAATTTCCTGTTTCGGGATGTGGTGCATGTGTCCACCATATCCCATCTCTTTCTTTTCTAAAACGCTACACAGAGAAACATAAGAACAAAATGCCAGCTTCTTCTGGGACCCTGTCTTCCAAAAATCCATTGAGATAATACTCAGGGTAGGAAAGGTGAGCTCCAAAAATTCAAGGCAAATCACTGACCCCATCCAGATATTGGCTGAAGAGGTGGAGGAAGGGGAGGGCGGTGGGGGCGATTCACCCCAGGTGTCACCACTGAGGGGGTGACAAAATGCCGGGTGACACCCACCGCTGTGCTGGTCCTATGGGTTACCCGAAAGGCAAGGTCCAAGTCCGGTCCGTGGTCAGAGGTGCAACGTAAAGGCAGTCCGTAGTCACTGAAGCTGGGTGCAGGGCAGGGAGTCAGGCAAAGTCAGGAACAGGTAGGCAAGCAGGGAACCAGGGCGGGTCAGGAGCTCAGGCAGGAAAGCAGGACAGGTTTCAAGCAGGAACTGGTCACCAACAATGTTGCTTCTGCAACTTGGGGCTGGGGCTGGCCGGCTTTTATCTGCCCTGAGGCAGAGGGCGGCCCCGATCCTCTGGTGACTCGCCTCTCCTGGCTTGGAGGTGAGCACTCCTCCTGCGGGAACTCAGTTCCCTTCGCCTCTCTGCCCTGAGCCTCTGCAGCTCAGGAGAGGCTGGAGGGTTACTGGACCCAGAGGCAACCTCAGCTTCCCCTGACGGGGCTGGGAGTGGAGCACCTGCAGGCAATGGGTCCTCCATCCCATCAGGAGCCAGAGCAGACTCAGCAGATGCCTGCACCTGAGGATCCAGCACAGGTGAGGACCCTTCCGACTCAGGCCCTAGCCCCGGCTCCGCTGGTTCTGGAGGCGGGGAATCCTGTGCAGGCTGGGATTCCCTCAGGTTCAGCATCTGAGTCTGAATCCCAGGCCATCACAACCGCAGGGCCTGCAGCATGCCCAAGCGACTGTCTCTCCTGGGAGTGACGCGGTGGCTTGGGCGCCCGCAGCCTCCACGCTGCCCCAAACGGTCTGCCCGCTGCCTCCCCCTCAGCTGTAGGGCGGCTGAGTGGGAGGAGGCAGGCAGACTCCTCAGAGCCCCCGTGGAGTGTCCTGCCCCAGCTGGCCCCACCCCTGCACACTGCCCCAGGAGCCCGATCAGCTTCCCCCGCAGCTGATTGGCTGGCACATTCTTGGTCGGGTTGGGCCCTTTGTCAAGGAAGAGATTGTCTAGATTTGAACACTCTGTTGGAGCAGAGAGCCCCCTGCCATTGCAACTCTATTATTGCACTAAGAATGTTTGTAGTACAATGGGGAAAATAAATAAAATAAAATAAAGGGACCCAGGTGGCGCTGTGGGTTAAACCACAGAGCCTAGGGCTTGCTGATCAGAAGGTCGGCGGTTCAAATCCCTACGGCGGGGTGAGCTCCCGTTGCTCGGTCCCAGCTCCTGCCCACCTAGCAGTTCAAAAGCACGTCAAAGTGCAAGTAGATAAATAGGAACCGCTCTGGTGGGAAGGTAAACGGCGTTTCCGTGCGCTGCTCTGGTTCGCCAGAAATGGCTTTGTCATGCTGGCCACATGACCTGGAAGCTGTACGCTGGCTCTCGGCCAATAAAGCGAGATGAGCGCCGCAACCCCAGAGTCGGACACGACTGGACCTAATGGTCAGGGGTCCCTTTACCTTTACCCTTTACAATGGGGGAAATGGGTCAATTAGACCAACCCCCTGCAATGCAGGAATACGCAGCTGTCCCATGCAGGGATCAAACCTGCGACCTTGGCATTATCAGCACCATGCTCTAACCAACTGAGCTACATATGAGGGGCTTCTGGAACCTCCTGTGTTATGTGCAGAGCCATGGGGTTCAACAGGCCCATAATTATTGGAATTCTATAATATGGTGGCAGGCCAATCCCACGGTGTCATTGGATGCAATATCAAGGAATGCTCTAACATGCCTTTGCAATAAATGCATTTAAAAAGGCAGCGTAACCCCAGAGGAATTCATCCTCCATTTCACAGAACAAATTAAAGGCTAAACTCTTTCTGCGAAAAATGGTATTATCCCTGCTTTACAGTTCTTGTACAACACTTATCCCGAAGTCAATTATTAAAGTCAATGGTTATCTCCTTATGGTACCCTATTGTATTTTTAATTGAATTTTAAAAGGAAGTTGTTTTCCTTTGGACTCATAGACATGCAATAAATATTGATTTCAGCACAAACCATAGGGAATAAAACAAATCCGTTAGTCCACAAAAGGAAGGCAGCTCACTTCATTATCCATGTCTGCCAAATCTAAATCAATGTACAATTAAAATATGATATCTTTTTGCAAGTATTAGAGATATGTATATTGAGTGTACTGATACTTATTTAGCAGAAAGATTACTTCCACATTCAAATTCTACATTTAGCCATCTGAGGTACGTATGGGTAGAATTCAAGATAGCACTAAATAGGGCGTGTGGGTCAGGAATGAGGTCTGCTCATGCAATGGGACTCCTTCCACCCCACACTGTGTGCTGCCTGTCTGCAACAACTTAGTTGAATCCCACCCTTTACATAGATTGTGTCCTCCCTAAAAGAGGGCACATGTTGCGGTGAGACCTGGAGACTGACCTCCTGGTTGTGGGTGCGTCTATTGGATAGCCACAACACACTATTGGTAGGTCCCTCGTTGCTGGGTTTAATCTGGCCAATGGGGTGCAGTATAAACGCATCGAGGGACCTATTTATACCCATGCACATGATCCAGAGCTTCCTCTTTGGCTAATGCATCGGAACACCCGCCCACATCTTCCTACTTTTAGGGCATTTTGCGATTGCCGTCGTGTGTCGTTGGGACAGGAGCACGGCAGGACTTTTTCCACTTGGCTGATTGGCTGTTGCCATTTGGGTTTTGCCTGCCGTGTAGCAAATCGTCACAACTTGTAAGGTTGCAGATAGGCACTGGTTCATATGATAGGGATGGGAGAATGGTCTCGCCATCCCTATGTGAAGGGTATTCCGTTAAAGGAATCCAGGGACTCAACTTGGTTTGGTCAACCCCTGAGAGGTGGTTGTGTCCATGGCTGAGTCCAGGGGAGCATCTGGGGAGTGAACAGAGTCTGTCCCCAGGCTTTTCACCTTCCTCACGTGTTCACCCTTGGCTGACCTATGATGGAGCTCTGGGTCAGCGCTACCTGCCACGGTGCAGGGAGCTAGTTGAACCAGAGCCTATGCAAGCACTCATTTTTCTGTAATCAATAAAGTTGTGGCCTAAATTCTGCCCAAAACCAAAACTAAAATTTGAGTCAAATGTGTGTTTATTTAGGGGGGAGGTCTCTGGGTCTGAACATGCAATGCTTGTCTCATGGAGCAAAATTGTTCTTCATGTTCCATTGTTCTGAAGCCACATACAAATCATTACAGTTTTAAGTGTCCTTTGCTTTGAAGGTTTATACAACCTGCTATCAGCTAGACAATGGATTCCTGGTGTCTACCCAACCCAGAGATTGGACCCTGCACTCCACTTTCTGAGCTTAATCCTAATTGCCATTCTCCACCATATGATGGTGGGGAGGACTGATGGAGCTGCCATAGTGTTGTGGTGGTGTTAGTCATTAAACCGGCAGCATATCTCTTCTTTCTCGCATCCAAAAATGCAAGAAGGGCTTTTACACTTGCCAGAAGCTCGGCTCTGCCCTCACCGTTCCTGGAAGGATCCTATAAAAAAGTCCCTTATGCTCAGAAACTTTGCGCCTGTCCATTGGGGGAAATAAGAAGCCCAGAGCACTTATTTTTTACATGTCCCTTCTATGAAGAAGCACGTAGTAAGACCATTGATCCCCTGCTGGTGAGGTTTGTTGAACTCCCAGAAAAGCAAAAATACGACTTTTCCTGTTCAGCAAAGATCAGAAGACGACCCGGATGGTCGCAAGATTCTGTGTACAGATCTGTAGGCGCAGACCACCCCCTGATTCAAACTAGCTTGTTAAGAAAATCCCCAAACTAGGTTCCATTGGTGATTCTGGGTCATTTCTCTGCAGTATCATAGAATCATAGAGTTGGAAGAGACCACAAGGGCCATCCAGTCCAACCCCCTGCCAAGCAGGAAACACCATCAAAGCATTCCTGACAGGTGGCTTCCTTTGAAATCCGGGAAATTTAAGGGATATCAACAATCCGGGATAGCAGCGGGAAACGGCATTGGAATAAGGGAGTATCCCGCAAAAAAAGGGAGGGTTGACAGCTATGGATTGGAGTGTTCTCCCAGTATGACAATCTGAAACACTTGCTCTCTTCCGTATTCCACCATTCTTTGTGACGTGGGAGATGTGTCTGTTTCTGTAAGAATGCCTTAAGCTAGGTGGCATTCAGTAGTCAGGCTGAAATCTGGAAATGCTGGCCTGGATACACATCTAACAGACATTTTTAAACTGTTTGACAATGCTGTGAAGCTGTTGATATGGTACCTTGTTATTGCTTTACTGGCTAAAGAAGTAAAAAAAGACTTAATATAACCATATGAGGCTGCTCCAAAAGATAATCTTTCTGCTTCCATTGAAGTTACTGTCAAATCTGCATCATAGAACTCTCTAAAAACGTCATATGGATTTTCAAAAAAATAAATGCTTTCATTGTTGTTTTTAATGTATAAAATAGAAGAGGATGACAACAATAAAACAGTAAACACGAAACAGTAAAATCCATTAACAAATGTGGTTGCCTTTTTCATTTATAGATACCAAGGAAAAAAATTGGCTGGTTACGACAGGCTGTGCTCTCCCATATTCAATTATATAGCTCCTAAACAATATATGTATTGTGGAAGATGCAATTTGCAATGTACGACCATTAATGTATGGAAAACATGCTTTTAAAAATAAAAATTTGAAAATAATTGTTCATTGGTATTTGGAGAAGTGTGAGCTTCTCTGCTAGTGCAAATATACTCTGGATTGTACAGCCGCTTGTGGTTTTTTATTGCTTCCAACCTAGCAGCTTATAACAAAATTATAACTGAATCTCCATGCAGAAGATGATTCTCAGGGTCTTTAGCTACAGACGAGTAACCTAGCCTTTTGTTGTATAATGTCTGACATTTTCCTAGACACCTATATTCAAAAGTCAGTACCCAAGAGGGCAGGACCACCACTTATGAGGCAGTGATCCTTTCTCCTGGCAACCTCTCCTGCAATTGAGTGACAAGGTCTTATGCAATATGGATGTTTAATAGTAGCGTTAAAGAATAAAGAAAACCTTACACTTTACTTATTGTAATGTGCTGAGTCTCCATAGGAAGAGGCACTTCAAGAGCCCCAGCAGCCATTGTTAAGAGCTTAATGGATTAAGAGGGAACGTCTGAAGATAAGGGTTGCTGAACAAAAGAATGGGTTATTGATATACTGGAAGTTACTTAGAACCAGCTCCAACGACTCTCTAAGGATTCAAGTTATACAAAGGATCTTAAGGTAAGTATATCTCTTTCCACTGTTGTTCAAAATGCATATTCCTGTTTGGGGAAAAAATGAGAAATTTTCAGCAGGCACTTGATCAACTTCTATTTGGGTTCCACATGGAAGGGGCTGGCAGGTTGGCTTCTGTTATAGAAATTTAAGGGACGTTACCCATTAAAAGGGTTCGATTCCGGGGGGAATCCAGAACCCCAGCAGGGCGTTGTTTGAGAACCCCTGCTGCCGTAGGAAACAGAGACCAGACCAGAGTTCTAATGAAAAGCAAGGCGGCTAGTTAAGCCTGACCAGTTTATTTTTAAGTATAGAGCTGTTGGCAACAGGGTTTTTGCTCACACAACAGACAATGGAGAAGAACCCAGAACAAAAGAGCAGGCGAACTTTTATACACTTTTGACACAGTACAGAACAAAAGAGATGGACCTTCTCTGTTGCCACTAACTCCCTGGGGTGGGGAAAATCCCAGCAAGTACCGGTAGGATGTGGGGTTGGTGCAGTGAGAGACCAACAGACTGGACCTGGAATCAACCCCTCTCCCATACTCCCAAGCTGTACCTCCACAGCAGGAGATAGCAATGCTTCTGAATGCCAGCTGCTGGGAACCACATGTTCTTGTGCTATGTTCTGCTTCCGGGTTTCCCATAGGCATCTGGTTGGCCACTGGAGTAGATGGGCCCTTGGCCTGATTTAGCTGGCTATTCTTATGTACATACAATGAACAAGGTCACAGCTAAGTGATGTTTTGGTCTGCCATCAAAAAGGGTAAAAGAGAGGACCCAAACAATTACCGCCCAGTCAGCCTGACATCAATACCAGGAAAGATTCTAGAGCAGATCATTAAGCAAACGGTCTGTGAGCACCTAGAAAGGAACGCTGTGATCACTAAAAGTCAGCATGGGTTTCTGAAAAATAAGTCATGTCAGACTAATCTGATCTCATTTTTTGACAGAATTACAAGCCTGGTAGACGAAGGGAACGCCATGGATGTAGCCTATCTTGATTTCAGCAAGGCCTTTGACAAGGTGCCCCATGATATTCTTGTAAAGAAGCTGGTAAAATGCGGGCTAGACAATGCTACCATTCAGTGGATTTGTAACTGGCTGGCTGACCGAACCCAAAGGGTGCTCATCAATGGCCCCTCTTCAT
Source organism: Darevskia mixta (assembly GCA_034641385.1). Taxonomy (NCBI): domain Eukaryota; kingdom Metazoa; phylum Chordata; class Lepidosauria; order Squamata; family Lacertidae; genus Darevskia; species Darevskia mixta. The sequence continues at coordinate 271,126 of JAWWNH010000242.1, forward strand.
CCTGGAGAGAAGTGACTAGTGGGGTGCCACAGGGTTCTGTCTTGGGCCCAGTCTTATTCAACATCTTTATCAATGACTTGGATGATGGGCTTGAGGGCATCCTGATCAAGTTTGCAGATGACACCAAATTGGGAGGGGTGGCTAATACCCCAAAGGACAGGATCACACTTCAAAATGACCTTAACAGATTAGAGAACTGGGCCAAGGCAAACAGGATGAATTTTAACAGGGAGAAATGTAAAGTACTACACTTGGGCAAAAAAAATGAAAGGCACAAATACAGGATGGGTGATACCTGGCTTGAGAGCAGTACAAGTGAAAAGGATCTAGGAGTCTTGGTAGACCACAAACTTGACATGAGTCAACAGTGTGATGCAGCAGCTAAAAAAGCCAATGCAATTCTGGGCTGCATCAATAGGAGTATAGCATCTAGATCAAGGGAAGTAATAGTACCACTGTATCTGGTACTGACCTCACCTGGAATACTGTGTCCAGTTCTGGGCACCACAGTTCAAGAAGGATACTGACAAGCTAGAACGTGTCCAGAGGAGGGCAACCAAAATGGTCAAAGGCCTGGAAACGATGCCTTATGAGGAACGGCTTAGGGAGCTGTATTGTTTAGCCTGGAGAAGAGAAGGTTAAGGGGTGATATGATAGCCATGTTCAAATATATAAAAGGATGTCATATAGAGGAGGGAGAAAGGTTGTTTTCTGCTGCTCCAGAGAAGCAGACACGGAGCAATGGATTCAAACTACAAGAAAGAAGATTCCACCTAAACATTAGGAAGAATTTCTTGACAGTAAGAGCTGTTCGACAGTGGAATTTGCTGCCAAGGAGTGTGGTGGAGTCTCCTTCTTTGGAGGTCTTTAAGCAGAGGCTTGACAGCCACCTGTCAGGAATGCTTTGATGGTGTTTCCTGCTTGGCAGGGGGTTGGACTGGATGGCCCTTGTGGTCTCTTCCAACTCTATGATTCTATGATTCTATGATCTATTACGCGTGTCGAGGAAAAACCTAAACACGTTGCAGAGTTCCTAAAAAATAACCAGAGGCAATTAATACTTCATCCAGCAGAGCTTTACTGCTACTGAAGGCAAATGAGCATAATGGTCACAAATCCAATACATTCAGGATTGGCACTGTCTATAAGAAAACCAGTTGCAGCAGTCTTAATGTAAACTTAACAATTACTTATAATAAGACCTTAACAGTATATATGGAACAGAACACCATACCAGAACAAAGAGATAGATAGAAAGAGAGAGTAAGTGAAACCAGGCTCCTTCTGGCCTGACTTTTATAGTCAGCATGACCTTGACAGAAAGAGATAAGAGAACCAGTTGAAACCAGCTGTACTCAGCTTCTCAGAAGGAATAACCCAAACAAGAACCTTCTTTCACACAGAAGAAACCTTCCAGAACCCTCTTCAACTAAGCAGAACAGGAAAGATCTCTACACATCAGACCAATACTTTCTGTACTAAGAAATGCAAACTGACACCATCTTGATGCATCATCATCATCATCATCATCATAGATTGCCCATCCTTCACCCTAAGATCCTAGGGTGGGCTACATCATTGGAAACCATTTTTATTTTGTTTTGACTATGGCAGACCAACACGGCTACCTACCTGTAACTGAAACAGTTTACAGTTATACCCAACTTAAAATAACGGCCAACCTCAACTATACATTTAACCAATCCCAACAAAAACAAAACAGGAACCAAAATCAGAACCATTTAAAACATTGTAAAACATTTTAGCCAGTTGCTCCCATTTGCGGAGGAAGAGGGGTGCGGTGGATGCGGCCCACCCCGTGTGCCATCCCTGAGGGGGGTGACATTGCTGCCCCACCCCCTGGATGCTCGGCGCTTGCCATGGGTGGCTAGCTCCACCCCCAGGTGCACAGCATGTGCGCCACTCCAGGTGTCGGAGCAGCTATGTGGTGTGATGGAGTGGTTAAGAGTGGTAGACTCGTACTCTGGTGAACCGGGTTCGCGTCTCCACTCCTCCACATGCAGCTGCTGGTGACCTTGATGTCTCTCAGCCCCACTCACCTCACAGAGTGTTTGTTGTGGGGGAGGAAGGGAAAGGAGAATGTTAGCCGCTTTGAGACTCCTTCGGGTAGTGATAAAGCGGGATATCAAATCCAAACTCTTCTTCTTCTTCTTCTTCTTCTTCTTCTTCTTCTTCTTCTTCTTCTTCTTCTTCTTCCTCTGGTTGCTCCAACCCAAGAGTTGTTCCAGCAATGTCCCAGTGGCCTCCCAGGAGCCTTTAAGCTGTTCAGGGTGAGTCTGGGCCCTGCCCCCTAGGCCAGGTGGAAATGAACCTTGCAGCAGGGAGTGGTCTTCCCTCCAGCAATCACAGCAGCAGCAATGTCCCAGTGGCCTCTCAGGAGCCTGTCATAAGTGTACACCTGGTACTTAAATATAATACTTTTCAACTTTCTTACCTCATTCACAGATGATAGCAATACATGCTCAAACAATTTAATACAGTGATCCCTCGTCTTACGAATGCCCCGACTTCCGTATTTTTCGACTTATGAGGGATCAAAGCGGCCGCCGCTTCCGAATTTTTTCGACTTCCGATCGGAAGCCGTGGCCGCTTTAGATAGGGTTTTTTCGAGGTACGAAGCTTTTTTTGACCTATGAATGCGTTCTCTAACGGATTCCTATGGGGACTCGACTTACGATTTTTTCGAGTTCCGACGCTCCCGTCGGAACGGATTACATTCGTAAGTCGAGGGTCCACTGTAAAAGAAAGCAGTGGTTCTGATGTGGAAATACTGTATGTGCCTTGCATTGCCTCTCTGCTATTGTCCTGCCCATGTGCACTCAATCATAAAAAGTGTTGTGAAATGTTCTCCTGCAAAACTTGCATTCTGAAAGTTCCACTGATGTTGATTTCCATTGATCTCTTCTCAGGCATAACCCTGTTGACTTTAACATGCCTAGTGGCTGAGATACTTTCTGGCAAAGTTTTTAAGAATCAGCATCTGATTTTGAAGCCAGTTCTTCGGAATATCGCTTTGCTCTATATGTTCATTATTGTGTTACTAGTTGAATTCAGCCCGTTGATAACGGGCGCTAGCGGGGGCCAGCGGGACCCGAGGCGCGGAGGCGCCCGGGCGCGGAGGTGGCCGGCGGCGGCGGCCGTGGCGAGGAGGTTGTGGGGCGGTGTCCTCGTCCTCCTCGCCGCCGCTGCCTCCAGGCCGGGCCGGCCGGCCTCCTCCTCCTCCTCCTCGGGGCTCCTCCGTCGAGGTGGCAGCGGCGGCGGTGGCAGCAGAGGAGGAGGCCGAGCTGCTGAACTGTGGGCGCGCGCAGCAGCAGCAGCACTCCTCGGCCTCCGCCGCCAACGGTTCTCCCCGCTGCCGGCTGGCGCTGCCCCACCCCCTCCTCTTCCCTCCCTCCCTCTCTCGCTCCCTCCCCCCTCCCTCGCCCGCCTCAGCCAGGATCCTCGGCGGTGCGCTCCCTCACAGCCCCGCTCGCCCGCCGATCGGCCACAAAGCTCCGCGTTCTTGTCTCCCGTGCAGAGGTCTCCTGCTCCTGGAGGTGTGCGGCCGGCGGCGGTTTGCGCCGCTTCCCCCGCGCTTTGGCGAGGCTGGTGTGCGGGCGAGCGCGCAGGAGCGCAAAATGGGGGAGGAGGCGGCGGCAGCCTAGGCGCGCACTTTGCGCCCGCGATCGCCGGCTCCTCGCACTGCTGGTCGGAGGAAGAGGCGGACGCCGCTGCTCCTCCTCCTCGGGAGGCAGGTTCCCAGCAGCCAGACGCGCCTCGGATCCTTCCGGCGGCGGGAGCCTCCAGGAACGGGAGGCTCGGCTGGAGGTGTGCGGCCGGTGGCGCTTTGCACGGCTTCCCCCGCGCTTTGGCGAGGCTGGAGGAGGAGGTGGAGGAGGCTCCGTGCACGACGGCGGCGCGGCCCCAAGTGATACCGCACGTGCGCCGCTGCTGACTTCCGGCCTGCGTCCCTGTTGGGGGGGGGAACAGTAGAGCTGTCCAATCCCTGCGTCCGTGTCCGACATGCGCATTGCGCACTTCCGTGACACACAGAAAGTGGACGCAGGGACACAGCAAGATTATTATATAGGATTCTTGATTACAACATCTTGGGGGAAAACCACTAACATATGCTGGGAGCCTAATGCTATCTTCTGGGCTCCATCTACGGAACACCTCTTGATGCTGCTGAGTTCGCAGCTATTTGTTGAAATAGATGAGAGGACTGAAACAACATGTAGCACGACAGATCGGGAAATTAATTTACATATTTATTATAGACATTTGTACCCCGATTTTCTAATATTTAGGTATTACGCTAGGTGGCTTACAGAAGTACTCTACCAGATCAAACCAAAGCCCATCTAAGCTTTCATCCACACCTCCATTCACCCCACCACTTTCCCCTAGGAAAACCAATGTTTTATTGCTGAATCGGACCAAACAGCAATCAGATTTTCTGCGAACTGTCATTTGTTCTGATTCAGTGGTAAAGAGTGTTTTTTCCAGGGGCAAATGCAAAACCACTTGGACATGTGCCTGGAAAACATGAGGCAAGCAGAAACCTGGTAATTTAAGGGCCTGCAGAAGTAAAAATGGGAGGCAATCAGAGAGGAAGCAATGCAAGCCCAAGGGTGCAAGTCATGAATGGACAGATCAGACTAAGTATGTCTCATATCAGTTTTGCTGGTGCTGAATCAGAGGTCCATTCTGCTCTCTGACAGAGCACAGGGAAATCGACATGTAAATTTCATTAAATCCCCCCTCTCAAAAAAGCCCCACCATTGATCACAAAATGATAAAAGGGTAGAGAATTCAAAGAACATGGGTTCCAAAAAATTATTATATAAAATGAATGAGCCTGGATGGTTCACTTGGACACACAAAAGCACATAAGCAAAAAAGGAAATGTAGCAAACAGCATATAAAAATTCCTGACTAGTAATTTACTACTCACATCTTTACTGATGTGGAAGGGAGGGAACAAAAACCAATAATAAACCAAGGAGGAAGCACTCATGGTATGTGCAATAAAGCTATACTTTTATAATTCCCATAAATCAAACTTCTTATGAAAATTTAATGAAGTCCAACTTAATGCTAATAATAGTCTTTTGTTTTCCTGACAGCAAACTTGTTCCCCTCTATCTCAGTAAATAAAGCAAATAGGTCTGTGTTTTAAGAAACACTCTCATGCCCATTTCAGCCACCAGGAAACCCTGCAGAATCCTCTCCAGAAAGTAGTGGAGGGGAACTCTTCTAAACCATATAGGATGGGGTATGATGGAAAGCAGAGGACATGAAACTTTCATTTTGTGAACTTCTTTAAGTCAACTTATCTTTGGATACCAATCGGATCTGGGGCCATTTCCTCCTTTGCCATGTTGTGCATCCAAGTAAACCCAATGCACAGTACAGAATAGTTACTCCTAAAATAAGACACCGTCTTATATTTTTTTCCCCTCAAAAAAACACAGTATGGCTTATTTTCGGGGGATGTCTTATTTTAACCACTCCGCGTCGGCACGCTGCATAGCCACGCCTATCCATGCCATCTTAAGGGAGAGGCGCTGCATCACTATGTCTTATTTTCGGGGTATGGCTTATATTTCACAAATGCGTAGAAATCCTGCTATGGTTTATTTTATGGCTATGTCTTATTTTAGGAGAAACAGGGTACTTAATGCATTAGCATTAGTAACACTTTAAGTGTTCACATACTTCATTTCAAAAATTTAGATAGATCAGAAGCACTATATCTATTTTGCAGACGGTGATGAGGAATTGAGTTTGAGAGATAATAGTGGTTTGTCTGAGAGCAACTAGCAAGATGAAATTATAATCAGGAACTTCCCAGTTTAAATATCACACAATTAACCACTGCAATGCAGAAAGCAGGAATTACCGGGTATATTATTTACTAGGAGTGTGCAGAGACTGCAAGATGCACCTTATGCCAGAGACCCACATGCAGCAGAAAGATGGTGGGCATCCAGCGGAGGGGGAGGGGGGACTCTGGCAATCCCATTAAACTCTATGTGTTTTGACTATACATGATTTTGGTTCTACATGCTAGCCCCAGAATGTAACTCCTACGTAAGCTGCAGGTCTGCTGTATCTGCTGTGTTTGGAAGCAAAACTGCTCTGTATCATTCCAGCTTCATTAATTCTTCTGATCCAAATCTGATCTGTTAAATCCAAAGCTCCATTGACTATAATGGGGCAAACCTGGTACTTTACCCTGGCTTTTGAGACTTGAGGTGTACATTTTTAGGACCTAACTTATTTTTCTAGCTGTAAGTATTTAAAATTGTTTTCAAAAAACCACAAATTCTTCAGATACACTGTTTGGTAAACTTAAAACCATGGAGAGACCTGGTCTGAATAAAGACATTGGATTCTTATCTCATTATACATGACAAAGCTATTTTTAACCTTCTCACCCCTTGCTTTTTCCTGTAAGACTAATTGCAGTCGTTAACAGTCATCAACAGGTTTACCACAGCTATCAGCCTATCCCATTCCCACCACCCTTCTGAGTAATACCCCTCCCACCCTCTCACTATATATAAGGGTCTGGTGACTTCTGTTTCAGTGTATCTGAAGACGTGTGCATGCACACGAAAGCTCATAGCAAGAACAAACTTAGTTGGTCTCTAAGGTGCTACTGGAAGGAATTTTTTTATTTTTATTTTATTTTATTTTTTATTTTGTGTAAACTGTTTGTTATTAAACCACTGAGCCTCTTGGACTTGCCAATCAGAGGTTTGGCGGTTCGAATCCCCACGATGGGGTGAGCTCCCATTGCTCGGTCCCAGCTCCTGCCAACCTAGCAGTTCGAAAGCACACCAAAAAGTGCAAGTAGATTAATAGGTACCGCTCTGGCGGGAAGGTAAACGGCGCTTCCATGCGCTGCTCTGGTTTTGGTTTAGTCATGCTGGCCACATGACCCGGAAAAACTGTCTGCGGACAAATGCCGGCTCCCTCGGCCTGTAAAGTAAGATGAGCGCCACAACCCGAGTCGTCTGTGACTAGGCGTCGCAGGGGTCCTTTACCGTTACCTTTTTATTGTTGTTATTGGTTTCTATTGATTTATTGATTTGTTTGTTGCCTGAATAGGATATTCTGTTTTTTAATGTTTGCCGTTTTGTTGTATTTTTATATATGCTGTAAGCCACCCAGAGTCACTGGGAAAACCCAGTCAGATGGGTGGGATATAAATTAAAATATATATATTATTATTGGTCTAAGAATTATTTTGAAATGTACTGAATAATCTTATGATATAATATAACTGCACACAGTAAATGCTATGTAAGGTAACAATAGGTACTCTGAGTAGCAGATGAATGTAAGAATGTCTTCAATGAAATCAAAAGTCCATCTGTTCCAGTATTCTGTTTTCAGCAGCTGCCAGACAGAGGGAATGGAGATTGTGCTCTCCTCGTTCTCTCTATCATATTGGGATCCCAGGTTTCATGCCTCTGAACATGGAGGCTATGGGTTTCTTTAGCTATTCTCATAGCTACTACTCTTATGTTTTATTTTGTAATATTTTATTTGTTGTGTTATTGTAGGTCATAAACCACTCTGAGGTTTTTTCCCCCTTAAAAATATAAAGCAGCATAGAAATGAAATGGATATAACAGCAACAGCAGGAGCAGCAACATACAGAGAGAAAGAACTAGCTACCAATAGCCAACCCTAGCTAACAATTTATTCAAGAGTCATCACCCAGCTTTACCTAAAGTGTGTGAGAATACAATTTTCACTGGAGGAAATTCTTAAGGCAGTGTTTGTCATAGACATGTTCAGTATGGTCCCCCAGCTCAAATTATATTTACAACTGGTAAATTTAAGCATTCATTGATGGCAGTTAGGATGAAATTCGATCTCTTCCCAGAGGTACTAATTTGTATTTTCTGACTTTTCCATTGCCCCAGAACACTAAGAATGCACAGCCAATGCCAACACTCAGCAAGATTCTGACGTTTCAAATAACAAATATACTGGAAGTATCCAGACTGATAGGAATCTCATGCCTGTCTTTGAAGCTGAGTTTTAAAATGCCTGAAGAAGAAAAATAAATAAAACTGCAACTTTGCAACTTGTAAATACAAGGAAAGGAACTGTGTTCGTGATGGAAAACATGAACTTTAATGAAATGTCCATGAGCACATTATTCCAGTAGTTAAATAACACCATAACGCTCTGAAAGGTTATTTTGATCTTGGTATCAATAAAATCACAGGCAAGAATCCCATTCACTTCAGTGATATTGGGATTTCATCCAAGGTATCCTCTGCAATGTGTTACAAAGGTTCATCTTGCTCATTGAACCAAGGCACTAGAAAATGAAACATTCATCGAACCATTTTACTTGAGCCTTTAATATCCACTCACATAAAATGCTAGCAGACCTCTATTAATGTCATAATGATCATATTGAAAAGGACTTGAAGGTCAGCAAGCAAATTCTACATATCAAAGGCCACCCCACTCCTCCTGCTCCCTTCTTGAAAAAGAAAAGCTACAACTTTCCCTCTACACTGTGGGTGTACGATCATTCCTGCCCATGCTGTTTTGTCTGTTCAGAATTGTGAACAGGGCCGGAGCGTCCATTTAGGCGAACTAGGCAACTGCCTAGAGCGCCAAAATGGAGGGGGCGCTGGCAAGCCTGCCCCCCGCCCCCCGCTGCCGCCCCCCGCCCCCCGCCACCCCAACCAGAGGCTAAAATCGCGGCGGCGCGGAGCGCCCGGCAGCGCCTGGCTCGCGCAGCGCCCGGCAGCGCCCGGCTCGCGCAACGCCCGACAGTGCCCGGCTCGCGCAGCGCCTGGCACGCGCAGCGCAGGGGGCGGGGCACGTGACGTCATTGCGCATGACGTACGGTGCCCCGCCCCCCGCGTGCCGGGCGCCCCACGATTTTTGCCTAGGGCGCGAAAAGCCCTAGCACCGGTCCTGATTGTGAATATTTGTTTAGAATGAGCCAGTCCTTCAAGACTGCTACAGTCTTTTATACTGGCAGGTTGTTGTGGTGGGTTTCAGGAACCATAGGCTGTGAACACTAGCATAAAAGGAGTAATGGAAGTTATGTCTATCAATTAAAGGTAAAGGTCTATCAATTAAAGGTGCCGGCGTACAGCTTCCAGGTCATGTGACCAGCATGACTAAGCTGCTTCTGGCAAACCAGAGCAACACACGGAAACACCTTTTATCTTCCTGCCAGAGAGGTTCCTATTTATCTACTTGCACTTTGACGTGCTTTCGAACTGCTAGGTGGGCAGGAGCTGGGACCGAGCAACGGGAGCTCACCCCGTCGCAGGGATTCGAACTGCCGACCTTCTGATCAGCAAGCCCTAGGCCCTGTGGTTTAACCCACAGCGCCACCTGGGTCCCTTTCTATCAATTACCATTACACTAATACAGTCTTACCTTGGTTCTCGAATGCCTTGATACTTGATAGTGTATTTTTAAACCAAGTTTGGATGGCCACCTGTCACGGATGCTTTAGCTGAGATTCCTGCATTGCAGGGGGTTGGACTAGATGACCCTTGGGGTCCCTTCCAACTCTATGATTCTATGACCCCACTTCAGATTTGTGTAGGGCTTACTCCTTCGCCTTTTCTTCTCACGAAGATATCAGGGATGTATCATGCTCAAAATCAGTGAAACCCCTGGAATGATGTGCCATCAAAATGGCTAGCAAAATGTTGTGCTTGAGGGTTTTTTATATATAAAAAAGGTTGTTCATTCTAAATAGCCTTTTCCCATTTGTAAGTGCTCTACTGCCCACATAATACCAACTAATTATTTCTACAATAATGTGGTGTTTTTGCTCCAGTAAATTTGCTGTTATAGCCATTATTCAGTTATAATGAATCTTTGCAGGGGGAAGTGTGCTTTCTGATCTGTGCCCTGGTTTCCCCTTAAAAAGATGGTGCTAATTCTTCAGTCTTCTGATCAATCAGCTCTATAGAACTTTCAATATCTTTCTATTCTACAGCTTACAATTGGTTTATCACGCATGTTTGTAAAAAAAGCTTCTTATGATGATCCCACCCAGTAACACCAATTTCTCACTTCAAGAACTGGAGATAATTCTTGTGTTGTGAAAGCTGCCATAGATTTTATTGTTTTGGGGGAGAATGCTGAGTTCTTAAGATGAACTGGAACCAAGACACAGTCTCCTTGCATTTGACATCAAAGGAATTTCGGGGTTTTAAAGACAATTCAAATGATCAGCTGATCACAAATCTTCTCTTTCTGAGTAAGATGATTGAGCAGGCGGTTCTTATGCAACTCCAGACAAATGTTGCTGGGTGGCACTCTAAAATAGTGGACAAAGATTTCATTAACTATATCTCACAGTTTAAGATCTTCCTCCTACAGGAAACCTGGATTCAAATTCCATTTGAACTCCATAATTATTTTGCCTTCCATTCCTGTGCTTCAGTCAGCCCAAAAGGGGGAAGACCCTCCGGAGGTCTGAGTACCTTTGTGTCGACAGCCTTAAGGGTCCACCCTAGGAAATTGGAAATCGATAAAAAATGGGTTTTAGCTATCAATATATTTTCTTCACATTTTAAGATCATATGTATTAATGTATATATTCATCCACTTATGAAACAATCTGATCTCAAAAACGTTTGGGATGAATGAGTTGGAAGATTGTGTTCACTTTGTCACAGATACATTTCCCTCAGCCTCCCTAATTATTGGCGGTGATTTTAATGTAAGAGTAGGTCACTCTGACGAACAGCTGATTAACGAATATGGAATAGGTGGCCTAAAAACCAATGATGAATTCTGGCCTCTTTTTAGGCAACGATCATTAGATCCAGTTGCTAATTTCGCCAGTGCATGCCTTTTTCAAATGGCACTTAGGCTAAACCTCGTCATCTTAAGCGGACTCTCACTGGGAGATTGCCCTGGCCAATTTACCTACTGGTCGGGTTTAAAGCACTCCATCATTGATTACATTCTCATTTCACAAGACCTTTTTAACGAACATATTGATTTTAAGTTAGATATAAGAACGGAAAATGACCATTTGCCTTTAAACCTCAAAAAGATTGAACTATCAAGATCCCCTGATGCTGGCTTAGTCTGCAAGTAGCCAAATCCAATGATCTAAAACAAAGAGGTAGATCTAGATTAAATGGTCCTCTCATGTTAAGGAAAATTTTAGCCTTTGGACACAATCAGCAGATGGTCAGCTTCTTCTAGACAACTTGACCTCTAACAACACCAAAGGAACTTCCCCAATCGACCAGTATAATCTATTAACTTTAAAGCTTCAGCCCCTGCTTTCGAGATCCAGAAGCCCCAATCATGATGGGTGCCCTATTAATAAAAAACGGTTTGACCATGAATGTATCCAAGCAAAACTTACCCTCAGAGAATGTTTTAGGGTCTTCCATCAAAACCCTAACCCAACTACTAAATTTGAATTACAACTAAAAAAGAAAGAAATATAAGGAGTTGCTAAGAACTAAAAAAAGAGCTGCAGATTCTCTCATATGGCAGGCTCTTATTAAAGCCACTAAAGAAAAAGATACGGTAATGTTAATTTCTGGAAGATTATTTCTAACCAAACCAAACCACACAATGCATCTATTACAATTCCTGCAGACGTATGGGAAGAGCATTATAGTGCACTGTTCAGGGATCAGTGGCAGCCTGCGTCTCTGGTTATCCCATTAGATAACTCTGCACTGTGGCCCCCAATTTCTGAATCTGAAGTTTCGGCAACTCCAGACAATCTGATGGTAGTTCTCTTGTTCCAATTCAATATGGTTTCCATTGAAAGAACATTGGTTGCCCATAGCTGGGAGAAAGAGTCCACTAATTCTCATATCACTGACCTTTGATACAATTGACCATTAAATACTTCTGAAAAGCTTATCTGGGATGGGACACTACATTGGAGTGGTTTCATTCTAGCTCTGTGCCTAACCATCTTCTCAACTTGGCTAGCAATGTGGGGGCCCCTCCTTTTTATGCTATTTCTGCTAAATATAAGGAACTGTCATTAAAGTTGATTCATGAGCAGGGCCGGATTTAGGTTTGATGAGGCCCTAAGCTACTGAAGGTAATGGGGCCCTTTATATGTCCAGCTGTCCTTTGTCAACATCAAATTGTTGCTATTTTTTGTGTTGAATATATGCTATATGGTAATATATGGACCTAATAGGTATCTAAAGCCATTTGCACATAACACAATATGTATTTTATCAAAGTTATTGTTGAACTGAAACAAAATTAAGAAGTATATTAATAGTGAAATACAATTAAGAAGATGTAAATTAATAGTGAAATAATTATTAAGCTCTAACTTAAAATGATTTTTTATTCATAATAAACTTAATAATGCAAACACATTGGCATTTGGCAATAACAAAAGTTCCTTTAGAAACACAATTTACAAAGACTCATAATCTAGTCTCTAGAAACTTGCTATAACATGAAATAATAAGTTTGAGAACCAAGGTACCACTGTATATAGAAATGAGCAAACCAGTGATATTTTAGGGAGCAGGCTAGCAGGTGGGGCCCATTACTTACATCCTAGGAGCCTACACAACACAAAACACTGTTGCTGTATGTAGGTTTTATTTTATTTGTTTTTATCTTATATTTTGGAAATGTACATCCAGGGTTTTTTCCTTTAGATTTTTTGAGGGCGCCCAAGAGAGTGGGGCCCTAAGCTATAGCTAGTTTAAAGGTAAAGGTAAAGGGACCCCTGACCATTAGGTCCAGTCGTGTCCGACCCTGGGGTTGCGGCGCTCATTTCGCTTTATTGACCGAGAGCCGGCGTACAGCTTCTGGGTCATGTGGCCAGCATGACAAAGCCGCTTCTGGAGAACCAGAGCAGCGCACGGAAATGCCGTTTACCTTCCCGCCAGAGCGGTTCCTATTTATCTACTTGCACTTTGACATGCTTTCGAACTGCTAGGTGGGCAGGAGCTGGGACCGAGCAACGGGAGCTCACCCCGTCACAGGGATTTGAACCGCCGACCTTCTGATCGGGAAGCCCTAGGCTCTGTGGTTTAACCCACAGCGCCACCCGCGTCCCTTCACCTACTTTACCTTGGTCTAATGGGGTTCATGTTTTGTAACCTTATCTTGTTTAACCATTATGCCTATTTTATTAATGGTTCTCGTTGCTACCTTCCATGCATTCACATACATGTGGTTTTTTATTTTAGTTTTATTTTATGATTGCATATGGGCTATGCATATTGTGATCAAATCCTGTTTGATAACGTATTCTGAAGGCTCACACATTGTTTTGGAAATTATATATATATATATATATATATATATATATATATATATATATATATTCTCAACTCTTTAGGTAAATTAAGCCTTCGTTCCATCAATAAGTATCTCAAAGTATCTCACATTGCTGGCTTAATTTGTTTTGAGTTGCTTCTTCCTAGTGGACTGTGGGGTCTCTCCAGCATTTTAGACCCTGAAACTCTGGCAGTGGAACCTGCGAATTATGGGGTGGTGAATGGTAAATTAGAAGGTAGAGCCTATATGGATAGGGTTTAAGGCATCTGGAGAAGATTTCAGCTGGACCATCCCAAGGAAAGTCTAGCTTTAGTGCCTGAGCAATAAGTCAGGTGGACACGGGGGCACAGAAAACAAAAGCTTGTCTCTTTGATTCTCTCTCTCCATCCTGAAATATCACTCCTCTTGAGGACCATAAGAAAGTTAAAACATTGATGCTTTATGTCAGACTCCAAAATCCTATTGCCAGCTGTATAGAGGCACTCCTGTTTCTTTACTCATGTGACTCTTATTAATTTCTCCCAAACATTCCCATATTGTCATGCAAGCAACACTTTCTGATAGAAAATATGCAGTCTAGACTTCTTACCCAGCTAAAGTACGTCATCCTGAAGTCTCCCTCCGGTGGCGTGAGTTTGCTTATAGAAGTGAAAAGCTGAACCAAATGTAGTTTCTCCTCCAGTGAAGCACCGGAGGATCTTCAAGTGAAGCCACAATTAGTTCAGTACAATCTAGCCTCTGCAGATCTATAGGATTTCAGTAAATGTCACATAAATTGAAGCATGAAGCTAATTAGAAGGGGTTTTGTTGGGCAAGACATTGGAGGAATTCCATAGTACATCAAAAGAGTTTCAATATGAAGAGCAATATTTCTTGATCTCTATGCATTTTATGTATAGCCATTTTTGGCCTCAGAATGAGATATTTGTGTAATATTGTTTTGTAAATCTTCGATGAAGCATATTACTAAGGTGTACATTTTTTAAAAAAGACATGAATCAGTATGGTTCCTGAGTCCTGAGAGATGACCTGCAAGAGATCTCTATCCAGGTAATGAACACAACAAGCTGTCCCATATCAACATGAATGGAGGGAACCTCAAGCAATGGAAGCACAGAGTAAATGGGTGTCTTTCCCAAGCATTAGGCTCACAAGACAGGATAGGGATTCTGTTCATGCCTAACCCACACAGCTGCCTCCCTTCATGAGCTGACAGATGTGATCTTGACTGTGGTGTTGGAAACCTCCATTCTTATTATCCTGAAGGATTTCAAGGTCCATGCTGAAGCTTACTCAAGCATAGGCAAACTCGGCCCTCCAGATGTTTTGAGACTACAATTCCCATCATCCCTGACCACTGGTACTGTTAGCTAGGGATGATGGGAGTTGTAGTCCCAAAAGATCTGGAGGGCCGAGTTTGCCTATGCCTGAGCTTACTTGTCTGGTGCACCTCAGAATTTCCTGGCCTACAAAACTACCATGAGCCTGTGTCAGGTTATATTTGGTCCAACACATCTGGCAGGTCAAAGACTGGATCCCCCCCCCATGTGTTGTTGTTGAGCTGGGCATGGGGGAGTTTATTATGATTCGGGAACTCTGATATGTTCCCTATGTCAGAAGAGATTACCACAAGTTAGATTTAGTCTCATGGTGGTTCCAGTATCTTTGGGGTATGTGTGTGTCGGTCTACATAGTTCAAAATTAATTAAATAAAAGCTAATAATCCAACTGTATTTAAATAATTCATTACAGACCTTGAAAATAAAGATATAAACTATGCAGTTATAGTGTACAAAATCTGATAAATGCTGTCTATCTATCAAAAAAGTAGTCCCATTTTTCATTATTTTCTTTTCTCATTTTGGTCATGGCTGCGAGATCCCACATTTTTATGATCCGTTCTTTTCAATTTGGTACTTTAGATGGTTTCTAGTACCTAGGATATATCAATCTAGCAGCTGTTAACATGTTCTCAGTGTTCACTTTAAAAAATAATGGATCAAGACTTATAAACCAAGGATTTTTTCCATTAAAGTGTTTATTCTCCTTCAATACTTTCCCCCGCAAAGGGACATGTCTATCATATATGATGAAGGCATATCATTTATAACAGATTTTTTTTTCTGGTGTATCCAGAGATATCTGCTGTTCTTGTTTTTATCTTGAGTATACTTCTGTTTTGGCTTAAATCTGTTTGAAATTGTATAATGTTATTGTATCATTTTATTTTTTATCATGTTGTTAGATATCTTGGATACCTGTGTGAAAAGTAAATAAATATACATCTCCCTTTGTGTAGAGATTTTCAAAAGGGATACATGGCAAATCTGAAGAATCATGAATTGTGCAGGCTGTTTATGTTAGCCAGATTCAATATGTTCCCCTCTATGATGGTGAGAGGAAGATATTTAGCTCTCCCAAGATCTGAGCGTCTCTGCAAATGTAGTAAACAGGAACCAGATACTTTGGAGCATATTTTCTTTTCTTGTGATTTTGGCATTTATGCAAAAAGACAATTATTAGAGACCGTACAACGCGACAGGCTGATTTCTATGCCTCCAACGGTACAGAACCTGTTTTCGGACAGTAATGATCAAATTACTCTTATAGTAGCTGAATTTTTGAGTGCTGTCCATGTAGAAAGATTGGGTCATTACAAAGAGATTTAATGGTTTTTAATTGGATGGGGAAGTGGTAGTGTTGTATTGCTGTATTATATACAAATTGATTTTTTTAACAAAGGGTCATTGTGAGAAATTCGGAGTTACTTTTGTGGACGAGTCTGGAATTCTGAAGTTAAGGATTTGATTGATATAAGTTTTGTTCTGTCGAGCTCGTACTTTGCACAATTTGTATACAGAGTCTGTTTGATAGCATGTGGTCTGTTATGCCTAATAAAGGATATTATATATTAGTGTATAAATTAATATTGTTGTTGTTGTTGTTGTTGTTGTTGTTCAGTCGTTCAGTCGTGTCCGACTCTTCGTGACCCCATGGACCAGAGCACGCCAGGCACGCCTATCCTTCACTGCCTCTCGCAGTTTGGCCAAACTCATGTTAGTAGCTTCGAGAACACTGTCCAACCATCTCATCTTCTGTCGTCCCCTTCTCCTTGTGCCCTCAATCTTTCCCAACATCAGGGTCTTTTCTAGGGAGTCTTCTCTTCTCATGAGGTGGCCAAAGTACTGGAGCCTCAACTTCAGGATCTGTCCTTCTAATGAGCACTCAGGGCTGATTTCTTTAATAATGGATAGGTTTGATCTTCTTGCAGTCCATGGGATAACAAATAAATATACAGATATAATTGATGATCATGTCTGTCCCATGCTATCTAGCTCTACCTTCCTTATTTCAATTATATTAAAATAGGCATCATATGTATAAATGCAAGTCTTGTTCTGCTTTGGAAAATGATTACACACACTTCGATACTCGAGATTTCCCCACCATTAGGTGAAGTCACTGGCCCATATATATGGGTTAGTTGTGAAACTAGTCTCTTCAACCATAGCATCTGGAGTAGACAGGATCCAAGCATTTCTACAAGGTCAATGCATGAAGTGGTGGCGACAGGGTTATATTAATTTCCAAATGTAGTTCACAATAATCAAATAATAATAGGAATTCAAGGAGGACTGGGATAAGACAGGTAACAAATACCACCTCTACCTGGCAGAGTCATGGCAGAGGGTTGGACTTCCGCTCATGCACGTCGGGAGAATGGCTGATTTATAACATCGCTCCCGACCCCCGCGGGGAAATTTGGCGGCTGCTTTGGGAGTATGCAGCCTCCCTAACCCTCCCGGGATGACGGGAGGGGCCGCTGGCCCGCAGATGACCCTTAACCCGTTCCGACCCTTTGGGGGGAGTGGGGGGGGCCTGGGCTGATAGCACCCATGGGGGCCGGAACTCCTGGAAGGCACCCTGTTCGTGCACGAGTCCCAGAACTTGGAATTTTAATTAGGCAAAAAGTTTTGGGCATGCCTTGGACAAAGGAGTAAAGAGAATTGTGATGGCCTGGGATTCAGACTCAGATGCTGAACCTGAGGGATCCCAGCCTGCACAGGATTCCCTGCCTCCAGAACCAGAAGAGCCAGGGCTGGGGCCTGAGTCTGAAGGGGACTCACCTGTGCTAGATCCTCAGGTGCAGGCATCGGCTGAGTTTGATCTGGCCTCTGATGGAGTGGAGGACTCATTGCCTGCAGGTGCTCCATTCCCCACCCGGTCAGGGGAAGCTGAGGTTGCCTCTGGGTCCAGTAACCCTCCAGCTTCTCCTGAGCTGCAGAGGTTCAGGGCAGAGAGGCGAAGGGAACTAAGTTCCCGCAGGAGGAGTGCTCACTTCCAAGCCAGGAGAGGTGAGTCACCTGAGGATCGGAGCCGCCCTATGCCTCGGGGCAGATAAAAGCCAGCCAGTCCCAGCCCCAAGTTGCAGGAGCAACATTGGTGCTGCCCAGTTCCTGTTCCTGGTTCCTGCGTTCCTGACCTCAGCTTTGTTACTTCGGCTTCCTGACCTTGGCTTCCTGACTTCGGCTTTGTGACTTCTGGTTTGAACTAACTTTGGCTGGCTTCTGACTCAGACTGGACTAGACCTTGCCTATTGAATACCCCTCAGGACCAGCACAAGAATATTGTTAATGGTTCCAGCCCTGAGCACTTAAGAAGAAAACTGGAAGAAGAGATGGACATTATAATGGTATGTGAAAGCGGGAAGGAAAGGGGGGGGGGAAAGCCCTGGACCCTATGCTTGTTTTGCCTCAATATTATACTTAACATGGGTGAACCCCACCAGAAGAACCACTTTCATTTGGAAATAGCAAGCGGACTTTAAAGACTGAGATTGATTTTGGTAGAAAAGATTTGATTTTATATTTATAAACTGTGTGGAATTAAAAAGAAGACTCTGAAAGATTTATTAGTAATGGAGGACCTCCGACCTCCGACTTCGCAAGTAATGGCGCTGCAAGAATTGAATCGGTGTGGGGAGCCCGTGAGGCAGAGCACCACTCCATAGGGAGAAGCCAGTTCTGGTTGTTTATTGAAATTTGATTTATATTAGAGACTGGCACTCCTGGAAAGGGGTATATGCAAAGCAAGCGGGGGAAGAGTAGCAGCGTGAAGAAGTTTGGTGAACAACAGGACGAGAAGATGGCAATGGTCGGAATGTGGCATTTGGAATTAAGAAGATCGACCTCATCCACACAGAGACATTGTTTATTATAATTTAGCCTGCTTGCTGGCATATGTCAGCGGCTGTGGAAATATTGGAAAGAAATTTGAAAAGCAATTGATGGAGGTGAACAGGGAAGTCCAGCGTCCGAGGCATGGGAAGTCCATATATAAAAAAATTATTATAATTAGGCATAATTGGAATGTTTCTTTTAATTGGGATTTGCATAATTAATTTGGATTGTAATTTGAAATGTAATTGGGAATAATTTCAATGTGATTTGCGGTGATTTGTATGGGAAAATTCAATAAATAGATTATATATTTTAAAAAGAGTCATGGCAGAGGGTTGGGCAGGGCAGAGCCTCAAGCGGTGAAACGGGATGCATCACCCCTGCCCCTAGCACACAGACTACCATCCTGCAACCCTGAGTTGAAGATTAGATTGAATGTGTGACCTGTCCTTTTTGTTGCATCAATGAAAACTGAGACAGCCCCATAGTTGTCATGGAAACAATAAAGTTCCAAGCTGGCCCTACATGGCAGGCCTCAGCGTGAATGCTGAAGTTACCCAGGATCAAGGCCCCGGAGTTGTCCAACGTCACACTTGAGGCCACCTCAGCCAAGGGAACCAGTGCAACCATGCCAATAGCAGCCGAAATTTGTCTCTTTAGCCCAGGTACAGATATTCATAGATTGGTCCATTGTGGAGGATAGATAGATATTTAGATATATCTGCATTCACAACAGCTCCATGCATAGATCCTCCTTGTATATAGTTGAAACTACCATGAAAATAGAAACTGAAGTTTTTATGATGATTGAAGACTTGCTATGTCAATCCTGACAATGACATCATCAGAATGCACATGGATTGTGACAACAATAAGCTGCAAAGCGGAATTTTTATCCCCTTTTTGCTAGCTAGGACAGGTTGGAGGACTGGTTTCATTTGCAGGCTTTATGATATGTTACTAGCTTCACCCTTTTGAAGAGCTGGCTCTTGGCAATGTCCTGTCGGATTCCCATGGACCTCAAGAGAGTGAAGAAACTTCAGGCCTTGGTCAATTTATACAGCCAAGATCCTGGGCTTGTGGGTGACAGCCAGCTTGCTGTATTGCGGACCCACGTGGAGAATATATTACAAACTCACACAGGTGCCTCTGGGAGAAAGGTACTTGAGGAGGATGAGATATTTGAGGTCACAAACTGTGATGAAAGTGATGTTGAAACGGATGAGGACAATGAGATTGTTGAACCAGACCAAGATATTCTCCAAGAAATGGGAGATGAAAACGTGAGACTAACCAGTGAGATGATGGATCAGGCTGATGAAAAGAGGGAAGAGGCTTTTGACGCAGTTGACAAAGGCAATCTCCAAAGAGCTATTGAATTGTTTACCGATGCCATCAAGTTGAACCCCCAGTCCAGTGTCACATATGTGAACCGAGCAAGCATCTTTGTGAAACTAAAGAAACCTAATGCCGCCATCAGAGACTGTAGGAAGGCCGCTGAACTGAACCGGAAATCTGCACAGCCATATAAGTGTCAAGGGAAGGCGCATATGCTCCTAGGGCATTGGGAGAAAGCTGCTGAAGACTTCACCATGGCTTGCAAACTTGATCGTGATGAGGAAACTCATGCTTTGCTTCAGCTGGTGCAACTGAAACTTCAGAGACTCAAGGAGTATCATCACAGATGTGAGCAAAAGCGAGAGTTAAAGGAAATTCACAGAAGGTTAGAAAGAGTCAGACTGTCCCTGGAAGAGCAAGAGAGAGTCCCGAGAGAGGAGAATCCCTTGGATGAAATGGCCAGAGCAGGTCGGAAACATCTCAAATCTTTCCTTACCCTTTTAAATCCCCGGGTAATGATGGCATTCCTGGATGTGGTCTGGAATCCTGAAAACATCTACAAATACCGAAAGAAAAATGTGATAACTAAGTTCACTCGCAAACATTAATTTGAAGGTCAGCTATATGTGGCCTCATAACTAAATAAACTCACACATAGAAAGAAATGTAAATATCTCTCTCATTATTTTCTTTCTCTCCTTTTTGCAAAACGAGTTGTGAAATTATGAATAACTTTAATGCGATAGTTCCATATGTAGTGCAAATACACAAAACAATGTAAGAAAAGGGGATATGTAGGTATTTGGGATTCTGCAGCCATGAATTAAAATGCGAACAGCAAATGTTGAAGTGAACACATGATTTTAAATAAGCACTTTCAGGGTGTAGTGAAACTTAATTCAAGATTAATTTGTGCCTCCCTAGGGTAATTTGAACACTCATCCTAAATAGATGGACTCAAATCTACCTTAAGTTATTGTTTCCATTAAAACAAATGGAATAGTCGTTGCTACTTTGAATCACATTGCTTTCAATTGTACGTAGTTACACTCAGCTTTAGTTGGAGTTAGTTTGAACAATTTGATCTTTATGGATTCTGGTAGGAACCTACCTATGAGAATCTGGGATCAATCTGCTGATAGGAATGTAGCTATCCAGCTGATCTCACACTTCTCCAATTGCTGCAACACTGTTAAGACTGCTGTTGGAGTCAAAGGGGAAGCAGAAACCCTTTTGCATCTCTTGTCTCATCTTATAAATAATAGTAAAGGTAAAGGGACCCCTGACCATTAGGTCCAGTCGTGTCCAACTCTAGGGTTGCGGCGCTCATCTCATGTTACTGGCCGAGAGAGCCGGCGCACAGCTTCTGGATCATGTGGCCAGCATGGCAAAGCCGCTTCTGGCAAACTAGAGCAGCGCACGGAAACGCCGTTTGCCTTCCCGCCTGGAGCGGTACCTATTTATCATTATCATTCTTTTATTCGACCGTCAGTCAGTAGAATACATTTGTACAGAATTAAAAGCATCTGAGAGAACTTTGAAAAAGGAAACATAATCCACAATAGAATGGAACTAAACAAATAGCCCCATATCGATACAATCAATTAAACTCTTGCGACGCTTAGAAGCTAAAAAAAGAAATTTAGCCACCAGGGAGGCTGTATTTCTAGTAATATTATTCAGTAAATATAAAACCTGTCTTTCTCTGGGTAGAAAGCTAGATTGACGTAAAAGTGGAGTTATAAGATTTTGCCTAAGTTCTACATAGAGAGGACAAGACAGAAGGATATGTTCGGTAGACTCAACCACGCCTATAGTACAATGACAGGTTCTCTGGGCGTATGGAACTCCCTTGTACCTTCCCCACAATACCGCAGAATCAAGGGTGTTTAGTCTAGCCGCTGTAAGAAGTCTGCGGTATTCCACATAGTGGATTTCCGCGAGGTGGGGGCTGGTGTCATCTGATATATGTACCTATTTATCTACTTGCACTTTGACGTGCTTTCAAACTGCTAGGTGGGCAGGAGCAGGGACCGAGCAACGGGAGCTCACCCCGTGGCTGGGATTCGAACCGCCGACCTTCTGATCGGCAAGCCCTAGGCTCTGTGGTTTAACCCACAGCGCCACCCGCGTCCCCATAAATAATAGTACATCCTGACAATTAATTGATTACACCCCACCGGGAAATTAATAGGTTTCAGGTGCTCCCGAATCAGATTTCCCCTTCGAGAGTCACACACGTGCATGACAAAAAATAAACCCAAATTGGGGGGGAAATGATTGACTAAATATTTTAACCCAGCTCTAGACTGATGCTGTTATTTTGGAGCATCTCCCATTATTTTGATCAAAAGTGTTTCAGAGCGTGACCTAAGAGAGTTTGCTTGCCAGTGACTTCCATCCGTTGGCTCTGGGGCTAGCTGATCTTAGGAAATTGAGGGAGCAGAGGAGGACCCAGGCAACCACAGCAGGATTTAAATGCTTTATAGAGGTTTGCCAGGGGAATGATGCCCAACACATTTCAGTTTATTGTCTTTTTGAGCGACGATGAAACCCTGTGCAATCTTATCCCACTGCCCTCTTATAATGATTCACATAACTCTTCTTGCGTAAACCACATTGTCAACACCTTAGCAGAGTTCTATTTTCTAGCACTTGCGTGTCAAGGTCCCAAACCACCCCTCAAATAAATCACACTTCAGACAGAAATTTAAGTTTAAGGTTTTTGGCATGATTTTGGCCACAACTTTATTAAAATACAAAGTATGTGAGTGGTTGCTTAGGCATTGGTTCCGACTATCTGTCCCGCTGGGGACAGAACTGACATTTGTCCGTAAAGGGAAAACACTTTGGGGAGGGAATGGGAGCCGGGGGTCTGACCCTCTCCCCAAATGCTCCCAGGGGCTCTTGTGTGGCTCTGGCCCCCGACCGGGACATACGGACAAAAGCATGGATTCCTTTAACAGAATTCCCTGCACAGCAGCAGCATTGGAGGGGCAGACCACAGCCAACCCTGACCCCTCCACCAACCAATTTAATAACATAACCAATGCCTAACCGCCAACCTTACAAGTTGTGACTAATTGCTATGCAGTAGGAGAAAACCAGATGGCACCAGCCAATCAGCCAAATGGAAAAAATTCCCACCAGGCCCCTGCCCCAAAAGCAAATGACCCCATGACAGACATAGCAAGGTCAAAGCAAAGGCCTAAAAATAGGGAAGGGAGGGCGGGTGATCCGATGCACTCAGCAAAGAGGAATAACACGTTACGAACCAAACAATATATAGTCACTGGGCTGTCAATCAACAAATTGCAACATGAAAATCTCCCCAATGACACCCAGGACCCAATCACAGCAGTGGCCATCTATACGATCCCGCCCAGCAACAGAGGGGTGACTTGCTGGCCCCCACCGCAACACATGCTCTCCATGAAGGAGAACCCGCTTTGTTAGAGGCCTTGCTTCTTTGGAGTGGGGGGGGGCTAGGATTTTCCTTTTTTTTGTTTTGTTTTGCTCCCCCTCTTTTCTTCCCTTCTATTTTGAATTCACTGTGGGGGTATAAGCATGGTTGCAAACAGAGCAAGAGTTTTCAGATAAATGTACCCGTCCCTCAATAACAATGAGTACCCAAAGCCTGTTGTTAGTGAACTTTGTCAGTGTCACTAGTTAGGGATGGGTTTCTTAAAATTACTGTGGAGATATGCTTGTATGTGGCCTTTGGACCTGGTATTCCATGTTTAGACAACCATCTTAGATAGCTCACACCAACCTCAGACTTGGAATCAGGTTCCATTGCAGGCAGGCAGACATATTTTCACATAGAGCCTATATGCAGGCAGACCTGAGTTTGCCTCGGTGTGCTCAATAGGCAGCTGCAGACATCACAGCACGCCGTTTCCTACACAGGGGTGTAGGAAAGGGGGGCCAGGGGGCGGTCCGTCCCACGTGCCATCATGGAGGGGGGTGACAACTTATCAAGGAACAATTACTGCCCTACTAGGGCGGTTCATGAAAAACTTTTTTTTGAAAACGCCTGCCTGATCCGAAGGTCTTATCTTACTACACTAGGGATTATATAGCTGTATCTGAAATTTCATGCATATCAGTTAATATCTTGTCCCTCCTCCACGAAAATAGCTGTTTACTTGGCCGTTTTCCTATGCCGTGAAGGCTGAAATTTCAATTCAGTGGAGCAGGGTCAAGATATTAACTGATATGCACGAAATTTCAGATATAGCTATATAACCCCTAGTTTAGTAAGATAAGACCTTTGGAGCAGGCATTTTTTAAAAAAACAACCAGTTTTTTATGAACCACCCTACTGCCCTACCCTCTTCTGGGATTCCCAGGTCCTGGAAAGTCGGCCTATGTGAAGAAAATGAGACTAGACTGAGTAGATTAGGCCTTGCCTTCCCTTCGCCTTGATTTTACTGCTGTCGTGCTTTTTGTTTTTGGTAAACCACATTGCAGTTTTTTTAAAAATAAATTTTATTAAATAAACAAACAATAAATATAAATAAAATAACCCAAGCCAAAACACAATCCATCCTGTAGATTTAAGTATCTGTCCATAGTCACCTACTTGTTATCAGAGGCCCAGAATCCACATTCCTTTGTAAGAAAACATGAAATAATGTAAAACCATTTTTGCAGGCAAAAAAAAAAAAAAAAAAAACCCAATGGGGGCGGGGGGTGACAAGAAATTTTCTGCACCGGGTACCACCTGACCTTCCTATGCCTTTGCATATTCACACTTCAGAGTTTCAAGTCTCAAAAAATCTTACACACATAAAAAAATGCAATGTGTTAAGTGATCCTTTCATTGGGATTACTGGTCATTTTTTATTAGTTGTTTTGATGAGTTATGGATTTTTTTAAAAGCACAGGGTTGATGCCTCCTGGGCCACACAGTTAACTGGATGTATATCCCAGAACTCTCAAAACATTGCCCTCTGCACTTCAGTGGAACGTTGGTAATGGTAGACAAGCTACCATTCAAGAAACTTGCCCGGAATTGCTGGTTTTCTCACTGATGAATTCTTAATAAACTTCCCGGAAAGTATGAAAGCCAGTGAACTATGAAAGTATGAAAGCCTTAGTTGAATGACCTGACTAACCGAACTGATTAAAACTTGCAGCAGCCAAGCTTCAAACGGATAACGAAAGCTTGGCGACCACTTCTTCTGTTGCATTTATTTCAGTACTAAATGATAATGTGCATAGATACACATTCTAATGCATTTTCTTAAAAAAAAAATAACTATTAAGTTGTCAATACCTGGAAAGTCAACTTCAACACTGCAGTGATGTCATAATGTATGACATCAGCAGAACTTGACATAAACCAAACTGCCATAGCGACTGATACTTTCAAAGTTCTGCGGCTTTAGATAAAGTACAGCAGCGGGACCACATGGAGGGACACATGAGAGATGAGACCCTTTTCTCCTCCATAATAGAAGTGATTTTCTAATTCGGCCACTGTCTGTACATGAGCCTTACTTTTTTAAAAAAATATTTGCCCTAAGAGAGGCAGTTTACTGTATCCAGCTGGACATCCAAGCTTCTAGCTGGACGGGGCGCCATGGATCCTAAAAATGTTGGTGACATTCAAGCTTTGCTCAATCTGTACAAACAGGATCCAACGCTCTTGAGAGCAAAACAACTGAGCTTCTTAAGAGATTCGTTGGAGAGCATGGGGGACACCATTTCCGGTTTCCAAAGAATTGAAGCCTTTCCTCTGAGATTTGGTAAAGAGGAAGGCAAACCACCCGAGCAGCTTACCAGTGAGGAGAGCGATTTAGATTTGGATGATGATGGAATTCTCAAACCAGATGAAGATGAACCCCAGGAAATGGGAGACGAAAATGTGGAGGTTACAAATGATATGAAAAGCCAGGCTGAGGAGAAGAAGGAGGAGGCATATGCTTTCCTGGAGACAGGAGAACTGCAGAATGCCATTGATCTGTTGACAGAGGCTATCAAGTTGAATCCCCAGTCGCCACTCCTGTATGCCAACCGAGCCAGTGTCTTTGTCAAACTGCAGAAGCCCAATGCTGCCATTAGAGACTGCAACAAAGCCTCAGAGCTCAACCCCGACAATGCACAGGCCTACAAGTGGAGAGGGAAAGCACATATGCTTTTGGGTCACTGGGAAGAAGCTGCTGAAGACCTTGCATTAGCCTGCATATGGGATTATGATGAAGACACCAATGCCCTGCTAAAGGAAGTTCAACCCAAGGCCCTGAAGATGATCGAACACCACACCAAATATAAAAGAAGGCGGACACTGAAGAAGATCCAGAAGATCCAGGGAACTCTGGACTGGATTAAGAGTATCCTGGAAGAACAAGAAAGGGCACAGAATGAAGAAAATATTTGGCAGTGGATGACTCGAGCCTGTCGGAGGTACTTTGACTTTTTTATGGCTGTTATGGATCCTAGAATTGTCCTGGCCTGGCTGGACGTAACCTGGAACCCAGACAATATCTCCAAATACCGAGACAACCACAAGTTTATGAAGTTCATTGGTCAGGTTGACTGAAAGTTGAGGCCAGCCATAAATAAGCCTTTCATTAAATGAAATTGTAGTGTGTGGCATCTTGTGATGTTTCCTTTTAATGGCTTGAATTGAATATTTGTGTGCATTTGAATTTAATCCAGAGACCCCAAACTCAAATGGGTTTCAGAGTGGGTTTCACCACTCAGCAGAAGCCCAAAGGTTAGGACTAGTGACTAGCTTCTAAGAATACTCCTTGCCATATAAACCTTCTATCTCTTGCCTGCCCAGATTCCTTTCCTAGGACGGCATCTACAGCGGCGGAGAAAGCCGCTTGGTGTGCCTGGGGTGGCGCGCCCAGGGGTGGGGCGTGCCACCCATAGGGGCGGGGCGCACCACGGGGCCTCCGGAGTCTGCCTGCCTCCTCCCACTCAGCCGCCCTACAGGCAGCGGGCGGACTATTTGGGCATCGCGGAGCCTGTACATGCCCAAGCCACCACATCTCTCCCAGGAGAGACGCGTGGCTCAGGTGCACTGCAGGCTCCACGGTAAGTGCAGCCCGGCATTTTGTCACTCCCCTCAGCGGTGACACCCAGGGCGACCCACCCCCCACTGCACCTCCATTCCTCCGCCCCTGTGCATCTATCACAGGGGTCAGCAAACGTTTTCAGCAAGGGGCCGGTCCACTTTCCCTCAGACCTTGTGGGGGGCCAGACTATATTTTTTTGGGGGGGGGGAATGAACAAATTCCTGTGCCCCACAAATAACCCAGAGATGCATTTTAAATAAAAGCACACATTCTACTCATGTAAGAACAGGAGGAAGACCCCACAAATAATCCAGAGATGCATTTTAAGTAAAATGACACATTCTACTCATGTAAGAACAGCAGGCAGGCCCCACAAATAACCCAGAGATGCATTTTAAATAAAAGCACACATTCTACTCATGTAAGAACAGCAGGCAGGCCCCACAAATAACCCAGAGATGCATTTTAAATAAAAGCACACATTCTACTCATGTAAGAACACCAGGCAGGCCCCACAAATAACCCAGAGATGCATTTTAAAGAAAAGGACACATTCTACTCACGTAAAAACACGCCGATTCCTGGACCATCCGCGGGCTGAATTTAGAAGGTGATTGGGCCGGATCCGGCCCCCGGGCCTTAGTTTGCCTACCCATAATCTATCATAATCACCTCTCCACAGTCCCCCGTACCTGAGCACTCTTTACTGGCAGTGATTTATGCCAGTGCTGTACGTAACCAAGGTGTGTTGTTTGATTGTTTGAGCACTCTTTACAGCTCCCAATGTCTTTCCATCTAAGCTTGCTTCCTGTTTTTCTCCGCTTGCCCTCCAAAATCTCTCATGCGCCACGGCATCTGTGCCCCACCTCAATTCTGTCAATCTCATTTCTCATTATGCCACACACATTAGCAGCCAATGCTAGCAGGACTTCACATGTTGCCCAACCTCTTTGACACGCACGTTGCCAATTTAAGTGAAGCAGCAGAGAGTTAAGCCACATAGTAGCCAGTCTCTTCTAAGGGCATCTCTTCATAGCCCAATATATAGCTCAGCTACTTATGTGAAAAGTTGTAGGCGCTGATAATGCTTGGTAACAAAATGGCATACTAAAAGCCAGAAAAGGTTTGTGTTAGAGGGAGGGAGAGAGATGGGAGGAAAATGGTACAACACAAGGAGAAACTATTGCAACATGATGCAATCAATCAATCAACTTTATTTCAGCTTTAAGCTCATAACACAAGACAACACAAGAACAGCAGTTACACTCACACAGTTGAATTTAAAATTATTGGCAATAAAATTAGTGGTAATCAAGACTTAATAAGTATACAAGAATAGTGTAAATATTAATTCCAAACAATTTCAATTTCCAGATGCAAGCAAGCAAACAGATTCCAAACGAATGCATTTAATTCAATAACAATAAAATAAAATGAAAACAACCCCCTGCAATGCAGCAATCTCAACACATGGTCCCCCCATCCAGTCTGAAACCAGACCCTGTTTGCTTTTGCAAATGTGCTGGCAGTTTTTATTGCTGCACCACTTAGTTAAAATGTTTGCATGGCTTCAAGGAGATACCTTGATCTCCAATACGGACATTACAATACAATAAACTGCTAACACAATCAAAACAAAAAAGTGGTAGATAACATCAAGGATAAATAATAATAAAAAAACAAGGGGTTGGCAAGCAAAAAGGGGAAAGCAATAATGGCTTTAATCCAATATTTTTGCTTAACTGGTTTGTGGAATGGGTTCCTTATCTCACTGCTGTTGTTGTTGTTACTTCAAACCTTATGTTGTACAGAGGAACTCTCAAAACTCAGATCGAATCCAAATCCTGTAACAGAAAGTGGCACCGGAAACACCAATGGTAGCAGCTGTTGGGAAACGAATGTTTGTGTTGCCCACATTTTTGGTAGATTATTTAAGACAAATTCCCTTATGTTGTTGTTAGTCGGCTGTTAGAGTAAGAATGAGCAGATGGTTAATCAATCTCAAAATGCCCTTCAGGATCTAGAAACAGCTGTGTACGGTCAGTGCTAGTAAACCCATCCAGAGTAAATGTGAATGGGGAAAACACACAGCATGGAAGCATGGTAATTTACACAGAACGCTACAACGAGATTTGCCAGTATGCAAACATTTCTTAAGCGGTGAACTTTCCAGAATCAACTCAGCTAGCAATTATGTCGTAATTCTGTAGTTCTCCAGTGTACAAGTCTATGTTAAATGCCACTGCCACCAATAGACTTTTGAGGCATCTCCCTAATAATATTAAAGTTACATTATCTCTTGCTAAGTGCTAAATTACAAATGAAACATTTCTTCTGTACAGTTATCCTAGCAAATATTTTATGATCTCATACTGCTGCCTTAGCCATACTATCAAAATATGTGTTCTGATTATTTTTTTCTGCCTTCTACTCCTTTGTATAGTGTGCTTGTAGAAATGAGATTTTCCTAAATGTTCTCATAAACCCAGAAGTGGCTTGCTGGGCATGGAGGAGTCAAATTACCTTCTTATTGCTGCATGTCTATTGATTGCTGAAATATGGAAAGCATTGTTTGAATTTAACACCTCATTATGGTAAAGTAATATACAGAAAATTGTGTTACATGAAAAACTTACCTGGTACACCTATTTCTTGAAATGTGTAAAAAACAGTAAGGTGCAAATGAATGTTGCTGAAGGGTTATCTATTTTGTCTGTAAGCAGGGGTGTGGAGTTATGTACATTCAATGGTAGAATATGATGTAAGGGTTATGGTAGGAAATCTGAATTGATATTTGGTATTGGTGGTGGTAATCCTTTTTTTCTTTTTCTTTTCTTTTTTTCTTTCTTTTTCTTTCTTTTTTTCCTTGGATATGGAACAAAACAAAAGGAAAGAACACTAACATTTCTGATTTAAATGGAATTTAAATTTATTGTATTTTATTGTTATATGTTATGTAATTATAGAGTTATAAAACTTTCAATAAAAATATTTTAAAAAGAAAAGAAAAAAAGAAACTGAAATAGAAACTAGAAATATTATTCCAACGCACTTTTGTGCATAGCCTTAATGGAAAGTTTATATTCTTGTGTATGCCACCAGGACATGATTAAAAATGAGATACTGCATTCAAAATCTATATACTTGCAGAGACAGATTTCCACATGGAAAGCATGCCTGGGGTAGTATAATATTTAAGAGTGGGAGTGGAAAACCTGGAAGGTGTTGGCTCAGATCTCACTCCACTCACTTGCAGTCTGGGTTTCAGAAGCGTGTGTGAAATTTTAGATGGGGTATATGTGTACAACATTCACACCTTTTTCTTCAGCATTTTCCAGACTAAATTGTAAGAGAGAGAGAGCACACTATATCTTTCTTACTGAGCAACTTATAGACAAACAATATCAAGATAGGAACAGTTTTACCTCCTTAATATGTAAATAATGCTATTTACATATAACAACATGCAGTACCTGCTTGAGAGTCCATTTTCAACAGATTTCTCCAGCATCCCTAGTCAAGAGGAGTTGAGTCTCCAAGTGAAATTCAATCAGATCTGTTAAGTCCCTTAAGCAATTTGAAGAAGGGGAAAGGATTACAGCAGTAAATAATCAGGAATCGCATCAACTGATGTAATTCAAGATATTCATTTGATCTGTTAGGGATTAACGGATATCTCAATATGCTTCTTTTCTCAGAAGTAACCTATCAGTAGTATTCATCCATGGGGATAGTTCCCTTTTGGGAGTTGTTCCTGTTATGAACACATATGGACCTTGAGCTTGTTTGGAGGTTCTAGCAGGGGAGCGCAGCTATCGTATACCCTTGACCGAAGAACGGTACACACTCCTTCAATCTGGGAGGGTCGTCCTCTTCCACCGAGCGCACAGCTTCGGGAGGGACGCACATGGAGCGGTGAGGGAGGAAGGGGACACCCGCCTAGCCAGCCAGATCAGCCGAATCAACCCTGGCGATCAATGGGGTGACAGATGTCGCAGCCAGATCGCCCTCACATATGCAAAATGAAGTTGCTGTTTTGGGGATATTCTGTGTGGGATAGGCATTGAATGTGTGATTTCGTTAGAATTTCACCATACTGTGAAATACTAGCCAAAATCATCAAATGGCTCTTCAGTTGTGGTGCAAATACCAAAAAAATCTTAATAAAAGAATAGGAGGTCATAGAAATAACACATCATCACAAAGATGCCTGCGAAGGTGTCATGAAAGTTGGCAACATTAACTCTGCCATGTGGGAATCCTTTGCAGACTACTGCAGTGCCTGGTGTGATGACCTGGGAGTCAGACTCAGACGCTGAACCTGAGGGATCCCAGCCTGCACATGATTCACTGCCTCCAGAACCAGCAGAGCCAGGGCTGGGGCCTGAGTCTCAAGGGGACTCACCTGTGCTGGATCCTCAGGTGCAGGCATCGGCTGAGGTTGATCTGGCTTCTAATGGGATGGAGGACTTATTGCCTGCAGGTGCTCCACTCCCCACCCAGTCAGGGGAAGCTGAGGTTGCCTCTGGGTCCGGTAACCCTCCAGCTTCTCCTGAGCTGCAAAGGCTAAGGGCAGAGAGGCGAAGGGAACTAAGTTCCCGCAGGAGGAGTGCTCGCCTCCAAGCCAGGAGAGGCGAGGCACCTGAGGATCGGAGCCGCCCTTTGCCTCGGGGCAGATAAAAGCCAGCCAGTCCCAGACCCAAGTTGCAGGAGCAACATCGGTGCTGCCTAGTTCCTGTTCCTGGTTCCTGCGTTCCTGACCTCAGCTTGGTTACCTCGGCTTCCTGACCTCGGCTTCCTGACCTCGGCTTCCTGACCTCGGCTTCCTGACCTCGGCTTCCTGACTTCGGCTTCGTGACTTCTGGCTTGGACTAACCTTGGACTGGACTAGACCTTGCCTATCGGATATCCCTTGGGACCAGCACACCTGGAGACAGACAGACAGGTCATGTACCCACAGCAGTGACCAGAGGATCAATGGCTGCTGGGAGGGACACAAGGGGGAAAAACTCCATGATACGCCTACATCAGCATAACCAGATGCCTTTATTTGTCCCAGCTGCAACGAAACATGTCTCTCCTGCATACAGCTGGCGCTGTAACTCTCCAATGGTTTGACTTCACCCACATAGGCACAATCTTCCATTGTCTCCCAAGACAGATGAATGCCAACCAACCATGGGTCCTACAAAAAGGGCTGAGATAATTGCATAGGTTGCCAATTTTGTTGTTGTTGTTGTTCAGTCATTCAGTCGTGTCCGACTCTTCGTGACCCCATGGACCAGAGCACGCCAGGCACGCCTATCCTTCACTGCCTCTCGCAGTTTGGCCAAACTCATGTTAGTAGCTTCGAGAACACTGTCCAACCATCTCATCCTCTGTCATCCCCTTCTCCTTGTGCCCTCCATCTTTCCCAACATCAGGGTCTTTTCTAGGGAGTCTTCTCTTCTCATGAGGTGGCCAAAGTACTGGAGCCTCAACTTCAGGATCTGTCCTTCTAATGAGCACTCAGGGTTGATTTCTTTAAGAATGGATAGGTTTGATCTTCTTGCAGTCCATGGGACTCTCAAGAGTCTCCTCCAGCACCATAATTCAAAAGCATCAATTCTTCGGCGATCAGCCTTCTTTATGGTCCAGCTCTCACTTCCGTACATTACTACTGGGAAAACCATAGCTTTAACTATACGGACCTTTGTTGGCAAGGTGATGTCTCTGCTTTTTAAGATGCTGCTTCCCAAGAAGCAGGCGTCTTCTAATTTCGTGACTGCTGTCACCGTCTGCAGTGATCATGGAACCCAAGAAAGTGAAATCTCTCACTGCCTCCATTTCTTTCCCTTCTAGGTAAAAGTCAAGGTGTTGACTTTTCAAGCCATACACACAGCTTGGGGAGCAGGATCCCTTCGACGCTAGGGCTCAGCTAATGCCTCCTTCCATATTAACGTCTCCCAGCATTGAGCTCTTGGGGAAAGCCTTGTCCATGGTCCAGATGAGGTGAGATGGTCACCCACAAGGGGCAGGGCCCTTTTCGTAGTAGCACCCCAGTTCTGGAACAGTGTCTCATAGGATGCCTCTTATGCTAGCCCCCTCCTGTTTCTTAAAGATAAGGTAAAACCTTATTCTTCCAGGCACTCAGGAAATACAGTGGTACCCCGGGTTACGTACCTGATCTGTTCCGGGGTGCCGTTCTCACCCTGAACAGTGCGCAACCCAGGCGTCCATTTTGTGCATGCGTGAAAGTGCAATATCGCGCTTCTGCGCATGCGTGAACTGCGCAGAACGCTTCTGTGCACGCACAGATCATGCGGACATGCGCAGAAGCGTCCTCGTGACGAAATTCACTTCCGGGTTTACGGACTACGCACCCGAACGTACGCAACACGGAGCGTACGCAACACGGGGTAAGACTGTATTGGCCTCCTGCATTCTTGGCCGTTTATGTATACAGTACATTTTAAGAATTACGTTGTATCTCTGGGTGTTTTGTCACTTCAGTGCAATGCAGTTCCTTGTGTTATTTTTATTATTGCTACCTGCCTTGGGGATCTATGGGACAGAAAGACTAAATAAATAAATGTATCAAAGCTAGCAGCTGGTCTGTTTTGCAACACCTCAAGTTACTTTTAAAGTCTATTTCTCAAGAACATTAGAAAGCTGCTAATCTCCAGGTGCCACCATCATAGAAATTGATATAAGGTCAATAATAAGCTTTCATCTACCTCACACTGCATGGATAGGGTTTAGAAATTATTATTTAAAGCACTTCTTTAGAAACAATAGGTAGTTTAAAAATACTTGACCTATTTTGCTTCTCTGATCTCTTTCCTTGTTACTATGCCAGGGGCACTCAGCACAACGGATTTCTATGCCAATTCTGAGAGCCTGGCAGGCTTCTTAGACATAGAACTCCCCTTCATGTTCAATAAAAGTTACAGAAATGTGAGCCACCCAAAAAGAATATACCCATTTTGTACATTTGCTCCTCAACAGTGAGAGCAAATGCATGCCATCTTTTGCATGTTTAAAGCAGGATTAAGTACCAAATCAGAATTGCCCCCTGATTCCTTGTGAAAATATATGATGTGACGAGAACAGTCTTCCAATTTTAGAGATATTTTAGCACTATTTGCTTATTCCCCATCGTTCAGCCCAGACACTGCGTTCCAGCTCTGAGGGCCTTCTGGAGGTGCCCTCGCTGCAAAAAGCCAAGTTACAGGGAACCAGGCAGAGAGCCTTCTCAGCAGTGGCACCCTAGCTGTGGAACGCCCTCCCATCAGATGTCAAGGAGATAAATAACCACACAACTTTTAGAAGGCATCTGAAGGCAGCCCTGTACCTGTATAGGGACATTGATAGTGTTTGAAGTTTTATTATGTTTTTATATCTGTTGGAAGGCAAGTGGGTGGTGCTGTGGGTTAAACCACAGAGCCTAGGGCTTGCTCATCAGAAGGTCAGCGGTTCGAATCCCTGCGACAGAGTGAGCTCCTGTTGCTCGGTCCCTGCTCCTGCCAACCTAGCAGTTTGAAAGCACGTCAAAGTGCAAGTAGATAAATAGGTACCACTGCAGAGGGAAGGTAAACGGTGCTTCCATGCGCTGCTCTGGTTCGCCAGAAGCGACTTTGTCATGCTGGCCACATGACCTGGAAGCTGTACGCCGGCTCCCTCGACCAATAATGCGAGATGAGCGTCACAACCCCAGAGTCGGTCACGACTGGACCTAATGGTCAGGGGTCCCTTTACCCTTTACCTATATCTGTTGGAAGCAACCCAGAGTTGCTGGGGCAACCCAGTCAGATGGACGTGGTGTTATTAGTATTAGTATTAGTATTAGTATTAGTATTTCTGCTGCCCTTATTTACTTTGTGAGCTCAACAAATAACCAAGTCTGATGGATAGTGGCTTTATTCTGGGAGATTTGTTAATGCCATCACATCACGAGTAGCATTATGACAGAATCTAAGTTTGTTACAAACAGACCTTCATTCCACATTCCCTGTCCCCACATGAGCCCTTGGAACATTGAGAATTTGATACTCTGTGTGTTGTAATGTTCATGAATTCTTTCAAAGTGTTAATTCTATCATGCAACGGCAAGCTATCAATCTGGAACACATTTTTAAAAGAAAAGCCTGGCTAGCTTTTCAGACACCTTTTAATTGAATAACTTGCTAATGAAATGCCTGTAGCAACTGATCTTATAGTGGAAGTCTTGTTTATCCTACATTATAATCTTCAAGTGTCCCTGCGTCCGTTCTGTGTGTCACGGAAGTGCGCTCTGCGCAGGACACACGCGGACGCAGGGATTGGCCAGCAGAGACTTGGAGCACAGAGGCGGGTCCACAGCCCGGAAGTTCCTGATAACAAATATGGCGGCCGCTGCGGCGAAGAAGCCGCCGTTCAGCCGCCGGCTGCCCTCGCTGCCGCCACCGCCGCCTCACCCTGAGGGGAAACAGCGACCGCCGAAGCGCTGGCGGCCACCGCGGAGCGCGCTCGAAGCGGGGGCCGGGAGCAGGGCGCGCCGGCGCCCCGCGAGCCGCTCTGCCGCCTCCTGCCTCCCTAGAGCCCGTTAGTCAACGGGCTAACTTCAACTAGTTCTGTTATATTTTACTCCAAGAAGACACATTCATCCTAAATAGAACCCAATAAGGCAGACATGTACACTTTTTTTAAAAAAAAATGTGATCCCATTGAGATCCCAAGATGAAATTTTGCTGGTAGCTCTTAGAAATATTAAATAATCAATTATTATTTTTGGAAATTTAAAATCATATTAATTTTAATCACTTTTTAAAAATTTAAATTTTGTAACTTAAATTTAAGTAAGTCCATCATGTGACATATCACATTAAAGCCCATGAAGGTCTGAAGAGATTACTGTTTTTAGTTTTGACAAATCTCAATCCTGGGCTGAGCTTTAAAGGCTTTTGTGTAGTCCGGCAAGGTCAAAACTGTCAAGTTTTTGAAATTTCAAACCCTTATAACTAAAAAACGGAATGAGATAAAAAATTAAAATTTTAGATTTAAGCTTAGTTTTGATCATTCAACAAGTGTTATTAGTTATTATGGCTAATGCCCACTGATCAAGCTGAAGCCATGAATTTTACCATTCCTTTTTTTAAAAAGCCATCTGACAGTATCTTGTGGTAGTCAACTGCCTTACAACCTACATCAGGTTATGTGCTGATGGTGAATGTGTGCTCATTCACTGTACTGAGGAAACAATTAAACTCTACCCCACTTTTCTTACATGTAATTGGCTGTAGGGATTTCAGTATGTTCTGTTTCAGTAAGTTCTTGTGGCTGTTCAAAGAAGCTTCTTCATAAAAGTGCAGTTGGGAAGTCAAAGAAGTCACTCATTCCCTAAATACTAAAAAGCAGGGATTTATTATAATTTTCTGTTTTTTTCCACTAGTCTATTTGCATCTCTGCACAAATCCTCTTGTTGGAATAGCCTCTGCCAATAGCTTTGCCTCGCTGAAAATGAAAAAAAAAGTGTCAATTTGACTTCTGTAGCATGACCGACATTCCATTTACAGCTTGTGTCATCAGCAAATGATAATTCTTGTGGGATTTACATGCCCTTCTCTTGGCAAGTCATCAAAACTGCATCCATTCTCAAGGAGCCACTTTAAAAGCTTCTCAGAAAGTGATTTATATGCACATAGGAATAATCCACATCTTCTCCCCCAAAATCTAAAGCGAGGCTTCACCTTCTGCTTTTATGAGCCATTTTAAGTACGCTGATAAAATTTATGATTTTTAGGGAATTTTCAAGGGACCACAATGTAAGAGCTCTGAAGCCCTCAAATATATAAAATGTTGTAGCTGTTTTCTTAGATTCCCTGACTTTCAACCCTTTAGCTATGAAAGTCAAAGCTTTGAGTTGAAGCCTCATCTTTCTTTTGACTTTGATGAAAACGGTCCTGAATGTGGGCAATAAAACAAGGGCCACAGAATTTTTAAGGAGGCTGTAAACTGAGACCATTTGTAGGCATTCAGTAATTCTTCAATTGTGGCAGGTATAATATAGCTATTGTAGGGGAGAACAGACAACAATCAAACAGCAAATTAAACATAATCCTGTTACTCATGTTGTTGTTGTTGTTTAGTCGTGTCCGACTCTTTGTGACCCCATGGACCAGAGCATGCCAGGCACTCCTGTCTTCCACTGCCTCCCACAGTTTGGTTAAACTCATGTTGGTAGCTTCAAGAACACTGTCCAACCATCTCGTCCTCTGTCGTCCCCTTCTCCATGTGCTCTCAATCTTTCTCTACATCAGGGTCTTTTCCAGGGAGTCTTTTCTTCTCATGAGTTGGCCAAAGTATTGGAGCCTCAGCTTTAGGATCTGTCCTTCCAGTGAGCACTCAGGGCTGATTTCCTTCAGAATGGATAGGTTTGATCTTCTTGCAGTCCATGGGACTCTCAAGAGTCTCCTCCAGCACCATAATTCAAAAGCATCAATTCTTTGGCCTTCTTTCTGGTCCAGCTCTCACTTCCATACATCACTACTGGGGAAAACATAGCTTTAACTATACGGACCTTTGTTGGCAAGGTGATGTCTCTGCTTTTTAAGATGCTGTCTAGGTTTGTCAGTCTAAACACACCCAACTCCCTCAACTGTTCTTCATAAGACTTGGTTTCCAGATCCTAGATCATGTTGGTTGTCGTCCTCTGCACACATTCCAGCTTGTATATATATGCAGGGACCATGCTGAGGGGGGGGGCTGCACTGAGGAGGATGCCACCCCTCCCCCTGCTCCTGCATCTTCCCAGGAGCAGGAGGACAGTATAGATTTGGAACAGTGGTTTGCAGAGGGGCATAGTTCAGAAGGCAGAAGCTGGAAAATGGGGGAAAGAAACACTGGAAGAGAGAGTGTTAACAGATTCACAAGTCATTGGGCAGCATTCCTCCACCGCCCTCCCCAAGGTTGAGAAGAGCTCAGAAAGTCTCAGAACAGAAAGCACATAGGGTATAAACTCAGATTACAAGATGTAGGAGTGATGTAGTTTAATAGGGACGGAGGAGGTGTGAGCTTTAATTGGGAGCACTGCCATTTCTAGGGAGATGTGTTCTTTTGTCTTTCACTTTGATTATTTAAAAATCTAATTGTTAAGATGTTCCTTTTGTTTGATCTTCTTATTTCCTGCCACGGGGGAGGAAGCCGATTCCCCGAAGCCTGACAATATCCTTCTTAAACCGTGGTGCCTAGAACTGGACACAGTACTCCAGGTGTGGCCTGACCAATGCAGAATAGTGGTACTATTACTTTTCTTGAGCTGGACCCTGCATAACTCAATACTTTAATAAATAAACAACACATACATATATTTAATTGGTTTACCATAGTCTGCAGTGCTGATGACATCAATTGTGAGATCTAGGCTCTCCATCATCTGGTGAGTCATCCTTGCATGGAATTCTAAGAGGGAGCAAACCCTTATACACACAGAAAAAGGCACCAAGTTTTAAAAACAGCAGTGGAAGAACTAAGAGTGTATTTCTTTTGCATCGCCAACTTGAATCCAAGCCAGCAATGCAAAGGGTCTTCACTTGCATTTATTTCTTTGTTGGTGTAATTTAGAAAAAATGAGTGAAATTGCACTTAGTGCTTGGGCCATGTCTTGAGGATCCCATCCTGCACATCTGGATTCTGTTCAGCGTGAGCACGCCAGCATAATGCACTGGATGATTAGAAACAGCCCAAGGCATGACTCATCCACCCTCCCTTTCTCTAAGGAATGTGCAATGGTGAGTATAAAGCCAAGGTTGGATTCAGCAGCATTAGCATGAGTATGGAGTGTTTTCCAAGTGTGAGGTTTTATCTTCTTGATTAAGGTTACATGCTATACGCATAGCATGGTAAGATCTCAAGGCAAAGCACTAGTGGATCTCTCTATATACTTGGATCTTTACAAGGTTTGGTTCTAAGACCAGAGAACTGTAAATAAGTTCATGATGTACCAGCATCTCTTAAAGTTTATGTGGATGGTATGTCGTGAGACAATAAACACTATATTTTGAACTTAACTGAGTAGGTAAGGAATTTTACCAGGGAACTCTGGACCAGGCTGACTACTGGAAAGCAGGAAAACTGATGTTCTGCTGGACGACTCTACTATGCTGTGCATACTCTGCTGGTCATATTGGTCGAAATGTGCTGTAGTAGTGTCCGTCCATCAACAGATAGCAGGTTATAGACCAACTGACTTCTACAAGTCTAATGTTCTTGAGCTGCACTCACAACGGAAAAATCTCCCTTTGCATTTCTGCTTGAATTCAAGCCATATTGTGTCCAAAACAGCCCCCCCCCCCGGGTGATATAAATCCTGCTAAATAAAATAAATGACTTTGCATCAGGGTCTAAAAGCAGAAGATGCTGCTATAACCTTCATGGCACAAATGAAGCTGTCCCATGAAAAAGGGGTGGTTAGCAGTGATGGCTAACCTTGACACTCCAGATGTTTTGGGACTACAACTCCCATCATCCCTGACCACTGGTCCTGTTAGCTAGGGATGATGGGAGTTGT
The DNA here is from genome assembly GCA_034641385.1 of Darevskia mixta. Lineage (NCBI taxonomy): Eukaryota > Metazoa > Chordata > Lepidosauria > Squamata > Lacertidae > Darevskia > Darevskia mixta. The sequence continues at coordinate 310,500 of JAWWNH010000242.1, forward strand.
AGTTCCAAAACATCTGGAGTGTCAAGGTTAGCCATCACTGTTATAGGGAGAGTTTCATTCCTAGCACAAAGGCTACAGCAGTGTCTTTGGTCTAAGCACATGAGAACAATGAAGCCATCATTTGGCAAATACACTGGATGGTCTGAGTAACAAATGATATGAACTGATTCACAGTGAGAGGACTCCCAAAATCTGGAAAAAGATGGATTCCACAGACTTCAACAGCTCTATGGTATCTATCTATTTATCTATCCAGAACCTATTGCTACAGAACAAATACAACATAAAGCAATGTCTTGTTTGATGTAGTTGTAATTTCAAAGTTCCTTGAGATATTTGACATCAGCATTTTCCTTGGGGTGGGGACAAACTTGCCCTGCTTCTGGGTGAATATTTATTAAGGTCAGAGATGAATACTGAAGCTATAATTCACAAGGCTGTTGAGAACTGGAATTGAAAAGTGATTGACAACTTAATGCAGTGCTAAGAATAGCTAGATTTGACTGTTGTCTCACTACTCTGTGGCCTCCAAGTTGTCAGTGAAAAAGGTGAGTGATGCTAAAAATTCTGAATTGCTGGTGATTTCTGTAGATGAAACACCAATCATTATGATCATCAGCCCTCTTTCACCATCATCAATCAACCATTCTCAGCACAACAGGGCCATCCCTATTCATGGTCTTCTTCTAGATATTTAGATTTAGCCATACCAAGGCAAGAAGTCAAAAGACAAGAGCTCGGCTTTGTTATAGGATCCATAGTTCCTCAGTGTAGCAATAGTGGTCAAATGCATATTAGTCTAATCTGATTTTGTGTATGTGGCTTTAACTTCAGTTGCCAAGTCTCCTGAGACTTAGAGCTTGAGAGTCTCTGGGGTACAGTCTGGAAGCTAAAAAGTGATGCCTGGCAGACCAAGGGGTTGGGTCTGTGGGAGGCAGAACAGGGCAAAAGACCAACAAGCCATTCACAGCTGCCAATCTCCAGACCAGTTGCTCTGCTGACCTAATAAAAGAGTATTGACCCATTCCTTCCTGGTTGCCTAGCTACTGCCTCATTTCTTTCCATGCTTTTGCATGCACTTTCATTGCCATTTGTATCCTGACCTTAAGAAGGAGATTTAGATGGTTAATTTCTTCATTACCAGCCAACTCCTTGATGGTGAATTTTGCAACATATTTTGTATTATTTTTAACAACAAACTACAAATTTAATCAAATGGCTAATGAAGGGGGTGAATTCTGAGGACGTAACATGGCCTTTAGTGAGGATGAGGGGAGGGGGGACAGGACAAAAGACTGCAATAGCCTTCTGCCCCATATCTGCTGGTCCATGGCAAGGCCAAGATGGCGAACGCATGAAAATAGGGCGGGAGATCCAACGCAGGAGGAAATAAGGAGAAAGAACCCCCTGGCTGCTTGATGACTGTGTAAAGCGAGACAGAGAATAAGCCAGGAGAGGAACAAGGGTTTTTTCTACACATACCACAAAGTAGGAGAAGCCATTTTGTCTGTGCACTGTTTTGGTGACATGCTGGAGCTTTTGTGGTTTTGCATGGAAATCTCTGTATTGTTTGCCTCACTTCGCATATATCCAAATCTTTAGACCTGTAGGCAGTTAGGCTATAATGCTAAACAGGCTTATTAAGGAGCAAGCCAGCCTCACTGAACACAATGGGGCTTGCTTTTGAGTAAACATCAATGGGATTGTGTCGTTAATCGTGTTTCCATAGCTCTGCCCTTTAAGCCTCACACTTGAGCTTTGAATAGATTCATTTTGAAATGCCAAAGCTCAGATTGGCTTTAACGTTATCACAAAGAAAAGCACTACTAATATGTTAGGAAAGATACAGCTTAAAAAAAATCACTTCCTGTGATTCATTGTGGTTCTTCCTGCTCCCTCTCCATGGTTCTGATGCTGTCTGTGCTTTTCCTTGCCTCTCATGGTTGCTTTTTCCATAATCAAAAAAAATTCAGTTTGATTGCACAATTAATACAGCGCCTCAGGAGCGCTGTCGAGAAAAAGGAGGCATTTCTCAGAATAGGAATAGGGGACTTCAGATCCAGCGGCCAAGTGTGGCCCTCCAGGCCGCTCTGTCTGGCCCTCAAGGAGGATGCTCTACATCCTCCTTGAGTGTTCTCCCCTGGCTGGGTTGCATCCTTGGACCTCTTCCCTGCCTGGGTAGTGCACAGAAACGGTTGTGCGGACGGGTGTAGAAACAAGCCTACTCTGCAAAGGTAACCTGCATTCATTGCTCTGCCCATTTTTACCTCCCACAAATGGCATGGGAGGTTGCTGAGAAGGTTTCAACCCTCAGGTTGAAAAGGTTCCCCCTACCTTAGAGTAAGCTAACCACAGGAAAACAAGCAAGGGAGAAAGGGGCAGGTACTACTACTACTACTACTACTACTACTACTACTATTAATTATGGAAAGCACTCAGCTGAACGCATTTTGGTGGGACTCATGCTTTGTCTCATAATACATTGATGTTCCGGAATATAGAGCTCAGGCATTTCTGCATTTTCCTACAAAATTAACAATGTTGACTCTCCTCCCTTGATAGGCAGAAGCCTTATAAAGTTGCACTGATAGAATAAGGCACCAGCTTGCTAACGGAGAGCATGAGACTGAAGCTGTGTTTTTATATTGTAAACTGCTCTGTGATCTTCGGGTGAAGGGTGGTATAGAAATTTAACTACGGTAATAATAACTTCTTACGCTGCGATTTTTAAAATAAAAAAAATCCTTATTGGGGGGGGGGGAATTAATACAGCACCTAGCCTGTTTGGCCATAGCTTTCAAGAACTGCATTTGCAATTGCAGTGTTTCATTAAAAGAGAGGGGACAACAAATGGTGCTTTATTTTCACCCCATCTATGCAACTAACTGCACCACTGGAAACGAAGTTTACAAGTAATTATTACCCGAATAATTTTTTCTACTCTAATCAAAACACTTTGTCTCACCTGGAAATTCCTCAGATATTTTGCGCTTAAGTGGCTTTGGGTAACATTTTGGCCCCAGCTCTGTTTACTTAGTTGTCATTTTAAAAGAAAGGAAAAAAACATACACACAATAGAGAAGTCAAAGGAGATATCTGCCAAAGAATGTTGCATCAGTTTAGAGCTGCAACATAAATAAATCTTGCTAATACAAATCACTATTACATTGCAAATGTTGCAATGCCCCCCCCCCGATAGAAATTGAGAACAAATCACATTTAACACAATTAATGCATAGCCATTGCAGACCCCAAATTGTTTTCAGCAGGTTAAATCGTTAAACAAATAACTGGCACTCATCCATAATTAATGTATGCCATTGGGCCTTAAAAAAAAAAAATCCATTGCTATTCTAACCAAATGGCCAGAAAATAATAACAAGCCTCTAAAAATAAACCTGCGGGAACTGCCTTCACTGTCAGGTCAAATATGTTTTTTAAGCCTACCCATAATCAGGCATGGGGGGCAGGATTGCTCCATCCATTCACTCTAAGAGATATACAATAGGTACGATTCCATCATTTACAGGGACAAATTCTGTGGCCATAGCCTTATGCCAGCTTCTGGCTTATTGTTGTTGTTCAGTCGTGTCTGATTCTTCGTGATCCCATGGACCAGAGCATGCCAGGCACTCCTGTCTTCCACTGCCTCCCACAGTTTGGTCAGACTCATGTTGGTAGCTTCGAGAACACTGTCCAACCATCTCATCCTCTGTTGTCCCCTTCTCCTTGTGCCCTCCATCTTTCCCAACATCAGGGTCTTTTCCAGGGAGTCTTCTCTTCTCATGAGGTGGCCAAAGTATTGGAGCCTCAGCTTCAGGATCTGTCCTTCCAGTGAGCACTCAGGGCTGATTTCCTTCAGAATGGATAGGTTTGATCTTCTTGCAGTCCATGGGACTCTCAAGAGTCTCCTCCAGCACCATAATTCAAAAGCATCAATTCTTCGGCGATCAGCCTTCTTCTGACTTATTACCCGTGTCTATATAATCAGGCCACTGAAGCTGTCGTTTTTGTGAGGGATCACCAGACCCTTCTGTTATTTCAAAGGGAGTGACTTCCAATCTCTGTTCTCCAGAGGGAAGTTAATAGGTTTTTTCTGCTGGCATCTGGCTTCTAAGTCCTTTCACAGTTTCCAAGTAGCTTTCCTGGCACATTTCAGCTGCAACCTATTTGGATGTTCACCTTCAGCACAGCAGGCATCCCCTGATCTTCCAGGGGTCAAGTCTCATTTTAATGTGGGTCAGTGAAAAAAACCATAGGTAATGGTTTCAAATGGCAGCGGTTCTATGGAGGCACATACTTGCAAACTGTTTACTATGTGAATTGGCTTGATACACAGAGAGTATCCGAAATAGCTCAACTTTCTCCTGGCCATCCTAGCAGATCATTCATGGCACCCAGCTTTATTGCTAAGTTTCTTTGGAACTGTGTTTGTTACCCGTCAATCATCTTTATGGATGATACAATCACAACTGGCTTCTTTAGATTAATATTGGAGATTTTGCTGAGAAGCACACACAGAGAAAAGGCAAATATGTGTCATTCTTTTGTGTTTTATTCTGTAAAAATCTGTAAAAATGCTGCAATTAGTATCCCCTCCCCCCCTTGAAGAGATAAGTAAGAAATGATGACAGGAAACAAACAACCCGGGTCTGATTTAAGCTGCTTAAAAGGCAAGGGTCCTTGCTTTGGAATCCAAGCAATCAGTTCAGAAACTGCTGAAATGCATTAACATCTCAGCCAGCTGTCATGCTGAAAACAGATCCTGAAAGAACCAAAATTGCTGTATGTGCAGAGAAAGAAGAGATGGAGGAGGAGGTGGAAGCCGCACAAATAGTGGAGAAACAAGAGGAAGAAGGGTGGCTAATATTTTGGATAAGTCTGATTTTAAGGCTTTATGAACTCAAGGAGGTCAGAGACCTGAATGTGTTATAAACCATGGGGCTTTCACCACTGAATGGCTGGAATAAATCACCATGTGGAGGGAAAAGAAGGGTCATGTGAATTTTTATTTTTGGAACGAAATACATGAAGAGCTAAAAAAGATATTTAGATGTACGTTTATTAAGAAACCGGAAGGATTTTTATTGGGCCTAATTTTGGACGATATTCCAAAAAATCATACCATTTTATTTTTATATGCTACTGCTGCGGCAAGGTTATTAGTTGCGAAAAATTGGAAAGGAGATAATATTCCGACAATTTCGGATTGGAGAATTAAAATGTGCAAGATGGTAGAAATGGCTAAACTAACAGCTAATATTAGAGGCCGCTCCAACCAAGAAATAACAAAGCAATGGGAAAGAATGAAAGAATACATGGCTGATTCTTGTTCTGGAATTGACATTTTGATAAATTTAGAATGAAGTGAGCAGGGGGAAAATTAAGACAAAATATTACACAAGATAAGAATTCTAATTATAACAACACAACTTAAAGTGTACAGTATAGTATGGAATATGTAAAGTCGCACATGAGTGAGGGGAAGTGTGGGGGGGAGGGGGAACAAGGGGGCTTATTTTTAAAATGTGAATTTATACTCCAGCTCAACCGAAAATGAGGGCAGGGAGAAAATGAAGAAACCAGTGTTTACAACTTCAAATTCTACACAAATGGCCTTATTTGGGAAGCTGTTGTTCCTAAAATGTTTCTTTTTATTATTATTTGGCGTTGTCAAATCTTAAGGTAAAGGGACCCCTGGCCATTAGGTCCAGTCGTGACCGACTCTAGGGTTGCGCCGCTCATCTCGCATTATTACGGCTTCCAGGTCATGTGGCCAGCATGACAAAGCCGCTTCTGGCGAACCAGAGCAGCGCACGGAAACGCCGTTTACCTTCCCGCCAGAGCGGTACCTATTTATCTACTTGCACTTTGTGCTCCTGGTCAGGACTAATTTAGTTCCAAAATTTGTACCAAGCAGGTATAAAAGATGGCTTCATGGATGTACGAGCTGAATTGGTGGAAAGGAAGGGAGCAGATGGCTGAAAGTGCTAGATCACAGCAGCCGCAGCCTCAACATCCCCAGATCTTAAGGTTTCCCCTTTTGTTTTCACTTCATTGGCAGCTTCATGCATCCCTTTATGCACTTAGTTAAACCCCAAGTCTAATCCTCTTCATCCCCCCTATCATACAGACTTCCATGATGTGTCTGCAAATGTTCTACTAGTGCCGCAAAAGATGAGCATCTTTCCCCCACTTACCAAAGGACAAGCATTTTTTAAAATAGAATATACTTCCATACTAAACCTATAGGCATGTCTATAACGATGAGCAGAGATGAATAGGCACAACGCATGAGGGTTAGAGCCCCCTCTCCACCCACCCATAGCAAATTAGCACCATAATCACAAGGAAAGGAGGAAATGATGTCATCTATAACACTTTTTGTCCAAGGACAGCAAGCTTTTAAAACCATGCTTAGCACAAAAGATTCCACCTATCAAGTACCAGAGGTCCTTTTTTAATTACAGAGGAAGTATTTACATCTGTGAATGTGTCATTCAAATCTCTGAATAGCCCAGCACTGCATTCTTACAAATACTGGGAAGCAAACCAAAAATCCACTCTCCTATTGTAGATTTTCCATAATATTTGATTAAGGGGATGCCACTGAAATTTGCAAGCTCTCTTTCTCTGTGTGTTTAGAAACGTTTTAGGCAAGCTAACCCTTTATCCTATATGATCCAACCAGCCAGCTTCAAGAAGGAAATCTAATAGTATCTTTCTTTCTCCCGTGATGGAACTGAAAGCACTTCATTTTCCGTTTTCAGGTTATATGAAACAATTGTGTTCTGTGCAACGATGCAAATAATCTTACTCAGTGCAGAACAGGAGCAGGCCTGGCATCAGAAAATGGCATGGTCAAGAATGTGCCAGAGCCCTGGCAGTGTGATATGAACACTGCTTAATTTTAACACCATATATAAGGGTCCTGTTGTTGGGAAAGATTGAGGGCACAAGGAGAAAGGGACGACAGAGGACGAGATGGTTGGACAGTATTCTCGAAGCTACTAACGTGCGGGAGGCAGTGGAAGACAGTTTGAAAGCCATTCGAAAGCACATCAACGTGCAAGTAGATAAATAGGTACCACTCTGGCAGGAAGGTAAACAGCGTTTCCGTGTGCTGCTCTGGTTCACCAGAAGTGGTTTATTCATGCTGGCCACATGACCCAGAAGCTGTCTGTGGACAAACGTCGGCTCCCTCAGCCTATAGAGCGAGATGGGTGCGCAACCCCAGAGTCGTCCGTGACTGGACCTAACGGTCAGGGGTACTGAAATATACTTGGAGTCAAGTGTGAATTTCATGCTCTTTATTCAGCTCATAGTAGCAAGGAATCTTTCCCCAAAACGTCTGCTATATATACATTATTTACACAATGGGCCCCACATGATTGGCTAATTCCAGGCTACTCCTGTAGGCCAATCAGGTTGCTGATTCACTTCATCCAGGAGCCTGATTGGCTGCTCTTGCACGCCAATCAGGTCACTGATTCACTTCCTCCTGGAGCTGGATTGGGTGGCTCAATCCCCCTACGCCCCACCCTTCCTACGCTAATGGCTGAGCTGAAACTTGTTTACCTCACTTCACGTTTTTTCCCACCTCATATTTGGCACTTTTTCTGGATGTTGAAAAGATGACAAAAATGACATGCAGCAGCAGCTGCAAAGCAACATGAAGGAGAGGCAAAGTAAGCATATTCTTACCAAACTGTTCAGCTGTATCCAGTGAGATACTTTTGAAATGAATATCAAAAGCTAAAGAACATTGGGTGCTACCCAAATCCCAGGGCTGATTCATAATTGGCACAGCACATTTTTCTGCGTGCACGGTGGGCTGCGAGGCCGAGCTCAAACATTTTGGATCAAACCTGTGGCTTTTTAGTTTTATCCCACCTTGTCTTGTCAGTTATTTGAAATGACAGAGGACTCAAAGTAAGTTGAAAATACTGGGTTTTAAAATGCAAGTTCTCGGAGTTTCAGCATGCTCCAACCTTCTGGGGTTTTTTTATTATTAAAGAAACCCTCAAAACTTGTAGCTACAAATTGGAAATGAGCTGTGAAACTACAGGAGTTGGTAGAAGGGAAAATAAATGCCAGCAGATCCTTTAACTGTATAGTATAACATCCCCTATTAGTCAGTACAAGGCAAAAGAACATGCTTGGTTTAGCATGTGTCAAGGACAGATTGGTTGAATGTATAGTAAAAATGGGCCTGACATGAAAAGACACCTTGATTTCGCAAGAGAATACAAACAAAAGTCTGTTGCAGAGAAATTGTGTTGCGGGGGGGGGGCAGATTTTTTTTTCATGTGTTGAAAATTCTATACACTATACATTCCTTTTGCATCATTAATCTTCTGTTCTGCCTTTGGATTTTGATTCTTTGTGGTGGAGTTGCTGATTCTTTCGTTTGGAATCATGTTGTTCTGCGTTGCTGGCTCTTGCTGTAATAAAATTGTCCATTTACTGTATTTATTTTTCCCAATTTGAACTATAAAATGGTGGTTTTCTTAAGTCAAAATGAGAGTACCCCTAAACTTTTTTTTAAAAAAAGAAATAAAAAGCACTGACTAGCCTTATCATTGCCCTGGGCCCCAGGGGTGTGGCTACTCTTATTTCTCAGTTCTGTGTTTTTGGTGCTGTGTTTTTCACTTCTGTTCTGGGCTGGCAAGTATAGTATAGTATATTATGTATTTTGCTCTCCACCTGCCTTTCTCCAGAGTAACTTCATAGAGGACTGCCCTGTTGAATCCTCTTCTCTCTCTAGAAACAGGTTTTGGATAGAGCAAATTAATTTCTTATTAGTAATTTTGCACGGTTCTAGTCTGCACATACTGTAAAAGAAAAGGCAATGGCATTTCTTACCCATGACACCTAAGATACTATCTAATCTAAAATGTGCCTTAGCAGATTAATCAAGGGACATTAAGTTTAAATACCTGTCCAAAGGAATGTCCAAATAAGTTTAGTGTTATCAAAGTGATTCATGCATGTTCAGCGGTAGCCTAAAATGAATTCGAAATCACATAAAAATGTAGCAAAAGGCCAGAAATTATTATAGTTATGTTAAATTATTATTATTTTACTCCTAGTAATAAAATGTAGGGTAAAGTGTACTGAGGCTTATTTTCATTATACTGTTTACAGAGCATATGAGTTCTTGGAATGGGTACATAGTACATTCAGGGAATCATCACAGGGATGTCCAACCAGTAGATCGTGATCTACCAGTAGATCCCCGGCTGATCCTGGTAGATCGCAGAATCCTTATCGTGTACAAATTACGTGGAAAAAGCTAAAAAACTGTGCAATCCACCCACCTCACGCATGCTCCTCCTTGCTACAATGACAATGGGTAGATCACTGCCAGATTTTTTTATACTGGGAGTTGGACATGCTTGATCTATAGAATCAAGAATTTCCAAGTAAAATTTAATTCTGTTTTAAAAGAAAAAAGAACAAAAGTTACTGAGATAAACTATGAAAAAAGTAACTCTATAACATCCTATTATAATAGATATCTTATTAATTACGAATTGCTGCCATTTCCCTGCTAAGTCCTATGATAAAAGTCTTCATCTCACCTTTATATAATTTCAGTTATGTGATTCTTTTCCATTTCTGCTGTCCAACATTTTTCTTAGCTGTTCTGCAATGGGTGGGATACATTTGTTCTTTTCATATCTAGGCCACAGAGTTTCTGCTTTCACCAGCAAATTTGCTTTGAAAGTTACGTCTAACAAAATGCCAGGTGTCTTATCACATTTATTTTTGAAGGACCCAAAGACTATGTAAAGTACACACACACACACACACACAGAGAGAGAGAGAGAGAGAGAGAGAGAGAGAGAGAGAGAGAGAGAGAGAGAGAGATTATAACCATTCCATAACAACTTCCTAAGAACTTTTTGGTTTCATACATTCACTACAGCAATTCAAACCTTTGAAAATATTTGTATGGCATATGCTATGTTTCTCAGGAGTCAAGCACCACCTCCCAAGAAGCGTGTCTTTTTCTTCCCATGGATTTAAGAGAAGATACATTTCATTGTCATATCAAAATCCAATCTCGATTTAATAGCTGAATAAGCAAAGGGTGGGGGGAACCCCACCATGATTTCCACACCTTTCTCATCTTTATTGCTAGATGTCAGGGGCAGGCCAGCAATAAAACAACAGGTGCCAGTGAAGTTAACTCTTTATTCAAAGAAACCAAAACAGTGCAGGCCTAGTGATCACAGCTACTCTTCCCAGTACGTCTTGCCCCAATTAGGCAGCTGCAAGTACTGAAGGTCCTCAACTTTCCACAGCTCTCTAGGGATCCTGCCCCAGTTCCTTCCCCAGTAGCCTAAGGCTCCATCGTCTTGTCTCTTGTTGTTCCACCCTCTTCATCTCTCTGTGTGTTCTGGGAGACTAGGGGGAAGGGGAGGTGGTCACAGCCGGAGGGAGAGGCTCTCTGGATTTTTCAGCAGCCTGCTTCATCTCTGTCTCCTGGCCCCCCTCCTCTCCTGCCTCTGAGTCTGGACTGCTCTCTGCGTCTCTCTTCCCGCTCACTAAACCCTGTTCCCTCTTCAACTTCTGACACCTCCTCCTCCCTGTCTGCTCCCTCTTCTCCCTCTGTCCCACCACCAATGCCCTTGCTCTGAGCCTTCTTCCCCTGGGTTTTCCTGGGGGGCAGGGTAATCTGGTGAACCGAGTTCGCTTCCCTGCTCCTCCACATGCAGCTGCTGGGTGACCTTGGGCTAGTCACACTTCTCCGAAGTCTCTCAGCCCCACTCACCTCACAGAGTGTTTGTTGTGGGGGAGGAAGGGAAAGGAGATGGTTAGCCGCTTTGAGATTCCTTAAGGGGGGTGAAAGGCGGGATATCAAATCCAAACTCCTCCTCCTCCTCCTCCTCTTCTTCTTCTTCTTCTTCTTCTTCTTCTTCTTCTTCTTCCATTATGTATGTTTAAGCTATGTAGTTTTTCTGATTCTACGTTGCTTGAATGTTGCTGTGTGTGTTTTCAGGCAGGCGAGTAATTAATATTTAAATAAAAAAGATTGTACCTCTTTGGGCCTTGTTGACACTTCTTTTGGAGTTTGACAGTGAGCACTGATATGTGAAATGTTATATTCATGTAGAGCAGACTGATTTAGCTCCCAGTAAATATACGCTTGACAATGCATAAAAACCACACAAGGAAGGCAACTTTGTCGAAAGCATCAAATCGGCTTTGATTGCTGCATTCGGAAGGAGCATGTAACTGCAGCCCAGAATTAGCTGGGGGGAAAATCTGTGGAAAATAGGATCCATTAGAAATCTATTGCAGAGAAGTCTCTAATGAATCGTTTAAATGGGCAGCCACAAGAAGTAACAATAAGGCCCGCAATCAAAGTAGACAAACAAAGAGTTGTCTTGATTTTGTCCAAGACTTCTCTCTTCACCTTTGCTTAAGGAAGGGTATTCTGGTAGAAGAATTATGACATCAATAAAGATAAGGCTTTCAGCGTGTATGTCAAAGATAAACTAACAGAAAGGTAAAGATTCCATTAACCGAACAAATCTTATCAGTTCCTCATGTGAAACTGTAAAAATGGAGAAAACCTGGTTTCACTGCGGATGATACATTTTACTGAGGGCACATTTTATAGACAGCCACGATATTAAATGAATTTTTTGACTCCTAAATCCTGTTGGGTGAAGCTGTCAACTCAAGCTACATCAATTGGAAGCAAAATTCATGGCCTAATGGGTTCCTCAGTCTGACACATTGTTTTAGCAAATACAAATAGTTTGCTTGGCATGGGAAGGCCACTATTTGAAGGAAACACTTACCGTATCTAAGAACAGGGGAAATGACAAAAGTCATACTGAACAAGTTGCTCTAATGAGAGGATTTCAGGAGGTGTTATAATAGGAAATGGTTATGCACCAGTTTAGGTGTTATTTTTAGCTAATGCTAACAAAAAGCATTCAAACATTTGCCATCAACATTGTGAATATGAACTTTCAAATACACCAAGGCATTCTGGGCTAGGGACTCTCAGAAGCCCCAATTTGCTTTGTGAATTTGGATAACCGCCCCCCCCCCCCCATGCTGCATTTTAAAAGAAACAATTGCAGTATTATTATTACTTGTTGTTGTTCAGTCGTGTCCGACTCTTCGTGACCCCATGGACCAGAGCACGCCAGGCACGCCTATCCTTCACTGCCTCTCGCAGTTTGGCCAAACTCATGTTAGTAGCTTCGAGAACACTGTCCAACCATCTCGTCCTCTGCCGTCCCCTTCTCCTTGTGCCCTCCATCTTTCCCAACATCAGGGTCTTTTCTAGGGAGTCTTCTCTTCTCATGAGGTGGCCAAAGTATTGGAGCCTCAGCTTCAGGATCTGTCCTTCCAGTGAGCACTCAGGGCTGATTTCTTTCAGAACGGATAGGTTTGATCTTCTTGCAGTCCATGGGACTCTCAAGAGTCTCCTTCAGCACCATAATTCAAAAGCATCCATTCTTCAGCGATCAGCCTTCTTCTGACTTATTACCCGTGTCTATATAATCAGGCCACTGAAGCTGTTGTTTTTGTGAGGGATCACCCGACCCTTCTGTTATTTCAAAGGGAGTGACTTCCAATCTCTGTTCTCCGGAGGGAAGTTAATAGGTTTCGGCACATGGAAATCACAGCACAAGGGGCTTGGCCTGCCCTGGATACAGGGCCTGCAAAGCTGCTTCCTTCAAGGATTGATGTGTCCTTGAATTCCACACAGGGAACTCAGCCCTGAAGCTGATGCAGCAGGGAGAACTCACTATCCATCAGATGAAATGCTGTGGTTTTAGTCTCCTCTGGGTTATGTCCTAGGTGCATTCTCTACTGCTAGATTTTATCCTGGCTCTAAGTCCCATCACCATCCACCGCTGAAATCCCATGGTGTCTCTTATCCTGCCCACCCTGACCAAATTAATAAATTTAGTAATGGAGCATTCAGTGAAAGCTAATATACTCAACACAATCAGAACAAACAAGGCTAATTGCATTTTTTTAAAAAAAGAATTGGACACCAATGTATTGTCTTGCTAACCCCCCCCCCCCGAGATCTCTAAAATAAATCTGATTGCAAAAGCAATTCTGTAGACAAGGCAGATTAATGTTTGCAATTATTAGAAGCTGGCATCAAGAAGTCCCAGGCCTTGGTGGGAGTGCAAACAGCATTATTTAGCTAACATAAACATTTATATTTCTTATTAAGTACCCTTCAGAAAAATCAATACAGTAATTAAGAATATGGTGATATAATCTTAAGTAATTAGCCATTGATCCTTGAACAGCAAGATAGATACTAATGGGCACCTTCTTGCATTGTGGAGGTGATTAGAAAAAGGTATTTTACCAGGAGTACCAAGACTTTGGGACCATCTTTAAAAACAGAGTGCCAGAGGTTTGCAACTAAATGGAATTCAGATTCTGAATGGAGGGTCCTCGTCAGAGCTGAGGGATCTAGGGAGAATATTTTTTAAAAGTTTTGATGCAACTAGTAAAAGGACTCAAGGAAGTTGCCTATTTGCATATTGACTAAACATCAGGAAGAACTTTCTGACAGCAAGAGTTGTTCGGCAGTAGAATGGACTCCCTCTCATAAGAAGTGGAGGTCTCTTCTTCCGTGGAGGTTTTTTAGCAGAGGTTAGATGGCTGTCTGTCATGGATGCTATAGGCCGAGGGAGCTGGCCTTTGTCCGCAGACAGCTTCCAGGTCATGTGGCCAGCATGACTACCGGTAAGCCGCCTCTGGCGAACCAGAGCAGCACACAGAAATGTCATTTACCGGTACCTTCCCACCGGAGCGGTACCTATTTATCTACTTGCACTTTGGCGTGCTTTCGAACTACTAGGTTGGCAGGAGCTGGGACCGAACAACTCGAACTCACCCCGTCGTGGGGATTCGAACTGCCAACCTTCCGATCGGCAAGCCCTAGGCTCTTTGGTTTAGACCACAGCACCACCCATGTCTCCGTGTACCTGATAGGGGGTGACAATTAAATAGTTAACGGTAACTTAGTTTTCATAGTAGCGTGTTTCCTGGTCCCCTGCCTTCAGGTTCCAATTAAAGTTGTATTGGTCACAGCTGGAACATCATATATTGATTTTCGAACAGTGTCATTACTGGTAAATGTTAGTTGTCACAGATGCTAGGCAGAGAGCCCATGGCTAGTCCTTGGTGTCTGAGTCAATCCTTTCAGTGCAATGAGTCAAATCAAAAGGAATGGAACACTGATACATGCTTTGGGATTTAAAAACAAATCAGTTCTCTTCATACCACACTTGCCAATGGAATTTCACATGAGGTAAATTAATTTAGGGAGTTCCTCCCCGAGCAAAACACCACATAAATTTCAATGGTAGCTGAAAGAGCTTTGGCAAGGATAGTGACATTTCCTTGGGAAATATGCATAACCTTTATTTATCACCGGATTTTGACTGAAACAAGAAAATAAAATAGACAAATTCAGCGTTTTAGAATTTTGTGCATTAGTTTATGCCGCTCATTTTGCTTGAACAACAACAGAAACTAGCAATAATTATAAGGAAACCATTGATGGACCTGGGAGCCATTTCAGGTCTTCCATATCAATCTGGAAAACCCAAATAAGATAATATTATCTACTTTACTGATTTCCAGGTAACGTTCAAACTCCTTGTTTAGCAAAGAAGACAGACGTATACTATTTGCTCCTATAGCTATCCAATAACTTCTGCAAACCAGTAGACTGAAACCAAAATAAAACACTAGGTTTCGATGATATAAAAACGTAATTTTTTTAAAAAAATCCATTTTTAAAGGGAGCATTCCTATTAAATGGCAATAAGGGCCCAAGGAAACCATACAAGTGTGCTCTGCTGGTGGAAAGGGATGTTTTTCAGTGTGAAGAAGACACTGCCCTGGAGTTCTCCCACTATATGAAAAGCTCCACCAACACATTGAGACAGTGTCTGTTGAGGCCAGGTGCTTCCAAAGCCATGCTATTTCACTGGCATACCTAGAAAACTAACTACAATGTGCTGGATGAAATCGGCCCCCAACCTCCTACACCATGGGTAGGCAAACTAAGGCCTGGGCGCCAGATCCGGCCCAATTGCCTTCTAAATCCGGCCCGCAGACGGTCCGGGAATCAGCGTGTTTTTACATGAGTTGAATGTGTCCTTTTATTTAAAATGCATCTCTGGGTTATTTGTGGGGCATAGGAATGTGTTCATTTTTTTCCCTTTCCAAAATATAGTCTGGCCCCAAACAAGGTCTGAGGGACAGTGGACCGGCCCCCTGCTGAAAAACTTTGCTGACCCCTGTTCTACACTGACTGCGGCAAAACAAGCAAGGGTTTGTGGGCAAAGGTTGCTCGATCTGTGGATTCCTCCCTCCTTCCCTGCCCTACATTATGCACAGAATTGCCCTGCCTATCTTTTTAATGAATAGAGAGCATTATTTGACCTACCAGAATCCTCGCAAGATGCAAAATTATCATTGATATACAATAAAGAGAAGGTTGGCTGCATCATATTACCCTAAATCTTTGTTGAACCAGGATGATCAGCTTTCGACTTCAATATATAAAAAGATTGAGACAGTATTATTTTTTAAATACACTGGTACCTTGTTTTACAAACAGCCCTGTTTACGAACTATTTGGTTTACGAACTCCGCAAAACCGGAGGTAGTGTTCTGGTTTGCTAAATTTACCTCAGTCTACGAATGGAAACTGAACGGTGGAAGGGCAGCAGTGGCGGAAGGTCTCATTAAGGAAATCGTGCCTCGGTTTAAGAATGGTTTTGGTTTAAGAATGGACTTCAGGAACGGATTAAGTTCGTAAACCGAGGTACCACTGTACAAGCGGCTTAGTCATGCTGGCCACATGACCTGGAAGCTGGACGCCGGCTCCCTCGGCCATTAATGTGAGATGAGCGCCGCAACCCCAGAGTCGGTCACGACTGGACCTAATGGTCAGGGGTCCCTTTACCTTTAAATGCAGATCGTATTATGTTATCATTAAAAAATCCTAGCATATTACTTTAAAGTGTACTAGAAAGTTCATTGCAATCTGCAGTGGAGAATCTGAGATATTCTCAGAATAAATTATACTCAGCTCTGTTCAACCACAAATATCTTCCGTTGTATCTTCCGTTGTATCTTCAAGCAACATTTCCCTGGAATGTCATTAGATCCAGTTTGGAAAACTAACGAAAACTGCACCCTATGTCGCTGATAACAGGTATGATGTGCTTTCTTATTTATTTATTTTTTTTTAAAATAATATTTATTTGATTTTCCAATTTTATAAGCACATTACAACACGGTTAAATTTCTTTTGTTTCCCACCTCTCACATTGAGAAACAATACATAACTTCCCCCCCCTCTCACGGAGGCATCTTTTAACATTGTTCATTTAACCATCTAAACACAACCCTCACTTTGCTTGTACCTGGTCCCTTTCCAGACTAGGCATCTATATTACTAACTTTTATCAAATGGCTTCCACAGCTTCTCACTGCTGAATCCATAGATAATTCTTGGCTCACGGGTTCTTATCTTGGTATTTATACATTATCTTCTAATTTTTTAACTTGACTTACACATATCATCTTCTAAACATTTTTCTCCTAACATCATAATATCCTAATTTATAACATTCTCATTATCGCAATTTCTAATCTTAATTTTCCCCTCGGCCTTAAATCCTAATTTTTTTTAACTTGCTTTCCCCCCCTCCCCCCATGCCCCAGAACCTGGTTTTCAAATATTCCATCAACAAAACTTATATAACTTCTATAATTCCCACCATACCAGAAATTAAATCCACATACTTTGGTCAAACCGTCAAATCAATCCAAGAAAGAAAAAAAATAACCACTCTCACCCCACACCCACCCGCCGTGTCACCCATGTCCGATCTGAATGGGCCAGCAAAACTTCTTTGGGAACAGTCTGTTGCATTCTTCTTTGCTTTCCCAATCTTCTTACAACGTCAATGTCCCAGAGATCCATTCTTACTTTCTCATCCTGTTTGAAAATCTTCTTCTTAATGATTCTCCTCTTATGGTTTCTAGCTTTCTTTTTCTTTTTGTTGACATCATGCGGCCGGGTGCGTAATCTTTTTTTCAAAGTCAGAAGTTCTTTTTGGTTCTCACGCTTCGCAGCGTGGGAACATCCTGTTGTTGGTTCCTCTGATATGATCCTGTTCAAACGTATCTCCATCCTATCCAAGGCATCATTCAAACGTATCTCCATCCTATCCATAGCATCACTGAATTTCTGCATTCCTTGTAGAAATAGGTGCACATCTAGCTTTGCCATCTGTGCTCCTGTCATTCTGTCAAATGTAGATACAATCGTTCCATTCAGCAATCCATTTAGATATCTTGTTGCAAAAAGTATTCCTTGCCAGATTCCTCCAGCACAGGGGGAGAGGGGGGCTGGTTACACTGAAGCAAATTCCTTTTCAATGGCCACTTTCGTTTTGCCTCGGCTGCCGCATCCCCGTCTCTTAAGCTTCAGCAGTGATAGGGCTGGCCTCCATTTTAAGCCCTACACTTTACCCAGAAATAAGTCCAAAACATCCATTTTACTCACAATCTTCAGGTCCGAATTGATAATTTGGCAGGAGAAATCCCGGCGCACGATCAGGAGAGATCTGGCAGCTGCGCCCGTCAGGGGGATAGATGTTCTCAGATCCAAAGGGTTCAGGCTCCCCCCGCTCGCGTCCCGGAGTCCCTTATTAGGTTCTCCTCGGGAGGAGGGAAGCCCCGCGAACCACCGCCGGACCGACCGGTCCCGGGACGCCCTTCCCGGGAGTTTTGGGGGCTGAGGCGCTGTCTCAAGACACCCCTTTCACCCCTTTTCGGGCAGGGAACATCGGAGCGATGTTCCCCCCGACCTCTCCAGCCAGCAGCCGGAACCGGAAGCCCCATGATGTGCTTTCTTAAAGATAGTACCTGTGTGCCACATGGGAATGGCAAAGGCACCTAGGGAAGGATTCCCGGTGGCTGTCTCAGCTTTGCCATTGTATCCATGAGAGACTCAGCAAAGCTCAGGAATGTAGAGATGGAGTTATACATACATTCTAAGATGTGGTAGAAGAGAACTCCATAAACCCTCTTCAGTGTTCTTGACATATATTTGCTGCATATTTTAGCCTTCTTCAGATGCTCTTAGTGTTCTTCAGATGTTTTAATATGCTTCCGAATGCTAGCATCTGGGGAACAGGAGTGCGAAGAGTGCTGTTGCACTCATGACCTGCTTATGTGGCTTCCCACAGGCATCCTGGTTGTTAGAACAGATTGTGTGGCGAGGCCCTGGACCCCCTAGCGTCCTCCGAAATGAATACACAAACCCAAGTATATTGGGATAATGGGATGAATAAGGGTTACAGATGTGAGCAGTTTGGCTTAGGCAATTGGGTGAAGCAAGATTATATCCTGACTCCTGCCTGTCTGCAGGAAGTCTCGAGGGTCAACCACCGATAGGGGGAGCCCTATGATATACATCAGTTAAGATGGGGGTCACCATTGGGGTCGTGGCATGGCCCTAGCCCATGCCCAGGCTTCAGACAGGAACCACGTCCCTGGATCCCTTTAACGGGATACCCTTAACATGGAGGGGCAGGCGGAGGAACAACCTCCCCTCCCACAATAAGGCTTACCCAATGCCTAACCTTACAAAGTTGTGACCATTGCTACTAGGTAGGCAAAAACCAAATGGCTAGTGCCAATTTTGCCAAGTGGAAAAATTCCTACCCGGCCCCAACAACCGACATAAGTCATGGCAAGGCCATAGTCAATCCACGCAAGAAAAAAGGGTGGGTGGGCTGGGAGATCCAACAAATGGAAGCAAAAGGAGGCTGCTTCCCCAGCCACGCCGCAATTAAAACAGGCGTAGCCACGCCCCCAGGCCAGCCTGATTGGCTGGCGGGGCGTGACATGGCCAAGGATCCCACTAACATGGGCGGCATACATCTGCCCACTCCAGGGTCGCTGGAAGGACCCAGATTCCTGCCCGCAAAGCAGCCCCTCCTAAAAGGGGGAGCTGACATGCTGGACTCTTTTTAAATGTTCTTCATCTGGTGAAATGAACTGTAATTTGCTGGAGCAAATGCAACAGGAGCTGCTAAGACTTCCTTTCCACCCTTTCTTTGGTGCTAAGGGATGCTTGAGTAAATTGATTTCTGTGGATTCCAGTGCAGATTGACTTGATTCGCAGCTCTGGGACTAATGTGCAGATTGGAATTTAATTACCTTTCAGATTTCACGCTCCTCTGAATTTCGAGATACAAAACACATGCTAAAATGCATTTAAATGTGCATGTTGGGACCTATAGAAAGGCATATTTTGTGATAAAAATAATACTGCAATATGAATTTCAATATTATTTAAATATACAGGTTGTGTATTTAAAAAGAATCACAATTTTATATGGGGATTTATTCATTGCATTTATACCCCACCTTTTTCTTTAAAGAGCTCAGTGGGGCATGCATGGTTCCCCGCTTCCTCATTTAATCCCCACGACAACCCAGTGAAGTAGTTTGGGCCAAGAAGCAGTGTCTGGCCCCAAGGTCTCATCCAGTGAGCTTCATGGCCAAATAGGGATTTGAACCCTGGTCTCCCAGGTCCCATGCCACTATACCACCCTGGCTGTTATGAATGAACACCTGTGGAATTGACACAGAGAGAAATTAGACTGATTCACCCATCCCTATCAACACCACCATGGAACTGGCTCTTAAGTGGACTCTAAATGGGAGCCAGTGTGGTGTAGTGGTTAAGAGCTGTAGACTCGTAATCTGGTGAACCGGGTTCGCGTCTCCGCTCCTCCACATGCAGCTGCTGGGTGACCTTGGGCTAGTCACACTTCTCTGAAGTCTCTCAGCCCCACTCACCTCACAGAGTGTTTGTTGTGGGGGAGGAAGGGAAAGGAGAATGTGAGCCGCTTTGAGACTCCTTCGGGTAGTGATAAAGCGGGATATCAAATCCAAATTCTTCTTCTTCTTCTTCTAAGCCATTTTTGGTGAGACTTATTTCATGTTTTCTGCCATTTGAACATTCATAATTCCAAAAAATCAACCATTTCCTCAGCAGGAGAGCTGCCAAGACATTTGAACCTCTCTGAGCACAGATTGAAAACTAACCAGACCCAAAAGTATCAAAGTGCAGAGTATTTTAATATGTCCTCCATCCCAGCAGAGATTTTGAGTACCCTTTCATTTCATGATCACCAATTAATGACCTGTTCATGACATGGGAGTTGCAGAAGTCTCTGCCACCCACAGTCCATCCTCAACCGTACCAAATGAAACAGACAGTCTCCGACTTCTATGATAATTAATTAGCTTTATTTCATCGAGAAAACTACTAACAACCTTTCATGCCACATTATTAGTAGTATTGTAAAAAAAAAAAAAAAAAGACCTCTTCTGATTTTCTGTTCGTTCTATAACTCATGAGTTAGGCATGTCAATGAATCATCTGATATTTCAGCATGTGCATATTGGAAGCTCTAAGCATAACTACATTATAGCCAATGGTTAGTCTGACAAATTTACGCAAGTTCTAACCTATGTCAATGAGCTTCTGAAAGGGCATATTTGTACTGAATGCTCCCAAGGCATATAACTATCATGTAGATGTGTGTGCAAAATGTCTTCTTGACCTTAACTCTGTCAATCAGTGTCAGGCAAACCTTCCCTTTCTTACATTATTCATTAATATTTTCCGAGACACCTGTGGTATTGTACATCTCAAAATATATTTAGGGCATCCTGTACTTTTCAAACAGGCTTTGTCTCCTTCACCAGGGCTGTAGAGCCTTTCTTCTCTGGATCAGAGTTTTATTTAATCCTCAGGAATATTCAGGGACTCTAAATGCTCACCTCTCATTTGAGGTGGGCTTTTGTTAACTCCCAAAGTAATTTTCCGAGGCTGATTCTGAAGAACTTCATTAGCAATTCTAAATTCAATAGGTATGCTAAAGAAGGAATTTCAGAAGGTACACCTTTTTTCAACCCCATATGACAACCTGTGGTTTCCAAAATTCTCAATTCTTTACGGCTTTAAAGGTACAGGAGACCTGTACCTTCATCTCAGAGCCTACAGACAAAAGCAGAAATATGGCCATGTATTACTATTGTTAAGGAGCTACTATGTTTTAGGTTGTAGTTGCAGGTGAACTCCAAGTCCAAGAAGGTAGAAGAATGATTTTCTAACAATAGGCCTACACAACTTCTGACCCACTAAGCCATTCTGTCATTTATTATCCTCCAGGTAAAGGTAAAAGGTAAAGGACCCCTGGACAGTTAAGTCCAGTCAAAGGCAACTATGGGGTTGTGGCGCTCATCTTGCTTTTCAGGCAGAGGGAGCCGGCGTTTGTCCACAGACAGTTTTCCGGGTCATGTGGCCAGCATGACTAAACCGCTTCTGGCGCAACGGGACACCGTGACATAAGCCTGGCATGGAAACGCCAGGGGTGGAGGAAGGGGGATGCGGAAGGGGTGGGCCGCCCCGTGTGTCACCTCTGAGGGGGTGTCAAAATGCTGGCGGCACTCACCGCGGGGCCTGCAGTGCGCCCGAGCCATGTGTCTCTCCTGTGAGAGACGCAGTGGCTTGGGCACAGGCAGGCTTCGCCCGCTGCCTCCCCCCAGCTGTGGGGCGACTGAGTGGGAGGAGGCAGGCAGACTCCTTGGAGGCCCTGTGGAGCGTCCTGCCCTGGCTAGCCCCGCCCCTGCCTCAGCTGGCCCCGCCCCTGCAGGCGGCCGGCCCCACCCCCGGGTGCCCGGCATGCGCGCTGCCCCAGGCACCCGATTGGCTTGCTCCGCTGCTGGAAAACGCCATTTACCTTCCCAACACAGTGGTACCCATTTATCTACTTGCACTGGTATGCTTTCAAACTGCTAGGTTGGCAGGAGCTGTGACAGAGCAACGGGAGGTCACCCTGTCATGCATGTTCGAACCGCCTACCTTCCAATCAGCAAGCCCAAGAGGCTCAGTGGTTTAGACCACAGCACCACCCGCTCCCTTCATAACCACCTGGTACTGACAAACTCAAACTATGCTTACTCCTCAAGCCCATTATGAGCTCTAAGCCCACACTTCCACTGAAGTTTGTGCCCAGCTCATGCCTGACTTGCTACAAGACAGCACTCTCCATGAGCCACCATTTTCCCAAGCAAACCTGGTCATGTAAAGAGAGGGAACAAGGATCAGGGTGAGCTGACTGACCATGAGAAATGCCCTGTAGGCTTCATCCTTAAGTCTCAGAATGGCAAGAAAACTGTTCCCAATGCTTCCCATCGAAATGAATTGAACCAGCAGGTCCATTATATGTGATATCCAACTAAGTTGCACTCACAGTAAAACAATAAGTCCATTGATTGGAATGAGTCTACTCATAGTATAAGTAAGGTTGGTCATAGAGTTCTCGAAGGGCTTATCCACAATTCTTCTCTTACCGCTGCTTTCCCCCAGGGAAAACCACTCTTTAGTGCTGAGTTGGAGCAAACAGCCATTTGGCTGTTCCCTGGATTGCCATTTGTTCCACTACTATATCTATGCCTAGAAAGTATGGGGAAACTGGGAAACTGCTTGGAGCTATGCTGCCTAGGACATGCCCTAAGAAGGCTGAGTCCTGAATGGGGTAACTGTGCCCCTGAAGGACCAGGTGCGCAGCCTGGGAATCATTTTGGACTCACAGCTGTCCATGGAGGCGCAGGTTAACTCTGTGTCCAGGGCGGCTGTCTACCAGCTCCATCTGGTACGCAGGCTGAGACCCTACCTGCCCGCGGACTGTCTCATCGGAGTGGTGCATGCTCTAGTTATCTCTCGCTTGGACTACTGCAATGCGCTCTACGTGGGGCTACCTTTGAAGGTGACCCGGAAACTGCAATTAATCCAGAATGCGGCAGCTAGACTGGTGACTGGGAGTGGCCGCCGGGACCACATAACACCAGTCCTGAGAGATCTACATTGGCTCCCAGTACGTTTCCGAGCACAATTCAAAGTGTTGGTGCTGACCTTTAAAGCCCTAAACGACCTCGGTCCTGTATACCTGAAGGAGCGTCTCCACCCCCATTGTTCAGCCCGGACACTGAGATCTAGCGCCGAGGGCCTTCTGGCGGTTCCCTCATTGCGAGAAGTGAGGTTACAGGGAACCAGACAGAGGGCCTTCTTGGTAGTGGCGCCCGCCCTGTGGAACGCCCTTCCAGCAGAGGTCAAGGAAATAAGCTGCTATTCTATTTTTAAAAGACATCTGAAGACAGCCTTATTCAGGGAAGTTTTTAATATTTAATGCTGTGTTGTTTTTAACACTTGATTGGGAGCCACCCAGAGTGGCTGAGGAGGGTACAAATAATAAATTATTATTATTATTATTATTATTATTATTATTATTGTTGTTGTTGTTGTTGTTGGGGCGGTGGGGGTGGAATAAACTAATTATGAGGTGAACCAGAAGACTCTTGCTCATCACTGCCTAATACCACATAACATGTCCCTGGACGCATGGAAACAGCTGCACCATACTTCTTATTCTATTTTGTTCCTCCCACAGTGTTGCTGCATGGCATAAATCATTTCAAAGTCCCTCTAACTCAGCTATGCTTTTTTGTTCTCTGTCATGAATGATTTTAGGGGATTCAGACATGGGCCGTGAACTTCCATCTCCTTGTTTCTGTACTCTTGATGCATAAACAATGATGGAAATCCATTATACTTACTTTAAAGTGGTACAAACATCCCTGCCCCTCGTCACTATGTCAAAATATAATTGAAGCTATTCAGCATTAAGCATCTATGATCTGAAAATCTCCATTACACTGCATTTGAAACAAAATTCCGGGGAGGGGGGTGTAATTCATGGACAGATGGAATCACAACTGCACCAGAGGGATATAGTATGTACTTGTCTATCTGGAGGAATATATGTATTTTAGGAGACATAAATAAAGTCCATAATACTGGGTATTTTCAGTAATTCCTTTTTTATCTTATTTGAGTTAAAAATGCTTTTAAACTTGAATTGTGACATCTAAATCACCACCGTTGTCAAGTTATCTTTCAGGATTTCTTGACAGTCTTTCAGAAGCTGCGGAAACAATATATGCAAGTGCTGCAATCCATAGATGTCTCTGGTGTCCATTAAAGCTGCAACGTTGCAATGATTTATTAGTTAGATTAAAGCTTTTCTTTTGCAGCTGAAAAGGTTCTCCTTAAAATGTTGATTATATTTAATACAAGTACTCAGTGCTTTTTTTCTGGGGGTACGCTGGGGTACGCATACCCTTAAACATTTCGTGAATCTTTGTACTTTTGTCCATTTATTATATTTATTTTCCCCGATTTGAACTATAAAATGGTGATTTTCTTGAGTCAAAATGAGAGGACCCCTAAACATTTTTTAAAGAAAAAAAGCACTGCAAATATACTTATAAAAACTCTAGGTAGGAGGGAGGGAATGCCTCTTCTAAGTTGAGGTCAGCTGTGAGTAGCAATGAGGGAGAAATGAAAATAAAACTTCATTTAAAGGCAAACTTGCCTCATTCATATTTTTCAAAACACGAGCCAAAAAAATTCGCACCTCTGTGAATCTTACAATGCCATTTTTCGCTTCTGGGATATGATATATGGTGAGATTAAGAAAATGTTGAAATATACATTTGTTAAAAAACCAGAAGCATTTCTATTGGGAATTATAGGTACAGACATTAAAAAGCAAGATATTAAGCTTTTCCAATATGCAGTGACTGCGGCGAGAATGTTAATAGCACAAAAACGGAAACAAGAACAAACAACGACAATGGAAGAATGGAGAATGAAATTACTGGAATATGCAGAACTGGACAAAATGACGGGGAGAATCCGAGAACAGCGGGACCAGAAGTTCGTCAAAAACTGGACTAAATTTACAGACTACTTAAAAGAAAGTACTCAATTGAATACGTTGGTAGGATTGCAAGAGGCTTTGTAGATCAAGGAATAAATATTGTTGTTAATATGAACTTATAGTGATTAAGGTAGTGAGAGACATAATAGAACAACGATAGAAATAAGAAATATAAATTAAGGTATAGATATTAGAAAGTCATATGGAAGGTCTAAAGGAAGTCAAGGCTATAAAAAGCCAAAAAGGTATAAGAAGTGAAAAAAGTATGTGAATGTTATTATTGTAAAAATTTGAAACTAATAAAAATGATATTAAAAAAAAACCAATGCCATTTTTCTGCAACATAATGCAAACAAAAATGTATACCCAAACATTGCAGGGGATTTGAATAGATGACTCTTGGGATCCCTTTCAACCCTATGATTCTCAAATAAAGCATGTGCGTATTAATGAAAATAACATACCCAAATGCATTATATTAGGCAAATCACATACAAATGTGTATATAGTCGTAATTTGGAAGTCGAACGGAAGTCCATTCGACTTCCAAAGCATTCAAAAACCAAAGCGCGGCTTCTGATTGGCTGCAGGAAGTTCCTGCAGCCAATTGGAAGCTCCGGAAGCCCCGTTGGACGTTTGGCTTCCAAAAGAACGTTTGAAAACCGGAACACTCACTTCCACGTTTCGATCGTTCAGGAGCCAAAACGTTCGAGAAGTAGGCTGTTCGAAAACCAAGATACGACTGTATTGGCCGCAGGGGCAGCACCTCTTGTTTTGCCATCTGCACCGATTTCAAACAAGAACTCAAGCAACTTCAGGCGAAATCTCACACAAAGTGGATGTGATCTTGATAAATCTAGTGAATTTGAGGAGGGTGTTTGAGAGGGCATCTCACTGATAAGATCTTTTTATAACTCTTAATTTCCCTCAGAATTCCAACAGATGTATCTTTCAAGGAGAAACCTCAACAGTTCCCTCAAAATTTGCTCTAAAATTGATAAGTCTAGTGAATTTGAGGAGGGTGTTTGAGAGGGCATCTCACTGATAAGATCTTTTTATAACTCTTAATTTCCCTCAGAATTCCAACAGATGTATCTTTCAAGGAGAAACCTCAACAGTTCCCTCAAAATTTGCTCTAAAATTGATTGGCAAATCTAATTTTCATAAAAAAGATTAGATTAGATTAGATTAGATTAGATTAGATTAGAACTATGTTGGTCCATAAAAATCCACAGGAGGGTAACATCTTTATTGAAGACAAACCAAAAATTATCAGAAAATAATGAGTAATTTTTTTGGGGGGGGGGTATTTTTCATGTCTCACTTGTCATGTAGGCCAGCTTTTAATACCAGGCAAGCAGCACTAAAATTCATGTGGTTGAGAAATGGGCTGTGTTCTTCACAAGAACAAAATAATAATCCTAATGGATCTGACCAAAATGTCCTCTCTCCAACTTCCTTGGACCTAAGTTACCGATGGGGATGAGGGGAGGATATCTATAGGGGCGAGATTTATAGGGGTGAGATGATGGTCATTGGACTGTTATGCACTGGGCATGGGAATATGCACAGTGCAATCCCATACAAATCTCCTCAGAAACGAGCTCCCTTGAGTTCAGTGGAACTTACAAGTGTATATAGAATGGCATACTTAGTAAACTAATTGTTATGAGGTAGTCCAAGGCTCTTTATACATTTCACCTTCCTCTTTAAAAAATTCTTTAAAGATAAAAGTCAGAATGAGTAGCTAGGAAGCACCACTCCCACTTTTTGTGGGAGAGAAATCACACAAACAGGGCCGTTATATTATATAATAATAATATTTTTTTATTTGTACCCCGCCCATCTGGCTGGGTCTCCCCAGCCACTCTGGGCGGCCTCCAACATATTAAAATACATCAAAATATCACAGGTTAAAAACTTCCCTAAACAGGGCTGCCTTCAGGTATTTTCTGAATGTAGGATAGTTGTTTATCACTTTAACCTCTGTTGGGAGGGCGTTCCACAGGGCGGGCGCCACTACTGAGAAGGGTTCCCTGTAGCTTTGCTTCTCGCAGTGAGGGAACCGCCAGAAGGCCCTCGGCGCTGGATCTCAGTGTCCGGGCTGAACGGTGGGGGTGGAGACGCTCCTTCAGGTATACAGGACCGAGGCCGTTTAGGGCTTTAAAGGTCAGCACCAACACTTTGAATTGTGCTCAGAAACATACTGGGAGCCAATGTAGATCTCTCAGGACCGGTGTTATGTGGTCCCGGCGGCCACTCCCAGTCACCAGTCTAGCTGCCGCATTCTGGATTAATTGTAGTTTCCGGGTCACCTTCAAAGGCATTCTGGAGAAGCACTCAAATTAGGTGATTATGTGGAAGTTCCATGGTGGAAGAATGGGTAGGTGGAAGCCCATTAATTGTCTGAGATGAAACCAATGATCTCCGCTTACTTTGCACATTGACTGGGTTTCTGCAACCAGCATTGGATAAACTTTCAAGACCTGCTTTTTGTTGTTGCTTTGTTGTGTCTGTTTCCAACCAGATAATTTCTTCAAACCTGTGAAATACCGAGACATGTGGCAATAGATCAAACTTTCATAACCGAGATTTGCAGAGATTTACCAAAACAAAACAACAACCCCCCCTCAAAAAAAACCCAGAGAGTTCCAACTTAACATTTGTTTGGCTTTCTTTTTTAGGGACAGGGTGGGGGGGAGAATGCTATGAGTAAGTACTCTGTAGCTCAGTGTGAGCATTCAATTAAATTCTCTCATCCCATCTACGAGATACTATTTTAGTCTTTCAAGAGCAGTAGTTACTTTTCTGATTGGGACCCCCTCAGCTTCTGCTTTCATTAAAGATGAGTAGTGTATCCTCTCTGAGGTGTGCGTTCGTAACTTAAATTCATGTCCCTAGGAGTCCTTGAATATATCGGGAGTAAACAGGCCCCAAGCAGTACATAGAGAAAGGAGTAATTTCTTACAGTCCCCAAACTCAAAGTAACATACTGACAAGTCCCTGTGAGAGAGAGAGGCTTATGTTTAATGCATAGTACTCTTTTAACACAGGCAGTCACAAACCTAGTTCCTGTGTTAGAAGGAGGAGAAGGAAGAAGCCTGAGCATCTTTCTTAGTTCTGTCTATATCAGTGATGGCTAACCGACACTCCAGATGTTTTGGGACTACAACTCCCATCATCCCTGACCACTGGTCCTGTTAGCTAGGGATGATGGGAGTTGTAGTTCCAAAACATCTGGAGTGTCAAGGTTAGCCATCACTGGTCTATATCCTAATTCATACATTTGCCTTTTAATAAAGCATCACATAGAAGGAAGCCTCCCAGTAGGTGTAGTGGCTGTCTGTCCCCAAATTAGCTACAGGAAACAATTCGTCTAAGAAAGCCCCCTCGGGTCCTACTCTTTCGCTGAGGAGAGAGAGAGCCATCACTGTCATTTGCGCACGTCCATAGCAGTACAGAACCTCGGTGCCTGTAAAACGGGAAAATTGAACTTCTTCGTTCTTTCTGTCAGAAACCAAAACAACAAGAAACACACTGCCTGTGGGTTTAGGAATACACGGAGGAGAGAGAGATATAAAGTGGAGGGTGTCTAAAAGGTCCATGGAGGTGGGAAAGAGGGATAATGAGAAGGAGGGAGGTGGGAATGGAGGAGACCGGAAAAGGGAGAGTGGGAGACAGGTGGAGGGGGAACTGGAAGATGGAATGAGGGATAAACTAGGTATGCCATCATCATCATCATCATCATATTTTTATTCGACCGTCAGAAGAATACATTTGTACAGAATTAAAAGCATCTGAGAGAACTTTGAAAAAGGAAACATAATCCACAATAGAATGGAACTAAACAAATAGCCCCATATCGATACAATCAATTAAAATCTTGTGATGCTTAGAAGCTAAAAAAGAAATTTAGCCACCAGGGAGGCTGTATTTCTAGTAATATTATTCAGTAAATATAAAACCTGTCTTTCTCTGGGTAGAAAGCTAGATTGATGTAAAAGTGGAGTTATAAAATTTTGCCTAAGTTCTACATAGAGAGGACAAGACAGAAGGATATGTTCGGTAGACTCAACCACGCCCATAGTACAATGACAGGTTCTCTGGGCATATGGAGCTCCCTTGTACCTTCCCCACAATACCGCGGAATCAAGGGCGTTTAGTCTAGCCGCTGTAAGAAGTCTGCGGTATTCCACATAGTGGATTTCCGCGAGATAGGGGGCTGGTGTCATTTGGTATATCTGGTCCCCTAGGAACATCCCTGGTTTCACTTGAGCCATGTCCTCTTGTCTGGCAATATCACTCAATCTCCGGGAGATTGCAGTTCTAGCTTGATTATACATCATAGACTCCAGGTAGAAGTGTGACAATCCACAGGACTGCAATCCACTAGGTATGCCATTAATGATCACATTTTCTGTTGTTGTTTCCTTAAAAAAATAGTTGGATGCTACTTTTGTCACAGTGCATGGGGAAGGGATGTTTAACCTGTTTCTCCTCCATCATTGTCCTGATGGCAGCTATTGGGCCCAGACATAAAGTGCCCAGTAGCACTAATGGGAGCATTCCTTCCAGGGTTAATAACATCTTGGGGAGGAGCAGTTTTAGCTGAGACTTTGGTTGGGAGGAACAGCTGAAAGCTGTGGTTGCTTAGGATGCATTTAGCAACACCCCTGAGGAGAAATGGAGGCAGGGAATGGAGAAGGTATTGGGGACAGACTGAGGTGGGTAACCAAGGAGGGAAATGGAGGAGGAGGAATCACCTCCCCCTGCCCCGCAGTTTTCAAATTGGTCCCAACTTAACAATAACAATAATTTTAGCTTATACCCAGAACAAACTTAGTTGGTCTCTAGGTTTGCTACTGGACATTTCTAAAAACTTTTTTATTTATTTCGACTGCGTCAGACCAACACGGCTACCTACCTGAATCAAAAATTTTATTATTTGTACTTTGCCCATCTGACTGGGTTTCCCCAGCCACTCTGGACTGCTTGTATAATCCGTCCCTGAAAAACTTCTAGATGAAATCACTGTTGTTTAAAAAGTGTGCTGCCATGCTTACATTGAAGCCATTTAGCATTAATTGTAGGAGTAATTTGTGAGTTTTTCCACGGAGAAAGTAGAAACACAAAAACCAACGAACTGAATAGTAAAGAGACTAATACTCAGCCCACGTTGCCAGTTGTAAGACTGTATGGACTTCACCTGCATGTGTATTGGATTCCATATTTTTCTTGACAAAATGGCAGAATGTGGCAAGTGTGCTGGTCCCAAGGGATATCCGATAGGCGAGGTCTAGTCCAGTCCAAGGTCAGTCCAAGCCAGAAGTCACGCAGCCGAAGTCACGAAGCCGAGGTCAGGAAGCCGAGGTCAGGAAGCCGAAGTAACAAAGCTGAGGTCAGGAAGCCGAGGTCAGGAAGCCGAGGTCAGGAAGCCGAAGTAACAAAGCTGAGGTCAGGAAGCCGAGGTCAGGAAGCCGAGGTCAGGAAGCCGAGGTAACCAAGCTGAGGTCAGGAACGCAGGAACCAGGAACAGGAACTAGGCAGCACCGATGTTGCTCCTGCAACTTGGGTCTGGGACTGGCTGGCTTTTATCTGCCCCGAGGCAAAGGGCGGCTCCGATCCTCAGGTGCCTCGCCTCTCCTGGCTTGGAGGCGAGCACTCCTCCTGCGGGAACTTAGTTCCCTTCGCCTCTCTGCCCTTAGCCTTTGCAGCTCAGGAGAAGCTGGAGGGTTACCGGACCCAGAGGCAACCTCAGCTTCCCCTGACTGGGTGGGGAGTGGAGCACCTGCAGGCAATAAGTCCTCCATCCCATGAGAAGCCAGATCAACCTCAGCCGATGCCTGCACCTGAGGATCCAGCACAGGTGAGTCCCCTTGAGACTCAGGCCCCAGCCCTGGCTCTGCTGGTTCTGGAGGCAGTGAATCCTGTGCAGGCTGGGATCCCTCAGGTTCAGCGTCTGAGTCTGACTCCCAGGTCATCACACCATCCCCCCTCCCAGGCCCCCCCCTCAACCGAGGGGCCGGACCAGGCTTGCTGGGGTAAGTCGCATGGAAATCACGGAGGCAGACAGGCGCGTGGACGTTCTCCGCTGGTTCCCACGACCGATCCTCGGGCCCATACCCCTTCCAGTCGATGAGGTATTGGAGCTTCCCCCTGCGGTATCGGGAGTCAAGAATGTGCTCCACCTCATACTCGGGCTCCCCCTGAACCAAAACTGGCTGCGGTCGTGGATGGTCTGGGTGGAACTCGTCTGGCGGGGCGACCGGACTGAGTAGGGACCGGTGGAATACCGGGTGGACCTTCAGGGTCGCGGGTAACCGGAGACGGAATGCCACAGGTGAGACACGGTCCACGATCGGAAATGGGCCGGTGAAGCGGGCATCCAGCTTCCGCGAAGGCCGAGAGGGGTGCAGGTGGCGGGTGGAGAGCCATACCAGGTCTCCGACATGGAGTTCCGGCCCCTCCTGCCGGTGACGGTCGGCCTGGGCCTTATACGCGTCCTTGGCCTGGCTCAGTTGCTCCGTCAGAAGCTGCTGCTGTGACTGGAGCTCTTGTAGCCAGTCTGTCACTGCGGGAACTGCGGATGCCGGCAGTACGCTTGGAAACAACCGCGGGTGGTACCCATAGTTTGCCTGGAACGGGGTCTGTTGGGTGGAAGCGTGCACTGCGTTGTTATATGCGAACTCGGCCAACGCCAGGTGGTCGACCCAATCGTCCTGGTGGAAGCTGCAGTAGCACCGGAGGTACTGTTCCAACACCGCGTTTGCCCGTTCGGTCTGTCCATCAGTCTGTGGATGGTAGGCCAAAGATAGGCAGACCTCCGTCCCGAGAGCCTGATGTAGAGCGCGCCAGAACCGGGAGGTGAACTGGGCACCACGATCGGAGATCAAACGTTCCGATAGGCCATGTAAGCGGAAGACGTTTTGTAGGTACAGTTGCGCCGTCTCCTTGGCTGAGGGTACAGACGGGCACGGGGCGCAGTGCACCATTTTAGTGAAGTGGTCTGTGAATACCAGGAGGCAGGTACACTGACGGGATGGGGGTAGGTCTACCACGAAATCCAATGAGACCGTGTGCCATGGACGAGGGGGAACTGGCAGTGGCTGTAGCAGCCCCGCAGGTCTCCCGGTCGATCCCTTGGCTCGCCGGCAGACCTCGCACCCCCCAATGTACCGTGCCACGTCGGCCTTCAAGCGGGGCCACCAGAACTCCCGGCTGACCAGGTGGGTGGTCCGATACCTCCCGAAGTGGCCAGCTGCCGGGGCGTCGTGTGACATTTGGAGTACCTCGGCCCGCAAAGGCCCTGATGGGATGTACAACCGACCACGGTGCATCAGCAAACCCTGGTGCACAACCAGTTCTGGGTATCGAGGACATGATCCACTGGCCAATTCCTGAATCCTTTCCTGAGCCC
The DNA here is from genome assembly GCA_034641385.1 of Darevskia mixta. Lineage (NCBI taxonomy): Eukaryota > Metazoa > Chordata > Lepidosauria > Squamata > Lacertidae > Darevskia > Darevskia mixta. The sequence goes on from JAWWNH010000242.1 coordinate 342,807, forward strand.
ACGCGTCGACCCGTTGCTGCTTCCGCACTCGGTCCAGCAGCGACTCAGTCTCATGAACAGCCAGGAAAGCTGCTGGTGGGATGATCGTTGTTGGGGCCGCCTGCTGCACCGTCTCTGCAATGTCCTCCGGTTTCCGGGACAGTGCATCCGCCTTCTGGTTTTGGGAGCTGGGGATGTAGCGGATCCGGAACTGGAACCGGGAGAAGAACAGTGCCCACCGGATCTGCCGCTGGTTTAGCCTGCGAGTGGTCTGGAGGTACTCCAGATTCCGGTGGTCGGTTCTCACTTCCACCGGGTGTCGTGCCCCCTCAAGATGATGGCGCCAGACCTCAAAGGCCACCTTGATGGCCAGTAGTTCCCGCTCCCAAACGGTATAGTTACGCTCCGCCGGAAGGAGCTGCCGGGAGTAGTAGGCGCAGGGTAACAGTGGCGCATCTGGTCCGTGTTGCTGGGACAAGACGGCACCGAGAGCCGTACTGGAGGCGTCAGTCTCCACCACGAAGGGACGAGAGGGATCAGGATGCTGCAAAATTGGCGCCTTCTGGAAACAGGCTTTCAATCCCTGGAATGCCATCTCAGCCTCCTCATCCCAGGCGAAGGGCGTCTTGGGGCGCAGCAGTCGGGTCAACGGGGTGGTGCGATGAGCATAGTCCGCAATGAATGTCCGGTAATAGTTGGCGAACCCCAAAAACCGCTGTAGGTCCTTGCGGTTCCGCGGCGCCGCCCACTCTCGAACCGCAGACACCTTCCCGGGGTCCATCTGTACACCGTCAGGGGAGAGTCGGTGTCCGAGGAAGTCCACTGACCGCTGGTGGAACTCGCACTTGCTGAGCTTAGCGTACAGGCGGTGCTCCCGCAAGCGCTGCAACACGGTCCGGACATGACTCTCGTGGCGAGCTGGGTCACGGGAATAAATCAGAATGTCATCGAGGTACACCACCACATACTTGTCGAGCAAGTCCTGGAACACGTGGTTGATGTACCGTTGGAACACGGCGGGCGCGTTGCATAGTCCGAACGGCATGACCAGGTACTCGAACTGCCCATAACGGGTCCCGAATGCGGTCTTCCACTCATCCCCGGCACGGATCCGAATCAAGTTGTAAGCCCCCTGGAGGTCCAGTTTGGTGAACATCTGCGCCCCTTGCACCCGCTCCAGCAACTCTGCAATTAGGGGCAAGGGATACCGGTCTGGGATGGTGATCTTATTCAGGGCTCGGTAATCATGGCAGAGGCGAAGCTCCCCACACTTCTTCTTAACGAAGAGTACTGGAGCAGCGGTGGGAGAGGTAGAGGGCCTAATGAACCCCCGCTCCAGGTTCTTGTGAAGGAAGTCCTGTAAGGCTTCACGCTCTGGCTCCGAAAGAGAGTATAGGCGACTCACAGGCAGAGGCGCCCCAGGCTGGAGGTCTATGCCGCAGTCAAAAGACCGATGAGGAGGCAGCCGGTCTGCCCCCTGTTCCTCGAACACGTCTACGTAGTCCCGGTACACGGCGGGGAGCGTTGACGCAGCCTCCCCCATGGAGGCGGCCGAAAGCATCTCGGACTGAGCAATCGAACCCGAGTCTGGGAAGCGTACAGTTCGATTGACCCAATCGATCTGAACATTGTGAGACTCCAGCCAGTCCATCCCCAGCACCAGGGGAAACCGGGGCATGGTGGCAATGTCCAGGGTACGCACCTCCCGGTGCTGCTGGTGGCACAGGACCAAGGGCTGGGTCTCCCGAGTAACGGCGCCTGACCGCAAGAGCCGTCCGTCGATTGCCTCCACCTGCACCGGTTCTGGCTTGTTCTGGAGTGGCACCCGATGCTGAGCGGCGAAGGCAGAGTCCATATAGGAGCGGGTTGCCCCTGAATCCACCAGAGCGTGTGTGAGAATCCAGGGCCCGCCTGGGGGGTATAGACGCACTGGGATCATGAGGTGTTGCAATTCCACTGGTGAGGGCCCATCATGCGATGCTTGGGACCCCAGATAGCCTGGGCCATTGGCTACTGGGGTTGGCGGTTTCCCTGCGGCTGGCGTTTCTCGGGGCAGGTTCGGGCGTAGTGTCCACTCCCCCCGCAGTAGAGACACAGGTTTCCCTCCCGACGTCGTGTCTTCTCCGAATGGGAGAGGCGAGGCCGTGCTGCCCCGAGCTGCATCGGCTCCTCCAGTGACTCGGCTCTGGCCGTGGAACTGCTGGGGAGCACTGGAGTCGGGAGCCCAGAGTGCTGGCGGGCCCGGGCCTGGCGCCGGTCCTCCAACCGATCGTCTATCTGTAGACTCCGTTGGATGAGGGCCTCCAGCGTGGCGGGGCGATCCAAGGTGGCCAGCTGGTCCAGTATCTCGTCCGAAAGCCCCTCGAGATACTGGTCCCGAAGTGCGGTATCGTTCCAGGTCAAGTCCTGCGCCAACAGCCGAAATTCTGTGGCATAGGCGGCCACTGTGGACTTGCCCTGTTTCAACCGCCGAATTGCCCGATTGGCTTGACTCGCCTTCTGAGGGTTGGCGAACGCGGTTTCAAAATGGTTGCAAAACCCCGTATAGTCTGTCAGCAAGGGGGAGTCTTGCCGGAGCAGCGGCAACGCCCACTTGGCCGCCTGGTCCTTCAGCAAGCTGATCAGGAAGTGCACCTTGGTGCGGTCGTCGGGGAAATCCCGGGCTCGCCCCTGAATATACAGTTTGGCCTGGGCGAGAAACATGGGAAAGCTGCCCGGGGACCCATCGAACTTTTCTGGCAGGGCCACTGGGTACTTGCCTGGAGCTGGGGCGCCGGCACCAGGAGCCGGTAAGGCGTCCAAACGCTGCTGAAGCGCCGTAACCGCATTGCTCAGCTGCTGCACTGTGTGGGTCAAGACCTGGTTCTCCTGGGCCAATGCCACCAGCGCAGCCGCCTGGTCAGTCATGACGACAGGTTCCTCCCGAACGCACCCCAACGAAGGGGGAGTGCGGGTGTGGCAGGAGCAAACTGTGCTGGTCCCAAGGGATATCCGATAGGCGAGGTCTAGTCCAGTCCAAGGTCAGTCCAAGCCAGAAGTCACGCAGCCGAAGTCACGAAGCCGAGGTCAGGAAGCCGAGGTCAGGAAGCCGAAGTAACAAAGCTGAGGTCAGGAAGCCGAGGTCAGGAAGCCGAGGTCAGGAAGCCGAAGTAACAAAGCTGAGGTCAGGAAGCCGAGGTCAGGAAGCCGAGGTCAGGAAGCCGAGGTAACCAAGCTGAGGTCAGGAACGCAGGAACCAGGAACAGGAACTAGGCAGCACCGATGTTGCTCCTGCAACTTGGGTCTGGGACTGGCTGGCTTTTATCTGCCCCGAGGCAAAGGGCGGCTCCGATCCTCAGGTGCCTCGCCTCTCCTGGCTTGGAGGCGAGCACTCCTCCTGCGGGAACTTAGTTCCCTTCGCCTCTCTGCCCTTAGCCTTTGCAGCTCAGGAGAAGCTGGAGGGTTACCGGACCCAGAGGCAACCTCAGCTTCCCCTGACTGGGTGGGGAGTGGAGCACCTGCAGGCAATAAGTCCTCCATCCCATGAGAAGCCAGATCAACCTCAGCCGATGCCTGCACCTGAGGATCCAGCACAGGTGAGTCCCCTTGAGACTCAGGCCCCAGCCCTGGCTCTGCTGGTTCTGGAGGCAGTGAATCCTGTGCAGGCTGGGATCCCTCAGGTTCAGCGTCTGAGTCTGACTCCCAGGTCATCACAGCAAGTCGAAGGCTCCTTTGTGCAATACTCACATGCAGGGCCGTCTTAAGCATATCCGACGCCGTGGTGCAAAGATCCCTCTGGCGCCCCCCCACTTTCCCAGAGTTGTCGACCTTTTCCCAAGCCTCTGCGGGGATCGCTCTCCTCCCGCGGAGGCTTGGGAAGGAAGCTGCACGCCCGCCAGCCGTATAGTTGGCGGGCGTGCAGGAGGGAAAGGGGAGGCTGACGGCAAAGCCGCACAGCTACCCCACTTGCTGGGGCGCCCCTGAGAGGCCGGCGCCCTGGCGCAACGCACCACTAAGCCCTATGGGAAAGACGGCTCTGCTCATATGAAAGTCTCATCACATGATTACTGGGGAGCAATGCTGCCCTCTTGCATTGCACTTGGCAACAGGACACACTGATGACGCACTCTCCAGACATACTTGTGATAGTCTCTCATCTGTGGCAGAGAAACTGACATGTGGACAGTGATCATCTATAGCACCATGTACCTCCATCAGGACCAGGCATGTAGCCCTGCTCTCCGGGAATCATGTGATCACTTAACCTAATTCAAGGAGACTCAAGGGTTTCATTGATGAACTGTGTCCAGCCTTCTGCTCACCTTGCCATCTTGTGCCCAGTGCTACTAAAATCCAGTTAGCAAACTGTTGTTTTTATATCCGTTGGTGGCAATGAGCTATAACTCAATCATTGCTTCTGCTTTGATCCTGCCCCACTTAAATTTCATTATTTGCACATTTTGGCTGTGAGCAAACTGTTGTCATTTAGTGAGTGTTTGATATTCTCAATGGTGCATTCCACAGGATATAAAATATTGTTCTTTCTCCTACATTTTGATGGTGGAGCAATTCAAGGCTGTACGACACAGCAGGTTCTCTTGGCTTCCTGCAGTTCTCCAAAACTTAACATAGCTACTAAGTATGTTGTTAAGGAGAGGAATGTGTTTTGCCAAGTTTTCATTTTTGCACAGTACACAGAGTAACAGTATGTGAGGGAAGTACAGGAAACAAAAATTTCCATAAGGTTACAAGTTTCCCACATCCCACATGAAAAGCAGCCAATCTAGCTATAATCCATATTTTGATCCAGTGTTGAAGGCTGGGTTAGTATCAGGGGGATCTTTGCTAGGGTTGTACAAGTAGACAACCAGCCACAGTTTCTCTGAATTTGGAGTCTGTGCCTCCAAATTTCTAAGAATGAGGAGATTTTCTCCATCCCAATTTAATACTGTTCTATGATCTGTCTCTTCCTCTTGTTCTAGCCCACCTGCATTCCAATTTGATTTGGGGGAAAAAAAATATCAAAATTGGCACGTGTAATTTTCATTTCCTTAGCACAACCAATGTGCATGTGTTCATTGTTTAAATCAGCTGAAAAGGGAATCTTTATGAGTGAATTCACTGAATCACAGCAAAAAAATTAATACTTCAAGTCATTGCCTAATCACATCAAAATTCCTTCCCCCCCCCCTTTGATTTCATCAACAAGCATATGTGCTGTTTTATATTGGTAACCTGTTAGAAAATGCAATCCAAACTGAAAACTCTGGCAAAGTGCATGTTCAGTGGCATGAACAATTAGAAATTGGAAAATAAAAGTGGGAAATTGCCAGTGCCTTGGTTCTATTCCAAAAACAAGACAAGGTCATTCAGAAGCTCAAAATGCAATGAGAAAATTAGATGAGAAAAATGTCATAACCATCCGTAGAAATTTCATTTTAAGTTGCACTTGGTGGCAAGTCCTGTGTATTCATGTGGATATAAATCCAAAACACAAACACAAAACCAGAGAAATGTCATGTTGAAGAATTGATTAGATATGGGGTAAGTTACTGTGTGCTGGTAAAATCACTTGGCATCATCTCAACAGGTCAAAGCTTTTTTCTTTTGACTGTGCGAATTTTTTTTCTTTTCCTTAGTCTTAGTATATAAAACTTGTATTTCTAAAAGAGATTGAAATGAGGCATCTGTGATATGTATGTACCCAGAGCTAAAATCAAACAAGCAAAATGATATTGCACACAAGGCATCACTAACAAAATAGTATGGTGGTATATCAGTACGTTTCCGAGCACAATTCAAAGTGTTGGTGCTGACCTTTAAAGCCCTAAACGGCCTCGGTCCTGTATACCTGAAGGAGCGTCTCCACCCCATCGTTCAGCCCGGACACTGAGGTCCAGCGCCGAGGGCCTTCTGGCGGTTCCCTCACTGCGAGAAGCAAAGCTACAGGGAACCAGGCAGAGGGCCTTCTCGGTAGTGGCGCCCGCCCTGTGGAACGCCCTCCCAGCAGAGGTTAAAATGGTAAACAACTATCCTACATACAGAAAATACCTGAAGGCAGCCCTGTTTAGGGAAGTTTTTAACTTGTGATTTTGATGTATTTTAATATTTGTTGGAAGCCGCCCAGAGTGGCTGGGGAGACCCGGCCAGATGGGCGGGGTACAAATAAAAAATTATTATTATTATTATTATTATTATATATCTGGTTTTTATATATTAAAAAACCTGACTGGTTTATAAAATACATGTCTGGCTTTACAGGAAGTATCTGATACCACTTGCTCTCTCAGACATTTGCCCTAATCTAATCAATTCTTCAACATGACATTTTTCTGGTTTTGTGTTTGTGTTTTGGATTTATATCCGCTGTGGTGGTGGTTTTATAGCCGAACACACTCCATACAAAATGCAGAGTTTGCGAAGGTGCCACTCTGCTCATGGGCCCCTGGCATTTTTGCTGCTTGCCTAACCCAAATGGAAATAAACAAAGCCAAAGGAGAAGTCATGTGACACCACTGATGTCAGCGCATGGATACCCTAAAACTGGGGACCATAAAGGATGAGGGTAGCCAGCTCTTCTTTATATGCCTTTAGTGAGGGAGGAGATAAATTCATAAAGGATGAATTTACTGATGTTTATCAGTCAAACACCCTTGCTTGATGTCCAACTCATGTGGCAGATTAGGCAATGGGTTGAATGCTGTAGTCTATTTTCTGGGAGGGGGTGAAGTGGTGCATCACCCCCTTTTCCTTCCAGGAAGTGCAGCATCTCAGGGTACCCCAGTAAATGGGTTCTGGGTGGAAGTTCTGTCCTGAAGCCAAGAGGCTTGCAGAAACCTAATAATTCATATTAGAGAATCTTTTCCATCTTAATCTTCCAAAAAGGAACACCTAGGATTGAAAATATGAATGAATACACTTGAAATTCCCCTTTTCTTGCTGATTACTTTGGTTTTCACATTGTTACTTAATCTGCTACAACCTCAAAAATAAAAATAAAAAATCAATACCATCATATTTTACCTTTAGTGACACTGTGCTTCTGTCTATATATCTTCCTGTCAGACAGAAGGATGCAGAAGTGATAAAGGCTGCTGATCTTAGATTAGTATGTTTCACAATGTAGGTATGTTCTACGGAATAACACAAGAGAGACAATCTTCTTACTGAAGGATAGACTCCATTGAATTCTAAATCTGGAAAACAATCACTCAACAGTCTCGGGTGGTGGGCAAGTGTTGGCAGGCTGTAAATTTTGTGCAGGAATAAAGGGAGGCTCTGCAGCTTGTCAAAAAGAGGGCTGCTACGAAGAATATTGGTTAGCAAACTTTATCTAGATTAGATTGCTCTTGTTAATATATATATTACAGCAAATGTCCAAAACTGGTGAATGCTGGAATTCATTTGCAAATGCTTAAAATCCTAGGCAGATTCTTTATAAATCAAATATTTATTGTGGCTGCCAAAAATTATCAGATTAGGCTGAAATCCTATACACTTACTTGGGAGTAAGATCCCCCCGGCCCGGACTTCCCTCAACTTCCTCTTCTGGTTTTTAACATATTAACTTCCCCTGCTTGCTATATTATATCTTCATATTGAGTTCTTTATAGCAAACATTGCTATTCTCTTATCATTTTAACATCCTCTCTATCATTACTGTATTTATTTTGTTAATTGTGTTTACTCAAACCCTGCTAGTGAGTCCATTTCTTTACATTGCTTCTGTAGATACCTCATAAATGCCAATAATGGTGTTGTGTTCAGTTGAGTTGAGTTGGTTCCTAATCTTTTTTAAAGTCTCTATTGTCTTTGTCTCTAAGTCTTTCAGTTAGTTTCGCCATCTCAGCGTATTCCATCAATTTTTCTTGCCATTGTTCTTTCGTTGGTATTTCGTCTCTTTTCCATCTTTGGGCTAGCAATATCCTAGCTGTGGTTGTAGTGTACATAAAAAGTTTCTTCTTCTCTTTTGGCAGATCTTGACCTGAAATGCCTAATCAAAAGCTTCTGGTCTCTTGGCAAAAGTTATCTTAAACATTTTTTTTCATTTCATTATAAATCATCTCCCAATATTTTTTAATTAATTTGCAATTCCTCCACATATGAACAAATGTACCCTCTTCTTCTTTACATTTCCAACACTTATTGGAACATGTTCTGTACATTTTTGCTATTTTTACAGATGTAATATACCATCTAGAAATCATTTTCATATTCTCTTTTAACAATATACAATCAATCAATTTTAAATTGACTTTCCATAATTTTCCCCCAGTCTTCCATTTGTATCTTATGTCCCAAATCTTGTGCCCACTTGATCATTACCGATTTAACCTCTTCATCTTTTGTTTCCCATTCTAATAATAAGCTATATGTTTTCTTCAAAAGTTTAGTATTGTCCTCTATGATTTCTCTTTGAAATCTTGAAATAGTATAACCGAATCCCTTCTTTTAAAATCCTAGGCAGATTCTTTGAATATCCAAAGGTAATTGTGTGTTTCTCTACTTTTCAGATCTGTACCAATGAAATTTATTTACTTATTGCATTTAAACCCCACCTTTCCTCCAAGGAGCTCAAAGTTGTGTGAGTATCTCTGCTCCTACTCTCAACAACCCTGTGAGGTAGGCTGAGAGTGAGTGACTGGCCCAAGGGTTAATTGTATTACTTGCATGTGCCCCTCCCCCCACTTGAGAACATGTTTATCTCCCTAAAGTTGTTCATGGGCATTCAGTATACCACTTGGAAAGACTAATGCCAGTGTACTGGAAGAAGCAAAGATCACCAGTGTTGAAGCAATGATTTTTCAGCATCAACTTTGTTGGACTGGTCATGTTGTGCGGATGCCTGATGATCGTCTTCCAAAGCAACTACAGTGGTCCCTCGACTTACAAAGTACTCGACATCTGAATTTTTCGATTTACAAATGAAAAAAGTGGCCGCATGCCTACGAATTTTTCGACATCTGAATGGAAATCGTTGCCGGTTTTAGATGCGGTTTCCTCGACTTACGAATTTTAGATGCGGTTTTTTCGACTTACGAATTTTTCAGAATATTTTTTCTCCCAATGCATTCCTATGGGAAATCGCTTTTTTCGACTTACAAACTTTTCGACCTACGAGTGTTCATTCGGAACGGATTAAATTCGTAAGTCGAGGGACCACTGTACTCTATTCCAAACTTAAAAATGGAAACCATAATGCTGGTGATCAACAAAAGAGGTTGTATCAAGGCAAACCTACAAAAATGTAGTATAAACACCAACAACTGGGAAACATTGGCCTGTGAGCCCACCAATTGGAGAACAGCCTTTACCCAAGGTGTCATGGGCTTGGAAGACACTCGAACTCAGGACGCAAGGGGGGAACAGGCTAAGAGGAAGGCACACTTGGCAAATCCACACCATGATCAACTCCCGCCCGGAAACCAATGTCCCCACTATGGAAGGACAGGTGGATCCAGAATTGGCCTCCACAGTCACTTACGGACTCAATGTTAAAACCGTGTTTATGGAAGACAATCTTACTCGGCTACGAGTGATCGCCAAAGAAGAAGAAGAATGTCTGAATCCATCAAGGTATAATGAAACAAATATCTCTGAAAGCTGTTTTTGTGTCAACTGGAGGGGGAGACAAAATGACACCCTCCCTCCAGCATAAAGCAAAAGATTAAAAAGAAAAATAAACTTCAAAGATTCTGAATAGTCATTTAAACTACAGATTGCATCATCTGGTACTCCAGAGAGCTGTTTTGCATGTTCCCAACATCAAAATCCCCCCTAAATGCTCATTTTGAAATTATTGTTAAAATGCCGTTTCTAATTTCTTCCAAAATGTATTTTAAATGCTTTCTGGATGCTTTTAAAGTAACTATTTGGCTTTAACAATCAATTATGGCTTCAAAGTACATTTTATAAAGAGGCAGTTGTGTGTGGGGGGGGGATTAAATCAGTAGCTAGACATACGCAGTTGGGCTAGTAAGCAGAAGGAGAGGGGTGGAAGTTTACCAGTATGGTAAAAGCACCAATTCCCAAATCATGTGTCAGGAGAAATAATGAATTTAATAATGAAAGTCTCATGTAAAATGTCTCCTTGCCATGCCTCAATATCTTTTGCTGCTTTTGCCATGGCACAGGTTAGATCGATGTTATTTTAGATGTGGAGTGGGGGAGAGAATGGGAATGTTTCCATGTTTATTATTGAGCATTATTAAGTGTTGCCTAGTGAGACATGCAACAAAATGTTGCAGTGTACTTTCTATTTATCTATCTGTTTAATTTATTTACTTCCTTTTATCCAAGGATCACAGGGCAGTTTACAACATAAAAACACAATATATATATAACATAGTAGCAAAATAATAATAATAATTACCCCCCCCCCATGCACATAAAGTTTCAAAAAGGCCACAGATCGTTTAATTAGCCAAAGGCCTGGAAGAAAAACAATGTTTCTGTCTGGCACCTAAATATATGTAACAAAGGTGCCAGGTGAGGCTCCCTGGGGAGGGCATCCCACAAATGGGGAACCATTGCAGAAAAGACCCATTCCCTTGTTGCCACCCTTCCCATTTCCATGGAAAGTGCTAGTGTTGTAATATACAGATACTGGCTCACATTTGCATGCATAAAAGGGTTAACCTAAGCCCTGAGCTCAGGTTACAGAGTGGGTGTGGCTTGGCAGCACAAGGAGCCTCTGCTCCCTCCCCTTCTCATCATTTTTTTCTTCATGCTTTCTGAAACAAGCAAGCAAGAAGCCATGTGGTCATGGCTTCCTGCCAGTGAACTGACTCTCTCAAAAAGGAGATGTTATAGCCTGCATCTTTGCCAACCCAAATATGACCATGATCCTTTCTGGAAGAAATCCAGATCTATTTCTTTTTTGAGCCGTTTGGAACCCTTTTCATCTTCATTTTACTTCTTACGGATGGAGATTTGTTTGCTGTAACTTGGGGAACCTCTTTGAGTAAAGTATTCACATACTTGCAAATATTTGTCTGTGATTTATTCAAGCCTAAGTATTTACAAAGGGAATATTTGTTTAAAGGTTGAGGAGGGCAGATGTATATCTAACAAAGTTTTAATGTGCTTGGAGTAATCGTCATTGTGCTAACTCTGCTATGAGTGAGTAAAGAATATTTCTTCCAAACCTCTCTCTCCAATAGGCAGAAGCAATTGTGGTGTATGGGGGGGGGGGATGAGGATTTGACTGACTGCCTATTTGGAGGCATACAGATTTCTGCAACCATTGAGTATGTCCCTTTCACTTACCGCACAGAGAATGCTTTCTTCAAAAACTTCATGGAGGCTCTTCTGAATTATTTTGCTACCAAAAGCAAAATCCTACCCTAACCTTATGGGAATGCGCTGGTTTGAGGACTGTTCTGCCTAAATGGGACAGAAGGTGCCTGATCTGGAAATTAATAGCACATGAAACACAGAAGAGAGATTTGCTCATGTGACAAAACTGAAGAGGATGTTCTTCTAATGATTCTTCAGAAACATTTGATGGCTAAACCCCCCGAAGTCTCATTGCCAAAATGAGAGTCTTGCAGTCAATTTGGCTAAGAGTTACTTCCCTGAAACAATCTCATTATTATATGAGTCTCTAATGAAACCCAACATTCTGTTCATGTCTCAAAGCATCTGTCCTCTGCATTGGAAGCATCTAAATGCCTTTTAATATATCTGTAAAAGAACGAATTGTATCTGGCTAAATTGCCAATCAATGTCATGTGGCCAACAGAGGGAGTTAAACTTCAGCATTAATGGCTTGTGGTTCTTCTGTGGTTCATAAAGAAGAAAAAGAAACCCCTCCGTTGTTTTACGCGTGTTTCTTCTTGCCCTTCACAAACAAAGTTTTATGCAGTTAGTATCCTTTCTGGTCATTTCTGTGCTCCTAATCTATTTTAAAACTGTCAGCGTACCAAGAACAGGAAGAATAAACACTGTTTAATTCTGAGCCAGTTCTCGGCTATTCCTGGAAATGTGTGAAACCAACCTGTACCTGTTTTTCCATCTATATATTTCTGGATTCTACACACAATAATTGTATGTATAACACACTTCTTCTGCAGTAGCAGATCTGTGTTTTTCTCAATGCGGAACTGAATCGATGTAGAATCATAATAATAATGCAGTCTGCCATTGGATTCATCAGGTCCTTTTGTTCTATTTCACAGTAGGCAGAATTTAGTGTTGCATTATTAGTAGTAAAACCATGCTGTTCAACAAAAGCCCAAGGATCCCGTTTGGATGATACATCTGATGAATTTTGGTTGGAATAATGAGGTTTTGGATAAACACATTTGGGAAATGTGGGTCTCACCCATCCCTGCATTGCTACTGAGTGTCATCTGAAACAAATTCTGAATGGAGCAGGGTCTGGCAATGGTTTCCTGAGGAGTTAGACAGATACCTCGGTTTAAGAACAGCCCTGTTTACGAACAATTCGGTTTACGAGGCGGGCAGGTGTGGAGGACTCCCTGGTCCTGAATGGGGTAACTGTGCCCCTGAAGGACCAGGTGCACAGCCTGGGAATCATTTTGGACTCACAGCTGTCCATGGCGGCGCAGATCAATTCTGTGTCCAGGGCAGCTATTTACCAGCTCCATCTGGTACACAGGCTGAGACCCTATCTGCCCGCGGACTATCTCGCCAGAGTGGTGCATGCTCTAGTTACCTCTCACTTGGACTACTGCAATGCGCTCTACGTAGGGCTACCTTTGAAGGTGACCCGGAAACTGCAATTAATCCAGAATGCGGCAGCTAGACTGGTGACTGGGAGTGGCCGCCGAGACCACATAACACCGGTCTTGAAAGACCTACATTGGCTCCCAGTATGTTTCCGAGCACAATTCAAAGTGTTGGTGCTGACCTTTAAAGCCCTAAATGGCTTCGGTCCAGTATACCTGAAGGAGTGTCTCCACCCCCATCATTCTGCCCGGACACTGAGGTCCAGTGCCGAGGGCCTTCTGGCGGTTCCCTCATTACGAGAAGCCAAGTTACAGGGAACCAGGCAGAGGGCCTTCTCGGTAGTGGCACCCGCCCTGTAGAATGCCCTCCCTTCAGATGTCAAAGAGAACAACAACTACCAGACCTTTAGAAGACATCTGAAGACAGCCCTGTTTAGGGAGGCTTTTAATGTTTAATAGATTATTGTATTTTAATGTTCTGTTGGAAGCCTCCCAGAGTGGCTGGGGAAACCCAGCCAGATGGGCGGGGTATAAATAATAAACGGCTTTGGTTTAAGAACGGACTTCTGGAACGGATTAAGTTCGTAAACCAAGGTACCACTGTATTCCATTTCAAATACTCCCCACCCCTACCCTGCCTCTGGTAAAAGCAAACAAAAAATTAAAACTGCTTTGGGGGGGGGAGGGGACATAGATCTGCTGAACAAGATGATGCCTTGATGGATTGTGTCTGCATGTGTAGGAACTTTAGAAGCATGTGCTGGAAGTGCCATACTGGATGAGCCTTTGGCTGTCATTTTATGTTTTTCACTCCTAACCTCCCTGCCCTTCCCTCAACTCATTTTATTTCGGCTTTAAGCCCATAGACATAACAACCAAAAACAGAAACAGCACAGTCTGTTTTACAATTGCTAACAGTAAAATATATTAAAAGGGATACTCAATTGAATAAAATATGATAAAAATTAAATTAAAATTTCAAGCTGTATATAACAATCCATTGCGTTTCTTAAGTGTCAGAACTGATGTCAGAAAGTTTGCCATATGTAGGGTTATAATCGAGTCTGAATCTTGCAACAGAAGAGCAAGGTAAGACTCTTCCAAATACCCCGGTAATTTTTGAGTTAATGGAAGTAATAGAGTCTTTTGGGCGGCAGAATACAAGGGGCAGACAAACACTATGTGATGAAGAGATTCAATCGAACGGTTATCACAGGCACATAAGACCGAAATTTGGCCCCTAGAAAATCTATGAAAAAGGACGTTTGAGGGGAATACATTAAACCGTGCTTTAATAAAAGCGAAACGATGACTAGCAATAGAAAGAGTTGATAGATAGGCTGGTACTTGAAGTGGGGGTACAATGCCCAGCCTCCCTGCCCCTTCAAGGGGGCATTTGCAGTGGATAATTGGTAGGTGCGGGATTAGTTAAGCAGGGCACCTTGGCATTTGTGCTATCCTGGCAACTGGGTTTTAGGAACATGCCTTTGCCAAGATAACATATAGTCCCACTCTCATAGAGCAGGATTGTAACCTGCTTTACAGCCATAGAAATTCACAAGGCCATTCATAAAACCATTGAAAGGAGGAATACACTGACCTGTGAAAACGAACAGACCAATAACTTGGATTTATCGATGAGCAAGTATGTGCCACAGGTAGTGGAAAAATGGCTAGCAGTTCAGATATAAGTTGCTATGTGGAGTCATTTATTAAATATTTTTAAAGTTGCAGCTAATCCACAGCTATTTAACTGTAGCACACATGAGATGATCACAAAAGAGTCGCAAGATAAATAGCCTTTGATTGTTTTAATTACAGTTTGATGACCAGTCTGGGCATTTGTACCAATATTTAACCCAAAATTATAGTGCTCCCTTAGCCTCTACAGGAAATTTAGTAGCTTGGAGAGAGTCCAACCCCCCCCCCCCACCAAGTCCTGAATATTAGCCTAAAAGCTTACTTCACACAATCAGGTGTCAGCACCAATGTATCATTTGCCATATTTTCTATCTCTTAGCAAAGTAAGCCAGGGTTTATTTAAATGACACAGGAGAAGCTTCAAAGGTCTGGGGGTTTGCTGGGCCCCCCAAGAGCAGCAAAGAAGCTTCCACCCCCTCACAAAAAAAAAATCACCATTTGCCTTTTGCGGAGAACCTCTCTGAAGTTCACAGGCAAAATCATGCAATAGGTTTGCAGATTTGAGCACCTCACCTCTTTGATGTCAAGGAGAGGGAGTAGTCACCCAGTGCTTATGCTGGAACTGCACTAGCTATTGGTGCCATGCTGAAATTTGTAGCCCGGTTTCTCAAAAGTTTATTATCATGAAAAAAGACGTCTCAATTTTTCAGCCTCGTTCTCAGGGCACTTCAGAATTTCTTTAGAATTTGGGGGGGTGGGGTACGATGGGGGTTGGGCTTAGCTTTGCATTTTGAGGGGTAGCCAAGGGTGAAGTAAAGGTAAAGGTAAAGGACCCCTGGACGGTTAAGTCCAGTCAAAGGCGACTATGGGCAGAGGCGGAGGATGGTGGGGGCGATTGGAGCGCTCCGCCCCCATTGCCACAATCCTGGGGGGTTCCATTGTGGCTGCCCCCCCGCCCGCCCGCACTGGGCGCCCCGCCCCCGCAGGCTGCACACCACACCCCTAGAACATGTGCCACGCCCCTGTGGACAGCGCACCACACCCCCAGAATGCACGCCACGCCCCTGCGTGCAACACGCTCCGCCCCCAGTATGCGTGCCCCACCCCTTTAGGTGGCGCGCCCCACCCCTGGGATGCGTGTCAGCCCCGCCCCTGCCTGCTTCCCGCCCCTAGTGCTGGAGAATTAAGCTCCGCCACTGACTATGGGGCTGCCGCGTTCATTTCGCTTTCAGGCTGAGGGAGCTGGCGTTTGTCCACTGACAGTTTTCCGGGTCATGTGGCCAGCATGACTAAACCGCTTCTGGTGCAACGGAACACTGTGGCATAAGCCTGGCATGGAAACACTAGGGGTGGAGGAAGGGGGTGCGGTAGGGGCGGGCCACCCCATGTGTCACCTCTGAGGGGGGTGACAAAATGCTGGCGGCACTCACCACGGGGCCTGCAATGCGCCCGAGCCACACGTCTCTCCTGGGAACTGTGGTTCATGCCTAGTAGCTCAGTATTTTCTACACTGATGCAACAACCCTCGAGGGCTTTTGACAGGAACCTTTCCCAGCCCTTCCTGAAGGTGCTGGGGACTGAATTGGGTCAGTCTTGCTACTCTAGGCTTCCTTTGTTGGATCTTGGAGCCATTTTCCAACAGGTGTATATTGTAGATTAAAGGGGTGGGGGAGAAAAGAACTGCTTAGCTGACCCATTAAAAGCGATGTTCCCAGATTTTGCCATTGCTAAGCTTCAAAATTAGTCCCACTATGCAAACATCTGTGAGATACTGAAGGGCTATTCAGATTAAGATTATTCTGCACAATGAGCTAAAATGAAGAGCTGATTATGCGTTACATTTTGCAGGTGTTCAAAACATCGGGGTGAGTACCGAAACAAGCCTATGGTGGAGTTGAAAAGAAGCAAATTTTAAATGTAATAAAATACTTTCTCTTGTCAGTGTAAAATTAGATTGCAGGACCAATTTCCTCAAGGAACTACTGTACCCAGAAGATTTTGCAAAATGTGGTACTACTGTAAAAATAAACAGAGCATTCCAAAGGTTGGGGGGATGCAAGCTACTTCCCTATTACGGAAAAATGTTGTGGGAATGGTGCAGGATGGGATCTCAAGGCCCTCATATTACTGTTAGGATTCTTGCTCTGTGTTTGCAGTCATGAGATTGTTGTCCATCACATGACGGTGTATGTTTTCATTCCACAGTGTGGGAAGTGACGGAGACAGGATGTTTTGTGTTACTGTGTTTCATTGTGTGGGACTTTTGTCCTTTGTTTCTTTCTCTTTGCTGTCTGGTGAGAAAGAGGAAGGAGCTAAGTCAGAATGCTCCGAGTATATTACATGTAAATAAAAGTAGATTAGCCAAAATGCTGAGCTATTGAGTCTGTTACACAAACTGCAAATGCTCTGCAGGATCCCTAAGCGTGCTAATGCCTCTTGGTATCAGTCGCTGTGATGTTCGGGCTGGAGAAAGCCTTTGAAGCTCCCGAACGATCGAACAGAAGGGAGAGAACATGCCAGTCGGGTTTTCCATTTGCCCCACCCTTTCCCCAGAAAACCCACTCTTTACCACTGAATTGGAACAAACATCAACCTGTCAAAAACCCGATTGACATTTCCTCTGATTCAGCAGTAAGAAGTGGGTTTTCCCAGAAGAAAGAGGGGGAGAAAGCGGAATTTTGGGTGAGCCCTCAGTTGATAACAAACACTTGACAGCTGGTCTGCCACCAGCATCACAATTGCTCCGTGCTCCTCTCTTCAGCTTCTCCAGGGTAGTAAAGAGCTTTCTTAGAAACAAATAATCTTTTCAATGGAACTTAGTTGCTCATTAACAAAGACACCTAACGAACCAACCTCTCCATTAATGAACTTCTCTATATGTTGTGAGTTATGGGAGAGAGTAGGCAGTATGTCGAGACCTGTTGCGCTGGCAAAGAAAGACTACGCGAAGACAGGATGGATGAACGGGAAGGCGACCTCGAATCCCACACGGGGGTCCCATTTATTGAGAATCTCACACCTTTGTTAATGGTTAACCCCACAGGTACAGCTCAGGGGACCAAATAAGGAAAATTTCAACTTGTTGGTGGCACACAGCGCCATGTAAGGAAATGCTTGTAAACAGTGACATCCCCAAAACTCCCCCCATGACTCCGCCATTGCGTACGTGCTTGTCTTCCATGCTCCCATCACATGCTCCCCTCATGCACCCCTCCCGTGCTCATCTTGTGACTCCTTCAGTATTTTTCCACCATTCCCCTTTGTTCCTTTGTGTTCCTGACCCGTGTCTGCCATCCTGACGTTACAGTGCAGCGTGGCGTGCCAGCGCTACACTTCCAGTCTCGGCAGGATTGACATGGCGCGCCAGCGCCAATCCAGCATAATTCCTACAGAGACCCTTCTAACTCCTGGATCCAGGAAGTGTTGAAATATAAGCCAGGCTAGCTTCCTGGTGAGGTGATAGACTAGGAAATGGGTCATTAAGGGAACTAAGGAAGTGGATCTGTGCCAGATGAAAAACTGGGTGGGCCCCCTTCCCTCAAGTGGCTGGCAGTTAGAAAGACAAAAGGCCAGAGTTCAGAGATGAGTGATGTGAGCTGGAAGCAAGAAGAAAAGCTGGAGACTAGGAAGCCAGAGAGAGTCAGAGTGATTCTTGATTTCTGCTGGAATCCAGAGTTGCTGTCTTCAATTACGGCGGCCACATGAAGCAAAATAGTGTGGCTTAGGGCCGTTCCGGTGTCGCAGTCGGCAGCACACAAAAGCGAGCATGGGCGCAAGCAGCCAGCCGGATCTGAGCTCCATTTAGGAAGGTGATTTCAGCTCCTATGGCAAGGAGAAAGGGGAGCCGAAGTCCAAGGTCCGAAGTCCGCTGATTCAAAGAAGAATCAGCTGGACGGTGAGCAGGAGCAAGAGGGAGAGCTCCGGCCGCGCGGCCGCTTAAATGCAGCGGTCCCCGCACCTGGAGCGACCTGATTGGTCGCTCAGGGGAGTGACGCAGCCGGAATTCCCCCAATGGCTCAGGGGATGGGCAGCCATCCCCCGAGCACAAGAAGGGGCCGTGTCTCCCGCAACCCCATTTCCTTCTTATGGATGGAAATGGCTTTGTGCCTACAGGGGAAACAAGGCCCTCTTGGTGTGTTAATGTTGTGAGCCTCTCCATCATAGGCTCAGGTTGTATGTAAATAAACCATATATCATAAAGACACCACCAGTATCCATGGAGCCACATTCCAAGGGGAGACACGAATCCTGAAACCCCTGGAATCTCACACCGCTCACTGAAAAATTGCCCACATGTGGTGGGTTTGTGGGAAGGCTAAGATCTTTTGGGAATCAATATATAACGAACTAAAGAAAATGTTAAAGTATACATTCCCAAAAACCCCAGAAGCGTTTCTGCTGGGATTGGTAGGTGAGGAGATTGCAAAAAGTGATCAAAGATTATTTTTATATGCTACTACCGCTGCCAGAATCTTATGGGCTTCAAAAATGGAAATCAACAGATATACCAACTATGGATGAATGGAGATTAAAATTGACAGAGTATCTTGAGCTAGCAAAATTAACTGGAAGAATTAGAAATCAAAGAGACCAAAAGTTTCAATCAGATTGGAGTAAATTTATTGAATATTTAAAAAATTATTGTAAAGATATGAATACATTCACAGGCTTAAATGCAATACTTGCAATGTAATGATTAGAGTCTATATAGCTAATACGTAAAGTACATAAAACAATTCTGTATAAAAGGAAGTGAAAGAATGATGAGAAAGATGAAAACCAGAGCGGGAAAGGAGTCAAGTCACAATACTCGGTGGAGTATATGTATATGTAGTGACCTTATCAGAATGGTATGTGAAGTGTTTTGTTGTAATATATTGAAAACAGAATAAAAAGATATTGGAAGGGGGGGGGGGGGAAGAAAAATTTCTGCCACCACTCCACAATCAGGTTATTTTCTTTTACCCTCACAAATTGCAGGAGGGAAAACTGCTTGGAACAAAATTCAAAAATTCCAGACTGCTTCAGTTCAGTCTCGATGTTCTGCAGTATGAAATTTTGCTCCATGTAGTTTTTATTAAGGAATACAGACTCCCTCTGCCCCACTGCTTTATAAAGAGTTCTTCAGAACTTTGGCAAACCTATCAATATGCAGCTGTATTTGTACTTGGCATTTTTTCCTACAGCTGCAACCCTTTGTTTTCATGAGGACATTATATTCCCTCCTGAAGTAGGTCTCCTCCTCCTCCTCTTCCAGTGGTTTTAGGATGAGTACTAGATAAACAAGAAATTTAACCATGGCTGGCATCATTAGAAACCTTATTTGTATGTTTATTTTTGATGTGTTTGCAAATTTCAGAGATTATTACCTGCAGAAATCATCGTTGGTTTGGGATACATGCAGAGACAAGACTCTTTTTTCGTTTTAAGATATAACTGAAATATGCAAATATGAAGCAATATGTGAAAAATGCCAAATGTCATGGAGAGAAAGTGAAGCGACTAAGATTGCATACCTACATTGTAGAATTGTACAATTTATGCAGGGCAGTAAAAGGGGGGATATTGAGATCCCTTTGTAGCAAGTGTCTTTATTACCTGTAATTTCTGCATAAATGAGATTAGATGCCTGAAATAGATTTTTAATGCGAGTTTCCTTTTGCAAAAGATTGCAACACCCCCCCCCAAAAAAAAAAAACACCAGAAAAAATTATTTTGGGAATGTTCATTTATGCCTTTTTCTTCAGAAACAGATGTGGTATCATGATGCATCAAGTGAAGAGATGGTCATCTCCACACACACCCTGATTGCTTGCTAATGCAAATTGACAATTAAGCTGATTTTTCTATAGCTAGCTAAAGATGCTTGCTCCATCACTTTTGATAGTTAACAGTTGTTTCCTCAATTAGCACCGAGGCTATTGAACTAATAACCATCCAAACAGCAGAGGCAAGGCTGGAGAAATTATTGAGCAATGGAGCTGGTGAAAGGGGAAACAATCTGAATTTTATACCTGGGATAACTCAGTCGGTAGAGCATGAGATCTTAAATCTGAGGGTTATGGGTTTGAGCCCCACACTGGGCAAAAGAGACTAAATCTGCATTTCAGCCCACATGTGAAAGCATGTGAAAAACAGTAGTTTTTTCGTGGGGTGGTTCCCCCACCACAGTGAAGCATCCCAAGTCCTTTCTGCTGCTCAGACTGCCGCTTAGCTTCTGATTGTTCATTCACCTCAGCTTCTGTTTTATCAGTGGGCTATTGGTGGGGTTGGGTACAACTCACTTAAAAAAAAAACACCCCAAAGCTAGCTCCCTGTTTTGTGAAAGTCTGGCATATCTGAAAATTTGTATCTCAAAAAGAATAGAGTTGGATGGATGCACAGGTAAAGAAATATAATAATAATAATAATAATAATAATAATAATAATAATAATAATAATAATAATAATAATAATTTATTACCAGACTTCTCATTTTATTTTTTAAAACCTCCATTACTTTGTGAAAGTATGGTATATCAGGAAGATTGTGTTTGAATGGCTTAAAAAAGAAAGAAAGATACAACCAGAGAAGTACCTGCATGCATGTGCACTGATGCACACTACTGATAAAGCACATGCCAAGTCATGCATATGGATTGCAGCGATATAGCTGCTGATCCAACCAGAGGTCAGGGGCACACTTTAGTCTTTCACATTTCATCGGCACCTTGTGCGAGTCCAAAATTCATGTGGGGATGTTGTGGATAGCAGGAGAATCATAGAATCATAGAATCATAGAATCATAGAGTTGGAAGAGACCACAAGGGCCATCCAGTCCAACCCCCCTGCCAAGCAGGAAACACCATCAAAGCATTCCTGACAGGTGGCTGTCAAGCTTCTGCTTAAAGACCTCCAAAGAAGGAGACTCCACCACACTCCTTGGCAGCAAATTCCACTGTCGAACAGCTCTTACTGTCAAGAAATTCTTCCTCATGTTTAGGTGGAATCTTCTTTCTTGTAGTTTGAATCCATTGCTCCGTGTCCGCTTCTCTGGAGCAGCAGAAAACAACCTTTCTCCCTCCTCTATATGGCATCCTTTTATATATTTGAACATGGCTAGGAGAGGATATATTGATTAAATATTATCCCTCCTCACTCACGCTAGTGAGCAAGTAGCAGAGCACATTCCGTTGCACATTGCCGGAAGCAAGTTGATGGATTCGTTAGAATCATTTGAGTTGAGCTATCCAGTCTGGCTTGTCCAGATTGGACAGTTCCTGGTAAATTTTCCCTTTAGTTCCCTCTTAAAAACAGTAATGACACGACAGTCTTCTTTTAAAAGCAATGATAAAGTTTACTTACATTCAGTTCACGGTATTGTCCTGAAGGCAGGCTTTAGCTTGTAGTTACAGTTAGAGTTGTAGAGAAAAGAGGTCTGAGCTAGACCTCAGACTTTCTACCTTGTGGCTTCCATCCTCTGTAAGGGCGAGTCATGTGCTGCTGGCTAAAAGCCAGCAGAGAGTCCAAAAGGTGAAAATGGGAAAAGGCCAAAAAGAGCCAGAAGAGAGGAAGATGGTTGCGTGGCTAGCCCTTTTATAGGGTCTGCTAGGGCCACGCCCATCTAGCTGGTCACACACAGGGGGAGGATGCTCCAGAGCAGGTGTGACAGGAAGTCCTCCCTGTCTGGAGCAACATTCCCCTGTGTATGCACTCTAGGAAACAGGAAATGTTGTATTTGACTGCTACACTGATGATGCATCCCACAAAGCGTGTTCTCCTTCATGGAAAGCATGTGTTGCGGTGGGGGCCAGCAAGTCACCCCTCTGGTGCTGGGCGGGATCGTATGGATGGCCACTGTTGTGATTGGACCCTGGGTGTTTTTGGGGAGAATTGTATGTTGCAATTTATTGATGGACAGCCCAGCGGATATATATTGATGGGTTTGCAACGTGATCCCCCTCTTGGCTGCGTGCTTCTGATCACCCTCCCTCCCTCCCTATATTTTAGGCCTCTGCGTTGACATTGCTATGCCTGTCATGGGGTCATCTGCTTTTGGGGCAGGGGCCTGGTAGGAATTTTTCCATTTGGCTGATTGGCTGGTGCCATCTGGTTTTCGCCTACTGCGTAGCAATTAGTCACAACTTGTAAGGTTGGCGGTTAGGCATTGGTTATTATGTTGGTT
Source organism: Darevskia mixta (assembly GCA_034641385.1). NCBI lineage: Eukaryota > Metazoa > Chordata > Lepidosauria > Squamata > Lacertidae > Darevskia > Darevskia mixta. Next base: position 365,262 of record JAWWNH010000242.1, read on the forward strand.
GGAAGAAGGGTTATGATTGATTGCATCTGCCCCTCCAATTGATGCTGGTGTTAGGGGAATTCCGTTAAAGGAATCCAGGGGCTCGATGCTTTTTGTCTGAACCCCCGGTCGAGGGCTAGGGCTGTGCAAGAGCCCTGGGAGCCTGAGGGGAGAGGGGAGGGTCAGACCACCCGGCTCCCTTTATCTCTCCAGAGGGTTTTCCCCTTACTGACGGTCATCAGTTCTGTCCCCTGTGGGACAGATAGTCTTAACCAATGCCTAAGCAACCACTCACATTATTTGTATTTTAATAAAGTCGTGGCCAAAATCATACCAAAACTAAAATTCTGACTGATGTGTGAATTATTTGAGGGGTGGTTTGGGGACCTCGACACGCAATTTGGTGCCCCCTCGCTGTTCGCCTTCTGTCCTGCATGTGTACAATGTCATAGTTGTGGTTCCCCAGTGTGGGGGAACCGGCTCTGCTGCCCTAAATCTGCCCCTGAAGCAGTGTAGTGGGCAGGAACGGACAAGCACAAAGTGATGTGCATGCAGCATAAAAGGAAGTCTGGACGAGCCCTTAGAATTAGATCCAGGTGAATTTTTATCTCTTAACAGAGAGGAATGGTAGTACCCACCCCTAGCTCCTTGTAGGATGAGCAAAGTGAGGTCTTTGGTTTCGCCCATCTGTTTGGCATTTGGAACTTTCCTTTATCAAGCAGCACTGACCTCTAAAACAAGGCTTCTTAAACATTATCTTTTACTAAGGAAGAAAAATATCTCGAGAAAACAAAAATGAAATAGCGTTTGAGGATATGTTTGGGCTTATTCCATGATTTTTTTTTATCTTAATTGTTCTAAAAATTTAATGAATATTAAAATCCACTCTAAGGCTATTTTCTTCCCTCTTTTTAAAAACACACACACACACACCTCAGAATGAGTAATAAAAGCCTGCATTCCAGCAAAAAGAGCAATTAATGTCAAGAGGTTTTCAATGCAATGAACAAGAATTTACATCAGTGAGTCACATTGATTATTATAGTTCGGGTAGGTTAATTGGACTGTAATTTTGTCTCTTTTATGCATGTGATTTCAACAGAGTGCAATTGTTCAGGAGGTGTTGCTCAACAAATAATCCCAGCACAAGCTTCAAAAGGGGGGAAATGAAGACACACATGTGGAGCAAGCAAGCAATCAGCAAATGGTCAAACCAAAAACAGCCAGATCATACTGTTCCAGAAAGAAAGGCTCCTTTCAGCAAGAGGGAAAAGAAAGAATATTTTTTTATTTTATTTTTTGTAAAGAGCCTTGTTGTTTTATAGCATGCTATCAGCATGAAATGCTGAAGCCAGGATTCATCCTGTCGTGAATTGGGAAATGAAAATTCCATTCCTTAACACACTGACAGTTATTTTCTGGTTTTCCACAGTGGCTATTAAAACTTTGGTAAATGGCCACAACCCCTCTAGTTTTCCAGCGTTTAGTAGGGATGCCTCAATACAGGGAGAGCAGACATGGTGCCCTCTCATTAGCTCTGGCCAGTATGGCCAATGGTCAAAGATGATGGGGACTGTAGTCTAGTAACAACTAGAGGGCGACACATTAATGTTGGAATATTCCAGAAGAAACTTGAAAATGGTCTTGAACAAGTTGCTAGGCAACGGAAAATTTCCCCAGAAAGGTCCAGATCCGTCAGCTTTTTAATAAGATTGTCCGGGAGGATGGTATTGAAAGCCGAGCTATAATCAATAAACAACATTCTGACATAATTCCCTGGTCTCTCTCTCTCTCTCTCTCTCTCTCTCTCTCTGTGTGTGTGTGTGTGTACACGCACGCATCACCCTTAACAAACCCCGTTTATTGGGGCACAATTTTCTAATTTTTCTCGGGTGCCTAAATGCCTCAGGCTGGTCCTGGGTGAGGGTGGCCAATGATATCCTTAACCCTGGAATGACGGATCTCACATGGCTTAATTGACCCCCACAACATGGTTCCTTCGACCATACATTGGTGAAGTAGTGTGGGAAGAATTTGCTCCTGTGCAGATTCCAGTAAATTATAGCCTGACCGCAAATACGGTAATATTATATATGCTTTCCAAATATATGCTTTGCAAATTACACTTTTTGGTGTACACCTCCTATGTTCTAATCATAGACCTAAAGGTGCAAGGTGTGAATGTAACAATACATGTCTGGGGACTTAATAATGGTGCACTTTAAAGACAGCTAGGATTGGCGTACTTCTCTTTCAAATGTACACCCTTTGCTGGAATATGTGTGAAAATTCCAAATGTATGTGTGGAAGGAATGCGATGAATGGTGCTCTCTATGGTGGTTCTAAAGTTCTTTTTTTAAAAAAAATTATTTAATCATTTTTTCAATATAAACATCAACCACAAAAAACACAAACAGTAAAAACCATAATAACACAGTTTGACAATTCCGATTTAAATACACTGATATACCTATGACTAGACCCTTCTTCTTCCTTTTTAAACACTATTTCCCCACCTCTCACACCTCCCTCTATCTCCCACCACTGTCCGCCTTATCACTTAAATATTCATTCCAGATTTCTTCATATTTTTCCATTCTTATTTTGCGACGACATGCAATTCATTCGTATGTAGCTAATCTGTCCATATTATCAATCCATGTGCTCAGTGGAATCTTCTTGCGGCTCTTCCAATTCATCAAAACAAGTTTTTTGCTTCTAATATAGCACGGTACATCCATTTTTTTTGACCCCCTGAAATGTGAGGAAGGAATGCGATGAATGGTGCTCTCTATGGTGGTTCTAAAGTTCATTACTATTGTATGGACAAATCAATGAATGAACAGGTGCAGACAAATGACTCACCTTTGTGTTTTACACTCACACACATATACAGATAATCTATGAGTGGCTGTAGTAACAACAGTAGTTCCTAATAATTGTATTTATATTCCTGTGGGGGGGGGATAATTATGGCCCCGACGGAGTGCTTTGTAAGCTGGTAATGATAAGTACCTTGGTTTTGTTTGTTTTGCAGTTGTTAGATCAATGCTCTTAAGGTAGAAGAGTTTTCACAAAACAGTAAAACGATGTGTAATTACAATCTACTCGCTAGTTCAAAGTTCTGCACATCTTTAAAGTAATATTGAGAGAACCTGAACCAGCATTTTTGCAATCTAGGTGTAGCTAAACAAATTATTACAGTTCCATCTTTAGCCTTTGTGGGTGAGAAGCGCATTTTTTAAATAGATAATGTGGATGTAAGTTGTAAAGAGTTGGCAGGGAGATGCATTAAATGGGCAGGGTTTTTCTTGTCTAACATATTTGTGTTGCTCGTAATGGATGGCACTTTTCTCTTTGTAGAAGAAGGTTTAATTATCATGCTTACATGCACACTGTTGTTTGCTATTGGTGCTCAGGCTCATCATATTGTCTGCCTGCCACATATCATTTAGTAAATGCAACCAGAAGGAGTATTCCGTCCTAAATGAACAAGACAGAATAGTTTAACTGGAACAATTTTAGCCTCTTGCCAGCAGTTGTGTATGAAGTATCTACCCATATAACATTAGTGCTGGCACCTGTTTTTCTCTGCCAGTTTATAGAAAACATTTCACATGTGGAATAAATTAACGTTCTAGCATTGTACTGAGTATCTTTATGTACAGAAGCCTTCATAGCTTGTAGTGGCCAGTTCTGATAGCCACCACAGGTACCCATAGGTAAGAGGGGTATTTTCTCACCCTTACCCTGCTTCATTCGGTGAGCAAGAATAATGTCTACTTCTTGTTCTTTGGCGATCATTTGTAGCTGAGTAAGATTGTCTTCCATGAACACGGTCTTAACAGTGAGTCCATAAGTGACTGTGGAGGCCAATTCTGGATCCACATGTCTTTCCACAGTGGGAACATAGGTTTTCGGGCAGGAGTTGATAATGGTGAGAACTTGCCAAGCATGCCTTCCTCTTAGGTAGCGTGTTTCTCCCTTTCATCTTGAGTTTGAGAGTCTTCAAAGCCCATGACACCGTTGGTAAAGGCTGTTCACTTGCAGTATCTCCAAATCTGGGAGAGTTGTGTACAGCTGTTAACCAAATGAAAAACAACAGAGCCAGCAGACCTGATGGGATACCTGCTGAAGTCGTCAAAGTGGGCAGAATTGAACTTACACAACAACTTCACAAGCTCATCAAAAACATCTGGGAAAGAGAGGAGATTCCAGCAGACTTTAGGGATGTCAAAATTCTCAATCTCTTTAAAAAAGGTGACAGAATGGATTGCGGAAACTATCGAGGCATCTCTTTATTAGCTGCAGCTGGCAAAATTTTTGCAAGGATCTTAGCAAGCCATCTCTTAACAATATCCAAGGCTACCCTTCCTGAATCCCAAAATAGTTTTAGACCTTCTAGGGTGACAGTGGACATGATTTTCACCACCTGACAGCTTCAAGAAAAATGCAGAGAGCATGTCTGCTACCCGCTCAACCTCAGTTGTGTTTTTTTTTAATAGAATGGAGCAATGAAGTTGCCGCCTAGTTGTTTTCATTCCTTGTCCTCTTTGGTATTGATTGTTTGACTCTCCCCTCCCCAAGGGCACCCAACATCAAATCGCAAACTTTGTTCTTCATAACAACAAAATGAAATGGTGAGTGGAACAGGATGTGTTCTGCCTAGGAAAGATCACATCTGCAGCACCACCCTAAGCAAATGTCAGAAGCGATCTAGGCTTCCAGTGACAAAGCTGGTTCAAGTAGTACACCTCTCCCCCAGTCAGTGCCGGATTTATGTATAAGCTAAACAAGCTATGGGGACCCAGGTGGCTCTGTGGGTTAAACCACAGAGCCTAGGGCTTGCTGATCAGAAGGTCGGCGGTTCGAATCCCTGTGACGGGGTGAGCTCCCGTTGCTCGGTCCCAGCTCCTGCCCACCTAGCAGTTCGAAAGCACGTCAAAGTCAAGTAGATAAATAGGAACCGCTCTGGCGGGAAGGTAAACAGCGTTTCCGTGTGCTGCTCTGGTTCGCCAGAAGCGGCTTTGTCCTGCTGGCCACATGACCCGGAAGCTGTACGCCGGCTCTCGGCCAATAAAGCGAGATGAGCGCCACAACCCCAGCCCTGAATAGCTAGGAGTCGATCGATGTTATTGAAATTCCCATTGGGCCGGAATTGTTTAAATTGTTGTTTCTTTGTACATTGTTTTTATGTGATGGGCCAATGGCCGTAATAAAGATACCATACCATACCATACCATACCATACCACAACCCCAGAGTTGGACACGACTGGACCTAATGGTCAGGGGTCCCTTTACCTTTACCTAAACAAGCTATAGCTTAGGGCCCCACTCTCTTGGGGGGGGGCAAAAAAACTGAAGGAAAAAAACTGGATGTACTTTGATAAAATGCATATTTTGTGCAAATGGCTTTAGATACCTATTAGGTCCATAACCATATAGCATATATCCAACACAAAAAACAGCGACAATTTGTTGTTGACAAAGGACAGCTGGACATATAAAGGGCCCCATTACCTTCAGTAGCTTAGGGCCTCATCAAACCTAAATCCAGCCCTGCCCCCATTATACAAACCTGATCCTTTAGTGCTCTCCAGAACAGGTTGAACCCCCTCTTTCTGAGAGTCAACCAACTAGGCACCGTGCATTGTATAGTATGTCTGAATTAGTGCTACTGAAGGTTTTGCATCAGCAGGGAGCAAACAACAAATTATTTTTGCAAGCAATTGATGAAAGAAGAGGGAACAATTAGCATTAGATTTGGGGGGGGGGGTTGAGAAATTTTCAGATCATATTGACTCTTAATTGTTTTACCCATAAGTTGAATCTAATTTAAAGATGTATTCAATTATCCATGTACATTATCATTTTTTTTCTCTCTCAAAGGGGGGAGGGGAACATTTGCTAGTTAGGCAATAGAGATGTAATTGCTGAAATAGACAGAATGGCAAATAGAAATCCATGAAGGTTCTGTTCATTTCCCGTGACTTTAAATCACAGCACTAATTTGCTGATTAGTTGTGAATTATAATTCCAATTAGATAAACTAAAAAGCAACCTATAGCTCTGCAAATGGCTTGATAAAAATAGCCGAGCAGAATTTTTGCACTAACTAAAACTTTGGTTTAAATCCTGAGAGCCAAATAATTACATGGTGGGGTGAGAACTGGGGGAAATGGTCACTAAGTCTCCTCTTCTGCACCGCAGGATCAATCTCCTATCAATCTTTCCCCCATCGATCCATGTAGTGGGCCTAGTTCACACAGGCAGGTTGACTGCAGAATCAAGCGCTGGACTGTGTGAATGGAATCAGTGGAATGGAATCAAATCCAAGGCTCAGAGTTGATTTAGGAGAATTCAGGCAGCTCCCTGACTAGGATGAGAGTGAGAGATGGGCAAGGCAGTGTTGTAGGTAATGAAAAAGGGATGCTTGTTTTCTGCGCTTCCCTCATTGCTTTGTCTTGTTTAGGACAAACAAGATGAATTTTAACAGGGAGAAATGTAAAGTACTACACTTGGGCAAAAAAAATGAAAGGCACAAATACACCTGGCTTGAGAGCAGTACATGTGAAAAGGATCTAGGAGTCTTGGTAGACCACAAACTTGACATGAGTCAACAGTGTGATGCAGCAGCTAAAAAGGCCAATGCAATTCTGGGCTGCATCAATAGGAGTATAGCAAGGGAATAATAATAATAATAATAATAATAATAATAATAATAATAATAATAATAATTTATTATTTATACCCCGCCCATCTGGCCGGGTCTCCCCAGCCACTCTGGGCGGCTTCCAACAAACATTAAAATACATACACATGTCACAGATTAAAAACTTCCCTGAACAGGGCTGTCTTCAGGCATTTTCTGAATGTCAGATAGTTGTTAATACCTTTGACTTCTGATGGGAGGGCGTTCCACAGGGCGGGAACCACTACTGAGAAGGCCCTCTGCCTGGTTCCCTGTAGCTTTGCTTCTCGCAATGAGGGAACCGCCAGAAGGCCCTCGGCACTGGATCTCAGTGTCCGGGCTGAACGGTGGGGGTGGAGACGCTCCTTCAGGTATACAGGACCGAGGCCGTTTAGGGCTTTAAAGGTCAGCACCAACACTTTGAATTGTGCTCGGAAACGTACTGGGAGCCAATGTAGTTCTCTCAGGACCGGTGTTATGTGGTCCCAGCAGCCACTCCCAGTCACCAGTCTAGCTGCCGCATTCTGGATTAATTGCAGTTTCCGGGTCACCTTCAAAGGTAGCCCCACGTAGAGCACATTGCAGTAGTCCAAGCGGGAGATAACTAGAGCATGCACCACTCTGGCGAGACAGTCTGCGGGCAGGTAGGGTCTCAGCCTGCGTACTAGATGGAGCTGGTAGACAGCTGCCCTGGACACAGAATTAACCTGCGCTTCCATGGACAGCTGTGAGTCCAAAATGACTCCCAGGCTGCGCACCTGGTCCTACAGGGGCACAATTACCCCATTCAGGACCAGGGAATCCCCCACACCTGCCCGCCCCCTGTCCCCCAAAAACAGTACTTCTGTCTTGTCAGGAAGTAATAGTACCTTGTCAGTGGAATTTGCTGCCAAGGAGTGTGGTGGAGTCTCCTTCTTTGGAGGTCTTTAAGCAGAGGCTTGACAGCCACCTGTCAGGAATGCTTTGATGGTGTTTCCTGCTTGGCAGGGGGTTGGACTGGATGGCCCTTGTGGTCTCTTCCAACTCTATGATTCTATGATTCTAGGACAGAACTGGTTTACGAACAGTAACAGCCTCAATAATGGATAGGAGGAAGAGAACAAGAGTCGCCAATCTCCTTACTAGGGCTGAGTCAAATGGACAAGGACCATTTCTCAGCCATTCCACCTGCCTTGAGATTACCTGTTTTGTTTTGACACTATTTCAGACCAAAAAGCAGAAGAAAAAGATTTAGGAGAGATTTGGAGCAATCACCATTTTTGGTTTCTGAAGTGCTTTTTGAATTTTGGAAGTTCAAAATGGCTGTCACCCTAAAAATGGCTGTCTCCTTCCCTGCTGAATGAGGGCCACCATTATAGTGGGTAGCAGTTGAATTTCTACGGAGAAACACACGGTGAATACTTTCCCACAGCTTATTTCACCCAACAGCAGTCATGTTAAATATCCCACCAAAGAAATAGCAGCTATTGAGGCAGTCTTGTTAAAAATATAGCCATAGTGTGCCATTCCATGCAACGCTAAACTTAATCTTGAACTAGTGGGGCGGGGGGAGGACATTGGATTTGTAAAGAAAAAAATCTTAAGAATGTCTTCCAAAAGCACACACACCCAAATTGCTTCATTCAAAGACATGCCATGTCATTTGGGGTAGGAGGGGGAGAATGCACGTTTGACTGCTGCTTCAACAAATTAAGCTGAGGAGGAATCCTTGAAATTTCCCATGTGATTTGGTTTGCTATTTATTTGAAAACAAATCATGTCTTCCAGAAGACCCAGACATACACTGAAGAGTTCCACTTTCCAGCAGCAGGCTTGGCAAGTGTCATATGCAAGTTGAGCAGGATGTGACAGGCAGAGGACTTTTGCATTAGAAGTATTATGCAATTGAGATCATAGAGCCTCCAAATACATCTCTCCATTTCTCTGCTTAGCATTATTTATCCTTGGCAGCTAATTGTTCCTTCTTCTAATCCCGGGGGTGGGGGATAGCAGATAAAGAAGAGATAAGATAAGCATAGGTAGACTTTCTCCTAGGTATCATGTCAGAGGAAATAAAAAGAATGGTCAGACCGATATTTATGTATGCGACTACGGCGGGAAGGTTACTGATTGCCAAAAATTGGAAAAGCAGCAGCGTCCCAACTAAAACAGACTGGCTATCTAAAATGATGGAATACTTCTATATTGCCAAACTAACAGGGAGGATAAGAGGAGATATGGTACAAAAAATGAATAAGGAGTGGGCTATCTTTAAGGAATACATCAAAATTTATGTGGAAAAAGTAGAATTTCTGACAGATATTGAGTGAATCCAGAAAATGATTAGAGTGAAAGGAGAGTAAAGTCAAGATAGAAGAAGAGACTAAAGAAATAATGAAATACGTTTAAGCTAGTTGGAAAAATAAAGTAGCGTAACAAGTACAGCTGGAAGTCAAGTCACTTGGTGGGTGTCCATGTGGGGTAGCTGTGTAGGTATGCCGATATGTATAGTATAGGTAGGTATTATATAGAGTAATGTAGGTATGTTTTTTGTTATGAAAATAAGGTAGTGTGTTGTGTATGTGTATTGTGTAAATGTACCAGTAAATGTATGTGTTTTATATGCTAATAAAATGAAGGGGGGGGGAAGGATAAACATAGGTAGAGGATGGGAAATTGCAGCAAGTATCTGTGACTGCACCCAACACCCAACACCCCACCTCCACCTTTATCCAGGAGAACTTTCAGAATTTCCAGAAGTCGGAGCATGGGTTACATGTGGTTCATTTTCACATTCTAATATGTAACCAGGATCTAGGAAGCCCCAGGAAAAGCGACCTTCTCTAAGGTTAAATCTTCTATCTGTAAAATGGGGATAAAATAACGTTGCTCTACCTTTCAGTTAAAATGCATTATAGTATTATAATAATCATGCTGAAAAAATGTCAACAACTTAGGCTTGCCTCAAAGTGTTCTTGCAGAATAAGGTAAGAGGGAACTTTAAGGACACGATGCAAAAATTCACCACCTGTTCTTCCTCCTGTTGCTGTAAAAGATATGACAGGAGAGTACAAAGAACTGTTACAGCCTGTTCTGTTTGCAAGATGCACAAACACCAAGACAGGTTTTCTTTCTCCATTGCTAAACCCACAAAACTCAGCACAACTACACTAAGCTAACAGCTTGATCCTGCAAAATATCTCACATAGGCACATCCTAGCACCACATAACCCTTGTTGGCATTCTGAAGCGTTTGGTCCCCCCTCCGCAAAGTATGCCACACAAAGAATGCCATGCTCATATTCCCACAGGGCTAACCACATTGCACAATAAGATAGCAATGAGTCCTGAGGCACCTTAAAGACTAAGAAATGTAGCGTATGCTTTGTGTCTTACTTGCCCTAAGACCAGGAGTACAGTTTACCCTTGGTGACCGAGATGGGGCTTCTCACTACCAGCAGGTGTAAGGTAGATTTTGCCTCCACCCTACCCCATGGCAAACCTTTTCTCATATGACTGGTTTTTAACAGTTTATATCACCCCTTCTGACAAATGTCTTATGTGTTCAGAAGAAGGCATAAAAGTATATATCAGGGTTCCAGGGCTGCCCCCCTTCGCTGGCCGTTCGAAGAATGAGTCTGAGCTATAAAGCTTAAATGCTTTAATCTAGGCTAATTACTTTACAATGCAGAGCACGTCGTAAACATGTCTCATCCATCACTCTCAGAATCCGGAAGTGCGCCACTCCGATTTTGGCGGCAGCTACACCATTTGGGGAAGCGGAAGAACCGTCTGCCTCTCCTTCCCTTCCCCCTCCTATCCTCCCTCTGCACGTTGCAAGGTCTTTGCCTGCTTCTCTCAACCCCTTGCAACACTTCCGTTTCTCCGCTACTGCTGCTACTGGAAGAGGAATCCGTTGTCAGAATTGGCATTTGCTCTCTATAAGCGCTCAACGCTGGTCTGGAAGGGGGGGGGAAGCCCCCTGACAGTATACATAAGAAGAAAACCCGCATCCACAGGCATCTGTTTGAAAGCTGCTCTGTTGTTGTTTTTATCTATATGCCGATAGTTTCGTTCAAGTGGAATCCATCCCTTTTTGCACAAGCCCAGCTTGTCCCAAATTATTCCCTAAAATGCCTAAGAAATCCAAAACCCCTCCTTCCTCCTCGTCCTGAGAACAAAACACATTACAGACAATATGAGCTTGTTCTGTATTTTATACCCTAAATCATATTTTTTTTTTAAAAAAAGCTATGTTTGGAACTTCATAATTGTACCAACAATCTCTTTTCCCCCTTTAAATACATGTGCAATTTGTCATAATAAGAATATTTTGCTTCCACGTCAAATCAGGTGTCATCCTGTCACCACACGTCTACAGTCATTATATACAGGTAATTTCATGAAGGTTGGGGTTTGACACTGCAACAAGGCACGAGATCTCACTTAACTGTCCTCTGTAGATGTAATTAAGTGCCTCCAAATGTTTTGCTTAATTGCATTCCTTAATGTTCTGAGTAATGGTTTGCTCTTTTCCTTCGTTACGAATTGCATTCATAGCTTCCAGTAATCCCATTTATCATTGCAATTTGCTTAGCTTGAAATGTGCTCTGTTAATTAGTTCTTTTCAAGTCTTTTAAAAGAAATGTTGGAAGATCATTAATTCTAGATGGGCGATTTATTACTGCTTAAGAGAATTACATATTGCAGCCTGTTCTTTTCTAAACCCCTTTCAATGTTGCCCTTTGTAAAAAATTTATCTCACATGATCACCTTTCTCGAGACTGCCCCAGAGAGTGTCACTCTAATTTTTTAAGCTGTGCTTCCATGCACTATGTGATGAACCCCAACAAAAGAGCACTTGCAAGACATTGTCTTTGCAAACTGTTAGTCCAAAATGAGTTTGCAAAGCTGCATATATTAGCAAAATGAGCTCTTTCTGGAATGCATTGGTAAATAACACGATCATAATGGAATGCAGTACCAAGAAACACTGCAAGACAAATAGTGGAAGATTTCTGCGATATTACGGTATTCATCTTGGTCGTGGGGAGAGTCAGATGATATGCAGTGAGGTCCTGAATATGTTTGTTGCTTCAATCAATTTATTTCGGCTTTTTGCCCATATATAAACAAAACAACCAGCCAAACAAGGCAAAAGAGACAAAACAAAATAAAACAACCAACTAACAATGCAAATATATGTTTGTTGTTGTTTAGTCACGCCGGGCATGAAAATCAGAACATCCTATTCCATAATAATAATTTAACTATTTATACCACGCCCATCTGACTGGGGCGCCCCAGTCACTCTAAGATGCGCTCTCTCTCTCTCTCTCTCTCTCTCTCTCTCTCTCTATATATATATATAATTAAAGAGCTTCCCTATACAGGACTGCCTTTTGATGGCTTGAGGGTCAGATAACTCCATAACCTGCAACATTTCTCCAATGAAATTAGGGACATCCTAAGGAAAAGAGGGACAAATCAGAAACTATTACTTATTTTTATTTCATTAATGTATGCTACTTCGTACATCAATGGAAATCTCAAAGTGGTTTACATGTCCCAGTACAAAGGTTTGGAGAAATGGAATTGTCCTAGCTGAGTAGCTGCAGCCTGATGGACAAGTATGCAACAAAATGGCAGCAGATACCATAACAATTTGGCCAATACTTTATGAAGCCATCTTAAGCTAGTGGCCAACACCACATTTTGTGGCAGTGAAATCATTAACAAAAAATCTGTGTAATAAAGACTTGATGGTGTACCTCCTTATAGCAGCTAGAATGACCATGGCACAGTTTTTTGGGGGGTGGAATTAAACAGGGCCAATCTTATCACTTGATGCACTACAAGAAGATTCTTCCGATTTCCATTGGGGAAATGTTGGAGGGTATGTAAAGTGTGATAGATTGCCCTGCTGAAAAAACTAACTAATAAGTTGAGAGTCCTTAGGAGACAAGAGGAGGAGGGGAATGATGATTTCATACATGTTTGGTCAGACTTTATTTCGTTTGTAAGCAAGGAAGAACATAGTCAAGGGCCACCCCTGACCTATGAACAAATATGGCAGATACTTTGATTTTAAGGCTTTTGAATAGTTGCTTTCCCTTGGTCTAATGGGTTTCATGTTTTGTAATCTTGTTTTATTTAACCATTATGCCTATATTATAAATAGCTCTAGTCACTGCCTTCCATGCATTCACATGACTGTGGTCTATTTATTTCAGTTTTTATTTTAAGTCTGTGTTTGTTCAACAGCGATCTATAATTGCATGTGGGCTGTGTATATCCTGTTTGATAACATTGTATTTTGCAGAATCTCATATAATCTCCCCCCTCAAAAATATATATTTAAAAAGAAATAATAAAAGGTGAAAATTTATAGTTCAGTCTGTCCTGAACTTACTGCCAGCCAAGAACATGGCAATATAAGACCTTGACTGCATCTACTGAACCTGGGTGTTTTAAAGCCAGAATTTAGCATCCTGCCATTGTTTTAATCTTCACTGAGCCCCAAATGGCTGCAAATCTAACGCACTACTGCATAGGCCTTTCTTAAAAGCCCACAGAACATTTTAATAATAATTTAGTTTCCCTCCTCTTGGGTGGGAAGGCAGTCTGTATAGCTGCACTTGAAAGTCTTTCAAAACATCTGACACATCTCTAATAAAAAGAAGAACAGGTTAACTGAACTGGAAGCAGTTTATCATTTCTTTGACTAGAGAATACAGTCATTAACATGTAAATTAGAGGTTTCCTTTTCTCAGCAGCTTTAAAAGAATATTAGTCTCACTTGCACTGGGGAGACACAACAAAGCTGAACATTTTACAAAACATTTTTTTTCCCTTTTGCTAGCGCTCACACACCCTTTGTAACACAAAAGCGTGCATGGCGCAGATGGTGAAAACTTCACTATTAAATGCAGAAGAAAGAAGCATTTTTCCTGCAAATGCTAGATTTGTCAACGTTTGTTACTACAGTACTAAGAGCATTCATTCATTTGTATGTATTGTTTTCTTAAACCTATGGGCAAATCTAAATATGTCTATGCAGCCAGGAAAAAAACATCTACAAATCAGAGTTGGACTTTCAACAATCTTTTAAATTAAAATAATTCATTACATAAAAGGTAAAGGACCAGTGACAGTTAAGTCCAGTTGCAGACGGCTCTGGGTTTGCGGCGCTCATCTCGCTTTACAGGCCGAGGGAGCTGGTGTTTTTCTACAGACAGGTTTTCTGGGTCATGTGGCCAGCATGACTGAGCCTCTTCTGGTGCAACGGAACGCCAAAACCAGAGCAGCGCACGGAAACGCTGTTTACCTTCCTGCTGCAGCAGTACCTATTTATCTACTTGCACTGGCGTGCTTTTGAACGGCTAGGTTGGCAGAAGCTGGGACAGAGCAACAGGAGGTCACCCTGTTGCGGGGATTCGAACCGCCAACCTTCTGATCGGCAAGCCCAAGAGGCTCAGTGGTTTAGACCACAGCGCCACTCACATCCCTAATTCATTACATACTGAACAGGACCGGTGCTAGGGATTTTGGCGCCCTAGGCGAGGGGGCGGGCCACGTGACGTCATTGCGCACGACGTACGGTGCCCCGCCCCCTGCCCGGCTGGGCGCCCCGCGCCGCCACAGTTTTCGCCCCAAGCTGCTTGCTCCGCCGCTGGTTGGGGCGGCACCGGGCGGCGGCGGGGGGCGGGGGGCAGGTTGGCCAGCGCCCCCTCCATTTTGGCACCCTAGGCAACTGCCTAGTTCACCTTAATGGATGTGCCAGCCCTGATACTGAAGCCAAATGAAGACACTTTTGATGTCATTTCATGTGTGTGTATCCCACATAGATATCTGGGTCCAAAGAGTTCCATTTTCTGGATGGGAGCATAAGACTCTTAATATCAGGGCTGTGGGTTCGAGTCCCTCATGGTCCCTTCCATCTCTACAGTTCTTTGATTCAATCATTCAGTGACTGGAAGTAGGAGTTATTAAGCTGCAAATCTCCTACCACGCCTTCTGGCAATCTTGAAAGGAGTCTCATGTTAATAATGTTTGATGTTTCATTGTGGTTTCAATATTTTGTTGGGAGCCTCCCAGAGTGGCTGGGGCATGCCAGTCAGATGGGCGGCATAACAGGGCCGTCTTTAGCATATGTGCCGCTGGGGTGCAAAGATCCGCCCAGCGCCCCCAAATTTAGTTTAGCCCCCAAATTAAACATTATTGCCTGGCAGTTGCCCGGCTTGATATTCTCCCGGGGGTGTCACAAGACAAGAGAAAGTGACAATAGGACACCGAAGGGCATGCGCACGGGCGCACAGGGAGGAGATCAGGAGGGGGTCCTCTCTCACCTGCCACACCCCACAGGTTCTCCCCACGGGACGGCCTTGGCTGCTGCTCCTGCAGGGGCAGCTGGCGGCACCTCTCTGCGCCACAGGCAGCCACCCCCTCAGCCACAAAAATGACTCACCCGCCGGAGCGCCACTTGCAATCACGCACGGCGCCATTGCCGCCTATCGTCTGCCCAATCAGTGGAAGCAGCCGCTTGTCACTCACGATTGACGCAGCGGCAGCCAATACACAGCGGACATTGCCACAATCACCAATCACCCACCCAATCGCCGCCGACACTATCTGCTCGCGGTAACACCCGTCCCAACAAGGTGCATCACATGTATAAAATGACACCCCCCTCCCATTTTAGACTTAATTTTGAGGTAAGAAAGGTCATCTAAATAATACACAGAAAAATGTGGTATTTATTATTTCATAATCAGATAGTTAAGAGCTTAGGTGGCTTCAGCGGCGGGCGCCTGGCTCCCCCCAGAATTCAGCGCCCAAGTGCCCCGCACCCCTTGCACCCCCGGGTAAAGACGGCCCTGGTGGCATATAAATAATAAAATTATCATCATCACCATTCTTTGAATGAATCTTTGCAAACATGCAACCTCTGAACTCCATATAGTTGTTCTGCCCAACACTCAAAGAAGAAAGACAGAACTCCACCATCAGCCACCCCACCCCTCCCTTTTATATTAGGAAAACACCTCCCCCAGAGAGGGAATTTAGAATAGATAGGATGGATAAAACTATTATTCTGCCTCACATTTTCACTTGCAGTTCTCCTGATCCCCTTTCATGCCCCTGGATATTTGTAGGCAGCTTGGTGATGGGAACGTAGTTAATCAGCTGAAGGGTGAGGCTGCTTATGGTCTGTATGCAGTGGTACTAGCTAACAATAGTCCATTGAGGAAAAATACAGATGGACCCTCTTCACCTTAGAATACGTAACACCTGCATTCTGGGGTGGAGTCTACACACATATAAAAAACAAATTCTGAAAATGCCTTTAAAAAAAAAAATTAAATACATTGAGTTTTCCATAAGGCTCACCATCTAGTGTGGCATTGTATATTGCACAGAAAACACACTTAAAACGTTTTATTTGCCTCTGTATAGCTGAGTCGGCCCCCCAACTGAATCCAGTTTCTGTGCCATCTTGGGAAAGGCGTTATTCACATCTTGGCTTCCCTGTTCTTGTCTGTCCGGCTTCTTCAGCTCTGTTTCCCCATCCAGCTCTGAACTGTAAATGGAGGCTTATTATGTCAAGCTTAGAGTGACAATAAATGCCAGGTTTCTGTCAAGCTTTGAGGCTGGGGAGAGGTGTGTGTGCTTATCCTTTCCCCTCTTCAGCTCCAGGTTCCCAGAAAGCCAGAGGGTCAACATGCTCACTAGACTTCTATCATTGAATTTGGGAGGCTGAGGTTGCGTAGCCCTAAGCTATCCTCCAACTGTTGTTGCTCTACAATAATAATAATTAATAATAATAAATTTTTATTTATACCCCGCCCTTCCCAGTCCAAAAACCGGGCTCAGGACGGCTAACAACAAATACAAAACAATGATTAAAGACAACTTAAAAAACAGCTAAAAACAGCATAAAAAACAAACATCAGTGGGATCACCAGGGCTAACTGGCCAAGTTAGTCTTGCTAGGCCAGTAGGGAGACCAGGGAAGAATTTTAATGTGGGGACCCAGAAGGGTTTCTTCAGAAAAAAAGGGAAGGGGAAAAGGAATGGAGGATCAGGCTAGATTGAAGGCCAGGCGGAATAACTCTGTCTTACAGGCCCTGCGGAAGGAGATCAAGTCCTGCAGGGCCCTGGTCTCATGGGACAGAGCATTGCACCAGGTCGGAGCCAACACTGAAAAAGCCCTGGCCCTTGTGGAGGATAATCTGGCTTCTTTGGGGCCTGGGGCCCTTAAGCTATTGTTATTCGTGGACCTTAAGGTGGGGCATACCAGGAGAGGCGGTCCCGTAAGTACAAGACCAACTCTTGCTGAACTACATCAACACACTTTTTTCTGCTTGGGCCAGTGAATACTTTCAGAATATTTGTGGAACATTCACTAGATATTTGATATCTACATTTCACTTCCGCTGACCATTTCATAAAAGGCCTCAGCATGCAGTTTGGGAATTGCCAACATTAAAATGGGAAGAAGACCTCCCTTACATTGTATAGGTAGCAAACGCCTTTCGATTTATAGGTGTGGAGCCAAATTTCTGTTTCTTTGCCTCACACAACTTTACTGCCAGCATTAATTACCAACCTGTTTTCATATGACAGAAATGGAATGCGGACGCCAATAAACGTCATTGCTGGTGTTTGATGGCACCATAAAAGCCAGCATCCAAGAACGCTGAAGTGGGTGAAGGGGTTCAGTCGTAAAAAAAGTTAAAAACAAACAAACACCAGAAACGTTTTAGAACTCTGGGTCAGAATCTTTAATGAACACATCTACATCTATAAGCAACTTTCCAAAACGTTGAACAGTGGCTGAATGGAGTTCATTCTGGAAGGAAACCAAAACAATTGGGGAGGGGGGGAGCTTTAAAAGGTAACAGAAGAATAAATGGCTGAGAAGAATCTTTAAAACGCACAAATGGTCTCTTGGTGTTCGGAAGCCATCTGCGATTCTATATGGTGCAACAGTTGGCAACATTTGATTCCAAAACTGTTGGCTCACTCTGCAGGGATAAGAGGTGGCGTCAGGGCAGAAAAGATCTAGAATGGCTAGTCAAAGTGGAGCCAAGGCAATGTGTCACAAATCGTGCCGCCTCATTAACTCTGTGTGAAATGAGTTGGGGCATGCATTTCCATCCACACTGGCATAGAGATGCAAATCTATGGCCCACTGAGAAGAAGAAGAAGAAGAAGAAGAAGAAGAAGAAGAAGAAGAGGAGGAGGAGGAGGAGGAGGAGGAGGAGGAGTTTGGATTTAATATCCCGCTTTATCACTACCCGAAGGAGTCTCAAAGCGGCTAACATTCTCCTTTCCCTTCCTCCCCCACAACAAACACTCTGTGAGGTGAGTGGGGCTGAGAGACTTCAGAGAAGTGTGACTAGCCCAAGGTGGCAGCTAGTCAGCTGCATGTGGAGGAGCGGAGACGCGAACCCCGTTCACCAGATTACAAGTCTACCACTCTTAACCACTACACCACACTGGCTCTCAGGGGGAGGCACTCACCTTGAGGCAGGACTCACCTCACCTCCCCCACCCGCCCACTGAAGTGGTACCAGCAGCGAATTCTGGCGAGATTTCACCAAAATCTCATGAGATTTCACAGAGCGCGTGAGATCTCGTAAGACTTTGGTGAGATCTTGCCAGAGACTGCTGCCAGTGCTTTGCAGGGGCCACCTTGGCAAGCGAGTAAGAGAGGCTTGGCGTTGGTGGTGAAGTGGCATGTTTCTGTTTAGCCTCAAGCAGCAAAATAGGACACACCACCTCTGCTATGAACCCCCCCCCAACCATCTTGGCAAGAATATAAGAGCTGTTCTCTAATGGTAAAATGGCAAATGCAATGCAATGTAAACAAAGGGTAAGGTGAGGCATGCCATGGCAAAAGCAAAACAAACAGAAATTTGATATCACAAATACATTCATGGGGTCTAAACTGGCAATGACTGAGCAGGAAAGAGACCTTGGGGTTGCAGTGGATATCTCCATGACGGTGTTGCTGCAGCTGTGGAAAGGAAAATAAAACTGCTGTTATCTATATATATATAAATGTTCCCATTGTGTGCGCGGCGGACACCACCTTGCTCCGTAACCGCTGGACCAAATCTCATCAAATTAGGACACAGTGTACCATGACCATCAAGGTAGGATCTGGCATAATAAAAATTCAAAAAAGCCACACCTGACATACCTAAAATAAAGAAAAAACGCACGGGGTTCGAATCCCCGTGATGGGGTGAGCTCCCGTTGCTCGGTCCCAGCTCCTGCCAACCTAGCAGTTCAAAAGCACGTCAAAGTGCAAGTAGACAAATAGGTACCGCTCCAGCGGGAAGGTAAACGGCATTTCCGTGCACTGCTCTGGTTTCGCCAGAAGCGGCTTTGTCATGCTAGCCACATGACCCAGAAGCTGTACGCCGGCTCCCTCGGCCAGTAATGTGAGATGAGCGCCGCAACCCCAGAGTCGGACACGGACATGGTCAGGGATCCCTTTACCTTTTTACTCCTTAGCTATTTCTTCTCCCAAATATAACCCGCAAGGCAGCAGGTACATATTTTCCCTTGCCGATCCAGAGGAAGGAACAGATACACTAAGCTAGGCAAAAATAATAACACAGAGGTACCGGTAAGTGTTTACTGTACCTTCATGCTTTTCACACCCTATTGGGAAAAGCACTACTGCCACGATGAGCCCAAGCGCAATCTGTCGCGAAATTGTGAGAAATAAATAGTACTGCTTGTGAAGTTGGCGTTGAGGGCAGGTGTTAGAAAGGGTGAGGAAACCATAATGCATGTGAAATATGCAAAACCCTGATTACGAGTTTCAGTGATGGATTTAAGACACCCAAGTTCTGCTCCAAGCTATAAGGAGTGAATCAACTTGAATAAGTGGTGGCCTGCTGACTCCAGCTTTTTAGTGTTAGCTCTCTCTTCATGTAAGTTCATTTGCACAATGTCTGCCCAAGCTGGCAGGATAGATTTTAATCAATCTGCCTTAGCTTTTATTGGTCACATCCACACCCCTCCCAAGAATCCTGGGAACGTTAGTTTACCTTTCACAGAGCGACCATTCCCAGCATAATTAATAAACCACAGTTTCCATGACTCTCTGGAGGCAACGCAGTGGCGTCGCAACGGGGGGCGGGGGGCGTTGCGCCCCAGGTGCCGTGTCTCCTCCCACCCCAAGGGAGGAAATGGTGAGGGGCTGCCCTCTGAGGTCTCCTGGGCTCTTCACCTGCCCGGAGTGATTCAGGGCAGGCCCCCTTTTCCTCCTTCACTGGTCTCTGATTCCAAGTTCAACCTTTGGGTAAGGTTGATTTGATTACCCCCTTCGCTTGTTCCCAATTTATATCTTCCCTCTCCCCCTTGTTCACTAATGGGGCGCACCGTTTCAGGTTCTCCTCGGGTACCAAAATATCTTAAGGCGCATCCTCGAAGCGCATGGAAATTATTATTTTTTTTTAAAATAATTTTTATTGATTTTATAATTTTATAAGTATTCAACATTACATTTCGGTCAGGATTCATCACTCCCCACCTCTCACCTTGGGGAGGTATTTAATCTTACCCTCCCTCTCACAGAGGTAAACCCATTCATTATTCCCCTGACCTTAAAGCAATCATTATCTGGCTTCGGCCTAACCCTATTACCGGGTAAACCATTCTTAGTTATAAAACTTAGTCATTGTGACTTCCTCCGCACCTCCCCCGTGGCTGCATTAAACAAAACATAGCTCCGGTTCAGGTACATAGTTACATTAAGCATATCTTTAGCATTGTTACAAAACATAGTTCTAACTCTAATAAAGTAGCATTACATTCTTTTTTCACATCATCTGTTAATTCCAACCTCAGCGTCATCCTCCCAAATCTTATATAAATTTCCTTCTAACTCCCCTAAATCTTCAGGCTCCCAACTTCGAAAGATCCTAACAAAATCATAACTCAAGACCATGTCCGACAGAAATGTTCAAAATCTACATATATAATCAATCCGGGGTTACCCACCTGCACTGTTCAACCCTCCCCTCGCCTTTCCCCAGTCCAAGTCCAAGTGCTTGCTTGCACTTGGATTTCACCTTCTCTTTGTCTTCTCAGCTGTTCCTGCTCCCACTTCTTAAACCAATTCTTCTTCTTTGTTGGTGTCTGCTTACGTCGAGCAAGATAGTCCTTTGCAGATGTTGTTTTCTTGATCCTCTTCTTCAGTCTAAATATCTTGCGCCGAGAAAGAATTTTCCTGTGGCGAGGCTTGGCTTTAACCTTGGGGGGGATTTCTCCCCCTTCCATCCTTTGTGCAGCTGGCATAACATCAGTGTTGATTACTTCTCCTCTCATTCTTGCAGTCTCCGCTTGGAATTCCCTTCTCACTTCCCAGATTTTTTCAAGGACCCTCTTCCAGCCTCCATTTTCGAAATCATCCTCCATTTTCAGAGACATAGCTTTGCGATGTTCCAGACCGAACCAATCCAAGTTCAAAGTCCAAATTCCCGCAATAGTGTCCAACAGGTCCGATTCAGATCCTCTACTTATCAAAAATGTTAGTTAGGTGCCCCCCCGATCAGGGGTGTCAAAAGGATCCAATCTCTGTTGTATATCCAAAAGCAATTACAGTTCAACCGCATCGGTAATAAAGTTCCTGATTTAGTGCCACAGTAGCAAGGGACGGACCTCCGTAAATTGCATCCCTATACTTCGCCAAATTAGTCCAAATTCTTCAGTACTATCTTAGTACTCACGTTTAGATTGTCCAATCTGTTCCTTTTTTTTTGAGGAATCGGCACGCTCAGGGGGGAAGGACTCGCGGCTTCCACCCGACGGGCAATGGCGGTCCGATGAGCTCCGTCGCCCCGCGTCGCTCACGGCGGCCCCTACTGGGGTCTACCGGGGAGTTGGGGTGACGTCCCGAGCTTCTGCCGGACCTTAGGTCCCGGGACAACCCTCCCGGGAGTTTTGGGGGTTGCGTCGCCGTCGCAAGCTCCCCTTTGAGCCGTCGGGTCGGGGAATGTCAAGAGCGACATTTCCCCCGACCTTCTCCCTCCGGCGCGCCGACCGGAAGCCCGAAGCGCATGGAAATTAATACCGTTCCCGATTTGCATTTCCCCTCTTCCCAGCTGCAATAAAATGGATTCGTGGGTCTTTAATCGAAGGGAGCCAGCTCAGAGCTAACCAGGCTCCGTACCTTGCAGTAATTTACAATTGCGTGGCAAGACCCTTTCTCTGTGCAAATTGTATGCTTTGCGATGAATTATTAATGGCAAATAGATGCACGCCATACGCTCAACCTTACGCCTTTGAAACTTTCAAAAGCGACATTTAGTGCGTCGTGGAGGGAGGGGGGATGAAATGCTTGACACCACATAATTTCAGAGACAAAGGAACATGGAGGGTTCCCCCCCCACTTCCCCCCTCCTTTTCTCGCATGGCTTATGATTAATGAAACATCCCCTGCAGAGATCAATTTTTTTCAGCCCAATATCAATACATGGTGTGGGTGGTCCCGTGGGGATACTTAGGAGTAAATTAAAACCAGAACATTATAATAGATCGTGTCACTGCAACCAAAATGGTTACTCTGAAAGCTTGCAATCTAGGCAAGTTACGGTTCCGAACAATAACGCCATAGCTGGGGTAATCTTTCTTTCATTCAGGATGTACTGAATTGAAGAAAACACCTGTTGGCATTGCTACATTCAAGTGCAAAATGTGTCACTTTGTTGCTATTGTATGGGTTTTACTTATTCCAAGCTCTCACTGGCCAAATCAGTAAAGCAGAGAAAAGATACTTGGGAGTAAGCCAAACATGACAAATAAACCAGCGATCTATGCATCTCTACTTGATCCAGAGGCTGCAGTTAGTGCAGAATGCTGCAGCACAATTGCTGAGAGGAGTGGGGCCTTGTCAGCATATAGCGCCTGGACTCAGAGATCTGCGCTGGTTGCCAATCTGCTACTGGGCCAGGTTCAAGGTGTTGCGTGTCAAGGTCCCAAACCACCCCTCCAAATAATTCACACTTCAGACATAATTTTGGTTTTGGTTTTTGGCATGAATTTGGCCACAACTTTGTTAAATTACAAGAAATGTGAGTGGTTGCGTAGGCATTGGTCCAGACTATCTGTCCCCCAAGGACAGAACTGACAATTGTCAGTAAAGGGGAAAACCTTCCAGGTAGAGAAAGGGGGCCGGATGGGTCTGACCCTCCCCTCTTCCCAAATGCTCCCAGAGGCTCTTGCGTGGCCCTGGCCCCCAACTGAGGGATACGGACAAAAGCATGTTGAGCCCCTGGATTCCTTTAACGGAATTCCCCACACACCATCATCAATTGAGAGGGGCAAACGAAGTCAACAGTCCCATCCCCCAACCAACATAATAATGACCAATGCCTAACCGCCAACCTTACAAGTTGTGACTATTTGCTACGCAGTAGGCGAAAACCAGATGACACAAGCCAATCAGCCAAATGGAAAAATTCCTACCAGGCCCCTGCCCCAAGAGCAGACGACCCCATGACAGGCATAGCAAGATCAACACAGGGGCCTAAAATAGGGAGGGAGGGAGGGTGATCCGAAGCACGCAGCCAAAGAGGGAGATCCTGCTGTGTGCAAACCATTTATAAACGCTGGGCTGTCCATCACAATTGGCAAAATACAATTCTCCCCAACAACACCCCAAGGTCCAATCATAGGAGTGGCCATCCAAACAAACCCGCCCAGCAACAAAAGGGTAGTTTGTTAGCCCCCACCGCAACACGTGCTCTCCATGATGGAGAACCCACTTTGCTAGTAGTATTCAAAGCCCTTAACAACTTGGGACCGGTTTACCCATGAAATCACCTTACCCTACATTTGCCGACTCAGCCACTTCAATCTTTCTTTCTTTTTCATATCATTTTTATTAGTTTCACAATAATACTTTCCATTGCAATATCTCCTCTTATAATATACATTTTGGCTTTTTAGGGCCCTAACTTCCTTCAAAAGCCAGTGTGGTGTAATGGTTAAGAGCGGTAGACTCGTAATCTGGGGAACCGGGTTCGATTCCCCGCTCCTCCACATGCAGCTGCTGGGTGACCTTGGGCTAGTCACACTTCTCTGAAGTCTCTCAGCCCCACTCACCTCACAGAGTGTTTGTTGTGGGGGAGGAAGGGAAAGGAGAATGTGAGCCGCTTTGAGACTCCTTCGGGTAGTGATAAAGCGGGATATCAAATCCAAACTCCTCCTCCTCGTCCTCCTCCTCCTCTTCCTCCTCCTCTCCTCCTCCTCCTCCTTCTCCTCCTCCTCCTCCTCCTCCTCCTCCTCCTCCTCCTCCTCCTCCTCCTTCTTCTTCTTCTTCTTCTTCTTCTTCTTCTTCTTCTTCTTCTTCTTCTTCCTGCAGTAATCCCATTAGGAATACCCCACATTTTCTTCTAAAATGCAGGTTATTATATGGGCAGGGTGTTCCAGGCCTATCAGTGGTACTGGACCTCAATTAGTTAATACAACAACCAACCCCTGTCCTCCCTTTTCCTTGTTGTTTTACTTCACACATATTTTATCAGAGGATTTCGGAAAGTTTTCAGCATTGGTTCTGAACTTCTAAACGATTCTGAACTATTTTAAGGCTCCTCCACCCTAGCGCTAATGAGAAGGCTGATTATGTTGCTAGGCAATTGCAATTTGGTCGCGAAGCCTCCAGTCAAATAATAATAGATTTGAAATGTATGCATGCCTGAAAACAAAAGAGAGTTTAGCCTCCAGACCATTTTAATGCTAAGGCTTATATATCTTGCCACTTTCCAACAAGAGCCAGCCTAAGACATTTTGCTGCCTGAGGTGGAACAGCAAATGGCACCCTCACCATAAACACCCCAAGCCAAGGCTACCCAATGCTAGCCAAGCTGTTTCAGCACCAGAAGATTCTACATGTGATGGTGCCTTTCCCTGGAAGTAAAAAATAAAATAAAATGTGACACTAGCTAAAAGCTTCTATGACACCCAAAATTTGCTGTATCAGGCAGCTATCCCATTCTACCTAATGGTAGTGCTGGCCTTGTTGCCCAGGCAAAAATCAGTTAGACTTGACTGTCTAGCTGTGTGAATTGACTCCATTAGACAAACCCTGTTTGTGCAATGATGTGACCATCTTTGGTGTTGTATCTGCGAGGACCTATTCACACATACAAGTCATCACTTGATGTTCTAGTGAGTAGTGTTCATGTCTGTACCTCACCAAAGAAGAAACGCTATTTGATATGTAATGTTCATCTAATGAGCCTGTCCAATTGTAGGAATATATATGGAAGCATGGCCTTAAAGATAGGCTACAACTGAGCTGGTAAGTCGTGTTATTGCTTGCCTCATTTTACAGAAAATGTATTGTAAACTTTTCATCTTCAGGCAATCTTTGGCTGTATCTGAAGAAGTGTGCATGCACACGAAAGCTCATATCAATAACAAACTTAGTTGGTCTCTAAGGTACTACTGGAAGGAATTTTTTTATTTTGTTTTGACCACGGCAGACCAACACGGCTACCTACCTGTAACATGCTATTCAATAGTCAATGCACACTGAGATCTTGGGGGGTTTTCCTACTGGCATGTCCCACGATTGAGGAGGTTGGCGCCATGCACCGATTGCACACACTGTGGAACATACTGACATTACTCTCACACACTATGCAACATGCTAATGTATTGTGCAGATGACACGAGCAGGCCGCATGGCGTGCGCAAATGAGCTAAGAATGTTGCACAGCGTGCGCAAATGAGTTGAGCATGTACGCCATGTGTGCATGGCACCACAGAATGTTGAGGAGTTTTAGTCTCCTCATTTAAAAATGATTTTGGGGGTTCCCCAGCCTCCCTGCTTTGGACTACATGGGTGAGTGGCTAGACAGCTTTTGTTCTTTGTCAGTAAAATGAATTTTGATTACTAGGCTTATAAATAGACCAGAGGTTAGTGGAAATCAACTCCCAGTCCAGCGATCAGATTCAGTGCCTCAAGTAATGTTTTCTGGCCCCTGCGCTGTGGTGGGAAGGTAAACGGCATTTCCGTGCGCTCTGGCTTCCGTTGCACCAGAAGCGGTTTAGTCATGCTGGCCACATGACCTGGAAAGCTGTCTGTGGACAAACGTCGGCTCCCTCGGCCTGAAAGCGAGATGAGCGCCGCAAACCCCATAGTCGCCTTTGACTGGACTTAACCGTGCAGGGGTCCTTTGCCTTTTACCTTTACAACAGTGGTAAAAAGGGATAAAGTAGACAAAGGGCTGGGCAGAGAGGTTTAAATGCAAAATGCCTTATCAACTCAATCATTTGACAACACACTGCTCAGGAGGGGGCTGTGTGCATGCTGTGTGCATGTGTGTGTGTTTGTGTGTGTGTGTGTGTGTGTGTGTGTGTGTACAGCCACTGCTGCCATGCAACGCAGAAGAGTCAGCCATCTTGGATGTACAGGCTGCTGATCTCACCTAGGCCGAAATGGCTCCCACAGCAAGAGGGAAAGCCAAACAGACAAGATCCTCAACAGGCACCAGCTCATTTTATGAAGAAACGCTGTAGTGTAATGTGTTGTAGGTGAAGCCACTTTTCTGAGGCAGCTCAATTTATTCAGTTCCTAAGCATATGATATTGCCTTTTTATTGTCTCCTAAAGCAGTTTCTATCTAGCAGACAGCAAAAAAGGAACCATATATTTTTAATATTCTTGACAGGGATAAAGAGTAATAATTTTAGAATATGCAGCTACAGCTGCTGCTGAAGAATTCTTAGGAGATGGCTAGCGTTTGCCTTCTTGCAGCCTAAATAGCTTTGATTCCAAGGTCCCTCTGCTTCCTACATATCTATTCAACTCTATGTACAAAGTTAAGGCAAGAAATTGAGAGGTACATTGTTTTAGTAAATGACACTAACATAAGGAGAAGGGTTGTGATGGGATTTACTGTACAATATTTTTTGTAAAAACAACAACAATAAACTTCAAATAATTGTGATTTCAAATGCACAATATGGGTGGATAATGTGAAGATCTGCAAGTTGTCATGGAAACTGGTGTAGAATTCAACACTGCAACTTCTCTACAGCTGTGAAAGAAAGGTATGGCTACAAACATGGAACACCCGCGCAAGAAAGCACAGGGAGCCATGTGTTCTTTGTTTACTGTCATCCTTGGCATCTGTCTATCTCAAGCATCAATGAGGTACACCTCTGGGATGAAGCCAAACTATTGCATCAGGAGCACCAGAGTGAACTCCCCGGAGCGCAAGTCTGGGCAGTGTGTGTGTGGAGGTCCAGGGCTGCCCAAATGACAAGACTGCCCTTGGCCTTACTGATGTGGTCCAAAGGAAAGCAGAGCAATATGTTTGGCACCAGCTGGGCTGCCAGAAAGAGGCATACAAGGTGACGTCCAACCATGTTAGGAACTCCAATCTGGATTACTGTAGGGCAGCGATGTCCAACTTCAAGAGACTGGGATCTACTCCCACTTTAAAAACACTGGCAGTGATCTACCCATTGGACTGACCAAAGTTGTTGAGCTTTTGGGGGGAGTAAGACCCAAAGTTGTTGAGCTGTTTTGGGGAGAGGGTCGATCAGGAACACGCAATCAACCAGGAATGACCACTAACGCCCCGCGATCGTCCAGTAGATCACAATTGACCGGTTGGACATCCCTGGTGTAGGGTATTATGTAATTATTGTGTGTTTTTTTTGCTGAAAAGGAACCATTTTTCTGATTTTTATTTTTATTTTTAATAAAAAAGACTAGAAGATAAGGAGAAGTCAGGAATGGAACCGTATGTGGATAAAATTGCCAACTTTTAACAGCTACCTTTATTTTACGGTATATTTGAATTTGAGTATATTGGAGTTTCCCTATCACAAAATGCATACAGGTTATTTTCTAAGTGATGTGCAAAACTTCAACAGTCTTCTTGACATTCTTTTGGCTTCTTTTCGCCTGAGGAGGAACCTCCATATTTGCTTTGAAATTTTCCTTCAAGTAGGATTCTGTAGCAACTCTAGTGTGGAATAATTAGGGTCCAAGTATGTCTGAACTCTTTTCGAAAGAGAAAGAGAGAGAGGAAAAGGTTGCTGTGATTTTTGAATCAGAGCTAAATCTTTTTATAATGGTTATAATGATCCTTCAATTTTTCTCTTTCTTTCAGGACTGGCCAGTCTTGTTCAGACTGTGGGATAACCAGCCTCATATAACCAACATGCTTAAGTCTAATTAATGTAATACTTAATTACAAGTGCAACAAAAGTCATAAACAATAAATAAAACATCAAAAGTACATCAATCTCTGCCTTCTTTGTGGTGGTCCCTGAGAACTTTTCAAAAACTTAATATCACCACCATCTGCAGCATTAACATAGTTCCCCTCTCAACAGGCTGTTCCCATTTCCTTCATTCACATGAAGCATTGTTTGGGGAGGAAATGGCCACCACAAGAAACATGGCAGACACCAATGTTGGAGCTGCCATGTTGTTTTCATGCCTTTAAGTTGGGAAGCTAAAACTGGCATTTTGAGATTTGGCCACCCTAGTGTTGCCCTTGCTTATCTTGGGCTTATCCTTCACCTTCATCTTCACCACCCTCATCATCCTTGTTTAATCTAACACCCACATCTCCCAACTCAATTCCTGGAGCTGGTGAACAGC
Organism: Darevskia mixta; assembly: GCA_034641385.1. Taxonomy (NCBI): domain Eukaryota; kingdom Metazoa; phylum Chordata; class Lepidosauria; order Squamata; family Lacertidae; genus Darevskia; species Darevskia mixta. The sequence goes on from JAWWNH010000242.1 coordinate 393,560, forward strand.
CGGCAGAGTGGTGGAGAGTTCATCTCGGAGGTTGCCTGGGAACAATATTTCACAGTCCTTTATAATATTAGGGTTGACATTCCAGAGAGTTGCTGCAGAGATTTCAAGCATTCTTATAGCTAACCTTCTAATATGCCTTTGTTTTGAATTTCAGTCATTACCAGAAAAGATAAGTGTTGTAGGGCATCTGTGTAAAAAGAAAAAGAAAAAAAAGATACCCACAACCAAGCCATCTAAGAAATCAAATAAACCCCTCTAGCAAGGATCCTTTCAAATTTAACTTCTGACATTCCAACTCAGGATGACGATGAAGTGACAGTCAAAGGACAAGGGAACTGTTTATAAATTGTGCAGGACTGCTATACGGAAGACATGTCTTGCCCATCCATTCATAATTTTTGATACTGGGCATGAGGCGTTGGGTGGTGACATGGAACAGGACCTTCTCTTGGTGGCATCCTGGTTCTGGAATGTCCTTTCCCTGGAATTACGGCAGGTGTCGACACTTCTCAGTGTCTGGCTAAGACCTCTTTATTTGCTCAGGCTATTTATAGATATTAGTCCACTTCTAGGTTTTCTGTTAGGACGCGTATGGCGCTGTGGTTTAAACCACTGAGCCTCTTGGGCTTGCCGATCAGAAGGTCGGCGGTTCGAATCCCCGCGACGGGGTGAACTCCCGTTGTTCGGTCCCAGCTCCTGCCCACCTAGCAGTTCGAAAGCATGTCAAAGTGCAAGTAAATAAATAGGTACCGCTCTGGCGGGAAGGTAAACGGCGTTTCCGTGCGCTGCTCTGGCTCGCCAGAAGCAGCTTAGTCATGCTGGCCACATGACCTGGAAGCTGTACGCCGGCTCCCTCAGCCAATAAAGCGAGATGAGTCACCTTTACCTTAGGTTTTCTGTTGGCAGTTTTAACTGCATTTTGCCCTGCTTTTTAATTCAATGCTAATGTATTATTGTTTTTTTTAAAAAAAATAAAATTCAAACAGTTTGACATGTGTGAATGGTGAGTGGGCTAAAAATGCTCTGAAATAGATAGACCTAGTTATAGAAGAGACCAGGGCCAAGTTAAATTCAGCTTGAACAATCCTTGTTTTCCTTTCAAAGCTCTTACTGAGATTCTATCCCCACTTCCGTGAGATCGGTCATCCGTTTGCAGTGCTGAGGTGAGAAATAATTTATTTATTAGAGGTATACCCTGCTCTTCTTCCAAGAAGCTCAGAACACGCCCCCCACCCCACCCCCGACTGTGGTTTAGCATTGAGGCAGTATGAAAGGCCAGACCTCATTTATGTTCCATGTGGAGCAGGCTTATGCATGAAAGCATATCACCTGAATTTTCCACACTTAGTATTGTACATTTGATGATTGACAAGCAGGTGTGTGTGTGTGTGTGTGTGTGTGTGTGTGTGTGTGTGTGTGTGTACAGCCTACACCGAATTTCACTGCATTGGAGATGGTATGACTCTGTATGAAAGTTCTGCTTCATTATGGATCATTCAGACACACAGGTTACTACTGAATGCTTCAGTCGTCAAGCAACAAACATTATGTGTGAACTAACCCCATGTCATGATCCTGGTGCTATTTAATTTGCAGCAATAACTATATATATAAAATTGTTCAAGTTGGATGTTTGTTAACAATTGCCTTTCTCCGTAACCCCTTGACCGATTCCGTTCAAATTTGGACACAACGTTCCATGCCCATATGGGAGTGATCATATGTACTTACATTGCACAAATACCACAGCTTTCCCAGGTAAAAATGTGATTTTGTGCAAAAAAAAATAGTGCTCCCCCAGTGGACATTAAACAGCACAACACACCTGTTTCTGACCCCCCCTCCTCCTTTCCCGACGTCACCACCACCATCCAATCGACAGACAGACCACCCACAAACACTACTGCTGGCTCCGCCGCCGGGTATAGAGCCACGCCGGGAGGAATAGTAGTAATAAACAGTTGTAGAAACGAAGACAAAAACGGGAGGGGCAAATGGAGAACACATGGACTGAACTTCAACGAGATAAGGTGTAAGTAAACATACGCTTTCTCTTTCATACTGTATCTTACTTTTGCATTTCACCAAATCAGCCACAGCAAGGCGTGGCCGGGTCAGCTAGCTTTCAATATTTTAAGTTCATATTGCCAATGTTTCTTCATCTGACATTGAACTTTGCAGGTTCTAAGGAAAAATTACAGCTTGTCAAAAGTTTCCTGTCTCTGTTGTTTCCTGTGTTTTGCAGCACTGCTGTTTAGCCTACAGAAACACGCTGAAAATAAGGCAGCCACCCCAGAAACTGACAGTTCATTTAAAAAAAAAATAGTCCTTTTAACCTAAATGCTGTCCCTAGTGTGGAAAGAAAAGCAAATTAGCAAGTTACAAATGAAAGTGTTGCAAGTTCCTTGCCTTGAAACATGTTGCCAGTAATTTTCACATACCCTTCTTCGTAGAAAATAAAAGTCAAAGTCCTGTATGAAGAGACTCCGAGGGCTCTCGCTCACAAAGGAGGGGTGTGTTGGAAAGAAGAAGGAAAGAGATTTGTTTCAACAGAATCCAGTTATTATGATATGCATCAACAATTTCCCTAACTGCCACCACAGCATCAGGTATGAAGGCTCAGTAACTGCATAACTGAAGAATTATCTGAATAGTGCTACTTGGTGCCATTGCACCGCCCTTGCGGCATCCCTTATTTTCAAATCCAAAAGTGGGGGGGGGGGGAATCCCTTATTTTCAAATCCGTAAGTTGTGGGAAATCCCTTATTTTCAAATCCGAAAGTTGTGGGAAATCCCTTATTTTCAAATCCGAAAGTTGTGGGAAATCCCTTATTTTCAAATCCGAAAGTTGTGGGAAATCCCTTATTTTCAAATCCGAAAGTTGACAGCTATGATAGGAGTTACTGTGCAATGGATTGTACAACCAGCCATCAATTTTCCCCCCTGAATTGGATAAATAGTATTTTAAACCTGTTGCCTGTTGAGGACACTTATCCATAACAGTGAACATGCACGTTTCATTTTTTTTTGTTTTTCCGCATTGTGAATGGAATGTCACACACAGGGTTGTCATATTTAGGTGACATAAAGCAGTTGAACTGTCCTTCAGAGCATGGCCATGGGGACTTTAAGGATGCTCTCCCACACTTCACACTAAAGGGGGAGGAATATAATTTCCTGAGCTCTCGAACTGTTATGCAGTTAGAAAGAGGATGTCGGTCTGTACCTGTGCAAGTTTCTTGGTGAGGTTGATGGACTTCCATTTCATGCGGCTCAATGTGGTGCCTTCCAGTTACAGGTAGGTAGCTGTGTTGGTCTGCCATAGTCAAAACAAAATAATAATAATAATTAAAAAATCCTTCCAGTAGCACCTTAGAGACCAACTAAGTTTGTTCTAGGTATGAGCTTTCGTGTGCATGCACACTTCTTCAGATACCACTATTCCATAGCTGTCAACTTTCGGATTTGAAAATAAGGGATTTTTCCAAACTTTCGGATTTGAAAATAAGGGATGCCGCGAGGGCGGTGCAATGGCACCAAGTAGCCTCGCCACCCTGCGCTCCAGAGGCTGCGCGCGAACGGGTGAGCGAAAGAGCGAGCGCATAGATGGCAGGCTGTCTGTCTGTCTGGTTAGGAGTGAGGGTCTGGCTGCACAAGGCATGCAAGCTCCGCCCCCAGTCGGTCTCAGACTCCTTATTGGCAGCCGAGCAACGCAGCTGAGGAGCCTCCCTGGCCGGCAGGGAGGGAGAGGAGCTGCTTCCTTTGAAATCCGGGAAATTTAAGAGATATCAACAATCTGGGATAGCAGTGGGAAACGGCATTGGAATAAGGGAGTTTCCCGCAAAAAAAGGGAGGGTTGACAGCTATGACTCCTATTGTTCCTAACAATGAAAGTAAAGGAAGCACCTACTTTTGAAAGGAGAACATGTAGTTCAGCCAAGGTAATTAGAGATAATAATGTCCATGGGGATTCATATTTGAATCATTCTGCCGTACTTTTGAATGGGAAGCATGGTGTGCAATTAAGCCAACTGCAACTAATGATAAGTGTGAAATCCAACAGCAATTCAGATTTGCATTGCGACAATTGCGAGGGCATGAACAGTGTTTGTGTTGGCAGAAATATCCCAAAGAAATATACAGGGAGAAGCTTTTCTCACTCCTATACATCACAAAATCCCTTTATCCAGCAAACCAGCTGCACTCGCATCATTCATATAGAATGCATATTTGAGTTATATTTGCTGAGATGAGCTGGAGGCTGTTTAATGCCTTAGCGGTGATTTTGGTGTATCACGTATTAATCCCAGCAAGTTATCATATAGAGAAGGCATCGCATTCCCCTTTATTTTGGCCTGGTTGCTTATCGGCATCACATGTCTTTCATCCAAAGGGGGAAATGCAGCCTTGGAAAGCAAGGCTTAGCACTTGTGAAAACATAAGCCATTTCAATCCCATTGACTTCAATGGAATTGAAGTAGCCCAGTTGGGAGAGGGACAGCACCCCTATCAGTTTGGCCATTAAGAAATTCTGCCAGAGCCAGCAACCTCTTTATTTGACGAATGCATTTCCATGCTGTGGTTAGAGCCAATCAGGGATTTCTCTCAGAACCATCATCTCCTAAGCCACCCAAATATAACTGGTTTTGTTATGGACATGGAAACCTGGGCTAGAGGGGAGAAATCCAATTTCATATAGCTTAAAGTAAATGCAGAGAGGAAATATACAGACTCAGCATCTAAGGAAATTAGTGGCTCACTAGCATTAAAGGTTTTTTTTTAATATATATATGATAATGTACGTACATTATTTTTTCCCACCCTTATCAGTTGACGAGCCATTGTGCCCAAAACTGGAATAAACAGGCAAGATACACATGGGTGAATCCGACTTGGACCACATTTTATTAACTTCATTACAGCTAAACATGCAGCCATGACTAACTGTTCAGGATGCTAAAAGAATGCAGGGGCACAAGGCAACTACTGTAGATCTGCTTGTTATTCAAGTAAGCCTATATCTCTATTGGGACGCGGGTGGCGCTGTGGTCTAAACCACAGGGCCTAGGGCTTGCTGATCAGAAGGTCGGCAGTTCGAATCCCCATGACGGGGTGAGCTCCCGTTGTTCGGTCCCTGCTCCTGCCCACCTAGCAGTTCGGAAGCACGTCAAAGTGCAAGTAGGTAAATAGGTACCGCTCCGGCGGGAAGGTAAATGGCGTTTCCGTGCGCTGTTCTGGTTCACCAGAAGCGGCTTGGTCATGCTGGCCACATGACCCGGAAGCTGTCGGCGGACAAACGTCAGCTCCCTCTGCCTATAGAGCAAGATGAGCGCCACAACCCCAGAGTCGTCCGCGACTGGACTTAACTGTCAGGGGTACCTTTACCTTTACACCTCTATTGGAGGTACACATTTTAAGGCTGGGAGATGATGACTGGCCCAAGATCACCACAGCGAGCTTCATGGCTGAGTGGGGGTTTTGACCCTGGTCTCCTAAGTTCCTACACCACACCGGCTCTCATTAGGTGCGAGGCCACTGCAGAAGTTAGGGAGGCACAAATATTGGAGCATTTCAGTTCATGACATGGAAAGGACCAATTACTTTTCACTTCCTCCTCCATCAGCTGTGCTGGCTGCTGGTGCTTGTCCACAGTTGCAGACAATCACAGGTAAACTGGAAGATACGGGGAGCTGACCGCAGGGGAAACTTCGTCACTGTCTGGTCTGCTCACTAGCTATAAAAGCCAAAAATGTTCAAGCCTCAGTCTCAACCAAGGAATCAGGATATATCCTTATAAAGGGATCCAGGGGGAGGTCATGCTTCTCTTCAGATGCCCAGATGCGAGCATTAAAATACAATAATCTATTAAATATTAAAAGCATCCCTAAACAGGGCTGCCTTCAGATGTCTTCTAAAGGTCTGGTAGTTGTTGTTCTCTTTGACATCTGGTGGGAGGGCGTTCCACAGGGCGGGTGCCACTACAGAGAAGGCCCTCTGCCTGGTTCCCTGTAACTTGGCTTCTCATAGTGAGGGAACCGCCAGAAGGCCCTCGGCACTGGACCTCAGTGTCCGGGGCAGAATGATGGGGGTGGAGACGCTCCTTCAGGTATACTGGACCGGAAGCCATTCATAAGAAACAAAAGGCAGATACAAGATAGACATGGATTGTGATCAGTATTGTATGTTCACTGCTTCCCAATTCAGCAGTGGGGATGCACTGAGAGCAGAGTCAATGGGATTGTGTACACTGACAAAGTTCCTGAGATCCTTTTCGCTACCATTTGCAGCAACTTGCACTGGGAAGTACTAGGTGCTCATGATAGAATGGAATTAACTTTGAATAGCGCCTTTGTGCCTTAGATTCCAATTAACTTCAAACTAATTTAAACTAAACAAAATACAGAAGGAAATGGAAATCATTACACCAGAGGAACCAGAAATTTTCAAGAGAGGTTTTCAGATCTTTTAACATGATGTGAATTCCATTACCAAAAGAATCTGAAAGAAGACTAATAAGGAAACCCAGATAGCAGATCAGGGAGGCTGTGGGTCACAGTGGGGATACAAGATTAAACTAAAACAATGCAAGATGCAATCAATGGGATCTAGCCAGTAGATCAAAACTCTTTCTCAAACACTTTTATTGTGCAACTGTCATTGAAGCCAGAGTTTGGTTTAAATGCATACAAATCAGTGCATACCTTTCAAATAAATCTTTTAATCATTCTCAACAAAATGGTATAAAGGAGGAGATGTGATCCTCAAGCTATTCTCTATCACAAGGAGGGGGGGCCACCATGGTCATAGGGCCGCCCCATCTAAGCTGCAGCCTCCCTGTTTGTTACCCATTAGTACTACTGCAAGCTCTCCTTAAGTCTAATTGTTCCATGGTATGATTTTTGGGAGTTCCTAGCACAGAGAAAAGGGGGGATACTAACCATTTGTGCACCAGCTGCAAACCTCCACCATTACCCCCATCACACACATAGCTGTCAACCCTCCCTTTTTTTTTTGCGGGAAACTCCCTTATTCCACTGCCGTTTCCCGCTGCTATCCCGGATTGTTGATATCCCTTAAATTTCCCGGATTTCAAAGGAAGCAGCTCCTCTCCCTCCCTGCCGGCCAGGGAGGCTCCTCAGCTGCGTTGCTCGGCCTGCCAATAAGGAGTCTGAGACCGACTGGGGCCGGAGCTTGCATGCCTTGTGCAGCCAGACCCTCACGCCCAACCAGACAAACAGACTGCCTGCCGTCTATGTGCTCGCTCTTTCGCTCACCCGTTCGTGCACAGCCTCTGGAGCGCAGGGTGGCGAGGCTACTTGGTGCCATTGCACCACCCTCGTGGCATCCCTTATTTTCAAATCCGAAAGTTCGAAAAAATCCCTTCTTTTCACATCCGAAAGTTGACAGCTATGATCACACACCCCACAGATTCACATTCTCTCTGTGTGTCTGTGGTTTTTGGTGGAATCACTGTGGAGCAAGGGCTTAACCCTTTCCTCTCCAATGCATCCCCATCCTGCAGTTAGTTAGTTTTTTCTTTCAGAACTCCCTTTGGCAAGACATTTGAAGGCAGCCCTGTTTATGGAAGCTTTTAATGTTTAACAGGCTATTGTATTTTAATATTTTGTTGGAAGCCACCCAGAGTGGCTAGGGAAACCTTTCCAGATGGGCGGGGTATAAATAATTTATTATTATTATTATTATTATTATTATTATTATTATTATTATTTTCTAAAGCCTAATTGCTGCATATTGAGGGAGGGGGTGAGATCAAGGAGAGGAAGGGGGGAAGAGAGTAAAAGAGGGCAAAAGTTGGGGGAGAAACTTTAAAAACGGTCAATAAAAAATTATGTTTGAAACAGTCAACAAAACCAGTGCTCAGCTTCTGTCGTTCTGACTGTCAGAAAGAGGGTGCTGTTGTCTGCTCCCTTCCCATTGCAAAAGGCACCCAAGTTTGTCTGAAGGCTGCAACACTTGATGAACAGAACCAGTTAGCCTTGCCAGCAAGCAAACTTTATTTAGGACAACCGTTGTAGCTCTTGGAAGGGAAAACGGCTTCCTGACAGCTTTCATTTTATTGGCATTTTAAATGTGCTCACTGCTTATCACATTAAATGGGTACAAGAAATGCTTCCTTCACTCAGCCCGGAATATCATAATTACTTCTTGATTGAACAAGATGCTTGATTGCAATTTGCACTGTATCTTGTTAATTATAGATGACCCTCTTAAATTGCTTTTACTTGTAAACTGGGAAGTTTAAGTGACATTGACAAGTTTCTCTCCCTGATTGTTTCCCTCCTGACTTTAATGACATCTTTAAAAGCAGCTCCCGGAATTAGCTCAATCCGCCTTGGAATTGCATGGCATAGACACCAATACAACAATCATCTTGTTCCTGTTTTCCCAGTGCTTTAAGACCAGCTCATTGTCTACTTAAAGTAGTTGTGCCGACCAGTTCTTTAAAACAAGGAGATGCATTTGCAGAACAGCCCTCATGTGAGTTTTTGGACCTCCTTCCCTTTCTCAAAAAAAATAATGTTTTTCCATCCATAGTTACTTCCCATCGAGTATTGCTGCCCACCATACACATGCTTTTCCAGCCCATAGAAAGCAGGGGGGGGGTGTAAAAAGGCACATTATCATTCAGCAATGATAGTTAGAAAAGAGCAAAGAAGGTAGCGTTGGCTTTCATTAGGCCCCAAGGCCTTCCACGTGACGTGCAAAAAATTGTGGGAAACTGTAATTTCACATTCTTAATAAAAGACAGTGTTGGGGGGAGCGCTTATTAATGGAAGAAATGCACTACACCAGTGTGGTGTAGTGGTTAAGAGCGGTAGACTTGTAATCTGGTGAACCGGGTTTGCTTCCCCTCTCCTCCACATGTAGCTGCTGGGGTGACCTTTGGGCTAGTCACACTTCTTTGAAGTCTCTCAGCCCCACTCACCTCACAGAGTGTTTGTTGTGGGGGACGAAGGGAAAAGGAGAATGTTAGCCGCTTTGAGACTCCTTCGAGTAGTGATAAAGCGGGATATCAAATCCAAACTCTTCTTCTTCTTCTTCTTCTTCTTCTTCTTCTTCTTCTTCTTCTTCTTCTTCTTCTCGTTCCTGAGAAACACGATTGTGTCTGCACCCCCACAGCCCTCCCCCTTTCTACTTTGTAACCTTTGTATCTCAAACTGTGTGTTAAACTTTTTTGTGACTCTCTGTATCCTTGCCCACTAGTCTTCCAACGTGTTTGCATAAGAACACACAAACCCACCCAAGTCAGGAGAAGGGATCTTTGTTAAGCCAATAAAGCTGTAGGGCAAATGCGCACACAAATAAAATCTTGTCAGGCGACTCCCAACAGATGGGAAAAGACATACAGTGGTCCCTCGACTTACGAAGTACTCGAAATCCGAATTTTTCGATTTACGAATGAAAAAAAGTGGGCCGCACGCCTACGAATTTTTCAACATCCGAATGGAAATCATTGCCGGTTTTAGATGCGGTTTCCTCGACTTATGAATTTTAGATGCGGTTTTTTTGACTTACGAATTTTTCCCGAATATTTTTTCTCCAATGCATTCCTATGGGAAATCGCTTTTTTCGACTTACAAACTTTTTCGACCTACGAGTGTCCATTCGGAATGGATTAAATTCGTAAGTCGAGGGACCACTGTAATCGTTAACGGGTTAATGGACACTCCCAAAGACAACGACCACCTGGAAAAACACCTTTTGTATCTAAACATGACCCTCCACCAGAGGAACCCCCCTCCCCTTCCGACACCTGGTCACCCCTCCCTTCCGACACCTGGTCAAATCCCTTACCTCACCCACATAATGCTATTATCTCTTTTGTTCTGTACTGTGTCAAAAGTGTATAAAAGTTCACCTGCTCTTTTTGTTCTGGGTTCTTCTCCATCGTCTGTCGTGTGAGCAAGAACCCTGTTGCCAACAGCTCTATACTTTAAAATAAACTGATCAGGCTTAACTAGCCGCCTTGCTTTTCGTTAGAACTCTGGTCTGGTCTCTGTTATTTGTATGCCAGCAGGGGTTTCAAACAACGTTCTGCTGGGGTTCAGGATTCCACCCGGAATCGGACCCTTTACCAGGATAATTCCCATAAATTTTTTACAACAACAGAGAACCCTTGCAAGCTACAACAGTCAGCAAAATTTGCACTGGACCATTCTGACTGACAAGGCTTTTATGTGCTAATGAAGGCCTACATGCACATACTCATGGAAAGTTGGCTTGCGAGAAAATTAAAGGAGCAATTTGAATAACGCCATATTTCATACAGGGTCAAGGTTCTTAGGGATTTACATTGCAGTTATAACCATGTCCAATCAAAAAGTATAGTCCCAGTGAGGCTTACTCCCAGGTCGGTGGGGTTAGAACTGCAGTTTTAGACTCAATATTTTTAAACACCACTTCACTTGAAATTTCCAAGTCATCTCCATCTGCAGATAGGTAGATTCTGAGGGGATGGTGGAAACTGGAGTGGTTAGAGAAATGTTCTGGCATATCCTTGGAGGGGAGTTTCCAGCGAAAAGGAGCAACTATAGAGAATAAGCAGAATCATGTGAGGGAGCAGGAGACATCCAGGTGGTTGAGGGATGAAGGTTGGAGAAGTGAGAGTCATGGGCAAGGTGGAAATACGAGAGTTGAGGGATAAGGGGAGTGTGTCATTGAAAATAAAGGCAAGGAGCTCAGCATGGATCAGATGTGAGATGGATAGGAAACCATAGGAAGAGAGAAGAAGAAGAGGAAGAAGAAGAAGAAGAAGAGGAGGAGGAGGAGGAGGAAGAAGAAGAAGAAGAGTTTGGATTTGATATCCCGCTTTATCACTACCCAAAGGAGTCTGAAAGCGGCTAACATTCTCCTTTCCCTTCCTCTGTGAGGTGAGTGGGGCTGAGAGACTTCAAAGAAGTGTGACTAGCCCAAGGTCACCCAGCAGCTGCATGTGGAGGAGCGGAGACGCGAACCCAGTTCACCAGATTACAAGTCCACCTCTCTTAACCACACTGGCCCCCAGGTTTTGCATGGTCTGAATGTTGAAAGAGATGAAAGATTTTGGTTGTTAAGGAATCACTAGCTTGGTCAGGTGGCGCTGTGGGTTAAACCACAGAGCCTAGGGCTCGTTGATCAGAAGGTCGGCGGTTCGAATCCCTGTGACGGGGTGAGCTCCCGTTGCTCGGTCCCAGCTCCTGCCCACCTAGCAGTTCGAAAGCACGTCAAAGTGCAAGTAGATAAATAGGAACCGCTCTGGCGGGAAGGTAAATGGCATTTCCGTGCGCTGCTCTGGTTCACCAGAAGTGGCTTTGTCATGCTGGCCACATGACCCGGAAGCTGTATGCCGGCTCTCAGCCAATAAAGCGAGATGAGCGCCGCAACCCCAGAGTCGGACACGACTGGACCTAATGGTCAGGGGTCCTTTTACCTTTACCTAGCTTGGTCATCCCACCCAATAAATCTGTGGCCTACTTTCTAGTGAGTGGACCATTAAATCTCAGTTTTTAAAAGCTGGATTAAAATTCACATATGCTGTGAAATGGGAACTAATAATGTTTTTTAAGCAAGGAAGCACTGTGCTTTAGAGTAGGGTCGCCATATTTCAAAAAGTGAAAATCTGTACAGAAATGTTGCCGAGCTTTCTTTGCGAAATCTCAGGGGTGGGAGAATGAGTTCTTGAGCTATTTTTAATGAAATTTGCCGAAATCTGCACTGCCGACATGGGCTGCCATATGTCCAGATTTTCCCAGACAGTTTTAGCGATTTCTGCCCGGACGCTGTTTACGAGGGCTGAATCCTGGCTATGTCTGGGAAATTCCAGATGTATGGCAACTCTACTTAGGGAGGCAGTGGGATGTGCATAAAGGCTCTTGCTGCCGCTGTGCCGCTGGCACACAATTTCCGTTCTCATCCTGGGGAAAAGTTCTCAACTCCAGGTAACTCTTCCAGGTTAGCAGAGTTTGTAACCTGAAGCGTTTGTAACCTGAGGTGATTGTAAGTAGAGGTTCTACTGTATTTTGCATAGCAATAAAGCTCAATACAGTGGTACCTCGGGTTATGTACTTAATTCGTTCCAGAGGTCCGTTCTTAACCTGAAGCGTACTTAACCTGAAGCACCAATTTAGCTAATGGGACCTCCTGCTGCCGCTGCGCCGCCAGAGCACGATTTCTGTTCTTAACGGAGTTCTTAACCTGAAGCGTACTTAACCCGTGGTACCACTGCACATTTTCATGTGGTCTGCTACATAGTATTCGCAAATGTGTACATGATTACAGAACATGACAGATCTGAAAAATGCAATAGATACCCCATTGTCATATTTTTCCAGGTAGAACTCAGACAATAATTCGAGAGGGTCCTCTGTTTTTGCAGTAATGCTCATTAGGTTCACTGAACCGTTTTTGTAGTGCTGGCTCAGTGCCTTATATTGTCAGTTTGTTTCCTCAGCCAGCTGGTGGATTCGCTGTCAGACACTCCCAGGCAACCGTTTGCCTTTTATCATGTGAAAATCAGTGGCACTTTTCTTTTCCTTGAATTCTAACAGACATCTCTTGCAAACTTTCAGGGAAGTCTTTTTTATTGACTCATTTGTTGGAGGCACAGCTCTGGAGTGCTGCTGACTTGTACATGTTGATGTTTTTCCTAAGCAATACCCTTTACCTGCTTTTAACAATAAATATTTTAAGATGTCTTGAAAGGGATTTGGAGCTTCCTAGCCTTTCCTCGCCTGTCTCTTCTTTTTCCGGAAGACATTGAATATGTCAGGCATTTGTGGGGTCAGGTTCATTGTCTGATTCTGTCCAACCTCTAAGCTGACTTTGGAAAACAGACTATTATATAAATAGTTTACATAATTAAGACCGCACTGAATGCTCTCCCGTTTTGATTGTCAGTTGAAGAGCAGTGTTTTGCTGTGGGGGAATGCCACCACTCCCTGCTATAAACCCCTATTCCTCCTTTCTTCAACAGTTTGCAGCTGTGTGCAGTTATAGCTTCTGTGGCAGAAACTACAGCAGAAACAATATTTAATTTTGCTACCCTGTTTCCCCTATTTTAAGACGTAGTCATAAAATAAGCCATAGCAGGATTTTTTCACATTTGCGGAATATAAGCCATACCCCGAAAATAAGCCATAGTGATAGGCGCAGTTCTGGAGGGCGCCAAGGAAAAGGCGGGGCTGGGCGTCTACTCCCGCCACCAAAACCAGTCAGCCGCAGAAGCAGCGCTCAGGAACTCTGCAGAGCAGGGCGCACAGGAAGGGGCAGCAGGCGCGACAAAGGCACTCCGAAGGTCTCTTTGCCTGTGCGCTCGCCCAACTCCGCTCGGCGCAGAGCGCACGGGGCTGCCGCCGTGGCGGAGAGGGAAGGTGGCACGGGCTTTCCCTGCTCGCCGCCACAACGAAATCCCCCCAGCCGCCCCGCACGTCGCCCAAGAGGCCCCTTGGAAAACAAGGCTTCTTTCGAGTTTCGAGGAGGGAAGGCGGCGGAGGAGGAGCAGGAGAGAGCGCCCAGCGAAAGCGGGTCTCTCTGGTGCCCGTTTCCTCAAAGCTTAGCTTGGATTCTCCCCCCGCTGCCAGCAAGCAAACAAAGAGCTCTGCGCCCGTCCCGTCCTTCGCAGCCCCAGAACTTGAGCGTGGCCTTGCCAAGGCGTGCTTATGTAATAAAAGTAAGACATCCCCTCAAAATAAGCCATAGTGCGTTTTCTTGAGGAAAAAAAATATAACACGGTACCTTTTTACTCAAAAGCCAAAGTTTAGAGAGCAGAAGTTTACATGGAACTCCCCTCCTGCCTGTTCAGTAACCCTGGTGGCAGCACTTGTGTCCCAACTGTTGATGGGCACTATTTATTGTTCAGGGACCCAGGTGGCGCTGTGGGTTAAACCACAGAGCCTAGGGCTTGCTGATCAGAAGGTTGGCGGTTCGAATCCCTGTGACGGGGTGAGCTCCCGTTGTTCGGTCCCAGCTCCTGCTCACCTAGCAGTTCGAAAGCACATCAAAGTGCAAGTAGATAAATAGGAACTGCTCTGGCGGGAAAGTAAACGGCGTTTCCGTGCGCTGCTCTGGTTCGCCACAAGCTGCTTAGTCATGCTGGCCACATGACCCAGAAGCTGTACGCCGGCTCTCAGCCAATAAAGCGAGATGAGCGCCGCAACCCCAGAGTCGGACACGACTGGACCTAATGGTCAGGGGTCCCTTTACCTTTACCTATTTATTGTTCAACCATGTAGGGTCCAGAATGAGCAAACTCACACCGAACGTAACCTGCTGAACATAATTAAAGATACAATTGGATCATAGCCGAAATTGTATAATGATAAGGAAACAACAAATAAAGAGTGACCAAGCGGGTAGTAACATCACAGTACTAGTTCAAAAGAGTCATTGCAGTCTTAGTGATTCTTGTAAATGAAGGGAGCCAACAGGTGCAAAGAGAGGTTTGAAGAGCTTTTCAGGTTCCAGATGAATCTTCAAACCATCAACAGGTGCAACAAAGTTGTTATAATGTCACAAGTTTCAACAAGGATTCCCGGAATAGTCCTCCTGTTTCGGCCATGCGGCCGCCTTCAATGGTACAGACTAGTAACCTTTGCTAGCAACCTTTGGTCATTACCATTATGATCTTGTTGAATTACGTATGAAGTCACAGGCATTATGATGGGATGCCATGCAGAGCAAATGCCTCAAAAGAGATTGCATTTGTTGTTGCAGCTATAAATAAACACTCATGGTCTCTTACGTGTCATAGCTGACCATGCTCCAATTTCAACTTTCCTTTTAGGGTCTTTTAATTGTTTTTCACAAAGGCTGAAAGGACATCCAGGCACTTCAACAATGACGGCTAACATTTGTTCTACTCCAGTGCCAGTGAATGCAAAACTAATTCTTTTAATTATAATGGAAAGAGATGGGATTGCATTTCTGGCTTAGTGAGTGGGTACCTACAGCATTTAGTTCAGAGTGTCATCTACAGGTCAGAGAACTTTAAAAATATATATTCATTTTGTGGTGATATTTTCTTTGCAATAGTAAACAATTAAGTTTCCTTGACTGGCTGGATAAATTGCTTCCTAAAAGCACTCACTGCTGAAGACTGCTGCGCTAATTCTAAGTACCTCTACTCAAGCTTAGGACTGGTGCAGAAGTTATTAAACAGAAGTTGCATATCAGCTGTGAAAGCAAACTTTGTGAGCACTCCCTGCCACCCCGACATCAAAGCATAATTGTCAGAATAGGAAGATCAAACCTTCATGACAGGCAATCTGTTAAATTGATTATCTAATGCATTTGAACAGTGTTACTTGCAGTGGGAGGGATGTAACTCATTTTTTTTATTTTTTAAACCACTTTTTGAACAGTATTCATCCTTTCTGGAAAGACCAAGTATATATATTACATCATAAGTTCAAAAACAGTGACCTGTTGCATCAAACAACAGACCCGTTTTAATCTGCCAATCTGTCCACTAAGCGCGGGATGGCCAGATGTTTCTAGGAATCTTGAAATCAGCCTTTCCTTATTGTTTGTCCCCAGCACCTGTAATTCAGAGGTACACTGCCTCTGAGAAAGGAGGCTCTGTTCAGCTATTCTAGCTAATAGGTAAAGTTAAAGGGACCCCTGAACATTAGGTCCAGTTGTGTCCGACTCTGGGGTTGCAGCGCTCATCTTGCATTAATGGCCGAGGGAGCCGGCGTACAGCTTCCGGGTCATGTGGTCAACATGACAACATGCGTCCCTATTCTAGCTAATAGCCCTTGATAAATGTGCCATTCTTGAAAATATCTAATCTCTTTTGCAAACCATCTAAACCACACCATGCATCTGTGGATTCCAACAAGTTATTTATGTGTTATGTTAATACATAATACATAATACATATTTTATTTTTCCTGTGTCTACTGAATCTATATCAAAACAATTTCACTGAATGACCCAAAGTTCTAGTACACGCATCCCCAAACTTTGGCCCTCCAGATGTTTTGGACTACAATTCCCATCATCCCTGACCACTGGTCCTGTTAGCTAGGGATCATGGGAGCTGTAGGCCAAAACATCTGGAGGGCCGCAGTTTGGGGGTGCCTGTCTAGTACCGGTATTACAGAGAGACAATTCCATATACCCATCCTTAACATGCTACAGTATTCATAATGTTATAATCTTGTCTCATACCCCCCACTTGTTTTTTTTTATTTCTGTAGACCACACTTTCTCAACCTTAGGTCCCTGTATATTGTGGGACTACAAATCCCATCATTCCAAGACAGCATGGCCAGGGATGATGGGATTTGTAGTTCAAGAACATCTGGGGACCCATGGTTGAGAAAGGTTGCTGTAGGCTAAACATCCTAAATGTTTTAGTTTAATGTGTCTTTTTCATAGGGAAGGGGCTCATTAAAAGCAGTCAGTTCGTCAAAAAGCCTCTTGGAACAAGTAGGTCTTCTTCACCTGCCAGCAGAAGGACAAGGAAGGAGCCAGTTTCATTCCAAAGTACGGGAGCAGCCACCAAGAAGGCCTTCTCCAATTTTCCCACCAAACATGTTTGGAATGGGGGCAGGACCGAGAAAGACCTCCTCCAAAGATCTCAGAACCCGGGGAATATGATCTTTCAGATAGCTTGGACCTCAGCCGTGTAGAGCTGTATACGTCATAGGCAGTGAAACTGTTCTAGGAAGGAAGTCATCATCCACCTTCAGAGTTGGTTGCAACACATGCAGCTAAATGAATTTTTTAAAGAAGACAGTAAGAGAGGATTCACTTATACAGGCATTGGTCTAGACTATCTGTCCCCCAAGGACAGAACTGACAATTGTCAGTAAAGGGGGAAAGCCTTCAAGGTAGAGAAAGGGGGCCGGGTGGTCAGACCCTCCCCTCTTCCCACAGACTCCCAGGGGCTCTTGCGTGGCCCTGGCCCTCGACCGGGGGATACGGACAAAAGCATGTCGAGCCCCTGGATTCCTTTAATGGAATTCCCCACACACCATCATCAATTGAGAGGGGCAAACGAAGTCAACAGCCCCTTCCTCAATTGGGGAGGGACAAATGCAGTCAACAGTCCCATCCCCCAACCAACATAATAATGACCAATGCCTAACCACCAACCTTACAAGTTGTGACTATTTGCTACGCAGTAGGCGAAAACCAGATGGCACCAGCCAATCAGCCAAGTGGAAAAATTCCTACCAGGCCCCTGCCCCAAAAGCAGACGACCCCATGACAGGCATAGCAATGTCAACGCAGAGGCTTAAAATATAGGGAGGGAGGGCGGGTGATCCGAAGCACGCAGCCAAAGAGGGAGATCCTGCTGCGTGCAAACCATTTATAAACGCGGGGCTGTCCGTTACAATTGGCAACATACATTTCTCCCCAACAACAGCCCCTGGGTCCAATCATAGAAGTGGCCATCCAAACAAACCCGCCCAGCAACAAAAGGGTAGTTTGTTAGCCCCCACCGCAACACGTGCTCTCCGAAATGGAGAACCCGCTTTATCCAAATGACATGCAACTAAGGCGGGCATCACTGTAGCCAGATCAGACATCTCTAATGAGTTAGTTGGGAGCTGTAGTACAAAGTACCTGAAGGGGAACCATGACATAAAACAGCTTTGATGATATTCAATAGCGCAGAGACAAACTTAAGTCTGATATCATCACAAGTCTGTCCAGCAAGTATCATGTGCTACATCAGAAGGCTGACAGAAACTTTCCCGGAGACATCAAATACAGAACAAAAATGTATTTGCTTAGGAAACAGCAAAGCTTCCCCAGATTTCAGAAGCAAAACCCTCAGTGGAATAAGAAGGCCAGACTACGAGGGAAGATTAGAAGTCTCATAAGCTTCATATCTCCAAGTTTTCGCTAGATGTAGTCTTTTTGAAAGCTTGTGTGGATGTGAATGAAAAAAATGGTGATTCATACTGATAGGGTGGGCTCACATCAGTAATAAATTAGTTTCCAACATCAAAGGAAAATAAACAGAAAATAAATAATTTTAATTCCCCTAAAGCATAAATATTGGATGTACATATAAATGTGGCACATTTGTTATTTGGATGTTTGAAATGTCTGCTCCAACTTCTCTTTCCAATTAGGAACAGGAATGTTTTGTTTGTTTTTTTAAGTGTCTCACATGCAGGACTTTTTTTTTTCCAGCTGAAACTCTCTGGAACGCAGTTCTGTCACCTCTCAGGTGGGCCAGAACAAGGGAGAACAAAATTATGGTGAGTTCAGGCACCTTTTTCCCCTAGAAAAATAGCACTGCTCACATGTAACCAGTAGAGCTGAACTGCCCAAGGACCACCGGAAACAATTTGAGAGACAGGTCTAATGCTTTATTAGAGTGTTTTACACCCTGTGGGGATGGAGCATGCAAAATTGCACCCTGCAGGCAGCAGAACTGAATCCTCCAGTCACTTGCTGTTGAGCACAGGAATCAATCCTGCTGGGGTCTGCTGCTGCTTCCTGCCTGATGCTCAACCCCTTGACAGCCCCAGATCACTCTGAGCGGCCTGACCCAAGCCACGATGACCCAGAGCTGTCACTACCTGACTCTGCTGAAGCCTGGTTCCTTCCCAAATCAGACCGATTTGGTCCAGGATGTGGGCTTTTGCAAATATGGCACAGCGCCTGTACCCATTGCAGGATAAAAATAACAGTTCAGTAAAAATGGCAGTTGAAGAAGCATCAGTGAGGGAGAAGAACGGCAGGATGTAACCTCAGGCAGCTGTGGAAAAGGGGAAGGGTGAAAATCTTCTCAGGCAAGTCTCCCACCCTGTGATTCCTTTTTAGGAGAAGGAAGGAAGGAAGGAAGGAAGGAAGGAAGGAAGGAAGGAAGGAAGGAAGGAAGGAAGGGGCATACATTGTGATGGTAATAGGCATTGGACTTCCAACTGGCCTGTTGCCCTTTCCTCAAATTTCAATCGTGAAAAGTTTGTTTGTTTGTGAAATATACTCGGAGTCAAGTGTAAATTTCATGCTCTTTATTCAGCTCCTAGTAGCAAGGAATGGATGTTTCCCCAAAACGTCTGCTATAAATACATTATTTACACAATGGGCCCCACGTGATTGGCTAATTCGGGGATACTCCTGCAGGCCAATCAGGTTGTGGATTCACTTCCACCTGGAGCTGGATTGGGTGGCTCCTGCGGACCAATCAGACTGCTGCATTCTGAATCCTATTGTTCTAGGACCAATCAGACTGCTGCATTCTGTATCCTATTCAGCTCAGTACATAACAGTTTGCTTCATTTATATACTGCCCATATGAAAGCACAGCATACTAACAAGCAAAACAGTACCTCCACAGTTTAAAAGATTGTTTAATTAGCCAAAGCCCTGGAAGAAGAGGAATGTTTTCGCCTGGTACCTAAAGAGATGTAACAAAGGTGCCAGGTGAGCTTCCCTGGGGAGATTCATTCACACATGGGGAGCCAGCATAAGGAAGACCCATTCTTGTGTTGCCACCTTCTGGACCTCTCATGAAGAGAGCACATGAAGAAGGGCCTGAGATGATGACAAGAGGGTCCAGGTCAGTTCTTGTAGAGAGGTATGTAGTACAAACGTACACTACATAATCCTCATCTAGATAAGGTGGTCAAATTCTCTTCAGGATGAACCAATAATTCATTTACGCATTAAATAAACACATGCTTTAAATAAAGGGGGTTGAGTTGAGCCACCCAATGGAAAGGGGGTTTCTGTGTCTGACCTCCCCTCATGCATAATACCTTCACAAATCAGGAGAAACACATTGCAAGACTTGTGCCACCTGAGAGCTAAGTGACTGAATGTGCTCCCTCAGCAAAGCAATTCCTTGTGTATATAAAACGTGATGTCTTGGAGCCTTCGACCCTTCAAGTGTCCCTATTTTCCAGGAACAGTCCCGGATTTACAGAAGGTGTCCCCGTTTCTGAATTGATCCCAGAATGTTCTGTTTTTCCTTAGGAAATCCCTATTTTCATTGGAGAAATGTTTGAGGGTATGGTAGGATGTCCCTATTTTCATCAGAGAAATGTTGGAGGGTATGGAGTTATCTGACCCCCGAGCTATCTGAAGGCAACCCTGTATAGGGAAGTTTTTTAAAATGTTGAATGTTTAATTATGTTTGTTATATGTGTTGGAAGTCTCCCAGAGTGGCTGGGGCAACCGCATCAAATGGGAGGGGTATAAATAGTAAAATTATTATTATGGAATACGATGTCCCTATTTTCATCGGAGAAATGTGGGAGAGTATGGCCTTCTGTCTGACACAGTTTTCTATGTGCAGGATTTCCCCATCATGGGAAAACATAAAATCCTGATAGGTACTGAACTGTAAGAGCCCAGGAGCAATTTATCATGTAATGCATTATTTGGCTAAGTTGCCTCTCATAGAACAAGGAAGCAACAGCTTCAGCTTGAACCTAATTTGATGTGACACTCTGTACTCAAGCAATGGAAAACCAACAAGAGGAGCAACTATTTCTGACCTTCTCAGTATGTTTGATAAAGATCTCTTTTTGGCGGATATTCAGCCCTGCTGTTATCACTTCCTGCTAATGAAGATTTCACTTGGAGCCAGGAAACAGTGATTGTTAGTCATCACAAAAGATACCAGTGTTATTTTTTAAAAGCCCATCACTGCCTTCTGTCATGTTGAAGAGTTTTAATTATTTGTGTGTGTGTGTTTTCATCTTATTCTCTTCCAAGGTTGAATGAATTTTGCTACCAAAGAAGAGACAATTTTCTTACTGATCCTTGAAACAGAAAATACAAAAAAAAAAAAAAACAGCAAAGAATCTTGTTTTAATTTAAAATTTAATTTAAATTTAATTTAATTTTTGTTGTGACAAAGCGGGTTCTCCTTCATGGAGAGCACGGGTTGCGGTGGGGGCCAGCAAGTCACCCCTCTGTTGCTGGGCAGGATCGTATAGATGGCCACTTCTGTGATTGGGTCCTGGGTGTCGTTGGGGAGATTTTTATGTTGCAATTTGTTGATGGACAGCCAGTGACTATATACTGTTTGGCTTGCAGCGTGATATTCCTCTTTGCTGCGTGCATCGGATCACCCGCCCCCCCTTCCCTATTTTTAGGCCTCTGCATATGACAATAAAAATATTTATTGGGATTTAACAAATTTAAATGAACAAAAAACAAAGAACTTAACATAATACATGATACATAATGCAAAAACAAAAACACAACATACATCAATTTTTCCTTTCATCTTCTTTATTCATGTTGGGGTGACTTCCTCACGTCTCCCCTACTGTGTTTCATTGTCCATCATCTTTAGTAATTTCCTCTCATCTTTAAATATTTTTCTTATTATTACTTATGTTCTTGTCTTATCATCGTCTTAACCAAAAATCATACATATATATCACTTAATCCTATTTTTCTAATCTGTAAGCTGTCAGATCTTCCAACTTTTTTCTATCTTTAAATCTTACAATAGTCCTTTAAATATACTCTAAATTTCTTCCAATCTTGTTCCACCGTCTCCTCCCTCTGGTCGCGTAGTTTCCTGGTCAGTTTGGCGAGTTCCATATAGTCCATCATTTTCATCTGCCATTCTTCTATCGTAGGTAGTTCCTGTGTCTTCCAGTTCCTTGCAATTAAAATCCTAGCTACTGTTGTGGCATACATAAAAAAGGTATGATCCTTCTTAGGGACCTCTTGGTTCACCATTCCAAGTAAAAAAGCTTCTGGTTTTTTAACAAATGTGTTTTTCAACACTTTTTTCATTTCATTATAAATCTTTTCCCAGAAAGCTTTTATCCTTGGGCAGGTCCAAAACAGTTCGAAAATCAAGACACGGCTTCCAATTGGCTGCAGGAGTTTCCTGCACTCAATCGGAAGCCGCGTAGGACGTTCGGCTTCCGAAAAATGTTCGCAAACCGGAATACTCGTGTTTGGGAGCCGATTTGTTCAGGAGCCAAGCCGTTCGACTACCAAGGTACCACCGTACTGTGTGAACAGGGTTTTTGAGGGCATAATCTCCCAGCGTCAGGGCTACCTCTTTTTCAAAACCTGGAACCTGATAAAGCGAGTTCTCCAATACAAGGAGAGCTTGTGTTGTGGTGGGGCAAAAAGCCACCTCCCTGTGGGTTTGGCTAGCTGGCTACAGCTAGCTTGACCAGAACATGTTGCTGGGCAGAAGCACATGTATCCAGTTTGATGGACAGCCCAGCGTCCCTTAAAAAGAGTCAGCAGGTGGTGCGACTTCCCTCTTTCTGCGAGCTTCAGATCTCCCGCCCTCCCTCCCTGGTATAGGCTTGCGTTGACCTAGCTGTTGCCTGTCATGGGGTCGTCTGCCTTTGAGGCGGGGGCCTAGTAGGATTTTTTCCATTTGGCTGATTGGCTGTGCCATTTGGTTTTCGCCTACTACATAGCAACTAGTCACAACTTGTAAGGTTGGCAGTTAGGCATTGGTTGTGTGTTTAATGGAGAGCGGTAGCCCTCCAAAAGTGATCATGGTGCATGGGAATTCCGTAAAGGAATCCAGCGGCTCAAATATGCTTGTCTGAACCTGGTCGGGTTGCAGGGCCGTGCATGAGCCCCTGGGACCTCTGGGGAAGGCGTCCGCAGCCCAGCCTCCATTCAACTCTCCCCAGACTGGTTCCCCCCGCTGACAAGTGGTCAGCTCTGTCCTGCCGGACAGCTAGTCTTTCGCTGACTAGGGGTCAGCTCTGTCCCGTTGGACAGCTGAACCAATGCCTACGCAACTACTCATGTGTTTTGTATTTGAATAAAGTTGTGGCCAAAACTATGCCAAAAACCCAAACAAAAATTTATGTCTCATGTGTGAATTTATTGGTGGGGGGTGGCTTGGTGACCTCCACACGCAACCAGGAGCTGGGGAGGGAACAGGGGGCTGGTTTCAGCCTCTCCCCCCTTCCAGATTCTTTTCACATGCCCAAGGCCCTCCTCTTCATTGTTCGAAATGTTTACGTCTATTATGAATTCCAGTTAATGCTCAACATAATCAGGAATGGTGCATTATTGAGATCAGATCAGAAGAATCTTTATTTGCATCAGCCACTAGCCATTATTGAGATTGTAAGGAATAAGACTTATGAATCTAAACATGTAAAGAAGCAACAGCATGTTTACTAAGAAGTAAGCTCCACAATTTCATTGGGACCACGTACATATGTATAGGAGTCCAGCTTATATCTCGCTGTTTGCGATGCTGATACTGCATATCAGCATAATCCCCAGCATTTAAAACGCTTCACAATAGAAGTCCTATGTATTTTCTTAAAATAAAGCACTGCAGAAAATGGAAATTAAAAAAAAACAAAAAAACCACACTGAGAAGATTGGTAATGGAAGTTCAATAAGTTGCTAGTCAAAACCCTCTGCTGTTCCTTTGCCCAGGGAACATTTTTTCCCCCCTGGTAGAAGTTAATTCCTTTTTCCAAAAAGAGAAAAAGGGAATTATAAAAAGAAGGCTGAAATAATTGCGCTGTCAATTACTTCTGAAACAGCCACAGTCAAAAGGTGCTAATCTTCATTAATATTCCGATATAACTAAATTGGCAAAAGAGAAAACACTTACTATGCAAGTCTCTCTCCTGAAACACGCTCCTCTGTATAACCTGACTTATTGTAAGGCTGTTGTAAGGATTATAACTGCATGATACAGGTGGAAAACTTTGAAGACCTGAAAGCACTATACAAATGTTAAGCATTAAAGGTGAACATTTCCAGATTCTGGTGTTGGCAGTTGTTATTCCAGAGTAGCATTAATTGGAAATTGGGTCCTCCCTTAAAGAGGGCACATATTGCGGTGAGACCCGGCAACCAAATCCCTGTGCTGCGGGTGGGTATGATTGACAGCCACAACGCCCAATCCGTAGGTCCCTCGATGCAGGGTTCAATCAGGCCAATGGGGTACAAGTTAAACAGATCGAGGGACCTATTTATACCCATGCATGTGACCCAGAGCTTCCTCTTTTCGGTGTGTGCATCAGAACACCCGCCCACCTCTCCCTACTTTTAGGGCTTGTGCGCTTGACCTTGCTATGCCGTCGTGTGTCGTCTGTCGTTGGGACAGGGGCATGTCAGGAATTTTCCCACTTGGCTGATTGGCTGTTGCCATTTGGGTTTCGCCTGCCGCGTAGCAAACCATCACAACTTGTAAGGTTGCGGATAAGCTCTGGTTCAGGTGGTAGGGATGGGAGAACGCTCTTGCCATCCCTATGTGAAGGGTATTCCATTAAAGGAATCCAGGGACTCGATGGTTTGGTCAACCCCTGAGAGGGGGTTGTGCCCGTGCCTGAGTCTGGGGTGACCTTTGGGTGGCGGATAGAGCATGTCCCCGGCTTTCTGCTTATCCAGATGTTCACCCTGGGCTGACCCATGCTGGAACCCTGGGTCAGTGCTTCTTGTGGAGCAGGGAGCTAGTCGAAACAGAGCCTATGCAACCACTGACTTTCTGTAATCAATAAAGTTGTGGCCTAAATTCTGCCAAAAACCAAACCAAAATTTGAGTCTTGTCTGAATTTATTTGGGGTGGACCCGATTTATCTCTTAACACAGCAAACATACAGAATAACTCTTCCTCATCTATCTGTTAGTCCAGAGTCGTTATACCAACTGTATTTGGATTGTTGACTTCTACATCCAAAGACTGTGGAACTCCATTTTGCCCAATGAACTTGCATTTCACTCAGAGTAACAAGTAACAACAATCTAAATTATTACAACAGTCATTATTGGGGGGCGGGGAGAGAAGATGTGCTTCTGTCTGTTCTGCATCTCCAACTCAGTTTGCTGGCCCCATATTCTACTATTATGGGAGAGAGGCGGGGGGGGGGACTTCTCCGTCTCTACTTTTTCCACACTACGCCTAATATTACACCATTCCTTTAATTTCCCCCTTATTTGCAGATACTTGCCATTCAGGCCTATTGGAGTAATAATAATAATAATAATAATAATAATAATAATAATTTATTATTTGTACCCCGCCCATCTGGCCGGGTCTCCCCAGCCACTCTGGGCGGCTTCCAACAAATATCAAAATACATTAAAATATCACAGATTAAAAGCTTCCCTAAACAGGGCTGCCTTCAGGTATTTCCTAAATGTTATGTAGTTGTTGATCCCTTTGACCTCTGATGGGAGGGTGTTCCACAGGGGGGCGCCACTACCGAGAAGGCCCTCTGCTGGTTCCCTGTAACTTGGCTTCTCGTAGTGAGGGAACCGCCAGAAGGCCCTCGGTGCTGGATCTCAGTGTCCGGGCTGAACGATGGGGGTGGAGACGCTCCTTCAGGTATACAGGACCGAGGCCGTTTAGGGCTTTAAAGGTCAGCACCAACACTTTGAATTGTGCTCGGAAACGTACTGGGAACCAATGTAGCTCTCTCAGGACCAGTGTTATGTGGTCCCAGCGGCCGCTCCCAGTCTCCAGTCTAGCTGCCGCATTCTGGATTAATTGCAGTTTCCGGGTCACCTTCAAAGGTAGGCCCACGTAGAGCTGAATTAAACCCATTATTATATTATATTATATTATATTATATTATATTATATTAATTGTATTATATTATATTATATTATATTATATTATATTATATTATATTATATTATATTATTATTCACATTAGCAGTTTGGCACTTCTCTCCTCCCTCCCGTACTTGAGAGGCTACAGACCTGGTCATCACAACACTATATATTGTATTTCATGTAAAAGTGACATGGGCCTTTCAGTTGGCCAGAGGAAGACCGTAACACTCTATTTTTGACAATTTGTAATTTTAATTCAATTTGCTGCAAGGCTTGCCTGCCCAAGCATGAAGGCATCTTTTAGTAAATCAGCCCTCCTGAACTTGACAGCTGAAGCAACCGCATATTAGTGGTGACAAGATGAAAGAGCACTTTCATGTTTATACAGACTTTTAGCATCTTAGGCAGCTTTGGCAGTGGGATCCAGATCCCTGTTAAGTAATAATAATAATAATAATAATTTTTTTATTTGTACCCCGCCCATCTGGCCGGGTCTCCCCAGCCACTCTGGGCGGCTTCCAACAAATATCAAAATACATTAAAATATCACAGATTAAAAACTTCCCTAAACAGGGCTGCCTTCAGGTATTTTCTAAATGTCAGATAGTTGTTTATCGCTTTGACCTCTGATGGGAGGGCGTTCCACAGGGCGGGCGCCACTACCAAGAAGGCCCTCTGCCTGGTTCCCTGTAGCTTTGCTTCTCGCAGTGAGGGAACCGCCAGAAGGCCCTCGGCGCTGGATCTCAGTGTCCGGGCTGAACGGTGAGGGTGGAGACGCTCCTTCAGGTATACAGGACCGAGGCCGTTTAGGGCTTTAAAGGTCAGCACCAACACTTTGAATTGTGCTCAGAAATGTACTGGGAGCCAATATAGATCTCTCAGGACCGGTGTTATGTGATCCTGGCGGCCACTCCCAGTCACCAGTCTAGCTGCTGCATTCTGGATTAATTGCAGTTTCTGGGTCACCTTCAAAGGTAGCCCCACGTAGAGCGCATTGCAGTAGTCCAAGCGGGAGATAACTAGAGCATGCACCACTCTTGCGAGACAGTCCGCGGGCAGGTAGGGTCTCAGCCTGCGTACCAGATGGAGCTGGTAGACAGCCGCCCTGGACACAGAGTTAACCTGCGCCTCCATGGACAGCTGTGAGTCCAAAATGACTCCCAGGCTGCGCACCTGGTCCTTCAGGGGCACAGTTACCCCATTCAGGACCAGGGAATCCCCCACATCCGTCCGCCCCCTGTCCCCCAAAAACAGTACTTCTGTCTTGTCAGGATTCAACCCCAATCTGTTATTGGATGAAGCAAAACGCTGAACTCGGGGACGCTGTTGCAGCTGGCGAAAGGCCAGCCCTCCTTCCCGAACACTCCCTTCCATCAGCTGTTTCTTCAGTGAGGAAACCTCTGGTTCCTTTTGAGAGAGATCCCGCCGGAGGGCGCAATGTATCTTACCCCACAAGTTGTCCTTGAAATAAAGAAACTCTCTCTTCTCAGGTACACACTCCCAGGCCACACTGATGAGTATTTCGCTTGTTTAATATAGCCGAGGTGCATCCGAGGAATCCGGCTGCCATTTGACTTGGAATTTTTATAGCTGTGGCATGTGGCAGGCCCTGCAGTGATTCAAGGAAGTGACAGAGTGAGTTTGGAAGTGTAATTTCCTTGTGGAGCTTTATTATGGGGTGGTCAATTTAGTGCCGAAGTATTTTACTGTAGGTTGACTTTTATTGCAAGCCATGATACATCTGTGCCAGCTAATTGCTCTGTTCCAGCTTTTTGAGTCATTCCATGTTCCAGGTTAGGACTATAACTGTTAGAGGTGACCTGAATATTTTTTGTTTTGTTAATGTTTTATTTCCTTTAATAATTTGTAAGAAAGAACTGAAACATTGTGGGTGGCTTATTTTTTTATTTTTAAAAAGAAGCTTTCTGTTCTGTTTGCCTTTTACTAAAGTCCACGTTCTTCTCCTCCAGAGAAACCACAAGGATGCATTTTGAACACTTCTTTAAAAGCTGAGTAAGGCTGAATGAAAACAATCTCACAAGTTCTCAGTGCTATTTGTGGATGGTCCATTTTGCCAATTATTCTTAAAAAAAAAAAAAATCTGAGAAATTTTGGCTCTTTTAATGTAGTCCGAAACAATCTTTTCTTAGTTCAGATTGGTCAGTGAAAGAAGCGATGAGCTGACAGCGAGAGATTGGAAGGAGTAGAGGCCACACCCATTGTCTCTATCAACAATATTAAAATGATATTAAACAATATTAACTAGATCTACAATAGTGCCCAAAATTAATGGATGGAAGAAATGGGGAGGCCATTTTATGAAAGATGCTCCAGGGAAGGACTAAGATTCTTCATTCAGGAGCAGCTTGAAAAATGAAGTTTTTAATAGTTGTCAGAAAATTCCTTTCTGGCTTTTTTCTCCTTTTGCTCAGGTGGTAAAAAGGTACAGTGGTACCTCTGGTTACATACACTTCAAGTTACATACGCTTCAGGTTACATACTTTGCTAACCCAGAAATATTACCTCGGGTTAAGAACTTAGCTTCAGGATGAGAACAGCGGTGGTGCAGTGGTGTTTCAGGTTAAGAACATTTTCAGGTTAAGAACGGAACTCCGGAACGAATTAAGTATGTAACCAGAGGTACCACTGTAATGGTGAAGGACCCCTGACAGTTAAGTCCAGGCGTGAACCACTCTGGCCGAGCGAGCCGACGTTTGTCCGCAGACAGCTTTTTTCCGGGTCATGTGGCCAGCATGACTAAGCCACTTCTGGCGAAACCAGAGCAGCGCACGGAAATGCCATTTACCTTCCCGCCACTTTTTGGCATGCTTTCGAACTGCTAGGTTGGCAGGAGCTGGAACCGAACAATGGGAGCTCACCCCGTTGCAGGGATTCAAACCGCCGACCTTCCGATTGGCAAGCCCAAGGCTCAGTGGTTTACACCACAGCGCCACCCGTGTCCCAGTTGCTCAGGTGGTACTGGGGCCTATTCTGCACTTCTGCTCTTCACTTTTTTACTGTCTTCAGTTATTTGGAGATATGGTACAGGGCAATGATTCCCTGGGCTCTCCATACCCTCCAGATTACCTTGGAAAAATGAATATATCTGAAAATTCACAACTTCCCTCCAAATTGAAGAGTGAATTCTTCCCTTGTGTCTTTCCACAGGCTGCACAAGTAGTAAGCACAGGAAAAAGAAAGATTGGAACCATTACCTTTCCATTACAGGTGAATAGACTTGGATAATGGGGAAAACTAGTCTAGGGGTGATTCACATCAGGAACTGTGCATTGAGGGAGTAACCATAAGACTCGAGGAATCAGAAAATTAAACACTTGCCGGAAGCTGCTGGCTTTTAGTTAAAAGTTCCAATACTGAGCCGCCACTAAAATGGACAAAGAATCCAAGTTAATAGTTGCAAGCACTTTCTCTCTAATGGAAGATGTTGGCTGTATGATGCAAAAATTAAAGAGAATGAGGCAAACCTGCCGCATAGGCAAACATTTTGCATTTATAGGTGATTCTTGTTGGTTGGCAAGGAAAAAAATAAGCAGGGCTTTTTTCAGCTGGGACTCAGTTCCAGCACCTCTCAGGTGGGTGCCATTGCCATTACAAGAGAACAGTTCATGGTGAGTTCCAGCACCACTTTTTCTAGAAAAATAGCACTGGAAATAAGTATTAAAAAGAAGAATTCCCCTATGCCAGGATCTAAGTTTGAGGAAAGTAGTCTTTGGTGAGAGAAATTTAAAGTCACAAAACATGCAGCAAAGTAAAGTGTGGGAATATAGGCTGTTCAGCCTTTAATATATGCCCTTGTGAATTCCAAAACTTCTCTCTTCATGGAAAAATACCACACTTTTGCTAAGTTAAAAATAGTTTACTTACAAACTCTCCAAAGGTCAGCTTCATGTGCTTTTCCATACATCAGTCAGAAAACACAGGCAGTAAAACTTGACTTAGTTACAGTGGTGAAAGTTCCTGAATTATTGGTACAGGAACTCAAGAGAGGATTAAAACAAAATAAAAAAATTCCTTCCAGTAGCACCTTAGAGACCAACTAAGTTTGTTCTTGGTATGAGCTTTCGTGTGCATCTGTGTATCTGAAGAAGTGTGCATGCACACGAAAGCTCATACCAAGAACAAACTTAGTTGGTCTCTAAGGTGCTACTGGAAGGATTTTTTTTATTTTGTTTTGACTATGACAGACCAACACGGCTATCTACCTGTAACTGGAACTATGGAAGGCACCACATTGAGCCGCATGAAATGGAAGAAATAAGGTATCTGAAGAAGTGTGTATGCACACGAAAGCTCATACCAAGAACAAACTTAGTTGGTCTCTAAGGTGCTACTGGAAGGAATTTTTTTATTCTGTTTTGACTATGACAGACCAACACGGCTATCTACCTGTATCAAGAGAGGATTATTAGAGTCTGAGCTGCAGCAACCAGCTCAGACCTCTTTACATGCTGAGCTTCTCTGGTAGACTGAAGATGAACAAAGGCCTTGATTACCTTACTTTCAAAGTGAGGGGGAGTGACCTAGCTAAACCTGGCAGGACAGCTTACTCTATGGTCTTAACCCTTTCATGCATTAATTAGACTTAAGCATGTTGGTTATATGAGACCATGAAAACATTCCTTTTGAAGATTAAATCTTCACTATAAGGGCTCATCCACACGTAACTTTGCTCCATGTTTTCCAGGGATAGGCCTAGGCTTTCAAGGTCTGAGCGGTTTTAATTTTTATTTTTGTCCTAACACTTTCACTGGGAAAACATGCATTTGTCCTCCCCAGAGTCTCACATGGCTACCTCACTGCTTGCTACTCGGCAAGAAGCTGCAACATGTCTTTTAAGACCAAATATATTTTATTTGTTTAAATTATATTTTGGCTCTGCTCTTTTAAGTTTTTCTCTTGTAGCTGTTTTATATTAATAATATTTAATGCTCTCTCTCTCTCTCTCTCTCTCTAACTGTTTTTCAATTTTGCTTTGTGTTGCCTTAAGAGTCTCTAAGAGAAAGGCAGGACATAAATGTTTGAATTAACAAATGCTTCTCTCTCAGCTTAACTGCTAAACTAACTCACTGAGGTACTGTGAGGATAAAACAGTGTTGGCGGGGGTGGAAGAAGCATGAAGAATGGTTTTAAAATGTAATAAATAAATAGTTTTGCAGGGCACTATTCTCTCCCCAGTGCTATTTAATACCTATCTGAAGCCATTGCATGTGATCACGAGGAGCTCTACTTTTCTAGAACATCTGACTCAGAAGAGGGAAGAACCCTGGGAAGATGAGAGCTTTTGGGGTGGGTGGTTCCCATGTTCAGAAAATTGGCAAGTTACCTGTTCTGGATTGGTTGCACTCCCTCTGAAGGAGCAAGTGTGTGGTTTGGGGGTACTCCTGGATACATCATTGGCACCAGAGGTCCTCTGTGGCTAGGAGTGCCTTTTACCAGTTTTGTCTGCTTCACCAACTATGGCCATTCCAGGACAGGGATAGCTTGAACACTGTAGTCCATGCATTAGTAATTGGGCTGTTAGACAGGAAACAAAACAAGAGACGCAAGTTACGCAAGTTCAATATCTTCTGCAAAACCCGGAAAGAGTCTTCAGAAGGGTCATCTTGACTGATGATGTCGGAGGCTGAGTTAGAGCCGTCCGGAGCTATCTGTTTGTTTTGACAATAAATCATCCTTTTTAATTAACTGCGCTTACCGTGTGATCAAGCCGGGGACTGGACTCCTGACAGCAGGTATCTAACAGAATGAGTTAGTAAAAGGTTCTTTCCCTTCATCGTCTCTGACTTTCGTGCAGCTGCAGACTCCAGATTAGAAGGGCAGCTGATCTGTGCCCTTCTTTGCCCCCCTGATTTTAATGCAAGCTGAGGAGGGGACATTTGAGAAATGTCTCCCCCTCTGGCTTCCAGCATGAACCTCCTGGAACCCAAGGCCTCCTCCACTTCCTCTGTGGGGCAGGTTGGGGAAACATCTTTTCATCCCATTAGTGCCCCTGGTTCACCAATGCAGATAAGCTGCACTCTCCCTCCGTCTGCAGCAACTGCTGTGGTGACGGAAATCAGTCGATCAGCCAGTTGAACAGTGGCCTCTACCCCAACTCCCACCCCCCGCAATAGCGGGATGAAATGGGGGCAAAAAAGGTGCACTCACAGCAAATGAGGGAGCACCCACAAAAAAATCCACTAGGCTTCCAATGGGCAACTGGCTATAAAATGGCGGGAGGGTGGAATACCATGCCAGCAAACAAATGGGGCTAAAGTGGGGCATGGCTGGGCTATAAGGTGGCCAAATGCCCTCTTGTAACATGAAGATGTCGCTTTACTAAGATCCCGTCCCATTCTTCCATCCAGTTGGGTGGGGCCCACGTGTTCCCTTATTGTGGGGAGCAATACTGGGCACTTTTTTTGTTAGTTATCCACAATGAAAGTGGTTAATGCTCGATGGCTCATGCCTTGCCTTTTTTTAGAAAATTAGTAGCACTATGTAACGTACGGCACTTTACAATGTTCCAAAAGTGTTTCCATATCTGTTTAAACTAAAGAGGCTAACAACAGCGGAAGATGAAAACAGTCAACCCAAAGGCCAGGTTTTGTGAGCATTTCCTTCCAGCGCTTTGAAAAGTTTTGCAAACACCTTGTGGTGGTGGGGAGGGGGAAGAGAATGCTTAGAAATACCTGATGCTTCCCAACACCCCCAGACAATTTTGAGGCAGTAGAGTCTTTATCTCTGCTTTTCCCCAGCTGTTTTAGTCTATTTTAGATTGCATCGCACCGTGATTCGTTGTTTTCATTGTTTGTTTACGTCGGAATCATAAGTTGTCCTGAGAGTTCTCACCGAGCCAAAGGGCAGAATATTATTTCGCAAAACGAGATGATGTGTTGTTGAGCTTTGAGATCTCCTCACTTCCTAAGCAAGCACAGCTGGCGGCCTGCGTTTCAGCCAGACTTTCTGACTGGGTTGAAATCCTTGGATTTCCTGCCTACATTATGCTACCAAGGTGCCCTAAGCACTTGCTGCTCCTCAGGGGTTAAGGTCCAAGGTGTTTGGTACCTGACAGCTTCCCCCCCCCCCCCACCTCCAAGAGACTTGAAGATATTTGCTCCTTGCTTTGAGAAGCCTTTGGGAACCTCTGCCCTAGCACACATTCTGAAATGCATTCTTCTTGGCATTCACTGTGTCATTCCCGGTTGCGATACTAATGTGTAATTTGCAGAACAATGCTTCTTGATCTCCATTCGTCTTTCTCGTCCTGTTATAGCTCCTGCATACAAAGGGAGCTGCTCCTTTCTCTGACTCTCAACGCCACACATCTGAGGCATTCATCCCCTTCCTTTGGACTTGTCCAATGCATGTTTGTGAGCGGCGAGATTATTATTTTGCTTTTTTTATGAGCAGCTGCAACCATTTCAGTATGGAAAGTGACAGGGAGTAGATTCAGATTGCTTGTTTTCTTATGCAACAAAAGTGGCTGTCAGGGAGCTGGCGAATGCCTCCGAGTCCCAGGATAGTCACTTATCCACCTACTCTCCTCCAGACACAAAATTAAATTTAAATTAGTTAAAGGCAAGAGTGTGTGTGTTCCATACGCATAAGTACTTTGAAATTCTGTGCTCCAAACCAGCCGAATTCTGGAAACAGCTCTTTGCTGCCACCTTCAATCTTGAGCAGCTAACCACAGGGTTCTAAGATGGAGCTGATGTCCCCTAGGTCTAGATTTGGGGGTGCTTATTATCTAAAGTCCTGGCAACAACTTTGTGCAGATTCACTCTGGTCCAGAGGTCCAGGTGCCAGGGCCCCTGTGTGTTCTCACTTTCTCTGGATGGATGGGTTAGTGTATGTCAGGGGCTGGACTGAGGAGGAATGGTGGGAGCCCCCCCCCTTCTGCTGAGCCTTCCCAAGGGCAGGAGGGCAGTATTGATTTAGAACAGTGGTTTGCAGAAGGGCATAGTCCAGAGGGGGAAAGCTGGGAAATACTGGGTGAGGAACAGCTAGAAGAGGAAATACCAGGAGAGAGACAGCTGGCAGATTCAGTGTCCTTGAACAGCATTCCTGAACCCCTCTTTGTCTAAGACTAGACGGGCTTTGAGAGTGATAGAACAGAGAGTGCAGCGACAACAAGCTCAGATTACCCAACGTAGGAGTGACATAGATTAATGGGGATGGAGGGGGTAAATCCTTTACTGGGAGCAACGCCATTTCTACAGAGATATGCATTCTTTTGTCTCTCGCTGTGATTATTAATGAACTAACTGGTAAGCACGTGTCTTTCATTTGATCTGCTTAATTCCTGCCACCAGGGGAGGGATCCGATTCCCTGAAGCCTGAGAGTGCATCACCCTTTAAATTTCCCACAATGCCTCAAACAGTACTGTGCCAAGTGCTCTGGGCTACTAGGAGGGACTTTTAAATGTCAGTTCACAGGTGCATGCTGCCCCCCCCCCGGTTAGCTGGAGTGAGGCCCCAATATAGCAGAGGGGTAAGGCATACCTCCAAGTGTCCCAATTATCCAGGGACAGTCCTGGAATTTTGAAAGCCCCACTAGCTTCTGATTTGATTTGATTCTGATTTTCCCTGCCACTGCTGCTGCCATCAAGCCCAGGGCTTGCCCTGGGTGAGAAGAAAAGTGGAGCTCAACGATTCTTGTTTTTTGGGGGAGGTAACAACAAAAAGTTGCAGTTTTCATCAATTTAGTATAGTTTTAATCTTACTAGTGCTTAACTATCGAGCACTCCAGATAGTCTGGAGTGTTAGACAGCCTGGACGTTGTGGTGTGATTGGTTTATAGTTTGTTGTTTAGTCATTTAGTCCTGTCCGACTCTTCGTGACCCCATGGACCAGAGCACGCCAGGCACTCCTGTCTTCCACTGCCTCCCGCAGTTTGGTCAGACTCATGTTGGTAGCTTCGAGAACACTGTCCAACCATCTCGTCCTCTGTCGTTCCCTTCTCCTTGTGCCCTCCATCTTTTCCAACATCAGGGTCTTTTCCAGGCAGTCTTCTCTTCTCATGAGGTGGCCAAAGTATTGGAGCCTCAGCTTCAGGATCTGTCCTTCCAGTGAGCACTCAGGGCTGATTTCCTTCAGAATGGATAGGTTTGATCTTCTTGCAGTCCATGGGACTCTCAAGAGTCTCCTCCAGCACCATAATTCAAAAGCATCAAGTCTCTGGCGATCAGCCTTCTTTATGGTCCAGCTCTCACTTCCATACATCACCACTGGGAAAACCATAGCTTTAACTATAAGGACCTTTGTCAGCAAGGTGATGTCTCTGCTTTTTAAGATGCTGCCTAGGTTTGTCATTGCTTTTCTCCCAAGAAGCAGGCGTCTTTTAATTTGGTGACTGCTGTCACCATCTGAAGTAATCATGGAACCCAAGAAAGTAAAATCACTCACTGCCTCCATAATACTGTTTAAATAAATAACTAAACTGGGAGTTCTTATTGCAAAACGAGACATTCAGTCTGCCTTCCATGCATTGCTTCTTCACCCCAGCATTTTAAATTGGCTTTTAATTGCAGTAGATATTTTATTTTGACAAGGCCATGCCCACACGAAGCTCCACAGCATTTTAATAAATTCAGTTCCAGGGCGGAGTGAGCTCAGAAGTCGGGATGTTACGTTATGTCAGTTTCAGCCCAACACCTATTGGTTAAAAGAAAGGGTTATGGGGTTGTGGAACCTGAAATCTGACTAGGTTACACGTACGACAGATCAGATGGTGGGGGGAATTACCTTCCCAATTTGCAGAGGAAGTGTCCCCACTGCACTCTGTTCATTTACTCTCTCCCTCTTTTTTCTTTTAGAAAACTCTCTTTCTTTTTAGAAAACTAAGTCACACATACACACACAATGTGTGGTGATGGGGTTATGTGAACAGACCTCTTTTGATTCCTGCTTCTCTCTCACTTGGCTCGTCATCCATGGTGTGTGGCAACTACTGTTGCAACTGTGCCATTGGGCACAGGATTTAGCACTGAGCTTTCTGAACTTCAATTATCAAGATAAATGGTCTCAATTTTTCAGTTTCTTTTAATAGCAAAGGCGAATATGACTTGCTTATCAAGTGCTAGGACCTGAATTTCAAGAGGCGAACCACCTATTTATTTATTTTTAATCATACGTTTCCTTAAAGTAAATACAGAATCACATCAGAGACAGAGATCATTTATTCCACTAAGGGCAAGAATAGATATGAAATTCACAGTGAGATATACAGCATTTCAGTAGCAATTCCTCCGCAAATAAGTACTTAATAGAACCTACAACACAGTTCGCGGTCCCCCCCCCACTCTTTTCCTCTTGTCTCTCCCTATTGCAGCCCCCAATAAGCAGCAAAACATCTTTGGTAGTCATTGGATTCAACTTTAAAAGGCCAATTTGTAGGTTTCTGCATAGGCAAAAGGAGCTGAAAGAGTTGCTGTAAAGGCCAAACTATAGACGACTTTTTTCTTAAAAGAAGCAATTGCACGAATGGTTTGTTAAACTAAATAGCAGGTGTGTGATAGGGGAGAGCTATCTGAATTGGGTTCATGGGAGGCACAAAATACTTTTTTCCTTTGTCCCTTCTGAGTCCCAAACAATACAAGTAGGTCCCATACAATATGGATTGAGACTGTGATGGGGACAAAGAGCTACACTGAGGTCATTGTCTAGGGGTGTAATCAAATCCAGAGTCCAGATAATTTCTCCAGCTATCCAGGACAGTAGAAGAGTTTGGATTTGATATCTCGCTTTATCACTACCCGAAGGAGTCTTAAAGCGGCTAACATTCTCCAGTGAGAGCCAGTGTGGTGTAGTGGTTAAGAGCGGTAGACTTGTAATCTGGGGAACCGGGTTCGTGTCTCTGCTCCTCCACATGCAGCTGGTGGGTGACCTTGGGCCAGCCACACCTCTCTGAAGTCTCTCAGCCCCACTCACCTCACAGAGTGTTTGTTGTAGGGGAGGAAGGGAAAGGAGAATGTGAGCCGCTTTGAGACTCCTTCGGGGAGTGATAAAGTGGGATATCAAATCCAAACTCTTCTTCTTCTTCTCCTTTCCTTTCCTCCCCCACAACAAACACTCTGTGAGGCTGAGAGACTTCAAAGAAGTGTGACTAGCCCAAGGTCACCCACCAGCTGCATGTGGAGGAGCAGAGACATGAACCCGGTTCACCAGATTACGAGTCTACCTCTCTTAACCACTACACCACACTGGCTCTCAGTAATTCAGTTACTCCAAATAATTTGCTGAATAAAACAAGTTTGGGTTGGCCTGTCATTAATCTTGTTCCTCTCATTATGTTGTCCATACATCAAGTCTCTCACACAAGCAAACAACGAAGCTCAGAGCTACATCCAGACATTATATTGAGCTAGCCTAAGCTTCTCCCCGGAATGAAGAACATGGTCCAAACCTGGCCTTAATTTTGTTTCCCCGCTCCCTTCCATGCAAGGCTGCAATAGCCGCAGATTACTTTTAGTCACCTATGAGGATAAATTCTGTAACGGGAAGTGTAGGAACGGTGACAACTGTTTATATGAGGTTGCATCAACACTTGTGGTATTTATTTCAAGCAAGGTCAAACAACTCCTTGGGTTGTGTACTGAACTTGACTAGTGATGAAAAGCTGGTGTATACTTTGATGCTAAAAGTGCCCTCAACATCAAAGGATGAACTGTTCACCTTACCTCTAGCGGTGATGCATAATATATGGTGAGGACAATTTCTGTTGAAGAAAAAGATCTCTCCACTCTACTATTTCAAGGAGACTGAAATGTACTGAGGGTTTTGAGGTATTGCTACATGGTTTATTTTAGAGATGTACTGGAAGAAAAGAAATATCCACTGGGTTACCTGCTTTATATAGGTGTTCAATCAACTTCGTGTTCACAGTAATACTAGTTACAGTTCCTGCATTATGAATTTATTTGTCACTACTGTGCTTTTCTTTCCCAATATATCAAAACAATATATCAAAACAATCCCTGTAGCTTCCTTTCAAATAAAATTATATTTTATACTTTCCAGCGTTGCTGTTAATTGGATGTTTTCCAGTTCTTAAAAGTCAGACACACAATAAATCTTTTACTTTTCTTTTCTTTTCTTACAAATGACACATCGCTAAAAATATACTCTGTTGAGGTCAAAGAATGTAGAATCTAATTGAAAGGAAGAAGTGGAATATTGTACAAATAAATATTGTTTTTGTTCAGTTGCAGGCACATTTAATTAATTACGTTTTTTTTAATTGCACGCCCCACATGAAGCACTTGATATCCGGTTAATTGGATGCGAATAAATCTTGCCAAATTATGTTTATATACACTATGGAGAAAGAGGTGTTCATTGACTGCAAAATAATTATTTATGGTTCGCACACAGCCCAAGCAAAGTTTTGTGTGCGAAACGCCAACACATTATGGGAGGGGGTGAGGGAGGAGGGTTTTTGGTTTGGTTTGGTTTGGTTTGTTCTTATTATGTATTTTGTGTTTTTATCTTTTATCTTTTATGCTGTGAACCACCCTGAGATCTATGGATGAAGGGTGGTATACAAAATTAATAAATAATAATACTTGCTTCATTTAATGAGTGCTAATATAAGACAAAGGTACCCAGGTGGTGCTGTGGGTTAAACCACAGAGCCTAGGGCTTGCCGATCAGAAGGTCGGCGGTTCGAATCCCTGCGACGGGGTGAGCTCCCGTTGCTCGGTCCCAGCTCCTGCCCACCTAGCAGTTTGAAAGCACGTCAAAGTGCAAGTAGATAAATAGGAACCGCTCTGGCGGGAAGGTAAACGGCGTTTCCGTGTGCTGCTCTGGTTCGCCAGAAGCGGCTCTATCATGCTGGCCACATGACCTGGAAGCTGTACGCCGGCTCTCGGCCAATAAAGTGAGATCAGCGCCGCAACCCCAGAGTCGGACACGACTGGACCTAATGGTCAGGGGTCCCTTTACCTTAATATAAGACAGTGGGTTATAGTGAGAGCATTAAGATGGAAAGATAACAACAACAACATTTTATTTATACCCCGCTCATCTGGCTGGGTTTCCCTGCTACTTTGGGCAGCTCCCAACAGAATATTAAAAACACAATAAAACATCAAACATTAAAAACTTCCCTAAACAATGCAAGTTGTCATTACAAGTTGTGTGGCTGTCATGAACTCATTACATGGCCTTAGATTATTCTGTCAGTTCCAGCCACCACCACCACCACCACAATCTTCAATATAGAAATAATAATCGGCATATTTTAGGAACAAAATCATTGCCTTGATGAGTTAGAAGAAGAAGAAGAAGAGTTTGGATTTGATATCCCGCTTTATCACTACCCAAAGGAGTCTCAAAGCGGCTCACATTCTCCTTTCCCTTCCTTCCCCACAACAAACACTCTGTGAGGTGAGTGGGGCTGAGAGACTTCAAAGAAGTGTGACTAGCCCAAGGTCACCCAGCAGCTGCATGTGGAGGAGCAGGGAAGAGAACCCAGTTCACCAGATTACGAGTCCACCACTCTTAACCACTACCGGTACACCACGCTGATCGCAGTTCCATGTCCTCTTGCCTTTTTTCCCCTTCTTCATCTCCAGAAGGCCCTTCAGTTGTTGTCAGATAACATCTCAAGGAAAATTATGCCCTGATGCATCTGGTTGGCCTCTACAGTAAGCAACATCTGAATTAAACGGAACATGATAGAATTCAGGTGACTCTTGAGAACTAAATGAGAAATTTAGTATAATGAACTTGCTCTTAGATGCGTTGAAAATGGTGGTTGTCTTCCTTACAGCAGTCGTGTTCATAATGGAAGTTGAAGACCTATTCAATCAGCTTGGTGCTGGTTTATTACATTGGTGTATTCTCTGCACCAAATGGAATATATATGTGTGTGTGTTCTCTTCTGCAAAAACCAAGCCAGCTCCTGTAATTAAAAAGCACCTGGAATCAAAGATATGGAAGAACCAAAAGTAAGTTCTGCAGGCCTCTTTAGTACAGTGCAGTTTTGATGCACCGACCATGCCTGAAAATGCTTCTAAATACTGCAATTGTTTTGGAGCATTTCTTCTTCGCAAGCACACCGATGGGAGTTTACCCTCCTTTGGTGATGCACAAGGCTAGTCTGCTGAGAACCTACAAGTCTTTGCGGCCCAGTTCAAGAAAGGAGGGGATTCGCTTCATCATTTCAGCTGCTCCACCGGTCCTTTCCCCAACATTGTCACCATTGTTGGCTCATTCGTACATACTTTTCTTTAGGCAACAATAAGCCTCAGGGCAAACAGGAGGCATTCTCCTGTTCTCCTCACTGGCCTCTGAAAACAGAATATCACGGCTTCCGTTTGCTTCCTCTCCTTGCTCTGCCTGAGAGAAACTTATACTGTGCAACTTGGTATGCAGTTCTTTTCTTTTTCTAGAAAAATAGGTGCCGGTACTCACCATGAAGTCGCTACAGTAATAATAATAATAATTTATTATTTTTACCCCGCCCATCTGGCCGAGTTTCCTCAGCCACTCTGGGCGGTTTCCAGGCAAATGTTAAAACAATACAGCATTAAATATTAAAAACTTCCCTAAACAGGGCTGCCTTCAGATGTCTTTTAAAAATAGGATAGCTGCTTATTTCCTTGACATCTGCTGGAAGGGCGTTCCACAGGGAGGGTGCCACTACCGAGAAGGCCCTCTGTCTGGTTCCCTTCCAGTAAGTGTCACACAAGTGCAAGCAAGCAAGCAGGCAAGCAAACAAACAAACAGTGCTGGTACTGCATTTCCTTGAGTAACCCCCTGAAAAAAGCACTGTTGGTATGTACTGTGGTGCTATTATTATTATTTATACATACATACATACATACATACATACATACATACATACATACCCCGGCCATCTGGATGGGTTTCCCCAGCCACTCTGGGTGGCTCCCAACAGAATATTAATAATAATTAAAAAAAAAGTGATAAAACACCAAACATTAAAAACTTCTCTAGTAATGTTATCTCACTTTCTGGCTGCAGTCCCTTATCCACCTTGGCTTACGCAAATTGTTAACAAGATCAAACAAATTGGCCTAAACCCCAAAGACCTCTTTAGGGGACCCTTGAATAAGGCAAAAACATCTATTACTCAGAGGCTTCTCGATATCGAACTGCAAAAAGAACTTTTCAGCTGCCCCTTATTTATCTAATATTACTTATGAATCTTATAGATCAGTGTTTCTCAACCAGTGTGCCTCCAGATGTTTTGGGACTACAACTCCCATCATCCCTCGCTAGCAATACCAGTGGTCAGGGATGATGGGAATTGTAGTCCCAAAACATCTGGAGGCACACTGGTTGGGAAACACTGTTATAGATGAGCTTTTTCCAGAGCCCGATTTGAGGCACTGCCTACAGCTGTACTACATGGCAAATTCCTGCGGGTACCAATCCACGAGCGCCTATGCCCATGCATGACCAATAAGGTGTAATCTGTTACTCACATTCTTCTATTCTGTGAACTTTACAGTGATGAACGGTCTCGACTTATATTACCCCTTTTATCAAAATTTAAACCCTTGCAATATTATCTGGAATTTACTCCCAAAAGCCTACACAAATTCCTTTTGGAAGACTCTTTGAGCTCAGTATCCTATGCTGTGGCCAAGTTTTGCACCTTAGCCATCAAAAAACGTAAATCGCTTCTACTGGAAAATATACTATAAATTTCTTTTGTGCCATTGGTTTATTATTATTATTATTCTAATCCTTAGGATTTTGACGCCTTGTAGCGATATTCTGAATACTGTATTATATTGCTGGCTTTTGCTGTAATAAACTTTTTGGAAAACTTCCCTAAACATTTGCCTGGAGCGGGGTAGTCCAACATTTAATACCAAGTGGGCTGCAAGAGTGCTTTGACACAAGACCCATGGGCTGCACACTGCCTTGTGGGGTGGGGTGGGGTGCAAGGCAGGGCCCTAGAGCCTTCCCACCTCCTTCCCAAAGCCTGGGAAAGCACTAACTAGGCTTTGGGGAGGAGGAAGGGGGACTCTGGGACCCTGTCAGAGCCCCCACACCACCTTCCCAAAGCCCAGCATCTCACTGTGGGAAGGCAGTGCAAGGACTGGGGTCTTGGAGGGGGGGAGCGTCACATGTTGCTGAGGACTGCCAAAAAGGCCTTGAGGGTCTCATGTGGCTGCATGTTGGACCACCCTGGCCTAGAGCGTTATGTCACTTCCAAGTGTCTTGGTGTAAGCCCCAACCTCAATCACATAAGCCTTGATTTTTCACTTTCTGATGCAGACTGTAGTATATCTCTGGGGTTCTGCGCATTCAACACAATTTGCCTGGACTTCTTAACATTCACATTGTGATTACATTGTGGATATTCACAAACAAAAATTGAGAAAAATGCCCCCAGCATTTTTGCATGAATGACTATTGATTGACCCTGAACTAAAATAATAACATAAGCAGAAGAAAACCATAAGATCTCTGATCTTTACTTTTTCCTATACTTTTTCAAGTGATTCAGTGCCATCTCGTTCTTTTCCTAACTTCTTTGGAGCTTACTAACCGAAAGCAAAATCTCCATGCAGCTGAAAGCTACCTGAAATTAGCTGTAATCTAAACAAAGGGAGTTAACATGTATTGTGGCTTCAGAAGCAGGATTCTTTGTTGAGTCAATGCAACTGTTTGATTTGTTGACAACTTATTGCATACCCCTACAATAATCTGGATACGAACTGCCAACACATCTTTTAAAACTGTAGGGGGAAATACAATATGCAATCAATATATAAGCACGAATTCACTGAAGCAACTCTGTATTTGAAGTCTTCTTTATGCTGTTTTAAAATTCATTCTATTTAGCCTGACTATTACATCATCCCAGCAGACTTGCAGCAATCCAGCTTGCAGAATGACTTAAAGCATCAGTATATCACAGAGTTATGATGGTGGGGGGGGGGTGAAAATTATTTACGTACAGTATTTTATTTTTTTGAGCCCCTCTGGATATTAGCAAGGCAGTTTTAAATGATATATTTAAGGACAGCGTAAGAGCTTGTGGTGGTGAAGGCTTAAACAAAAAGCATACAAATCAGGGTAGAGGGACCGAGGGAGAGGGAGAGGTGGGAGAAAATGTGGCAAAATAGAGATGGGTAAGAAAAAGTGCGCTCAGACCTTTGCCCAAGGGCACACTTACAAGTCTTGCCCCCAACATCCTCAGGTGTATCACTGCCCCCCCATTCCCCAACTATTTCCCTTGTTGAGTGGGGGCTTCCACTCACATTCACTTGAACATGAGTAGAATGCTTTGTGCAGTTAATAACCCTTCTTTATCGGGGTCCAACCCATCTGCATTCCCACTCGTTGGCATTATTTCTTAGTTGAAACAAAATAAAAAAAATCCTTCCAGTAGTACCTTAAAGGTAAAGGGACCCCTGACCATTAGGTCCAGTCGTGTCCGACTCTAGGGTTGCGGTGCTCATCTCGCTTTATTGGCCAAGGGAGCCGGTGTACAGCTGCCGGGCATAGCTGTCAACCCTCCCTT
Source organism: Darevskia mixta (assembly GCA_034641385.1). Lineage (NCBI taxonomy): Eukaryota > Metazoa > Chordata > Lepidosauria > Squamata > Lacertidae > Darevskia > Darevskia mixta. The sequence goes on from JAWWNH010000242.1 coordinate 436,558, forward strand.
TTTTTTGCGGGAAACTCCCTTATTCTTGCGGGAAAATCCCTTATTTTCAAATCCAAAAGTTGACAGCTACGGTTCTGGGGGAAGGGGGGAAGATGTGTTGATGGTCACTGCATAAGATGACTTGAAACTCAACAAATTCACATCTGTTTGGCATGATGCCAGGGACAACCCCCACCTCCTTGTTCAGAGACAGCCTGCTTCTGAATACCAGTTGCTGGAATTAAATCTCAAGGAAAGACTTTTGCAAGAAGACTCTACTTATGTCTTCCCCAGAGGGATTTTGCTGGCCATTGTTTGCTGGCCAGATAGCCCCCTGCGCTGAATCATCATATATTCTTCTTTTCTAAGAGTGAAGCGCTATCGTGTTATTTTACAGCCATGTTTTGCATCATTGTTCGTATAATATCTCCACTTTGGAAACCATGGACAAGGCCCTTTAATCAAAAGCAATCTTGAGATACCGGTAACCCTTTGACAGGTAGCTCAGAGCTGACAGACTGTTTATGCAGTACATAAAACTAAAGATTTTCATGGTTTTCTTTATATATATATAAAAGGTTCTTTGATTTTAAATCACCCCTTGAAATATAATAAAGTTGCTGGGAGGTTCTTGTGGGAGTTGTTCAGAGAATTTATATTTTCAAGTCATTCCTAAATCAACATGCATTAAGAGTGGATTAGGTGAATGTTCTTTTGTAGATAAAATACTGAGTATTAGATCCTCCACTTGCCCTTCTAGGGGGTGAAAGAAACTTCTTTTCTATGCTATCTACATGAGCCTCTCCTTGGAGTATATTCTAGATATTAGGTAGTTCACTGCAAAACCTGTTAGAAAAATTATTTTAAAAGCTTCATATTGCGGAGAGAGAGACAGAGAGAGAAGGCAGTAAATACATGGTAAATAATTAAAGCCATAAAAGGGGGGCATGTTGTTTAAAAAGATGTTTATGGTACAAGTTGAAAAAGCAATTACTGAAGCCTTTTTTTTCCCTGATAAGAAAAACCTGCATTGCTGCAAACCAAGAATGGAATATTTCCCCCCTTTTTTCAGGCAGGATCAGTGCCAATGATAAAGGATCTAAAAGCAGAACTCTCTTAGGGCAATTGTTCAATAGAGGAGTACATTTTCCATGCTGAAAATTCCAAGTTCAGACCCCAGTTTCTCTAGTTTACATAGGATCTCAGGGGGAAATAGCTACTCTGCATCCAATTTCCGCTACCTCCAAACCCCACCCCACCCCTGTCTCAGATAGGACCTGGAAGTCATGTTCAAGGTCCCATGGAGTGGGTTCTGAGCAACTGCTCTACGAAAAATTGTGTATATTGTATACAATGTGCTTGTGATCTATTATATATAGGAAGCACTACATGGGCAGTTAGAACCAGGATATCAGAACACAGGTCCAAAATATGCAATAAATGTTTGGACGCTCCCTTAGTCCAACATTTTCAATCAGCAGCTCACACTGAGGATGATTTAAGTTTTTTCGTCTTATGGACTCCTAAAAAACTTCCTTTTAGATCTACTGATATACACAGAGTGCTATTACAGAAAGAGTACAAATTAATATTTGAACTTGATACTCTCCATCCCAAGGGCCTCAACACAGAGTTTGACTTGGAATGTTACGTTTAGGTTTCATGGTTCCAGAGAAGATATGTTGTACCTTTAAGAAAGCCATTATATGTTAATTGGTTGCATTTACCTATTGGTGTATTTAAGTTCTGAAGTTTACCTTTTTACTAAGCTGTGCCTGTGGAGTATTTCGCATGTTGTACTAATCAGAATGTTTAACCTGGTAAGATGATATATGGTATTATATAAACATTTTTGTACGATTCATGCAAAATGTTTCATTGTAATTTGGGTATTGTTTATATTGTACAGAACTGATGAAGCTATATAGCGAAACCTGTGAGTAATCCGGAGGACAGGTCTTCTTCGTCCTTCTTATGTGCCACTGTTGTTGATTTCGGCTGGATGGTGATGTTGCAAGACTCATATAAATATTCTTCATCCACTATTACATCCATGAGATTTTTGCCTTTAACCGTTGAAGAATTCTACTATCTATTCACCATCAACTAATTGTGAATGTTTTGTTGGCACCAAGATTTTGTTGCTATACCCAACCTGTTGCTGAATGGTTCAGTTACGTGAACATTATACATTCTGTTATATCACTTATATATGGCTTTGTTAATCATGTGGCTTAATTGAAGGACTATTAGTTTTTCAGAAGAGTATTCCAGTAAATCTTTCATTACATTTTCAGCCATTGTGTGGTGGTTTTGGTTGTTTGTGGGTTCTGAGCACCCACAACAAGAAAACAATTGGGTGCCAAGGCCCCCTGGAGTTGGCGCCAGTGCTGGTCACAGAAATAATGTGATGAAATATTGGGGAGCACAAAACTTGCGAACTGGCTTTCATATAGCTGGTGTAGTCAGAAAGAATGATGTCAAAATCAAGCCATCAGGAGTTGTGCATTTATTTCAAGAATATCTGGGCAGCTGGGTTTCAGCTCCGTTTCAGGGTGGATGCAGTTCAAACTGGATGGCAAACTGGATATATTGAACTGAAATCCAGTGACATTGGGTCACAAACAACCAAAACAACTGTAGATTAATAAGCATAGCAGCGGCAACCTGATATGAAAAAAACATCACACACACACCCTTCATGATCTGCAATAGCCTTATTGCAAAATGAAGGATTTTGTGTTATATTTACAGTTACAGATAAATCTCAAATATTAATTAGGTTTGCATGAGTTGGTGTTATTTGTGTTGCACTATACTTTACCCTTTGACAGTTACAGTATATTTATGCAGATTGTGGCCATTTCAGGATACATTTAATCAAAGGGAAATGGCAGGTGTGTTCCTGCCATATTTTGCTGGCAATTTATCTGCTTATTTGCTAGTATGAATGGTGAACACAGGTTTTGCTCCTGGGGCTCGTATTCAAAGGTGCTGTTCAATATGTATCAGATGTAAAAGGTGGGGATTGCCGCAGGACTCGGCAGGCAGCAAATGAAGGGCTTCCCTCGCGCAAAGGAATGTGGGTTAAACAGCCCTCAGCTATCCATTTCAGCTTATTTCCCAGGCACCCAGCTGAATTATGTGGGATCCTCAAGAACAGAAGGGAGGCCTCGAACAATGCACCCAACCAAACCTTGCAGGAGGGTTAAAACCAGGAACTACATTGCAATGTTGTTACACAGTCCTTTTTAAGTGCAATCTGAAATGCGGAGATTAATTCAGTAGATCACATTGGAGGGCTGTGTCAGGGTTGCACCAGATGAGCAGGAGTGGTGGCAAGCCCCCCTAGGCAAAGCGGCAACCACGGAAGAGTCCAGAGAAATGGAGGGATTCTTGCCTGAAGAAGACTGGTGGCGACACTACTCAGAAGAGGAAGAAGCAGATGGGGAAGAGGGAAGGCCGGAAAAGGAGGAGGAAGAAGTTGAGCCAGAATCAGGCCCTTGTGAGGAGAGGAGCTGGAGGGCCCCCTCCCCTCCTCCCATCTCAGCTGTAGAGTGTAGAGCTGAGAAACGGAGGGAGCAATTGGAGGTAGTTGCAGCTCGTAAAAGGCGTGGTGATGAGCTGGCTACTTAAGGAAGGCTGGCTGCTTCCCTCACCAGCACCTGCAACTGCTGTGCTGAAGCACGTAGTTGTGCCTGCTCGTCCTGTTCCTGGTTCCTGTGTTCCTGACTTTGGCTTCCTGACTCCTAGCTTCCTTCTGACCTCAGCTTTGTGACTTCGGCTTCTGACTCCTGGCTTCCTCCTGACCTCGGCTTCCTGACTTCTGGCTTGAACTGACTTTGGCTGGCTTCTGACCCGGACTGTTTAACCTTGGCTTTATCAGACTGACTGCTGCTCTTCAGCGCGCCAACTTGTTGGCGTCCTAACAGGCTGTTTCTTAGCCAGCTATCTCATAGGGTTTTGTTGTCTGCATACATTGGCAAGGAAGTTCTGTAAATTATTGTAAATTCCTTGGAGAAAACCATAGAACTTGTGTTTGTTTTGAGGAAAGGCAATTTTACACTTGCTACATGCAGGTTTGAAGCTGGCTCCAGCAGGACAAGAAAAACTCAGATAAGTCCCAGATTCCATTTGCAATAATTTAACACTGTTGGCTTCTGTGGCTTCATTGTTCGAGTTGTGACTGCGACTTTTTGCCCCAGGAGACTGTTCCTCCGAGAGGTAATCAATAAAAACAGAAGGTCAGCGATATGGAGGTTTCAGGAATTTATGCTTGGGTAAGTTAAACAAGATTTTGGTGACATTTGTGGTGGAGAGCATCATTCTAATGTATTTGTCCAGTCACAATTACATTTCCGTCCCTCATGCCCCTACCTAGCGTTAACATTTTGAAAATTAAAAATTGATCTATTTATTGCTGTTGTACTATATTTGGTTATGCGGGTCCTTCAGAGGGATCACGATATACCCGTGCCACTGAGAGCTGATTGTCTCAAGGTAGCTCTCATCGAGATAGCAAAGCTGTGCTGGGGCTGTTCCACTTCTGTCCCATGAGATGGAGTGGCCGACTCAGAGGTAGAACTCAACTCATTTTATTTCAGCTTTAAGCCCATAGACATAACAACCAAAAACAGAAACAGCACAGTCTGGTTTACAGTTGCTAACAGTAAAATAGATTAAAAGGGATACTCAATTGAATAAAATATGATAAAAATTAAATTAAAATTTCAAGCTGCATATAACAATCCATTGTGTTTCTTAAGTGTCAGAACTGATGTCAGAAATTTTGCCACATGTAGGGTTATAATCGAGTCTGAATCTTGCAACAGAAGAGCAAATACCCGGGTAATCAAAAGTGATTATGAGGCTCTGGGCAGGAAGCTGAAGCAATTAAATGCACAAATTGTCATCTCATCTGTCCTCCCAGTTGAACGCCGTGGCCCAGGAAGAGAGGGGAAAATAGGAGAAGTGAACAACTGGCTTCGCAAATGGTGCCGGCAGGAACGGTTTGGATTCTTAGATCACGGCCTGCAGTTTCTTGAAGATGGACTTCTGGCAAGTGATGGGCTGCACCTCACAAGGGTTGGGAGGAATGTTTTTGCCAACAATCTCAAAAACCTCATCAGGAGGGCTTTAAACTGACTTATGTGGGGGAGGGAGACAGTGGTCCTGAAGGTAGGAGTCTATCAAATGCTGAAGATGATCATCCAAAAGTCAAGGACCAAATGGAGCAAACAGCACACAGACCTAGTGGTGGGAGGAAAAAATCCTTAAGTAGGAGACTAGGGGGAATGATCAATGGTTTTCAATGTCTGTATACAAATGCACAGAGCATGGGAAATAAACAAGATGAACTTGAGCTCTTGATACAGCAAACTAAATACGACATAATAGGCATCACTGAAACCTGGTGGGATGAGTCTCATGATTGGAATGTAGTAATAGAGGGATACAATCTATTTCAGAGAAATAGACCAAACAGGAAAGGAGGAGGAGTGGCATTATATGTCAGGGATGTGTATACCTGTGAAGAGATCCATGATTTAAAACTTCAAAGCCAAATTGAGAGTATCTGGGTCAAAATTAAGGGAGAGAAAAATAACAGTGATCTCATTGTGGGAGTTTACTATAGATCCCCGAGCCAAACTGAGGACATAGATGATGCCTTCCTGGAACAGATGACCAAGCATTCAAAAGGAAATGAGATAGTAGTAATGGGGGATTTCAACTATCCTGATATTTGTTGGATGTCAAACTCAGCCAAGAGCATAAGGTCGAACAGATTCCTCACTGGCCTTGCAGACAACTTCATTGTCCAGAAAGTGGTAGAAGCAACAAGAGGATCAGCCATTTTAGATCTGGTCCTAACCAATAGTGATGACCTGGTTAGTGGGGTAGAAGTGGCAGGATCATTAGGTGGGAGTGATCATGCTCTTCTGGAGTTTATTATACATCAGAAAGGAGCAACCAAGCATACTAAGACTCAAATTCTAGACTTTAAGAAAGCCGACTTCAGAAAACTTAGGGAAATGCTGGATGTGATCCCATGGTCAGTAATACTAAAAGGGATGGGAGTTCATGATGGATGGGAGTTTGTTAAAAGGGAGATATTAAAAGCACAACTTCAAGCAGTACCAATGCGACGAAAACATGGAAGGTGCCTAAAGAAGCCAGGGTGGCTATCTAAAGAACTTTTAACTGAGTTAAGATTTAAAAGGGATATGTACAAGAAATGGAAAAAGGGGGAAACCACCAGAGAGGAATTCAAACAAATAGCCAGCACATGTAGAGACAAAGTCAGAAAAGCTAAAGCACAGAATGAACTCAGGCTTGCTAGAGAGGTTAAAAGCAATAAAAAGAGTTTTTATGGGTATGTCCGTAGCAAAAGGAAGAACAAGGAAACAGTGGGGTCACTTAGAGGAGAAGATGGTGAAATGCGAACAGGGGACGCAGAAAGGGCAGAACTCCTCAATACCTTCTTTGCCTCAGTCTTCTCCAAAAAAGAAAACAATGCCCGACCTGAAGAATATGGAGCAGATGATTCAGCAGGGGAAACACAGCCCAGAATAAGTAAGGAGGTAGTACAAGAACACTTGGCTAGTTTAGATGTATTCAAGTCTCCAGGGCCAGATGAACTACATCCCAGAGTATTAAAAGAACTGGCAGAGGTGATTTCAGAACCACTGGCAGTAATCTTTGAGAATTCCTGGAAAACAGGTGAAGTTCCAGCAGACTGGAGGAGGGCAAATGTTGTCCCTATCTTCAAAAAGGGGAAAAGAGAGGACCCAAACAATTACCGCCCAGTCAGCCTGACATCAATACCAGGAAAGATTCTAGAGCAGATCATTAAGCAAACGGTCTGTGAGCACCTAGAAAGGAACGCTGTGATCACTAAAAGTCAGCATGGGTTTCTGAAAAATAAGTCATGTCAGACTAATCTGATCTCATTTTTTGACAGAATTACAAGCCTGGTAGACGAAGGGAACACTGTGGATGTAGCCTATCTTGATTTCAGCAAGGCCTTTGACAAGGTGCCCCATGATATTCTTGTAAAGAAGCTGGTAAAATGCGGGCTAGACAATGCTACCATTCAGTGGATTTGTAACTGGCTGACTGACCGAACCCAAAGGGTGCTCATCAATGGCTCCTCTTCATCCTGGAGAGAAGTGACTAGTGGGGTGCCACAGGGTTCTGTCTTGGGCCCAGTCTTATTCAACATCTTTATCAATGACTTGGATGATGGGCTTGAGGGCATCCTGATCAAGTTTGCAGATGACACCAAATTGGGAGGGGTGGCTAATACCCCAGAGGACAGGATCACACTTCAAAATGACCTTAACAGATTAGAGAACTGGGCCAAGGCAAACAGGATGAATTTTAACAGGGAGAAATGTAAAGTACTACACTTGGGCAAAAAAAATGAAAGGCACAAATACAGGATGGGTGATACCTGGCTTGAGAGCAGTACAAGTGAAAAGGATCTAGGAGTCTTGGTAGACCACAAACTTGACATGAGTCAACAGTGTGATGCAGCAGCTAAAAAAGCCAATGCAATTCTGGGCTGCATCAATAGGAGTATAGCATCTAGATCAAGGGAAGTAATAGTACCACTGTATTCCGCTCTGGTCAGACCCCACCTGGAATACTGTGTCCAGTTCTGGGCACCACAGTTCAAGAAGGATATTGACAAGCTGGAACGTGTCCAGAGGAGGGCAACCAAAATGGTCAAAGGCCTGGAAACGATGCCTTATGAGGAACGGCTTAGGGAGCTGGGTATGTTTAGCCTGGAGAAGAGAAGGTTAAGGGGTGATATGATAGCCATGTTCAAATATATAAAAGGATGTCATATAGAGGAGGGAGAAAGGTTGTTTTCTGCTGCTCCAGAGAAGCGGACACGGAGCAATGGATTCAAACTACAAGAAAGAAGATTCCACCTAAACATTAGGAAGAACTTCCTGACAGTAAGAGCTGTTCGACAGTGGAATTTGCTGCCAAGGAGTGTGGTGGAGTCTCCTTCTTTGGAGGTCTTTAAGCAGAGGCTTGACAGCCACCTGTCAGGAATGCTTTGATGGTGTTTCCTGCTTGGCAGGGGGTTGGACTGGATGGCCCTTGTGGTCTCTTCCAACTCTATGATTCTGTGATTCTGTAATTTTTGAGTTAATGGAAGTAATAGTCTTTCAGGCGGCAGAATACAAGGGGCAGACAAACACTATGTGATGAAGAGATTCAATCGAACGGTTATCACAGGCACATAAGACCGAAACTTGGCCCCTAGAAAATCTATGAAAAAGGACGTTTGAGGGGAATACATTAAACCGTGCTTTAATAAAAGCGAAACGATGACTAGCAATAGAAAGAGTTGATAGATAGGCTGGTACTTGAAGTGGGGGTACAATGCCCAGGGATCTCTGTGAGCATGTCCCCCCGCCCAGCATAACATTGCATTGTAACTCAGTATCATCCAATCTTGGGGAGATGGTCTTTTTTGCTGTATTTATATCTTGATTCAGCATTTCTAATGGCGAAATTCCAATAAGCAAAAGTTTGGCGTGAATCTTACCAGCCTGGGGGCTTATGAACTCATCGTGCCATAAGCATTGGGCCAGATAATATTCAGGTAATCTGTACCAGAGTGTTAACCAATAGATAAAAACACGCTTCCACAGGAGCGTCTCCAAGGAAGACATCCCTCAGAGGTAGAACTAGAAGAGGCACCAGGAAACTGCTATTTCTACTTATAAGGAAGAGCTGCCCCGAATGATGAACTATCTCTGAGGCTGGGGGGCTGGGCTTGATAGGATTCAGGGAGCAAGGATTGGCCTGTGGCATCAGCTGGCAGTTACTATGACCTAGGTGGTACCCTTGCACTCAGGGCCAGCCCACACATGAGGCAGAATGAAACATCCCACCCCATGTGATGGAATCCTATGTGGAAGCACCCCTGCAGGTGGGAGGTGAGAGGAGGTGGGAGGTTTTATGACTGACAGGTCTTGCTTCCAAGCAGAGAAGGCAGTACCAGGATACCCCTTTTTACTTCCAATTACAATGCTTTTTTGGGACGCAGGTGGCGTTAGGACGCGGGTGGCGCTGTGGTGTAAACCACTGAGCCTTGCTGATCAGAAGGTCGGTGGTTCGAATCCCAGCACCGGGTGAGCTCCCGTTGCTCGGTCCCAGCTCCTGCCAACCTAGCAGTTTGAAAGCACATCAAAGTGCAAGTAGATAAATAGGTACCGCTCCGGCGGGAAGGTAAACGGCGTTTCCATGCACTGTTCTGGTTTCGCCAGAAGCGGCTTAGTCATGCTGGCCACATGACCCGGAAAAACTGTCTGCAGACAAACGTCAGCTCCCTCAGTCAGTAAAGCGAGATGAGTGCCGCAACCCCAGAGTCGTTCGCGACTGGACTTAACTGTCAGGGGTCCTTTACTTTTACCTTTACCACATTTTTGGGAATGGTGTAGAAAGAGCTTGTCACCTGGAGTTAAAGGAGAAGGCGTGTGTGAATGCTGATGTGGGGTAGCTTTCATAAAAATGGTGGAAACTATTATTAAAGCATCAAGATAATGTGCTTCTGTTTTCTCTTTTTCAAGTCTTAGACTAGAACCAAATGGGGAGAGCTTCAAGATCATTTTCATACCACTTTAAAAGTACCTCAATTTTTTTATTTTATTTTTTTGCTGTTGTTGGAAGGAGGAGGCACTCAGAGGAATATGGCAATGTCTGTGAGGGAAATTGAGTATACCCATAATTCAGTAATTGGACCGATGCTCTCTGGGTTTAGGTTTTGCTTTGCTTTTTTTTGTGATGAGGATCTGTTTCCACATTGATCTGTGATAGTTTCAATAAAATGGCACTACAATCCATATTTTATCACTCAATAATATTTGAATTCATGTTTTTAACTCAATATATGAGTTTCTAAATGCATCTTATCCAAACGCAAACATTTATAATGCATTTTGGTTTATTATTTTTGAGCCGGAGCTCTATTGCAAAATTCAGAAAAAGTGTAAAAACTGCTAGTTACGTTTCAGTCTATGTGGTAGTTTGGGGAGGTGTGAATAATGTCAGTTCATTTTAAAATGTGGACCATACTAAATTCTCCCCATCTGTCTGTACCATGGCAATTGAGCCATTACACCATAGCATAGCAAAGCAGGAAGGATCAGCCTGAATGTGAGCCTCAATGCACATTAAAATATGTATTCCGGTGAGCATTCTGGTGTGGTTGAAGCTGCATGCGCAATGCAGACTGAGGGCCATGTGTCTTCATTGGCCTCACATCATCATATGCCCAAATTAATTGCCTCCATTTCCCAGTCATGTCCTTGTGTTCAGTGCATGATTCTGATTGTCTGCTAACGGGCCTGGAAAGCTTTGTAGAGGAAAAATGAAAGGTACGGATTTTTGAGTGCTTCTCACCCCTTTCAAGCACACTTATTGCTTCAGTATTGTTTGTAGGTTGGACATTTGGCACAGCACTATTCCAGACTATCACTCTCTGGAGCTGGAATTAACATATGGCATAAATGCTAAGCTCCCTTTTCATGAACATCACTCCCACTCTCCAATGTGTGAGACTCATTAACATGATCTGTAGGCCTCTGTACTTTTCCATTTGCTTTTGCTTCAGAATTTTGTAACAGATTGCATCAGTAACATGGGAGAATAATATTGTGATGCTTCTATGGAGTAGATCCCAAGTATTATGCAAGAGAAAAATGTATGTGCACTCGAGTGTTAAAAATTAATGGCTTTTCTGGGGGGGAAGATGTACCGAGAATTACATTAACTTGGGGGAAAAAACAAGTTTTATTTCTTACAAAGGCCAGAAACATTAAACAGGTTCATGTGTTGCCGTTTTCCTATGAATTCATCTTTGTGTTGGAAAACACATTGTTCCTTTTGAAGTGTGACATGAGCATTTTCTGCCTTCATGAATACACTAACTAGGCAATTACTGGGCATTGGGGATGCACAACCCTCCCCTTTGTTAGACTTTCACTAGTCTTAAAATACTTCAGATTCCCCCCCCCCCCCCGAGAATGAACCACAAGCCTATCCTCAATAAATTCTACTGTTCCCAGTCAAAGGTCATGGCAAATCATAGAATAGAATCATAGAATCATAGAGTTGGAAGAGACCACAAGGGCCATCCAGTCCAACCCCCTGCCAAGCAGGAAACACCATCAAAGCATTCCTGACAGGTGGCTGTCAAGCCTCTGCTTAAAGACCTCCAAAGAAGGGGACTCCACCACACTCCTTGGCAGCAAATTCCACTGTCGAACAGCTCTTACTGTCAAGAAATTCTTCCTAATGTTTAGGTGGAATCTTCTTTCTTGTAGTTTGAATCCATTGCTCCGTGTCCGCTTCTCTGGAGCAGCAGAAAACAACCTTTCTCCCTCCTCTATATGACATCCTTTTATATATTTGAACATGGCTATCATATCACCCCTTAACCTTCTCTTCTCCAGGCTAAACATACCCAGCTCCCTAAACCGTTCCTCATAAGGCATCGTTTCCAGGCCTTTGACCATTTTGGTTGCCCTCCTCTGGACACGTTCCAGCTTGTCAATATCCTTCTTGAACTGTGGTGCCCAGAACTGGACACAGTATTCCAGGTGAGGTCTGACCAGAGCGGAATACAGTGGTATATACAAATAATATGCTCTACTAAATCAATAGAATACTATAAAAGTTAAAATCTCCCAACTTACAACATAGCAGAAATGGAATGCAGGAATACAAAAAGACACAACTTTAGTTCAAATTAACCCAATGTATTTTCTTAGCAGTTGGTGCCTCAAAATGTCCCAGATCATCCACATGCAAATGACTCAGTAAACTCACTTCAGGTTTTGCTTTACATAAAATTTCATTGGCAGTGCTACTGCTGAGCACATCAGCTGCATCATGTGAATGGTCTAGAATGATTCCTGCCACTCTGCAGAGGAGGAAGAGATGCTTCCTGGTGGCAAGTGACTCCCTGTGAGGGGGGCAGAGGCAGCAGTGTCCCAGGCATAGCTGTCAACCCTCCCTTTTTTTGCAGGAAACTCCCTTATTCCACTGCCGTTTCCCGCTGCTATCCCGGATTGTTGATATCCCTTACATTTCCCGGATTTCAAAGGAAGCAGCTCCTCTCCCTCCCTGCCAGCCAGGGAGGCTCCTCAGCTGCGTTGCTCGGCTGCCAATAAGGAGTCTGAGACCGACTGGGGGCGGAGCTTGCCTGCCTTGTGCAGCCAGACCCTCACGCCCAACAAGACAGCCTGCCTGCCTGCCATCTACGCGCTCGCTCTTTCGCTCACACGTTCGCGCGCAGCCTCTGGAGCGCAGGGTGGCGAGGCTACTTGGTGCCATTGCACCGCCCTCGCAGCATCCCTTATTTTCAAATCCAAAAGTTTGAAAAAATTCCTTATTTTTAAATCCGAAAGTTGACAGCTATGGTCCCAGGGGGTGTGCTTTCTTCCATGTGCAAAGATTCATGATGTGGCAAGCAGGGATGTCTTAAGCATATGAGGTACTGGGGTGCAAAGATCTGCCTGGCTCCCCCCCCCCTCCGGTTGTCCTGTCCCAGGCTTTCAGGAGGGCGGCGGCAGCTGGGAAATCCAGACCCAAATGTCATTTCCAAACATGGGTTCCATTGTAAATCAAAAAAAATAATAGAATAATATAATAATTTATTATTTGTACCCCTCCCATATGTCTGGGTCCCCCCAGCCACTCTGGGCGGCCTCCAACAGATATTAACATACATTAAAATATCACAGGTTAAAAACTTCCCTAAACTGGGCTGCCTTGAGGTATTTTCTGAATGTTGTTTATCTCTTTGACCTCTGCTGGGAGGGCGTTCCACAGGGCGGGCGCCACTACCGAGAAGGCCGTCTGCCTGGTTCCCTGTAGCTTTGCTTCTCGCAGTGAGGGAACCGCCAGAAGGCCCTCGGCACTGGATCTCAGTGTCCGGGCAGAATGATGGGGGTGGAGACACTCCTTCAGGCATATAGGACCGAGGCCGTTTAGGGCTTTAAAGGTCAGCACCAACACTTTGAATTGTGCTCGGAAACGTACTGGGAGCCAATGGAGGTCTTTCAGGACCGGTGTTATGTGGTCCTGGCAGCCACTCCCAGTCACCAGTCTAGCTGCCGTATTCTGGATTAATTGCAGTTTCCGGGTCACCTTCAAAGGTAGCCCCACGTAGAGCGCATTACAAAACAAGTTGCCTCCCCTCCAACCCTGAAGTAGAAAGATTAGCCTCCCCAAATGTAAAGAGGCAGAGAAGGTGACTTCAGAGCACTCAGGAGCAAGGTTTATGTCTTAGACAGTGAATGAAGGTTATGAGAAGTGTGAAGTTTTTGTTCTGGACCTTTCTGGTCCTGGCATTGCTTCTTAAAGGTACACTTTTGATTTACAGTAGTCCAGGAATCGGAGAATTGGTATGAGGATGGATATATATTGATAAGGATGTCATATCCTTATGTTCCCCAACCTTGGGACTCCAGCTGTTTTTGGACTACAACTCCCATCATCCCTCACTAGCAAGACCAGTGGTCAGGGATGATGGGAATTGTAGTCCGAAAACAGCTGGAGGCCCAAGGTTGGGGAACACTGATATAGAGGAAGGAGAAAAGTTGTTTTCTGCTGCTCCTGAGAAGAGGACACGAAGCAATGGATTCAAACTACAAGAAAGAAGATTCCACCTAAACATTAGAAAGAACTTCCTGACAGTAAGAGCTGTTCGACAGTGGAATTTGCTGCCAAGGAGGGTGGTGGAGTCTCCTTCTTTGGAGGTCTTTAAGCAGAGGCTTGACAGCCACCTGTCAGGAATGCTTTGATGGTGTTTCCTGCTTGGCAGGGGGTTGGACTGGATGGCCCTTGTGGTCTCTTCCAACTCTATGATTCTATGATTCTATGATTCTATGATATGTACAACTGAATTTCTTACTGTATACAGCTTGATAATAACAATAAGTGAGGGAAATTAAATCTTCAAATATTCAACCAAAGTCTGTTATTCTAGATCACATAATCTGGAATAAAAATAGGATATATCACCGCGTAGATTTTTTCTTCCCTAGGTTTTCAACATAATTCTTTCTATGCAACTCAGCACTTGTGAATCACATTTTAATTTCTCTGAAGGACTACAGCAGAGACTCTTCAACATAAAATTATAAACTAATTGACATTAAGTACTTACGAGTAATTGAAATCTAAATGGGATCCATGGGACCTTCTAAATTTGAGGCCAATCACATTCTTTTTCCCCTCTGAGAGGTTGTCACAAGAAGAGGGAAAAAAGAGGCCCATTTATACAATCAGCAAGATCAAGTGGTAAAAGTTAAACTGGGCTTCTTCAGGCCTTCAAGCGTTGGAGGGGTATTTCACATTTGAATGCCCCCTACAAATGACGCCACCGCCTCTCACGTAAAAATAAACATGCCAAGATTAACTCCATCTTAGGTCACTTCATGTGTTCTTCCTTTACAATGGGACAACTCTTAGTCTCAGCCAAATCCCAGCTTGCATGCATATTAACGCTGAACCAAATTACAGAGCTGTAGCATAGAATCATAGAATCATTGAATCATAGAGTTGGAAGAGACCACAAGGGCCATCCAGTCCAACCCCCTGCCAAGCAGGAAACACCATCAAAGCATTCCTGACAGGTGGCTGTCAAGCCTCTGCTTAAAGACCTCCAAAGAAGGAGACTCCACCACCCTCCTTGGCAGCAAATTCCACTGTCGAACAGCTCTTACTGTCAGGAAGTTCTTTCTAATGTTTAGGTGGAATCTTCTTTCTTGTAGTTTGAATCCATTGCTTCGTGTCCTCTTCTCAGGAGCAGCAGAAAACAACTTTTCTCCTTCCTCTATATCAGTGTTCCCCAACCTTGGGCCTCCAGCTGTTTTCGGACTACAATTCCCATCATCCCTGACCACTGGTCTTGCTAGTGAGGGATGATGGGAGTTGTAGTCCAAAAACAGCTGGAGTCCCAAGGTTGGGGAACATAAGGATATGACATCCTTATCAATATATATCCATCCTCATACCAATTCTCCGATTCCTGGACTACTGTAAATCAAAAGTGTACCTTTAAGAAGCAATGCCAGGACCAGAAAGGTCCAGAACAAAAACTTCACACTTCTCATAACCTTCATTCACTGTCTAAGACATAAACCTTGCTCCTGAGTGCTCTGAAGTCACCTTCTCTGCCTCTTTACATTTGGGGAGGCTAATCTTTCTACTTCAGGGTTGGAGGGGAGGCAACTTGTTTTGTAATGCGCTCTACGTGGGGCTACCTTTGAAGGTGACCCGGAAACTGCAATTAATCCAGAATACGGCAGCTAGACTGGTGACTGGGAGTGGCTGCCAGGACCACATAACACCGGTCCTGAAAGACCTCCATTGGCTCCCAGTACGTTTCCGAGCACAATTCAAAGTGTTGGTGCTGACCTTTAAAGCCCTAAACGGCCTCGGTCCTATATGCCTGAAGGAGTGTCTCCACCCCCATCATTCTGCCCGGACACTGAGATCCAGTGCCGAGGGCCTTCTGGCGGTTCCCTCACTGCGAGAAGCAAAGCTACAGGGAACCAGGCAGACGGCCTTCTCGGTAGTGGCGCCCGCCCTGTGGAACGCCCTCCCAGCAGAGGTCAAAGAGATAAACAACATTCAGAAAATACCTCAAGGCAGCCCAGTTTAGGGAAGTTTTTAACCTGTGATATTTTAATGTATGTTAATATCTGTTGGAGGCCGCCCAGAGTGGCTGGGGGGACCCAGACATATGGGAGGGGTACAAATAATAAATTATTATATTATTCTATTATTTTTTTTGATTTACAATGGAACCCATGTTTGGAAATGACATTTGGGTCTGGATTTCCCAGCTGCCGCCGCCCTCCTGAAAGCCTGGGACAGGACAACCGGAGGGGGGGGGAGCCAGGCAGATCTTTGCACCCCAGTACCTCATATGCTTAAGACATCCCTGCTTGCCACATCATGAATCTTTGGGACGTTTGGGACGCAGGTGGCGCTGTGGGTTAAACCACAGAGCCTAGGGCTTGCTGATCAGAAGGTCGATGGTTCGAATCCCCATGATGGGGTGAGCTCCCGTTGCTCGGTCCCTGCTCCTGCCAACCTAGCAGTTCGAAAGCACGTCAAAGTGCAAGTAGATAAATAGGTACCACTCCGGCGGGAAGGTAAACAGCGTTTCCGTGCGCTGCTCTGGTTCGCTAGAAGCGGCTTGGTCATGCTGGCCACATGAACTGGAAGCTGTACGCCGGCTCCCTCGGCCAATAAACCGAGATGAGCGCCGCAACCCCAGAGTCGTCTGCGACTGGACCTAATGGTCAGGGGTCCCTTTATCTTTACCTAAGAGTTGTTTACAACAACCCTGCAGTGCGGACCTCTGCTCTTATATAAATAATGTGGTTTGGAAGGCAGGCTGAGGCTAAAAAACCAGCACACCATAACCTTGCCATTTAGTCCAGTGTTAATATTTCAAGTTGGATGGTGGTGGCTGAGGCTGGTTTGTATTAACACCCCCCAAATTCTCAATACTGAGTCCTAAATATTTTATTCTTTTAACAACGCCTGAAGACTGAGAATGGGAGAGTGGGTATCTATATAATTCTGAGAGTCGGTTAAGGCATGGATTATCTTGAAGAGCATTCTATTTTAAGCTGCAGGGACAGAGTGTATCAACAGAAAGGGAGGGGAAAGCCACTGAGCGATAAAAGCTATCCATAGCAACTTATTTTAATTAAATAAAAGCAATATTTTTTTTTTCTTTTTTTTTTTATTAGCATTTAAAACAAATTACAAATAATAAGAAAGAAGAGAAAACAAATGAAAATACAAATATAATACAATGTCGCCATATTTATGTATACATTGATTTCCTAAAGCTCTCTCAAGCTTCCTGACTTCCCTCCTTTCACACCCTAGGTTTCATAAGTTGATTCTTTCCTACGCTTTCTATTACATAATTTGGTTTTATATATACTATATGTCTTTACTATAATTCTCATATATAATTCTAACATTTCGAAATATTTTATATAATTTTATTAATTACATTGTAAGTGTTTTTTCATACCCTGTGAATGTATTCCCTTCATTATGATGTTTCTTCAAATATTCAATAAATTTATTCCATTCTTGTTGAAGCTCATGTCTTTTTGTTCTCTTATTCTATTTGTTAATTTCGCTAATTCCATATATCCTATCATTTTTATTCTCCATTCTTCTAAAGTTGGTACCTCTTTAACTTTCCATTTTTGAGCCCATAATAACCTGGCAGCCGTAGTAGCATATAAAAACATTTTTTGATCAGTTCTTTTAATTTCTCCTCCCACCATTCCTAACAAAAAACTTTCCGGTGTTTTTGGGAAGTTGTATCTTAATATTTTTTTTAATTCATTATATATAGAATCCCAGAATGATTTGGCCTTTTCACATTTCCACCACATGTGGTAGAGGTTTCCCTCTTCCACCATGCATTTCCAACATTTCTTATCTTTTTTCCTGTACATCTTGGCTAATCTGGTGGGTGTTATGTACCACCGGTACATCATCTTCATTATATTTTCTTTGAGCAGTGTGCAAGCTGTGAATTTGATATTTTGATTCCATACCTTGTGCCATTTGTCAAAGTAAATATTATGTCCAATGTCCATGGCCCATTTCGTCATACATTCTTTAATTTCCTCATCCATCGTATACCAATCCAGTAATATATTATACATTTTTGATAATTGTTTTGTTTTACCTTCTACTACTTCTATTTGAAATTTAGATTTCTCTCTTTCAAAACCGTTTTCTCTGTTATCTTTATTAAATAGGCCATGTATTTGATGGTATTGCATCCATCCTGTTAATTTATCACACACCTGCTCATATGACTTCAACTTCCACCCTTTATCCGTTTCTACTATTAGGTCATCATATGTTAGCCATTTTCCTCCAATTTGTAAATTTTTAATGGTCAGTATTTCTGTCGGGGACACCCATCTTGGAGTCTTCCTTTCTATTAACTTTTTATTTCTCAGCCAGACTTCCATTAATGGTTTTCTAAATACATGGGCTAAAAAGTCTTTATGTGTTTTTTCTTGCCACAGATACCCATGCCATCTGTGTCTATTATTAAATCCTTCCAATTCAAGCAGGTCTTCTTCTTTCAATAAAATCCACTCCCTTACCCATGTTAAGCAAGCCGCCTCGTAATAAATTTTTATATCTGGTAGGCCAAACCCACCTCTCTCTTTTTTATCCACCAACAATTTGTGTTTTATTCTTGGCGGCTTGCCCTGCCATATAAATTTAGAAATTATTTTCTGCCACTCCTTTAATTGTGAGGTCCCCTTCACCACCGGAATCATTTGAAATAAAAAAAGAACTTTCGGTAATAGGTTCATTTTTACAGCGGCTATTCTGCCCCAAAAAGATAATTTCAATTTTGACCAAATTTCTATATCCTTCTTGATCTCCTTCCACAAATTAACATAATTGTCATTAAATAAATTTATGTTTTTTGCCGTTAATTTTATACCCAAATATTTTATTTGTTTTGCTATCTCTATTCCAAATTCTTTTTGTATTTCTTCTATTTCATTCTTTGCCAAATTTTTCACCAACATTTTTGTTTTTTTCATATTAATTTTAAAGCCGGCTACCTTACCAAATTCATCTAATTCTTTCAAAAGTTCTCCCATACAGGTTTTTGGATCTTCCAAACTTGCTACAATGTCATCCGCAAATGCTTTTATCTTGAATTCAAATTTTCCTAATTTTACTCCCTTGATAGTCTTGTTTTCTCTTATGTTGTTTAATAATATTTCCAATACCATAATAAATAAAAGTGGGGATAAGGGACAACCTTGCCTTGTACCCTTGGCAATGTGCAAATCTTTTGATAATACGTTATTTATAATTAATTTGGCCGATTGCTCTTTATATATTGTTTTTATACCTCTTACAAACCTCTCTCCCAGTTCCATCTTTTCCATAACTTTATCCATAAATCTCCATGACAAGTTGTCAAACGCTTTTTCTGCGTCTATAAAAATTATGCTTGCTTTTTTATCTATTTTCATATCCAAATATTCTATTAAATCCACAATTATTCTTACATTATTTTTCATTTGCCTTCCTGGGAGGAAGCCTGCTTGATCTTTATGAATTTGTTTATTTAATACTTTTTTAAATCTTTGTGCCAAAATATCTGTAAATAATTTGTAGTCTAAATTTAGTAAAGAAATTGGCCGAAAATTTTTTGGGTCCATTAAGTCTGATTCTTGTTTAGGGATTAACGTGATCATTGCCTCCCTCCAAGTTTTGGGGGCTTGTCCATTATTTAAAATATTATTCATCACCTCTGCTAAGGGGTACACCAGCTGGTCTTTCATCTCTTTATAGTATCTTGCAGTAATCCCATCAGGGCCTGGGGCTTTCCCAGATTTCAATCTCTGGATTGCAGATTTTACCTCATCTATTGTTATTTGTTTATTTAACTCTTTTCTGTCCTCCTCCATAATTTTTTGTATCTTATGCTTTTCTAGAAATCTCACCATCTCTCCTTCATCTTCATTGCTTTTTTGATAGAGCTCTTTATAGAAATTTACAAAAACGTTTTCAATTTCTTTTGGTTTCTCTAAAATTTTCCCATCTTTCTTAATTTTATTTATTATTTTTTGACTTTGTCTCTTTTTTAATTGCCATGCTAACATTTTCCCTGTTTTGTTAGCATATTCAAAGTTTTTTTGTTTGCTCCATTTTATTTTCCATTCTATTTCCTGATTTATTATCATATCAAATTGAGTGTGTAATATTTTTATCTTTTGTTTTACTGTTTTGTCTTCTGGTTTGAAATTTAGTAATTTTTCCTGTTCTGCAAGTTCTTTCAAGATTTCCTCCTTTTTTCTCTCTCTTTCTTTCCTTTTGGTACTATTCAACATAATCATCAGGCCTCTTACAACTGCCTTACTGGCGTCCCAAACTACCTCTAATTTAGTCCCTTTATTAAGATTTAGTTCAAAATATTCTTTTATCGCTTTTTTAACTTTTTCCACCACTTTTTGGTCGTTAAACAAGTTTTCATTTAACCTCCATCTTATTGGCACCATATTACCTTTTAATTCCATATTTATTGGTTTATGATCCGATAGCACCCTTGGGAGTATTTCAATTTTATTTACTCTTCCCATTAAAATCTTTGATGTGCAGATATAATCTATCCTACCTGAACTTTTATTTGGTTCCGAGAAGTGGGTATATTGCCTTGTTGTTGGATGTTTACATCTCCAGGTGTCTATTAATTCTAAATTCTCCATTAAAGCAAAAAATGATTTTGGTAGTTTCCCTCCTGCTCCATCTCTTTTTCTTGCAGATCTATCTGTTGTTGGGTTTACTACACAATTCATATCACCCATCAGAATTAATTTCTGTTCCATAAATTCGAACAATATTTCTTCCAATTTTTGATAGAATTTAGCTTTCTTGATATTTGGAGCATAGACTCCTACTAATAATAATTTTTCTCCCTGGAAAGATATTTGCACTATTATTACCCTTCCCTTCTCATCCTTATAAATCAATTTCGGTTCATATTTTCTTTTAACATAGATCACCACTCCCCTTTTCTTTTTACTATCTGCTGTAACAAACTCCTCCCCCAATTTTTGATTTATCAGTACCCTTTCATGTTTTTTTGAAATATGAGTCTCTTGCAAGCAAATGACATCTAAGTTTTGTTTGGATAAGATATGTTCCACCCTGTTCCTCTTATTTTTATTATTTAAACCATTTATATTCCAAGAATGTACCTTTAAAATCATAATTGCTTTATTATAATCTAATCACACATAAGATGATCTTTCAAGGTTCTGTATCGTTTCTCGCTTCTTCTCCTTCTTCCTCCTCTAGACCCTCTTCTTCATTCTCCTCATCTTCCTCTGCTTCATCCACACCTTCTTCTTCTACTCCTCCCACTGCGCCTTCCTCCTGTAGCTCCTCCTTTTTCTTTATCTCCAGTCCAAGTTCTTTTGGGTATCGTCTGGTGAATTTACTTAGTTCTAGAGCACTTCTTAATCTGAACTTCTTATTTTTGAAATAAAATGTCATGCCCTCTGGGTATTCCCATCGAAATTGGATTTTTTTCTTATTTAAGATCCTTGCCAGTTCTTTATATGGATCTCTTTTTTGAAGAAATCTCGTCGGAATTTCCTTATATATTGTGATTTCTCTGCCACCTATCACCAATTTCTTGTCGTGGTTCATTTTTAGGATTGCGTTTCTTAAATCCATTGAATTAAACATGACCAGGCAATCCCCCGGTAGTCTTTTAGCCTTCGCTTTGGAGGATTTTACTCTTATTCTAAATGCATTGATGATTGACATCTCCACATCCTCTTGTCTCAAATTCATCCACGTTGCCAATTCTCTAGCCATTTTCTCTCTTATGTTCTCTCTATTTTGTTCTGGTACACCCCTAAATTTCAGATTCATTTGTCGTTGCCTGAGCTCTAGGAGAGCTAAATTGTCCAAAATATCTTCTTGTATTTTGTTCAATTCTGCCATCTCATCTTTTGTTCTTTCATTTTCTTTTTTAACTTGTTTTATTTCCTTTTGATTTTTCTTTATTGAGTCTTCCATGGTGTTGAATTTGACTGTTAAATCTTTCACTTGCTCTCTTAATTCCCCCACTACTTCAACAAGTTTTTGGTCAATTGACTCCTTTAAGTCCATCAGTTTCCCTTCAATATTCCTCTCTATATTCTGTTCACTCTGTCTTATTTCTTTCTTAATCTCTGCTAGGAGCCCTTCCCATCCTTCATCTTGTTTGGAGCTTTTTTTCTCACTGGGGGTCACTGTGGTTTTTACTCCTCTACCTGCTCCTCCTCCTGCTCCCCCACTCATTCTGTTTGGTTTTAGGGGTGCAATTTTCTTTTCTGCCACTAGGGGTCTATACTCCCCTCTTCAAACACGATGTCAAATAATGAATCAGCACAATGGAGTATCGGCACAGTATCTAATTTCCGTTCCTGTTCAGGATAAAGTTACTTTCACATTCAGTCCTTCTCATTCATTCATTCAGTCAGTCAGTGCTAAAAAGTGTCTCTTTCCGTTTGCCCTGTAACTGTACTTGCAACAATTAGCAAACAACATATACAAATTAACTTCTCCGTGCAGCTCTTATCCCTCTATGCCAGCAGAAATGGCGTCGAGGTTGTCTTTAAATCCCTTTCTTTTTGCTGACTGTAATGGCGATTCTCTCTCCCTCCGCCACGTTTCCCTTCGATTTCAGATTCGAAATTTTTGGTGGGTTATATGTACAGGGAACACCATTCAGCACCGCACATTTTATTATTTAACCTCCGAATGTGGAAGGTGTCTTAAACGTTCAATAGTTTCTTAGCGGAGAATAAAGAGAGGTTTCCTTCACCCCCTCCTCACCATTCTGCTCAGTTTCCTGAGCCTTGCAGTTTAAAGTTCACAAATAAAGTTCTCCCAATTGGGGGGGTCACCACTTAGTTTTCTCTGACCATTCAGCTTCTCCTCTCTCTTTCCTGCCCCTCATAAAAAGTAAGATTTAGTGTAGAGTAGTTTTAAATAAAAGCAATATTGTAATGGAGTGGAGCAGCATGCTCATTTCCTGTATGAAAATCTCAAAGATCCCCTCCCCTCCGTCCAATTCCTGCTTGAAAATTGCCCTCTTTGACAACTGGAG
Source organism: Darevskia mixta (assembly GCA_034641385.1). Taxonomy (NCBI): domain Eukaryota; kingdom Metazoa; phylum Chordata; class Lepidosauria; order Squamata; family Lacertidae; genus Darevskia; species Darevskia mixta. The sequence goes on from JAWWNH010000242.1 coordinate 459,254, forward strand.
ACCATTGAAACTAATAACTGAGTGCAATAGTAAATCATAATGGAAGCTAGTTCCTAATGTGTACATAATGCCAGATGTACCGTTGTTGAGCAACCATTCTTCAGCTGTAACCTTTGTTTTCAGAAATTACTTTTCTAAATTTGCTGAGAGCTCCTCCCTCTCACTGGTGTGCACAATTCATGCAGCAATGTTCAATCTGGCACCCAGTGGTGACAGACATTGTCCTTTGTGTTTCAGTGGAAAAGAGCAAGTGATAATGGGGATTAGTAACTACATCCAGTAGCAACAAGGTAGATAAGGAGGCATTCCTCATTTTGCTGCTCCCTCAAAATTACCAAACAAGTCAACTCCTCCTCCTCCTCCTCCTCCTCCTCCTGGTATCTTTTAAAATGTAGAAATGTAATGTATGAATGAGGTCAACTCTTTTCAGCCCTCTACCTGTACCTCTGTATAGTCGGGTCGTTTCTGTGCATGCTCACACACCCCTATCTCTATCCTCCATCCAAGAAAGCAGGTGGCATTAATAAGAGTTTAAGAGCACATTCCAGGCAGACAAAAAAACACTCAGAGTGTAAGAGGCATGGCCTGTCGGAGTAACTGGACGTGTGAAGTGGTTAATTTCCTTCATGAGCCTAAACCACCCATGGATAAGCTAATCGCAGGTGCAAGTTCAGCCAAACCAGTTCCTATGGTAAAGCAGCCCAGTGCCCCAACTATATATGTGATTAATGTATGTCAGCTCAATTAGTTAGTGGGTCATCAGTCTGTTGGGGTTTGTTGTCAAGTGTTGTTGTTTAGTCGTGTCCGACTCTTCGTGACCCCATGGACCAGAGCACACCAGGCACTCCTGTCTTTCACTGCCTCCCGCAGTTTGGTCAGACTCATGTTGGTAGCTTCAAGAACACTGTCCAACCATCTCGTCCTCTGTCGTCCCCTTCTCCTTGTGCCCTCAATCTTTCCCAACATCAGGGTCTTTTCCAGGGAGTCTTTTTTTCTCATTAGGTGACCAAAGTATTGGAGCCTCAGCTTCAGGATCTGTCCTTCCAGTGAGCACTCAGGGCTGATTTCCTTCAGAATGGATAGGTTTGATCTTCTTGCAGTCCATGGGACTCTCAAGAGTCTCCTCCAGCACCATAATTCAAAAGCATCAATTCTTCGGTAATCAGCCTTCTTTGTGTTACATTCTAAATTGCCAAAATTTAAAGCAGCAGAGATACAGATGTATATAGATATATTCAAGTACAAAGAAAGTATCTGCAAAAGTCTACAATCTGTATATACTGTATCTATGTCCAGAACTGCTTTACGGAGCCTTATCTTCTGCAGCAGTAAACTATCTGAACCTTTCACTGCTTCCATGTGCTTGACTAGTACTGGGAACAACTTCCACTGTTTGGGTATCTCACCTAGGATTCCCAACATGGCCTGCAGAGAGGGAGTGTGGCCAGGGAAGAGAGGGCCACTTAGAGACTCCTGGAGGGCCTGGGCCTGCACTTTCCCACACCTACATTGAAGATTTAGGATTGGCTGCAGTTCTTTATTGAGTCTCTCAAAGTCAAGTAATAAACCTGGGTTTACTGCCACATAATATGGGAAATAGGGACGCGGGTGATGTTGTGGGTTAAACCACAGATCCTAGGGCTTGCTGATCAGAAAGTCGGCGGTTCAAATCCCTGTGATGGGGTGAGCTCCCATTGCTCAGTCCCAGCTCCTGCCCACCTAGCAGTTCGAAAGCACGTCAAAGTGCAAGTAGATACATAGGTACCACTCCGGCGGGAAGGTAAATGGAGTTTCCGTGCGCTGCTCTGGTTCACCAGAAGTGGCTTTGTCATGCTGGCCACATGACCTGGAAGCTGTACGCCGGCTCCCTCGGCCAGTAAAGCGAGATGAGCGCCGCAACCCCAGAGTCAGACACGACTGGACCTAATGGTTTACCTTTACCTTTAATATGGGAAATAGCTTTGAGAAGTGACTTGAATTCTCTGATTTAAATCTAAAGTCCAGTCATTCCACCATACTGATCCATTTCGTAAAATATTTATCGCCTCCCCTGATACTGTTCAGACATTGGTCTCCCTCCTTATATATAAATTTCCATTTCGATTCAAAATGTGGATGCAAGGATTGAAATACCCCAAAGTCATATCTGAAGGAGGAAGAGGGGGGGAGGAGCACGGGAAAACTGGAAGTTAATATTATCATACAAATCAGACTGCATTTACCCAAGAGCTTCAGAAAATAGCTCAGGGGGAAGCAAGGTAAAAAAGCTGTTTGCATTGTTTCATTACTATAAACTTGCGGAAAAATCAATGTGATTTAAGATATTTCTAGCATCGAGAACGGATGTTCTGTTTCTCTGCAGGGGTTCTGACTGTTGGGTTTGGGTTTGCTTGTTTTTCAGTGGCTCAGAGGGAAGATAATTAGAATGAAAGAGCTGGAACTTCAGAAAAATTTGAACAGCAGTTGTCAAACTTTTGAAGCTGCCATCACACACAGACAGTTAGAGAAAGAAAATTGTCAGCTAAGATTCCATGAGGTTTAAAAAGAAAAATTCTCCCAGGCAGGACTAAGAGGGAGGGAGGGAGGGGGAGAGGGAAGGAGGGAGGGAGACTGACTTTCCTGCCAAGATCCAGGCTGTGTCCAGATGAGGGCACTATCTTGCTAACAAGTCATCCAAATCTCATTTTTCTATGTGCGCAATTGGCATAAGAGGATCTTCAATTCTCACTTTTTACCCACCACATTCATTTCCCCCCCCCCAATTTTTTAATTGATTTTACAATTTTAAGCACATATCATAACAGTTAAATTTTTCATACTCCCCCCCTCCTCACTGTGGGAAGCAACATTCATCCCCCTCTCTCACAAGGGTAGTCACAACCATCGTACATTTCTTGCTAACATTATTTATTATCATTGCTTAGGCCTGGCCCAATTCTGTGGGCCAGGTATTCCTTCTTTCCTCAATTTCATATAACAGTTTACCTAAACCTAAATTTTAAAACACCATAAAATACAAAAATAATTTTACTTAAAACACTCCTTTTTCCAAACCTCAGCATCTTGGTACTTCTGCTCTTTTCCTATAATATTATCCAATTTCCTTACTTTAACCTAATTTCAAACTCCTAATTCACCCACCACATTCATGTCTATTCTGCTGCTTGTCGTCCAAACCACTGGGTGGACCTTGGCTGAAAATGTCCAAGGTATGTTTATTCTTTGACACTCCCCTGAAATACTCGCCCTTCCTCCCCTGGTTGTTTTACAGGATTCTATGCATAATCCTATGCATATTTAGTTAGAAATAACTCCTGCCATTGCCACTAGGACTTGCTTCATAGGGATGATGCCTAGGATTGCAGCCCTACAGCACATTCCTATGCATGTCTAACTGTGTTCCACTGGGTGGAATGGGACTTACTCCAAGCTGAGTGAGAATAGAACTGCAACCTTAGTTGGGTAAAAAGGAAGAATTTCAGCAGATCCTACTTCTCCTGCCACACCAGCAGTTAATAATAATAATAATAATAATAATAATAATAATAATAATAATAATAATAATATTTTTTATTTGTACCCCGCCCATCTCAGCCACTCTGGGCGGCTTCCAACAAATATTAAAATACATCAAAATCACAAGTTAAAAACTTCCCTAAACAGGGCTGCCTTCAGGTATTTTCTGAATGTAGGATAGTTGTTTATCACTTTAACCTCTGCTGGGAGGGCGTTCCACAGGGCTGGCACCACTACCGAGAAGGCCCTCTGCCTGGTTCCCTGTAGCTTTGCTTCTCGCAGTGAGGGAACCGCCAGAAGGCCCTCGGCGCTGGATCTCAGTGTCCGGGATGAACGGTGGGGGTGGAGACGCTCCTTCAGGTATACAGGACCGAGGCCGTTTAGGGCTTTAAAGGTCAGCACCAACACTTTGAATTGTGCTTGGAAACGTACTCCCAAGTAAGCACACATAAGATTACAGTCTGAAAACATTCTTGTGATGACTCACTTACCTCTTTCATAGCTGTCAACTTTCGGATTTGAAAATAAGGGATGCCGCGAGGGCAGTGCAATGGCACCAAGTAGCCTCGCCACCCTGCGCTTCAGAGGCTGCGCACGAACGGGTGAGCGAAAGAGCGAGCGCGTAGATGGCAGGCAGGCTGGCTGTCTGGTTGGGCGTGAGGGTCTGGCTGCACAAGGCATGCAAGCTCCGCCCCCAGTCGGTCTCAGACTCCTTATTGGCAGCCGAGCAACGCAGCTGAGGAGCCTCCCTGGCCGGCAGGGAGGGAGAGGAGCTGCTTCCTTTGAAATCCGGGAAATTTAAGGGATATCAATAGCAGCGGGAAATGGCATTGGAATAAGGGAGTTTCCCACCAAAAAAAGAGAGGGTTGACAGCTATGCTTCTGAGGTCAGACCAGCAGGGAGGACTAAAACCAGTTCCATCCCAGCAAGGTGTCCCAGAAGGGTACTCTGTTGTTAACAAGAGCTGTTAACAAGGATGCAGATTCCCAACCTAGTTCCTAGTTGAAGTTATCAGCTGCAGCAGCTAAATCCAAATCAGAAACCAGATTGAAAGGGATCTAGATAATTTATTTTCTTGGCTTTCTTAATGTGGGGTTCATGAAGCAATATAATAGATGGCTTCAGTCTTGCAAGAGTCTTCCAGACATAGTAATGCTGGTTCCTTTCCCCCACCCATTTTTTCAGTCTCGGGACAGATATCATTTGGTGACAGAACAGGCAGTGATGATAAGGATGACTTTTTAACACCCACTTGAATCACACACTGAAAGCTTGTCATAAGACTCCTGCATGAATCTAGCTAAGTATAAAAAGTGCCTCTTCAGTGGCTCGTTGAAACAGATGGAATTACGCCTACTACTGCATGATTAAATTATTATGCATAATGATGCTAATGATATTATGCCCCATCTCCAAGCAATCTAAGTCAGCCCAGAATGTTATTCCTTTTCTACATCTCTAAAAGAGGTGCCGCCATACAAATCCAACCGTATGAAGAAAAGCCTGTATATATGTATATGTATATGTATATGTATGTGTGTGTGTGTGTGTGTGTGTGTGTATTTATCTACCCACTGCTGTTTTTTAACCAAGTGGTCCTCACAATGACCAACAATAACTGAGAGCAGAACAATGAAAATTTTAAAATACAGGGTGAGTCCTTTAAAAGAGGCCCCTGTGGATACAGAGTACACTTGTTCGACGGGGCCTCTTTTAAAAGACTTACCCTGTATGAATTAGAACACTTAAATCAACAATATTGCACAAAGAAAAAAAGAGAGCTGTGAAGCAGGATCATAAAGGAAGAGCACAGAACTAGCAGAAAAAACCTCAACTCAGGAAGATCTAGCGACTTTTACCTTTTTAGAAAATAACAACTGTTCTTCTAAAAAGGTCAATAGCATGGATCTGATAAGATGCTTTGTGCAGGGAATTCCAGAAAATAGGGTCATCACCACAAAGGCACGCTTTCTAGAAGATTACCTTGCCTCCATGTCTGCATATACATACATGATCCCAGGGAACAAGACATACCCTGAAAAACTAATGCATGGTTTCATTCTGTACTTCAGATCTTAACCAAGGGATACAGCAAAAAAGCATGTGTGGTGGTGATGAACATTTTGTGTTGTGTCTGCAATACCCTAAGCATCTGCTGAATCTTTCCTACAGGAACGTTCCAAAATTTAAGGTACATTTGGAAGGTTCAGATGAGATGTTGGATTTTTAAGAGAAGTTAAAGTTTCAATATGGTGAATATTCCTCCGCTATATATAGAGAGAGAGAAAGAGAGAGAGGGAGAGAGTTTTGTTATCTTTTCCAAATCTGATCCTGGCAACCATCTTTCTACAAAGATTCTCCTCCCTCTGCTTTTCTCCATGTATCATCCATGACAAGACCAAACCTGTACAACTGGTTACACTCTAAGACCATAGTGCAGCTCACCATTCATATAGGTAGTCTGTAACCCATCTGTTTTCTATAACCCCCAATAGGCAACAAAAGCAGATTTACAGTTCAGCCCAAACCATGTCTATTAGAAATTTAGCCCTGTTGAATTCAATGGGTCTTGCTCCCAGGTCAGTGGGATTAGGCCTGCAGCCTTATTTAACCTCTGGTGGCTGCATTTAACCTGATTGTTGTTGCCATCCGTCTGTCTTGGGAGACCTTTGAGTATGAAGTCAAACTGCTGGAAGGTTACGGCGCCTGCTGTGGCTGTATGTTCTTACCTCAACTCTCTTTGGCATATGTTTCTCTCTGCTGTTCTCTTATGCCTTCAAGGAGCGACGGGCATCTGTTTAACCTGGCACATCTACATGCCAAGTCAAAAATGTAGAAGGTCCTCATCCGATGGATGTTGTTTGCAGATAATGCAGCATTGACAGCACACTTTGAGGAAGCTCTTCAGATACCCATCAACCATCTTGCCTAAGCCTCCAGGGAGTTTGGCCTTACCCCCAGCCTGACAAAGACCAATATCCTGGGTCAGGACGTCGTCAGCCCTCCATGCATCAGCATAGGTGAGCACATGCTTGATGTGGAAGAGGGTTTTTGTCTACCTGGGTTCCACCATAACCAGCAACATCTCCATCGATGTTGTGCTGGACAAGCGTATTGGCAAGGCAGCTATGGCAACGCCTCGCCAAAAGAGGATGGGAGTATGTGATGTTAACGTCCAATACCAAGATGAAGGTCTACCCGGCTTGCGTGTTGAGCATGCTGCTTTATGGAAGCAAGTCTGGGTGATATAAAATTTATACAGGTCTGGGCTAGACCCAGTGAGGTTAATATGCCTGTGCTTCCTCTGTGATTCACCTAGCTTTTATTAGGCACCATTTGGGCAAACTTTTTTTCTTGCACAGATTAATAGTTACTTAGGAAACAGTTGCATTTTGGATTGTGTGCCATAAAACTTCCAGATTTTTGCTAGCACGGGCATAATTATTTAAATGTTATTGGTGTAATAGCACAATCTTGTGCAACTTTTGGTCATTTCAGTGGGGCTTAAGCACAACAACTTTCCTCTGTATACTTCCCCTCCTCCAAATACACAGGCCAATGTATTACGAAAATAATATACCAATGGAAAAAAGTTGGTTTCTTTAAAACATTTCTCTAAGCAAGGATATTCAAGCTTTTTTATCTTCCCAACATTGGAATGTAAACACAATGTGAAATGAGATTATAAATTTCAGAACAGGTTATTACCATTAGGGTTGTATTGATCACTAGTTCTAAAATTGCTATATTACACATTATAAAACTTTATATATATATCCCAGGGAAATATTGCATTAAAACTCTAATAAATTGCAACAGTTTAATCACTTGGCAAATTATTTGACCCCTTCAGCTCCAATTATGCCCTTTCACGGTACTTGCATCATAAAAATTCAGATGACTTATGGGGGGGTTGGTTTGGGAATAGAATAATTTATGCCACAGCCACTTTTATCTAATAATTCTGTTTTTTCTTCCTTAGGTAAGTTCAATTTTTTAATCTTTCATGATATCACTTACTGCTACAGCTCTCTGTTGCCAGTTGGTGAATTAATGTAAGTACTTCATTTTCAGATAGCATCGTATTTCATAACTCCCAACTTTATTATAGTTTTCTTGACTTAATTATAAATCATTTCAATACCCATTTAGAAAATATGAGCATCCCTGAGATTGCACTTCTGTTTCTAGTCTAGTTTTACAGCACTGCATTCATTAGTTTTAATTAAATATTTATCGAATTTTCCATATGAAAGAAACAAATAAACACACAATAAACTGAGAGTTGTACATGAGTATAGAATTGCCACATTACTCAAAGGTAGAAAGTGATCACATTAGCAACATGCATGCAGATACCGGTAAATTTGCTGGGTCAAGATCTTTAATATGCAACAGGGTACTATGCATAGAAGTGAACATTTCAGCCGTCAACAGCTGTGCGCATGATTCCAGTTCTAGATTGGAAGCTACACATCCAGTACCCAGCACAGGTCAGATACAGATACAATGCAGATGCGCATCTGACAAAGTAATAGCCAACAGCACTGCACAGTATTTGCCTTCCTAATAATATCATGGCAGTTGCGAAGGCAGATTTGTTGCTATACCTGAGTTCTTGATCCAATCGCTTCCCCGAGAGCGAAATCTGCTGGTGAGTGTCAACCAGTCCGCAGCCAAAGCAGCGTCTTTGAGGAACAAGGAGGGAGGTATCAGCATGCTCAGAAGAACCCCAAGGTTTGCAGATGTGCAAAAGCGTTTAGGTCTAAACAGTAACCTTGGAAAGGACCCAGTTCTCAGGGACCAGGCAGAGGAGGAATGGGGGAGACCGCCTACCCTGAAGAAGTGTCTCCACCCACATCGTTCTGCCCAGACACTGAGGTCCAGCGCCAAGGGCCTTCTGGCAGTTCCCTCACTGTGAGAAGCGAAGTTAGAGGGAACCAGGCAGAGGCCTTCTCGGTAGTGGCACCTGCCCTGTGGAAAGCCCTCCCATCAGATGCCAAGGAAATAAACTACTATCTGACTTTTAGAAGACATCTGAAGGCAACCCTGTTTAGGGAAATTTTTAATGTTCGATGTTTTATCATGTTTTTTATATTCTGTTGGGAGCCGCCCAAAGCCTTAAAAGTAGGAGAGCAATAAGCTTGGAGACAGATGGCCCTAAGCGACAACCGTAGAGGGGGTGGTGCTATTGATGAATGAGGAAGTTGTTGTTCAAAGTGTTCTGTTTCACAACACGGGATTTTCTTTGGTGTGTAATTTTGTACCAGCGGGTACTGAGCATGCTTAATGGCAATGGGATGTGGGTGTCAGGCACCTGCAGAGGCGAGCATCTGGTGGAGGCAGAGGTGCTCTCACGAACTGGCAGGACAATGGGGAGGAGGAAGGGGATTCCGACAAGGGGTTTAGCCGCAACTGGGACCTACTGGAGTAAACCGGGGATGGGAAAGGAGAGTCTGGGGTGGCAGAAAGTACACACGGGACAACAGAGGACATCTAGGAGATGGGGATCAGTGTGCAGGGACCAGAAGAGCAGGACTGCTCATCAGAGCCAGAGAGGCTCCCTGTCTCCACAAACTAGGCGGGCTCTGAGGCATAGGGAGCAGTGGGAGGTACACTCTGGGAGACTGAGGCAGGCAAGGGCCCACAGCCCAGAAGAAGAGTTTGGATTTGATATCCCACTTTATCACTCCCCGAAGGAGTCTCAAAGCGGCTCACATTCTCCTTTCCCTTCCTCCCCCACAACAAACACTCTGTGAGGTGAGTGGGGCTGACAGACTTCAGAGAAGTGTGACTAGCCCAAGGTCACCCAGCAGCTGCATGTGGAGGAGCAGGGAAGCGAACCCGATTCCCCAGATTATGAATCTACCGCTCTTAACCACTACACCACACTGGCTCTCCAGGTGGGGCTTTCTGCAATCAACATGCAAGGTATAAAAGGGAAGCAGAGTTGAGGTGCTGTGTCTGCTCAACTGCCCGTGTTGATGGACCTTGGCTTGGATGCTCCATGACTTCTATGGGATTGTGCTTCCTGGCTGTTGAACTTTGGACTTGACATACTGCATATGCCAGCAGGACTTGCCACCGGGTAGGCTGGGGGTTCAGGACAGGTGTGACAAAGCTCTTTAACCTGACAAGAAGCTGTTGCTTTCCACCTGGCAAGGTTTTGGGAGGGCTTTCGAATCTCTTACAGTACAGGAGCTGCCAACAGGTTGTGTCATCAAAACTCATGAAAGAGATTGCAGCTGATGGGATTTCTGACCCCTTCCCCCTGCCCAACAATGTTTTGTGTTTTCCCTGAGCATGGGTGATGTTTCTAGAGATTCCACTCTTTGTTCTGACACCAGTGTCAGTGACAGTTTCTGTACGATGATAGATGATGACGGCAGTGAGTCTAGAGATGAAAATGGATATTAAGCCAGAATGTATTGCCATTTGACACAGATCTTTCAAAGAAGTACCGATGTTACAGATGAATACAGCTGGGACTTATCTTTATATATTATGTACAAGGCTAAGCCAAAATCCTTGTACTGGGTTTTTTTTTAATGAACATCTTTGACAGCACTCTGTCAAAAGGTTCAGTTATTTGATGGGTGTTGGGGGCAAATTGAAGCAGGGAAGTCTCCCCCAGTTTGGATTAAGCTCTGATCCAAGGAAGAGTTCGAGGTTTGCAATGCTCACCTTTTATTTGATGTGAGCATTATGAATCCTGAGACTCACATCTTTGGCAATGGAAGTCTTAGCAACATTGCAACAATTCCCCCCCCCCTCAGTTTGCTACCTGAGATGCTTTCACTATAGAAGTCAGAGATTAAATCTAGCACACTATAACAAATAATGCATAAACCACAGTTTCTCTAAACCAGGCATAGGCAAACTCGGCCCTCCAGATGTTTTGGGACTACAGCTCCCATCATCCCTGACCACTGGTCCTGTTAGCTAGGGATGCTGGGAGTTGTAGTCCCAAAACATCTGGAGGGCTGAGTTTGCCTATGCCTGCTCTAAACTGTAGCACCGGTCTGTGATCAAATAAAACAGCCCACCAGGTACCTGATATCCCCCCCCCCGGCACCATTTCTGCTATGTTTACAGAAACAAGTGGGTTGCCTTGCACATGGGAGACAGTGATATACATGGTTAAGATGTGGTATTCTGCTTTGTTGGTCACAAGTTATGCAAACCTGTTGTCGAATGAGCTCTCTAGTTTCATTCCCCCACTTTTTGCACAAGTTACTCCATTTCGCAACTGCTATAGAAGGATTTCTCTAGTTTCCCTTTTCTCCATAGTTCATACTGAGATTCCTTCAGAGGATTTACACAATTGCAAATTGAAGCTAATTTTATTTATCCAACTATGAGTTTCTGTAATGCCATAATTTCTTCAATAATCAATGTTACAATTACAGTTGCTTGTTTGTATAATAACCACATCGCTCAATTTCTTTCTTATAACCTATAACACTTGCATGACTTTGTGTGTAATGTTTTTATATTGAGCTTTTTTTATTCTAGAACCAGTTATATTTATACTAACACTTTAATGAGTCTTTTTCATTGCAGTACCTTCCCAGTGTTTCTTATACTACGATATTTTATGCATTTGTTTTCTATGCCAGATATCTAAAGAAGGAGTAGATTGTCTCTTCCAATATTTAGCTATCACTATCCGGGTGACTGCCAACATATTCACAACCATTCTTTTCTGTAAATATTATGTAGTGCCTTATTCTGTCTCCCTAATGATACAACAGCTCTGTGTAATTTTACAAATTTTATGGATCACATCATTCCAGAATATTTTTTTGAATGTACAATCCCACCCAATATGCTAAAAGTTTGAATAATTTCATTCAGATCACCAATTAAATGTGCAAGTCTGTGGGAGTAAGTTGCATTGCACTAAATGGGGACTAATTTCTCAGTATCTCAACACAGAACTGCTCTGTTAGGATTCTCACTTACCTGGGAATAAACTCAACAGAACCTAGTGCTTTTTTTCCTAAAAAAATAAATAAAAATGTTTAGGGGTACTCTCATTTTCTTACTCATATTGAAATACTGCCCCACAATGAGGCCAAACTTAGATTCACAAAATGTTTAGGGGTATGCGTACCCCTGCATCCCCCCAGAAAAAAACACTGTCAGAACCCAATTAAATTCAGTGGGACATACTTCTGAGTAGACATGCACAGGGAAGAGACATAGCCATAGATTATCATTAGGCGATAATCTTTGCATGCAGGGTCCCTGATTCAATTCCTTGCATGCCCAGGTGAAGCTGTGACTATACCTATCTAAATCCCCAGAGAACCACTTGCAGTCAGGGCACAGACAAGGCTGAGCTAGATGAACCAATGGGATAAGGCAGCTTCCCATTTTCATATGATTGCACTGTTTGTGAACTTGTACATTTTTGCAATTTACGTGGTATACAATACCTTAAATCAGTAGCGTTCCACCTTTTCAGACCCTGGACACACTTTTAACCCAAGCATGCTTTTGGGCTTACTATAGACACACACAAACAAAAAAACAAACACACTTTTTAGTGGTTCTATTTTTATCTGTAAACTGCTGTCAGAAGAAGAAAAAAGGGGGACTACTACTACTACGGGTGGCGCTGTGGTCTAAACCACAGAGCCTAGGGCTTGCTGATCAGAAGGTTGGCGGTTCGAATCCCCGCAACGGGGTGAGCTCCATTGTTCAGTCCCAGCTCCTGCCAACCTAGCAGTTCAAAAGCACGTCAAAGTGCAAGTAGATAAATAGGAACCGCTCTGGCAGGAAGGTAAACGGCGTTTCCGTGTGCTGCTCTGGTTCACCAGAAGTGGCATAGTCATACTGGCCACATGACCCGGAAGCTGTCTGTGGACAAAGGCCGGCTCCCTCGGCCTATAGAGCGAAATGAGCGCCGCAACCCCAGAGTCGTCCGCGACTGGACCTAATGGTCAGGGGTACCTTTACCTTTACTACTACTACTACTACTACTACTACTACTAATAATAATAAATTTGAATGATGGTAGTGCTCCTGTTTTGACCCACCTTGGATCAGGCCATGACCCACAATTAATAATAATAATAATAATAATTTTATTTATACCCCACCCATCTGGTATAAAGCCACTCTGGGTGGCTTATAGCACATTTAAAAAATGTGAAACATTAGACATTAAAAATTTCCCAATGTAGGGTTGCCTTCAGGTGTCTTCTAGAAGTCAGATAGTTCTTTATTTCCTTAACATCTGATGGGGGGGGGGTGTTCCACAGTTGAAGACCAATGCCTTAAATATAAGATCTTATATAAAATAAATTCCTTAGCTGCAACATCAAAATAATATTTTGAACATTCTCATGTTCCACCTATTGTGTATATTAGATTGCAAGCCATTTTGAGAATTCCAGTTAATTAATATACTTTTAAATTTTGTAAGTGACCTAATATGCCATCTTATCTTAGAATTCTTATAAGGAAGCTTTTAATACATAAAATATCAGATACTGAGACAGTGAGTCAGATTGCTACATTTAATTAAATTTACCAGTTTGAAGAAAACATATATCCATGTTAATCCTTTTGATATCCATATGTCCTAGCTTGCCAAAAAGAATTTATTAAAGGAATGAGCAGAAGGGGTAAGACTCCTGGACCTAAGGGCATTTTAACTGTGCTCCAAGTCTCCATTTATTGAATCCCTAATTGCATTAGCTTGAACTATTGTATTCGCCCCTTTCTTCCACATCCATTCATTTAACAGTGCTGGAACTCCTTGTTGACCCCTTGCCCAGTGAGAGCGAGAATGGTCAAACCATTGAACCATGGCAGTTAACATTACTGCCTAATTTTAGGCATGGCCATTCCATCACCTTTTATTTTCAGTTGAGTAGCTTTGAATGTAGAATCATAGAATCATAGAGTTGGAAGAGACCACAAGGGCCATCCAGTCCAACCCCCTGCCAAGCAGGAAACACCATCAAAGCATTCCTGACAGGTGGCTGTCAAGCCTCTGCTTAAAGACCTCCAAAGAAGGAGACTCCACCACACTCCTTGGCAGCAAATTCCACTGTCGAACAGCTCTTACTGTCAGGAAGTTCTTCCTAATGTTTAGGTGGAATCTTCTTTCTTGTAGTTTGAATCCATTGCTCCGTGTCCGCTTCTCTGGAGCAGCAGAAAACAACCTTTCTCCCTCTTCTATATGACATCCTTTTATATATTTGAACATGACGATCATATCACCCCTTAACCTTCTCTTCTCCAGGCTAAACATACCCAGCTCCCTAAGCCGTTCCTCATAAGGCATCGTTTCCAAGCCTTTGACCATTTTGGTTGCCCTCTTCTGGACAGAATGTAAATCTGTAAACCTCGCCGTTAGAAACTAGTTTGCTAATATTACCTTGCAGAATTTCCCCGGTTTCGACCAGGGAGGGCGGGATACAAATAAAAGATGATGATGATGATGATGATGATGATGATCCTTGGTGGAATTTTTAAGGGTATTGATGAAAATAGAAATAATTGTGATGGCCTGGGATTCAGACTCAGATGCTGAACCTGAGGGATCCCAGCCTGCACAGGATTCCCCGCCTCCAGAACCAGCAGAGCCGGGGCTAGGGCCTGAGTCTGAAGGGTCCTCACCTGTGCTGGATCCTCAGGTGCAGGCATCTGCTGAGTCTGCTCTGGCCCCTGCTGGGATGGAGGACCCATTGCCTGCAGGTGCTCCACTCCCAGCCCCGTCAGGGGAAGCTGAGGTTGCCTCTGGGTCCGGTAACCCTCCAGCCTCTCCTGAGCTGCAGAGGCTCAGGGCAGAGAGGCAAAGGGAACTGAGTTCCCGCAGGAGGAGTGCTCGCCTCCAAGCCAGGAGAGGTGAGTCACCAGAGGATCGGGGCCGCCCTATGCCTTGGGGCAGATAAAAGCCGGCCAGCCCCAGCCCCAAGTTGCAGGAGCAACATTGTTGGATACCAGTTCCTGCTTGAAACCTGTCCTGCTTTCCTGCCTGAGTTCCTGACCCGCCCTGGTTCCCTGCTTGCCTACCTGTTCCTGACTTTGCCTGACTCCCTGCCCTGCACCCAGCTTCAGTGACTACGGAATGCCTTTACGTTGTACCTCTGACCGCGGACCGGACTTGGACCTCGCCTTTGGGGTAACCCACGGGACCAGCACAATAATATTCCTACGAAGACATTTATTATATCTGTTGCAATGCACTAGAGTCAGTGCCATTTCTCCTGTGACCATTTGTGTGACCAGGCGGCAACAGCCCCAGCCCCCAGGGATCATAAGGAAGGAATAAAGACTCTGACAAGGTTATATGGAATTAAAATTAGGCCACAACTTTATTAAACTTCCAAATGTAGGAAGACCTTGGCTTAGGCCTTAGGTGTGTATCCCTCCCAGCCCCCCAGCCAGGGGAACTGGGCCACATCAGGGTAAATGGGATATGGGGGTGCTCTGAGAGACGTAGGCAGCCCAGCCCATATCCCCACACGCAGGATAGTTCACTGACAACCTTTCAGTGTATGGCCAGTGACACCCATCTATATATATAAAATCATTCAAGTTGGATGTTTGTTAATGATCGCCTTTCTCCGTAACCCCTTGATCGATTCTGTTCAAATTTGGACACTACGTTCCATGCCCATATGGGAGTGATCATATGTACTTACATTGCACAAATACCACACCTTTCCCAGGTAAAAATGTGATTTTCTGCAAAAAAATAACGCCCTCCAGTGGATGTTAAACAGCACAGCGCAATAAACAGTTGTACAAATGAAGACAAAAATGGGAGGTGCAAACGGAGAACACATAGACTGAACTTCAACAAGATAAGGTGTAAGTAAACATACGCTTTCTCTTTCATACTGTATCTTACTTTTGCATTTCACAAATCAGCCACAGCAAGGCATGGCCGGGTCAGCTAGTTATATATAGCCCCTTTAAGAGGGGACCCTGGAATCGCTGCTGCAGGGGGGTGAGTCACCACTTCACACCCCGCCATGCCCCCCCCCAATATAGGGAAGAAAAGACTAAAGGATTCCACCCAAGAAAGCCGACTGCCTGGATACTGTCAGCTCCACCCCCTTATATATATGGGACTGGCCCCACCTCCCAGCAATGAAACTTGACTACTGAGACAGGGCGTGAACCTCCAAAAATTAACACTGAGAGGCAGGCCAGTCGAAGTTAAGCAGCTTCTGATCAAACTCAAGAGTCTGTACAGGTGTATTAAAGCAATAAAATAAAATAAAAATAACAGTGGAGGAAGAAAGAGAGAAACTGTTGAGAAACACTTCACATTTTTCCTTCATAGTGTCTGATTTGGCCCACAGAATAATTTGGCTTATAAATGTAGACCTCAGACTACTAATGTCTAAATTGCTCTTTAGCAACACTTGGGTTTAATAGTGTGCAGTCTACAAGAAAGTCAAATCCCTTAAGCCCTCTGAACAGCATTAAAGCAGAATTTACGTGCTACTTTCTCAAGGCAATGGGAGTCCTTCCTAATCATGTATCAATCAATACAAGCTTAGCTAATCTGGCTAAAGAAGGTTGCAAGATAATAACCTGGGGTTCTTCTGACTAGCAAAGTACTGTCCATGCGCTCTTGCTGCAGCTTTCAGTTGTGATTGCAATGAAGAGAATGACACAATAAGTGAAATTAAATAAGTCACAGCTTTATGAAAGAGGCCAACAAACATGTATAAACTTTTAGTAATTGCAATAACAGTTCTCCGGCCAGTGATGGAGGAGAGCCAATGTCATTATGCCCCTGGGGACTGGTTGCCCCACTGATTCTCCCCAGGAGCCACATCAACACTGCCATCCTGTATCTCAAAGCCAAGGAAGCTCATCTAGTGGTCCTAACCTACCCTTCCTGCTGTGTGTCTTTCCTCTAAATGGGTCTTACTCCACCACTGACCTCCTGACCAGATGTGACAAAGAAGAAACCCAATCAATTGCGCAAATTCAAAGGTGGCCCATGTTGTGGTGTTCATGTAGAATTATGATTAGGAGATGATATATTTTCCATGACATTTGTGCGAGTAGAGCTCGGGCGTTCCGAGATCAATTATTGATTGTGTGTAATGACGGGTTCCTTGCTGGTCTGGATTAAAGTATGATTTCTTATGACAATTATACATGACATAAATTGGCAAGAAATTGGCTACTGCTGCTTCCATAATCCTGAGATGGGATAGTCAAGTATCTCAGTGTTTGCTGACCTGTTACTGTAAACGCAATTAGCAACTGTCTATGATACCCCCATAGTATCTTCCTTCTCTTTGAAGTAGATATGTTAAAATCCTTGAGGCCCTGGTGCAAAAGTATCAGCTGGCCAAATGGCAGGGTCTGCCATTTGTTTACCCTTCCTCCTTCCCCTCAATCTCCTGTCTCCCTTTGATCTTACTCATCTTTGGAATGCAGGTAAAGGAAGTTAGTTCCAGGGGGAAAATAGAGTCCTGCAAAACTTCAAGGAGTCTTTGTTACATCGCCCTGTTCCCACGTGGGGATTTTTTGGGGAGTGCTGGAAGATTCTCATTGGTTCTTTTGAATTCTGTGATGAAATGGCTTAATAAAAGGGGCCTGAGGCTGAGAGGGAGTTTCAGATTCGGAATTGGAAATGAATTCACCCTTGCCTCAGAGCTTTGCAGGTCAAGCTCTTTGTCTGTCTTTCTTTTGAACTCACGCAACTCTGCGCAACGCGGTGTAATGCAACACCACGTAACCCCAATCCCTTCTCCCAGGGAAGGAAACAAACTAAGCTCTACTAGCAGACACTCCAAATGTCTCTGTTTTCCTAGGACAGTCCTGGATTTACAGAAGCCGTCCCAGTTTCTGATTTGATCCTGGAATGCCCCACTTTTCCTTAGGACATCCCTGTTTTCATCAGAGAAATGTCGGAGGTTATGGACAGTACTGTTTTCCTAGAAAAAGAGGTGCCAGAGCTCACCATGAATACCTCCTTCGTTCTCTCAGAATGCCAATGGCACCCACCCGAGAGGTGTCGGAATTGAGTTTCCTGAGTTCCTGCTGGGGGGAAAAAGCCCTGGTTCTGGAGTTATGTGACCCCCCAAACCAAGGAGATAAGTAACTATACAACCTTTAGAAAACATTTGAAGGCAGCCCTGTATAGGTAAGTTTTAAAAATGTTTTATTATGCTTTTATATATGTTGGAAGATGCCCAGAGTGGCTGGGGCAACCCAGTCAGATGCAGGGTATAAATAAAATATAACAACAATAGTAATAATAATAATAATAATAATAATAATAATAATAATAATTAATAATAGAATAGGATGTCCTTATTTTCATCGGAGAAATGTTGGAGCATATGCACTAGGCCAATCAGTGACGTAAGCAAAACATCCTTCCTGACCCCAATGGCAACCCAAAGTACCAATAATAATAATGATGATGATTATTATTATTATTATTCCCAGCCCACCTGCCTAGGTTGCCCCAGACACTTGGGGAGGCTTCCAACACATTAAAACATCAAATAGTCACAATCTGATCCAATATAAAAAGTCGCAATAACTTTAGAATAAACAACTCATCTCAAACAAAGAAACATTCCAACACCAGCAAATAATAATTGAACAGTTCACTCTCATCCGCCACCATAAAGAATTGCCAAGCTATAATCAACAAGAATAACAGAAAATCACAATGCATGAAATACCACAGAACATACAAAATCATGTAAAAGGGTCAAATTGAGAAACAAAGGCACACAACTTGTAAAACTATTTTAAAGAAATAATAATAATAATTTATTTATACCCCACCCATCTGGCTGGGTTTCCCCAGGCACTCTGGGCGGCTTCCAACAGAACATTAAAATACAATAATCTATTAAACATTAAAAGCCTCCCTAAACAGGGCTGCCTTCAGATGTCTTCTAAAAGTCTGGTAGTTGTTGTTCTCTTTGACATCTGAAGGGAGGGCGTTCCACAGGGCAGGTGCCACTACCGAGAAGGCCCTCTGCCTGGTTCCCTGTAGCTTGGCTTCTCGTAGTGAGGGAACCGCCAGAAGGCCCTCGGCACTAGACCTCAGTGTCCGGGCAGAACGATGGGGGTAACTCCTCTTGGCAAATTGGCACCAGCCACTTGGTTTTCGCCTACCTTGTAGCAATCGTCACAACTTTGTGAGGTTTGGCGGTTAGGCATTGGAATAGCGATATGGGGGGGAGGGGAGGTGCGGCCATCACCTGCCCCTCCATGCGTAAGGGTATTCCGTTAAAGGAATCCGGGGGTGTGGACCTTGTCCGAAGCCCTGGGAGGGGCTAGGGCCATGCCATGACCCCAGTGGGAACCCAGGGGGGCTTGAGTCAATCTGCATCAGCAGGGCTCCCCCTACTGGTGGTTTACCCTTCCAGACTTCCTGCAAGGTGGGCAGGAGTCAGATATAATCTGTTGATGCCAATGCCTAAGCCAATACCGCTCACATTCTGCAACCAATAAAGTTGTGGCCTAAATTTTGCCCATTAACATTAACCTAGACTCTGTATAAGGGACCCAGGTGGCGCTGTGGGTTAAACCACAGAGTCTAGTGCTTGCCGATCAGAAGGTCGGCGGTTCGAATCCCCATGACTGGGTGAGCTCCCGTTGCTCGGTCCCAGCTCCTGCCCACCTAGCAGTTCAAAAGCATGTCAAAGTGCAAGTAGATAAATAGGTACCGCTGCAGCGGGAAGGTAAACGGTGTTTCCGTGCGCTGCTCTGGTTTGCCAGAAGCGGCTTAGTCATGCTGGCCACATGACCTGGAAGCTGTACGCCGGGTCCCTTGGCCAATAAAGCGAGATGAGCGCCCCAACCCCAGAGTTGGACACGACTGGACCTAATGGTCAGGGGTCCCTTTACCTTTTAAACTCTATATCCTTGTGTCTTTATTCTCCTGTGGGTGGCTTGGGGGTCTTGAAGCGCAAATCACAATGCATGAAATATCACAGAACACACAAAATCATTCCGGAGGTCCATTCTTAACTCGAAACCGTTCTTAACATGAGGTGCACTTTCACTAATGGCGTGAGATTTCTGTTCTCATCCTGGGGCAAAGTTTGCAACCCAGAGCAACTACTTCTGGGTTAGCGGAGTTTGTAAGCTGAAGCGTTTGTAACCCGAGGTACCACTGTATAAGGAATGAGGAAAATGTGATATTAGTTTATGAAAATCCCCCATACATAGGCATTGTAACTACGTTGGACTGCGTCAAGCTCTAAATATTCATTCAATGTAAAGAAAATATCATTTATTTATTTTTTAAAAAGACAATCTTTCATCATATTTGCATGTTGTACCTAATTTGGGGGACTGTCTATCTTTTTTTAAAAAGCCAATTAACCAATGTATCTACTTCTACCAGTGATTTCTTCTAAATTATTCATTATTTAAATGTATTCAGTTAGTCTCTCACAGCCTGTTTTCCTTGATGGCTTGATCACAAACATTCTGAATTAAATCAGGTTCCTCATTTGCATCTAGTGAGATAGTTTACCTAATTTTGTAACATATTTTTTTCCCCCTGACTGTCTGAGCATGGAAACATTTCCATAGTCAATAATTCAAGATTCTCTGCCGACGGATATTGTTAAAAGTAGGTCAATAGAATGTCCATGGAAAGTGCGTGTAAAATACACAAACGGGTGTGAAAGGAAGAAGGAAGTTTCACTAAGTTGTGCTCCCTGTCTCCCACAGCCCTCTGCACCAATTTCTCTCCCCCCCCCCCAGGAGAGAGCAGCTTTTTGGAGGGGATGTGGAAGGGGACCTATGTAGGCAGGAGAAAATGGTGGAAAACTAGATATGAGTGGAAGCACTATCCACAAAAGCAAGGCACCCCTTTCATTTATGTTTTAGGTTCTTGGTGTTTTTAATGTTGTTCTTATTTATTATTTGATGACATTATAACCATGGATATTTTTAAGCTGCCTTTGTGAAGCAATATGGGTTTAAAAACAGTGGTATTACTATCAATGGCAAAACTCAGCAGTTATGCGGCTCTTCGGCATGTTCAGAAAACTCCTTACTGTAATCCTTAAATGGAAGAACCACCTGCCTAAAATCCAGCTAGAGGCAAAATTCAAACCAAGGACATCCTTACTCAAAGCTCAGAGTTACTGTGCTATATCAGCCCAGTAGAGATATGCACAGTAGAGATACAGACAGGCTCCAGAAGACTGATCAAATGAGTGGATCCAATGGTCAAGAAAGTGGTTTCTGCTTATGCTGTAGAGCAGTGATGGCTAACCTTGACACTCCAGATGTTTTGGGACTACAACTCCCATCATCCCTGACCACTGATTCTATTAGCTAGGGATGATGGGAGTTGTAGTTCCAAAACATCTGGGGTGTCAAGGTTAGCCATCACTGCTGTAGAGGGAAGTGAGGGGGAGATGGGGCTTGTCACTCTGGGAGAAGGAAAACTCTGATCCTGAACCTCCACTGCCTTGCAGGATAACTTCCAGATAAGGAAAGGGAAAGGGAAAGGGAAATGGAAAGGAAAGGAAAGGGAAAGGATAATCTTTATTGTCATTGTCCCCTTGTGGGGACAACTAAATTACTCGGCTGCTCCATCCACCCAGACAGGGCACTCCACACAAATTCAAAACAACTACAAAACACTAATTAAAACAGTAGGATATAATGCAGCGTAACAAGTAAGATAGGATGACTTTCAAAGTCCAGGCTTCCCATTCAAGGCCGAGATCGCTCTGGAGAAGAAGCTGTTCCTGAGAAGGCTTGTTCTTGTCCTCATCGTCCTGTATCTCCGTCCCAATGGCAAGAGCTCGAAGAAACGGTGACCAGGATGCGATGGATCTTTGACTATGTCCAGTGCCTTTCTGTGGCACCTGGTGGCATAAATCTGCTCTAAGGTGGAGAGCGAGCAGCCAACAATGCTCTCTGCTGCCTTAACAACTCATAGAATCATAGAATCATAGAGTTGGAAGAGACCACAAGGGCCATCCAGTCCAACCCCCTGCCAAGCAGGAAACACCATCAAAGCATTCCTGACAGGTGGCTGTCAAGCCTCTGCT
Source organism: Darevskia mixta (assembly GCA_034641385.1). Taxonomy (NCBI): domain Eukaryota; kingdom Metazoa; phylum Chordata; class Lepidosauria; order Squamata; family Lacertidae; genus Darevskia; species Darevskia mixta. The sequence continues at coordinate 480,803 of JAWWNH010000242.1, forward strand.
TAAAGACGTCCAAAGAAGGAGACTCCACCACACTCCTTGGCAGCAAATTCCACTCTCGAGCAGCTCTTACTGTCAGGAAGTTCTTCCTAATGTTTAGGTGGAATCTTCTTTCTTGAAGTTTGAATCCATTGCTCCGTGTCCGCTTCTCCGGAGCAGCAGAAAACAACCTTTCTCCCTCCTCTATATGACATCCTTTTATATATTTGAACATGGCTATCATATCACCCCTTAACCTTCTCTTCTCCAGGCTAAACATACCCAGCTCCCTAAGCCGTTAAACTCTGCACAACCCCATCCTGTCCTGGGTAGTACAGCTTCTGTACCACACACATAAGCCATAAGTGAGCACGTTCTCAATGGCACAGTGATAGAAGGCAAGCAGCAGCTTTTGCGGAAGATGGTTTTTCCTTAGAATTCTCAAAAAGAAAAGGATAAAGAGTAAACCCTACACAATTCTGGAGTGGAGTCTCTAAGACAAATGGATGGCAAACTGTATGCCTCCTTCCAAGCTGGTGTCAAATGTATTGCTCTGCTTTCCTTTGGACCACATCAGCGAGGTTGAGAGCGGGGCCTTGTCATCTGGGAAACCCAGGACCTCCATACATACTGCCCAGGGTTAGTCCTCAGGGAGGTCACTTGCTGCCAATGCAATGGTTTGACTGCACCCCCAGAACAGGGGCATAGGAAGGGAGGACGGTGGGGGCGGGCCGCCCTGGGTGCCTTCACTGGGGGATGACATTCAGTGCTCAGCCTGCCCGTGACTCCCAAGCCTACCCCGAGCCATCAGGGTAAAGGGGGGAGCTGCACCGCTTTGCTGGTGGCATTCCCCCCCCCCATTCCCCATTCGTTTTGGGGGAAGGTTTGGGAGTCGCGGGCAGGTGGTGCACCGAATGTCCACCATGAGCGGCTTGCTCCACCCCCGTGGGCAGCTCGCTCCGCCCCCGGCTATAGGGCCCGCGCGCCACTCCGGGCACCCGAGAGGCTATCCTGCCCTGGGACGGCACTCTCTGCACCACGCCCCCCTAGGGAGCGTGCCGCGCACACCCTGGGCAGAGCAGGCATATGCTCTGCCGCTGTCCCAGAGACGCACTCCATTGTCTCTTGAGGCAGACAGATGCCAACAACAGATACACACTCAACCAAACTTTACTTGTTATCAAACTTTTCAGAAGAGTTGGACCCATTTCAAAGAGGGATTCTCAACTCTAAATGAATGGAATTATTGGTTTTCTGCTTTATTAAAATTATATCTCACCCTTCCCTCACAAAGGAGTCCAGGGTGGCAAACACTTCAAGTCATTAAAGTAAAATTTAAAATAAAACGAAAACAAATTTTAAGCACTTAAAATGGTTAAAACATCTAAAACACAACAGACTGTCTGAAGCAAATGCTAGCAAATGTGGGTGCCAGAAAGTGCCCATCACTTTATTTTTGTGACTTCCATTGACATACCATCATCATGTACTTGAGTCAGCCTCTCACCCCTTGACTACAGAAGTAATACTCCTCCAGAGCAAACACCATTTTCCCCACAGCTCAAAACAAAATAGCCAACAAAATTACTTTGACCTTTCCAAGTCTTTATAAAGAGCTTCACAGTGTTCAGCAAGAGCTCTCTGACCTTCTGTCTGCAATCTAGAGCTTCTCGATACAAACCAAAGCCTGTGAATATCAGGCAGGAATTTTTATAAAAGGGATTAGAAACAGAATGAAACAGCCGCAGCCACACGCCATGTCACGCAACTTGGGATTTGGAGATGAATTGGTGTCATTCGTCAAAGTCTATCTTCAGCCTCTTCTTCCACATTTCAAATTAAAGGTTTAGGGCTGAAATAAGACGAGAACTTGGGGCCCACTGGTCTCTGCAGAGTGGTGGGCTGGCGAATGAACCCTGATTTGGAACACGGCCAGGAAACCTCCTTTATATATTAAGGGGCAATGACCCAAAGAAGAAAATAATTAAGATAAATTCAACAGTATCAATACGTTTTGATGGACGCAATAATGGAATACTGAATGGTATAGTTTTTGTAAAATATGCAGGGATTTATGATATGTAAAAAGAGGAAAGGGAAAGAGAAGGGAAGTCATTGATGCCTGAAGGATGTAAAATAAGTATTTTAATTTGTAAAAAAGGAAATTTAATAAAAATTTAATAAAAATGAAAAAATCAATAGCCGCACATGAAAAAATCAATAGCTGCACTTAAGTATTAATCAATTAATTAGTTGTGGGTTAGGGGTTAGGATTTAGCTGCCTAACCCAAAGCATTTTTGCCTATAAACATGGGAAATGGATCTTTCAGGAAAGAGATGGATATTACAGGTATGCACAGAATACAAGATTTGGTTCAGGCCCTGATTTGGCTCTTTGGAAAACAACACACCTTTCTCCAAAGTGCTTCACAGGTGGCCCAGTTCAGTTCGTGGGCCATCTGAGTCCACCTCATTCCTGCCGAACCATATTCACTATTGAGAAAATAACATTTGAACTGGCAGTAAACTGGGCATCAGCCTTAATCTCCATAGATATGCTAGGCAAGTTGTATGCAGTCTATAGAAGACTGCAGTCCATTGAGTAAATCACCAGAAGGAAAATCACTAAAAGTGTTTATTAAGTGTTCCTCTGCTAAATCCTCACCAGTCATAACACACACAACAAAGCACTGCCTGGTGGCTCAAACAGTTGTTTTTTTAGTTTTTTTCAGGATTTTCCCAACAGAATTAAGGCAGAAATATTAGCCCAATTAAGGGAAAATTAAGTCAATATGTGATGGCCAATATGGCATGAGGAGGTGAATAGTATTTCAATTGCCCTCAAGTCAATGAATCTGATTCTAAAGAGGCTGTCTAAAATTATGTTTAGCTCCTGGTACTGAATCCCAACAAGATGTAATGTTGTTAGAAGGGGAAATATTCAAAAAATACCTGATGCAGCTATAAAACCAGGCAGCATTCAACATCTCTAATGAGTTTCTCACTAGGTTTAATTGTGAGGCCTAAGGCAACCTTGAGTTGAGAGGAGTCATTTAAAAAAGATCTATCTGATAACTGAATCAGAGGCTGCTTATGATTGATTTGGTTTTCTGGAGCTAATTTTGTTGTTAGAAACCATTTAAAAATGTTCACAATATATCCAGTTTTGGAGTAAATAATCATGTTGATCACCAAAATTAATGTTATTTTATTATTTATTCAATTTATATACCTTCAAAGAGTTCTGAGAAAGAAGGGTCCACAGTGGCTATAGGAACAATATTATTGAGAGGCAACTATGTGACTTCCTTAGGCTCAAGTGCTGATTCGTCAATATAGGCTGAAAACCTATTTGGACCTGGAACTGTATAGATGATGCCACACACACCCTCCTGAATTGCATGATGATACAAGGGATCATCAGTCTTGCACTATTTAATGGCCCAGTAGACCTGAAGGAGCGTCTCCACCCCCATCCTTCAGCCCCCTGGACACTGAGGTCCAGCTCCGAGGGCCTTCTGCCGGTTCCCTCACTGCGAGAAGTGAAGTTACAGGGAACCAGGCAGAGGGCCTTCTCGGTAGTGGTGCCCTCCCTGTGGAACGCCCTCCATCAGATGTCAAGGAAATAAACAACTATCTAACTTTTATAAGACATCTGAAGGCAGCCCTATCTAGGGAAGTTTTTAATGTTTGATATTTAATCACATTTTTTATATTCTGTTGGGAGCCGCCCAGAGTGGCTGGGGAAACCCAGCTAGATGGGCAGGGTATAAATAATAAATTGTTATTGTTATTATGTTGTGCTTGATCTGCCAAGTCCATTAAAGGGCAGGGACTCTTTCTATGTGTCATGGTTAAAGTTCTAGACTTAACAGAAAAGAGTTTGAGACAAACTAAAACCAATATATCCTAGCATAAAGTTTGAAAGAGGAAACCTGCAAAAAACTATTATTTCCCTAGGTGCATGTATTTATTATAATTCACTATAGGGAATTTAATCTTCTCTTTCACCAGTTTTTGGAATCCCATTAAAAAAACTTTTAAGAATACAACAAACTGATTAAGCAGCAGGCAGATCATAACCGAAGAGGTAGGTTGACATGCAGGAGAAGGTAAAGGGTAAAGGAGACCCCTGACCATTAGGTCCAGTCGTGACCGACTCTGGGGTTGTGGCGCTCATCTCGCTTTATTGGCCGAGAGCCGGCGTACAGCTTCCAGGTCATGTGGCCAGCATGACTAAGCCGCTTCTGGCGAACCAGAGCAGCACACGGAAACGCCGTTTACCTTCCCGCCAGAGCGGTACCTATTTATCTACTTGCACTTTTATGTGCTTTCAAACTGCTAGGTTGGCAGGAGATACAGGAGAAACAAATAGTTAAAAGACGGGGATCACTCTGAAAGACTGGGATTACTCTGAAAGGCTTATTCCTCCACTTGCTGTAGATCTGGGCTTTCCATCCCATCCAGAGTTCCTTCACACTCTTCCAAAGACACTTAATGCATTTTCATTTGAGGAGAAACAGCAGCAGAATCCCATACAGATAGTTTTTCCCTTCTGCCTTGGGCCAGTTGGATAAATCAGGAGCAATTTTAAATAAGCAGCAGTGCTTGAACTATCAGCAGTTCCTGAGTTCAGAGATGCTCTACCAGCTCTTCTGGTCAAAACAGCTCCCCCAAAGATGGGAGGGGAAAAAATAAACCCCGTTTCATGCAAGGGCCTTGGAAGCTGACATAATCTTATTGGCATTGTTTAAAAAAAACAATTACCATAAATAACTAAAAAACTACTACCTACCTTAAGGAATACTCCAAGAGCTAGAAACCACTACTATATTTTTGCATGGTCTTTTTTCTTTGCGTGTTGAGGTCCCCAAACCACCCCTCAAATAATTCACACATCAGACAGAATTTTAGTTTTGGTTTTTGGCATGATTTTGGCCACAACTTTATTAAACATACAAATAATGTGAGTGGTTGCTTAGGCATTGGTTAAGACTATCTGTCCCACAGGGGACAGAACTGACGACCGTCAGTAAGGGGAAAACCCTCTGGAGAAATAAAGGGGGCCGGGTGGTCTGACCCTCCCCTCTCCCCTCAGGCTCCCAGGGCTCTTGCACGGCCCTAGCCCCCGACCGGGGGTTCGGACAAAAGCATATTGAGCCACTGGATTCCTTTAACGGAATCCCCTAACACCAGCATCAATTGGAGGGGCAGACGCAATCAATCATAACCCCTCCTCCAACCAACATAATAACCAATGCCTAACCGCCAACCTTACAAGTTGTGACTACCGTGTTTCCCTTATTTTAAGACACTGTCTTATATATTTTTTTCCTCAAAAAAACACAGGGTGGCTTATTTTCAGGGGATGTCTTGGCTCCCTGAGCGCCAGGAACAGGAAGGAGGGGCTTAGGAGGCGACGGGGACAATGCCAGCACTATGGCTTATTTTCGGGGTATGGCTTATTTTTTGCAAATGTGATAAAAACCTGCCATGGCTTACTTTATGACTACGTCTTAAAAAAAGGGAAACAGGGTATTTGCTACGCAGTAGGCGAAAACCAGATGGCACCAGCCAATCAGCCAACTGGAAAAATTCCTACCAGGCCCCTGCCCCAAAAGCAGATGACCCCATGACAGGCATAGCAAGGCCAACACAGAGGCCTAAAATATATGGAGGGAGGGAGGGAGGGCGGGTGATCCGAAGCACGCAGCCAAGAAGGAGATCACGTTGCATACCCACCAATATATATACGCTGGGCTGTCCATCAACAAATTGCAACATACAGATCTCCCCAACAACACCCTGGGTCCAATCACAACAGTGGCCATCCATACGATCCCGCCCAGCACCAGAGGGGTGACTTGCCGGCCCCCACCGCAACACGTGCTCTCCATGAAGGAGAACATGCTTTTCCAGACTGTCTGTCACTCAACCACCCTCACTGAGCTTTAGAAGGAATAATATGTGTTTCTATTATTTCATCCAAATCACAAAATAGAAACTTAACTGAAATTAATAGGGTTCGTTTATGAGCAATTGTAGTTCAGATTTGGGTGTATGTAGAACTGGAAGGGAATGTCTTATCATATATGATAGTTATGGGGAAGGCACATTCCTTATATGTACCAAGTAATATTGTTTCTATAATCACTCATACCTTCTTAGGCATAAAAAGGGGCTTTCTTTTTCCTTGCCTTTGGTGCTTAGCTTTCAGAAGATGTTTTTGCCTGCTGCCTAAGATACCTGATGACCAGCATGCTGTAAGTTGATAAGCGGTTTCACTAAATGGCTGAGTGATTGGCTGAGTGAGAGATGGGGCATTCAGTTCAAACACAGATAAGAAGAAGTCAAAAAGAGAATGACTTGAGCTAGCTAGAACATTTGTGAAAGCCAGATGATGAGAAACCAAAACTGTCAGGGGGGGGAAACCCACTGCATTTTGCATTCTATCCCTGTGGACATAGCTCCATCAAAGGCACCATTTTCTTCTTTCGACTTTTTTTTATTGGAAAAAAAAAAACTTTACAAAAGATTTCTTGGCATTTTACTCCTTTAATAATGTTAATCTATAAAAATCCATATCTTTATGCTAGCTCTGTATTTCTTCTTTTATTTCAAAGCCCTTAAAGCCATTACTAAATGTTTACTTTCTTCTTAATCTGAAGTCAGCAGTTCAGGTTTTAGTTCATAAATTTTAATGATCCAACATAACAATGAATTACAGTTATCTCCTGGCAGGTATCGCAATCTGGGCAAGCTGAAATGAATAACATTTTGCCAACAGGCAAAGAAATTACTTTAGAAGCTCATAGGACCCAAGACGCAAATAGGACAAGACAGCTTGTAAGAAGTTCCAGAGATGCATTAACAACAAGGTTCATTGCAAGTACCTTACTTTAACCAACTTCAGCTGCTAAGCATTGCTGCATAGGGGAGGGGGCAGATTGCCTCACAAGGAAGAGGGCTGCTACTATTGCACTGGGCCAGTATAAACAGCTGACTGGGTTGTTGTTTAGTCATTTAGTCATGTCCGACTCCTCTTGACCCCATGGACCAGAGCACGCCAGGCACTCCTGTCTTCCACTGCCTCCCGCAGTTTGGTCAGACTCATGTTGGTAGCTTCGAGAACACTGTCCAACCATCTCGTCCTCTGTCGTCCCCTTCTCCTTGTGCCCTCAATCTTTCCCAACGTCAGGGTCCTTTCCAGGGAGTCTTCTCATGAGGTGGCCAAAGTATTGGAGCCTCAGCTTCAGGATCTGTCCTTCCAGTGAGCGCTCAGGGCTGATTTCCTTCAGAATGGATAGCTTTGATCTTCTTGCAGTCCTGGGCTATTGAAACCACCACCCTCAGCAGCTATGCTTCTTGCACAGTTAGCTGTTGGCCCCATGCCTCGACACATAAATCAAAATCTCCACAAGGGAACCCTGTAAATTGAGATTGCCCAGCAACCCATGACTCAATCTGACCCAGATTGTAAGCCAACCTTGAGTAAAGCCATCAAACCACTGAAGTTTCCAGAGGTGAGAAAGCATTGGAGTGAACTTTCCCAAAATTGGGGACAGAAAAAAGTTCTGGCGTTTCTTATAGCCACAATAGGAAAATGCAATGGGTCGTCTTGATATGGCCAGCAAAACCAAACCGGGTCACTCAGCTGTGTTGGGGCCACTTTTGCACTTATTTTGCTCTTCCCGAGTTGGACAAGGAGACAGCCTTTTCTATGGCCACCCACTTCTAGTAAGTGGGAGTAATGCTGGGTTCCATTTATTACAAGAGGTGGGTGTGCCACATGCTACATCATCCGAGCCTGACTCCTCCTTTACATTCCTGCTGGCCCTTACATGTTGCAGATGGGACATATGGAACCCAGCTGGAACATAAAGTGTCATTGAATGTATGCTATGGCTCGGACATGCCTCCATCCTCTCTCTCTTCCATGCAGAATACTTCTCCACCAACCTGCTACCCAGGGTATGTGTCTCCTCTTCCACAACCATAGGTGCAACCTGAACCTTGCACAGCATAATAATAATAATAATAATAATAATAATAATAATAATAATAAATTTATTATTTATACCCCGCCCATCTGGCTGGGTTTCCTCAACCACTCTGGGTGGCTTCCAACAAAACATTAAAATACAATAATCCATCAAACATTAAAAGCTTCCCTAAACAGGGGTGCCTTCAGATGTCTTCTAAAAGTCTGGTAGTTGTTTTTCTCTTTGACATCTGGTGGGAGGGCGTTCCACAGGGCGGGTGCCACTACCGAGAAGGCCCTCTGCCTGGTTCCCTGTAACTTGGCTTCTCGCAGTGAGGGAACCGCCAGAAGGCCCTCGGTGCTGGACCTCAGTGTCCACCGATGGGGGTGGAGACACTCCTTCAGATATACTAATGTAGCATCTAATGTAAAACTCATTTGAAAGTCTACTACCTCCCGCCTGTCACTTTGCATTTCTTAGTGCAGAAAGTATTGATCTGATATGTAGAAATCTTTCCTATTCTAATTAATTCAAGAGGGTTCTTTCTGGAAGCTTTTCTGTCTGAAAGAAAGAAGCAGAAGGTTCATGATGCTTGGGTTATTCCTTCAGAGCAGCTGAGTACAGCGGGATTAAACTGATTCTGTTATATCTTCTGTCAAGGTCATGCTGACTATAATAGTAAGGCCAGAAGGAGCCTGAGTTTCACTTTCTCTTCTTTCCTTCTGGTGTGGTGTTCTGTACATAGTACACTTAGTGTTAAGGTTTAGACTTATTATAAGTTATTGTAAGTTTAGGTTAAGTCTGCTGCAACCGGATTTCTTATGGTCAGGCCCAATCCTGAATGTATTGGATTTGTGACCATAATACTCATTTGCCTTCAGTAGCAGTAAACAGCTATAGATGAAAATGTATTGAATCATGAACTAAACAGACAATGTCAAACATTGTCTGTTTAGTTCAAGATTCAATACATTTCCATCTATAGCTGTTCACGGTTTTGTTTATTACCCTTTGTATAGTTACCGTGACTGTCTGTTGTTGTTTCTTCAGTAGCAGTAAAGCTCTGCTGGATGAAATATTAATTGCCTCTGATCTATTTTTTGGGGATCCTGCAATGTGTTTAAGTTTTAACTCTGCTAACTACATTGGAATTCTGCTCTGGATCAATATTGAGTAGAATTATATGACACCGCCAACATTCAGAATTGAGATTGTGACCAGATGCAGACTCCAAAGCAGGTATGACAGGAAGTCCTCCATGTCTGGAGCAACATTCCACTGTATGTCCACTCTAGGCAACAGGAAATGTTGTATTTGACTGCTTCAGTGATAATGCATCCCACAAAACTTGCAACCTTTCGGTTGGCCTAATAAAAGTATAGCTCTATTGCGGATTTTTGAGTTGGTACCATGTGCCCAAATTGCCAGTCCCACCACCTACATTCACAAAAAAAAATTCTCATCCCTCTCTGGTTTTGGAGAGTGATTTTTTTCCAAACATGCACCACAAATGGGCAAAATAATATTGCCAAAACTATTGGCTCAAGACTAGTCTGAGGAGGAGTTAAGGGCCCAATGAAGAAGCAGCACTAGTTTGGAGACTCAAACCTCCTGCTTCACCCTGAGATTGAATTGGGGGCTCAACACCCACTCATGAGTAGGAGTTGCAGCAGGAAAAGGTCTTTGATGGCTGAACTGTGAATTTTACCATATCCATTACAGTACTGGAGGAAAACTTGCAAAAAAGGTTTGATTTAAAGACTTGACTTCATAGATTCGAAAGGGCAACTCTGAAGTAAACTAAGATCCTATGGGGCACTTTAAGTCTGAAATGTAGCATAATTTTTAACATGAGAAAATATGCTGGAAGTCTTAGAAGTCATAAGCCCTTTGGACCCAAGTGAATACTTCCTGTGAGTGGCTCAGTGGCCAAAGTTTTAAATTACGTTTGAAACGGTTTAGTGACAACTCAGCACACTTTAAGAACCACAGTATACAATTCATTTAATATGTGCTCATGAATGAATTACATTGCTCTATTCTTCTCTACAGATGAAGAACTTCAGCTCAATTCCCAGAAAGCTGTCCTAGGCAGATATGGTCATGGTTTGCCTTCACTATTCTACTGTCAGTCAGTCAGTCAATCATATGTTGTTGTTGAAATGAATATTGCTGATATATTCAGTTTCCAGAAGAGGCAATGCAACTCCTCTATGTGGCAAGATTGCAACATCCGGGGCATTTTAGTTTAAAGATGCTGGATTCAAACTACTTGGTCTGATCCAGAAGAGCTTTCTTCTTATGCTCTTATAACTAAACAAGAATGTCATGTCAGTGGCTGGCTGAATTTGCAAGCACTGCTCACTCTTTCAAGAAAGGCATATAATTTGACCATCACTGATAACCTCTGCCAATTTGCTGTCTCCAAACATAGTCTACATTTATGAGTTACAAAAGGATAGAATACATGCCATCATTTGGCTCTTATTTCTTGATATATTGCTGCCGGGAACATCCTCTCGGCATATCCCCTGGGATATATCCAGCCTCATATAACCAACATGCTAAACTCTAATTAATGCATGAAGGGGTTAAGACCATAGAGTAAGCTGCCCAGCTGGGCTTGGTTAGGTCACGCCCACTCACCTTGGGAGGAAGAGCTACCAAACCCTTGATCTCTTACTTCTACCATGTGAACCTTACCAGTAAGGAGGTCTAAGCTGGATGCTGCAGGCTTAGACCATGTGGCTTAAGCAAGCCAGGTTGTGTTGCTATGTAAATAATTTAGAAACTTTTATCATTTTGGAATCTATGGTAAACTGCCTCTCTTATCTTGCTGCTTTATGAAAAAACGCAATAATTTGAATTTTGAAGGGTTTGTAAGTAAACTATTTTTAACTTACTAAAGTTGTGGCCTATTTTTATGCTAAGGGAAGTGGGGAACTTTGGAAGCAATTTAGAAGGGGATTTTTAAAAGGTCTAACAGCCTATATTGTCATGCTTTCCTTTGCTGCATGTTTTGTGATTTTAAATCTCTGCTGCTGCTCTCTCACCAATGTGTATTTGTCCCAAACCTGGATCTAAGCATCCAGTGAATGCTCATTTTTATTTTGCCATCCTAAGGTTTTTTTCCCCCTTTAACCAAAATTACAAATTAAAACCAACAGTCTTAATATCTCCTGCTCCACCCATTTTCCCTTGCAGCCTCCTTTCTCGAGGACTTACATGGAACAGTTTGCTTTTTTGTTTCTTCAAATCTCTCCTCTCACCCCTTTTCCAATGATGCTCTTGCTTAACCCCCCGTCTCCATCTCTTATGCATGGTGCGCAAATACGTGTAACTGGTTTGGTGGTTTGTTTGTTTTTTTGCAAACTTGCTGCCCTAGCCCCCCATTCTCTTCCTCCTGCCAAATTTTAGATTGCAAGTTTTGATCAATATTTATAATTTATTACATTTTCAAGTTGCCGGCCGACACTCAAGGTAATGTACAACAGCTACATTTGACACAACTCCACAATAAATAATGAAAACATTCAAATCGGCAACCATAAACCAACCGCGTGATAAAACAGGTGATAAAAAAATCACAGGCTAAAATAGACCTAAAAGCACCAATAACAAGTGGAGTGAAGAAAACCACATTAGGGAAGGATGTGTGTTTTCATATGGTGCAAAGTGCCCCCATACTTTGGTTGGTGCTGTAGTGATGAAAATAGCAACTGCAGCAGGAGGGTAAAGGTAAAGGGACCCCTGACCATTAGGTCCAGTCGCGGACGACTCTGGGGTTGCGGCGCTCATCTCGCTTTATTGGCAGAGAGCCGGCGTACAGCTTCCAGGTCATGTGGCCAGCATGACTAAGCCGCTTCTGGCGAACCAGAGCAGTGCACGGAAACGCCGTTTACCTTCCCGCCAGAGCGGTTCCTATTTATCTACTTGCACTTTGACATGCTTTCGATCTGCTAGGTTGGCAGGAGCAGGGACCGAGCAACGGGAGCTCACTCCGTCGTGGGGATTCGAAACGCCGAGCTTCTGATCGGCAAGCCCTAGGCTCTGTGGTTTAACCCACAACACCACCTACGTTCCTTTAGCAGAAGGATAGCAACACATAATAAGCAGAATTATGTTCTCGTTAGGTCAGTGCAACTCCACCCCTCCCCTCAAGCATCTTTGCTTCAGGGCAGATACTGGGTCCTTGTTCAGTTTGGATCGCTTGGGGGGGGGCACTTCACCTCAGATCCTGAATCTGAAGCAATATTCAGAAAACCCAAAGCTTTGGGCCCTCCCACGGACTGACATTTGGAGACCAAAATGTCCAAAATTGTTGAAACCTGCATACCTTTTAGCTCACCAAGAGGACTGCCCAATTTCAGTCAGGTAGATCAAGGGGTTTCTGTGCTAGCTACCTTTAACATTTTGCTTTTTTCCCTAAATATTTTCAATTTTTCTTTTTAAGAAGTCACCAGTGGCAGCTTTCAAAATGCCTAATTGCTTGGAAAGGTGGGGCTGAGGAATGATGGCTGTGAGCTGTATGGGGAGCCCCCGTGAACGGCAGTTTCCCCATCACATGCTAAAGGATGTCTTTTACAAAACAGACAACACGGTACAGTAGAATAATATATCAAAATGACGCAAACCGTGAAGAATATTCAATCATATATACCGGTATATATGCATATGCAACCGGAGGAAATCTACAAGTCCAATGTCATAAAGTGCTAAAGTCTCTCAGGAGTCCACGTCTGCTTCTCCCGACGGGCGGCTAGCTTGTATCATCCCCGTTTCACTATTATCGTTTCTTCAGGGACGGACATCGTCTTAAATAATAATAATTATAATTTACAGTACACTTTAGCACTTTATGACATTGGACTTGTTGCACATCGGACATTGCACTTCTGAATCTCTTTGCACCTTTTGAGACATTTGTACGTTGTATGAAGTAGATTTCCTCCGATTGCATATGTATATATATAAAGGATGTCTTTTGGCTTAAAACAATAAACAAATTTATCTACTTTGTTAAATGAAGAATAAAGTCTGTTTCAGTCCAGGTCAAGTAGAGGAAGTAGAGGTTTATGGTATCATTTCCATTATGCGCTATAAAAACTTGTGGGGTTTGGATATTTCTTATATGAAAAGTAATGTAAGTTCTCACCATGAATGCAGGCGCATAATTTACTGTCATTTTATTCTCTGAAATCACTTTCATTTAGACATGAATGTAATGCTCATATTCTTAGACTAATCTCCCCCCCCCCCCCCCCGGATCATTTTTGTATAAGGTTTTGGTGGCCATTCCTCTGGATAGAAAGTTTCAGGTAATCTTTCTCTCTAATTTTCCATAGTCGCACGTCTGTCTGCTTTCTCCTGGTCTCCTGACCCAGGCGGGAGAGATACTGTCAGAAACTTTGCAAAGAAAGTTAGGTAATAAGCTGGATTTGTTCACGCTGTTACTGACTACCTCAGAGAAATCCCTCCAATTGCCTATGATCCCTAGAAATTAACAGATAAGGAAGCTTAGGGAAATTTGGCTCTATTTCCAGGCTTCACTGCCTTTCTGACATCAACAGCCAAAACGCCACTCATTTGTCTCTCCTTATAAATATTTGCATGATTTCATATCTTAACATTAATTGATAAGCACCTACTCTGCCCTCCTTCCTGCTGAATTAAAATGTTGTGTCATAGAGTAAAAGAATTATAGAACTGCAGAGTTGGAAGAGACCCCGAGAGACATCTAGTCCAACGCCCTGCAATATGGAAATATATATTTTTAATCTATTTTTATTAAAGATTTTCTTGGTTTACAAAAGTATGTGCAATGTCTCTCTCTTTTCCCCCCAAGTAACATTTTTTATGGGACGCGGGTGGCGCTGTGGGTTAAACCACAGAGCTTAGGGCATGCCGATCGGAAGGTCGGTGGTTCGAATCCCCGCGACGGGGTGAGCTCCCCGTCAATCTAGCAGTCCGAAAGCACGTCAAAGTGCAAGTAGATAAATAGGTACCACTGCAGCGGGAAGGTAAACAGCGTTTCAGTGCGCTGCTCTGGTTCGCCAGAAGCGGCTTAGTCATGCTGGCCACATGACCCGGAAGCTGTACACCGGCTCCCTCGGTCAGTAAAGCGAGATGAGCGCCGCAACCCCAGAGTCGGTCACGACTGGACCTAATGGTCAGGGGACCCTTGAACTTTACCTTTAACATTTTTTACAGATCCTTTTCATTTTTTGAGACATTAGGAAGAAAAGGGGGAGAGGGGTGAGTGGGGATGGGGTGGGGTGACAATGTTTCTATTTTACTTAATATATGTGGGGTTTTGTGTCAGCGTCGCTTGTGCAGGTTCTCTGCTGTTCGCTTGTGTTTCTTTGGTGGTGAGAGAGGTTGGGGTTGGCCTAGGGTGTTGTTGTTCGTTTGTGGTTGGCTGTGGTGGTCTTTGTTTTCATGTGTGAGTGGGGTGGGTGGGTGTTTTGGATCAGGTTAGCCATATTGATTCGTATGCTGTTGATGGATTTTTGTCATTGTCTTGTTGGGCTGTGTGTGTGATAAAGGGGAGCCATACTGGGGTGAAGGCGTCTCCTTCTATTTGTCCCCGTGTCAGTTTCAGTTTATTATTTTTCCAGTAAGACTGTTTCCCATACTATTTTGTACCATTGGTCCATGCTTACTCCTGACAGGTCACTCCAGTGTCAGGTTATGATGTTTCTGGCTGCTAAAAGTAGGTGGGTTATGACTTTTTGGGTGCAATATGGAAATCTCAACTAAAGTATCCACGACAGATGACCATCCAACCTCTGGTTAAAAACCTCCAATGAACTGATTGATTAGGCCTCAGCATAGCTGTCAACCCTCCCTTTTTTTGCAGGAAACTCCCTTATTCCAATGCTGTTTCCCGCTGCTATCCCAGATTGTTGATATCCCTTAAATTTCCCGGATTTAAGCAGCTCCTGTCCCTCCCTGCCGGCCAGGGAGGCTCCTCAGCTGCGTTGCTCGGCTGCCAATAAGGAGACCGACTGGAGGCGGAGCTTGCATGCCTTGTGCAGCCAGACCCTCACGCCCAACCAGCCAGCCAACCTGCCTGCCGTCTACGCGCTCGCTCTTTTGCTCACCCGTTCGTGCACAGCCTCTGGAGCGCAGGGTGGCGAGGCTACTTGGTGCCATTGCACCACCCTCGCGGCATCACTTATTTTCAAATCCAAAAGTTTGGAAAAATCCCTTATTTTCAAATCTGAAAGTTGACAGCTATGGGCCTCAGCTCATCTTTGCTGTGAGCAGTTGCATTTCAATGGATCTTTCGTGGGTAGAAAACTACAGCTGATTAAAAAAACCAGGCCATTAAAATCTCCTCCCTCTGCCTCCCTGGATGGTATTATCTACTGCTCAGGTGGTATTTGTGATGCACACAGGAAAACTCATGCTGTGCAAGTGTTGCAACCATCAAGCAAAGTGCATGCAAATATGAATCAGCCTGATGCTGCGTTAATATTAGGAATGCTGAGATAATCATAACTGTGCAACCCACAATCATATTCGCTTGCACATGGAAACTGAGTCACTGTGGGTCCAGAAGTTTTCTGCTTTTACCTCAAGCCATGATTGGTCAAGCAACCTGTCTTTGAGGAACTAGTTGCATTCTCGGAGATTCTAACAAAACACAACATTTTGGCTGGTCGTGGGATTTCTCCTATATGTGTGGTTGGCTGTGTTCCTGAGCATGTGCATTTCAACCAGGCTCTCGGCGCATTTCAGCAGATGTCATCTTATGTATCACTTTTCAGGGAGATCTGTTAATTGCATTTTCTATTTTTAAGCACTGAGAATAAGAGCTCGCATGCTGGGATAATTTGGAAGTGTCTTCTAGAAAGGAATGTAATCAGAGTTGGAACGAACAATTTGACAGAGAAGGTTTTAAAAAAAAATGATTTGGGGGGCATAGCTGAATAAATATAATGAAGGGTTGGTGGATGGTTTTTTTTTTAAAAAAATCATTTTCTAAATAATTTACAGTAAATAAACTTCTATTAAGTTAAGTTAAGTTGTTTTTAATCATTGTTTTGTATTTGTTCTTAGCCTCCCTTATCCCGGTTTTTGGACCGGGAAGGGTGGGGTATAAATAAAAACATTATTATTATTATTATTATTATTATTATTATTATTATTATCAACCTGAATCGGACTTCTTCTTTGCCTTCAGATGCCTTCAAAGTATCAAAAAGGTAGCTTGGAATTTTCAAACATGAAAAGTGACTTACTGGCTGCTGATGTCACAATTGCCAATTCTGTAATGAAACAGCTTTTCCCTCATTGCTGTTATGAGACAGAAGAGGAGGCATTTGGGGGGACTCCCTCCTAGAGATGAGTGACTACCCACCTCCAGTTCTTTTCTGATTGGTCTTCAGGTTAAGCCAAGCTACTCCTCCCCGCCTCCAATGATATTTAGAAATAGCTCAGGTAATCCAAGTTGTAACGGATCGGCCCTGTGGCAAGAAGATGTTTAGTTTCTCCCAGCATTTTAGGAGTTAAGTTATAACACTGTTTAAATGGCAGCTCACTCTTGGTTGAGGGTTCAGTGTTCGGGGAGTGAGTTAGATAGGTGAAGGAGAGGGAGGAGAGAGAAGAGAGAGGGGGGGTGAGGGAGGTTTTGGTTAGGTTTAGTTAATGTTTGTGAAACTAATAGAGAACTAAGCTGTAATGGAACTAAGCTCATAAGCAATGAACTACTGGAACCGTTATGCTTTGTGAAAAATAAAGTCTTATTCTTGTTGTGCAAAGAAGTATCGTCATCTGTTTGGTCCAGTACGTTATAGATGCTCATAATAGAGTGAACTCAGAGAAAAGGCAAAACTGACCTGAGGGGTGATAGTTTGTGTCTTAGAGTTGCACTAAGGAGAGGCTAGAGGGCGAAAACCTTGGACATGCCACAGAGTTGCTAGCAGTGACTAGGCAGCTGATACAGTGAGGGATCCAGAGTGAAGGAGGCACTAGACTGTAGGCATAGGGGTCTTTCGTCCCAATAGCCCTGAGCAAGGAATATAACAGGCCACGGCAGCGGGACAGGAGCACTCTTGTTACTGGGATCCCCTTAGTGTAAAGGGAGATCGGTTGTAAAGTCAAACCTCAAAGGATAAGGTGGGAGGGGATATAAATATATCCGACACACCTTGAGAAAATTATAAATTAGTAACGGAGAGGCAGACGGGAGAAGGGGGTTCGCAACACAAGCCAATTGGGCCCTCCCCCAACCCACATGAACATCCAAATTCCCACTTCCAACTGCTGTTTCATCTACCCTCCCACTGATCTTAGCCTGCTGCTGTTCCAGCTCTGGCAGAAATGGGAGGAAATAAGAGGTGTCCCTCACCCCCCCCCTCCTTCATTGCAGTTTGATGGCAATTGATGGTGGCTGGAAGATTCATAGGTGTTGGGAAGTAGGCGGATGGGAGAGCTTGAAGCAAGGCAAGTGGGTTAGTGGATGGGTGAGAGGAACTTAGTTCTCTCTCTTTTTGGCTCGGATTGAAATCTGAGACGGAGAAGAACTCAGGGGGTCATAATGCTGGTCTCTTATTAGAGGTGAACTTTACAAGTCACCAAAGTTCATATTCAAAACCGAAGAAGTTTGACAGTGTGTCTTTCTCCCAGATGAAAAGTGACTGATTTGCTAATAATAATAATATAACATCATCATTATTGCTATTTTCATTAATGGAATGCTGTATCTGAGTATTCCGTTTAGTAGCCCAATATCATTCTGGAATTACAAAGGTTCCCATGCAATGTGTCACCCCCAATATATGTGACCATACTGTGGACCAGAATTTATTTTGTAACACACACACACACACACACACACCATAGATTTTTTTTTTAATTCCCACTTATAGGGAATTTATAGGGACTTATAGGCTCTGCATTCCACAACTACAGTACTGATAATGTCTGCAGCACAGCACAGAAGCTTGCCTGCAAAACAAAGTTGCATGTTTTGCAAACAAATGTGCATGAGAACACACAGCCGAGTTGCACGTTAGATTCAAGGATTAAAAGAAGAGGACTATAAAATGGTATGTGAGGAGAGATCATGTCCAGTGTAATGATGGGGAGGGGGGAATTTGGATTGCATTATTCTGGTGATGGACAGCAGCAAGACTGGAGGAGCAGGCTGAGGAATGTAACATTCCTCAAAAAGCAAAGGAACAAAACACTTCTCTCTTCCACATCATTTACCCTGCATGATCATTTAAGCATAAAAATAGAGAAAAGGGGAAGAAAATTGGGGATGTTGTCAACTGCTAAGCACTATGCTAATGGAATCACTGTCTCGTGCATATGCTCTTTACATAAAATTGTCTCAAGGTCTTAAAATAGCTCTCCCCAACATAGTTCTTCTGACATTATTCTTTCATTAAATCGTCACTTGGTTAATTGTATCCTATTGATGGTAGCAATCTTATTGATGCTCCATTTTCTGTCTGATCAAATAAAAGGTTGCATCGACTGAAACCTACTATTAAGTACATAACAAGAGAAGAAAAACAATAATAGGACAACATAATAATAGACTTTGCAACAGCACTCAAGGTTTGCCGTGAAATGAGGGTGCAAATACACATTTCAGACGAAACCCGTGTAAAAATATTGTTCTGCCATTAAAAAAATAATTCTCCAATAGTACATGTGACACACTAAGGATGTGTCAGAGGGGAAGTCGCTCACCCTGAAAAGGATCACTGGAAACCCCTGGGAAGATGAAGAAGCGGAGTGTCTGAAACAACAGTCAGATTCCCCTCCCCTCCTCAAATTCATCCTGATTAGGAAAAAGCAGACCTTGGGGGTCAGGAAGGGGAAAGAACTGGTACTGGTAGTCAAAACAAAATAATTTTTTTTAAAAAAAAATCCTTCCAGTAGCACCTTAGAGACCAACAAAGTTTGTTCTTGGTATGAGCTTTCGTGTGCATGCACACTTCTTCAGATACACTGAAACAGAAGTCACCAGACCCTTATATATAGTGAGAGGGTGGGAGAGGTATTACTCAGAAGGGTGGTAGGAATGGGTGATAGGCTGATAGCTGTGGTAAACCTGTTGACGACTGTTAAGGACTGCAATTAGTCTTACAGGAAAAAGCAAGGGGTGAGAAGGTTAAAAATAGCTTTGTCATGTATAATGAGATAAGAATCCAATGTCTTTGTTCAGACCAGGTCTCTCCATGGTTTTAAGTTTGGTAATGAGTTGCAATTCAGCAACTTCTCTTTTCAGTCTATTTCTGAAATTCCTTTGCAATAAGACAGCTACTTTGAGATCTTGTATAGAGTGCCCTGGGAGATTGAAATGTTCTCCTACTGGTTTCTCTGTCTTGTGATTCCTGATGTCAGATTTATGTCCATTTATCCTTTGGCGTAGGGTTTGGCCTGTTTGTCCGATATAGAGAGCTGAAGGGCACTGTTGGCATTTGATGGCATACACAATGTTAGACGATGAGCAATTAAATAGTCCTGAGATGGTATGTTTGATGTTGTTGGGGCCAGTAATGGTGTTGTCCAGGTGTATGTGGCAGCAAAGTTGGCATCTGGGTTTATTGCAGGCTCTGGTGCCAGTGTCCGTGTTAAGTCTGGTTGTAGTATTATTGTGGGTGAGGAGTTGTTTAAGATTGGGTGGCTGTCTGTAGGCGATGAAAGGTCTTCCTCCCAGAGCTTGAGAAAGAGAACTGTCATTGTCTAGGAGAGGTTGTAGATCTCTGATGATGCGCTGTACTGTTTTAACTTGGGAGCTGTATGTGATTACTAGTGGTGTTCTGCTATTTTCTTTTTTGGGTCTGTCTTGCAGCAAGTTCTCTCTGGGTATCAGTCTGGCTCTGTTGATCTGTTGTTTAACTTCATCTGGTGGGTATTTTAGTTCTAAAAAGGTTTGGTGTACTGGCATGGAGTTGAAGGCCATGATCCCTGGCAGCAAAACAGACTGCCAGCAGCATTCTATTTATTACAACAGGCTTCCTCAAACTTGGCCCTCCGGATGTTTTGAGACTACAATTCCCATCATCCCTGACCACTGGTCCTGCTAGCTAGGGATCATGGGAGTTGTAGGCCAAAAACATATGGGGTTTGAGGAAGCCTGTATTACAAAGACCTGCTTAGATGAAGCTGGAAGCGGGATTAACCTCTCTCAGCTTTGCCCACCAGGTTTTCCTGCACAGCAACAGGAAAGATCTGGGGGAGAAGGGAGGCAGATTTGCAGTGGTCTATCGTGACTGCATATACTTGACCTGGTGCCCTCTCTCACAGTCTGCTGGGTTCAAGTGTGTATATGTGAAAATTGGTGGTAGGGATTATTGAACTACAACTCCCATCAGTCTCAGCTATCGTGGTCAGTGGTTAAGGATGATGGGAGCTGTAGTCCATCTGAAGGTCACCACATTGGCTATCCCTGCTGTTTCCCTACCCTCCCATGTAAAGGTAAAGGTAAAGGGACCCCTGACCATTAGGTCCAGTTGCGGACGACTCTGGGGTTGCGGCACTCATCTCGCTTTATTGGCCAAGGGAGCCGGCGTACAGCTTCCAGGTCATGTGGCCAGCATGACTAAGCCGCTTCTGGCGAACCAGAGCAGTGCACAGAAACGCAGTTTACCTTCCCGCCGGAGCTGTACCTATTTATCTACTTGCACTTTGACGTGCTTTTGAACTGCTAGGTTGGCAGGAGCTGGGACTGAGCAACGGGAGCTCACCCCGTTGCGGGGATTCAAACCGCCGACCTTCTGATCGGCATGCCCTAGGCTCTGTGGTTTAACCCACAGCGCCACCCGCGTCCCCCAACCCTACCATGTAGTGGGTCTAAATTAGTAAATTAGATGACTTTTTCATCCCATTCCCCCGTTGGCCTTTTTTCTTTTCCTGGTTTTCCTCTGCATCACTTGAAAACTATAACCTTAATGGCTAGCTGCTGGATGTGTAAGCTGACGGTATCGAAAATCATTGATTTGAGGTGAGGTGAGGTGAAATGAAACGTCTACCGTTGAGGTTCTTCTATCTGTGCCTTGCATATGTAGTTTATCAATTGATTTTGTAGTCGTCGAGTGAAGGGCACCCATGTGTGACCCATTCACAAAGAAGCAGGGACCCCCTCGCCCTACGCACACCAAACAAAAGATGCCACCAATCTTATCCAAACCTTTCCTGCTTCCTTGGAAATTCCTTTTTATGTTTTGCACAAGCAGAACCATCCATATTCACCATGAAATTTTGCTTTACATGAAACTCAGTGACAACTTAGGCTATATCTTGATAGCGCCCGCCCTAGGAAAATTTGATTAAAATGCTGCAATGAGTGGGATCCAGTATCATTTGTACTGGGGCTTAAAATCCAGCTACTCCTTAAGTTCTGAGCTTTCCTTTCTGACCCTTTCCTTTTCTATTCCAATTGCCAGCCTTCCACTATCCATTCTTGATTATTCTGCTGATTTCAAGATTCCAATTGCGTCAAATTCCCAAGCATAGGAGCCAAATTCTAGGGGCTGAAGGGACCTTCACACCCCCCCTAAAATATTTGAGGAGGCAGCCCCCCAAAAATGATGGGCATTGCCATTCAAATGGTGTGTGTGTGTGTGTAATATCTTGTGATCAATTATGTAGAGTAGGGCTTACCTGCCCCCCCCATGTTTGTTTGTTTTCAGTTGGCACCCCTCTCTTCAAGTACGAGGTTCCTTCTCTTTGGCAAAGGGGCAAAACCTGCCCACAGTCTTTGTCATTTGCACCTGGCCAAAGTCTAAGCTACAAAACCTTACCTAATGGCACAATCCTAATAATGTGTACTCAGAAGGAAGTCTTATTGAAATCAATGGGGCAGAGGCTCAGATAATTGGGGCTAGGACTGTAGACTTAAGCTTGCACTAGACCAGTGGGTTATTCCCCCCCCACACACACTTTATTCCCTTTGCATGGATGACCTCCATCACACTCCCATACTGTATCACAAGCTGTTTGGAAACTTAAATCAATTTTAAAAGCCATTTACCACATTTACCATTTATGTCTCCCTACTATGCAAGCCTGTTGTCTTTGTCCATGGAGTTTTCTTGGCAGGGATACTGGAGTGGCTTGCCAGTTCCTACTCCAGGTGGATCACGTTTGGTCCAAACTCTCCACTATGACCTGTCCATCTTGACCTGTCCATAGCTTCCCTGAGTAATTCAAGCCCCTTCGCCACGACAAGGCAGTGATCCATGAAGGGGCAATGACAAACAATGAGAAAAAGCAAACAATGAGAAAAAGCAATGACAAACCTAGACAGCATCTTAAAAAGCAAAGACATCACCTTGCCAACAAAGGTCCGTATAGTTAAAGCTATGGTTTTCCCAGTAGTAATGTACGGAAGTGAGAGCTGGACCATAAAGAAGGCTGATCGCCGAAGAATTGATGCGTTTGAATTATGGTGCTGGAGGAGACTCTTGAGAGTCCCATGGACTGCAAGAAGATCAAACCTATCCATTCTTAAAGAAATCAACCCTGAGTGCTCATTAGGACAGATCCTGAAGTTGAGGCTCCAGTACTTTGGCCACCTCATGAGAAGGGAAGACTCCCTAGAAAAGACCCTGATGTTGGGAAGGATTGAGGGCACAAGGAGAAGGGGACGACAGAAGATGAGATGGTTGGACAGTGTTCTCGAAGCTATTAACATGAGTTTGGCCAAACTGCGAGAGGCAGTGAAGGATAGGCGTGCCTGGCGTGCTCTGGTCCATGGGGTCACGAAGAGTCGGACACGACTGAACGACTGAACAACAACAACAACAACTATGCAAGCATGCATGGCTGTTCATGGCAATAAAACAATAAAATCTTCCACAATTAATAATTATTATTCATTTATTTATTTATTTATTTATTTATTTATACATACATACATACATACATACATACATACATACCACCCAGCCAATCTGGACAGATCCCACCAGAATATTAAAAACACGAAAAAATATCAAAAATTAAAAACTTCCCTAAACAGAGTTGCCTTCAGATGTCTTCTAAAAGTCAGATAGGTGTTTTATTTCCTTGACATCTGATGGGCGGGCGCCTCTGCCAAAAAGGCCCTCTGCCTGGTTCCCTGTAACCTCACTTCTCGCAGTGAGGGAACCGCCAGAAGGCCCTCGGCGCTGGACCTCATTGTCCGGGCTGAACAATAGTGCTGGTATTCTGGGCCAAGGCTGTTTAGGGCTTTAAAGGTGCTCGGAAATGTACTGGGAGTCAATGTAGGTCTTTCAGGACCGGTGTTATATGGTCTTGCCAGCTGCTCCCAGTCACCAGTCTATCTGCCGCATTCTGGATTAATTGTAGTTTCTGGGTCACCTTCAAAGGTGCTAATTTATTTAGTATTGTAAAACAAAAACACAAAAACCCACAAAAACCCAAACTCCATCAAATCAAACACACAAAAGTTTAAAAGGACAGAGGTTAAAACCGCCCCCCTTCTCCCCAAAAGACCATGGTTAGTTTCCTGAACTTGGAACAGAACAGAAAGCCCATGTTTATTTTTTCAAGTATCACCAGATATCAAAGCCCATGGACTTCCTGTATTCCATAATATATACATGCCCTGGCCAAAAATGTACCCCATTTGAGTAGATTTCATTTCAATCTCTGTGAGTGGGTGTGCAGATCCAGAGCATGGCCTCCTCAGAAAATACTGAAATGTAAGGAGACCCATTCCATTGGCTGTGTTGACAGACCAGCTGCCTTTGGCTCTCCGTCACCATCTGTTAACCAGTGACAGCCATTCCATCAGGCTGCAGCAGAGGGAGGAAAGGAAACAAGACCAGTCCATTGGTTCTGCTGCTTTTGGCTGTTCCTCAACTGTCCCCAACAGCCGCCATTCCACCAGGCAACCAGAACTGTTTGCATCTCTGCTAGTCATTCCAAGAACTGTCACTTTTAAGAACTAGTGCCTAAGATTGCTTTTGCTTCCTTTCTCTCTCTCCCTTTCCCCCTTTGTTTCATGTCTTTTTGATTAGATGGTTGAGGGCAAAGAGTGTGTTGTCATTTTTATTTATTTGTAAGCTGGAGAATGCGGTAAAAGTGCTTTAAATAATGAATACATAAATTGGGGAAAGGCAATCTCTTCAAATTACAGCTACAACCACTGTAACTTTAGCTCCTCAATTGCTTTCCAATATTTTTGGTTGGGTTCTCAGATGTGTTTTCTGTGATAACAGCTTGTTTCTTAGTACATTTGATAATATTTAATATGATTTCCATATACCTGGATACAGGCTGAAACCATATGCTCTGGCTTCTTCACTCTTTCTGTGTCCAGCTCTCTTCTAATGTACATCTGCTCAAAAGCTATTTATCTCTTCTTGTGTTGACAGCAGTTGGCCAACTGATTGTTGACTATTGCATTGGCCAAAAGATCTGTTTTCAAAGATGAAAACTCTGATCCAAGAACATGGGTAGCCCATCCACCAAACCTGTGGGTCAGGGCAAGGGGGTGTTCTAGCAGAGAGCAAGGAGATGGACCTCTTGTTCATAAGATCTAAGGTCTGGCCTTAGAGTCTCATAAGAATCAAGACCCTAAGGGTTGGTTCCTGCCATGCAAAGGATTGGTTAGGACACCTCACAAGCTTGAGAGATTGTGTCCTAACCAATCCTTTGCACGGCAGGAACCAACCCTTAGGGTCTTGATTCTTATGAGACTCTAAGGCCAGACCTTAGATCTTATGAACAAGAGGTCCATCTCCTTGCTCTCTGCTATTTTGACATCAGCTACTATTGTATTTTAATATTCTGTTGGAAGCTGCCCAGAGTGGCTGGGGAAACCCAGCCAGATGGGCGGGGTATAAATAATAAATTATTATTAGGCAAAAACATCTATTAGGCAAAAACATCTATTACTCAGAGGCTTCTCGATATCGAACTGCAAAAAGAAGATGCCGTACTTCCTGAGAATTACAGGTGTCTAAAATCTTGACCCAACTTTTCAGCTGCCCCTTATTTATCTAATATTACTTATGAATCTTATAGATGGGCTTTTTCCAGAGCCTGATTTGAGGCACTGCCTACAGCTGTACTACACGGCAAATTCCTGCGGGTACCAATCCACGAGCGCCTATGCCCATGCATGACCAATAAGGTGGAATCTGTTACTCACATTCTTCTATTCTGTGAAGAATGGTCTCATCTTATATTACCTCTTTTATCAAAATTTAAACCCTTGCAATATTATCTGGAATTTATTCCTGAAATCCTACGCAAATTCCTTTTGGAAGACTCTTTGAGCTCAGTATCCTATGCTGTGGCCAGGTTTTGCACCTTAGCCATCAAAAAACGTAAATCGCTTCTACTGGAAAATATACTATAAATTTCTTTTGCGCCATTGGTTTTTTTTTTCTAATCCTTAGGATTTTGATGCCTTGTAGCGATATTCTGATCGCTGGTTTGGAATTATACTGTACTGTATTATATTGCTGGCTTTTGCTGTAATAAACTGAGTTGAGTTGAGATTATTATTATTATTATTATTATTATTATTATTATTACTTCTTTAATGTCTCTTGGTCAGATGAACTTTCTGAAGAGCCACTTCTCTTTTCTTCAGAGATATATAACCCAGTGACTGACACAGATACAGTAAAGGGTTTTGTAACACCTGTGCCTTTGCCAGTTAAGGGAGCATATATTTCTGCCTTATCACACCTTGTGCTAAAGGTTATAAAATCTAACACGGCGTTGGTATCTCCAACGTAATTACAAAAAGCTGGGCTGTGCAAAGGAGGACGAGGAGCAAAGTCAAACAGAGGAGAGAATGCCTGATACAAGTCAATAAAATGTCGGCTGGCAAGAAATTATTTATTTCCACTGGGAAATTAATCTTGTCACCTCACAGGTAGAATTGTCATTTCTATCAATTGGACATGTAGAATATTAAGTAAAGGGGGGGAGAGAGAGTAGGTAGCATTCTAGTACTGCCATTCTGCACGTCACAATCTTTCTTGCGGTTTGCGGCAGCACAAGTTTGAAAAGCCCCACGGAGCCGGCATGAAACGCTGGCTGTTTTTCTTCCTTTCTTGACTCTGAGCGCTGCGGCAAGGAGGACCTCTTGGGATTGATAAGACCAGAGTCAGGCAGAGAGCGGCATTAGCCAACAACACTGTCATTCTGTCGAAGATTTAGTATGCCAATCAAAGCGGAATGATGAATAAGCCACTTAAAACCGATCATCATTCATTTTTTAATGCAGATCAGGATGTTGGCCTTGCATTCTTTATTTTTAACTACTTCCCCCATGGCTGTGTTTCAACTGCCCTCTGGCTGCTTCTCAGCTAGCAGGAAATGGCTCATCTAAAACAGGGATGTCCAACAGGTCGATCCCAATCTACTGGTAGATCCCCGGGAGGTTTTGGTAGATCACGGTCGATCGCTGGGTCCCTTTCCTTAGTGTTGGTAAAATAGAATCAGGCCCCGCCTCCTTGCCCCGCGCTCCATTGTTGCATGATCTGCATAACGGAAGACGGAGTTTACTCAGTGAGTGTTATGTACTGAGCTGAATCCTAGAACAATAGGATCCAAAATGCAGCAGTCTGATTGGTCCTAGAACAATAGGATCCAGAATGCAGCAGTCTGATTGGTCCGCAGGAGCCACCCAATCCAGCTCCAGGTGGAAGTGAATCAGTGACCTGATTGGCCTGCAAGAGCAGCCAATCAGGCTCCTGGATGAAGTGAATCCACAACCTGATTGGCCTACAGAAGTAGCCCGGAATTAGCCAATCACGTGGGGCCCATTGTGTAAATAATGTATATATAGCAAACGTTTTGGGGAAAGATTCATTCCTTGCTACTATGAGCTGAATAAAGAGCATGAAATTCACACTTGACTCCGAGTATATTTCAGGGAGGCTGTTTGTCTCCCCAGCGATCTGTTGGTGAGTGTCTGTTCCCCTTTCTCCCTAAAAATGTCCAACAGCTTAGCCTTGAACTCCCCCAAAATGGGGCTTTTCTTCTCCCTAAAAAAAGCTCAACAACATTGCCCTGAACCACCTAAAAAGGGGGTAGATTTGTGAGTAGATTAATTATGTGAGTAGATCACAGTCTCTTGGGAGTTGGCCACCCCTGATCTAAACAAAAAGGCTCCCTTTTTGTGAAACCTTCTCCCCACATTTTAAACCTTTGGGGGCATGCAAACACAGGCAAAAATACTCACTTCCTTTAAGGCAACACTGCTTCTGGTAAGAACATACCCTAGTAAATCTGTGTACTGTGAAAAAACTGAGCCTGAGTTGAAATTTCTTCCAAGAGCAGTGCATTTTCAGCTTGACAAAGCGTGTGTGAGTGTGCTATGGGGAAATTGTGGTGGGGGTTAAAATCTATATATATATAAATGTTCCCATTGCGTGCGCGGCGGTCGCAACCTTGCTCCATAACCGCTGGACCAAATAGGATCAAATTTGGACACAGCTTTCCATGATTACTCAGAGAGTAATCTGGCAAAATTAAATTTCAAAAAAACCACACCAGACATACCTAAAATATAGAATAAATGGAAAAAAAATGGCACCCACATTAGACGTCAGCACCAACAGCACTGAAGACTCCAACAGCTTCCAATAGAAAGCTGCATCGCAGGGCAGCGTCACAGACCTTGCGCGGACCACGGCTTCCCGCTGAACCGCAGTTTTCAAACAGCGCCAGGCTGGGCCTGAGGCAAGAGCCGTTTCGCAGGCCGCATGAGGGGAGGGGGCTCCACGCTACTGCTGCTGCCGCCACCGCCACCTCTGCAACAGGCCGAGCGCTCTCCGGGGTGATTCTGGGACGCAAGAGGGAGCTGGCGGGATGGCGACGTGAGGGGAGAGGGCTCTGCGCTGCCGCTGCCGCCGCCGCCTCTCCAACAGGCCAAGTGCACTCCGGGGTGATGCTGACCGGCAGGCCCAACAACCCACTCTTCCCCTTAGGAAGGGCCCGTCAGGAAGAACGGAAAAATGGAGGGAGGGACAAAGGAAGGAAGGAAGGAAGGAAGGAAGGACAGAGAAAAGGAAGGAGCGACAAAGGAAGGAAGGAAGGAAACAGGGAAGGAAGAATGGAAAAATGCAGAGAATGAGGGAGGGAGGGAGGGAGGGAGGGAGGGAGGGAGGGAGGGAGGAAGGAAGGAAGGAAGGAAGGAAGGAAGGAAGGAAGGAAGGAAGGAAGGAAAGAAATAGTGAAGGAAGTAGGGAGGAAGGACACCGTCAAGTCTTATGATACAAACAACAAAAACTAACCTAACCTAAACTCAACATTAGACCTAAGCATTACAAAAACATTTCAAAAACCACAGCAACGCGTGGCCGGGTCCACTAGTTCTCCTATGAAAAATCACACCACTCTTCTCTCCCTCCCTACACAATACATTGCACCTCCCTTTTCTAACCAGACACCTCCAACTGCACACGCCTCAGAAGAGCATGCAGGGGAGAATCAGAACGGCAGAAAGAACTTCAGTCCATGACTGTAATATTCAGTTGCACAACAAACTTGTAGAGAAAATCAAACAAGGGGCAGATTATACAGCAGTTGACTAAGGCTACTTTTGTCTGCTTTGGCCTTCTTCGTCCATGTAAGTTGAGAGAGCCAGTGTGATGTCACCACAAGAACCATGAATAATTATGTGATCATTTTAGTGTTCTTTTAAAATGTTTATTATCGAGCACATATTAATCATTATGCTTCCTCCAACATTTCAATGACCAAATGAGCCTCAAATTTTCACTAAGGCAGAATGTTGATGGGCATGTCCTTTGAGTGAAAACTTATTGTTATTACTATTATTAAAACTCAAACACTTAAATTGTCCTCAAGCAATATTGTACCAAAAACAATGCTCCAGCCCAAGAATTTCTGCTTACCATAATGCAGGCTAACCTAATTTTATTCATTATGTAACCAATGGATAATGTGTTAATTGAACTTACTGATGGGCTTGCTCCCTTTATTTGTACAGAAACAAATGAAAAATAATTTATTTGGCCATTAATGTAAATTAACGTAAATGTATTTAAAAATGCCTAATGGCATTTTAATGTTTTATAGTAGTTTCTTTACCCCATTATGGGTATGAAGAAAGTTTTCCTTTTTATATAAAAGTTCGCTGCATTAACTCATTAGTAAATAATTATTATTCTACTGAAGACCAATCTATTTATTTCCAAAGGTTGTGGTAATATGTAATTTCATGTTCAGCTCATATATTCTGGCAATGACATATTTTCTTCCCCAAAACCTGAAAATAAGGGCTGAGCCAAAGCTACCTAGCACCACTTTGTGCTTTTCTGTGGCTATTGAACCGCATCTTCTGTCTGCAATTTTTGGTAATTGTTGCAAATGTATACACTTTATTTCCCAGCTGTTCTTCTTGGTAACCATTTTGTTCTTACAGCTTTTTTTTTAAAAAAAGAAACTATTGGCTGTGTTGCCCCATGTGATTTTGCAGGTGATAGGGATGGAATGAGCAGTTAGTTCTGCCCCATTTCAGCTTCACTGGTTGTGGGGAAATCAACTTTTAAAATGTGTTTGCTGGAGCAGAATTTCGTTTTGAATGTACGTGCATACAGGATCAGGTAAAGGGTCGAATTTGTTGGTGGCTGACAGTTGGCTGCCATTTAGTTACGTTAGGTTGACCTGGGAAAACAGGGTTCTCTTAAAATACTGTGAGAGAGGTTGCAAAATTGCATTTCTGATTGGGTTAAGGGAAAGGGACCCCTGACCATTAGGTCCAGTCATGACCGACTCTGGGGTTACGGCGCTCATCTCGCATTATTGGCCGAGGGATCCGGCGTACAGCTTCCGGGACATGTGGCCAGCATGACTAAGCCGCTTCTGGCAAAGAGAGTTCTCAAGGAGAGCTGCCATTGCGAGGTGGGCAGGAGGGCATCCCTGTTGGTTTGGGCTTGGGGCTGGAAGCCACAGCTGCCAGGACCTGCTTGTTGCTGGGCAGTTTGGAATGTAGCAACTTTGGAGGACGTCCCAGCGTCCATATAAAGATCCCCACGTGGATCTTGGGTCACTCTTTTCAGAGCTTCGGATCTCCTGGACCGTCTGGAGCACAGTGGAGCGATCTTATCATTGTCTGGTTTAAATTTCTCTATTTCCCCCCTTCTTGCTAGTCCCCTCCAATCCCTTAATTACTTTAATCCCCCTTTTCCCTGTTTGATTTCCCACCCCACCCCACACCTGCCCTTGGGGAAGATTCTCCCTGTGCCTGTGAGCGCTGCCTGTGCGTAATTCTCCTTGGCTTGCCTTCCCAGTAGTGAGAGCCCCCATTAGGGGCTTTCCCTTGCACAAAGGTTTT
This sequence comes from Darevskia mixta, assembly GCA_034641385.1. Classification (NCBI taxonomy): domain Eukaryota; kingdom Metazoa; phylum Chordata; class Lepidosauria; order Squamata; family Lacertidae; genus Darevskia; species Darevskia mixta. The sequence continues at coordinate 511,055 of JAWWNH010000242.1, forward strand.
CCCCCATTTCTCCTGTTTTATAATGGGGGTTAGTCAGGGCCGTTCCAGACTGGCTGGAATCACTTCATTAGTATTCCCGATGGTTGGCTTTATTTTGGGTGTGTAGAATAGTAAATAAAAAATAGAAATAATTTATTGTCACTGTACCTGTTGCTATTTCGAGTGTGCCTCCTAGCATTTTGACGTGATCACTGTTGTGGGCTGCTTCTTTCTCATTTTGTGTGGGCCCCATCATGAGACTAAGATTCTTAAGAGCAGAATCAGGGAGGCCTGCGAGGCCTGCACATATTATTCAAGCCTCAGCCTCCTACTGTTAGCTCTATGAAAATGTATCCGTTGGTTTGCAGGCTCAGTAGCTCAGTGTGTGCGTGTGCGTGTGCCTGAACGTCTGTGCTGCTGTTGCAAATTGTATCTCTTGAGGCAGACAGAGTGGAGCCACTGGCTCTCTGTGCCTCATAGGACTATGAGCACTCTGTCTATGCTCTTTAGCTATGCTGTTTCTGAACAAAGTTAATTTCTTCAAGTATGTTTTGCCCTGATAGTGACAGTCGCAATTTTAGATGTCTATTTTACTTAGATTCTTTACTGGGACTATTCTATTGCTGGGTAGGTAGTATAGAAATAGAAATACTTTATTGTCACTGTACCACATGTTTACAGTGAGACTGATAAGAGCCCTGCTCCCCCCCAATCTCTCAGTCCTTGCACACTCTGTGTGCTGTTGTTCTACCACCAATCCCCTAACGTCAGCTGCAATGTTTGTCTTTCATTCAGCAGCCTCTCGGCCCATGGGTTTAAAGAAAATGTTCTTTAACCTGTGGGTGCGGCTTGTCATGTTTCTATATCTCCTGCCCGAAGGCAGCCCATTTGTGATTTAATTTCCCTCCCCCCCTAAGAACTTGGGATCTCTTGAGAGGGTGCTTCCCTCAAAGAGGGCAAGCGGGGGTACCTGGGCAGGCAGCGGGCCACCTCGAGGCTGTTATTTCACTGGAATAGGGCTTTGCCTTAATAGGCCTAGTGGTCCATGGAATACTGCAAATGGCTGGGCTGGGTAGCCATTACAGCCTTACTGGTCGGGGGGGGGCTTATTGTTCTATAAATAAATTTGAATAATCAAGGCTATTCGGACAGGATCTTATATGCCAAGGGTTTAATAGTTCAGCAGCTTGGTCTGTGATTGAATTGCTTGATTCCTTTTATGTGCACGCAGCTAGAATGGCTCCAAAAGAAGGCTTCTGCGCAGACTTATTCCTCTATCCCAGCAAAGAGGGCTATTAGGGGCCATCCCAGTCACTTCATTCGCCCAATCCTAGTTGTACTGTGGGCCGTATTAAATCCTTCATAGCAATTTCGGCTGGTGTTTCAGAAGCGTTGTCCCGCTTTGCATCCGGAATGGATGGTCTCCTTCAACGCTCTGCCCGTCAAACCAGTGCTCAAGCAGGGCCACCGCCTCCAGTGGGGGCTTCATCTCCTGCAACGTCAGCATCCAGCGTGGAGGGAGAGGAGCTCCCAGTAGCAGGGGTTTTAATTTCTGTTTCCCAAATTTCACGGAGTTCAGTTCCTTCCTCTCCGCGGGCCCTGGTGTGGGTGATGGGAGCATTAGCTCAGCGGGCAGCTAGGAGGAGGGGGCAGCAAAAGGCCCCCTCCCGGTTCGGGAGGTCTTCTCAATCCTTACCCGGGCCTTCTTCTGGGGTTGGTATCTCACCTGTTTCTTTTCCTCAGCCTCTCCCAGGTATTTTGCTGCAGGACCCTGCGCCTGAGTCCTTTGCGGAGGTCAGCCTACCAGTGCCAGCGAGAACGTCTTCAGGCGGAAAGTGTTGACACAAGAGACGTTCCTGAAAGCGGGCCAAAAGGAGCCTGGGAAACTCTTCTTCTTCAACGGCCTCGCCAAGGTACTTTGGTCCAAGGGGCGATTTGCCATGACGGGAGCACTTCTTGGTGGTGCAGCAGTAAAAAATGCTGGCATGCTTGCAAAGCTAAGCAGGCTCTGGTGCGGTTCAAATTGGATGGGAACCACTTGTTGCAATGCATGGGAGTTGGTCAATGTGACCCTCAGGATCCCTTCCAACTTGTCTGTTCCTTGATTCGTGACTCCTCTGGTAAATAGGTGCACATACCGTTCAGCCCGGACACTGAGATCCAGCGCCGAGGGCCTTCTGGTGGTTCCCTCACTGCGAGAAGCAAAGCTACAGGGAACCAGGCAGAGGGCCTTCTCGGTAGTGGCGCCCGCCCTGTGGAACGCCCTCCCTTCAGAGGTCAAAACGATCAACAACTACATGACCTTTAGAAAACACCTGAAGGCAGCCCTGTTTAGGGAAGTTTTTAATCTGTAATATTTTAATGTATTTTAGTGTTTGTTGGAGGCTGCCCAGAGTGGCCGGGGGGACCTGGTCAGATGGGCGGGGTACAAATAATAAATTATTATTATTATTATTATTATTATTATTATCATTATTATTATTATACCTTTCGCTGCTTGCTGTCTAGACAGGCACCCCCCCTTTTGGGGGGAAGGGGGCCAACGATAGCAACCCAGAACGCCCCCTGTCCAAGCAGGGCTGGGGCTGACAAGCAACGATCCTATACCTCTCGCCCATTCTCTCGTGAGATTATCTCAATCGATGCCTGGCTGGAAGGTTATACAGATTGGTCAGCTGTTTTGCACTTGTGGGAAGGGTCCCTCCCCAGATATTTGGATTCCCATGCCATTGGGGATTTGTCCCTAAGTGAGCCCCATGAGATTGCTGTCTGATCCATGATTTATTGGTCCTCACAGAAAAGGGCTCCTAAGCAGCGGGCTATCCGGTCGCCGCTTCCTAAGGCGAATCAGCGGTTTGCTGTTGGAGCTATTAAAAAGGAAGGCCCTTTCGAGGGGGAAAGGGAGGAGGGCAGTAGCCTGCCCCCCCCCTCGGAGTGGTGCCTAAAAAGGCACCAGGGGAATTTCGCCTGATTCACAATTTATCACACCCCAGGGGCACGTCAGTGGATGACGTGACCCGCCCCCGAGCTTTGTTCAGTGCACCATGCCTCATTGGACGATGCGGTCAAAATGATTAGGAAATTTGGCCCAGATGCTCTATTAGCAAGTGTGATTTTTCTGGCCAATGGCAGTGACACAGGCGACTGCCCAGTGCTCATGCAGGCTTTTACTGCACTCACTGAGGAGCTGGGCATCCCTTTGGCATCGGACAAGACGGAGGGCCCGGCCACCCAGTTGGTTTATTTAGGCATTTTGCTGGACACTGTCGCGCAGACTTCAAGTCTGCCGTATAAAATAAATAAATAAATAAATAAATAAATAAATAAATAAATAATCACATTGAGGAAGGTTATCGAGGAGGTGCTTCCCCTCTCTAGGGCAACCTTGCGTCAGCTTCAATCGCTGTTGGGACACTTGAATTTCGCTTGTAGGGTGGGGGGCACCAGGGAGGCCCCTTTTGCTCCCGCCTGGCAAGACTCACTTCTGGCTTGCGGGCGCCTCACCACCGCACGCATTTGCCCCAAGATGTGAAGGAGGACCTTCGGAACTGGTTGATATTCCTTCGGGAATTCAATGGGGTCTCACTGTGGCAGGACACTTTGAACCTCCGCAATGCTTCCAGGTTCACTCTGACGCTGCAGGTTCCTTAGGTGGGGCTGTATTGGCAGGGTCTGGCAGGGGGAGGCGATTATACGGGACTTGACTTTTCTCGAGTTTTTTCCCATTGCAGTGGCCGAGGAATTCAGGGACCGTCGCGTATGCTTCTGGATTGACAACCTTTTTGCAATAGGCCGCGCTCCCAGGACCATTAGGATCCAGGCAGCGGCTATTTCATTTTTTGCCAAGCTTTTCTTTGAAAAGGACCCTTGTTCTACATTTTTCATTCGACAAGCACTGAAAGGTTGGGCCAGGATGGCCCAGACCCAGGCCAGGCGCCCTATCACTTTTGCTCCTTTATCAAAAATGTGGGCTATGCTTCGCGTGGTCTGCTGGTCACGCTTTGAGGCGCGCCTTTTCTCTGCCGCTTTTTCATTGGCCTTCTATGGGGCACTGCGGGTTGGTGAGGTGGTCCTTGTGGTTTCCCAGCCCGCTGGTTCCAGGGGTTTATTGTGGAAGGATGTAGATCTCTCGCTTTCAGAGGTAGTCATCACCGTTCGTAATTCCAAGACCGACCAGCTGGGCCGGGGGGTTGTGATGCGGCTGCCCGCCACAGGGAGGCCGGGCCCTTGCCCGGTGAGGGACATTGCTCGGTATCTCGCCCTGCGCCCCGCTGGGAATGGCCCCTTTCTGGTCCATGAGGATGGCTTGCCATTGACCAGGCAGCAGGTTGCCAAAGTTATGCGCAAGGCCATTTCCGCATGCGGACGCTCACCAGCTGGTTATGCCCCGCATCCATTCAGAATTGGGGCCGTGACGTTGGCTGCACGATGGGGGCTGTCCACGGACAGAATTAAAGAACTGGGGCGGTGGAGGTCTGATGCTTACAAAAGATATGTGAGACGTTGATGTGGTTTTCATTTGTGTTGTTTTGTTCCCTAGGTCCTGCACCCGTGCGAGTTTGGATTGTCGGGCACAGCATCATTTACTGGGCCGGCGTCAGAGCTCGGGAGGCAGGGCTTGTGCCCAATTTCGGACTTCCACCTCATGTTTTAGTCTCTTGGTTGGGCAAGAGGGGTATGTTGTGGGAGGAGTTGTTGCCTGTAATTCTCAGTCGTGCCGCTGGGAAAGGTCCACCTGATGCCTTGGTGTTGCAATTGGGTGAAAATGATTTACCAACGACAAAATGCCATGTCCTTCGCCTCAAGATGCGACACGATTTGCAGAAAATTGCTGTTTTATTCCCACAGGTCAAATTGTTTTGGTCTCACTTGTTACAGCGGCAATCGTGGAGGGGTGCGCGCTCTCCTGTGGCCGTCAAGAGGGCCCACAAGCGTACTAATAGTGCAGCCCTGGGGGTGGTTTATGAGTTGGGAGGGGCTGAGATCCCTCATCCCGCAATTACTTTTCAGGATGTTCCCTTGTTTCGCCCAGATGGCGTGCATCTTTCACCATGGGGCAATGATCTTTGGTTGGGGGCGATAGGGGGAGCCCTGTGGGCTTGGCTGGGATTGTGAGTGGTTTGGCGGTGAGCTGGTGGCTCGTGGCGGTTAGGCATTGGTTCTGTGGTATGGGTGGGCGTTTCCCACCAAGAAGTGATCTGGAAATGGGAATTCCGCAAAGGAATCCAGGGACTCAACATTGCTGTCCAAACCTGGTGGGTGCAGGGCCATGCAGGAGTCCCTGTGGACCCCTGGGGAGGGGGAGTCGCTGATTTACCAGGCTCCGTTAACTCTCCCCAGCTAATGGTTTCCCTTCGCTGACAAGTGGTCAGCTCTGTCCTGCTGTGACAGCTAGTCTTGCTGCTGACTAGGGTCAGCTCTGTCCCGGTGGACAGCGTGAACCAATGCCTACGCAACCACTCACGTGATTTGTATTCAATAAATGTGGCCAAAAATGCCCAAAAACCAAACCAAAAATTATGTCTCCCGTGTGAGTTCATTAGGGGGGATGACCGGTTGCCCTACGCACGCAAACCAGAGCAGCGCATGGAAACGTCGTTTACCTTCCCGCCGGAGCAGTACCTATTGATCTACTTGCACTTTGACGTGCTTTCGAACTGCTAGGTTGGCAGGAGCAGGGACCAAGCAACGGGAGCTCACCCCGTCGTGGGGATTCGAACCACCGACCTTCTGATCGGCAAGCCCTAGGCTCTGTGGTTTAACCCACAGCGCCACCCGCGTCTGATTGCGTTACTGGGTAGAAATTCTTAGCTGCTCAATTGATGGAAATGGGGGTATGATGATGGAGGAAATTCTTTGCCACCTAAATCTGAAAGGTTGGAGGATAGGCTGTCTGCTACAGTTGAGAGAGGCAAAGGAGATGAAAATAAAAATGATGAAAGCAATGACAGAGAGGGAGACTGGCTGGAGAACAATGGGCAAGGCTTTATCTGTAAGCCCCCTTACAGATGTGAGACCCAAGTGGTAGTGTTTGGCCAAGAATAAGCATCATAAATAGATGAGCATATCTTCAAAGTATGGTGAAGAGGGTGCCACACAGAGGATACCTAGCAAAAATAGCTTTAATACAAAAATGGTATGCCGCTGCTGGTAATGCAGAACAGAAACTTACAGCACAGGGTCTGACAGCTGACTCAGGCAGCTCCTGGTATGGCAATATCATCAAACAGTGTAACTCATTTAAGTAATTAGGGCTTCGTTTTTGTCAAAATACTCTTTGGCACACCTGCCTGCCTGTTGTTAGAACCAATGATAAAAGTAAAAGGTATCTTATATGGTGCAGTTTTCTGGGGTGTCTCTAAATAGAGATTAGCTGGATATATTTCCAAATAAATTCCTACAGGCACTATTTTGAGTCTCACACGCTATGCCTGTTGTATTATTTAGACTGGAAAGAGGTCTCCCTTCTCTGGAGACACACATTCATGAATCTATGATTCTGTACTTGGGGTGGGAAAACTCTTGCTAATGTCAGCCTGACACTTAGAAAAACTGGGTTTAAAAAAAAAAAAAAAAACCTGCAGCATGGAGACTTGCCCAAGTGAATGTCAGAGCTGATCAAGGATGTGAACCCAGGCCTCCAGCATCCTAACTATTATGCATTATTTGCCAGCTCACTCTTCCTTGACTGTCAACTGAGCCAAATAAATTGGGTATTATATTTTATGTATTGCTACCCTTTGCAGGGGGTGGGGTGGGGTGGGGTGCGGGTTATATATATATAAAACAGGTCAGCACAGCTGCCTGCATTTTTTCAACTTTCCTTGGAGGCATGGCTTTTGGAGCTGTCAGGATGAGTTTCTGCATTTTAAAATTTACCACTTGTGCACGGATCAACTGGCAGTGGTCATGCGATTCTGCAATTCAGATGCATACAGTCATACCTCTGGTTACGTTCGCTGCAGGTTGTGTTCATCATGGGATACCGGAATGGGTTACTTCTGGGTTCGGGGCTTCGCGCATGCGCAGAAGCACCAAATCGCACGGCGCACATGCGCAGATTCGGCGCTTCAGGTTGTGGACCTTTCAGGTTGCGAACGGGCCTCCGGAACGGATCCCTTTCGCAACCAGAGGTACCACTGTACTTTAGTGCAGGCATAGGCAAACTTGGCCCTCCACATGTTTTGGGACTACAACTCCCATCATCCCTGACCACTGGCCCTGTTAGCTAGGGATGATGGGAGTTGTAGTCCCAAAACATCTGGAGCAGGGGTGTCAAACTCAAATTCATCGGGGGCCGCATCAGCAGTTTGGTCACCCTCAAAGGCCCGGTGACCCTCAAAGGGCCGCCCTCCCCCTCTCCACTGTGTGGAAAAAATATTTTTTTCTGGTTTTCCTCCTCTAAAAGGCTGGGAGGGAGGGAGGGAAGAGAGAGAGAAGGAAGGAAGGAAAGAAGGAAAGAAAGAAGGGGTGAGAAAGAGAGATGGATGGATGGATGGAAGGAAGGAAGGAAAGAAAGAAAGAAAGAAAAATAAAGGGAGAGAGAGAGAAGGGAGGGAGGGAGGGAGGGAGGAGGAAGGAAGGAAGGAAAGAAGGAAGGAAGGAAAGAAAGAAAGGAATGAGAGAGGGGGGAAGGAAGGGGTGAGAGAGAGTGAAAGAAAGAGGGAGAGGGAAGGAACGAAGGGGTGAAAGATAGAGAGAGAAGAGAGGGGAGGGAGGAAGGAGGGAGGGAGGGGTAAAAGGGAATGAGACAGAGAGAGAGAGAAGGAAGGAAGGAAGGAGTGAAAGAGAGGAGAGAGGGAAGATGCTGCTTGCTTCTCCACCCCCCCCACCCGAAAAAGAAGGCTTTTGCGAGGGGGGGCCGGGAGGAGCAAGAAACGTCTCCGCTGTAGCGGAGGAGATGCTGTTCATTCTCCCCCCCCCTCCACCGCTGCCTGCTGTTCGCAGGGATTGGCGCAGCGCGGGGTGGTGGTGGGATCGGCAGGCTGGTGCGGGGGGCTTCCCCGACGCGGCAGAAAGCAGCGCGGGGCACCCCCGAGGCGGCAAAAAGCCGCGCTGGGCCAAAACGGCCCGAAAATCAAAAGCCTTGCCGGGTTCTCCCGGCAAGGAAAAAATGGTGCGGGGGGCTTCCCTGAGGCGGCAGAAAGCCGCGCGGAGCACCCCCGACGCGGCAAAAAGCCGCCCTGGGCCAAAACGGCCCGAAGAAAAAAAGCCTTGCCGGGTTCTCCCGGCAAGGAAAAAATGGTGCGGGGGGCTTCCCCGACGCGGCAGAAAGCCGCGCGGGGCACCCCAGAGGCGGCAAAAAGCCGCGCTGGGCCAAAACGGCCCGGGGAAAAAAAACCTCTGCTCCCTTCCTCTCGCGCGCGCTGACCTTTGCCGCCCACCGCCAATCAGCGCACGCTCACGGGCCACATGACGAGGTCTCGCGGGCCGCATTTGGCCCGCGGGCCTTGTCCTTGACACCTGTGATCTGGAGGGTCGAGTTTGCCTGTGCCTGCTTTAGTGGCATGAGATCTCAGCACGGCAAAGTGGTTCCCGTACCATGTTTGAATAAGACTAATGACTAACGTGCATTATAACCCCTACCAAGAATGCACATGCAATGGCAGTGGGCTGATCTTCCCTTTAGTGATTGAGACTATGGTGAAATGGTTAAAGGATGTGAAGGAATAATTAGCCCACTTCAATATATCTTGAATGCATACTCTTTGGCATGCATGCCTTCTGAAGATTGCTGAAGCGGAACTTTTAACACCAGAGAACTCTGCGTGGCTTCTTAAATATTTATCCTATAGCTCAGAAAGGCAAGAAATAAATGTCTAAGTCATCTTTAATATATCTCTGCTGTTAGAAAGAGCTATTGAAAGCTGCATATTCAGTGTGTACTTTTACTTACAGAACAGTGGCAAGGCTGAATAATACATCATAGTTTCGGCGGGGTGTGTGTCTGTGGATATTCCCCTTTTTACACCTAACTCTATTGTGTAAGCATGAGATATGCAGCTTATATTTTGAAAAAAAAATGTGGGTTACAGTTTTCATCTACAGGTAAAGTGCAATGTGCAATTAAGTGTAAATGCCCAAGTGAAATATCTGAGAAGTGTATGGCTTATATTTTTGCTAGAAGTAATTATCCTAGATTTATTAAAATAGAACAAACAGATGAAGGTGTTTTAAACTGTGACTGTGGGTGTCTCCCCAGAGTCAGGCAGCTGTCTTTCCCAGTTGTGTAGTCCTTTTAACTGGAGATGCTGGGACTTAACTCTTTCTCCCTTTTTGAATGCAAAGCACCTTCTCTCTATGAACGGGGTTATTTGAGTCTTGATATAAACCTTTATCAATCTCGCAAATGCTTCAAACACCTTATTGCTCATTTCTATATATTTACTTCTGCTTCATTGACTACGCAAAAGCTTTTGACTGTGTCGACCACAGCAAACTATGGCAAGTTCTTAAAGAAATGGGAGTGCCTGATCACCTCATCCGTCTCCTGAGAAATCTCTATGTGGAACAAGAAGCTACAGTTAGAACTGGATATGGAATAACTGATTGGTTCAAAATTGGGAAAGGAGTACGACAAGGCTGTATATTGTCTCCCTGCTTATTTAACTTATATGCAGAATTCATCATGCAAAAGGCTGGACTGGATGAATCCCAAACCGGAATTAAGATTGCCGGAAGAAATATCAACAACCTCAGATATACTGATGATACAACCTTGATGACAGAAAGTGAGGAGGATTTAAAGAACCTTTTAATGAGGGTGAAAGAGGAGAGCGCAAAATATGGTCTGAAGCTCAACATCAAAAAAACTAAGATCATGGCCACTGGTCCCATCACCTCCTGGCAAATAGAAGGGGAAGAAATGGAGGCAGTAAGAGATTTCACTTTCTTGGGTTCCATGATCACTGCAGATGGTGACAGCAGTCACGAAATTAGAATACGCCTGCTTCTTGGGAGAAAAGCAATGACAAACCTAGACAGCATCTTAAAAAGCAAAGACATCACCTTGCCGACAAAGGTCCGTATAGTTAAAGCTATGGTTTTCCCAGTAGTAATGTACGGAAGTGAGAGCTGGACCATAAAGAAGGCTGATTGCCGAAGAATTGATGCTTTTGAATTATGGTGCTGGAGGAGACTCTTGAGAGTCCCATGGACTGCAAGAAGATCAAACCTATCCATTCTTAAAGAAATCAGCCCTGAGTGCTCACTAGAAGGACAGATCCTGAGGTTAAGGCTCCAGTACTTTGGCCACCTCATGAGAAGAGAAGACTTCCTAGAAAAGACCCTGATGTTGGGAAAGATGGAGGGCACAAGGAGAAGGGGACGGCAGAGGATGAGATGGTTGGACAGTGTTCTCGAAGCTACCAACATGAGTTTGGCCAAACTGCAAGAGGCAGTGAAGGATAGGCGTGCCTGGCGTGCTCTGGTCCATGGGGTCACGAAGAGTCGGACACGACTGAACGACTGAACAACAACAACAACAATATATAGGGTGCCTACATTCTGCCTGGACTGGTTGCATTGCAACATGTGCAAATGGCTTTAGATACCTATTAGGTCCATAAATTACCATATAGCATATATTCAACACAAAAAAACCAGTGACAATTTGTTGTTGACAAAGGACAGCTGGACATATAAAGGGCGCCATTGCCTTCAGGAGCTTAGGGCCTCATCAAACCTACATCCAGCCCTGTATGCTATGGCAGTCTACAATGAATGCAAATGGCGATTTGGGGGGGGGGGGCAGGATCACAACAGCTGATCTCACCCCAAGGCATAGACATTTCAGTCTGTGGACTAGTTCAGTCTCTAATTGAGCAGAGAATTTTCCCTGTGTCTGGAGGAGTGCTCATTCACATCAGCAACCATGTGCAAGCTGAAGTAGGGCAGAGCAGAGTTTAGCTACTTCACTGACAACTGTGACTCCGTGACAGATATTTTAAATATCTGATAGGCCTGGGAAATCCAAGTCAGGATTCAAGTTACAAGGAAGGAGATTCCGAGAAGGAGATTCCGAGGAAGGAGATTCCGAGGAATCACCAGGAAGAACTTTATGGTGGCAAGAGCTGTTTGATAGTGGAACAGTCTCCCTCAGGAAGTGGTGGACTCTCCTTCCTCAGAGCTTTTTAAGCAGAGGTTTGATGGCCATCTGTCATGAGTGCTTTAGTTCCAATTGCTGCATTACAGGGGGTTGGAACAGGGGTCAGCAAACTTTTTCAGCAGGGGGCCAGTCCACTTTCCCTCAGACCTTGTGGGGGGCCGGACTATTTTTTGTGGGGGGGTGAACGAATTCCTATGCCCCACAAATAACCCAGAGATGCATTTTAAATAAAAGTACACATTCTACTCATGTAAAAACACCAGGCAGGCCCCACAAATAACCCAGAGATGCATTTTAAATAAAAGGAAACATTCTACTCATGTAAAAACACTCTGATTCCTGGACCATCCGCAGGCCAGATTTAGAAGGCGATTGGGCCAGATCCGGCCCCCGGGCCTTGGTTTGCCTACCCATGGACTAGATCAGTGATGGCTAACCTTGACACCCCAGATGTTTTGGAACTACAACTCCCATCATCCCTAGCTAACAGGATCAGTGGTCAGGGATGATGGGAGTTGTAGTCCCAAAACATCTGGAGTGTCAAGGTTAGCCATCACTGGACTAGATCAGTGTTTCTCAACCAGTGTGCCTCCAGATGTTTTGGGACTACAACTCCCATCATCCCTCGCTAGCAATACCAGTGGTCAGGGATGATGGGAATTGTAGTCCCAAAACATCTGGAGGCACACTGGTTGGGAAACACTGGACTAGATGAACCTCAGAGTCCCTTCCAACTCTTAAATTATATGAAGAAGAAGAGGAGGAGGAGGAGGAGGAGTTGGAGTTTGGATTTGATATCCCGCCTTATCACTACCCGAAGGAGTCTCAAAGCGGCTAACATTCTCCTTTCCCTTCCTCCCCATCAACAAACACTCTGTGGGGTGAGTGGGGCTGAGAGACTTCAAAGAAGTGTGACTAGCCCAAGGTCACCCAGCAGCTGCATGTGGAGGAGCGGAGACGCAAACCCGGTTCACCAGATTATGGGACTACTGCTCTTAACCACTACACCACACTGGCTCTCGTTATTCTAAATCATAGCACACAATTTGACATTAAACTTAGGTGTCTTTAGAATCTATTTCATACAGTCTTGGTGTTTTGTTGATATTTAGTATTTTTATTAATATCTGAGTACAAGAATGATACCAAAAATAGCTCACAGCACAAGATCAATTTGAAGCAGTCAGTATGACCCATTAGTCAGAGAAGAGTGACCTAGTTTACACATCTCTCTAATAAGCTTCCATACTGTAGCTTCAGCTTGATCTGTCAATAGTAACCATTAGAGATGGTGATAAATACCTAGTCATTACTCCTAAACATCAGTTGACAACAGCAAGCATGATGGATACTCCTTAATTTTCATTATGCTGGAAATGCAGCTAATTATAAAAGCTTTCTCTTTTGGCTTTCTCCTTTTGCTTCCATTTTCTCGAGAATAGTGAAGCTATTCAAAAGGGGAAACAAAACATTGCCAAATCATGCAGGGTCAAAATTTAATTGGTTGAGGTTCACTTTACGCAGTCAGTTCAATTTGACTTTGCAATGCATAAAATGTCTACTGTATTATTACTTGCAAGTGGCTCCATTGAAGTGGTATTTCCCAGTAATGATGCTTCCTTCCCCCCCACCCCCCCCCCCAAAAAACCCATTCGTGTGAGTAGAAAAGGCAGTGCAACATTTCTCATTTACTTTAATAGGGAACAAGATTATTCCAGTGGGCAATTTGTCAGAGACTTTCTTCTACCCAGTTCCAGTCCACAACACAGGCAGATGCTGGTCACTAACAGGCTGACTAGGAACGCAGCTATACAACTGCAAATGAAATATAACCAAAGACCACCGCAGCCAACCACAAATGAACAATCACACCCTACGCCAACCCCGACCACTCTCACCACTAAAGGAGCACAAGCGAATAACAGAGAACCTCCACAAATGATGCTGACACCAAACCCTACATATACTAAGTAAATAATAATAATAATAATTTTTTATTTGTATCCCGCCCATCTGGCTGGGTCTCCCCAGCCACTCTGGGCTGCTTCCAACAGACACAAAATACATTATTTTGTAAAGTAGAAATACCGCCACCCCACCCTACCCTTCTCCCCATCCTGCCCACCTCTCTCCCCCTTTTCTTCCTAATGTCTCAAAAAACGAGACTGCTGTATAAAAATGTTACATGGAAAGAGACTTTGCATATACCTTTGTAAATCAAGAAAATCCTTAATAATTTTTTTTTAAAAAAAAATGTGTTGTAAAGTGCAACATACAAATGAGACACTAGATGGCGATGGTGAGCTATGGCAAATTCAATATATTTTTCAAAACGTTTTTAAAAAGAGCATTTTCACTGCATTTTTTATATGTGTGTAGAGTCCACCTAGGAATGGATGTTGCTTTTTGCTAGGCACCTGTATTATCCTGCACCCCCTTTTCTTACCTACTATTGTACTGCATCGCTTAAGGAGCAATGGACAATAATTATGGACTGATCTTACCATGACAAGAGGGTTAATATGCCTCACCCCAGCCCCAAACAACTAAATTCAATTCTATTGGGTGCATAATACAGTGATACCTCTACTTACGGACGCGATCCGTTCTGGGGTGCTGTTTGCACCCCAAAAAGTCCATAAGTAGAGTGCCGCTTCTGTGCGTGCGCATGACACGATAGAGCGCTGCTGCACATGTGAAAAGTGCACAAATCGCTCCTGCGCATGCACAAAGTGTGCAGATTGCTCCTGCGCATGTGTGAAGCAGCGAACATGGAAGTAAGCACTTCCGGGTTTGCTGTGTTCGCAACCAGAAGAAACGCAATGTGAACCTAACGCAACTAGAGGTATGACTGCATATCACATGTACTGAATGTTTGCCCCAGTTCTCACCAGTCCTTGCATGTAAGATCTGGGGATGCACTGACCAGCCCTAGCCACCCCCATCATTCTGCCCGGACACTCAGGTCCAGTGCCGAGGGCCTTCTGGCAGTTCCCTCACTACGAGAAGCCAAGTTACAGGGAACCAGGCAGAGGGCCTTCTCGGTAGTGGCGCCTGCCCTGTGGAACGCCCTCCCAGCAGAGGTCAAAGAGAACAACAACTACCAGACCTTTAGAAGACATCTGAAGGCAGCCCTGTTTAGGGAGGCTTTTAATGTTTGGTTGATTATTGTATTTTAATGTTCTGTTGGAAGCCGCCCAGAGTGGCTGGGGAAACCCAGCCAGATGGGCGGGGTATAAATAATAAATTTTTATTATTTTTTATTATTATCCCATTGGGTGCATCATCTATAGACGGTTTAAAACCAACCACAATTTCAGCACGAGGGTATGACGTGAGGAGTCTTCTACTTGTGAAGTCTCCCCATGTAACTATGAAACCCTGTTTGTGCAGGGTTCTAAATCATGCAGGAAACCTCCAGAAGCAGAGCAAGCTGCCATTAACCTTTCTAAAAAGCCCTGTTCACCCATGCAGCAATGTGGAGCTCTTTTGCCAATGGACTACACATCAACAGCACTGCCAACACCAGGGGTCGGCAACGTTTTTTGAGACTGGGCCGGTTCACTCCCCTGCAGACCTCTCGGTGGGCCGGAGCGTGCGAGCCCATGCGCGCCCGCGTAGATGCGTACACACTATTTCCGGCGCACTTCTGGGATGGAAGTCGGTCCCCGCGGCGAGAAAAAAAATGGCGCCGCTGGGGAAAAAGCACTGAATCCCCATGCCAATCCACGGAACGGCCATGAGCCGGTTCCAGGAAGCTCATGGGCCAGAATCGGCCCATGGGCCTTAGGTTGCCGACCTCTGGCCTACACTGATCATGTGAGCTAGACAGCATTGCATTGTTCACATAATCAGTGTAGGAAGTGATACCACCTTGCAAGCTTTGTAGAGAAGAGCTCGGTACTGCAGTGTGCATGCATGGAAGTGAAATAAACAGAAATCTGCTCTTATTCCCTTATGGGGTACACAAGAGCCTTTCCAGGTTCTCCATCGGTAGGAGCAAATTACAGAGGCCAACCAGAGAAAAACTGAGAAGCAAAATCTTTATTAAATCTGTTGCAACAGGGCCCTCACTCCCAAAATGGAGGAGGGAGGAGGAACCCAGAACAATGCTGTGCCAGCTCATATATAGACTTTTGAAATTCCCCCTCCCCCTCAAGACCACCCCCCTATACATCATACATACATCACGAAAAGGGGTGTAACCCAGGACCACCTCCCAGATACATCACAACTACATCATGAAAGGGGAGGTCTGGTAGCAGTAATCTGAACATCCTTGACCCTCCCCATGCCTCCTCTTGCCCTCCACCAAAAACGCATCAAGTAAAACAAAAGAGATATTTACATTTCCCTGTTTCCCAGCCAAGTTAATCACACCCTTTTGTCTGGCACTCAGGTATCAGATAGCCAGGAATTATCACTGAGACAATCACCCCCTCCTTCCCTGCAGAGAAATACTGGTCAGCTGGGAGTCAAAAGCCTGTGGCCTGTCTTCAGACATGTGGCCTTGTTTGCTTGGAACACTTATGAACATATATATATATATATATATATATATATATATATATATATATATATATATATATGACCTTAAAATTCTTACAACAGAAGCATTTAATATTTTTTTGTAAAGCTGCTGATAAAACAAGCACCTCAGACATCTTATGCATTTAACATGGTGAGCAAACACCAGCCCCTCTGATGTCTGCCAAAGTTATTCTGTTCCTCTGCTCTGCAAAAGAGACAGTAAAAAAAAGGCCTCTTTTGAGTGCTATGGAGTTTGGCACAGCACTAATGGAGTCACATTCTAGAGGTCCAAAATCAGAAGACAATCTTTGACCTGTCCGTATTTGACTGCGTTCCTGCAGAGCAAGCCAGGCCCTTTAAATCTTTGCAGCCTAATAAAATGCTTTGCAGCGAACCTTGTGTCACCAAAGTTACTTATCCGTCATTACAAATTGGCACATTTGCAGACAGCAAACACATGCTCTTAAGATTAACAACCAAAAGGCAAGCCGAAGAGCCAATGGATATACGGCATGTTTTGCTTAAGTAATTATGATGGGGAAATAACTTTAAGCATCGGCACACCGCAGTTAGTAGTGCATTAGATTTGTATTTTCTTCTGGTGCTAAAATGGGAGGTGCCTGGACACCATTGTGGTGGGTGGGATATATCTGCAAGGAAGGCCTGTATATTTCAAGTGAGCCTCCATGCTTTAGGTCAAAGATATGTCTGTTATTATTCAATAAAAGGCTGAAGCGATATGTTCTGCTACCTGAAGCAAAGGCAGAGCCATCTCCCGTCACACACTGACTTCCTCCTCCCTTAGGGAGCTGGGTATGTTTAGCCTGGAGAAGAGAAGATTAAGGGGTGATATGATAGCCATGTTCAAATATATAAAAGGATGTCATATAGAGGAAGGAGAAAAGTTGTTTTCTGCTGCTCCAGAGAAGTGGACACGGAGCAATGGATTCAAACTACAAGAAAGAAGATTCCACCTAAATATTAGAAAGAACTTCCTGACAGTAAGAGCTGTTCGACAGTGGAATTTGCTGCCAAGGAGTGTGGTGGAGTCTCCTTCTTTGGAGGTCTTTAAGCAGAGGCTTGACAGCCACCTGTCAGGAATGCTTTGATGGTGTTTCCTGCTTGGCAGGGGGTTGGACTGGATGGCCCTTGTGGTCTCTTCCAACTCTATGATTCTATGATTCCTGCTCCTCTCCCTCACTGACAAAGAAGGATCCTCTAGGGAAATATGGAGCCCTTCCAAAGTGAGGCATTTGAGGTGACGTGACCCTGAAGTAGAAATCACTATATAATGTTTGCGTGTTCAGACCCAGAGACATCCCCCCCCCCTAAATAAAGACACATTTGACTCAAATTTTAGTTTTGGTTTTTGGCAGAATTTAGGCCACAACTTTATTGATTACAGAAAAGTGAGTGGTTGCATAGGCTCTGGTTCAACTAACTCCCTGCACCCTTGCAGGCAGCACTGACCCAGAACTCTATCATACGTCAGCCAAGGGTGAACACCTGAGGCAGGTGAAAATCCTGGGGGCAGACTCTGTTCACTCCCCAGATGCTCCCCTGGACTCAGGCATGGGTACAACCCCCTTTCGGGGGCTGACCAAACCAAGTTGAGTCCCTGGATTCCTTTAACGGAATACCCTTCACATAGGGGTGGTGAGACCGTTCTCCCATTGTCTATTGAGACAGACAGAGGTCAACACAATGCTATGTATTTTTCTGCTTTTATATTGTAAACCGCCCAGTGATCCTCAGATGAAGGGCGGTATAGAAATTAAATAAATAAGATAACTAAATAAGATAAACAATTCTTAGAAATGTTTACAAAGTAACAAAGAAGAAGTCCATTAAAACAAAAATCCGTTTTACCATCGCATATTTTTACAAAATAGTGCCACTATAAAACCAAGTGGCAAAAACATACAGCTGGTGGAATGTAAGTTAAATGAGCTTTATAGCACCTTAGTTTTCCAAGTTTCATTCTTCTATATTGATGTTAATATATCACATTTTGCTTTCCAGACAGCATTAGTGAGGATAATTACACAGTAGTTATAACAGTAGGAATTAACATATTTCCCCTTCCAAGGAAGGTTCTTTTATGGCATTGATTCCCAGTTTACTGCAAAAATCCTGCCTTTTATGTGACAAATCGGATATTGAGAAGTCCTGTATGCAATGAAAAAAATGATTAACTGCACAATAGCCGGCAGATTTCATTTTTTTTTCCAGGCTAATGCAATAATGTTTTGCATGTTATACAATGTTAAGTTCTGAGAACTGAGTAAATTGAATGCCCAAGGAGTTATATACATTGTGTTTAAAATTACAGTGTTTAAAATTGTCTTGGAAATACCTCTTTAATATTAAACCGATCATTGCTTATGACACAAAGAGCAAAAATGATTTTTTCATTTTTTTTCAAAGAGGGACCCCCCATATTCCATTTTGAATGGTATATAGTGGGATTCTGGAACAGGCAGTGTGCACAGCAAATGTATATAACCTTTTTGCTTAAGGGTGTACCTCACTGGCTCTGGCTATTCATGAAACAACACCTTTTATTTCTTTCCCCTTTGGTTATTTGGCCATTCTAGCCTCCTGTGCAAATTACACATCCCAGGGTCCATATTGAAACAACAGCCACTTTAATATCGAGTTCTTCCTACACAGTGTATCCCCAGATCAACTGTAATCTTAAACACACTTGAAATTCCTAGTTTGCTGATGAAAATAGCTTGCCATCCTTCACTGAGCCAGAAACAATGCGAAGGAATATATTTTCTGTCCCCAGACAACAAGCCATTTTTGACTGCATCAGAGTGATCCAGAGTGAGGCAGAATTGATTCCAATGGATTGTCTGCTGGACTAATCCACTCTTGTTTGTTTCTTTTGAAGAATTTATAAACCACTTAATATATACAGTATTACAAAGTGGTGTATAATGCAAAAACAAATAATGCCGTTCAAATAAAAGGGGAATCTAAAACCATTATTATTCCTTGCCTTTTTCCCTGACAAGGTCTCAAGGTGGCGCTATAGATAAAATAAGGGAATCATAGAATCATAGAAATCATAGAATCATAGTGTTGGAAGAGACCACAAGGGCCATCCAGTCCAACCCCCTGCCAAGCAGGAAACACCATCGAAGCATTCCTGACAGGTGGCTGTCAAGCCTCTGCTTAAAGGCCTCCAAAGAAGGAGACGCCACCACACTCCTTGGCAGCAAATTCCACTGTCGAACAGCTCTTACTGTCAGGAAGTTCTTTCTAATGTTTAGGTGGAATCTTCTTTCTTGTAGTTTGAATCCATTGCTCCGTGTCCGCTTCTCTGGAGCAGCAGAAAACAACCTTTCTCCCTCTTCTATATGACATCCTTTTATATATTTGAACATGACGATCATATCACCCCTTAACCTTCTCTTCTCCAGGCTAAACATACCCAGCTCCCTAAGCCGTTCCTCATAAGGCATTGTTTCCAGGCCTTTGACCATTTTGGTTTTCCTCCTCTGGAAACGTTCCAGGTAAAGGGACCCCTGACAGTTAAGTCCGGTCATGAACAACTCTGGGGTTGTGGCGCTCATCTCACTTTACAGGCCAAGGGAGCTGGCGTTTGTCCACTCTGCAGACAGTTTTTCTGGGTCATGTGGCCAGCATGACTAAGCCACTTCTGGTGCAACAGAACACGGAATCCAGAGCAGCGCACAGAAATGCCGTTTACCTTCCCGTCGGAGCAGTACCTATTAATCTACTTGCACTTTTGGGTGTGCTTTTGACCTGCTAGGATGGCAGGAGCTGGGACTGAGCGATGGGAGCTCACCCCGTCGCGGGGATTCGAACCGCCGACCTCTTGATTGGCAAGCCCAAGGCTCAGTGGTTTAGACCACAGCGCCACCAGCGTCCCCATAGATAAAATAACAACAGCTAAAAAGCTCTATTAGAAACATACATGCAACCACAAAAAGCACCACAGCATTAAAAGCCATCAGTTCCCCCAAAAGTGTGTTGAAGCAAGAAGTCTTCACCTGCTGGTGGAAGGACTACAAACAGTGGTCAAGTCTAACTTCTCTAGGGAGAGTGTTCCAAAGTCTGGGAGCAGTCACTGAGAAGGCCGTTTCCATCATTCCTACCAAGAGACAGCAGCATAAAAGAACATGAAAGCATATGAAAACAAATAGAACAGGAATTCAGAGGATTCAAACACATAAAATAGGGCCCAATCATATGGTTCAGGGAAAGCCTGGAAAACTTAGTCTCATGTAATCCATAAAAAACAAATTGTGCAAAGTCTTTGGAGGGCCCGGGAAAATTGTGCTTTTATAGTATGAGCTTGTTGCAAAGTTACAGGTCAGGGATGGGGAACTTCAAGTCCTAGGGACAACCAGGCTTTTCTATATGGCCAAGAGGCCTCTCCAGACCACACTCCTTCTTCTCAAGCAACTGCCTTCCATTGGACCCTGAGTGTTTTTGCCTGGGTGAAATGGGTCCTTGAAGTCTGGCAATGCCTCCCGCTTTCCTGGCTTGGGGGGGAGAGGGTAGTGCAAGTGTGAAGTAACTGGTCTACTGCACAAAGGTTTGTTGTTGTGTAGTCGCTTAGTCATGTCTGACTCTTCATGACCCCATGGACCAGAGCACGCCAGGCACTCCTGTCTTCCACTGCCTCCCGCAGTTTGGTCAGACTCATGTTGGTAGCTTCAAGAACACTGTCCAACCATCTCATCCTCTGTCGTCCCCTTCTCCTTGTGCTCTCAGTCTTCCCCAGCATCAGGGTCTTTTCCAGGGAGTCTTCTCTTCTCATGAGGTGGCCAAAGTATTGACTCCTCAGCTTCAGGATCTGTTCTTCCAGTGAGCACTCAGGGCTGATTTCTTTAAGAATGGATAGGTTTGATCTTCTTGCAGTCCATGGGACTCTCAAGAGTCTCCTCCAGCACCAGAATTCAAAAGCATCAATTCTTTGGCGATCAGCCTTCTTTATGGTCCAGCTCTCACTTGCATACATCACTACTGGGAAAACCATAGCTTTAGCTATACGGACCTTTGTCGGTAAGGTGATGTCTCTGCTTTTTAAGATGCTGTCTTGGTTTGTCATCGCTTTTCTCCCAAGAAGCAGGCGTCTTCTAATTTCATGACTGCTGTCACCATCTGCAGTGATCATAGAACCCAAGAAAGTAAAATCTCTCACTGCCTCCATTTCTTCCCCTTCTATTTGCCAGGAGATGATGGGACCAGTGGCCATGATCTTAGTTTTTTTATGTTGAGCTTCAGACCATATTTTGCGCTCTCCTCTTTCACCCTCATTAAAAGGTTCTTTAACTCCTCCTCACTTTCTGCCATCAAGATTGTGTCATCAGCATATCTGAGATTGTTGATATTTCTTCCGGCAATCTTAATTCCGGTTTGGGATTCATCCAGTCCAGCCTTTCGCATGATGAATTCTGCATATAAGTTAAATAAGCAGGGAGACAATATACAGCCTTGTCGTACTCCTTTCCCAATTTTGAACCAATCAGTTATTCCATATCCAGTTCTAACTTTAGCTTCTTGTCTCACATAGAGATTTCTCAGGAGACGGGTGAGGTGATCAGGCACTCCCATTTCTTTAAGAACTTGCCATAGTTTGCTGTGGTCGACACAGTCAGATGCACAAAGGTAATATTTCCATTTATTGCTCTGTTCACTCTTGCCTCTGGCCAGCATCAGCAGCCCTTGGTAGGTTCTCCAGAAGGAAATGTTAATCTTTTGTTTAGCCACTCTAGTTACTCTGTTACTCGATTTACCCTACTAACTGATGGAGGCCTCTGTATTTATGTGGTTAGTTTGGAGCTGGGAAATGTAGCCAGTCCAAGGCTTGCAAATGGCTGCTGAAGCTGTGTGTGGCCCCCACCCCTCTAAACGTTGCTCAAAATGAGAAAATATTGGTGCACTTATTTATTTTAGTTTTTGCCTGGCGCTGAAATATATGGAAGGAAGACAGCAGAAAAGGCTCGTTTCCATGTTGCCACCCTCTGGACCTCTTGTGGAGGAGGCACACGAAGAAGGGCCACTGACGAGGAACGCAGAGTCCGGATCGGTTTACAAAACTATCTAACAGATTCTGATAAAGCACTGTAAAAATGTCACCTTCCTTTCATCTCCATCACCTTCACTACAACTAGCATAACTTGATTGCCATTTCCAAAAGTGCAGCATAATAAAGCTTGCGAAAACTAAAGTGAACGATCAAATTCTAGAAGAAAATAAAATGATAATCACCATTTTAATAAGCAACAACAATGTGTCTAAATTAAAATGCTGGTCAACAGAATGCAGAGCTGACATTTGGAAAGGTTATGTTTGCTTGTAATAAAATAAATTGCAGCTCTTTGTGTACACAGTTGTCAATTAAGCTTTCATATACAGCTCTCTTTGGTACATTTATTTTTGCCTAATGACTCCTGATTCCAGCTGCAAAAAAAATATTAATAATGTTTGGTAACTCCTTTATGCCACAGCAAATAACCAAAATAAATCATTATTTTATATTATGAAGGATGCAATTATATACGAACTAACATCTGTTATTTTAAGTAGAGCATGCATGTGATTGCACAGGCACAACCTGCCCAACTGTTCCCATTCACCCCCTTTTTTCCAGTAGAACTTTTGTGCAAACAATAGTTTGTGCAAAACTTTCCAGTTTGTTACATGGAAAACCTTTCTTTTCTGTTTCCAATTTAAGTCTCCCTGTGCTTATGTAACCCAAATTGTACCACCCACATAGGAGAGAGAGGGGTATCAGCAGACATTGGGTAGCTCCAAGGCTCACAGAGGTACAAAAATATTTAGAAGGGGGGGGGGAACACACCAAAGGGGGAATGCTGAAAAGACACACAGAGATATCAAAAAGTGGAGAAACAACTACCCCATATTTTGGAATTCCTGGTTCACATTGAGAAGCTACTGTGTGGTGTAGTGGTTAAGAGAGGTAGACTTGTAATCTGGTGAACCGGGTTCGCATCTCCGCTCCTCCACATGCAGCTGCTGGGTGACCTTGGACTAGTGACACTTCTCGGAAGTCTCTCAGCCTCACTCACCTCACAGAGTGTTTGTTGTGGGGGAAGAAGGGAAGGGAGAATGTTAGCCGCTTTGAGACTCCTTCGGCTAGTGATAAAGCGGGATATCAAATCCAAACTCTTCTTCTTCTACTACTTTTAAATGTCTAATGCAAAGCTAAGCACGCTCAGTAGGCATGGAATAGTAACTACTTGCTAGAGTGAATAATCCAGGGGGTGGGGCTGGATAGACAATGCCTGGAAATCTGAATTCTGAAGACATCACTGGGGGGGGGGGCAGGGGTAGGGCAGGGGTCTCGATAATATATTTGACCCAGGCAGCTCCACAATACGGCTGACAGTGGCAGTAGCAAGGAGCTGGAGGCCCTCATTTGGATACTGGCCTGGAGCCTCCATCTCCTGTGGTGATCCATAGACTTCCATGGCCCAGCTTTGCTACAGGTGCTCAAAGCCATAGCTGTCAACCCTCCCTTTTTTTGCGGGAAACTCCCTTATTCCAATGCCGTTTCCCGCTGCTATCCCGGATTGTTGATATCCCTTAAATTTCCCGGATTTCAAAGGAAGCAGCTCCTCTCCCTCCCTGCCGGCCAGGGAGGCTCCTCAGCTGCGTTGCTCGGCTGCCAATAAGGAGTCTGAGACCGACTGGGGGCGGAGCTTGCATGCCTTGTGCAGCCAGACCCTCACACCCAACCAGACAGACAGCCTGCCTGCCGTCTATGCGCTCGCTCTTTCGCTCACCCGTTCGCGCGCAGCCTCTGGAGCGCAGGGTGGCGAGGCTACTTGTTGCCATTGCATCGCCCTCGCGGCATCCCTTATTTTCAAATCCAAAAGTTTGAAAAAATCCTTTATTTTCAAATCCAAAAGTTGACAGCTATGGTCAAAGCTGCTGCGTTGGGGCTTCTGGCAAATGTGATTCCTTCTCAACCAACATAACTCAACATAGGATTGCTCCTCTTAGTCACTCACTAAAATCTTGGCTTTATTCTTGCCATTTTCTCTGCCCACGGCTTTAAAAAATAGTATCTTTATGATCAACGAGGAAGATCTCGTTGAATGGAATGCATCATTAACCTTTTAGAAAGCTACCGGTACCAACAATTGCACCTCATTATTCCTTCTGTATTGGAAAAATGTCCTGATGGTTGATGTTTGATGGATTCACCATTCAGATACCTGCAAAGAGGAAGGGCACTTTGAGGGACGGTGTTATTTTACAATGTCTTATCTGCAAACATTTCCTGAAATCCCTATGGTTTTTATACATGAAGCATTCTTGAAAAGTAATTGTAATCTTCATTTTGGCTTGTTTAAATGAGGTACTTTATATGGTAATGACTCAAACAACCTGCAGTGGGAATCCATAATACGAGTTTTTACAGGGTCGCAATTTACATCTAGAACACCCCAGTGCTTCTTTTAAATTAGTAGCCAATAAATTAACTTACATTTCTAAAGCAAATAGCTCAAATAATATTACAATGCAGTAACCTAGTGGTTTTGGGACTCCTTTTCTTCAGAGAACCCCTTTCCACATTGACTCATCTGCTTAGAAATTTGTTCATGTCTGTCACAGAACCTCGGTACATTCTTTGACACATGTAGTTTCTGGGGACATGGGAGTACATAGCAGAGGTGTCATTCAGTTTTGCATGAAGCCTGATTACTATGGCATTTAGACTAGGTATTTGGCGCACTTTCAAAGCAAAGTGGCTCTTGTCCAAAGTGAGGCAAAGTGTGCTGGAGCGTTCACAAAGCCTTTGGAGAGTGGCTAGTTTTAGTTTGGTGTGAGCCTCAAAACTGATACACTTTTGAACCTTCAACGGGCCATTTTTCCCTGCAGGAAGCGGGAAGGGAAATAAGAGGAAGGGTATAGCTTAGTGACTGTCAGCTCTTGCTTCCAATGAGCAAGTTACAGGTATTTAGCAAGTTACAGGTAGATAGCCGTGTTGGTCTGTCATAGTCAAAACAAAATAAAAAAATTCCTTCCATTCTATTAGCTTCTCATGCCGGTCAGCTTTCCGGCAGCACCTCTCGTACCCAAGCAAATTGAGTTGTTCATGGATAGACATATGAGATGTTGTAACAGAAGATGTCTCAGATCTATGCAAATAAACCTGCTTGCCTTCTCTTCCAGAATTGGTTTTCTGGAGTATTCAGGAGACGGAGCATTTGAAAGTTAAGAGCGATGAGAAGGGAATAGTCTGTAGGGATGTTCTGAAACACCCCTTCCTAAAGCATTCATTGAAATTGCACACATTCACCACACCCTGAAATGACAGGAGCGGCACACCAGAAAGGAGGAAGCCAGAATGAGAAATGAAGGAGTAGAAAATAGGTGAGAGATGCAGGGAGACCAGGCGCAGAGGAAGGCTGAAATATACTCAGAGTCACATATACATTATTTACACAATGGACCCCACGTGATTGGCTAATTCCGGGCTACTCCTGTAGGCCAATCAGGTTGCGGATTCACATCATCCAGGAGCCTGATTGGCTGCTCTTGCAGGCCAATCAGGTCACTGATTCACTTCCACCTGGAGCTGGATTGGGTGGCTCCTGAGGACCAATCAGACTGCTGCATTCTGGATCCTATTGTTCTAGGATTCAGCTCAGTACATAACAAAGGCAGATGGAGGAAACCAGAGGGGAAAAGGGAGCAGGGATGACAGATGGAGGAGGATGATAAATGATCAAGCGAGAGATGGAATTGGTGGGAGCAGAGTGGGTGAAGATGATGGAGGAGGAGAGAAAGGACAAAGAGAGAGGTATGAGGCAGGGAGTAAGGAAGCAGGAGCCCAAAACATGACTGATGGGAGCAAGGAAGCGAGAGACAATGGTTTGGGTTCTGAGTGGCACCAATTACTTTAGCTAACCCAAGTAGTGTTTTGCTGTGTGCCCTGCCTCTGGAGTTCCTTACAGCTCCTTTTCGTAAGTACTGTACTGCCGCATTGTCCTCTCTTGTGCCACTGAGACAGACCCATCTTCAGTTGCCCTGAAATACCCCCTTTACCATCCAGACTATAATGTGCTGCAAACAGCGAGGCAACGCAACCAAACTGCAGAGGTTCGTTGGGAGTAAGCTAGGATGGAAAGTGCCGCCTCCCTTTGAGTTTAATTATGAATCATTATCACTTAATGCTTTCCAGATTCACCTTTTATGGACCATCTGGCGTATCTCTTGCAACACTTAGAATCCTGGCCATTATTTATCAAGGCAGCGTGGAAGGGATTATCTATTCTTCTTTATGATAAAACAAAATATTATGATCCTACCAATGGCAAAATGTGTCATGATGCAGGCATCTCATTTCACACCTTTGAGGGATGAGAAGATTTTGAGAAGGTATCAGACTTGGGGAGGAAAGTGCTCTCAGAACTGGCCCCAGATGTCCCCAACTGCCCTGGAAGCTCTGGTGCAAAAGGAGCCCAGCACCCAGACGTCACAGAGGAGTCGCAGTCTCCCATACAACCAACGGATTCAGCATACCATCCAACATTTTGGGAGGGCAAAGCGGGACACACCCACCCTGCACCATCGCCACACTCTTTCTCCCACCCACTGCCCGATCTCTGCACTCTTTCTGACCTCCACCCACCCAATCTTCACGCCCCTGCCGCCCCCCACCATACCTTTGCTTCACCAATGAAGGTGGTGAATGTCCTGCGTGAGTGCCTGGAGGCGGTTGGAGGATGGATGGCGGCTGACAGATTGAGGTTGAATCCTGACAAGACAGAAGTACTGTTTTTGGGGGACAGGGGGCAGGCCGGTGTGGGGGATTCCCTGGTCCTGAATGGGGTAATTGTGCCCCTGAAGGACCAGGTGCGCAGCCTGGGAGTCATTTTGGACTCACAGCTGTCCATGGAGGCGCAGGTTAATTCTGTGTCCAGGGCGGCTGTCTACCAGCTCCATCTGGCACACAGGCTGAGACCCTACCTGCCCACAGACTGTCTCACCAGAGTGGTGCATGCTCTGGTTATCTCCCGCTTGGACTACTGCAATGCGCTCTACGTGGGGCTACCTTTGAAGGTGACCCGGAAACTGCAATTAATCCAGAATGCGGCAGCTAGACTGGTGACTAGGAGTGGCCGCCAGGACCACATAACACCGGTCCTGAGAGATCTACGTTGGCTCCCAGTACGTTTCCGAGCACAATTCAAGGTGTTGGTGCTGACCTTTAAAGCCCTAAATGGCCTCGGTCCTGTATACCTGAAGGAGCGTTTCCACCCCCACCGTTCAGCCCGGACACTGAGGTCCAGCACCGAGGGCCTTCTGGCGGTTCCCTCACTGCGAGAGGTGAGGTTACAGGGAACCAGACAGGGGGCCTTCTCGGTAGTGGCGCCCACCCTGTGGAACACCCTTCCATCAGAAGTCAAGGAAATAAGCAGCTATCCTATTTTTAACAGACAGCTGAAGGCAGCCCTGTTTAGGGAAGTTTTTAATATCTAATGCTGTATTGTTTTAACATTCGATTGGGAGCCGCCCAGAGTGGCTGGGGAAACTCAGCCAGATGGGCGGGGTACAAATAATAAATTATTATTATTATTATTATTATTATTATTATTATTATTATTATTATTATTATTGCTGTCTCTCTCTTCTCCTCTGCCGCAGTTAGCCCTTGGCCTTCTCTTGGGCTCCTCTTCCTTCTCTCAGCCTGCTTGATCTTCTCTCAAATCTGCTCTCACTCGCAGTCTCCTCAAGCCTTCTCTTGCCTTCTCGCGACTGCCGAAAGTGGTGCGCCCAGATCCGCTGCGCCCACATGATGTGCCGCCCCAGATTGGATGATGGCCACTGGCTTAGATGTTTGCAGCAGCAGGTGAGACAAATTCCTCGAGGACAGGCCTGCCAGCACCTTTTAGCCATGAAAATACATAACATGGGCGCACCCTGCAGGTTCAGAGACAGTGTTAACCATGAATATCAGTTGGAGAGGCGCCGGCAGTGGGGAACATATTGCCATCGCAGCCAGCATGTGTGTTTCCTAGAAATATCTGTCTGGCCACTGTGAGAAAAAGGGACCTAGACGAAACGCACCCTTGATTATCCTCAGCATGTTTGTTATGTACTGAGTTGAATAGGATCCAAAATGCAGCAGTCTGATTGGTCCTAGAACAATTGGATTCAGAATGCAGCAGTCTGAATGGTCCTAGAACAATAGGATTCAGAATGCAGCAGTCTGAATGGTCTGCAGGAGCCACCCAATCCAGCTCCAGGGGGAAGTGAATCCGCAACCTGATTGGCCTACAAGAATATCCTGGAATTAGCCAATCACGTGGGGCCCATTGTGTAAATAATGTATATAAAGCAGACGTTCTGGGGGAACATTCATTCCTCGCTACTATGAGCTGAATAAAGAGCATGAAATCCACACTCGACTCCGAGTATATTTCAATGTTTTTAGATCTCAGGAAGCTACCTGATCCTGAAGTTTTCTCTTTCTAACGTCTGGAAGTAGTCCTGAGACTCAGACTGAGTTTTAAGCAGGTATTTCTTATATGGATGATAAAAACCCCACAGAACTCATAAATATTCTTCATGCTTAACTTGCTCAGTAGACTGTACTACAAGGAAAGACAAGAAATTAAGATGGTGTTTTATCTGCGAACAGATGAGATGGGGCCTCTTTCTGGACCATCCCTGGCTATAAAAAATGCCTCAGCGGTACTTCACATTTGTTTGGATAATAAAACATAAAATTGCAGTGCTAGGTCTCCAGTGCTTTCAAAACAATAAATTAAACTGGCACTAGATGCTTACTCATGTAAAAACAGAAATAATACGTTGTACTCCTAAACTGTAAAGGTGTTTATTGTAGCTCGGGTATTGATCTAAGTCAATATCATATCCTGTCAGGCTAGTCACTTAATAGGAGCCTCCCCACCCCCACCCCATTGAGTTACTCTCAAAAGACTCTAGGAACACCAGACACTCGGATTTCAGAAAACAGTAAAATTCTGGACATTGGATGTTTATTATTATTATTATTATTTAAAGATACAATAACTGTATAATAAATAGGTGGATTACTTTCAGCTATTGTCCAAAAACAGAGCCACAGGGCAATATTAAGCTAAACCTCTAAGGTTTGTTAGGTTCCATTTTATTGGAAATATTTCATATATCCTGTCAAAAACACTACAGAAATCAGAAGCCTGGAGCCTGTCTAGGGTTCACTGATGTAACAAGGAAGCTGCGATTGAAACAAAGAGCTAAAATGTGAGATGTGGAATAGGCTAGGATAGAATAGATCAAGGCTTTATAGATCTTAGCAAAATGAAGTTTCATTTCTTTCCCATAAGTCCCACAATAATTGTTTGGGGGGAAATAGAATATTGGGTTAAATTGCAATTAACTTGGTATGGTTCTGTGGCTGCAATAAAAAACGATAACTTTTGCCATTCTCTTCCCAGTTCCTTTACTGCGGTGGTATATTCTACAAACAAGCACACAGTCCAGTGCCGTGCTATGAAGAAATAATAACAACAACAACAATAATAATAATAATAATAATAATAAATTTTTATTTGTACCCCGCCCAACTGGCTGGGTCTCCCCAGCCACTCTGGGAGGCTTCCAGCAAACATTAAATTACATTAACACATCACAGATTAAAAACTTCCCTAAACAGGGCTGCCTTCAGGTATTTTCTAAATGTCATGTAGTTGTTGATCCCTTTGATCTCTGAAGGGAGGGCGTTCCACAGGGTGGGTGCCACTACCAAGAAGGCCCTCTGCCTGGTTCCCTGTAGCTTTGCTTCTCGCAGTGAGGGAACCGCCAGAAGGCCCTCGGCGCTGGATCTCAGTGTCCGGGCTGAACGATGGGGGTGGAGACGCTCCTTCAGGTATACAGGACTGAGGCCGTTTAGGGCTTTAAAGGTCAGCACCAACACTTTGAATTGTGCTCGGAAACATACCGGGAGCCAATGTAGTTCTCTCAGGACCAGTGTTATGTGGTCCCATCCATTGGAGCCAATGGAGGCAAGCAGTAAGTCAGGTCCTCCATCATGGAGGGCACATGTTGCGGTGAGATCACCAGAAACTGCCTCCCTGTGGTGGGGCGGGACCATTTGGATGGCCACAATGCCCCATTGGTTGCCCCTCTGTTGCTGGGGCAGAAATTTGGTCAGTTGGGTTGGCTATTGGCTGCTGAGGGCTACTTAAGCTGCTGCACATTACTGGAGAGTTTCACTTTCTTGCAACGTGGAGCAGATCACCCGCCCTCCTCTCCCTATATTTAGGGTTGTTCTTATGGCCTTGCTATGTCTGTCTAGGGGTCATCTGTTTTAGTAGCAGGGGCCCGGTAGGAATTTTGCCATTTGGCTTATTGGCTGGTGCCACTTGGTTTTTGCCTTCCGTGTAGCAAATCGTCACAACTTTGTAAGGTTGGCGGTTAGGCATTGGTTCAATGTTTTGGGGAGGGGACGTGGTTGGCTGTGCCTTCCCCTCCATTGCTGCTGCTAGGGAATTCCATTAAAGGAATCCAGGGGCTCACCTTGCTTTTGTCCGAACCCTGTCAAGGGGCTAGGGCCACGCCAGAGCCCCTGGGAGCATCTGGGGTGAGCTGTGAGATCGAAGGAGTTCTCGCTCCCCCAGGATGCTTTCCCTTACTGACATATGGTGGTGCAAGATGTCAGTCCTGTTCCTGCCACCGTGCAGGTTCAGGTAGTCTGGAACCAATGCCTGAGCAACCACTCACATGCTGTAATCAACAAAGTTGTGGCCAAAATGTAATGCCAGAAACCTTAAACTAAAATCTGTGTCTATTGTGTCTTCATTTGGGGGTGGTTGCAGGGGGTCTTCACATGCAATGGACTGGATGTGGGCAAATTGCAACAAAACCCTGAAGCCTAATCCAGGCAAGGCAGAGGTGATCATGGTTACTGGAGCTTTTTCAGGATGGGGGTTCAACCCGTGCTAGAAGGGAATGGCAGTTGCATAGTTTGGGGGGTTGTTCTGGAGACAGCATTGACCTTGGATACTTAGGTATCAGCTGTGGCCAGGACTGCCCTTTGCCCAGCTCACAATGATGAACCATTTATGCCCATTTCTGGAAGGTGCAGGTTATGGCCAGGGTGATATATGCATCTGGATTCTTCCTTCCTTGAAGAGTACTTTTTGGCCTTGGCCCCTGCCTGGTGGAACGCTCTGCCACAAGAGACCAGGGCCCTGCGGGATTTGACATCTTTCCGCAGGGCCAGCAAGACGTTGTTCCCCTGTTTGGTCAGGGCTCAGCCTGATTCCCCTTCTCTTTTTGTATAAGAACTAGTATTAAAGAGGCCTCCCAGCATCCTCACAGGGCCATATAAGAACAGCGTAAACGGTTGGGTCTGATGACCATTTACTATTCCCAACCCTAATCCTGCGGAAAGCCATTTAATTAGATTTTAATTTGATCCTGACTTGTTTTTTAGGAGGTAATTTAATTATTGTTTCATTTTTTTATTATTATTATTAAAGTTTTCCTTTATTAAGTACTTTTAAAAGAATACACATCCATACAGAAAAAAACATAAAAACTAAAATAGTTCACATACAACACATAAATCTACCTTTATACAAAAAAGAAAAAGAAAAACCATATTCACGTACCCCGTCTAATTGTACCGTATAAGCATATAATCTACCTCGATCTTCTACTCCTTTTCTCCATACTTTAAACATATACTTATTACTTCCCTCTTTCTTGTACCATTTCTACACTTCCCTTCTTTCCTCCCTACCCTTCCCCCCCTCTGACTTCCCCTTGTCATCCTCTCAGGTTGTTAACCCATCCTTTATTGCTACTTTGTCTTCTTTCTATTTCCAAGTTCTAGCTTAACTTCATTTGTCCCATATCATTATTTCTTCATATCCAATACAGAGTGCTTAGAAATGAATCCAAGTCTTTAGCGTGGGGCATTGTTTCTTCAGATAGTCTCCGAATTTTTCCCAGCTTTTTTGGAATTTCTGTTTGCTGTTGCCCCTAATTGTGTCTGTTAATTTAGCCAGATCCATGTAACTAAATAATTTTTCCTGCCATTCTCTAATTCCCGGAACTTCCTTTTTCTTCTTACTCTGGTTTCTCTTCAGATCGTATAAATCTTTCGCCTTTTAATTATTGTTTGATTTTATACCAATGTTATATACAGGTGAAACTCGAAAAATTAGAATATCATGGAAAGGTTCATTTCTTTCAGTAATTCAACTTAAAAGGTGAAACTAATATATGAGATAGACTCATGACATACAAAGCGAGATATGTCAAACCTTTATTTGTTATAATTGTGATGATTATGGCGTACAGCTGATGAGAACCCCAAATTAACAATTTCAACTTTGGGGTTTTCATCAGCTGTATGCCATAATCATCACAATTATAACAAACAAAGGCTTGACATATCTCGCTTTCCATGTCATGAGTCTATCTCATATATTAAACTCCAGTAGCTAATGAAAACAATTGCTTACATAAATGGATTTTTCCACGATATTCTAATTTTTTGAGTTTCACCTGTAGGTGATGTTAGCTGCCCTGAGCCCAGTCTCGGCCGGGGAGGACGGGATACAAATAAAAGTTTATTATTATTATTATTATTATTATTATTATTATTTGGAAACCACAGTTGGTCCATAATACCCTCACCTCCTTTGTTCGTCCGCTCCCTCCATTGCCTCCCATGTCTATTTTTTAGTTTGTAAACTCCTAGAAGAAATATCTGTTATTTATGTTGTTTCTTGTGCGCCACCCAGTTGCGTTCCCTTCTCCACCTTTTTCTGGCCAAAGTTATGCTATTAGATTTGTTGGTTGACCATACTTTATTTATGTACCAGTTTATGGTGCTATATAAACAGCAATGCTCAGTGGTTTAAGGGAACAATTAATTCTAGTAATATTTCCCTTTTCCCTGTTTTATGAACTCTTATTCCCCATTGTAGCTTTATTTATAGCTTCCTCTTTCATTCATTTCATACTAGACGGTGACAGCCCCTCTTGCCCTTCCCCCCCTTTTATTTTGCACTTTTAAAGAAGTTCAAATAATGAAAAATAGATTTGTGAATAAACCTGCCAGTTTCCCTCTGCAACTCTTCAGGAGAAAAAGAAAGAAAGAAAAAGATTACGAGTCTTCAAATGAGTCCTGGGCCTGCATAGGAATGTCTCTGAATGCTGAAAGATTCATAGGCATGCTCACTGAACGGTTCTTGGTTTGAAAGCGCATTTTCCTCCAATGAATATTTAGTATTTGTTCCTTTCTGCTTTTCTGTTTTAAAGCTTCATTCATTCCACTGAGGGGAAGAAGTGATGCTGTAAGTCAGGGGTAGGCAACCTATGGCCCGGGTGTGCTGGTCCCATGGGATTACCCGAAAGGCGAGGTCCAAGTCCGGTCCGTGGTCAGAGGTGCAACGTAAAGGCAGTCCGTAGTCACTGAAGCTGGGTGCAGGGCAGGGAGTCAGGCAAAGTCAGGAACAGGTAGGCAAGCAGGGAACCAGGGCGGGTCAGGAGCTCAGGCAGGAAAGCAGGACAGGTTTCAAGCAGGAACTGGTACCAACGATGTTGCTCCTGCAACTTGGGGCTGGGGCTGGCCGGCTTTTATCTGCCCCGAGGCAGAGGGTGGCCCCGATTCTCTGGTGACTCGCCTCTCCTAGCTTGGAGGCGAGCACTCCTCCTGCGGGAACTCAGTTCCCTTCGCCTCTCTGCCCTGAGCCTCTGCAGCTCAGGGGAGGCTGGAGGGTTACCGGACCCAGAGGCAACCTCAGCTTCCCCTGACAGGGCTGGGAGTGGAGCACCTGCAGGCAATGGGTCCTCCATCCCAGCAGGAGCCAGAACAGACTCAGCAGATGCCTGCACCTGAGGATCCAGCACAGGTGAGGACTCTTCAGACTCAAGCCCTAGCCCCGGCTCTGCTGGTTCTGGAGGCGGGGAATCCTGTGCAGGCTGGGATTCCTCAGGTTCAGCATCTGAGTCTGAATCCCAGGCCAGATGTGGCCCAATCGCCTTCTAAATCCGGCCCACAGACGGTCTGGGAATCAGAGTGTTTTTACATGAGAAGAATGTGTCCTTTTATTTAAAATGCATCTCTGGGTTATTTGTGGGGCATAGGAATTCATTCATCCCCCCCCCAAAAAAAATAGTCTGGCCCATCACATGGTCTGAGGGATGGTGGACCGGCCCACAGTTGAAAAAGGTTGCTGACCCCTGCTGAAAGTCATGGAATGGCCCATATGGCAGCTTCTAACATTTTCAGTTGGTTATATTGCGTGGCCAGGCAGAGACACCCCCCCCCCGACCCCAGGTGACCCCCGGGTGGAATAATGACTCATGACAATGTATGGCCAATGGGATTAAAATTGGCCACAACTTTATTAAACTTTCAGATGTAGGGAGATCTTGGCTTAGGCATTTATCCCTCCCCGTCACCGTCCGGGGATCTGAGGAACATCAGGGTTGTCCAAACAATGTGGGGATTGGGCTGGCTCTGGAAAACGTATGTTTAAGCAGAGAGCCCACCCTGTGTGCAGGGAGGTCCCAACCCTACCTGGTTGACTCTCCTGGCAACACCTCCCCAGCTGGGATTGGTTTACTGTCTGAGGTTGGGTGGGAACCTCCAGGTATCCAGTTTGGGGAGGTGAAGCCAGGCCAAATTGCTGGGAATCGTGTGGGATCAGGGAGCTGCACGCGGCCACGCAAGAATCGCCCCCCATTTGTAGTGGGGAGCGGTCATTATCAGATCTGAGAAGCAGGGGGTGACAAGGGCAGCAAGGGGCTGTGGAGATCTGGCTCCAAGCACCTATAAATTTTTATATTTAATTTTTCATCATTTTTTTAAAAAAGGATAAGGATCAGGTTTTTTGTTTTTACTTACTTTTTTAAATTCATTTTTATTAGTTTTATAAGAATACAATAATAAAATTCACATATTTATCTTCACATCTTATATCATTTTGGCTTTTTATGGCCGTGACTTCCGTCAAACCTTCCTCATGATATTCTAATATCTATTCCTTATATCTATATTTCTTAAATCAATCATTGTTTTATAGTATTACTTTCTGAAAATTAATCACTATATCTTCGTATTAACAACAACATTTCTTCCTTACTCTACAAAGCTTCTTGCAGTCCTACCAATGTATTCAATTGAGTACAATTTTCCTTTAGATAGTCTGCAAATTTAGTCCAGTCTTTGATGAACTTCTGGTCCTGCTGTTCGCGGATTCTCCCCGTCATCTTGTCCAATTCTGCATACTCCGTTAGTTTCACTATCCATTCTTCCTTTGTCGGTGTTTGTTCTTGTTTCCGTTTTTGTGCTATTCTCGCCGCTGTTACTGCATATTGGAAGAGCTTAAAATCTTGCTTTTTAATGTCTGTACCTGTAATTCCCAATAAGAATGTTTCTGGTTTTTTTAACAAATGTATATTTCAACATTTTCTTAATTTCACCATATATCATATCCCAGAAGCCTTTCACCCTTTTACACTCCCACCACATATGATAAAAGGTACCTTCTTTCTCTTTGCACTTCCTTTTGTTTTTACTTTCAAGGACATGAAGACAAAACGTGCAAGATCTTTTCTACCTACCTGGGTACCAGAAAGTAAGGGTTCGTCTACACTTCTGTGGATGTATATTGGACAGATAGTGGCTCCTGTGTGTAAAGGGAGGTGGGAGTGGAGGGCTACTGAGAAGGGTGTTTGGGGTATGGGGAGGGCAAGTGGGGAGGGTGATACTAGCTCAGAAAATAACTGGAGTTCTATTATTTGAAGTTCGACAGCTCCCCCCCCCCCAGGCTGAGAGAAAGATGGCGAAAACTGGAAAAGCATTGGGACAGTGTGACTTATGTAGCTCAAAAAGGATGGAGATCCTCTGAGACAACAATGGGACACTAGCTCCACCCAAGGCATGCTGGAGAACAACAACATTTGACAAAAGATAGACATAATATATTACAAGG
This sequence comes from Darevskia mixta, assembly GCA_034641385.1. Lineage (NCBI taxonomy): Eukaryota > Metazoa > Chordata > Lepidosauria > Squamata > Lacertidae > Darevskia > Darevskia mixta. The sequence continues at coordinate 546,653 of JAWWNH010000242.1, forward strand.
ACAGGAAGAAATATTACGGACACACAGGAAAGAGTGGGTTTGAATGTTTCATCTGTAGGTACAGAAATTATTCAATGTGTCAATACGAATGGAAGTCATTAAAATTGCAGCTGCGATATAAGGGATTGGTATCTGGACTGGAGCGTAATTGAAATTTATAAGACTCTGGAACACAGAAACAAAGGAAAGCATCAAATCATTAATTCTAGCATGCGGGAGGCCACCTAAATTGTATAATTTGACATCTCAATGATTGGTATTATTAATTGTATTAAAATTTGACATTGGTATAATGAGGCTGTTATTCGATTGGATTGTTGTAACTGAAAACTAATAAAAAAAAATATTATCCAAAAAGAAATAAATAAAAGAAAATAACTGGAGTTCTTAGACCATGTCCAAGCCAATTAAAGAAAGTGGTGGGTCTATCTTGAGGTCAGACCCTAAGTACTGGCCACCCCAAACAAAGACAGAAGAATAATTTTTTTACATCATAATACGAGGGGATAAATATAATACCCAATTGTTGCCATTTTGAACAGGTTAATTAGAAGTCAGCACCCTTCCATCAACAAGTTTATATACTGTAGCAGTGCTACCAAGTTAGTTATAAAGGTTTCCGATTTAATAACCACAGGATAAGATTTTGCCGCCTTTATTTTCTTGGTAAGGTTTGGATTTACTTCTGGCACTTTTGAAACATGGACATGCCAAATGAAATATAATGAACCTTATTTCTGTCTTCACTTCCCTTAAAATATTTACAAAGTTCTTTAAATATTTAATGTTTCCTATATTATGGATTATGTGGAGAGATTTGGGGATCAATAAATACATCTCCCTATCCTCTGGTATCCAAAGGATTATTTAAGTGACATACCAAAGCAGTTTAATGCACAGGTTAACTCAAAAAGACATCTCACATTGGCCCGGATCGAAATAATGCATTCAAGGTCTTACAGCAGCATGACATGAAATATAGTCCCTGCAGGACTGAAAATGCAAATACAGGGAAGGGGAAATTTGTGAGTCAAAAGGCTCTGTTTCCTACTTATTTTCATAACACTGCAAACAAATCCGTGAAGCGGTGGCTCTTACCAGCTTTGTAGTGAAACTAGGCAAAAAAGACAATCACAGGAATAACTGAATTACAACAAAGGAAGTCTACACCGTGAAAGATCCCTGAAACGAGATGAACGTATATTTATATAGTGATACTCAAACAAGGTAAAAGGTAAAGGGACCCCTGACCATTAGGTCCAGTCGTGTCCGACTCTGGGGTTGCGGTGCTCATCTCGCTTTATTGGCCGAGAGCCGGTGTACAGCTTCCGGGTCATGTGGCCAGCATGACAAAGCCGCTTCTGGCGAACCAGAGCAGTGCACGGAAACGCCATTTACCTTCCCACAGGAGCGGTTCCTATTTATCTACTTGCATTTTGACATGCTTTCGAACTGCTAGGTGGGCAGAAGCTGGGACCGAACAACGGGAGCTCACCCCGTCGCAGGGATTCAAACCGCCGACCTTCTGATCAGCAAGCCCTAGGCTCTGTGGTTTAACCCACAGCGCCACCTAACAATATGTTTAATGATTCAAGAGCAGAATTGCTCAAAAGCAAAAAACCTCAAAAATGTTATAAACTAATTCAAAGAAATATAAATAACTGAAGGAAACCTTCCAAATAACTCCAAATAACAAAAATAAATCAAGATAAACTAAGAAATAACCTTAACGAGTGAAACGAGAATCTTAGCCGGCAACTCGTTAAGGTTATTTGTTAGTTTATCTTGATTTATTTTTGTTATTTGGAGTAATTTGGAAGGTTTCCTTGAGTTATTTATATTTCTTTGAATTAGTTTATAACGTTTTTGAGTACTTTTGATCTTGAGCAATTCTGCTCTTGAATCATTAAACATATTGTTTGTTGAGTATCATTATATAAATATGCGTTCATTTCGTTTGTAGTGAAACTAGGCATGGGAGAGAAATTTGATTTTGTTTGCATCTTAACAAGAAACTACCTAACTTCTCCTTTTTGAACCAATACACAAATAGAATACCAATTATCATTAAAATTTTAGATTGCATCTAAATATCTGTTGTTGTTGTTTTTAAAATAAAACTTATCAAAATGTGCATTTCTACATGTGTCTTCTCTGAAAGTACACATTTCAAATATACTTTACAAGTGAAAAACTGCATTGAAACACTTGGGAAGTATAAAAGCTGGAACCTATTTGGCTATTAGTCTGAGAGTTATGGATCAGGTACTGATATGTGCTGCAGATCATCTAACACACTGAGTGATGGTCTTAGTGCTTGTCTAAGTTTTACTCTGCCTTTCATAACTAAACTGTTAATACTTTGAGGACAGGGCATGAGAATTGTTTCTCTTTAAGCAGCTCAGCAAAAAGCAATTTACTCGAGAGGCTTAATCAATTCTCATTTTGAATGTGTCCACCTTTCAGCATTTCAATGACAGTGTTACCAAAAATATACTTCAAATATGGCTTTCAATTGTGCCATGTTCCCATGACAGTGTTCATCTTTTCTTGAGTACTGAGATATGTTATTAACCACAGATTTGTTAACTAACATTTTTGGGGGGAGCATCTCAGCCCCATAATTCACACACATTTGGGTTGTTGTTGTTTAATCATTCAGATGTCAAAGAGAACAACAATTACCAGACCTTTAGAAGACATCTGAAGGCAGCCCTGTTTAGGGAGGCTTTTAATGTTTTATAGATTATTGTATTTTAATGCTTTGTTGAAAGCCGCCCAGAGTGGCTGGGGAAACCCAGCCAGATGGGCGGGGTATAAATAATAAATTATTATTATTATTATTATTATTATTATTATTATTATTATTATTTAGTCGTGTCCGACACTTCGTGACCCCATGGACCAGAGCACACCAGGCACTCCTGTCTTCCACTGCCTCCCGCAGTTTGGTCAGACTCATGTTGGTAGCTTCGAGAACACTGTCCAACCATCTTGTCCTCTGTCGTCCCCTTCTCATTGTGCCCTCCATCTTTCTCAACATCAGGGTCTTTTCCAGGGAGTCTTCTCTTCTCATGAAGTGGCCAAAGTATTGGAGCCTCAGCTTCAGGATCTGTCCTTCCAGTGAGCACTCCAGGCTGATTTCCTTCAGAATGGATAGGTTTGATCTTCTTGCAGTCCATGGGACTCTCAAGAGTCTCCTCCAGCACCATAATTCAAAAGCATCAATTCTTCGGCGATCAGCCTTCTTTATGGTCCAGTTCTTACTTCCATACATCACTACTGGGAAAACCATAGCTTTAACTATACGGACCTTTGTCGGCAAGGTGATGTCTCTGCTTTTTAAGATGCTGTCTAGGTTTGTCATTACATTTGGGTAGCTTGTATCATATACTGTAATCCTATAAAGTCAGTGAAAAGGCATTTGAAATACTATGTTAGATGCATCAATAAATAACCCCCACGTACATTCATTTCACTATTTGAATTTATTCATTTTGCCATGACTTCATTTTGAAAGGGCCATAGTTGCTGCTTTAGAATCAGAATCACACATTGGAAAGAAGCCAGTAGTATCTCAAATATATTGCCCAAAAAAAGTTACCAGGTTTGCTGTGGTGATTGGGTTGTTCCTGAAAGGCAATCAGCCATTCATAAATACCAAAGATTTGAACAATCCATCAGGAATTTCTTCCAACCTTTTTATGTGTGTTGCTGGACAACATCCAAAACTTAAAAGATGCTCTGAAAAACATAGAAAAATTGAATGTGCACTTTTCCTGCAGTTCAGAAGAATATCGTGAAAACTATTTTTAGAGCTATCATTGGCTAGATCCTCCAGGCATTCAATAAAGTAACACAGAAAAATAATTAGTTCTGGATGAGCTCTGGCCCTATTTCAACATTATGAACCATCTTTCGATCACATTTATTCCCCCCAAGTTACTGGGGTGATATGAGTGTCAGTCTTGGGCATCACAGTGTCCTTTGTTTGTTTGTTTTTGATGTTTATGTCTCCTTACATGCATTTTTCCATAATTACGTTCCAAGTGGTTTAAAGAAACTTTGAACAAAACTTTACTATATACATGCAGCAAAAATGTGTAGATTCATAAAACCCTTAGACACATCTCATGCTTAAATACATCCATTAGCTAACAAAGGCATACCAATTAAAATTTCCTTAATCAATTCCTTTCATGAAATGACTAAATTTAGCTAATTAAGAAACTTTTCATTAAGTAATCTAATCACAAACTCTACTCACAAAGTAATGCTATAAATGACTGCTTTATGCTCTTCGGGAAAAGGGAGGGGTTTGTTGAATCTACTTATGTTGTTACAGAAAACTGATGAATATACCTAAATATAATATAATACACACACACACACACACACACACACACATTTAAAGGAATCTAAATCACTGACATTGCAATCCTATATTCCCTGTCCTTCCGCCAATAGGTGAAGACTTTCTTGTTCCAGCTGGCTTTTGGGAACTGACTGCGTTTAATGAAAGGGCTGTTTTTATTGAATTATTGGTCTGGTTTTATTAGATTTGATATATGTATTTTGTTTTAATTCTATCAATGTTTAATTGTTTTTAAATGATTCTTACTTTTTAATGTATTTAATGGTTCTTATTTTTATCTGTAAGCTGCCTTGAGTTCCATTCGGGGAAAAGGTGGGGTGGTGATGATGATGATGATGTCACTGAAAGGGCAAAATCCATGTACAAGATGGAGGGTTTTTGTTTTTCCCTCATGAATAAATTTTATTGCTCCATATGAAGGGAAAGAGAGCTACTACGGGCATTGTAAGAAGAGGTGGTCATTGTTAACACCTTGTATCTGAGAGTCCTTAATTTGTTGGCCACTTGCAACACTTTCAACTTTCAACAAAGACCAGGCCAGCTGCACAAGACATGGGGAATGTTGCCGCTCCAGAACAAATGTATAATTTACAGTGGTACCTCTAGTTACGAACTTAATTCATTCCGGAGGTCCGTTCTTAACCTGATAGATAGAAACATCCAAAAACTTTCGAGGCCTCAAACGAAACGAAGCAACTCCCAGTTGCCTCACCGGGACTTTATCAAGCTAAGAGTTTGTCAGCTATCCCGGGAGTTTATCTTAGTCTTGTTATTTCCCTTTGGGAAGTTTACTCACTCTGCTAAAGTAGTAACTCGCTACAGATTTTCTTCCACTTCCACTCGAAGAAAGAACGGTGATAAAACATTAATAAAATACAACAATACTGATGCAGGGCTCCAACAGTGTTTCCACTACCGACGCCATTTTCCTCTCCCCCTTAACCTGATACTGTTCTTAACTAGAGGCGTGCTTTTGCTCTTGCTGCTGCTGCGCCACCAGCACACGATTTCCGTTCTCATCCTGGGGCAAAGTTCTCAACTCGAGGTAACTCTTCCAGGTTAGCAGAGTTTGTAACCTGAAGCGTTTGTAACCTGAGGCGTTTGTAATAATAAATAATAGTAATCAATTTTTATTTATACCCCGCCCTTCCCAGTTTAAAAAACGGGCTCAGGGCAGCTAACCGCAAATATAAAACATTAATTAAAATGTGACTTAAAAGCAGCATAAAACACAACATAAATGCAGCATCAATGTCAATAAAATTCAAAAATTCAGGCATCATGGTGCCGGGGGGGGGGGGAATGGGACCCAGTCAGTAAACATCAGATGATCTCCCGGGCTAACTGGCCAAGTTGGTCCTACTAGGGCCAGCAAGGAAACCAGGGAAGTGTTTAAATGTGCGGTCCCAGAAGGGTTTCTTCATAGAAGAGGAAAGGGAAAAGGGAATAGAGGATCAGGCTAATTCAAACTGAAGGCCAGGCGGAATAGCTCTGTGTTACAGGCCCTGTGGAAGGAGATCAAGTCCTGCAGGGCCCTAGTCTCATGGGACAGAGCATTCCACTTGAGGCACCACTGTATTGGGATCGACTGGATTGGCATATACAAGATGGAGGTTTCAGCAGGTTTGGGACTACTCCAAGGTCTACAGAAGAACAGAACATATTTAGAAAAAGGAACACAGTAGAGGGGGCTAGAAGCCGTCCAATGAGGACTTAAGATACTAAGTGCCCATTGACTGATGATGGGCAGAACAGAAACTGGAACAGGGAGGGGAACAGAACAGAACAGAATATGTTACAGGAAAGCATGGCTGATTGGCTGGAGCAGTGAACACGAACACTTCACGCTTCAACATTTTGTTTCCAGTACCACTTGTCTGCTGTAACTCGTATTCATAAAAATAAAATGCTGTTAACTGCCTTTTAAACCCTGTAACAGCCTCTTGCAATTTAAAAAAAAACACCAAGAATGAAATAGTAATAAGCATCAAGACGTACACAGTAGTTCTCTCTTAAGAGCAAATTGTGGTGGTTCTTGGCTGGAATAATATAAACGCTTGATATAGACATCAAAGTCCCTTTGAAAGTATTAAGGAGCCTTCCAATTTATAGTCCAGAAACACTATGCCCAATATTTCGCCAAAAGCAACCTCTGAGACTATATCCTTGGTTTTAAAGCTTTGTGTAATTCAGAATGCCAAAGTCATCCCAAGAGTAAATCCACCGATTTCATTAGAATTATCCTGTGAAAGATTTCCCCCCAAATTGCCTTGATCTCCCTTCAAAGCACACAACTGCCTTACTAATCACCCAAAACCACATTTAAGTTTGTGATGAAAAGAGAACAATGTTGGAAAAAAATACATTTTATGTTGGATTATCCATTAGTACGTTCAGAAAAGCTGTGATGTGAAACGAGCAAAACTTTCAATGGAAATTCTGCCAGTGTGCTCTACTGACCCATCCCATAATTGAATTAATTAAATGTGTCTATCCTTTAACATGTCAGATCTCTCCACTGCTTATTTTTCAAAAGCTTCAGTTTTCATATCAAAAGTGTCCATGGGCTTCAAGAGGACATCATGGCTGTGCTCATATGTCATGTTAAGCTGCCTTGCCAATACGATGGTCTAGCTCAGCGTCAATGGAAAGGTTGCTGGTTATGGTGGAGTCCAGGTAGACAAAATCATCCACCACCTCAACCAATGTCGAGACATGGAGTGCTGGTGACATCCTAAGCCAGGTTCTTCAGGTTGGTGGTAAGGCCAATGAGTCTTTGCAGAGCTTCCTTGGAGTGTACTGTCAAGGCTGCGCCATCTGCAAACAACATCTCTTGGATAAGGACCCACCACCCTTTTGTCTTGGTGCAGAGACGTGACAGGTTGGTCAGACCCCCATCACTCCTTGAATGGATGTACACAATAATTCTCAAAAATTATTTCCTGTAGCACAAATGGATGAACTTTTGCCTATTAATGACTAAAACAAGGTATATTCCATTGAAATATTAAAAAAGGTCACGCACAAACCATTTTTAAATTTTTAGTATACCGTTTTACCATGTCATAAAATTTTATTAACAATTCTATATATATTAAAATGTTCAAGCTGGATGTTTGTTGGCAAAGGCCTTTCAACATTGCCCGAAGCAACCAGTGCTGTGAGTGTGCGATCAAAGTTATGCAAGACTTGCACGACTCCTGCCACAACAAGGACAACCTCCCACTGAGATTCATCCTGTCCAATGACATTATTGTGAATAATTGACTTCCTTGTGTGTTTGATGACCCTATATAATGTTGTAGATATGTGACTCTAAAGCTTGGGTTCAATTTTATATCTGCTTACAGTGACTTCAAAAAATGGTCAAAAAACTGATAAATAAAATTTTAAAAATCATTTTGTGCGTGAGGTTTTTTTTATCAAATCTCTTTGAAAGTAAGATTTTATCTAATCTTTAATGAAAGCTCATCGAATTATGATACAGGGAAATGAGGTTGTAAAAAAGTCATCACCCTATGTACACACCATCTTTAGTCAAGCTGAAGGCATTTGAAAGCAACAGGGAGAAGAATATGCCAGAGAATTGGGCTGAGAACACAGCCCTGTTTCATGTCACTTTTTATGTGCATTATGACCTCTAAATTCATCCCATCTCAGATTTTATTCTGAGCCAGAGAAGAACAGAACCCTACCCCTTCACCCCATCTACCCAAGCATGGACATAGCAGCTCAGAGAAAATTGCATTTGATGGGACTGTTGGCACCCCAGTGATTTCTACAGCAGTGCTCCATGAATTGGATGAAAAGAGTGGAATCAGGTAAGTAGATGGGAAGGAGGAAAAACATGATCCTAGCACTGGTTTATTTTGCTTTTCTCCAACCTAAACCTCTCTGCTAGAAGTACACAGAAGTTTCTGTTCACATCATGAACACCAAAATGGAATTTATTCCAGGGCAATTAGTCATCATTCAAATCCCTTTACTATAGGCTAAGAAAATGTTTGAAATTCACAGCATGCCTAACAGTAAAATATCTAAAAGCCATAATAGCAGGATAGTGAGTATGTGGTGTGTATATTTAGTATTGGTTATCAAGATTTACTGCATATAAATTAAGAAAAACTGCCAGATGTGTTCTAATAAATATGAATGAGGATCCTTCTCCATCCCCCCAGAGTTGTAATAACGGTGCAGTACCTTGGCTTTGCAGCTGGAAGGGGAGGAAATCACTTCACCTTGGAATGGAGTTCTTCAAATCTTCCACACCTTTGTTAATCATCTAATCTCGATGGACTGATTCAAATTTCTAAGCTCCCGGAGGCAAACTACAAAGTTAATATGTAACACAGAAAACTCCAGGGGAGCTGGGTTGGAGAATAAATCAGCACCCAAAAGATGGTGGAAACCACGTCCCTAGTTTTATATAAAGCAATGTATTGTGAATATTTTATAATGCTGGCCTTTCACCTTTTCTCGCTACACAAGCTGCATTGAAGAAGACAACTGATGTTGCTCATGCCCAGGAACCGACCAGAAAAACTTACAGTCACAGCAAAGCTTGATTTATAAAACAAAACAAAACGATCCAGGCATTTCCCCAAGGCTCCCTCACACTTCATTGCAACTACGAAACAGAAACCAGAAGAGGGTCATCTGAAAAGATGGAGGCTCAGTCCTGAAGCGCTAAGTCCATTGGACACGTTTCAAAAAGCAGATTTGGGTGGGAGACAGAGAAATGGCAGGTAGGGAACGTATCAGGTGCCTGCTTCCCTGGCCAACAAGATTTCCACTATAAATCTCCTTTCCAAAACTGGCTTTTCATTAAAAAAATAAAAATAAACAATGAAACAAACTTCAGCAACAGTCATTCATTTGTAACATGTTATTAGTGCCTTAATGGCTGGGGATAAGTTAGTACAGTGGTACCTCAGGTTATATACGCTTCAGGTTACATACGCTTCAGGTTACAGACTCCGCTAACCCAGAAATAACGCTTCAGGTTAAGAACTTTGCTTCAGGATAAGAACAGAAATAATGCTCTGGCGGCACAGCAGCAGCGGGAGGCCCCATTAGCTAAAGTGGTGCTTCAGGTTAAGAACAGTTTCAGGTTAAGAACGGACCTCCGGAACAAATTAAGTTCTTAACCCGAGGTACCACTGTACAGTGGTACCTCGGGTTAAGAACTTAATTTGTTCAGGTGCCCCCCCCATTTTTTGGGGGGGGTGCCCCCATGTCCAAAAATGTCAGGGCCAAGTGCAGAGCCAAGTAGAGCATGGCTTCAGTGGCCAGCTCCTCCTCCTCCTGCCATGGAGGGGAAGGAGGGGAAGTGGTGGTGGCAGGAGGAGGAGCCACCAGCCATTGAAGCCGAGCTGCCGTCATGTTCAACTCTGCTCCCTGGCTCCTCTGATGTCCTGACACGATGTCTGAATGTCACACACGCTACATCGGGGGGGGGGGGCAATCTCCTTCAAAAGTTGGCGCTTCTGCATGTACGCATTTCCCAGGAAGGTCTTGCTAATCTTGGCTAGGGTGTACATATTTCCAAACCTGTTTCATTTACACATTATAACACATGGTTTCGGTTAAAAAAAACAATCTCTAGTGTACAAATGAAAACATGTAATGTGTGAAGGCAGATTTCCCTGGAGTTTCAATAGTGGTACCTCCAGTTATGAACTTAATTCATTCCGGAGGCCCGTTCTTATCCTGCAACTGTTCTTAACATGAGGCGCACTTTCGCTAAAGGGGCCTCCCACTGCGTATGCGCCTCCGGCGGGCAACTTCCGCTCGCATCCCGGGGCAAAGTTCGCTTCCAGGAGCACCTGCTTCCAGGTTAGCGGAGCTCGTTACCTGAAGCATTCGCAAGGAGGACGGTACGTAACCCAAGGTATTACTGTACCTGTTAATTCAGGTAGAACTAAAATCCTTCCAGTAGCACCTTAGAGACCAACTAAGTTTTTTCTTGGTATGAGCTTTCGTGTGCATGCACACTTCTTCAGACTTGTTTGTGATGGTAATAAGTATTTCTTAATTAAACTCACTGTGAAATGGATATAGATGGATAGGAACAGGTTTCCACTCCAACCCCCCCCCTTCCCATTTTGATTCGACTGTTCCAGCCTTAAGTTATTTTTACTGCAAAAATTATAATAAAGTATAATTTTAAAAATGTGATCTGTGAAAAGGCTCCAGGGCAGAAATAAAAATAGTGTCCTTTATATTAAAATATTGCAATAATACCTGTCAATTGGATGCCCTTTAATGACACCGAAGTTGAGTTACCTGAGGCTGCTGCCTCATTCCGCCTAATGGTAGAGATATCCTTACATTATAGGCATTTTTTTGCTGGAGTAAAATTAAACATTGTCAGCGGAGCACCCCAAAATGGAAATGATATAGTCAGAAGCCACTCACTGGGTGGGGAAGATATGTTGTGCTAGCTTCCTGGCAAGGGAGCGCTGTTGCTTACCAAGCGGGTGAGGGATGAGGCAGTGGGACAGTCAGCACAGCATTGGTAAGATTGCCAAATGGGTTCCTGCAGTGTGTTTGCATCATGCCAACCTGCCCCTGTTGCCTCGCCTTTCTCCCCACCCCCCAGTAAGCACAGTGATCCACCTGCTGGGAACCTACTGCAGAGGCTTCCACATGCACAAAAGAAGAAGAAGAGTTTGGATTTGATATCCTGCTTTATCACTACCCGAAGGAGTCTCAAAGCGGCTCACATTCTCCTTTCCCTCCCTCCCCCACAACAAACACTCTGTGAGGTGAGTGAGGCTGAGAGACTTCAGAGAAGTGTGACCAGCCCAAGGTCACCCATCAGCTGCATGTGGAGAAGCGGAGATGCGAACCTGGTTCACCAGATTACGAGTCTACTGCTCTTAACCACTACCACCACACTGGCCTTTGTTCTCAGGAAATCATTTGCTAGGTGAGCGTCCACATCACAAGGTGAAATTTTTCGTTATTTCCTATTCCCATTTCTATTGAGTTCCATGTTGTGAGCTTTACTGCTTGACTGAAGCTTCCGTTGCACATAGACACAGAATATACCCAACATCCTGCTCCCTGATTTGTCCAGTTTCTCTCCCTCCCTCCCTCCTTGCATGGCTTCTGCCCCCAAATAGATGCTGCAAAGTAAAAACTAGTGAGGAAGTGGGCAAACTCTGGTTGTTCAGGTATCTGAGTCAGCTATTTGTGTAGCAAAGTTTGAGAATAGTTATTTATGTTCAGATGACTGAATTTGCAGATAGCAAGCATTCTGGTAGTGGGACCTGCTTGTAGTTACATCAGAGATCCTTTTAAAAATTAGCACCTTTGTGCTCCCCAGAGGTATTTGAAATTTGCCAAGTCAGAGTGCATATTCAGGAGGTCTTCATAGTTAACTAATCCGTGAAAAGTGATCCTGAACATGCAATCTTACTTAAGAAGATTAGAAGTGACTTCCTGGATCAGACCAAGGTTCTTCATCAGGGACCCTGAAGAACCAGCAGTCCACTGGAAATTGATCTGCCATGACATCTGGGTTGCATAATTAGGAGTATAGCATCTAGATCAAGGGAAGTAATAGTACCACTGTATTCCGCTCTGGTCAGACCTCACCTGGAATACTGTGTCCAGTTCTGGGCACCACAGTTCAAGAAGGATACTGACAAGCTGGAACGTGTCCAGAGGAGGGCAACCAAAATAGTCAAAGGCCTGGAAACGATGCTTTATGAGGAACGGCTTAGGGAGCTGGGTATGTTTAGCCTGGAGAAGAGAAGGTTAAGGGGTGATATGATAGCCATGTTCAAATATATAAAAGGATGTCATATAGAGGAGGGGGGAAAGTTGTTTTCTGCTGCTCCTGAGAAGAGGACACGGAGCAATGGATTCAAACTACAAGAAAGAAGATTCCACCTAAACATTAGAAAGAACTTCCTGACAGTAAGAGCTGTTCGACAGTGGAATTTGCTGCCAAGGAGTGTGGTGGATTCTCCTTCTTTGGAGGTCTTTAAGCAGAGGCTTGACAGCCACCTGTCAGGAATGCTTGGATGGTGTTTCCTGCTTGGCAGGGGGTTGGACTGGATGGCCCTTGGGGTCTCTTCCAACTCTATGATTCTATGACTTACCTCCATCTTGCTCAGTTGTACACAATCTCTGTGTTCCGCTTCCTTTGGAATTGTCTGCCTCCACGAACATTAGTAAACCAGAGTGTAAAACCTCATCCTGCGGTCACCTCCTCCTCCTGCCAGAGAGAACAAGAACTTTAGATTGTTTTTTTCAAGGGAAACAAGACCTTGCCGATTCCTGTTGGGTTTCCATAACCACAAAAGCTACTACTGCGCCTGAAATGCCATTTGTCAGCTCTCCTGAGAATGCCTGACATTCACAGCTTTATGAACAAAATGTATTTATGGAGGTGGGAGGGGAGAGAGACAGAAAGCGAACAACGCACACAAGATGTAGCATCTCTTCCTTTTCCTTAAAGGTCAGTGCAGCTCTTAGTTTTGAACTGCTTGGTAGAAATTGCATGAATTGGCTTTGCTGCAGTTTTGGATTGCGGAGGTTTACATGGAAATAAAAACCCAAGCCACACAGATGCTTTGACCGGGCTTGGTCTGATATGCTTCCATTTTAGTGTGCATTTATCAGGTGAACTTTCTGGAAAGGACAGAAGAACATCAACAACATATCTCAAGAATGACTTAGCAGCCAGCAGCAAAAACACAGTATTGGAAAGCAATGATGATAGTTACCAACTTTTTCCCCAGGTCTTGTACTACGGGCTTAACAGCAGCTCAATGCAGAGAAATTTTCTACGTTAGAGAAGATTGGATAGGTGATGTAGATATGGAATGGCCTTGCTAAACAAAGGTAGGATTTCTAACCCCAGTGGCGAGCAAGATTTGTTGGCTGTGCTATGGAGATTTTGAAATTCAATCTCTAGCAATCTGTGCTTAATAATAATAATAATAATAATTTATTATTTGTACCCCGCCCATCTGGCTGAGTATTGGAGCATAAGTAGCAAGTCAAAAAAAAAATATATTTGTTATCTTAAGAAGTGTCCAAATGCATACTGAACATACAACATTCAAAAATATACAGTAGATTACCTAAAGAGTTATAGCAGTATTACAAAAAAAACCTATCTGACAGTGTCTTGTGACCAAGTTCCTTCTCTCCTGGGAATAAGCAGGGAGGAAAAACTGCCCTTTCCAGAAGACAGGCAAATTAGCAGAATGCTCCCTTCCTTTTCCCAGCTGCCCCAATTGCTCTGCTAAACTGTATGCTGTAGTAAGATGTACTGACTATTCTTGCTCTGCCTTAGACTTTGTGACAACAGACTTGGTGGATGTCAGGTTCTCTTATCGGTTGTTCAATAGAAATGCCAAAGCCACTTGTCTTTAAGTCCTTTTATTCAGTGCCAAACTATTTACAGTGCAGAGTTCAGTTTATCATGTCTGCTCAGTCACTTGCAGAATCCGGAAGTGCCTCCCTCCTGTTTTGGCGCCAACACCACAATCTCGGCATCCTAAATTGCCGCCTTCTCCTCCTACGTGATATCTGCGCCGGAACTGACGCTTCCCCCTCCGCGCGAGTCTGCTGGGTGGTGCCAGGTCTCCCACTATCTCTCTCGACCCCTGGCACTCCCTGGCTCCCAGCCATTAATTGATCCTCCCCCGAGATTGGACTGCCAGTTTCACTCAAATATAAATCTGTTGTTAAAACAGGTTGCGGCTCTCTATAAACACTCAGAGCTGGACTGGCAGGGGCGGGCAGATCCCTGACAGTGGAAGTAGACATTTCTTCCCACCACATCTCAGGGACTGGGCAAAGAAGGAATGGTGGAGACCGCCTCCCCATCCTGACCCTTCCAGGGAGGAGGTAGAGGAAGACAGTATAGAGTTACAACATGGGTTTGAGGGAGGTCACAGCTCAGAGGCAGATGAGGGGGGAAGTTGGGAAATCATGGGAGAGCCAGAACAGCTGGCTGACACATTGTCCTTAGAAAGAATCCCAGACCCTCTATCTCCCAGAACCCGGCGAGATTTAAAAGTAGGAGAGCAAAGAGCTTGAAGACAGGGGACACTTAACAGCACCTGTAGAGGAGGTGATGGTGATGACGAATGAGGAAGTGGGAGAGTCGGGGGTGGAGATTCACTTGGGACAATGCCATTATCCAAGAGGCTGGGTTCTATAGCCTCTCTCTGTAAAGATTGAAATAAAAAAGGACTGTAAGAAACGTTTCCTTGTCTTTATACTTTCCTGGGCAACCAGCCGGGAGCCACTGACAGCATCCTGACACCTCAGTGAGTCCCTCCCACTCACTTCTGGAGTAAACATGTACAAGAGGGGCTGCAGTGCCAGCAATCCATTTTGCTGTGCTTCTCCGCTCCACTTTGGAAATCTCAGAAATCGCAATATTTCCCCGGAATTAATACAGCTCAATGAGAGCAATGGCTCAAAGGATCCATTTTGCCATGAGCCAAGGTTCCGCCCTGATCTGTGCATATAAAGGACAAGGACCGTCCCTGATCTGTGCATCATTCAAAACAACAACTCAGGGTCAATTCCCATCATGCATTTTCATTGATTCAGGTCCATGTGCTGGGGGGTGTATTTTATAATGCATTATTCCACCCCACACACCTTGATACTTCAATAGGGGTGGGAGAAAATTTAATTGACTTGTGAAATCATTTGGCATAGCCATTTTTGTGTTGGCAAATTTATTTCTTCTCCACAATGAGTTCAAACCTTAGAGTACTTTAATGTAACAGGAGAATCAGCCCACCAAGAAATAACATTATTGCCTTCATTCTAAGCAGTAACCAAGTTTAAAATGGCCTAGCATTCATTTCTTAAAATTCAGTCAATGCAAAATTACCACTTCCATCCGCTAGACATCTTTAGATAGCGGAATGAATTAAATGCCAGAAGATGTTTAAATTCTGAGTGTCATAATCATATTAAAAAGTGCTATGTAGGATTTTCCATCATATAAAAGAATTTGATAAAAATCTTACTTTCTCTTTGTCTATTCGATTTTTCCCTCATCAGAGAAATTATATTACTTGCCAGTGGTGTTAATTAGTTACCGGGAGCAGTTTATTACTGCAAATAATTCATCATAACTGTTAGTACTTTCATGGCCATTTTTAGCAATTAAAGCAGTGCATTACGGCCTACTTTATCTCCTCATGAAGGACACAGACTCATTCAGAGAGATGTTGTGAAGGCTTAATATTAATTAGCTCCTTCTGCTCGCTGCAGCTTCGAAAGAGGAAAATCTTAGTCCTATTCCATTGTTAAAATTCTATGTGTGACAGGAGAGATTCTGATCATGATGGCTTCCCTCTGAATGGAGATATGAGAAGCTGGAGTTAGACTTCAACTACAGGCCACAAACTTTTAACTTTGGCAGTCTTGTTTTATTTATTAGCAGTCTGATTAACACTATTAACCATCTATTAGGGACACAGGTGGCGCTGTGGTCTAAACCACTGAGCCTCTTGGGCTTGCCGATCAGAAGGTCGGCGGTTCGAATCCCCGTGACGGGGTGAGCTCCTGTTGCTCGGTACCAGCTCCTGCCAACCTAGCAGTTCAAAAGCACGTCAAAGTGCAAGTAGATAAATAGGTACCACTCCGGCAGGAAGGTAAACGGCGTTTCCGTGCGCTGCTCTGGTTTCGGTGTTCCGTTACACCAGAAGCGGCTTAGTCACTCTGGCCACATGACCCAGAAAAACTTCTGCGGACAAATGCCGGCTCCCTCGGCTTGTAAAGCAAGATGAGCGCCGCAACCCCAGAGTCATCTGCGACTGGACTTAGCTGTCAGGGGTCCTTTACCTTTTACCTTTACCTTTAACAGTCTATTAACACTACCTTTGCACCTGCTGTCAAGGTAAGAGTCAGGCACACAGTTCCTGCAACTTACCTTGCACAAGCAGCCGCACCTAGGCTGAAAGGTTGTCAGTGAACTATCCTGCGTACGGGGATATGGGCTGGGCTGCCTGCGTACACTTAAGTCTCGCAGAGCACCCCCATATCCCATTTACCCTGATGAGCCCCAGTTCCCCTGGCTGGGGGACTGGGGGGGGGGATACACGCCCAAGGCCAAAGCCAAGGTCTTCCTACATTCGGAAGTTTAATAAAGTTGTGGCCAGATGGGCGGGGTATAAATAAATTATTATTATTATTATTATTATTATTATTATTATTATTATTTAATTCCATAGCATGTTGTCAGAATCTTTATTCCTTCCTTATTATCCCTGGGGGCTGGGGCTGTAGCGGCCTGGTCACACAATTGTTTCCATGCATGTAGTTTCTATGCAAATATAGCATCCAGTGTGTGGATATCAGGCATGCCAAGGGACTGGGGCACCCCTGCATCCAAAAAAAACCATGTTCTTTGTTCAGTACTAATTATTGTGTTGCTCAAGACCCAAACTGTGCAGAAACAGGCGCATTTTGTAGGAGTAGCTACCAAATCAAGGTGCAAGTGCCTTATAAGACTAGCTTGCTCTTTTCAGCGGATCACTTCTCACAGCGGAAACCTAGATAATATGTTTTGCTTCAGTAGGCTTACAGACCACTAATTAGTGGTTTCCTATTGTTTGGGCTATCAGAATAAAGATCTCCAGCTTTTACATTATCCCCAGAAGAGCTTAATTCATGTCTGCCAAAGAGAGAATCCTTTAGGCAAAAATTATTGCCCTTTGCTGTGTGTCTTCAAAGTTCCCCGGGGAATCTTATCAATTGATTGCCCACATGGATTTGAATGTTTCTTCCATGCACCTTGTGTTATTCTTTTATGCAGTCTCAAAAGACAGTTTAAAAGGATAAGATGCTCCTCCCCCAACTACTCTTATGCACAGATCTCAGTCGAAATTGTTCTTTGAATGCTGGTTTTCTGGAGAAATAATTTGTTCCGGGACATTATACACAATTGCTTCATTCTCATGCTTGCCTCAGGCTTTAGGATTGGGGGTGGGAGTCGAGGACCCGCCACCCGCTTAGGAAAATAAAACACAAGGACACATGAATTCAGGTTAATGGGCTAAAGAAGGCCACAACTTTATTGGTTACAGCATGTGAGAGGTATTGGCTTAGGCATTGGACCAGACAATCTATACATGACTCCACCCTGCTCAGCGGGGAGTGATTCGAGGGTTAACAACCAGTGGGTGGAGCTTGTTGATGCAAATACAACTGGAAGCTCCCCCTGATGTCACCGGGGGTCATGCCATGGCCCTAGCCACCAGCAGGGCATTGGACAGGGCATTTGTATTTTTATGTTGTGAACCACCCTGTGATCTTCGGATGAAGGGTGGTATACAAAATTAATTAATTAATTAATTAATTAATTAATAATAGAAAGCAATTTTAATCTGTTTCAGTATTTTAACTGCATTCATTATTTAATGCTGTATTGTTATTTAATGCTGTATTGTTTTTAACACTCGATTGGGAGCCGCCCAGAGAGGCTGGGGAGACTCAGCCAGATTGGCGGGGGTACAAATAATAAATTATTATTATTATTATTATTATTATTATCATTATCATTATCATTATCATTATCATCATCATTAACTTTTGTGTGTTTTAAAGTAGGGTTGTAATTTTTTCTTGATTTTATTTTTTTAGCTTTGATAAGCCACTCTGAGGGATTCTTTTTACAATAAAGCGATGTACAAAATTTATGAAACAAGTAAGTAAATATATTTTCAAAGCGTATCCTAGTAGAAATTCACAGTTCAGGAAAACAACTACTTCTTTTAAATGCACATTCATGTGGAAATGTGGAGAGCCAAATTTAAGACTGGAGAAACTGAGATTGGCATATCTGACCACCACTAGCCATATCCCTGCCACTAACATCCACTCTTTAAACTCCTTTAGCTGAGATTTATTTTCCCTCCTTTCTCATTTGTACAAAGAAGAATACACTTGCCCACTGCTTGGGGGCAGGTGAAAGGAATGTAATGAGGGTACATCGTGTCACTGTGATTTTACACCCCTATTGTCAACGAACAGATACTTTTTGTCTTGCATCCTGTCAGCAAGGATTTTTGCTGGAGTATCAGAAACAGCTGAAGGGCAGAGGTGGAGAAATATGACATAAGAAAAGAGATTGCTCCTAGTTAGCTCCTTACAAATAGATACTGTATATTCCTGCATATAAGACTACTTTTTAACCCAGGAAAATCTTCTCAAAAGTTGGGGGTCGTCTTATACGCCGGGTCATATTTCTTATACGGCGAGTATATCCCAAACTCTATATTTTAACTGGAAAAGTTGGGGGTCGTCTTATACGCCCAGTCGTCTTATACGCCGGAATATATGGTATGTGAGGGGGAAAGCGGGTTCTCCTTCATGGAGAGCACGTGTTGCAGTGGGGGCCAACAAGTCACCCCTCTAGTGCTGGGTGGGAACGTTTAGATGGCCACTGCTGTGATTGGACCCAGGGTGTTGTTGGGGAGATTTGTATGTTGCAATTTGTTGATGGACAGCCCAGCGGATATATATTGGTGGGTATGCAACGTGATCTCCCTCTTGGCTGAGTGCTTCGAAGCACCCTCCCTCCCTATGTTTTAGGCCTCTGTGTTGACATTGCTATGCCTGTCATGGGGTCGTCTGCTGTTGGGGCAGGGGCCTGGTAGGAATTTTTCCATGTGGCTGATTGGCTGGTGCCATCTGGTTTTCGCCTACTGCGTAGCAAATAGTCACAACTTGTAAGGTGGGCGGTTAGGCATTGGTTATTATGTTGGTTGGAGGAGGGGTTATGATTGACTGCGTCTGCCCCTCCTATTGATACTGGTGTATGGGGAATTCCGTTAAAGGAATCCAGGGACTCGATATGCTTTTGTCCGAACCCCTGGTCGGGGACTAGGGCCGTGCAAGAGCCCTGGGAGCCTGTGGAGAGATAGGAGGGTCATGTCATCCGGCTCCCTTTATCTCTCCAGAGGGTTTTCCCCTTACTGACGGTCGTCAGTTCTGTCCCTTGTGGGACAGATAGTCTTAACCAATGCCTAAGCAACCACTCACATTATTTGTATTTTAATAAAGTTGTGGCCAAAATCATGCCAAAAAACCCAAACAAAATTCTGTCTGATGTGTGAGTTATTTGAGGGGTGGTTTTGGGGGACCATGACATGCAAGTGGCTGCTCTCAGAGGTAGCCAACTGTTTTAAAAAGAAAGAGCTGCTAAGTAAACATCTATTTTTAAAAAGAAAAAGAAAAACACCTGATAGTTCCTGAGTGAAAAGAAATAAATATCCAATGAAATTTAAACCATTGAAAGCAGACATTTTCCATGCACCAAGAGCCAAAATTTAAGAGCTTCTCTCTACAGTTTGCAGCTGATGTTCATTAGATCTACAGGAGATTTATCACATTTACAATGTGGATTTATCGCTGTATAAGTTGCGCAGACACCTGGGCCTCAGCATAATTGCATGTCCTTTACATTTGCAGCTGCCCAATGTATAAGTTCTTCTCTATCATTCACAGTTGAGTACATCTCAAATAGAAGCTGAAATGCAAATGTATAGCAGCAAGCCTCATTAGGAACTTTGCTTTCTCATGCTGCCTGGGAATATCTCACCACTTGTAAGGATACGGCAAATGGGAACTGAACCAGCAGTGTTAATCTTTGGGTGCAAACATAGATGCTGTGCAATGGCAAAATAGGGAGCAAGTTTGCGATAACAAGGGATGCGGGTGGCACTGTGGTCTAAACCACAGAGCCTAGGGCTTGCCAATCAGAAGGTTGGCGGTTCGAATCCCCGTGGCGGGGTGAGCTCCCATTGTTCAGTCCCTGCTCCTGCCCACCTAGCAGTTCGAAAGCACATCAATGTGCAAGTAGATAAATAGGTACCGCTCCAGCAGGAAGGTAAATGGTGTTTCCGTGCGCTGCTCTGGTTCGCCAGAAGCGGCTTAGTCATGCTGGCCACATGACCTGGAAGCTGTCTGTGGACAAACACCGGCTCCCTTGGCCTATAGAGCGAGATGAGCGCGCAACCCCAGAATCGTCCGCGACTGGACCTAACGGTCAGGGGTACCTTTACCTTTACCTTGTGATTAACATGTTCCACTTAAAAGGAGCTGATCTTGTTGTGCTGGTTATTCCTATTCAAATGTTTTTTTAAGTTGCATATCTTAAACTGAAAGGACCGTAACCCACTTTAAGCAATTGTCATATTGCACGAGAAAAAAATTATGTAAATCATTTAACTTTTCAAAAAGCACAGCGAAAGGATTTAGCATAAAATTCTAAAAGAAAAAAAAAAGGATTTAGAATAAACGCCTGATACATGGATTCCAGATTCCATCAAATCAGCCATTCTCAGGATTCCCCCATCTGTAGTGGGTGCGGTCATGAGATTAGAGGTGGGTTGGCAAGCCTTCCGATATGTGGCCCTAAAGACAAAACTCTGGCTATGGCTTAAACTTTGTTTAACCCGGTGGGCATGGCCCCCCTGATACTGAAGGATGACTTGCAATCATCGTGGGAAACAAAGACTTTAAATGAAGTTCAGACCTGCGGACTGTCACATCTCTTCCTGGAATATATGACATTCAGTCAAGCTAAATTTGTGATCTCTCAAAGTCTGAGGGACATTGCTAGACAAGAGGACATTGCCCGTGTGAAACCGGGGATGTTTTTGGGGGATCAGATTGTCAGGGGCTGGCCGGGTTCCGAAGCAGTGCCAGAGGAAACAGCTGACCTAGACAGGGCTCAGCTGATGCCTGAAGAGTTATTGAGGGTCTGGGATCAGGAACAGGCACAGCCCCTGCTGACGCCAGAGGCGATAATGAAGCAATGGGAGGAAGCCCCTACCAGGGCTCTAGCACAGCCAATGGGAAGGGAGCAGAACATGGAGACCGGGGAGGAGTTGGGGCTGAGAGAGCCTGCCAGAGCATCAGACACCACCAGCGTGGATGATGAAAGTGAAAGGGAAGGGGCAAGCACCGACCCGCCCAAGTCGAGGGCACGGAAACGGAAAAAGGAGAGGCGGCGCCTAGGATTCCCGAAGCTCCTATGCTGGGGGCGGAGCCGAAAATCGGTACTTCAGGGATCTGACTCAGAGGGGTCGGATACATAGCTGTAACGTCTGAACTGCTTAATGCTGTAAATAAAGCAATTAGTTTAGTAGACGGTGTTTGTGGATGCTTACTCCCGAGGAGGCCACACATCCTTCTCACACAGATATTCCAGACTTCACCAGCCCCTTATCTGGCGGAAATCCACTATGTGGAATACCGCAGACTCCTCACAGCCGCTACATTAAACGTTCTGGATACGGCGGTTTTGTGGGGAAGATACAGGGGAGTTCCATATGCTCTGAGATTTTGTCCCTGTGCCCTGGGAACGGTTGAGTCAACCGAACATATTCTTTTGACCTGCCCATTTTATGTAGATCTTAGACAAAAACTGATAGCCCCACTCTTATGCCAACTTAACCTAGTAGACAGAGAAAGACAGGTTTTGTTTTTGCTGGGCAATTTTACTGGTACTACAACCCTCTTGGTGGCCAATTTTATTTTATTTATTTTTTGCCTTTAAACGCCGTAAGGTTAAAATTGACAGTATTGACATCGGTCTAAATGTATAATCTACTTCTCACTGTATGTTTTAGTGTAAAGCTTTCTGAGATGTTTAGACGTTTTTTAAATTTTGTATGGATATTGATTGTGCTCTGACTGATGGTCGAATAAACTGTATTGATTGATTGATTGATTCCATCAAATCCATTAATGAAAGGTAAGTTGCGTTCTAGCTCTGTATAGGTCCCGGGTGCTGGGGTTTGTGGGTGAAAGTTGAGATCTCACCAAAAATTCTGATGAGATCTCACCAAAATCCCCATGAGATGTCACCAAACCCTCACAGAGTGCATGGGATCTCAGCAGAACCTGCTGTTGCCGCCATTGCTTTGTGCATCATAGCCTCCATTGGCAGAGGAGGAGTGCAAAGCAAAGCAGGACGTGCCGTCCCTGCACAAAAGGAATGTGTAGCCAGGCCTGGCAAGCAGAAGCAACTACTCTTGGCCCGACTAATCCTCCCTTGTCAATCTCACAATGAACCAGGATTTGGTAACTGGCTGCTGAGTATGTGAATTAACTACCTGGAATAGCACTGTGCAGCTGAAATGATGTGTGCTGCTCTTGAAGTTCCATCTGTTGTGATATTTGATTTGCATCGGCTTTTTCACACATGCAAGCCATCGCTTTATGTTCCAGTCATATATAGATCCGTAAGCGGCATCTTGGGGGGGGGGGAGGAGTTTTAAGTTTTAAGTTTATACACACACACACACATATGGACGCGGGTGGCACTGTGGTCTAAACCACAGAGCCTAGGGCTTGCCGATCAGAAGGTCGGCGGTTCAAATCCCCGCAACGGGGTGAGCTCCCGTTGCTTGGTCCCTGCTCCTGCCCACCTAGCAGTTCGAAAGCATGTCAAAGTGCAAGTAGATAAATAGGTACCACTGCAGCGGGAAAGTAAATGGTGTTTCCGTGTGCTGCTCTGGTTTGCCAGAAGCGGCTTAGTCATGCTGGCCACATGACCCGGAAGCTGTACGCTGGCTCCCTCAACCAATAAAGTGAGATGAGCGCCGCAACCCCAGAGTCGTCCGTGACTGGACCTAACGGTCAAGGGTCCCTTTACCTTATATATGTGTGTGTGTCTAAAGAGTCCCTCCCTCACCTTCCAAGTTGAAGCACTTTCAGGTCCCTTTTTGCTTGACTTTTGCTTGATGAGCTGGCTTAATTGTTGAAATGTCCTCATGTCTTGTGATTGATAGCGTTGATCTTAAAAGGATCCATAAAAATGTAAGGGCAATTACACCTTCAGGTATTGTTCTCTCACCATCCAAAACAGTGTGACTTGATGCTTAACAGAGCTGGTTCTAATTTGTCTGCCACTGTCAACCTAACGTCCCTGTGTGAAGGGATTCTCAGTAAATGTAGATGCTTCCCATGAGTGTGTTGAGCAATCTTAAAGGAAAATAAGTATTATAATTATAAATAGTAAAGCTGCCCAGAATGGCTGGGGCAACCCAGTCTAATGGGTGGCATATGAATAAGGTACAGGTCCTGCTAGTACCACTACACAACCCCAATAAATGAGGCTTCAGCAGCGTAGAGACACACAGGACTGCACCTTCCTATTTTGCCTCAGGTGGCAAAATGGGGTGGGCCAGGCATCCCCAAACTGCGGCCCTCCTGATGTTTTGGAACTACAACTCCCATGATCCCTAGCTAACAGGACCAGTGGTCAGGGATGATGGGAATTGTAGTCCAAAACATCTGGAGGGCCGAAGTTTGGGGGTGCCTGGGGTGGGCCTTTCTGGTGCAGAGAGTACCGTTGCACTCAGGTCCTGTCTTCCAGCTTTGCATAGGCATCTGGTCGGCCACAGCAGGAACAGGAGGCTGGGCAGGATGGGACTTTGACGTGATCCAGAAGGGATGCTGCTTTGTTTGTAAGTTCCAGGAGTGCAGGTCATATCCAGGTTTTGTTTTCTCTGGAATGTGGCCTCTGGGGGGAGGCTTATTGTGTTTCAAAATATGTCTTCCCAAGTGTACCTGTTGAAAATAGTGGAGGCACACAGCTCCCAAAAAGCAAATTACACTGCCCCACATCAGTTCTCCAGAGAGAGGCAGGCAGCTGTTTCAAATGGTATTTTCCAAACCTGTTTCTCTCTTTGCCTGCTTGTGTCTCCTTGAAAACTGCAGTCTGTTTCTGAAATATACTCGGAGTCAAGTGTGAATTTCATGCTCTTTATTCAGCTCATAGTAGCAAGGAATGAATCTTTCCCCAAAACGTCTGCTATATATACATTATTTACACAATGAGTCCCATGTGATTGGCTAATTCCGGGCTACTCCTGTAGGCCAATCAGGTTGCGGATTCACTTCATCCAGGAGCCTGATTGGCTGCTCTTGCAGGCCAATCAGGTCACTGATTCACTTCCACCTGGAGCTGGATTGGGTGGCTCCTGCGGACCAATCAGACTGCTGCATTCTGGATCCTATTGTTCTAGGATCCAGCTCAGTACATAACAGTTTCCCAAAACGTTTCTCTTGTTTTTCTACTTAAAACCTAACTTGCCTCTCCCTTCTGGCTAGATGGTAAGTGGGTGGGAATAAGAATGAGTCCTCTTCTTGGGTCATTTACCTTTAATTTCTTTAGGAGGCGCCTGGCAACTTTGCCATTGAGGATGGAGGGACATTTGCAATAATTCTGACCCCCTTTAACTCTGTCCTGTCCACCCACTGACATAACAGGCTGTTTATACTCCCTCTCCCTCCAGACGCAATGCACAGAAATCACAATGATATATCAGAGGCAGGGAGTTCTCATCTGCTACACAGGGTGAGAAATGGCTCCAAGCTCTAACAGATGTTTCTGATATAAAGGCCATTAAGAACTTTATGGGCCTTTACTTACCTCTTTCTTTTAGCAATGGGGCTTGCTAATAGGGGCTTGGAATTAATGTAATAGTTCCATAAATTTCTGCAGTTTTTGGAGCCAAATGCTTGTGGTATTAAATACAGAAAGGGGAAAAAAATATTTCTTCATGTTTTGAAGCCAAATGTGCATGATATTAAATTGAGGAAGAAAAATGTCTCCAACTTAGAAGAGGTCAAACAATAAAATATAAGGGTGGTATTCAATGCCAGTTCTACTCAGATAAGACCTATCGAAGTTAACAGGCAAGACTAAATTAGGTTTGTTAATTTCAGTGGGTCTATTCTGAGTGGGACTTAGTTGAACAAGACCCGAAGGTTGCCATCCTGCACCGTCTTTGACCACAGAGCAGGGTGATAAGGTGTTGTGTATGATGGCTACATCCCACAATGCCACCCTTCACACTAAGTGAGACTGAGTTGTATCAAGTATGTTATGATGTGCCAAGCAGTTCGTGCAAACAGAGGCCCTTCCATGCATCATCTTGCATCATCTGGTAGCCCAGTCCATCTCAGGACCATTTCCATGGAGGCGCAGGTTGCAGCCACAGCAAAGATGGCATTTTTCCATCTTCGACGTATCAAGCAGTTGGTCCCTTACCTTTCTCACCCTGATCTGGCCACAGTGATCCACGCGACGGTCACCTCCAGGCTTGATTATTGTAACTCGCTCTATGCGGGGCTGCCCTTGAAGCTGACCCAGAAACTCCAGCGGGTGCAGAATGCTGTGGCGAGGCTCCTTACGGGGTCCTTGCCACGGGACCACATTCACCCAGTGCTTTACCAGCTGCACTGGCTCCCGGTGGAGTACAGGATCAGGTTTAAGGTGCTGGTTGTGACCTTTAAAGCCCTATGCGGCCTAGGACCCTCGTACCTACGGGACCGCCTCTCCTGGTATGTCCCACAGAGGACCTTAAGGTCCACAAATAACAACATTTTGGAGGTCCCAAGCCACAAGGTTGTTAGACTGGTCTCAACCAGGGCCAGGGCCTTTTCAGTACTGGCCCCAACTTGGTGGAACACTCTGTCACAAGAGACCAGGGCCCTGCAGGATTTGACATCTTTCCGCAGGGCCTGCAAGACAGAGCTGTTCCGCCTGGCCTTCGGGTTGGACTCAGTCTGATGTTTTCTCCCCTTATGGTTTTGATTATGGGCGATAAATGAAGCGGCATTTTAAATTTTAAACTGTATTTTAATCTGTATTTTAATTAACATTTTTTCTTTCTTTTATACTTTATTGTAATTTTATTGATGTTAGCCGCCCTGAGCCCGGTTTCGGCTGGGAAGGGCGGAGTATAAATAAAATTTATTATGATTATTCTATGCACAATTTGAATCCTATTGTGTGCCAAGGCCCTGAGCCCCACAGTTCCCTTGATAATGAACACACAGGCATGAGTATTTAGGTTTATGGGATAAAAAAGGCTACAACTTTATTGGTTACAGATGTGAACAGTTTGGCGTTGGGTGATTTGTCAGCTAGGTGTTAAATGTAGATCTTCTATGGATTGAAGACTGCTGGACTAAACACCCACATTAGTGAATAAAACTCACTGAACGCAGGTAGGTAGTCGTGTTGGTCTGCCGTAGTTGAATCACCAGTAGCACCTTAGAGACCAACTAAGTTTGTTATTGGTATGAGCTTTCGTGTGCATGCAATTTGCGGGACTGTGCTGCACAGCCATGGGATTTCATTAAGCTTTACCTTCAGGTAAGAATCAGATCTGCCTTTTCAAAACACAGAGATATAAGACTATTCCTTCACGGGTAGACAAACTCCTGTCATTTAATGCTCACTGGTGTTAATGTTCACAAGTTTTTAGATGCCAGCCTGTGATAACTCTTGGGGTGACGTCTGTAGCCTTTTACAGGCTATCCTCTCCATATCTTAGCCACACCATCACAGATCTGAAGTGGGAAAATTAAGCTGTAAATATAGAATCCATTATGAAATGAATCTACAAGATGCATATCACTTTTGACATCACTTATGAGTTTTGCAGAGAGTTTCCCCCTCCCCGGAGTTAATTCTTCACTCAGAGTGCTTCGGGAATGCCAAGAACATGTAATTATTCCTATTGGATGAAGCGACGGTTCAATCAGGTGTTTCAATTGTTTTCCTATTGCTGAGCATGGTGTAGCTTTACTCCTACTGGGTGCAGATGTCTGGCAATATGTGGTTTGCCTTGGAGCAGAATAAGCAGGGGCTGGTGCCAGCCAAATGTCAGTGACTATGCCCAGTTCATTGGGATATTCTGCTGTTCAGATCCATGAGTGATTTCCATCTGTTCTCTTGCAGGATATTAATTTATAACCACTGCCCTACCCACCCACCCACCTGAGATTTTATTTTATTTTATTTTTAAATGCTGCTTTATTTAATTCTTTATGTGCAGGTGATGCATATCTTTGCAAGAAGCCCTCGGCGAATTGTGAAGGGATTATTCCTTGTGGGTGTTGCTTTTACTAGAGATAGCCAAGCAGCCCCATTGCAAGACAGGGTGTGATGGCATCGAGCACCGTTTGCCAGCTGGTGACCAGACAACAAAGCAGATACAGCCAATTATGGCAGCTTCCTGGAAGTTGGAGTGGCTGTGTGCACATTCTGAATACTACTGTACCTAAGACTTAGGCTGGGACTCAGGATGAATAAGCATCGTATCTGCCAAAGAAACGGAAAGGGATTGGCCTCACAGCTGTGCCAGAAAATGCTCTGCCAAACTAGCTAAAGGTGAAAGTTGGGTTCTTTTTAATCCCCTCAACTTTTGTATAACAAATACTTAGAGCACCTGTTCTTTCTGGAACACCTAGAAATTGGGGGGGGGGGGGAGAGAGAGAGAATGAATGAATTCTGTTTTCTGCAGCAGGCTGACCTAATCCAGTGGAATTTAACTTCTACTTCTCCAGATCTTGCAATGCATTTTGCAAAACAATGTGCATGGAACAGCATATATTGCATTAAAATTCATGTTTTATGTAAAAATAAAATAAAAGATGCATGGAAAAGCATTGAAACTTGTAAGTTACAGAGAAATCTTTTCTTTTCCACGCTAAGCATATCCAACTCCCTCAGCCATTTGAAAAAAAAGGCTTGGTTTCCAGATCTTTGATAAAGCGGGTTCTCCTTCACGGAGAGCAAGTGTTGTGGTGGGGGCCAGCAAGTCACCCCTCTGTTGCTGGGTGGGATCGTATAGATGGCCACTGCTGTGATTGGGTCCTGGGTGTCGTTGGGGAGATTTCTATGTTGCAATTTGTTGATGGACAGCCCAGTGACTATATACTGCTTGGGTCGCAGCGTGATATTCCTCTTTGCTGCTTCTGTGTTTGACCTTGCTATGCCTGTCATGGGGTCATCTGCTTTTGGGGCAGGGGCCTGGTAGGAATTTTTTTCCATTTGGCTGATTGGCTGGTGCCATTTGGTTTTCACCTACTGCGTAGCAATTAGTCACAACTTGTAAGGTTGGCGGTTAGGCATTGGTTATGTTATTAAATTGGTTGGTGGAGGGGTCAGGGTTGGCTGTGTCTGCCCCTCCAATGCTGCTGCTGCGCGGGGAATTCCGTTAAAGGAATCCAGGGGCTCGACATACTTTTGTCCGTATCCCCCGTTGGGGGCCAGGGCCACGCAAGAGCCCCTGGGAGCATTTGGGGAGAGGCGAGGGTCCGACCCCCGGCTCCCATTCTCTCCCCAAAGTGTTTTCCCTTTACTGACAAATGTCAGTTCTGTCCCCAGCGGGACAGATAGTCTGAACCAATGCCTAAGCAACCACTCACATATTTTGTATTTTAATAAAGTTGTGGCCAAAATCATGCCAAAAACCTTAAACTTAAATTTCTGTCTGAAGTGTGTTTCATTTGAGGGGTGGTCTGGGGACCTCGACACGCAATCTTGGTTGCCCTCCTCTGCACATGTTCCAGCATGTCAATATCCTTCTTAAATTGTGGCACCAAGAACTGGACACAGTATTCCAGGTGTGGTTTGACCAAGGCAGAACAGAGTGGGATTTTTACTTCTGGAAGGCGTGTTCTCCAGGCTAAGACCCCCAAGATCCATGCCAAGTAGTTCTGCAGTTCCATGTAACCTTTAATTAAGGTTTTTGAAGAATACATGGTATAGATTAATAAAGGACAGCCAGAGTAAGTCAGTACGAAATGTTTCCCTTCCTTTTAAAAATGCAAAAGTTTACCATGTAAAAGTTACCACGCCATGTTGTTATATCACAATATCAATAATAAATTATTAGAAAATTTCATGAAAAAAGCTGGGGGAGAATACAACAAAATAAAAGAGGAAAACACACACAAGCAAACATTACATCACACAATCACAATCACATATGACATACAATAAATGTTCATTTTTAAAACAACACATTGCTTGTATTTGCTTTCATTCACGCTATCAATAGGGGTTGTGCGTGCTTGTTGCTGGCAAGAAAAGCTCTGAGTAAATTCAAAGTTGAGATTAGACATATCGCAATTTATCCGCAACCCTCTTAACCTGTAGCTAACCTCATTTCAAAGTGAATGGCCTTCATATTGATCAGCACTGGAATGGAGAGACTTATATCATTTTCTGGGCACACAGAAAAAGGCAGCTGGCCAATGAATTCTTAGGATACACTATAAAATTATGCGGCCATCCATCTGCATAAAACAGTAAGTTTTGCTGTTGTTGCTGAAGTGATTATGGCACCTGCACCCTGATTTTTGGTGCTTGGGAATGGGGCCTGCACGTGCTGAACCCACAAAATCTTTGCCAGGTTCTGAATAGTGGTGTGCTGCTTGCACCCACACCCAGAACAAACATTTGCATTATGTTGTCTAGGGCCACAGCTTTATATAACAGAGATCTGCAATGAATACTAGTCATGCACATATGCTGTTTAGGATGGAGGATAACAAGGTGAAGTAGGGTGATTCAGGGTGTGTCAGGGACGTGCTCTCCCCTGCCAGTCAGGCACTGAGTGGGTACCGGCAGCCTCAGCCTCTGCTGTCGACGGACATGTCTCCCAGTGAGTCTGCCAGCTCCTCCCCGGGGGGGGGGGGAGTTACCAGGGAGGAGCCAGGTGGGAAGGGGTCTCCAGGATGATGCAGAGAGACCTGGCACCGCTCAGCAGACCCATTCCGAGGGGGAGACACAATTTCCGGCGCCTGCTTTACGCAAAAGGTTCGGGGGAGAAAGGAGGCGGCACTTTAGGGTGCTGAGACTCTGGTGTTGGCGCCGTAACAGGAGGGTGGCACTTCCGGATTCTGCTAGTGACTAGATGGTCATGTTTTAGGATAGCTCTGTTGTAATATTCATTCCCTGTGTGCAGTCATGGGTTTATTGTTTTTCACATGACTGGGTATATGTTTTCATTCCACAGAGTGGGAAGTGGGAAGTGACGGCAGACAGGATGTCTTGTCTTGCTATGTTCCCTAAAGTAGGACTATTGTCCTTTGTTCTTTCTCTTTGCTGCCTGATGCTAGTGAGAGAGGGAGCCATGATGTAGAGCTCCGTGTGTGTAGATATGTAATAAAGTAGACTTAGCCAAGATGCTGAGCTGCTGTGGTCTGTTACGCTACTGCGCACACTCTGCGGATCCCTAAGTGTGCTGGATGTCTTCTGACACCAGTCACTGTGATGTTCGGGCTAAAGAAGCTGAGAAGCTCCCGAACGATCGCCCAGGAAGGAGGGAACATGCCAGTCGGGCATGTGTCTCTGCTGAGCCTCTACTCGTGAGTAGAGACCGTTTCAGAACAAGCTCCGCACTGTTATTGTACTTTGCACAATAAAATAGTTGAAAGACAAGACGGACTTGGTCTTTACTCATGAACAACCGTTAGCAAACCTAACAGGGTGCTTCCCCCCCTTCAAGTTGAGGTGTGATGTCAATAGCCCCCCCACATCAGTTCAGGATCACCCAAAGTCTTACGTCACTGTGTTGTCTCTGCCCCTTATAACACTATGCTTCCCTCCGTCTCTGGTCCTCCAGCTCCATTGACTATGCAAGAAGTGAGGCTGTCCAACCTGTTGCCTGCAGAGCTTGGAAGAACTTTGGTTTGGTTGCTGTTGATAAAGCATTCCCCCCCCCCCCCAAGTTAAGACCTTCATTGAAAAGTTTTATTAAGCCTACGTTGCTTTGCAAGCAAGCAAACCAGAGCTCTTCAGACCTCTACAAGCAATCTTTTGATCAACCACACTTTATAAAGTCTACCACAGAGGAAAGAAGCATCAGAAAATCAAATGAGAAGCCCCAAAGCTTAGAAGAATGCACAAGCAAGAATACACAACCACTGAGTGAACACTAAATTACAGTGGTACCTCTGGTTACGAACTTAATTCGTTCCGGTAGTCCGTTCTTAACCAGAAACTGTTCTTAACCTGAGGTACCACTTTAGCTAATGGGGCCTCCCGCACCGCCGGCACACGATTTCTGTTCTCATCCTGAGGTAAAGTTCTTAACCCGAGGTACTACTTCTGGGTTAGCGGAGTCTGTAACCTGAAGTGTTTGTAACCCGAGAGATGGACCTCTGCTCCCACCCATATGAAACTAAAATGGATTTTGGAGTTTTCATCAGCCTAATAAAGATATTGTCCCAATATGGATTATGGAGGAAAGTGAATTTTTTGCTTCCCCTATTTGTCTTCTATTTGGTAGGCTTAATCCATTCTGGTGGGTCTTCTGTGTCTGTCAATTTCATCCACTATGGCCAAAAGTGGGGGGTGGTTTACAGTCACTTTGAGATTCCCTATTATAGTGAGCTTCATTTCAACCAGAGCAGCTCAGAATCCACAACATCTGGAGAATACCATATTGGCAATTGCTGCTGTGCATGAAATGGCTAAAGGGGGGGGGGGGGTTGCTTGTCTAATTGAGACTGAACTTGATCCTGCCCACAGCCAGAAGCCCTGTGCAGCCTGCTTCCGTCTCAACTGCCATGTCTTTGCAATGGTTGGGAGAGGCCATCCTCATTCACTACCCCACCAAACCACAAGACTCTGGATTGCAGGGATGTATTTGGGAAAATAGAGGGGGAGAAAGGGGGCACAGAGAGGGGGGAAGGTAGGTCCACACCTTGGTGCATAGCTGTCAACCCTCCCATTTTTGCGGGAAACTCCCTTATTCCAATGCCGTTTCCCGCTGCTATCCTGGATTGTTGATATTTAAAGCCCTAAATGGCTTCGGTCCAGTATACCTAAAGGAGCGTCTCCACCCCCATCGGTCAGCCCGGACATTGAGGTCCAGCGCCGAGGGCCTTCTGGCGGTTCCCTCGCTGCGTGAAGCCAAGTTACAGGGAACCAGGCAGAGGGCCTTCTCGGTAGTGGCGCCCACCCTGTGGAACGCCCTCCCTTCAGATGTCAAAGAGAACAACAACTACCAGACCTTTAGAAGACATCTGAAGGCAGCCCTGTTTAGGGAGGCTTTTAATGTTTAATAGATTACTGTATTTTAATGTTCTTTTGGAAGCCGCCCAGAGTGGCTGGGGAGACCCAGCCAGATGGGCGGGGTATAAATAATAAATTATTATTATTATTATTATTATTATATTATTATTATTATTATTATTATTATTATTATTATTATTATTATTATTATTATATTATCCCTTAAATTTCCCGGATTTCAAAGGAAGCAGCCCCTCTCCCTCCCTGCCGGCCAGGGAGGCTCCTCAGCTGCGTTGCTCGGCTGCCAATAAGGAGTCTGAGACCGACTGGGGGCGGAGCTTGCATGCCTTGTGCAGCCAGACCCTCACGCCCAACCAGACAGACAGCCTGCCTGCCGTCTTTCGCTCACCCGTTCACGCGCAGCCTCTGGAGCGCAGGGTGGCGAGGCTACTTGATGCCATTGCACCGCCCTCGTGGCATCCCTTATTTTCAAATCCGAAAGTTGACAGCTATGGCGTGCATCCCAACAGATTATCCCTAAGGGAATTCTGCCCTTGACAGAATAAAAGCTTCCCCACCTCTGGCCAAAAAGTTAGATAGATAAAGACGAGAGAGGAAGGATGAAGGTAAGCAAATGCAATCACATGAACAGAAATTTCATTTTTATAGAGGAGGAATAGAAGAACCAGTTTGTGTCTGACCAAAAGTACAGTTTGGGCTGGTTTTCATTCTTTCTCTCTCACACACGCTATATCCAAGTATAGCTTTTATGCAGTGATTCCTCCATCCCTTGCCACTTATATTTGTATTTCCATTCTGATTACACTTCCTCTAAACATGTACAATTGTTCCCAGGAATAACCATCAAAACCAAATGCTATAACACCAAATGGCTACCATTGATGCCCTTGTCTGTGTAACGCAGGCTTTATCTCAGACAAGAATATTCTGCTGCTAAGGTTTCTGAAACTCCAGATACTATCCTATTAAATTCATGCACAGAACAGGCGCATGATCTGGCAGTCAAGCAGAACAGAACAGATGTATACTGGCAGTCCCTCTGGATCTCTTTGTCTAATCTCTCTTTTTAAAATTCTGGTAGTTCCTTTCAGAATTGACATTGGCTGAAATATTGGTGTTAGTGTTCTTGTAGGAGACAAAAAAACACCCAGATAAAAGGACTCAGTGTGAGTCATTTGTATGCGGCTCTTCAATTAACGGGTGAAGGCCTCTCCCTCCTCACTGTTGGCAACCGCCTGCCTTGAGCGACAATGGAAGAGTGTGCCGTTGGGGAAAAAACTCCAGGGCACATTTGGAAGTCCTGGACTGCCACCCCCCTCTCAGCCTCACTGACGTGGTCCAAAGGAAAGCAGAGCAATATGTTTGGCACCAGCTTGGCTGCAGGAGTTGCTGGAAGGCGCTATCCAACCACCTTAGGAACTCCACTCCAGATTTGTGTAGGGCTTACTCCTTAGCCTTTTCTTCTCCTGAAGATCTCCTGCAAGGCAGCGGGTATGGATATTTCTGTTGGGAGATTCGTTCCCCATGTGCAGTCATGGGTTTATTGTTTATCACATGACTGGGGATGTGTTTTCATTCCACAGAGTGGGAAGTGACGGAAGACAGAATGTTTTGTCTTACTGTGTTCCCTAAAGTGGGACTGTTGTCCCTTGTTCTTTCTCTTTGCTGCTTGATGCTAGAGAGAGAGAGGGAGCCATGATGAAGTGCCCTGTGTGTAAATTTGTAATAAAGTAGATTTAGCCTACATGCCGAGTGTGCTGGTCCCGTGGGTTACCCGAAAGGCGAGGTCCAAGTCCGGTCTGTGGTCAGAGGTGCAACGTAAAGGCAGTCCGTAGTCACTGAAGCTGGGTGCAGGGCAGGGAGTCCATCAAAGTTGGGAACAGGTAGGCAAGCAGGGAACCAGGGTGGGTCAGGAGCTCAGGCAGGAAAGCAGAACAGGTTACTGGCAGGAACTGGTAACCAATGATGTTGCTCCTGCAACTTGGGGCTGGGGCTGGCCGGGTTTTATCTGCCCCGAGGCAGAGGGCGGCCCTGATCCTCAGGTGACTTGCCTCTCCTGGCCTGGAGGCGAGCACTCCTCCTGTGGGAACTCAGTTCCCTTCGCCTCTCTGCCCTGAGCCTCTGCAGCTCAGGAGAGGCTGGAGGGTTACCGGACCCAGAGGCAACCTCAGCTTCCCCTGACAGGACTGGGAGTGGAGCACCTGTAGGCAATGGGTCCTCCATCCCAGCAGGAGCCAGGGCAGACTCAGCAGATGCCTGCACCTGAGGATCTAGCACAGGTGAGGGCCCTTCAGACTCAGGCCCTAGCCCCGGCTCTGCTGGTTCTGGAGGCGGGGAATCCTGTGCAGGCTGGGATCCCTCAGGTTCAGCATCTGAATCCCAGCCCATCACACTGAGTTGCTGTGGTCTGTTACGCAACTGCACACACTCTGCGGATCCCTAAGTGTGCTGGATGTCTTCTGATACCAGCAGAGGCGTAGCGTGCCGCTCAGCTACCGGGGGCGGCAAGCCAAGCGGCACCCCTGGGGGCGGGGCGTCGCTCTGGGCGCATGAAGTCATGCTGGCCCGTCCCTCCCCTCCATGCCCAGCGGCTTTTTCGGCGCTGAAAGGGGGGGAAAGGAAGATATTTTATTTTATCTTCCTTCCCCCCCTTTCAGCGCCGAAATAGCCACTGGGCTCCCTGGGTGGAGCCGCGGCATGGGGGGGAGGGACGGGCTAGCCTGTACTTTCTGTACAGCCTGTACAACTGTACTTTCGGTCAGACACAATTAGCCATTTTAAAAGTAAAATGGCTAATTTTCAGACTCTTAACAAAAGGATATCTGAAGGACATGGGTGGATTATATAGCGGGATATATTACAATTT
Organism: Darevskia mixta; assembly: GCA_034641385.1. Lineage (NCBI taxonomy): Eukaryota > Metazoa > Chordata > Lepidosauria > Squamata > Lacertidae > Darevskia > Darevskia mixta. Next base: position 581,741 of record JAWWNH010000242.1, read on the forward strand.
GCTTGAAAGCGGTGTCATTTTCCTTTGGCTTGTTGGTTTGTTTGAAAGGTTTCCAGCCCCTATTTCCAAAGCCCTAAAAACAGCTGAAAGAAAGATAGCTAGATTCTATCCTGTTATTTCATGACAGCTCTGAGTGGATTATGTTATGCCACAAGTGAAAAGATCATTAAAAGCACAGGAAGTAATATTAAAGCTAAACAATTTAAAAGGGAAAGTCTGTGGAGGAGCAAGGCAGCGCGAAGGAATCTGGCAAAAAGCGCAGGTCATATCAACTCAGATTCTATCTGAAAACCTTTGATGCCGCAAGAGACTGCATTTGACCTATTTAGATCAGTAGCATGACTCAGAACATTTCCAGAAGTCTTATATCCCCCGAGGAATACAGCAGATTCGGCAAATCCACAGAACAGCAAAACATCAGATGGAATGTAATCTTAGCTAACAGTGCCATCTAACTCCCAGCCATTTGGCATTTGCTTTCGTCACAGTGAATGCTGGCACTAAGCTACTTGGGAAGGCAAATTACATGCAGTGTAATAGCACTTGTCTGCCCGCAATCTGACTTTTATGTCTTGTGTCTGCTTCAGCTGCAAAGTGGCACTCGCACATGTGAGCACTCCAGAATAAATGCCGAGTAAGGACTGGAGGGATGCGGGTGGCGCTGTGGTCTAAACCACTGAGCCTAGGGCTTGTCGATCGGAAGGTCGGCAGTTCGAATCCCTGCAACGGGGGGAGCTCCCGTTGCTCGGTCCCAGCTCCTGCCCACCTAGCAGTTCGAAAGAAGAAGAAGAGTTTGGATTTGATATCCCGCTTTATCACTACCCGAAGGAGTCTCAAAGCGGCTTACATTCTCCTTTCCCTTCCTCCCCCACAACAAACACTCTGTGAGGTGAGTGGGGCTGAGAGACTTCAGAGAAGTGTGACTAGCCCAAGGTCACCCAGCAGCTGCATGTGGAGGAGCGGAGACGCGAACCCGGTTCCCCAGATTACGAGTCTACCGCTCTTAACCACTACACCACACTGGCTCGTCAAAGTGCAAGTAGATAAATAGGTACCGCTCCGGCGGGAAGGTAAACGGTGTTTCCGTGTGCTGCTCTGGTTCGCCATGAAGCAGCTTAGTCATGCTGGCCACGTGACCTGGAAGCTGTCTGCTGACAAATGCCAGCAAAATTATTTCTACTCTAGAGAAAAACCCGTTGAGTTCAATAGAGCTTACTCCTAGGCAACTGTCTGTAGAATTGCAGCCTTACTGCAGAACCAGCCCTGAATGTTTGCCTCCTTGAGTGTAGAATAGATTATTTTGCTCTGTGGGGTAAAGCCGAATGCTTGAATATAGTCATCTTTGAATTATTACAGTGTTAAAGAATGACGAAAAAATCAATCTCTAATATATCTCATCCCAAAAGTAGGATACCTTATTACTCTGGATACTACATTGCACAAGCATTTCGGGATTTCTTTGCTGCTGCCTAAATGAGTTACTAAAGCCTCATTTGTTACTCAGAGGTTTTTATTTTTATCCTGGTACTCTGCAGCTGCAGGCATGACAGAATAAAACCTTATTCATCCAGCTGTTTGTTCCAGAAGAATCCACAACAGCTATAATAGGTATATAAAACAGCGAACACGTTGCCACTTTGGATTACAGCAACTGAGCAAAACAGGAACAGCTGGCATATTCTCAAAAGCTCCGTGTCACCACAGTAGATTGAAATATATGAATGAGCGGAGATGCCGGGAAATTAATCGGAAACTCTAAAGGCAGCAGGTGCAGGCCTGTAAGAATCACCACAATCAATGGAAAAGTTGCCAGGCTTCATAAAAAAAGAAGATGCTATTGAACCCTCAAATGATTGCCCTGCAAAACTTATTGTGGCAGCAGCTCTTGGGTGAGGGGAGGGGGACACCTCAGACTTTGCAGAAGTCCAAGATTAGAAATTATTACCCCTCACTGGTTTGGGATGGAAAGCAATGCTGTTTATTTTACCAGGGTAGTTCGCACCGAAATCTATCATTAGAAAATTACTGCTTTGGAGCTCCAGCGTTCCTTTGCTTTGGGACTATTAAGTCAACTGCAAGTTTTTATTTCCTGTTTTGAAACTTATCTGTTTATTACTTGTAAATAGAAGAGAAAATACACTCCAGCCTTCCTCAAACTCGACCCTCCAGATGTTTTGAGACTACAATTCCCATCATCCCTGACCACTGGTTCTGCTAGCTAGGGATCATGGGAGTTGTAGGCCAAAAACTTCTAGAGGGCCGAGTTTGAGGAAGCCTGCTCTACTTAGTTAGTTAGGTAGGTAGGTAAAGGTAAAAGGTAAAGGACCCCTGGACAGTTAAGTCCAGTCAAAGGCAACTATGGGGTTGCGGCACTCTTCTTGTTTTTTCCCTTTGACATCTGGTGGGAGGGTGTTCCACAGGGTGGGTGCCACCACCGAGAAGGCCCTCTGCCTGGTTCCCTGTGTCAGGGGCTGGCCGGGTTCCGAAGCGGTGCCAGAGGAGACAGCTGACCTAGACAGGGCTCCGCTGACGCCCGAAGAGTTATTGAGGGTCTGGGATCAGGAACAGGCACAGCCCCTGCTGACGCCAGAGCAGATAGTGCAGCAATGGGAGGAAGCCTCCACCAGAGCGCTAGCACAGCCAATGGGAAGGGATCAGAATATGGAGACCGAGGAGGAGTTGAGGCTTAGAGAGCCTGCCGGGGCATCAGACACCACCAGCGTGGATGGTGAAAGCGAAAGGGAAGGGGGAGCCGTAGGGCTGCCCAGGTCAAGGGCACGGAAGCGGAAAAAGGAGAGGCGGAGATTAGGCTTCCCGAAGCTCCTATGCTGGGGGCGGAGCCGCAAATCCGTACTAGAAGGATCTGACTCCGAGGGGTCGGATGCATAGTCGTAAAGTCTGGACTGTTCAATGTTATAAAATAAAGTGATTAGTTTAGCAGACGGCGTTTGTGGATGCTTACTTCCAAGGAGACACACATCCGTCTCACAGCATCCTTCTAGTCTTTGTCACCTCCTCAGAAGTAAAGCACAACCAGCATGAGCAGCGCGGAAGAAGCCGCAGCGTTAGCTGCCCAAGGAGCCGGCGGTGGAGGTGCCCCTACCTGGGAAGATAGAGCTCGTGAGCTAGAGGTACTGTACCGAATTAGTCAAGCCAGGTTGGAGGAGGCAAGAATTCACGCTGAGCAGGGCAGGAGTGCGCAGGCGGGAAGGCAAATCACCATGCTAGCAAGCAGGTTTCAGGGCAAACCAGAACAGTACATAGGTTTTAGAACGGACATGTTATATGCCCTGGAACTGCAAAAAGACTCATTTAAAAATGAAGAGGAGCAGGTCGGATTTGTAATTTCGCATTTTGAATCAAATGCTCGTGATTGGGTGAGGCCACTGATTATGGCCAAGGACCCAGCGCTTCAGAGAGTAAAAGAGTTCTTTAAAGCGATGGACGGGGTTTATACGAGCCGCTCTGAACAGGAGTTGGAATCGCAGGAACTCCTGCTTTTGAGGCAAGGGAGTATGACGGTGCGAGAGTACCAGGCAAGGTTTTCGTTGTTATGTCATCGTCTGGGATGGGACACTAATACGCCTCAAATGATAGCGCTCTTTAAGTTAGGTCTGGCCGATGACGTAAAAGACTCTTTGGCGAGAGGGGGTCCCTACAATGACATGAAAAGCCTCACAGAAGCAGCGATGGCAATCGGCATTAGACTGGAGCTCAGAGACAAAAGCAGGAAGGAGGGGAAGGCGGGAAGGTGGTTCAACTTCCGCATTCCCACACAAACAGAGAGACCGGCTGGCGCGCAGACGCACCTCTCGGAAGAAGCGCCCATGGAATTGGGAGGAGCGCGCGCGCGCCCTATTTCAAACGCAACGGTTGCCAAGGGGAGTGACACGCAAGGCGGGAAGGCGCCCAGGAAATGCTTTGTGTGTCACCAAATCGGACACCTAGCCAAGGCGTGTAACAAGAAAAAGGTGTGGCAAGGCATGACGGGGGCTGTAACAGGAGAAGGGGAGGAGCAGACGGCGAGGCAGGGAAACGGGAATGCCGGCTGGCAAGTCGCGGGGACGGCCAGCCCGGCTCAGGAGCAGTAAAATGTCCCCCCAGCAACGCACCCGAGACGCCCCCCCCAGCCCGCCCGAGCACACCCTCCCCAACCCTCCCAAGCCAGGCATCATGATGGAAGTCACACTGGAGCTACCCAATGGCTTCACCATGCAAGTCCCCGCCCTCGTCGATTCGGGAGCTTCGGCAGACTTTATGGATATAGACTTTGCACGGCAGCACCAGCTTCACCTCCTGCCTTTGCATTTCCCCTTGCAAGTCACCACCATTGATGGGAGGGAATTAAAAGGAGGGGCGGTCACGCAAAGCACTCCACCTATGCGGATGGGGATTGGAAGGCACTCTGAAGTTATTGCCTTCCACGTCACCACGTTAGCAGGTCCCCCCATCATACTGGGGATGGGGTGGCTGGACAGACATGACCCAGTAGTGAGCTGGCATCAGCGCTCTCTAACGTTTGGTTCTGCGTATTGCATGGAGAATTGCTTGCAGCAGCTGCATCCCAAGGAGCAGGCAGAGGCTGCCATGATGCAAGCAGGGGAAGTCACGCTCCCTGCGCAATATGCGGAGTTTCAACAGGTGTTTAATGAAAGGGAAGCGGACAAGCTACCACCCCACCGCCCCTACGACTGCCGAATCGACCTGGTGCCAGGAGCTCAGCTGCCACCAGGCAAGATTTATTCAATGTCGGAGCAGGAGATGGCAGATCTGAAGGACTTCATTGACAAGAACCTGGCCAGAGGGTTCATCAGGGAAAGCAAGGCTGTAGGGGGCAGCCCAGTGTTCTGGGTGGACAAAAAAGACACCCCCCAACGTCGCTTGGTTTGTGATTACAGAATCCTCAACTCCCTAACCCTCCCTGTCTCCTACCCCATGCCGAGAATCGACGACCTGCTGGCGGTGGTACGCAAGGGCAGGATCTTCACCAAGCTGGACCTGAGAGGTGCGTACAACCTAATCAGGATCAGAGAAGGGGATGAGTGGAAAACAACCATGTTCACACCCCTGGGACCTTATGAGTTCCTAGTCATGCCCTTCAGCCTCCAGGCAGGCAGCCAATGCTTCCAGGCGTTCATGCATCACGTGTTGGGACCCCTGCTGTACAAACAGGCAGTGGTCTATCTAGATGACATTCTGGTGTACTCTCAGAACCCGGAGGAGCACGTGCAACACGTCAAGGAAGTACTGCAGAGGCTCCAGGAGCACCAATTATGTGTCAAGCTGGAGAAGTGCCAGTTCCACACCACAAAGGTGGACTTCCTGGGCTACCGCCTCTCAGATGAGGGAATAGCCATGGACACCAACAAGGTAGAGGCGATCTTACAATGGAAAAGCCCCAAAACCAAGAAGGACGTGCAGCGCTTCGTCGGTTTCGCAAATTTCTATAGAAAGTTCGTACCGGCGTTCGCAAACATGACGGCACCAATTACGGACTGCTTGAGAGGCAAGAAGAAGTTCCAGTGGACGGAGAAGGCGCAGCAAGCCTTTGAAACACTCAAGAAGGTCTTCGCCTCAGAGGAGCAGTTGCTACACGTGAACCCCAGCAAGCCCATCAGGATAGAGACAGACGCATCAGACCGCGCCATTGGAGCTATACTACTGCAGCAGGATCCAGCAAGGGAATGGCGGCCCTGTGCGTTCTATTCCAGGAAGTTGAGCCGGTTGGAGGCGAACTACGCTATCTGGGACAAGGAGCTATTGGCAGTGGTCGCAGCATTCAAACACTGGCGTCACTTCTTGGTGGGGGCGCAGCACCAAATCCAGGTTCACACGGATCACAAGAACCTGGAGTACTGGCGCACGACGAGGGTGCTCAACCAGCGCCAAATGCGATGGGCAGAGTTTTTTGCGGACTTCAACTTCCACATCCAGTATGTTCCGGGCGAGCAGAACAGCAGGGCGGACGCCCTATCCAGGAAGCCAGAATACATGGAAGACGAAGGACCTCCAGTGGCCAGGGCCATCTTCAAACCTGAACAGTGGCGGTGTGGGGCGGCATTGGGTGGTAGGGAAGAACTGGTGCGCCTCACACAGGCTGATGCCTTTGCCCAGAACAAACTGAGGGAACTCAAGGAGGGGGATCCCAAGGCAGAAGGGTTTGAGGAAAAGGAGGGGCTACTGGTGTACAAAGGGGCACTGTATGTGCCAGGGGAGGACATGAGGGCCAAAATTCTCAGACAGCTTCATGACAACCCCACAGCAGGGCACTTTGGGCAATTCAAAACCATGATACTGGTCACTAGAGAATTCTGGTGGCCAAAGGTCAGGCAGGACGTTAAGGACTACGTCAGGGGGTGCGAGGTCTGCCAAAGGGCCAAGGGGGAGAGAAGGGTACCAGCAGGACTACTGGAACCGCTTCCCACCCCAAGCAAGCCCTGGGAAGCGGTTTCGCTGGACTTTGTCACGGATCTCCCCAAGTCCAAAGGCAACACGGCTGTACTAGTCGTAGTGGATCTCCTGACCAAGATGGCTCACTTCATTGCCTGCCCCAAAGTGGTGTCGGCGGAGGAGACGGCCCGGTTGTTTGTGCAGCACGTGTTCAAGCTGCATGGTATGCCCGCGAGAGTAATTTCGGATCGCGGGGCCCAATTTACCTCCCGTTTCTGGCGCAAGCTCATGCAGATCTTGCAGGTGCAGGTGTGTCTGTCCTCAGCACGCCATCCACAAACCAACGGTCAATCAGAAAGGGTTAATTCCATACTGCAGCAGTATCTGCGCTGTTACGCTTCCCAGCAACACAACGACTGGAGTGACAAACTCTCCCTTGCAGAGTTTTCGTACAACAATGCTCAACACTCCTCGGCAGGCATGTCCCCGTTCCAGGCGAACTACGGCAGCCACCCCAGGGCCTTTCCGGGAAGGGAGGGGGAACAGGGGGATGGAGACGTGCCCGCTGCACAGAGTTTCGCTGAGGAGTTGGAAGCATTGCACCAATTGCTCAGTGACAATTTGGAGCGGGCTAAAGCAGCCTACAAGACGGCAGCGGACCGGCACCGCAGGGAGGGGGAGGACATCCAGGTGGGAGATATGGTATGGTTGTCCACACAAGGGCTGCCTATCCGCGGCAGGTGCAAGAAGCTGCAGCAACGTAGACTGGGGCCTTTTGAGGTAGTGGAGCAGATTAACCCCGTGGCTTTCAAACTGCGACTGACGGACGACACGAGGATTCACCCGGTGTTCCACAGGTCTCTCCTGTCCAAGTACAGGGAACCTCACAGGTACCAACAGGGTTACCAGCAGGGGTCGCAGGGGTTACCGCTGGTGGAACCGGAACTGTTCAACGAGGCCACCGAGATTTTGGACTCCAGGTGGCAAGGGGATGAACTGCAGTATTTGGTAGCGTGGGAGGGGGAGCCAGCGTCGGAGAATGCATGGATCCCGGCAGAGGAAGTCACCAAGGAGCATCTGGTGTGGGAATTTCACGAACTATTCCCGCACAAGCCCAAACCATACCGTTGGCAACTAAGAGACGTGTTTCAGCCCACAGACTCGGAGGAAGGGGACTTCTGGGGTTTCCCGCCATCAGGGGGGAGTGAAGGGTACCCAATGGTAGGAGAAGGGACCGAGAGTGCAGAACCCCTTTCTCCACCCATGGCCAGGGAGGATTGGGAAGACGTGTTTGCCTCATTGTCCAGTGGCGACACCACAATATTCTTGGGTTTCCCTTCCTCCCCTGACACAGCAGACGAGTCTTGGGGGGAGCTGGGAGATCTAGCAAGGGAATCCGAAACCGATCTACCCCAACCCTGTGCGCCTTCTCAGGAGGGGAAGGGGGGCTTGGAAGGGGGGGTGGATGTCAGGGGCTGGCCGGGTTCCGAAGCGGTGCCAGAGGAGACAGCTGACCTAGACAGGGCTCCGCTGACGCCCGAAGAGTTATTGAGGGTCTGGGATCAGGAACAGGCACAGCCCCTGCTGACGCCAGAGCAGATAGTGCAGCAATGGGAAGAAGCCTCCACCAGAGCGCTAGCACAGCCAATGGGAAGGGATCAGAATATGGAGACCGAGGAGGAGTTGAGGCTTAGAGAGCCTGCCGGAGCATCAGACACCACCAGCGTGGATGGTGAAAGCGAAAGGGAAGGGGGAGCCGTAGGGCTGCCCAGGTCAAGGGCACGGAAGCGGAAAAAGGAGAGGCGGAGATTAGGCTTCCCGAAGCTCCTATGCTGGGGGCGGAGCCGCAAATCCGTACTAGAAGGATCTGACTCCGAGGGGTCGGATGCATAGTCGTAAAGTCTGGACTGTTCAATGTTATAAAATAAAGTGATTAGTTTAGCAGACGGCGTTTGTGGATGCTTACTTCCGAGGAGACACACATCCGTCTCACACCCTGTAACTTAGCTTCTTGCAGTGAGGGAACCATCAGAAGGCCCTTGGCGCTGGACCTCAGTGTCTGGGCTGAACAATGGGGATAGAGACACTCCTTCAGGTATACAGGGCCGAGGTATTATACTAGTGAGACATTATCACCATACAGCACCTGGGCTCAGAAGTCTGCACTGGTTGCCGTTCTGCAGCCGAGCCAAGTTCAGTGTGTTACTATTCGTTCATAAAGTCCTTAACAACTTGGCACCACTTTACCTATGAGATCAACTTACCTTGCATGTTCCCACTTGACTGCTTTGATGGACGTAATTGGCATTTTCACATAATACCTGCACTGCATCTATATGTACTCCATAGTTTAGTGTGAGAGCACTTTGGAACTCCCTGCCTAGTGATATCTGGAAGGAGCCTTCATTGTGTATGTGTTTTTAATATTCTGTTGGGAGCCACCCAGAGTGGCTGGAGAAACCCAGCCAGGTGGGTGGGGTATTATTATTATTATTATTATTATTAATCATAGAATCATAGAATCATAGAGTTGGAAGAGACCATAAGGGCCATCCAGTCCAACCCCCTGCCAAGCAGGAAACACCATCAAAGCATTCCTGGCAGGTGGCTGTCAAGCCTCTGCTTAAAGACCTCCAAAGAAGGAGACTCCACCACACTCCTTGGCAGCAAATTCCACTGTCGAACAGCTCTTACTGTCAGGAAGTTCTTCCTAATGTTTAGGTGGAATCTTCTTTCTTGTAGTTTGAATCCATTGCTCCGTGTCCGCTTCTCTGGAGCAGCAGAAAACAACCTTTCTCCCTCCTCTATATGACATCCTTTTATATATTTGAACATGGCTATCATGTCACCCCTTAACCTTCTCTTCTCCAGGCTAAACATACCCAGCTCCCTAAGCCGTTCCTCATAAGGCATCGTTTCCAGGCCTTTGACCATTTTGGTTGCCCTCCTCTGGACACGTTCCAGCTTGTCAGTATCCTTCTTGAACTGTGGTGCCCAGAACTGGACACAGTATTCCAGGTGAGGTCTGACCAGAGCGGAATACAGTGGTACTATTACTTCCCTTGATCTAGATCAGTGGTGGCGAATCTTGACACTCCAAATGTTTTGGAACTACAACTCCCATCATCCCTGACCACTGGTCCTGTTAGCTAGGGATGATGGGAGTTGTAGTTCCAAAACATCTGGAGTGTCAAGGTTAGCCACCACTGATCTAGATGCTATACTCCTATTGATGCAATAATAAACTCCTATTATTATTATTATTATTATTATTATTATTATTAGTGACTGCTGAAGACATTCTTATTTAGACAAGCCTACCCAGGTGTTTAGAAAGTCAGTATGAGTTTTAATTTGTTTCCATCTATTCTGTTGTTATTTTTACCTTCTGAATATTTCAAATGATGTCTGCATTTCCCCCCTGATAATTTAATTATTATTTTTAATCTTCCTCGTAAACCACATTGAGGTTTTCCCCTACAATCAAGCAGTATATACATTTTATGAAATGAAGAAAGAAAGAAACATCTGGCTGGGGGAAATCTGGTTAAGTAGCTCCATGCTCTCCAGTATCTTTGAACATAATTTCCTACAACAAGGCCAAGAACCTTCCACTACAGAGAGTCAAGTAGCCAACATCCTCAGTGCAATTTCCCTGTGAATAAATGTTCCTCTATGGTGCATTGAGTCATAAGGCATTATCTCTGGCAAGCGTGAGGGCGCAGCCCATTCATTACTAGCCCGTTCTGCATCCAAACAAAATGATCAGCATTAGATTTAATGAGACCCATAATTCCACACATAACTACGTTACTGCAGATATCAAATTTAATTATTACAAACAATATATGTTAAAAACAATCCTGAGCACACCTTGGGGACCCTTAAAAATAATTCCCGATTCTTCTTTGCCGTTCTAAACGTAGCAAGGGCAATGAAGAGCCTTCAAAAACCTGCCTAGGAATAAAAATCTGTCCACTTGGGCACTAGCCAACGATAGCATCATATTTACAATGGCCATGTAGCCCATTGCTGCAAAGATCTTTTCATTGGCAATTTCAGCCTTCCTTAATAATAATAATAATAATAATAATAATTTAGTATTTATACCCCGCCCATCTGGCTGGGTTTCCCCAGCCACTCTGGGCGGCTTCCAACAAAATATTAAAATGCGATAGTCCTTCAGATATTAAAAGCTTCCCTAAACAGGGCTGCCTTCAGATGTCTTCTAAAAGTCTGGTAGTTGTTGTTCTCTTTCACATCTGGTGGGAGGGTGTTCCACAGGGCGGGTGCCACTACCATTGGAGCACTAAGCATCTCCACTTCACTCAGTCCCCTGTGTTGGGTACTCTGTTCTACCATCCCACTTTGGGGTGGGGAGCAGTTGGCTTTATCTGTATGTGAGGATGAATGTCCCTGCTATTTGCAGTGGCGGAGAAAGCCGGTCAAGGCACCGGGGCAGAAGTCCCAGTAAAGGAAGAATGGGTGCAAATACTTACGGAATGTGCAGAAATAGCTAAACTCACTGGAAGAATAAGAAATCAACATAACAAACTTTTTATAAAAGAATGGAAATGTTTTATTGAATATTTACAGATAAATTGTAAACAGATAAAAACATTAGCAAGATTATTGTAATAACCTGCAGTTTTATAAGAGTATGCTGCTCCCTCGGTTTAATAATAATAATAATAATAATAATAATAATAATAATAATAATAATTTATTATTTGTACCCAGCCAGATGGGCGGGTACATTATTATTATTATTATTATTAATAATAATAATTATTATTATTATTAAACTGAGGGAGCAGCATACTCTTATAAAACTGCAGGTTATTACATCTGACTGGGTCTCCCCAGCCACTCTGGGCGGCTTCCAACAAATATCAAAATACATTAGAAGTTTAAGAACAGCCCATGTGTTCACCTTTGTCATGTCATGTTTAACTGTGTGAGGTGGCATTTCCTGGCACTCCTGTTTTTTAAACTTCATGTAGGTATTTTTGTCTGAGGTCCTGAGAAGGAGGAGTGTTGGCAACAAGTGTGCTCAGGAGGCTGTTATTATTATTATTATTATTATTATTATTATTATTATTATTATTATTATCAAAGTTCAACCCTGGAACTGCTTGCCAGCAGCAGATGTGACCTAAAGTGTGCACGACTTCATTTCACACATGCACACACACACACACACACACACACACACACAGAAACAGACGTCCTCCTGAGCTAATCCATGCAGATCAGCTAAGGAGTGGTTATGATCTGTTCTCTGGTCATAAAATGATCAATCTGATTACTGGGGAGGAAGCCTTTATTTATGGTTGTTTTTTCCTGCATTGTGAGACATTTAAACAATAAATTATATATGGTATTGAAGTGTAGTTGTCTTTGCACAGTATTGACCCCGATTCTCACATGCATTGCAATGTCCTGTTTTGTAAAGGTACTGTATATTGCGTGTTGAGGTCCCCAAACCACCCCTCAAATAATTCACACATCAGTCAGAATTTTAGTTTTGGTTTTGGGCATGATTTTGGCCACAACTTTATTAAAATACAATGTGAGTGGTTGCTTAGGCATTGGTTAAGACTATCTGTCCCACAGGGGACAGAACTGAAGACAGTCAGTAAGGGGAAGACCCTCTGGAGAGATAAAGGGAGCCGGGTGGTCTGACCCTCCCCTCTCCCCTCAGGCTCCCAGGGCTCTTGCACGGCCCTAGCCCCCGACCGGGGGTTCGGACAAAAAGCAGCGAACCCCTGGATTCCTTTAACGGAATTCCCCTAACACCAGCAACAATTGGAGGGGCAGACGCAATCAATCATAACCCCTCCTCCAACCAACATAATAACCAATACTTAACCGCCAACCTTACAAGTTGTGACTATTTGCTACGCAGTAGGCGAAAACCAGATGGCACCAGCCAATCAGCCAAATGGAAAAATTCCTACCAGGCCCCTGCCCCAACAGCAGACGGCCCCATGACAGGCATAGCAATGTCAACGCAGAGGCCTAAAATATAGGGAGGGAGGGCGGGTGATCAGAAGCACGCAGCCAAGAGGGGGATCACGTTGCATACCCACCAATATATATATGTTGGGCTGTCCATCAATAAATTGCAACATACAATTCTCCCCAACAACACCCAGGGTCCAATCACAACAGTGGCCATCCATACGATCCCGCCCAGCACCAGAGGGGTGACTTGCTGGCCCCCACCGCAACACGTGCTCTCCATGAAGGAGAACACGCTTTCTCCTTTTGCTGCGTGAAACATGCTGCAGCAGGAGGGTGTCTTGAGTGCAACACACCTTGTTTGGAAAAAAAAGAGAAAGAAGCACCAGTGGTTGTCATGCTAATGTTCCTTTTAGCAAAGTTATCAGGGCTGTAATTATGCCATTAAAGAAGGTATTGAACTCCTACAAGAATGTCAAACTCATAGATCAGTGTCTCATTTAATAATGTATCTAATCCTTTGTAGTTAGCAGTGCCTACAAATCAATCAACAACAATTAGGAATGTTTCATTTCACAACAGTTAAAAAGAATATAGATTCCTTCTGGTGGTGGAGATCTGCCCTGTCTCCTTTAAAAATAGTAGGACAGTGCAAGCAATCCTCCTTGTAGACTGGTAGAGATAAAAGACCGGCCCTCGAGAGTCCTGTTGGATGCAATCGTCACATACATCATATTTCGTTATATGTAGCTTTTGCAGGTGAATTCAGCAACCCTCTTCCAAGTGAAAATGCTCAGGAAAATGCTCTCTTGCATGCTCACAACTTCCAAAGGAAAAGAAGCCCTCTGTCCAAAAAAGCCTTGGTTTTATTTACAAATTCTGCTCACTATGATTCAGAGGACACTAGACCCTGAGACAACCCCAGGATGTTACCGTTAGACGTACCTCTGTCTGCAACAATGGCAGAGAGAGTTAGACTTCATGTCCTCAATTTATATATTTATTCCTCACATTTCTATATAGCCCAATAAGTGTGTCCCCCCCCCCCGGTGACTTAATCATCAATATTGAAATATGATAATGACCCACGCAACAACAAAAGCAGCAGATTTAAACAGAATTTAAGAGATCTTGAAAGGGTTTGCTTTCCTACTCCAAGTAGGAACCAGGTGAGTCTCTGTGAGGGCAGCATTCCACAGCTGGGATGATATCACTGGAAAGGCTGTCTCCCTAATAGCTACCACTGTTGCATCTCATCTGGTGGGAGAAGTTCTGAAGAAGTTCCCAAGGTGCATATGTCAGGAGGCAATCCTTCAGGGAACTTAAAGCTGGCCTTGAAAGCACACTGGAAGCCATTTCAGAAGACAAGCCACAGGCATCATATATTCAGAGCCTCCCATCCCAGTTAAGAATCTTGCATCCCTGGACTAACTGCACTTCCCAAACCAAAGTAGAAGCAGCTCAGTGCACGACACACAGCAATAATCCAGATAGGAGATTTACAGAGCACGGATTACTGAAACTCTCTCTCAGTGTGGTGTAGTGGTTAAGAGCGGTGGACTCATAATCTGGTGAACCAGGTTCGCTTCCCCGCTCCTCTACATGCAGCTGCTGGGTGACCTTGGGCTAGTCACACTTCTCTGAAGTCTCTCAGCCCCACTCACCTCACAGAGTGTTTGTTGTTGGGGAGGAAGGGAAAGGAGATTGTTAGCTGCTTTGAGACTCCTTCGGGTAGTGATAAAGCAGGATATCAAACCCAAACTTCTTCTTTTCAATCACATGCACTCCTGAAGGGCTCAAGGTCCATGGTAGCATGGAAGCTATCTCACAGAAGTGAGGAGCATCCAAGTTGTTTCAGCATTCCCGTTATGCACAGGTACACTAGGTGTTGATATGAAGCAGATGATGCCAACATCCAGGGCCGTATTTAGGTTTGATGAGGCCCTAAGCTACTGAAGGTAATGGGGCCCTTTATATGTCCAGCTGTCCTTTGTCAACAACAAATTGTCACTGTTTTTTGTGTTGAATGTATACTATATGATAATTTATGGACCTAATAGGTCCATACACAACACAAAACACTGTTGTTGTATGTAGGTTTTATTTTATTTGTTTTTATCTTATATTTTGGAAATATACATCCAGTTTTTTCTTCTTTATTTTTTTGGGGGGCCCCCAAGAGAGTGGGGCCCTTAGCTATAGCTTGTTCAGCTTATACATAAATCCAGCACTGCCAACATCATAGTCTCAGGGGACCTGAGGAAATAACTTATCTTCTTTAAAAAAAAAATAACATGTTTTCCTTGGCATTCCTTAGATGCTTTGCTTAAGTGGGAATCTCCAAAAAATTCCTCTAATGTCACTTTAATTTAAATTTCAGTGACAACTTGACATTTCTCAGATATTTCATTTTGCATAAAAATTCAGTGCCCATCTGAACAGCTTTTCAATGTCACAGTTCCTGCCGGCTCCTGGAGAAAATAAAATGAGTTCCTGATAGTTGAAGGGCTGTTTTATATTCTTCCTAAGGAGAGTGTATGAAATACATTTTTGCCTTCCTTTGGTTACTTGATTGGTTAGGCTCAATATAGGTTCATTTATTAATATAATAAATTAATAATTTATTAATAGTAATGTACGGAAGTGAGAGCTGGACCATAAAGAAGGCTGATCGCCGAAGAATTGATGCTTTTGAATTATGGTGCTGGAGGAGACTCTTGAGAGTCCCATGGACTGCAAGAAGATCAAACCTATCAATTCTTAAAGAAATCAGCCCTGAATCTCACTAGAAGGACAGATCCTGAAGCTGAGGCTCCAGTACTTTGGCCACATGAGAAGAGAAGACTCCCTAGAAAAGACCCTGATGCTGGGAAAGATGGAGGGCACAAGGAGAAGGGGACGACAGAGGATGAGATGGTTGGACAGTGTTCTCGAAGCTACTAACATGAGTTTAGCCAAACTGCGAGAGGCAGTGAAGGATAGGCGTGCCTGGCGTGCTCTGGTCCATGGGGTCACGAAGAGTCGGACACGACTGAACGACTGAACAACAACAAAATTAATATCCCATCTGCATTCATATGCAGCTATACCTAGATTAGTAACGAAACATGCTATAATTTAAAATAATTATTTAAGATAAAGGCAACAATTATATACTATATATAGTGCTATAGCACAGTGGAAGTGTGGTTTTGAATCCAGGTATCTCAGGCCCTAGCTCAGCAGTCTTATTGCTGAACCTGTACACTGCAGTAGCTCTATAAATCACAACAGGATTGCATGCATGGCCCTGGCACTGAAATTTGTAGGTGCCCAGCCCATTCAAGGGGAATTTTGTGGGTGCTCGGGCAACCCAGGGCCCCAGGGCATTGGCACCCATGAATCACAATATAAAATACCCCAGTATACATTTATTTATTGGAGCTCTTCCAATAATTGATGGCAAAGCAGTGGCACATGAGGGAGCAGAATGTGCATGTTCTCATTTGTAGTACAGTGCAATCTCTAAAAACAGGTTTACTTGTATGTTAGACTCATGGAGTACTATGGGACTTACTCCCAGCTAAATGTGTGTAGGTTTGCAACCGTAGTATAGGATTTATTAGCACGTACAGCTGATCAATGAAAAATTATGCTGGAGGAAGTTACAAAAAGGAAAAGTGTACAGCATGGTTATTGTATAAAAGTGTGTTTCTAAATAAGTGGATTGACTCTAAGTCAAGCTTAGGGTAGAGCCATTGAAATCAATGGGTGTAGATTACTCATCATGGCTAACCTAGGTCCATTGCTTTCAATGGATCCACTCTGATTGTGACTGTCAAAAAAAAATTATCCTTTGGGCTGAACCCAATACTAATCCAACTCAAAGTAGACGCACTCTCTTAGTGAAATTATGTTAGTCATGTCCATTAACTTTAGTGGGTCTACACAGAGTTAGACTAATGTTTGGATACAACCCATAATGTGTGGTTTTCTTTTTTTCAAAAATGTAGCATTTTAATGAATTGTTTTAAACTATAAAGCACCGCTTTCTTGTTTTAGCCATCGAGTTCCCCATATAAAATAGTGACAGCTTCATTGCCAGTTTTAACTTTAATAAGTGTGTCTGCTTCCAATAACTTACATTCTTAATAAGCTAATGTGTCACTGAGTATTAAAGTAAAAGGATTATAAGTCTGTAATGCTCTTGTTCAGATGTGCCTCTGTGCTAATAAGGTTGAATAGTAAGAAAGCAGGGTTTAACTTTTTATGAACATGCCCGTCCACAGTGCAAAGCTGATTCGTGACAGTGGCTATAATTAACTTTACATATCCTTAGACAAAAATCAAAACCATGCAGGGCTTCATGGAATTGTTAAACAGCTATTCTTTATTCATCATAAATGTATTTATAAAATATTTTATACTGCCTTTTAGCTCGAAAAAGAGCTCCCAGGCTAAATTGCAACAATAAAATATCAATACAATTTGAAAAGGGCATTAAAATCAAACAAACAAAACCACAACTAGGTGAAATTAAAATAAAAGTATTGTGCAATAGAAATGCCTTAAGCTCCCTCTTAAAAGTACAACATAGACAGCTCCACTAGTCTAACCTCCCACAGTCTCGGGACTGCTGAAAAAGACATTTCCTGTGTCACCCACCATTCGCTCTTGCCATTGTGTCAGAACACAGAGGAGATGGTCACAGCTGACAGGCAGGGTCACACAATGTCATGGGCTAGTTGGACACAGAGGAATGGTGGGAGAGACTAGCTGGGGAAGCCCCAAGGGAGGAAGGCTCAGAGCCCGGGGATTGGTGGCAGGGCAATGATGAATGGTCGGAGGGAGAAGAGGGAAAAGACTGGGAAGAGGAGGTGTTGGGAGCTGAAGGGCTTAGTGAGCTGGGAGAGTCTGTGGCAGAGAAGTTCAGAATCAGAAGCAGAATCAGAGGAAGGAGGCCAAGAGGCAGAGATGAGTTAGGCTTGTGAAGAGTCATGGGTGTCCCCCCCTTCCCAGAACCAGAAGAGGCATGAAAAGGGTGGAGGAGAGTTTGGTGATGCACAGATGCAGTCTCTGATTTCCTGAAAAAAACCCTGGAGAAGGGGGTAGGGACTTAGGCAGCTGCGGGGAGGCAGGGACTTTCTTTTTTTATTATTATTATTAACTTTATTCATTTTTAAACATTACACAACAAAAACACAAAATCCAATTCAAAACAAAATTCAAATTCACAAGCACAATATAACAACAATAAAAGAAAAAAGAAAAAGAAAAGAAAAAAAGAAAAGAAAAAGAAAAAAAGAATAAGAACAGAGAAAAAGAAAAAAATGATGCGTATATTTTCATATAAACAGTCTTACAATGCAAGGGTTGAGATATTAAAATTTAACTATACATCAGCCATCTTGTTCATTATCTTGTGTGCCTTGCATTGCTACCATTCCACAAAAGAAAAAAGAAAAATACGCCAAGTGTTGACTTCCACCTGACATACAGTATTTTAACCAACTTTTTTGTCTGTCTGTTTTAATTTACTTTCCCCCCTTATATCTTCCCTAAATCTATTTCACAATAAGCCTTTTTACAATGTTTTTTAGATCTTCATGAATTCCTTTTATTCCAAACTCAACCAGATTATCGATTTTCCTCCTTGCTTTTTAAAATACTCGTTCAGACACTCCCATTCATTTTTCACTCGGCTTTTAGGATTATATCCGTTAGTTTGGCTAATTCTAGATATTCACTTTCAGTCTCCGCAATGAACTCATTTTTTCTGTAGTTTCTAGACATTTTTTGCAAGCACTTGCCCCCAAGATAATGCATTTATGCCTGCTATTTTCACTAATATGTGGCTTTGTATGCACACTTCACCCCTAATATGTACATTTTTGTAGATATTGGTTGGCTAGAGAACTACATCACAAAGTCTGGATAAATGTGAATTTTGTAGGATGGCTTTGTTTCGGTTTGCACATAGTTTCAGAAAGCGGAGATTTGATCGTTTTGGCCTAAAATGCAAACTGAGCTGGATTTCTCTGCCATCCCTCCTTGAAGGTAAGCCATGCAGCTTGTGACATGATGATAATGATAATGATGATTGCTGAACAGAACATCTTTCATCTCTCAATTAAACCTCAGCTCGTTAGATTATATCTAATCTATCACTGTGTTCAGACAGCAGTTCAGAAACTTGACGGTCTCCTTGGCATCAGCTCAAAAAGAAGAGTCGGATATCACCACCATACTGATGGCTCTCAAACCCTGGATTACCTCTCTCAGCCTGGACAACTGGACAACCCATGCCAAAAAAGGCTAGGCAGGTTGCACAGTTGCACCCTAACTAGATGATGCAACCTTGGATTTACAATCTGGCAAAGACTGAAAGCATATTCTGGATAATAAATGTGTTTGCTCTGTGACTTAAAAGCATAGCTGTCAACCTTCCCTCTTCTGGCGGGAAATTCCCTTATTCCAGCACCGGTTTTCGCTGTTTCCCTTTTTTGGTGGGAAATTCCCTTATTCCAACGCCGTTTCCCGCTGCTATCCCAGATTGTTAGATATCCCGTAAATTTTCCGGATTTCAAAGGAAGCAGCTCCTCTCCCTCCCTGCCGGCCAGGGAGGCTCCTCAGCTGCGTGCTCGGCTGCGTTGCTCACCAATAGTTACAGAGACTAGGATGCCATTAGACAACAGCACTGTTTGTGCTTTGCTTGCATGTAAAATCAACCACTCTGGCCCAGCCCACAAATACACTCCTTCCAAAAGAGTTTTAAAGGATGCAAAGTCTGCAACACGTTTGTATAATAAGTCATTAATGGATGCCAGAGAGCAAAAAGAGTGAACCTGATCAAACCCCCCATGAAGAATTGACGCTTTTGAATTGTGGTGCTGGAGTCCCGTGGACTGCAAGAAGATCAAACCGATCCATTCTGAAGGACATCGGCCCTGGCTGCTCACCGGAAGGACAGATCCTGGAGCATCGCACGAGAAGAGAAGACTCCCTGGAAAAGAGACCCTGAGGTGGGGAAAGATGATGGTGTGTAGCCTGGTGTAAATTAATTTGTAGCCTGGGGGGCTTAGCGCGGCGTGGACTGTCCCCGAGAACCGTAGACTGTCCCCGGGACAGGTGAGGCTGCTGATCCCTTATTTTCAAATCCGAAAGTTGACAGCTATGCTTAAAAGTCACCCTCAAAGCCTATTTCACCACCCCACCTCACCCCCGTCTGCTGAGATGAAGGGGGACGATCTCCCTTACCATGGCAATTGTTGCAAAGGAAGCTACGGTGAAAAACCTAACTGCTAGACTGCTGTGTAGGAATCTGTCCTAGATTCCAGCTCTGAGCAAAGCAAAATTGTTGTACACCGACTATTCAGTTCCAACCAGTCACATACCTGTAAACTTGAAAAAAGAAATAGCCCCGAGGCATGTAGAGAGGGAGGAAAATATTTTCTGAGTGAAAGGAAATATTTATGGGCATTTTCCCTTTATTATTTAATCATACAGTTGTGCACTCGGTTGCATCAACTTTCTTTTAAAGTGCTTGATTAGCCGGAGGATCCATTTTGCCAGAGTTATATAGCTGGGCTTTGTTCGGTGCTTTAACAAACTCCAGCTAAACAGAGCCTCCAGCTAAATGGACTGGGAGATAGTGAAGCCAAACAGTATGGCCTGTGCCAAGTGTGCCATCCTTGAACTGCGAGTGCAGCTAAGAACAGCTCCCAGAATGCACTGCAATGTGCAGGGCTTCTGGGGCAGATACGCAAGACGGATGAGTTGATGTCGAAAAGATTGCTTGAGGGTGGAAAATTTGAAAACTACAGCTATGAAGGCAAAGGAGGGTTTCGCTTTAGTGCTATTGAAAAGGGTGGCCTTGCTTAAGCTGATTGAAAGCATTTTTTTTTAAGTCCAAGTATTTCACACCTCACTTCTTAATGGAGATCTTCAAGGTATACAGCACTCAGAGATGCCACTGGATTTCTTCCAAATGAAAATATAGGGGTGAAAATGGATGTTCCTGTGTAAGATATCTGATTTTTGACGAAATTAGAAACGTTTATCAGGGGAGTTGCACATGCCCCTACTTGAGGTTGACAGAAATACAAGTTCCAAGAGAAGAACCATGCTTGCAGAGTGCAGCAAAAGTCCAAAAAGAAAGCAAAAGAGATATGGTGTGGAAAAATGATGTCTGCTGTCAGAAGGACATGAGGATACCTACCTTTTCCTCTTCATATGATTTCCAGAAGAACTATGAGGCATGAGAGACTTTTTCCACCTGCTCTAGCCCTAAGAGCCTTCATAAGAGAGCTTATGATCAAACCATAAGGTTGATTTGACCCCGCCCCTGTTCCCGATGTAGAGGGGGACGCAGGTGGTGCTGTGGTCTAAACCACTGAGCCTCTTCGGCTTGCCGATCAGAAGGTTGGCGGTTCAAATCCCCGTGACGGTATAAGCTCCCGTTGCTTGGTCCTGGCCCCTGCCAACCTAGCAGTTCGAAAGCACGCCAGTGCAAGTAGATCAATAGGTACCGCTGCAGCGGGAAGGTAAATGGTGTTTCCGTGTGCCTTGGTTTCCATCATGATGTTCCATTGTGCCAGAAGTGGTTTAGTCATGCTGGCCACGTGACCTGGAAAGCTGTCTGTGGACAAACGCCGGTTCCCTCGGCCTGAAAGCAAGATGAGCGCCGCAGCCCCATAGTTGCCTTTGACTAGATTTAACCGTCCAGGGGTCCTTTACCTTTACCTTTTACTAAGCATAACAATTCAAAGCACACCCACGTAGTAGCGACAATTGCAAATAATGATACGGCCGATAAGCAAATATGCAAAAGGGGGGGGGGGGACACATTCCATACATCTTTGTATAACTCAATGCAAATAAACTAATCTGATCCAACAGTTTAAAATTAAACAGAACAGGGAACAAGGCCAAATAGCTCGCCGTTCCACAAAGGCAGCATGCAGTTACACACATTGGTTGGCAATCCCCATGTAATGACAAAGGCCTTGGCATACAAGGCCCTTCCTGTAGACCCTTCTAACACTTGAGAGTCTTCTAAAACAATAAGAGAGAGGTCCTTTCCAGCCTCAACCGTGACCAGGTACGCTTCTAAATCCTGAGCTATATGAGAAACTTCCCCTTGTGTCCAGTAACAGGGATTTAACCAGTATAAAAACCCTACTGACAAGCTCACCTCTTCCCTGAGGTAACTTAGTGACAACCTGGGTCGTTTCTCCCTATTTAGCCCTCTCTGCGACCTCCGTACCCACTACCTTTCCGTTCCGTTTTGAAGGAAAGTATAATCTTCTAAAGGGTATTCCCCACCTGGGCTTTTCATGTACTTTGGCTGGACAGTAATTCAGACGACTTTCATGTATGGCACTTTAAAGATGTAATTTCTTTATTGTTTGGAATCGTAATGGTTGCAGTCAAGCTTAGCGTGTACAGACTTAATTTTCAGAGTAAATACCGTATTTTCCGGCATATAAGACGACTGGGCGTATAAGACGACCCCCAACTTTTCCAGTTAAAATATAGAGTTTGGGATACACTCGCCGTATACGAAATCCAACCTGGCGTATAAGACGACCCCCGACTTTTGAGAAGATTTTCCTGGGTTAAAAAGTAGTCTTATACGCAGGAAAATACTGTATCTTTATTTTTATAAATATAACTGATAGCAATACAACTCCCTAACCTATTCCTACTCCCTCAGCCTCTTCTCCTACACCACCCCACACTCCCTCTTCCAAAACCCCTTCTCAACTGCCAAAACTGCCACACACACACTCCTCCAACCTTCAACTGCCCCTCCCATAATGGAATGTTCAGTCAGTTCAGGCTTGAGACTGATTTAACCCTTGATGGGTCGGGTTAAAAAAAATATTGTAACACACAGTGCAAAAACGTTACACCCCACCTCTCACTTTTGCCGCCTTTCCTCCCAGTTCTCTCCCGGTCACTTTCCCATATTTCATTTGGGGAGGTAGAAATTTGTACTAGTGCAACATAGTCCTCTCTCATTTGGAAGGCTCCATTAGGCTCAGGAGATGGAGTAAGGCAGGTGGAGACAAGTGGTGGCCTCTCCCTTCCAAACACCCATTTCCGGCAGCAGTTTTATCAAGCCCAAAGGTGTGGGTTGTGTGAGTCAGTACATGTGGAAACACTCAGTCTCTCTCTCTCTCTCTCTCTCCACCAAACACCAAGCCATTTCCCCGTTTCGCTTGGTTTGCTGAGCCCGATTTCAGATGGAAATTGCGGTGGGAATGGGGGTTTCAAACCTTAGCAATTTTAACCAAGTTAAAGCAATTCACTGCTCAAGGAACATACCACGGACAGATGCATAGGATCCCTCCCCAGCATTAAACCACGACAGATGCATAGGATCCCTCCCCAGCATTAAACCACATGCTAAGAAAGTTCAGACACAGAATGGGGAGAGGCACTATGCCTATGATTAACCTGTCCCCACCAACATAGGATAGCATGGGAGAACTTTCCCTTTATCTGGGGACAGTGAGAACACATTGCCAAAATGGGCTGGTTGATGACTTAAGAGATGCTCTACCACAGCAGCTGTCCATGAATTTAATTTAAGAAGGTTTTCCTCCATTTTGGGTGACCCTCGGCTTCAGTCACCTGTTTGGCATTCTCTTTGTTTGCTTGTTAACACAGCAACTCTCCTGATATTCATCACCATCATTCTTTTATTCGACCGTCAGTCAGAAGAATACATTTGTACAGAATTAAACGCATCTGAGAGAACTTTGAAAAAAGGAAACATAATCATAGAATCATAGAATCATAGAATCATAGAGTTGGAAGAGACCACAAGGGCCATCCACTCCAACCCCCTGCCAAGCAGGAAGCACCATCAAAGCATTCCTGACAGGTGGCTGTCAAGCCTCTGCTTAAAGACCTCCAAAGAAGGAGACTCCACCACACTCCTTGGCAGCAAATTCCACTGTCGAACAGCTCTTACTGTCAAGAAATTCTTCCTAATGTTTAGGTGGAATCTTCTTTCTTGTAGTTTGAATCCATTGCTCCATGTCCGCTTCTCTGGAGCAGCAGAAAACAACCTTTCTCCCTCCTCTATATGACATCCTTTTATATATTTGAACATGGCTATCATATCACCCCTTAACCTTCTCTTCTCCAGGCTAAACATACCCAGCTCCCTAAGCCGTTCCTCATAAGGCATCGTTTCCAGGCCTTTGACCATTTTGGTTGCCCTCCTCTGGACACGTTCCAGCTTGTCAATATCCTTCTTGAACTGTGGTGCCCAGAACTGGACACAGTATTCCAGGTGAGGTCTGACCAGAGCGGAATACAGTGGTACTATTACTTCCCTTGATCTAGATGCTATACTCCTATTGATGCAGCCCAGAATTGCATTGGCTTTTTTAGCTGCTGCATCACACTGTTGACTCATGTCAAGTTTGTGGTCTACCAAGACTCCTAGATCCTTTTCACTTGTACTGCTCTCAAGCCAGGTATCACCCATCCTGTATTTGTGCCTTTCATTTTTTTTGCCCAAGTGTAGTAGTTTACATTTCTCCCTGTTAAAATCCACAATACTGTAGAATGGAACTAAACAAATAGCCCCATATCGATACAATCAATTAAAATCTTGCAACGTTTAGAAGCTAAAAAAAGAAATTTAGCCACCAGGGAGGCTGTATTTCTAGTAATATTATTCAGTAAATATAAAACCTGTCTTTCTGTGGGTAGAAAGCTAGATTGACGTAAAAGTGGAGTTATAAGATTTTGCCTAAGTTCTACATAGAGAGTACAAGACAGAAGGATATGTTCGGTAGACTCAACCACGCCCATAGTACAATGACAGGTTCTCTGGGCGTATGGAACTCCCTTGTACCTTCCCCACAATACCGCGGAATCAAGGGCGTTTAGTCTAGCCGCTGTAAGAAGTCTGCGGTATTCCACATAGTGGATTTCCGCGAGATAGGGGGCTGGTGTCATGTGATATATCTGGTCCCCTAGGAACATCCCTGGTTTCACTTGAGTTATGTCCCCTTGTCTGGCAATATCGCTCAATCTCCGGGAGATTGCAGTTCTAGCTTGATTATACGTCATGGACGCCAGGTAGAGGTGTGACAATCCACAGGACTGCACCTCTTGAATTTTCAGGTGTGGAAGAAGGGAAGTTCCAGCATATTTGTAATGTGGTATCTCCTTGAAGATCGAGGTTATCGTAATAAAAGTTAGAGTGCTTTTGAAAGTAAGGGAACTTTCAAATGCTGGTTCTCATATAGCATAAGGTGTTGTTAAAGAAAGAACAGCCAAAATCCACTGGGTGTGCCAAGCCGTTGCATGTACTGAGGTAGCATTGTGGATGCCCATCCATATAAGCATGGAAAGTTGTGTAGCTGCAGTGTTATTCTGTTCATATTGAATATAATATCCCTGATCAGACAGTTGTGATTTTATAGATCTATATATATATATAAGGGATAGGGAGAGGGCCAACATTTCAGTTTTCATTGCTGTACATCAATGAGGAGAGAAGTGCTTTCAACTTAATGGAAGTTGACTGGGAAGAAATTCTCTTCTAAATCAGGCTTCCATCCATCATGTTCAGGAAGAAACAAATCCAGCATCTGATTAGTTTAATTAAACTTCTTGCAATGAGATCATTTAGTAAGCTACTCTTATAGCTAATTTCTGGTATGATTATTCTCTTGCTATTTTTAGCTATGTAGAGTTGATAGAGTTAGTTGGAGTTCCAGAAAATGTCACTCCTTGGCTTCATCTAGTGCATCCCAGTCTCCATAATACCATAAGTCGGAACAAGATCACAGATTTTTCCCGTTATTTAATTGCTATATATTTATTTAGACTAAAATAATTTCCCAGTTACCGTATATACTCGAGTATAAGCCGACCGAATATAAGCCGAGGCACCTAATTTTACCACAAAAACTGGGAAAACTTATTGACTCGAGTATAAGCCGAGGGTGGGAAATGCAGCAGCTACTGGTAAATTTCAAAAATAAAAATAGAATGCACCTACCGATTGCAGCCTACAACACTGGACTCCAGCAACCATTTCCTTTTGTATTTTTGTATTTTGTATAACCTTTCTAAGGTACAATCTATTCTACTTACTTGGAGTAAGCCTCTCTGGACTCAAATGATAGAAACATGATTCTTCAAACAGTTCAGAGTTTCAAAATATCCTAGTAAGTTTTCCTACTCACTTGCTAATTAATTTGCTATTTGGTGGTCGCACATAATCCTTTTCATGCCACTTCTTTGCAACCCATGAGCTCAGAGGCTCCCTTCTTCAGCATTCACACATGCTTGCAAATCCCATGGGCATGGGAGTTCCAAGGGTAGGGTGGGCAATTGCACCCCACCTCACCAGATGAACCATAATCTCCAGATCCCAGGTACCATTAAAAATAAATAAAATAATAGCAAGTGTCTAGCCTTTGTAGGACCTGAGACAGGAGGAAAAAAGTAAAGGCACAATTCCTCTCACTTTTTCTCCCTAACCTCCTGTCCTGAACCCTGCAAACCACAACCAAAGCCTTCAAACTGTGATCCTCAGCGACCACACACACACACACACACACGACACTGAGGCCACCTAGGCACTGAAGTGATCAGCTGGGGAGGGATTCAGCTCATTTCAGACTCTCCCCACCCCCTGTCCAATTCTGCCTCCTCCAACTTCTGTAATCTCCTTTCAATGAAATGATGTGTAAAAGAGACATGGGCCTGGAACATGCCTTCCCCATTCAACTTGACAGTCCTTTGCCCTTGCAATTCTTTTTCCCCCAAAGGAAAAAGATTACGGATTCCCACATTAGTTTAGACGGGCCATGTACAACACTTTGATCTTGTTGTTTTGATCGTGGGGCCTTTCTCTGCAACATCAGATGCAGCAGCAGCCACTGCCGCTATCAGTCTCCACAGCAATACATCCCTGAGCAGCTCAAGGGCGCAGGGAGATGGAGGGAGGCATGAAGGAGCTGAGGAGAGGTCTCTGTGATGCTGCTGGAAGCAGGGAGGAAGGCTAGCTTGGCTTTCCTGATTGAGAAAGGGGTGACTGAGCTGGGGAGAGGTCTGTGGGGTGCTGCTGGAAGAGGGGAGGAAGGCTAGCTTGGCTTTCCTGATTGGAAGGGGGTGACTGAGCTGGGGAGAGGTCTGTGGGATGCTGCTGGAAGAGGGGAGGAAGGCTAGCTTGGCTTTCCTGATTGGGAAGGGGGTGACTGAGCTGGGGAGAGGTCTGTGGGTGCTGCTGGAAGAGGGGAGGAAGGCTAGCTTGGCTTTCCTGATTGGGAAGGGGGTGCTGAGCTGGGAGAGGTCTGTGGGATGCTGCTGAAGAGGGAGGAAGGCTAGCTTGGCTTTCTGATTCGGAAGGGGGTGACTGAGCTGGGGAGAGGTCTGTGGATGCTGCTGGAAGAGGGGAGGAAGGCTAGCTTGGCTTTCCTGATTGGGAAGGGGGTGACTGAGCTGGGGAGAGGTCTGTGGGGAGCTGCTGAAGAGGGGAGGGAAGGCTAGCTTGGCTCTTCCTGATTGGGAAGGGGGTGACTGAGCTGGGGAGAGGTCTGTGGTGGTGCTGCTGAAGAGGGGAGGAAGGCTAGCTTGGCTTTCCCGATGAGATCAGGAACAGCTGTGTGGCCCCCTATGACGGAAGGAGGGAGGGCAGGCACTACACTATCGGGATCCACATCAGCTGGGTGGGTGGGTGGGAGGGAGGGGGGGAGAGAGAGAGAGAGACTGGGAAGGAAAGAGTTAACACAGGGAGGAGGAGAGAAGCTGGCTCCTCAGAACTTTCGGCAGTGAGAAATGAGCAGGCATAGAATGGTGGAGAGAGAGAGACGGAGAGAAGGAGGAACGAGCAGGCATAGAATGGGGAGAGAGAGAGAGGCTGGAAGGGAAAGAGTTAACAAGGAGACGGAGAGAAGGAGGAACGAGCAGGCATAGAATGGGGAGAGAGAGAGAGAGGCTGGGAAGGGAAAGAGTTAACAAGGAGACGGAGAGAAGGAGGAACGAGCAGGCATAGAATGGGAGAGAGAGAGAGAGACTGGGAAGGGAAAGAGTTAACACAGGGAGGGAGGGAGAGAGCCTGGCTCTCAGAACTTTCGGCAGCGAGAAATGAGCAGCATAGAATGGGGAGAGAGAGAGACGGAGAGAAGGAGGAACGAGCAGGCATAGAATGGGGAGAGATGAGAGAGAGAGAGGCTGGGAAGGGAAGAGTTAACAAGGAGACGGAGAGAAGGAGGAACGAGCAGGCATAGAGTGCCTTTCCCCTCTGTCGGCTTGGGAGAAGTAGGGAGGAGCCCTTTTGTCGCTGATTTTCCCTTCCACCCCGCCCGCCAACAGCTGTGAAAGGCACAGTACCGGGTGATCGGAGGATCGCAGCGCAGCGCTTCTCTGATCCCCCAGCCATGTGCCTTTTGCAGCTGTGAGCGGGGCGGCAGGGAGGAGAAAGAGGCGAGGAGCCCTTTCTCGCCGCCCGCTGCCTCGCACAGAGCACGCACAGGGGGATCGGAGAGTTGCAGCGCAGCGCTTCTCCGAACCCCCGTCCTGTGCCTTTCACAGCTGTCAGCGACAAGGGGGAGACAAGCGGCAAGAAAGGATCCCTTTTTTGCCGCTTGTCCGTACGCAGCCTCCCGCCTCACTCGAGTATAAGCCGAGGGCGGCTTTTTCAGCCCAAAAAATGGGCTGAAAAAGTCGGCTTATACTCGAGTATATACGGTATTTGTTTTCATATGTACCGGTAATCTTCATATGCTAATTTTAATATGGCTCTTTGACAACATATGAGATTCGATAAAACAACCCCAACATAATCCAAGTTGTAAGGTGGGTTTTGCTTGTTTGCATATTTACTTGCTAATATGTACCGTATATACTCAAGTATAAGCCGACCCGAATATAAGCCGAGGCACCCAATTTCACCACAAAAAACCTGGGAAAGCTTCATAGGAGCCACTGCCTGCCTCACTCGAGTATAAGCCGAGGGCGGTTTTTTCAGCACAAAAAATGTGCTGAAAAACTAGGCTTATACTCGAGTATATAGGGTACATTGCCTTGATTCCTGCCAACCCAGAGAAGAGTTTTATAACTTGATGGATAGATTCTACTTTAGGCTTCTTCAACCTGGTGCTTACATTGGGACTACAATTCCCATCAACTATGACCAATGGCGATGCTGTCTGGGGCTGATGGGAGCTGGCATCCAACAACATCTGGAGAATGCCAGGTTGGGGACTTTTGCTCTCCATAAAGATGCATTTAGTTTGCATGAGAGGTAATTGGCAGAGGTTCCCTCCACTGGGCAAATCATGCTCATTTGTGACCTGATCCAGTAAGGGATGCACACATGTAAATGTTTGGGGTACACACACCCAATATGCCATGCTTGCCAGCCCTCTTTTGTCACAATTATTCTATCTCTCCCTGCCCTGTATGCATATGTGATCCACTCCCATGTATGGTACATATTTTTCTGCAGCTATAGCCCTATTAATCTGTTGCTGTAAAAAAAACAAAGACTGATGGAAGACTAACAAATTTATGAAAGTCTACCCTATCTTATGAGTAAGCTAAGTGGTCTGTTGACTTACAAGAACATCACATGACCTTGTCAGCTGACCTACAGCAGCTGTGTGTGTGTGTGTGTGTGTGTGTGTGTGTGTGTTTGTGTATGTTAGGGACAGAGTGGGATAAGGGATAGGAAATGGGAACATTTCAACTTTAGTTGCTAGTTTTTAGCCTTCAGTCATGCCAGGATGGTGATGTCACTAAGATCACAACACAGCTCACAATGACACAATGCTAGGTAGGGTTACATTTCTGACATGGGTACTGTTGTTCTGATCAACAAACCATTGCATAACCTATGAGGAAAACAGGGGGGGGGGGAGAGAGAGACCAAGGGCTGAATGATCATCAGAGTGCACATCTAATTCTGCATGGCCATCAATTAGTAGGGTATTACTCACCATGGAATGTCAATTCCAATGGGCATTCAAATGCACATTCCCACAGTTAATGCATTTAATCAATTATTTAATCAATGTGCCAGCCCACCATTATAATGTGTGTCAATTGGTACAATTGTATGCTTATCAACACTTACCTTTCCTCCTCAATTTCAAGGCATGGTCCATGCTTTAATAATAACAATAACAATAACAATAACAATTTATTATTTATACCCCGCCCATCTGGCTGGGTTTCCCCAGCCACTCTGGGCGGCTTCCAACAGAACATTAAAATATAATAATCTATTCAACATTAAAAGTCTCCCTAAACAGGGCTGCCTTCAGATGTCTTCTAAAGGTCTGGTAGTTGTTGTTGTCTTTGACATCTGAAGGGAGGGCGTTCCACAGGGCGGGTGCCACTACCGAGAAGGCCCTCTGCCTGGTTCCCTGTAACTTGGCTTCTCGTAGTGAGGGAACCGCCAGAAGGCCCTCGGCACTGGACCTCAGTGTCCGGGCAGAATGATGGGGGTGGAGACGCTCCTTTAAAGCTCTGTGTCAGAGCACTTCCCCCTCTCCTCCTACGAAAACATGCTGAATCGGAGCAAAAAGCCAGAATAGCCATTTTTCAACAGTGGAACAATCTCCCTTGGAAGGTTGTGGACTCTCCTTCATTGGAGGTTTTAAACCAAGGTTGGATGGCCATCAGTTATGGATACTTTAGTTGAGATTCCTGCATGGCAGGGGGTTGTACTTAAACTGGCAGTTGAGCTTTTTTTTAGGGAGGAGGAAACCCCATTTTTTAGGGGTTCAGGTCAAAGTTGTTGAGTTTTTCGAAAGGAGGAAAGCCCCATTTTGGGGGGTTTTGGCGGAGAAAGAGGAACAGCCACTCACCAAGACATTGCTGGGGAGAAGAGGAGCCTCACAGAGTTAACTTTGTCTTCCGTTCTGCAGATCGTGCAACAATTGAGGGCAGGGCTAATTTACCAATGCTAAGGAAAGGGACCCAGAGATTGACCGTGATTTACCAAAACCTCCCGGGGATCTACCGGTAGATTGCGATCGACCTCTTGGACATCCCTGGTCTACGCAATCATTATGTGACACATTTCTCTGATGAAATTAGGGACGTCCTGAGGAAAAACGGGACATTCTGGGGTCCCATCAGGAAGCAAGGCGGCTTCTGTATACGGCCTCGGTCCTGTATACCTGAAGGAGCGTCTCCACCCCCACCGTTCAGCCCGGACACTGAGATCCAGCGCCGAGGGCCTTCTGGTGGTTCCCTCACTGCGAGAAGCAAAGCTACAGGGAACCAGGCAGAGGGCCTTCTCGGTAGTGGCGCCCGCCCTGTGGAACGCCCTCCCTTCAGAGGTCAAAACGATCAACAACTACATGACCTTTAGAAAACACCTGAAGGCAGCCCTGTTTAGGGAAGTTTTTAATCTGTAATATTTTAATATTTAGTGTTTGTTGGAGGCCGCCCAGAGTGGCTGGGGGGACCTGGTCAGATGGGCGGGGTACAAATAAAAAATTATTATTATTATTATTCTGTAAATCCTGGACAGTCCCTGGGAAAGAGGGACACTTGGAGAGTCTCCAGGCCACAGGAAGAAGCTGTGCAGAGAGCCAAGTCCTGGGTGACTCCAGCTGAGGTGCCAAGGCCCAGGTGGCCGAGGATGGAGAAGAAGGCCAGGAGGGCCAGGGAGCCCGGAGGGAATCAGGGGCCGGCTGAGAGAGGTCCTGAGAGCCAGAAGGGCCGCATCCAGGAGCAAAGCCCCAGCTGGGGTGACCACCTGGCCTTCCAAAGACAGACTGGTTCCCTTTCGGGCACACAGAGTCCCCTGCTCCCTTTGGGACGCCTTTGTCCATGTTCTGGAATGCATCAGAAATGAAATGGAAGAGTTTCTCCCTCACCCTAACTTGCTTGCCTAGCGCAGCCTACCTGCCTAGGCACCTCACAAGATGAGTCTGCCCTCCTTAGCTGGCTGATGGACGTTCCAGGCTAGCCAATAGGTGGGCGGAGCTGCTGCCCATGGCTCCCAGAGAAGCAGCCAGACCTTTCCTGGAGCAGCAGCCTCTCCTTGCAAAGCTCCCTCGTCTCCCTCGGCCTCTCGCTGGGGGTCTCAGGGGTCTCTGGGCTCCTTTCCACCTCTAGAATGGAGGCCTTTTTCCCTGGAGGGTTCTGTCGCTGAAATCCTCCCCACCACCTGCCATTCCCTGGGCAGTAAAGCACCATCACCTTCCTAGATGAGGAAGAGAAGCAGAATTTCTTGTGATCTCTTCCCCCTTCCTTCCTTCCGTCTTTCCGTTCTTCTATTTTGGACTGGTTTCTAAATTTACCATCCTTCTGGCAGGCAGAAATTCAGCAGGTGGGGGAGCATTTCCTTTCCATCTTCTTTTTTGGACTGGTTTCTAAATTTACCATCCTTCTGGCAGGTAGAAATTCAGCAGGTGGGGAGCATTTCCTTTCCATCTTCTTTTGGGAAGGTTTGCACTTACAGATCACTTCCATTAGATCATTGTGATGGATTGCTTTGAAGCCATTTCTGCCCCGGGTAAAGTAATTTTTAGTCCCCCCAATTCCCACCCACCCCCACCAATATAAGGGACGTCCCTTATACCGCATAACCACAGAATACCTCCAACATTCCTCCGATAAAAAGAGGGATGCCCCATTGCATAATGATGATTTTACTATTTATACTCCACACATCTTACTGGGTTTCCCCAGACCCTCTAGGCAGCCTCCAACATATATAAAATCATAATAAAACACTGAACATTAAAAAAAAAACCAACAACTTCCCTATAAAGGAATACCTTCTGACGGATCGGGGAAGAGATCATTCCATACACTCCAGGCCATTTTTCCAATGAGAGGGACTTTCCACGGAAAAGTGTGACATTCCAGGATCCAATCAGAAACCGGGATGGCTTTGCTAAATCAGAGACGTCCCGGGAAAATAAGGACACTTTGAGGCTCTGCCCAAGGTGGTAACTGAAGGACCAGCAGAAGCCCAGTACATTTCCGAGCACAATTCAAAGTGTTGGAGCTGACCTTTAAAGCCCTAAATGGCTTCGGTCCAGTATACCTGAAGGAGCGTCTCCACCCCCATCGTTCAGCCCGGACACTGAGGTCCAGTGCTGAGGGCCTTCTGGCGGTTCCCTCACTACGAGAAGCCAAGTTACAGGGAACCAGGCAGAGGGCCTTCTCGGTAGGAACGCCCTTCCACCAGATGTCAAAGAGAACAACAACTACCAGACCTTTAGAAGACATCTGAAGGCAGCCCTGCTTAGGGAGGCTTTTAATGTTGAATAGATTATTGTATTTTAATGTTCTGTTGGAAGCCGCCCAGAGTGGCTGGGGAAACCCAGACAGATAGGCGGGGTATAAATAATAAATTATTATTATTATTATTATTATTATTATTATTATTATTATTATTATTGCAGTGTGTTGCTCCAAGTAAAGTTGTACTTCTATTTCCTATCAGGGAGGCCCTTGACTGGGCCAGTCCAGCCGCCTTCATACCTTGGCCCTTGTCTGTGGGGCAACGCAGAGGCCTTGCAGTCGGAAAGGGGGGGTGTCAGGGATTCTGTCTGCTCCTTGGGGTCTCCTGCTCTCAGCTGAGTCCGCATGACAAGGCAGGACAGGCTTCTGAAGCCTGCATTGTGATTGGCCGTCTAGGGCAAAGCAGCCAATCCTGCCCTAGGTGGGTGTCGCCAGGGGTGGGCGCAGAGGCGTAGGAAGGTCAGGTGGTACCCGGTGCGGAAAACTTCTTGTCACCCCCCCATTGATTTTTTAAAAAATTATTTTATTTTTTGCCTGCATAACATAGGAAAACAGCCAAGTAAACAGCTATTTTCATGGAGGAGGGTCCAGATATTAATTGATATGCATGAAATTTCATATATACCCATATAATCCCTAGTATAGTAAGATAAGGACTTTGGAGCAGGTATTTTTTTTTAAAAAAAAAAGTTTTTTATGAACTGCCCTAGTAGGGCAGTAATTGTTCCTTGATAATTTGTCACCCCCCTCCATGATGGAACCTGGGGCACCCCACCCCCTTCGCCCCCCCTTCTTACGCCCCTGGGTGGGCGGAAGTGTATATAAGGCCTGTTTTGCCACTCGGTTCAGGAGGCCTCCAGGAAGCCTGGAGGCTGAATGGCTGCCTTGGGTCTTGCTGAAACCCACCACTCTTCCCTCAGGGCTCAGGGGGCCCCCCTTTGTGAGGGCAAGGGGCCCTTGGAGCCAGGCTACCAATTCTCCATGAACACCTCCCAGCCACCCCATCCTGGAACCTGTAGGATAAGGGAGCCCCTCAAGGGAGCCTGTGCATTTCCCAGGCACTGCCTGCTGCTGCCTGGGGGCCCCAGATAAGCCCCCCAGGGGAATCTGAGAGGGGCTTGAGCCCCACAGCCCCCTTGGAGTTGGGCAGGAAGGCCTACAGGGTCCGTTGCTGCATCTCTGTCCAAGAAAAGGGCAGCTTGGCCCCAGCAGGACATCTCCGGCCTCTCCTATTCCTCTGCCTTGTTCCTCCACATCCCTGCCATTGGGTGTCTTGTCTTGGGACTTGTCTCACCTTCTTTTAAATCGATGTCAGCTGCTTTAGGAGACAACAAGAGTCTGCAAAGCAGGATAAAAATAAGAGAAAACGTATCCAACTGCACATTTCACAGAATAAATACATATCACCCTTGAGTTGCATAGCCTGAACATTGCTCTGACCACTAGGCCACACGGACTCTCCTAGAACCTTGGCACTGAGGCCGGGAATTCCATGTTCTCCAGGGCCGTTGCCTAGCAACGGAACTGGTGACCGTTTGAACGGAGGTTCCTGCATCCTCAGCATCTCGAGGTTTGCAGAGGTGGCCTGTAGTGACCTTCGCTCTGTCACTACATTCGAAGATGGCGTCCCAAAGACCCCTGGAGGTAAGTGGAGGTTGCCATGGCCAGGGGAATTAACTCTATTTTTTATTTTTTCCCAAAAAAATTATTGATTTTAACAATTTTAAGCACTTAACAATACCGTTAAATTTTCATCCTTCCCCCTCTCACTGAGGGAAGCACATTTCCATTCCCCTCTCTCACCAGGAAAACCGTAGACATTATACATTTAACGTAGCTAACATATTAAATATCATTGCTTAGGCCTGACCCATTTCTGTGGGCCAGGTACTCCTCCTTTCCTCAATTTCATATTTCAGTTGACTTCCTCAAGTCCCCCTCTGTTGAATTCATTATCTATTCTCTTTATCAGTTTTCCAAGTTCATAAACCTCACAATAACATAAAATACCAAAATCATTTTACTTAAACTAACTCCTTTTTTCCATACCTCAGCACCTCATTACTTCTGATCCTTTCCTCAAGTCTTATCAAATTCCCTTACTCCAACCTAATTTAAAACCCCTTACCTCCCTCTAGTCTCAAAATTTGGAGCTATATTTCCCACTACTACCTCCTAATTTTTAACATATAATCATTAACGCCAGTATCCAGATCCAAACATCATAACCACTTAAACAGGAAAAAACACATCCAAGTATATCCTCCTTCTCCCACCCCAACTCTCACAAATTTCCAGGCCCAAAAGTCATTCCAAACACAAGAGTCAGCCAATGCCGTGTGACACTCTCCTCTCTTCTTCTGTAATGTGGTATTCTTCATAACGTCATCTTTGCACGATTCAGTCCACAGTGTTTGCAGTTCTCTTCTCTTCTTTTGAATTGTCCTCCTCTTTGGGAATTCCCTCCTCTGTGTCCTGTATGTCTTCTTCTGTGCAGAACAGTCCTTTTAAGTTAGGTGTCAAACAGCTCTTTCCTGTATTTTCTTATAGTTCACTTAGC
This sequence comes from Darevskia mixta, assembly GCA_034641385.1. NCBI lineage: Eukaryota > Metazoa > Chordata > Lepidosauria > Squamata > Lacertidae > Darevskia > Darevskia mixta. The sequence goes on from JAWWNH010000242.1 coordinate 616,881, forward strand.
AAAAAGCCTGCGGTTGGTTTTCTTACTTCCAAGTTTCCCTCCAACTCCTTAACTTTCTCTGGAGCTGGCACTTTAGTTGCATTTTTTTCAAAGTTGTCCACAATCAAATTCGAGGCTCTGACAGCCTGTTGCATTTCCTGTAAGAGTTCTAAAGTTTTTCTTGGAAAGGAAGCAGACCATTTTCCCTTTGTCATTTTCCCATCATCCCAAGATGGAGACATGGGCTCTGCTGAGACAGGCCAGCTCCCTCAGGCCTCCTCTCCCCAAACTGTCCTCTGGCGGCAGCCATTTCATCAGGCTGCCTCAGTGGGAGAGGGGAGAACAGCATTCTAGACACTGGGGCGGCCTGAGCTTGTGAGTTGTCTTTTCCTCTGCCCTCCTTGCCCCCTTTCCTTGTGTGTTGTATTTCTCTTTGTCAGATTGGTCAGTCCAATAGAAGTCTGCAATTAGGGAGTTTCTTTCCTTTGATTTCATGGAAGGCTCTCTTGGAGCCTTTTCGGCTTAAGAGAGGGGTACAAATACTCTAAAGGAATGAATGATGAATAAGGTCTCTAAGGAAATGGAGGACAGAGATTGTCAGTTTGTTTCCTAACTATCTTGCCTGCGCTTTCCTGATCAACACAAAAACATGAATGGGTCTGATCCACTCCTCACATTCTGACTTCCAGTTTCTCTTTTCTCTTGGACAGGGAATTGATTTTGATGAGGACGAAATAGTGGAAATCGGCCTGGAAGATGGGGAGGATCTTCCTCCAAGGTAATGCTATGCTAACCCCCCCCCCCAATAATCCATTGCTTTCAAAAGCCCCCCCCCCCAGGTCCATTTCTATGGTGGTGGTGCTTGGGGTCTTTAAAGGAGGGGAGGCAATAAAACCTTTTTACACAAGTGTTGCTCCTCTCTCCCCTCAGCATCCTAACCACAGGTACTCCGGATGCGGCTGATGTTCCTCTCGAAGGCTTCAGCGAGGACCAGCTGAAGGCCAGAATGACGGATGCCATCACGACGTTGAAGAGTTGGAAGAAGACGGTCCGAAGAAAGGCGCTCCGAGATCTTTCCGCCCTCCTGCAGAAGATCCAGGAATATGTGAGTTACTGAAGGGAAGCATTGCAACCAGGCAGGGCTGTCAAGGCCTTCAGGCTGCCCCTTCTAGGCCCACCCTGCAAGGTGCCCCAGGGACAATCAGGCATCCCAGCAAATACCCATTTTGAGAACAGAGCTGGGCCAAAGCAGAACGATTCCTAGTGAATAAAATAGCTGATAAAAGAAGAAGCAAACATCAGGAAAAGAGGGGTGGGAAGTCAAAAAGAAATTGTTTTTTTCTGTATAGGATGCTTAATATTTTGGAATGTTTGGGAGATTTAATAAAAATGTTATAGGGGAAAATGGTGATGGGTTGCTTCTCTTATCAGTCCCTTCTCTGGGTTTCTTCTTAGCCATCGGTAGCGCTTCCTGCATCCTCCCTTGGCCAACTGGTGGCTATTTCGAGTCTCTGTGCATTGGATCCTGACCCGGAGTGCAGGCAGCGGGCAGCAGAGGCCCTCTGCCATCTTCTGCCCATCCTGCGGCGCAAAGAAGGTAAGACTGGAAGAATGCATCCCAGCAAGGGGTGGGGTGAGCAAGACCCGAACTAACCCTTTGGCTTTCCTTTGCAGAGACGCTGGCACAAACATCAAGGAACCAAGCACTCATCAGCAGAGCTCAGAAGGTCCTCAATTCCACCAGAGGACCGGTTCCTGAATTATTCATCAATGACTGCTACGCTCTTGCCAGGGTAAGTGGCTGTCACACAAGGCACAGCGGTCCCTCGAGCCACATGTTCTGGGTTCTGCAGAGAAGGCACCTGGGCCCTGTGGGCATCTCTGACCTTCCTCTCTTGCTCCAGGTCTTTGGCGCCTTTCTCCCTGCGGACCAGCTCTTGGAGGCCATGCGCTTCCTGGCCAACGACCTGGTTGTCGAGAGCAGCTTCAACCCCTTAGACATCTTCCACCTACTGCAAGAGTTCATCAAGCAGTTTAGCGGCAAAGCAGTGGAGGTAAGGGGTCTGCAGAGGTAGGAGAATAGAAGAATCTCCGCTTTGGTGTAGGGGAGGCAGCCTCATGCCATTGGGTGGCCAGGACACATGTTTGTTGAGAGGGGCCTGGCAATGTCAGGACAAGAACCTCTGCCAACGGTCCTGAGAAACTTGGGTTCAGGAATGGGGAATCCTCCTCCTTCTGGGAGTGGACTGGCAAGCTTCTTCTCTTGGCCCACAATGGACAGGGGAACTGGTCCCCTGGAGCTGCCTGGGTCCAATACTCCCAAGGACCCTGAGTGGGACCTTTGGAAGAAGATGGCTGTGGGGGCACAGGTCAAGGGTCCCTCTTTCTATGAGAGATGGAGGGATCCACCTGCAGACAGCCCAATTTCCTTGTACTCTCCCAGCAACCCTCTCTTTTCCTCTGACAGGTGGAGGTGCTGCTGGAGGCCTTCTACAACATCACCCTGGGGCCTTCAGTGGAGGGCAGAAACATGGCCGTCTCCGCTATCTCCATCTTGTCGCACCAGCGCCTGGACAAAGTGGTTGACTACCTCCTCCAGTTTCCCTTCAGGTATGGAGTCCTCCAGGTTCTCCTGGGCTATGGGAAAGGTTGGCAAGCTGCAGGGCTTGCTCAGAAAGCTCTTGCTGTCATCTCCTCTCTCTGGGGCATGGCAGGACGCAGATGACTTGAATCTGACCATTGCTCTTGTTTTTGCATTCACAGAGACTGCAAGAGAGTGTGGAAGGAGGTTTTGGCATCGGCCGACCAAGAACAACTGCTCCATCTCATGGCCGAGTATCTTTACCAAAGCCCCTTGGCGGAATCTCCCACCCAAGTGGTAAGCACGAACCACCTGCTTTCTGGCTTCCTTCTTCCCAGGGTGATATCGAGGGGTTTCTGTATTCTGCAGAAAAGCAGGGAAAGTGACTTGCACCTCTCTCTCTTCCAGCAACATCTCTCCAGCCTGTTGCACGCCATCCTCAGGACGGAGGAGTACAAGGCAGCTGTGCGCCGGAACTTCCCACAGCTGCTGATCGCTCTCCTGGGGATGGTTGTCAACTTCCACTACGACCAGGAATTCCTCGAGTGAGTAGTGTCTTGCAGAGGGGCCAATGGAGTCCTTTTCCAGTCCAACTTGGTTTTCTAAGGGAGGTTCTCCTTAAGGCGGCTGCTAGGGAGGAAGGAAGGGGAAGGGAATGGAATGTGTGGCAATGACCCTCTTGATAACACTGGCCTTGCTGTTGTTACAGAGGGGCTAAGGAAGTCCTGCACCTCCTTCTCAGCACCACTAGAGCGCAAGTCGAGACGGCCATTATAGACCAGCTTTTCTGCCCGGAGAATTTCAGCCAGGGGTTGTCTGCCATGGTGAGGTAAGAGGAAGAACACGGTGACCTTCCTCAATGGTCTGGCAAACGGAGCTCAAGGCACGGGATTGGACTGTGCCCCTGTTTGCTTCCTGAGATGTCTCTCCCTTGCTTAGCAAGACCTGGTTCTCCATTTCAGAGCTGTCGGAAAGCGACGCTGGTGGATCCCTCCCATGGTGGAAAAGATCACCGCTGCTCTCGAGGACCAGGAGTTTGCCGGAGTGCCACAAGTAGCGGCAGCTATCTACATCGAGGTGAGGGGGACTGACGCGGGAGGAAATGGGTGCAGCAAGGAGGCCCTGGCTTGGTTTCTGCCGAGGGTTGGGCTTTGTGTCCTTGGTTCCCCAACCAGCCTTCATCAGAATTTGGACCTTGCAGCTGCCTCATGACTGAAGAATTTCTTTCTCTTTGGGCCTCTTTAGCTGCTCAGCTGCCGCCTGCAGGTCTATCCCTGTGAGAAGACACTGGAGCAGCTCCTCACCTGGCTGGAACATGACCACCTGCAAGTCCGGAAGCTCAGCGCCAGAGGGATATCCCTGCTTCTGGACTCTGACATGGCAAGTGATGCTCAGAGGGAGGGAGGGGGATACAGATCCTGTTTCTACTCATGGCCCAGCACTCTTTTGCTGACAGAATGCTGACGGGCTCATGCTAAAAGGCCTTTCAGACCTTTGAAAATATTCTCTCTTTGGTGTAGGACCCTTCGCTTCTGCGGCTGTCGCTGCTGGATTCCCTCCCTTGTGTAGAAGCCGATGTCCTCCCAGACTTGATGGACCTGGTAGACAAAGCCTACTTCTCCAGGGAGCTGGGAGAGGAAGAGCTGAAGATGCTGGCGGAAACCTACTGCGGTCTGGCTGCCCATGTGAGTATTAGGGAACACAGGACATCACACATGGTGGAGGAGGAATGCTTTGGAAGAGGAAGGGTGGTGTTTAGACTGGCATGCAGCGGAAATGTTCTGGCTTCAGGGGGGTGTTCCTCTGGAGCACCTTCTCTTGGAAGCCTGCATGGAAAACACAGGGGGAGAGCCCCTCTACCCCCAGTCTCCCCCAGGAGGAGGATAGGGGGCTGAGCAGCCTCAAAACACCCCGGTGGGCAGGCAGGCAGGAAACTGCTCTGATGAGAAAAACAACCTCTGATGTTTTCTGCCTACAGGAGGAAGACTCTGTCCGCGCATTAGCCATCCAACATCTGGGGCTGGTTCGGGCCTGGGCGAGAGATCAAAGGCTTCCCATATCAACAACAACAGAAGAAGAAGCCATTAATGAACTGATCGTCGTCCTCATCCACCTGGAAGATGAGGATGAGGTAGCCAAGGTGAGGGCCAAGGAGATGGACTTATGCAGTAGGAGGGAGGGATTGTTCTCAGGAGCTTCCGAGATTTTTTTTTTACGGCAATTTGTAACCCTCTTCTCTTCTTGTGTTGCAGGCCGCCATGAGGGCTCTTTCCCATCTAGCCCCACAAGTCAAGTGGTGGGCGCATCCCAACAACTTTAGCCTCCACTTTGCTCTCCACCAGGCTGCCAAGCATCTGGTAAGGTCCCTCTGCTTCGTTGGCAGCTTTGCCCAGGGATGTCTTTGGGGGTGCAAGGCTCTTCTGCCGCACTCTCAAGCCTGTCTGATGCCACTTCTCCTTTGTCTTTGCCAACAGACCAAGAACTTCAGCAAGAACGTCCTTCGGAGTGCTGCCTTGACATGTACGAAGCCGTCTGACAACAGGCTGCCAGCAATCACCAGGGTGGCAGCTCTGCTTCTGGGTAAGTCAAGCAACGTCCTTCCCTGGTAGGGATGGACAGAAACGTCTTGGTAACGATGGCAGGGAGGATGGGCATGTCCCCAGGCCACCTACGCCCAGGTCTTGCTCTGAGTGCTTGGCGAGGGTGGAGGCCTCTAGACGCATCAGAGCATACCTGTCCTCCTGCCGAGCTGCCTCTGTCTCCGCTTGCTTTGCACTGAGATGACGTCCCTCTTCTTGCCCTGTCTCTCCAGGTCATCTGGCTTTCCGGGATGCCAGTTTCATCCAGACCCAAGACATGGCATCCTACGGTACATGTAAGTGAGACGAACGGAGGGATGCTTCTGCTGAGGGCTTTAGGGGGAGGCAGATTCCCAGAGGTGCCACAAGATGAACATGCAAAGAGGATGGGAATGTGACTTCACTGCCCTCTCTCACACACCAATATTCCCCTACCCCACACCCTGGTCCTGGGGGGAGCTCTGGTGGGGGTGCTTTGCAAGTTTTTGCCTTGTGAAAAGCTGATTCCTCCTCCCCAAGGGGAACCACCACTGCTTGTGTCCTGGTTGGGGTGGATACCCTGTGGACTCCTGCATCCCCACCTACAACAAGCGCGCCTCCCCTGGCCTGATTGCTGGGGCCACCTGGCGACTGTCTTAATATTCTGGATGGATGGCTCTTTTCCTGTGCTCAACCTTTCTCTCTTGCAACTCAGGGCTGGAAGAGATGCAGCAGCACGAGGAAGAAGGGCTCCGGCGGACAGGGAGGAGCTGCCTGAACATCATGCAGCGGGCCTATCAACATCGGCAGGAAGGCAGGGTCCGGCGCCTTGTGAGGAGGCTGCTCCGCTGTGTTCACAGGGAACCTTACCCGCAGGACTTCCTGAGCTGCATGCCAGGTGAGTGAGGCATCTGCTGGGCTATTTGGAAGTCTGGTGGGCTGTTTGGAGGTGACGCTTCTCAAGGAGCCCCTTTCTCCTCCTGACAGAACATCCGCAGTCGCGCCAGGCCAAGGCAACGTGAACATCAGAGTTGTGCTGCAGAGATACCATCTTCTGCTCTCCGCGGGATCCAGGCTGGACCAGCGCCAGGAACATCAACGCCATCAGGATCGACCAAGAGGAGTGGTGCCGCCCTCACGACCCTCCGTACATAGAGGTACGAAACCTTTTTGTTGTTGTTGCGTTTTTTGTTGATGTTGTATTTTATGATTGATTGTTGATTTTGTTGATTGAATTTGAATATCCAGGTAGTTCACAACACCAGGTTACAGTAGACGAAGCACAAAATACATGATAAAAAAATCACTGCACAAAATTCATAATAAAAATATCAGAACTTAATATGAATTAAAATAATAAAAACATAATAAAAATAGCCCCAAGACTAATGTATGTACACTAATAAACAATACAAAAGCCCTGAAACAACACTCCAGCCCACAAACACAAAATCTAAATCAGATATCACATTTAACAACCATTTAAAACAACCCCACACTGCAAATCAAACAGCACCCACGCACTTAAAACCCCATCCCTGTTAAAACAGTCATGATAAGACAGGGGGCTGGCCCACAATCTGGTCCCACCCCCTAAGTGCCGCCCCCAAAGGGACGATCTTAAGTTTGTTGTTTCCCCTTTGTTAGGGGTCCCGCCCCCAGGACAGGCAAGCTTTATGAAGCTCCCCCAGTCACTGGCGTATGCCCAGGGTCTGGGTTTTTATCTAATTTGTAAATATCGTTTAAACTCAGAATTGTTCAAACTGTATTGTTTTGAATGTAATATAATGTATTTTTGATATGGGCCAATGGCTGTTATAAACATTACTACTATGCCCAGGGTCTGGTTCCTTGCAGGCCTCTCTGCCATCCCCTCAAGTGGGGAGGGGGGCAGGCAACCCCTCAGCAGCAACTTTCTTCCATTTCTTTGTTAGAAAACACCTCTTTCTTTTTTAATTCTTTATTCACCAGCAGCGGGGGTTATTTTGGGGGCAACTGGAGGGGCTAACATTCATGAGATTTAATACCCTTTCTAACACAATCTCTTTTCTCTCTTTCCTGCATGGAACAAAACCACCATGGGAAACGGCGGCCTACCTGCTGGAGCCTGGGAGAAGACGTCCGAAGGAAAGAAGACCCCCGCGAGAAGGTCATCAGCCGGGAAAGAAGCAGCCCTGAAGACGACATCGGCAACATCGACCCTCCACCTGGCAATGAACTTGAGGACTGGACACTTTTGATGGACTCTTTCGGGACTTAAAACAACAAGCAGGACTTTTTTTAGTTAGATAGGTTAAAATCGATGTATAGAATAGTGTAGGCAAAATGGGGAGCATTCAAGGGTAGTTAACACTATGGTTTATGTTAAAATGGGGGGGGGAATCATTTTGTAAAAAATGAATAAATAATATTTTTGTTAAAAAGAGAAACAGCTCTTTTGGTTTGTGAAAAGTAAGCCAGTAAGGGGAATCTCTTCTACACACTTCCCTGGAGGGATGCCCCGTCATCCCAAGATGCAGACATAGAGGCTGGTGGCAGGGGTTGCGTCTGGTGAGTTGGGAAGATGCTGGAATCTGGAGGGGCAGGAGATTGTCTTGCCCTGAGCTGGACCCAAAACTTTGGCCTGGGGCATCTCTGGGAAGGTAATGGGGAAGCAAAATCGGTTGGAGCATTACTCATATTGGGATTACTCTGCAGCCTACAGGTTGTTATTTTTATATTGCATTTCTCCAAGGAGCTCAAAGTGGTCCATTACTACCTCTGACCGCTGAGGCAGAGCAGAGCCATCCAATATCCCTTTGTCTAATCTTCTTTTAAACCCCTCCAAGTTGATCGCCATCACTGCCTCCTGTGGCAATGAGTCCCACAGTTTAACTATGCCCTGTGTTGAAAAAGAGTTCTAGGCTTATGCGATAAATGTTTTGCTATTATCCACCTGCAAGGATCTACTGATGAGCAGTCCTGACAAGCATGGCTGTGGATCTTTGCCAAAGGTTGCGCAAGAAACACAACCTGTTTTGTTTTGGCTTTGTTTTTATATATATATATAAAAGCATGTAAACGAACTGTGCCACTGAATAGAAGATGAAGTCCTCTGCCGCTCAGAGATGGGGATGTTCACAACCGTCCCTTTCACCATCCTGCCCAACATCCTGCCCCCATGCCCCCCCCCTGCAGCGGAAAACAATACTATTATACTATTTATACTCTGCGCATCTGACTGGGTTGCCCCAACCACTCTGAGCTGCTTTCAACATATATAAAACATAATAAAACACTTAACAACTTCCCTATACAGGGCTCCCTTCAGATGTCTTGCACAGGCTGTATAATTCCTTCTTTCCTTGGCTCAGGGGTCACATAATTTCATACCCTCCAACATTTTTCTGATGGAAATAGGGACGTCCTGAGGAAAAGCGGGACATTCTGGGGTCCCATCAGGAAGCGAGGCGGCTTCTGTAAATCCTGGACAGTCCCTGGGAAAGAGGGACACTTGGAGAGTCTCTAGGCCACAGGAAGAAGCTGTGCAGAGAGCCAAGTCCTGGGTGACTCCAGCTGAGGTGCCAACGCCCAGGTGGCCGAGGATGGAGAAGAAGGCCAGGAGGGCCAGGGAGCCCGGAGGAAATCAGGGGCCGGCTGAGAGAGGTCCTGGGAGCCAGAAGGGCCTCATCCAGGAGCAAAGCCCCAGCTGGGGTGGCCACCTGGCCTTCCCAAGACGGACTGGTTCCCTTTCGGGCAGACAGAGTCCCCTGCTCCCTTTGGGACGCCTTTGGTCACGTTCTTGAATGCATAAGAAATAAAATGGAATAGTTTTTCCCTCACCCTAACTTGCTTGCCTAGCGCAGCCTACCTGCCTAGGCACCTCACAAGATGAGTCCGCCCTCCTTACCTGGCTGATGGACATTCCAGGCCAGCCAATAGGCTCTTCTGGGGTGGGCGGAGCTGCTGCCAATGGCTCCCAGAGAAGCAGCCAGACCTTTCCTGGAGCAGCAGCCTCTCCTTGCAAAGCTCCCTCGTATCCCTCGGCCTCTCGCTGGGGGTCTCAGGGGTCTCTGGGCTCCTTTCCACCTCTAGAATGGAGGCCTTCTTCCCTGGAGGGTTCTGTCGCTGAAATCATCCCCACCACCTGCCATTCCCTGGGCAGTAAAGCACCATCACCTTCCTAGATGAGGAAGAGAAGCAGAATTTCTCGTTATCTCTTCCCCCTTCCTTCCTTCCGTCTTTCCTTTCTTCTATTTTGGATTGGTTTCTAAATTTACCATCCTTCTGGCAGGCAGAAATTCAGCAGGTGGGGAGCATTTCCTTTCAATCTTCTTTTTGGAAGGTTTGCACTTACAGATCACTTCCATTAGATCCTTGTAATGGATTGCTTTGAAGCCATTTCTGCACCGGGTAAAGTAATTTTTAGCCCCCCCATTCCCACCCACCCCCACCAATATAAGGGACGTCCCTTCTATTGCCTAACCACAGAATACCTCCAACATTCCTCCGATAAAAAGAGGGATGTCCCATTGCATAATGATGATTTTGCTATTTATACTCCACACATCTTACTGGGTTTCCCCAGACACTCTAGGCAGCTTCCAACATATATAAAATCATAATAAAACACTGAACATTAAAAAGCAAAAACTGCTCTATAAAGGAATACCTTCTGACGGATCGGGGAAGAGATCATTCCATACACTCCAGGCCATTTTTCCAATGAGAGGGGCATTCCAACAAAAAGTGTGACATTCCAGGATCCAATCAGAAACCGGGATAGCTATGCTCAATCAGAGACGTCCCTGGGAAATAGGGACACTTGGAGGGTCTGCCCAAGTTGGCAATCAAAGGCCCAGCAGAAGCCTTGCAGTACATTTCCAAGCACAATTCAATGTGTTGGTGCTGACCTTTAAAGCCCTAAATGGCTTCGGTCCAGTATACCTGAAGGAGCGTCTCCACCCCCACCGTTCAGCCCGGACACTGAGGTCCACCTCCAAGGGCCTTCTGGCGGTTCCCTCACTACGAGAAGCCAAGTTGCAGGGAACCAGGCAGAGGGCCTTCTCGGTGGTGGCACCCGCCCTGTGGAACGCCCTCCCTTCAGATGTCAAAGAGAACAACAACTACCAGACCTTTAGAAGACACCTGGAGGCAGCCCTGTTTAGGGAGGCTTTTAATGTTGAATAGATTATTATATATTAATGTTCTGTTGGAAGCCGCCCAGAGTGGCTGGGGAAACCCAGCGAGATAGGAGGGGTATAAATAATAAATTATTATTATTATTATTATTATTATTATTATTATTATTATTATTGCAGTGTGTCCCTCCAAGGAAAGTTGTATTTCTATTTCCTATCAGGGAAGCCCTTGACTGGGCCAGTCCAGCCGCCTTCAGACCTTGGCCCTTGTCTGTGGGGCAACGCAGAGGCCTTGCAGTCGGAAAGGGAGGGTGTCAGGGATTCTGTCTGCTCCTTGGGGTCTCCTGCTCTCAGCTGAGTCCGCATGACAAGGCAGGACAGGCTTCTGAAGCCTGCATTGGGATTGGCCGCCTAGTGCAAAGCATCCAATCCTGCCCTAGGTGGGCGGAAGTGTATATAAGCCCTGTTTTGCCACTCGGTTCAGGAGGCTTCCTCAAGGAAGCCTGGAGGCTGAATGGCTGCCTTGGGTCTTGCTGAAACCCACCTCTCTTCCCTCAGGGGGAGGCCCCTTTGTGAGGGCAAGGGGCCCTTGGAGCCAGGCTGCCAATTCTCCATAAACACCCAGCCACCCCATCCTGGAACCTGTAGGATAAGGCGGTTGCAAGGGAGCCCCTCAAGGGAGCCTGTGCATTGGCCAGGCACTGCCTGCTGCTGCCTGGGGGCCCCAGATAAGCCCCCCAGGGGAATCGGAGAGGGGCTTGAGCCCCACAGCCCCCTTGAAGATGGGCAGGAAGGCCTACAGGGTCCGTTGCTGCATCTCTGTCCAAGAAAAGGGCAGCTTGGCCCCAGCAGGACATCTCCGGCCTCTCCTTGGGCCATGTGAAAGGAGCTCTTCCTCTGCCTTGTTCCTCCACATCCCTTCCATTGGGTGTCTTGTCTTGGGACTTGTCTCACCTTCTTTTCAATCCATGTCAGCTGCTTTAGGAGACAACAAGAGTCTGCAAAGCAGGATAAAAATACACAGAATAAATACAGATCCCCCTTCAGTTGCATAGCCTGAACATTGCTCTGACCACTAGGCCACACGGCCTCTCCTAGAACCTTGGCACTGAGGCCGGGAATTCCATGTTCTCCAGGGCCGTTGCCTAGCAACGGAACTGGTGACCGTTTGAACGGAGGTTCCTGCATCCTCAGCATCTCGAGGTTTGCAGAGGTGGCCTGTAGTGACCTTCGCTCCGTCACTACATTCGAAGATGGCGTCCCAAAGACCCCTGGAGGTAAGTGGAGGTTGATTTTAACAATTTTAAGCACTTAACAATACCGTTAAATTTTCATCCTTCCCCCTCTCACTGAGGGAAGCACATTTCCATTCCCCTCTCTCACCAGGAAAACCGTAGACATTATACATTTAACGTAGCTAACATATTAAATATCATTGCTTAGGCCTGACCCATTTCTGTGGGCCAGGTACTCCTCCTTTCCTCAATTTCATATTTCGGTTGACTTCCTCAAGTCCCCCTCTGTTGAATTCATTATCTATCCTCTTTATCAGTTTTCCAAGTTCATAAACTTCACAATAACATAAAATACCAAAATCATTTTACTTAAACTAACTCCTTTTTTCCATACCTCAGCACCTCATTACTTCTGATCCTTTCCTCAAGTCTTATCAAATTCCCTTACTCCAACCTAATTTAAAACTCATTATTTTCTACTTTTTGCACCCTTACCTCCCTCTGGTCTCAAAGGTTTTAGCTATATTTCCCACTACTACCTCCTAATTTTTAACATATAATCATTAACGCCAGTATCCAGATCCAAACATCATAACCATTTAAACAGGAAAAACACATCCAAGTATATCCTCCTTCTCCCACCCCAACCCTCACAAATTTCCAGGCCCAAAAGTCATTCCAAACACAATAGTCAGCCAATGCCGTGTGACACTCTCCTCTCTTCTTCTGCAATGTGGTATTCTTCATAACGTCATCTTTGCACGATTCAGTCCATAGTGTTTGCCATTCTCTTCTCTTCTTTTGAATTGTACTATCCATCATGTCCTCCTCTTTGGGAATTCCCTCCTCTGTGTCCTGTAGGTTTTCTTCTGTGCAAAAGTCCTTTTAAGTTAGGTGTCAAACAGCTCTTTCCTGTATTTTCTTATAGTTCACTTAGCAAAAAGCCTGCGGTTGGTTTTCTTACTTCCAAGTTTCCCTCCAACTCCTTAACTTTCTCTGGACCTGGCACTTTAGTTGCATTTTTTTCAAAGTTGTCCACAATCAAGTTCGAGGCTCTGACAGCCTGTTGCATTTCCTGTAAGATTCTAAAGTTTTTCTTTGAAAGGAAGCAGACCATTTTCCCTTTGTCATTTTCCCGTCATCCCAAGATGGAGACATAGGCTCTGCTGGGACAGGCCAGCTCCCTCAGGCCTCCTCTCTCCCAACTGTCCTCTGGCGGCAGCCATTTCATCAGGCTGCCTCAGTGGGAGAGGGGAGAACAGCATTCTAGACCCTGGGGCCTGAGCTTGGGAGTTGTCTTTTCCTCTGCCCTCCTTGCCCCCTTTCCTTGTGTGTTGTATTTCTCTTTGTCAGATTGGTCAGTCCAATAGAAGTCTGCGATTAGGGAGTTTCTTTCCTTTGATTTCATGGAAGGCTCTCTTGGAGCCTTTTCGGCTTAAGAGAGGGGTACAAATACTCTAAAGGAATGAATGCTGAATAAGGTCTCTAAGGAAATGGAGGACAGAGATTGTCAGTTTGTTTCCCAACTATCTTGCTTGCGCTTTCCTGATCAACACATAAAACATGAATGGGTCAGATCCACTCCTCACATTCTGACTTCCTGTTTCTCTTTTCTCTTGGACAGGGGATTGATTTTGATGAGGACGAAATATTGGAAATCGGCCTGGAAGATGTGGAGGATCTTCCTCCAAGGTAATGCTATGCTACCCCCCCCCCATAATCAATTGCTTTCAAAAGGCCCCCCCCCCCGTCCATTTCTATGGTGGTGGTGCTTGGGGTCTTTGAAGGAGGGGAGGCAATAAAACCTTTTTACACAAGTGTTACTCCTCTCTCCCCTCAGCATCCGAACCACAGGTTCTCTGGATGCGGCTGATGTTCCTTCCGAAGGCTTCAGCGAGGACCAGCTGAAGGCCAGAATGACGGATGCCATCACCACGTTGAAGACTTGGAAGAAGACTGTCCGAAGGAAGGCGCTCCGAGATCTTTCCGCCCTCCTGCAGAAGATCCAGGAATATGTGAGTTACTGAAGGGAAGCATTGCAACCATGCAGGGCTGTCAAGGCCTTCAGGCTGCCCCTCCTAGGCCCACCCTGCAAGTTGCCCCAGGGACAATCAGGCATCCCAGCACATACCCCATTTTGAGAACAGAGCTGGGCCATAGCAGAATGAATCCTAGTGTTAAAAGAAGAAGCAAACATCAGGAAAAGAGGGGTGGGAAGTCAAAAAGAAATGGATTTTTTCTGCTAAATATTTTGGAATGTTTTGAAGATTTAATCAAAATGTTATAGGGAAAAAGGTGATGGGTTGCTTCTCTTATCAGTCCCTTCTCTGGGTTTCTTCTCAGCCATCGGTAGCGCTTCCTGCATCCTCCCTTGGCCAACTGGTGGCTATTTCCAGTCTGTGCGCTTTGGATCCAGACCCGGAGTGCAGGCAGCAGGCAGCAGAGGCCCTCTGCCATCTTCTGCCCATCCTGCGGCGCAAAGAAGGTAAGACTGGAAGAATGCATCCCAGCAAGGGGTGGGGTGAGCAAGACCCGAACTAACCCTTCGGCTTTCCTTTGCAGAGATGCTGGCACAAACATCAAGGAACCAAGCACTCATCAGCAAAGCCCAGAACGTCCTCAATTCCACCGGAGGACCGGTTCCTGAATTATTTATCAATGACTGCTACTCTCTTGCCAGGGTAAGTCGCTGTCACACAAGGCACAGCGGTCCCTCAAGCCACATGTTCTGGCTTCCGCAGAGAAAGCACCTGGGCTTTCTGCTCCCCAGACCTGCCCTGTGGGCATCTCTGACCTTCCTCTCTTGCTCCAGGTCTTTGGCGCCTTTCTCCCTGCGGACCAGCTCTTGGAGGCCATGCGCTTCCTGGCCAGCGACCTGGTTGTTGAGAGCAGCTTCAACCCCTTAGACATCTTCCACCTCCTGCAAGAGTTCATCAAGCAGTTTAGCGGCAAAGCAGTGGAGGTAAGGGGTCTGCAGAGGTAGGAGAGAAGAAGAATCTCCGCTCTGGTGTAGGGGAGGCAGCCTCATGTCATTGTGTGGCCAAGACACATGCTTGTTGAGAGGGGCCTGGCAATGTCAGGACAAGAACCTCTGCCAACGGTCTTGAGAAACTTGGGTTCAGGAATGGGGAATCCTCCTCCTTCTGGGAGTGGACTGGCAAGCTTCTTCTCTTGGCCCACAATGGACACGGAAACTGGTCCCCTGGAGCTGCCTGGGTCCAATACTCCCAAGGACCCTGAGTGGGACCTTTGGAGGAAGATGGCTGTGGGGGCACAGGTCAAGGGTCCCGCTTTCTATGAGAGATGGAGGGATCCACCTGCAGATAGCCCCGCTTCCTTGTACTCTCCCAGCAACCATCTCTTTTGATCTGACAGGTGGAGGTGCTGCTGGAGGCCTTCTACAACATCACCCTGGGGCCTTCAGTGGAGGGCAGAAACATGGCCGTCTCCGCTATCTCCATCTTGTCGCACCAGCGCCTGGACAAAGTGTTTGACTACCTCCTCCAGTTTCCCTTCAGGTATGGAGCCCTCCAGGTTCTCCTGGGCTATGGGAAAGGTTGGCAAGCTGCAGGGCTTGCTCAGAAAGCCCTTGCTGCCATCTCCTCTCTCTGGGCCATGGCAGCACGCAGAAGACTTGCATCATGACCATTGCTCTTGTTTTTGCATTCACAGAGACTGCAAGAGAGTGTGGAAGGAGGTTTTGGCATCGGCCGACCAAGAACAACTGCTCCATCTCATGGCCGAGCAGCTTTACCAAAGCCCCTTGGCGGAATCTCCCACCCAAGTGGTAAGCACGAACCACCTGCTTTCTGGCTTCCTTCTTCCCAGGGTGATATCGAGGGGCTTCTGTATTGTGCAGAAAAGCAGGGAAAGTGACTTGCACCTCTGTCTCTCTTCCAGCAACATCTCTCCAGCCTGTTGCACGCCATCCTCAGGACGGAGGAGTACAAGGCAGCTGTGCGCCGGAACTTCCCACAGCTGCTGATCGCTCTCCTGGGGATGGTTGTCAACTTCCACTACGACCAGGAATTCCTCGAGTGAGTAGTGTCTTGCAGAGGGGCCAATGGAGTCCTTTTCCAGTCCAACTTGGTTTTCTAAGGGAGGTTCTCCTTAAGGCGGCTGCTAGGGAGGAAGGAAGGGGAAGGAAATGGAATGTCTGGCAATGACCCTCTTGATAACACTGGCCTTGCTGTTGTTACAGAGGGGCTAAGGAAGTCCTGCACCTCCTTCTCAGCACCACTAGAGCGCAAGTCGAGACGGCCATTATAGACCAGCTTTTCTGCCCGGAGAATTTCAGCCAGGGGTTGTCTGCCATGGTGAGGTAAGAGGAAGAACACGGTGACCTTCCTCAATGGTCTGGCAAACGGAGCTCAAGGCACGGGATCGGACTGAGCCCCTGTTTGCTTCCTGAGATGTTTCTCCCTTGCTTAGCAAGACCTGGTTCTCCATTTCAGAGCTGTCGGAAAGCGACGCTGGTGGATCCCTCCCATGGTGGAAAAGATCACCGCTGCTCTCGAGGACCAGGAGTTTGCCGGAGTGCCACACATAGCGGCAGCTATCTACATCGAGGTGAGGGGGACTGGCGCGGGAGGAAATGGGTGCAGAAAGGGGGTCCTGGCTTGGTTTCTGCCGAGTGTTGGGCTTTGTGTTCTTCGGCTCCCTTTGTGTCCTTGGTTCCCCAACCAGCCTTCATCAGAAATTGGACCTTGCAGCTGCCTCATGACTGAAGAGTTTCTTTCTCTTTGGGCCTCTTTAGCTGCTCAGCTGCCGCCTGCAGGTCTATCCCTGTGAGAAGACACTGGAGCAGCTCCTCACCTGGCTGGAACATGACCACCTGCAAGTCCGGAAGCTCAGCGCCAGAGGGATATCCCTGCTTCTGGACTCTGACATGGCAAGTGATGCTCAGAGGGAGGGAGGGGGATACAGATCCTGTTTCTACTCATGGCCCAGCACTCTTTTGCTGACAGAATGCTGACGGGCTCATGCTAAAAGGCCTTTCAGACCTTTGAAAATATTCTCTCTTTGGTGTAGGACCCTTCGCTTCTGCGGCTGTCGCTGCTGGATTCCCTCCCTTGTGTAGAAGCCGATGTCCTCCCAGACTTGATGGACCTGGTAGACAAAGCCTACTTCTCCAGGGAGCTGGGAGAGGAAGAGCTGAAGATGCTGGCGGAAACCTACTGCGGTCTGGCTGCCCATGTGAGTATTAGGGAACACAGGACATCACACATGGTGGAGGAGGAATGCTTTGAAAGAGGAAGGGTGTTGTTTAGACTGGCATGCAGCGGAGATGTTCTGACTTCAGGGGATGTTCCTCTGGAGCACCTTCTCTTGGAAGCCTGCTGGAAAACACAGGGGGAGAGCCCCTCTGCCCCCAGTCTCCCCCAGCAGGAGGATAGTGGGATGAGTAGCCTCAAAACACCCCGGTGGGCAGGCAGGCAGGAAACTGCTCTGATGAGAAACCCAACCTCTGATGTTTTCTGCCTACAGGAGGAAGACTCTGTCCGCGCATTAGCCATCCAACATCTGGGGCTGCTTCGGGCCTGGGCGAGAGATCAAAGGCTTCACATATCAACAACAACTGAAGAAGAAGCCATTAATGAACTGATCGTCGTCCTCATCCACCTGGAAGATGAGGATGAGGTAGCCAAGGTGAGGGCCAAGGAGGTGGACTTATGCAGTAGGAGGGAGGGATTGTTCTCCGGAGCTTCCGAGATTTCTTTTACAGCAATTTGTAACCCTCTTCTCTTCTTGTGTTGCAGGCCGCAAGGAGGGCTCTTTCCCATCTAGCCCCACAAATCAAGTGGTGGGCAAATCCCAACAACTTTAGCCTCCACTTTGCTCTCCACCAGGCTGCCAAGCATCTGGTAAGGTCCCTCTGCTTCGTTGGCAGCTTTGCCCAGGGATGTCTTTGGGGTGCAAGGCTCTTCTGCCGCACTCTCAAGCCTGTCTGATGCCACTTCTCCTTTGTCTTTGCCAACAGAGCAAGACCGTCAGCAACAACGCCCTTCGGAGTGCTGCCTTGACATGTACGAAGCCGTCTGCCAACAGGCTGCCAGCAGTCTCCAGGGTGGCAGCTCTGCTTCTGGGTAAGTCAAGCAACGTCCTTCCCTGGTAGGGATGGACAGAAACGTCTTGGTAACGATGGCAGGGAGGATGGGCATGTCCCCAGGCCACCTGCGCCCAGATCTTGCTCTGAGTGCTCCGCGAGGGTGGAGGCCTCTAGACGCATCAGAGCATACCTGTCCTCCTGCCAAGCTTCCTCTGTCTCCGCTTGCTTTGCACTGAGATGACGTCCCTCTTCTTGCCCTGTCTCTCTAGGTCATCTGGCTTTCCGGGATGCCAGTTTCATCCAGACCCAAGACATGGCATCCTATGGTACATGTAAGTGAGACGAACGGAGGGCACGGAGGGATGCTTCTGCTGAGAAAGGGCTTTAGGGGGAGGCAGATTCCCAGAGGTGCCACAAGATGAACATGCAAAGAGGATGGGAATGTGACTTCACTGCCCTCTCTCACACACCAATATTCCCCTACCCCACACCCTGGTCCTGGGGGGAGCTCTGGTGGGGGTGCTTTGCAAGCTTTTGCCTTGTGAAAAGCTGATTCCTCCTCCCCAAGGGCTTCTCTCCTGCTTGTGTCCTGCTTGTGACCACTGCTTGTGTCCTGGTTGGGGTGGATACCCTGTGGACTCCTGCATCCCCACCTTCAACAAGCGCGCCTCCCCTGGCCTGATTGCTGGGGCCACCTGGCGACTGTCTTGATATTCTGGATGGGTGGCTCTTTTCCTGTGCATCTCCGCCTTGCTCAACCTTTCTCTCTTGCCACTCAGGGCTGGAAGAGATGCAGCAGCACGAGGAAGAAGGGCTCCGGCGGACAGGGAGGAGCTGCCTGAACATCATGCAGCGGGCCTATCAACATCGGCAGGAAGGCAGGGTCCGGCGCCTTGTGAGGAGGCTGCTCCACTGTGTTCACAGGGAACCTTACCCGCAGGACTTCCTGAGCTGCATGCCAGGTGAGTGAGGCATCTGCTGGGCTATTTGGACATTGGGTGGGCTGTTTGGAGGTGACGCTTCTCAAGGAGCCCCTTTCTCCTCCTGACAGAACATCCGCAGTCGCGCCAGGCCAAGGCAACGTGAACATCAGAGTTGTGCTGCAGAGATACCATCTTCTGCTCTCTGCGGGATCCAGTCTGGACCAGCGCCAGGAACATCAATGCCATCAGGATCAACCAAGAGGAGTGGTGCCCCCCTCTCGACCCTCCGTACATAGAGGTACGAAACCTTTTTGTTGTTGTTGCGTTTTTTGTTGATGTTGTATTTTATGATTGATTGTTGATTTTGTTGATTGAATTTGAATATCCAGGTAGTTCACAACACCAGGTTACAGTAGACGAAGCACAAAATACATGATAAAAAAATCACTGCACAAAATTCATAATAAAAATATCAGAACTTAATATGAATTAAAATAATAAAAACATAATAAAAATAGCCCCAAGACTAATGTATGTACACTAATAAACAATACAAAAGCCCTGAAACAACACTCCAGCCCACAAACACAAAATCTAAATCAGATATCACATTTAACAACCATTTAAAACAACCCCACACTGCAAATCAAACAGCACCCACCCACTTAAAACCCCATCCCTGTTAAAACAGTCATGATAAGACAGGGGGCTGGCCCACAATCTGGTCCCACCCCCTAAGTGCCGCCCCCAAAGGGACGATCTTAAGTTTGTTGTTTCCCCTTTGTTAGGGGTCCCGCCCCCAGGACAGGCAGGCTTTATGAAGCTCCCCCAGTCACTGGCGTATGCCCAGGGTCTGGGTTTTTATCTAATTTGTAAATATCGTTTAAACTCAGAATTGTTCAAACTGTATTGTTTTGAATGTAATATAATGTATTTTTGATATGGGCCAATGGCTGTTATAAACATTACTACTATGCCCAGGGTCTGGTTCCTTGCAGGCCTCTCTGCCATCCCCTCAAGTGGGGAGGGGGGCAGGCAACCCCTCAGCAGCAACTTTCTTCCATTTCTTTGTTAGAAAACACCTCTTTCTTTTTTAATTCTTTCTTCACCAGCAGCGGGGGTTATTTTGGGGGCAACTAGAGGGGCTAACATTCATGAGATTTAATACCCTTTCTAACACAATCTCTTTTCTCTCTTTCCTGCATGGAACAAAACCACCATGGGAAACGGCGGCCTATCTGCTGGAGCCTGGGAGAAGACATCCGAAGGAAAGAAGACCCCCACGAGAAGGTCATCAGCCGGGAAAGAAGCAGCCCTGAAGACGACATCGGCAACATCGACCCTCCACCTGGCAATGAACTTGAGGACTGGACACTTTTGATGGACTCTTTCGGGACTTAAAACAACAAGCAGGACTTTTTTTAGTTAGATAGGTTAAAATCGATGTATAGAATAGTGTAGGCAAAATGGGGAGCATTCAAGGGTAGTTAACACTATGGTTTATGTTAAAATGGGGGGGGGGGAATCATTTTGTAAAAAATGAATAAATAATATTTTTGTTAAAAAGAGAAACAGCTCTTTTGGTTTGTGAAAAGTAAGCCAGTAAGGGGAATCTCTTCTACACACTTCCCTGGAGGGATGCCCCGTCATCCCAAGATGCAGACATAGAGGCTGGTGGCAGGGGTTGCGTCTGGTGAGTTGGGAAGATGCTGGAATCTGGAGAGGCAGGAGATTGTCTTGCCCTGAGCTGGACCCAAAACTTTGGCCTGGGGCATCTCTGGGAAGGTAATGGGGAAGCAAAATCGGTTGGAGCATTACTCATATTGGGATTACTCTGCAGCCTACAGGTTGTTATTTTTATATTGCATTTCTCCAAGGAGCTCAAAGTGGTCCATTACTACCTCTGACCGCTGAGGCAGAGCAGAGCCATCCAATATCCCTTTGTCTAATCTTCTTTTAAACCCCTCCAAGTTGATCGCCATCACTGCCTCCTGTGGCAATGAGTCCCACAGTTTAACTATGCCGTGTGTTGAAAAAGAGTTCTAGGCTTATGCGATAAATGTTTTGCTATTATCCACCTGCAAGGATCTACTGATGAGCAGTCCTGACAAGCATGGCTGTGGATCTTTGCCAAAGGTTTCGCAAGAAACACAACCTGTTTTGTTTTGGCTTTGTTTTTATATATATATATAAAAGCATGTAAACGAACTGTGCCACTGAATAGAAGATGAAGTCCTCTGCCGCTCAGAGATGGGGATGTTCACAACCGTCCCTTTCACCATCCTGCCCCACATCCTGCCCCCATGCCCCCCCCTGCAGCGGAAAACAATACTATTATACTATTTATACTCCGCGCATCTGACTGGGTTGCCCCAACCACTCTGGGCTGCTTTCAACATATATAAAACATAATAAAACACTTAACAACTTCCCTATACAGGGCTCCCTTCAGATGTCTTGCACAGGCTGTATAGCTCCTTCTTTCCTTGGCTCAGGGGTCACATAATTTCATACACTCCAACATTTCTCTGATGGAAATAGGGACGTCCTGAGGAAAAGCGGGACATTCTGGGGTCCCATCAGGAAGCGAGGCGGCTTCTGTAAATCCTGGACAGTCCCTGGGAAAGAGGGACACCTGGAGAGTCTCCAGGCCACGGGAAGAAGCTGTGCAGAGAGCCAAGTCCTGGGTGACTCCAGCTGAGGTGCCAAGGCCCAGGTGGCCGAGGATGGAGAAGGCGGCCAGAAGGGCCAGGGAGCCCGGAGGGAATCAGGGGCCGGCTGAGAGAGGTCCTGGGAGCCAGAAGGAGCAAAGCCCCAGCTGGGGTGGCCACCTGGCCTTCCCAAGACGAACTGGTTCCCTTTCGGGCAGACAGAGTCCCCTGCTCCCTTTGGGACGCCTTTGGTCACGTTCTTGAATGCATAAGAAATGAAATGGAATAGTTTTTCCCTCCCCCTAACTTGCTTGCCTAGCGCAGCCTAGGCACCTCACAAGATGAGTCCGCCCTCCTTAGCTGGCTGATGGACGTTACAGGCTAGCCAACAGGTGGGCGGAGCTGCTGCCAATGGCTCCCAGAGAAGCCGCCAGACCTTTCCTGGAGCTGCAGCCTCTCCTTGCAAAGCTCCCTCGTCTCCCTCGGCCTCTCGCTGGGGGTCTCAGGGGTCTCTGGGCTCCTTTCCACCTCTAGAATGGAGGGCTTCTTCCCTGGAGGGTTCTGTCGCTCAAATGCCAGCATACCAATTTAAGAAATCATCATCCCCACCACCTGCCATTCCCTGGGCAGTAAAGCACCATCACCTTCCTAGATGAGGAAGAGAAGCAGAATTTCTTGTGATCTCTTCTTCCTTCCTTCCTTCCTTCCTTCCTTCCTTCCTTCCTTCCTTCCTTCCTTCCGTCTTTCCTTTCTTCTATTTTGGACTGGTTTCTAAATTTACCATCCTTCTGGCAGGCAGAAATTCAGCAGGTGGGGAGCATTTCCTTTCCATCTTCTTTTGGGAAGGTTTGCACTTGGACAGGGAATTGATTTTGATGAGGACGAAATATTGGAAATCGGCCTGGAAGATGGGGAGGATCTTCCTCCAAGGTAATGCTATACTAACCCTCCCCCCCCATAATCAATTGCTTTCAGGGTCTTTGAAGGAGGGGAGGCAATAAAACCTTTTTACACAAGTGTTACTCCTCTCTCCCCTCAGCATCCTAACCACAGGTTCTCCGGATGCGGCTGATGTTCCTCCCGAAGGCTTCAGCGAGGACCAGCTGAAGGCCAGAATGACGGATGCCATCTCCACGTTGAAGGGTTGGAAGAAGACGGTCCAAAGGAAGGCGCTCCGAGATCTTTCCACCCTCCTGCAGAAGATCCAGGAATATGTGAGTTACTGAAGGGAAGCATTGCAACCATGCAGGGCTGCCAAGGCCTTCAGGCTGCCCCTTCTAGGCCCACCCTGCAAGGTGCCCCAGGGACACTTAGGCTTCCCAGCACATACCCAATTTTGAGAACAGAGCTGGGCCATAGCAGAACGATTCCTAGTGAATAAAATAGCTGATAAAAGAAGAAGCAAACATCAGGAAAAGAGGGGTGGGTACTAAAAACGAAATAGATTTTTTCTGCATAGGATGCTAAATATTTTGGAATGTTTTGAAGATTTAATAGAAATGTTATAGGGAAAATGGTGATGGGTTGCTTCTCTTATCAGTCCCTTCTCTGGGTTTCTTCTCAGCCATCGGTAGCGCTTCCTGCATCCTCCCTTGGCCAACTGGTGGCTATTTCCAGTCTGTGCGCTTTGGATCCAGACCCGGAGTGCAGGCAGCAGGCAGCAGAGGCCCTCTGCCATCTTCTGCCCATCCTGCGGCGCAAAGAAGGTAAGACTGGAAGAATGCATCCCAGCAAGGGGTGGGGTGAGCAAGACCCGAACTAACCCTTTGGCTTTCCTTTGCAGAGACGCTGGCACAAACATCAAGGAACCAAGCACTCATCAGCAGAGCCCAGAAGGTCCTCAATTCCACCGGAGGACCGGTTCCCGAATTATTCATCAATGACTGCTACTCTCTTGCCAGGGTAAGTCGCTGTCACACAATCCACAGCGGTCCCTCAAGCCACATGTTCTGGCTTCCGCAGAGAAAGCACCTGGGCTTTCTGCTCCCCAGACCTGCCCTGTGGGCATCTCTGACCTTCCTCTCTTGCTCCAGGTCTTTGGCGCCTTTCTCCCTGCGGACCAGCTCTTGGAGGCCATGCGCTTCCTGGCCAGCGACCTGGTTGTCGAGAGCAGCTTCAACCCCTTAGACATCTTCCACCTACTGCAAGAGTTCATCAAGCAGTTTAGCGGCAAAGCAGTGGAGGTAAGGGGTCTGCAAAAGGTAGGAGAGAAGAAGAATCTCCGCTCTGGTGTAGCGGAGGCAGCCTCATGCCATTGGGTGGCCAGGACACATGTTTGTTGAGAGGGGCCTGGCAATGTCAGGACAAGAACCTCCGCCAAGGGTCCTGAGAAACTTGGGTTCCGGAATGGGGAATCCTCCTCCTTCTGGGAGTGGACTGGCAAGCTTCTTCTCTTGGCCCACAATGGACAGGGGAACTGGTCCCCTGGAGCTGCCTGGGTCCAATACGCCGAAGGACCCTGAGTGGGACCTTTGGAGGAAGATGGCTGTGGGGGCACAGGTCAAGGGTCCCTCTTTCTATGACAGCCCCGCTTCCTTGTACTCTCCCAGCAACCCTCTCTTTTGCTCTGACAGGTGGAGGTGCTGCTGGAGGCCTTCTACAACATCACCCTGGGGCCTTCAGTGGAGGGCAGAAACATGGCCGTCTCCGCTATCTCCATCTTGTCGCACCAGCACCTGGAGAAAGTGGTTGACTACCTCTTCCAGTTTCCCTTCAGGTATGGAGCCCTCCAGGTTCTCCTGGGCTATGGGAAAGGTTGCCAAGCTGCAGGGCTTCCTTAGAAAGCCCTTGCTGCCATCTCCTCTCTCTAGGGCATGGCAGGTCGCAGAAGACTTGAATCGGACCATTGCTCTTGTTTTTGCATTCACAGAGACTGCAAGAGAGTGTGGAAGGAGGTTTTGGCATCGGCCGACCAAGAACAACTGCTCCATCTCATGGCCGAGCAGCTTTACCAAAGCCCCTTGGCGGAATCTGCCACCCAAGTGGTAAGCACGAACCACCTGCTTTCTGGCTTCCTTCTTCCCAGGGTGATATCGAGGGGTTTCTGTATTCTGCAGAAAAGCAGGGAAAGTGACTTGCACCTCTCTCTCTTCCAGCAACATCTCTCCAGCCTGTTGCACGCCATCCTCAGGACGGAGGATTACAAGGCAACTGTGCGCCGGAACTTCCCACAGCTGCTGATCGCTCTCCTGGGGATGGTTGTCAACTTCCACTACGACCAGGAATTCCTCGAGTGAGTAGTGTCTTGCAGAGGGGCCAATGGAGTCCTTTTCCAGTCCAACTTGGTTTTCTAAGGGAGGTTCTCCTTAAGGCGGCTGCTAGGGAGGAAGGAAGGGGAAGGAAATGGAATGTGTGGCAATGACCCTCTTGGTAACACTGGCCTTGCTGTTGTTACAGAGGGGCTAAGGAAGTCCTGCACCTCCTTCTCAGCACCACTAGAGCGCAAGTCGAGACGGCCATTATAGACCAGCTTTTCTGCCCGGAGAATTTCAGCCAGGGGTTGTCTGCCATGGTGAGGTAAGAGGAAGAACATGGTGACCTTCCTCAATGGTCTGGCAAACGGAGCTCAAGGCACGGGATCGGACTGTGCCCCTGTTTGCTTCCTAGGATGTCTCTCCCTTGCTTAGCAAGACCTGGTTCTCCATTTCAGAGCTGTCGGAAAGCGACGCTGGTGGATCCCTCCCATGGTGGAAAAGATCACCGCTGCTCTCGAGGACCAGGAGTTTGCCGGAGTGCCACAAGTAGCGGCAGCTATCTACATCGAGGTGAGGGGGACTGATGCGGGAGGAAATGGGTGCAGCAAGGAGGCCCTGGCTTGGTTTCTGCCGAGGGTTGGGCTTTGTGTTCTTCGGCTCCCTTTGTGTCCTTGGTTCCCCAACCAGCCTTCCTCAGAATTTGGACCTTGCAGCTGCCTCATGACTGAAGAGTTTCTTTCTCTTTGGGCCTCTTTAGCTGCTCAGCTGCCGTCTGCAGGTCTATCCCTGTGAGAAGACACTGGAGCAGCTCCTCACCTGGCTGGAACATGACCACCTGCAAGTCCGGAAGCTCAGCGCCAGAGGGATATCCCTGCTTCTGGACTCTGACATGGCAAGTGATGCTCAGAGGGAGGGAGGGGGATACAGATCCTGTTTCTACTCATGGCCCAGCACTCTTTTGCTGACAGAATGCTGAAGGGCCCATGCTCAAAGGCCTTTCAGACCTTTGAAAAGATTCTCTCTTTTGTGTAGGACCCTTCGCTTCTGCGGCTGTCGCTGCTGGATTCCCTCCCTTGTGCAGAAGCCGATGTCCTCCCAGACTTGATGGACCTGGTAGACAAAGCCTACTTCTCCAGGGAGCTGGGAGAGGAAGAGCTGAAGATGCTGGCGGAAACCTACTGCGGTCTGGCTGCCCATGTGAGTATTAGGGAACACAGGACATCACACATGGTGGAGGAGGAATGCTTTGGAAGAGGAAGGGTGGTGTTTAGACTGGCATGCAGCGGAAATGTTCTGGCTTCAGGGGGGTGTTCCTCTGGAGCACCTTCTCTTGGAAGCCTGCCTGGAAAACACAGGGGGAGAGCCCCCCTGCCCCCAGTCTCCCCCAGGAGGAGGATAGGGGGCTGAGCAGCCTCAAAACACCCCGGTGGGCGGGCAGGAAGAAAACTGCTCTAATGAGAAACACAACCTCTGATGTTTTCTGCCTACAGGAGGAAGACTCTGTACGCGCATTAGCCATCCAACATCTGGGGCTGGTTCGGGCCTGGGCGAGAGATCAAAGGCTTCCCATATCAACAACAACAGAAGAAGAAGCCATTTATGAACTGATCGTCGTCCTCATCCACCTGGAAGATGAGGATGAGGTAGCCAAGGTGAGGGCCAAGGAGGTGGACTTATGCAGTAGGAGGGAGGGATTGTTCTCAGGAGCTTCCGAGATTTCTTTTACAGCAATTTGTAACCCTCTTCTCTTCTTGTGTTGCAGGCTGCCATGAGGGCTCTGTCCCATCTAGCCCCACAAGTCAAGTGGTGGGCACATCCCAACAACTTTAGCCTCCACTTTGCTCTCCACCAGGCTGCCAAGCATCTGGTAAGGTCCCTCTGCTTCGTTGGCAGCTTTGCCCAGGGATGTCTTTGGGGGTGCAAGACTCTTCTGCCACACTCTTAATCCTGTCTGATACCAATTCTACTTTGTCTTTGCCAACAGACCAAGACCTTCAGCAAGAACGTCCTTCGGAGTGCTGCCTTGTCATGTACGAAGCCGTCTGACAACACGCTGCCAGCAATCACTAGGGTGGCAGCTCTGCTTCTGGGTAAGTCAAGCAACGTCCTTCCCTGGTAGGGATGGACAGAAATGTCTTGGTAACGATGGCAGGGAGGATGGGCATGTCCCCAGGCCACCTATGCCTAGATCTTGCTCTGAGTGCTCCGCGAGGGTGGAGGCCTCTAGACGCATCAGAGCATACCTGTCCTCCTGCCGAGCTGCCTCTGTCTCCGCTTGCTTGGCACTGAGATGACGTCCCTCTTCTTGCCCTGTCTCTCTAGGTCATCTGGCTTTCCGGGATGCCAGTTTCATCCAGACCCAAGACATGGCATCCTATGGTACATGTAAGTGAGACAAACGGAGGGCACGGAGGGATGCTTCTGCTGAGAAAGGGCTTTAGGGGGAGGCAGATTCCCAGAGGTGCCACAAGATGAACATGCAAAGAGGATTGGGACGTGACTACACTGCCCTCTCTCACACACCAATATTCCCCTACCCCACACCCTGGTCCTGGGAGGGGCTCTGGTGGGGGTGCTTTGCAAGCTTTTGCCTTGTGAAAAGCTGATTCCTCCTCCCCAAGGGGAACCACCACTGCTTGTGTCCTGGTTGGGGTGGATACCCTGTGGACTCCTGCATCCCCACCTACAACAAGCGCGCCTCCCCTGGGGCCACCTGGCGGCTGTCTTAATATTCTGGATGGATGGCTCTTTTCCTGTGCTCAACCTTTCTCTCTTGCCACTCAGGGCTGGAAGAGATGCAGCAGCACGAGGAAGAAGGGCTCCGGCGGACAGGGAGGAGCTGCCTGAACATCATGCAGCGGGCCTATCAACATCGGCAGGAAGGCAGGGTCCGGCGCCTTGTGAGGAGGCTGCTCCGCTGTGTTCACAGGGAACCTTACCCGCAGGACTTCCTGAGCTGCATGCCAGGTGAGTGAGGCATCTGGTGGGCTATTTGGACATTGGGTGGGCTGTTTGGAGGTGACGCTTCTCAAGGAGCCCCTTTCTCCTCCTGAAAGAACATCCGCAGTCGCGCCAGGCCAAGGCAACGTGAACATCAGAGTTGTGCTGCAGAGATACCATCTTCTGCTCTCCGCGGGATCCAGGCTGGACCAGCGCCAGGAACATCAACGCCATCAGGATCGACCAAGAGGAGTGGTGCCGCCCTCACGACCCTCCGTACATAGAGGTACGAAACCTTTTTGTTGTTGTTGCATTTTTTGTTGATGTTGTTTTTTATTCTTGATTGTTGATTTTATTGATTGATCTTAAATATCAGGGTAGTTCACAACAGCAGGTTACAGTAGACGAAGCACAAAATACATGATAAAAAAATCACTGCACAAAATTCATAATAAAAATATCAGAACTTAATATAAATTAAAATAATAAAAACATAATAAAAATAGCCGCAAGACTAATGTATGTACACTAATAAACAATACAAAAGCCCCGAAACAACACTCCAGCCCACAAACACAAAATCTAAATCAACATATCACATTTAACAATCATTTAAAACAACCCCACCCTGCAAATCAAACAGCACCCACCCAACGTATAACCCCATCCCTGTTGAAACAGTCCTGTTAGCACAAGGGGTTTGGACCACGAGCTGGTCCCACCCCCTAAGTGCCGCCCAACAACAACAACTTTATTTCAGCTTTAAGCTCATATCAAAAACAAGACAGAAAACACAGACAGAAAAATTTCACTCACATCAGATTTGGAAAATTAAAACGATAAGATTAGTGGGAATAAAACCCCCCAAGTGTCGCCCCCAAAGGGACGATCTAAAATTTGTTGTTTCCCCTTTGTTAGGGATTCCGCCAACAGGACAGGCAGGCTTTATGAAGCTCCCCCAGTCGCTGGAGTACGCCCAGGGTCCGGATCCTTGCAGGCCTCTCTGCCATCCTCTCAAGTGGGGAGGGGGGCAGGCAACCCCCCAGCAGCAACTTTCTTCCATTTCTTTGTTAGAAAACGCCTCTTTCTTTTTTAATTCTTTATTCACCAGCAGCGGGGGTTATTTTGGGGGCAACTGGAGGGGCTAACATTCATGAGATTTAATACCCTTTCTAACACAATCTCTTTTCTCTCTTTCCTGCATGGAACAAAACCACCATGGGAAACGGCGGCCTACCTGCTGGAGCCTGGGAGAAGACGTCCGAAGGAAAGAAGACCCCCGCGAGAAGGTCATCAGCCGGGAAAGAAGCAGCCCTGAAGACGACATCGGCAACATCGACCCTCCACCTGGCAATGAACTTGAGGACTGGACACTTTTGATGGACTCTTTCGGGACTTAAAACAACAAGCAGGACTTTTTTTAGTTAGATAGTTTAAAATCGATGTATAGAATAGTGTAGGCAAAATGGGGAGCATTCAAGGGTAGTTAACACTATGGTTTATGTTAAAATGGGGGGGAATCATTTTGTAAAAAATGAATAAATAATATTTTTGTTAAAAAGAGAAACAGCTCTTTTGGTTTGTGAAAAGTAAGCTAGTAAGGGGAATCTCTACACACTTCCCTGGAGGGATGCCCCGTCATCCCAAGATGCAGACATAGAGGCTGGTGGCAGGGGTTGCGTCTGGTGAGTTGGGAAGATGCTGGAATCTGGAGAGGCAGGAGATTGTCTTGCCCTGAGCTGGACCCAAAACTTTGGCCTGGGGCATCCCTGGGAAGGTAATGGGGAAGCAAAATCGGTTGCAGCGTTACTCATATTGGGATTACTCTGCAGCCTACAGGTTGTTATTTTTATATTGCATTTCTCCAAGTGGTCCATTACTACCTCCGACCGCTGAGGCAGAGCAGAGCCATCGAATATCCCTTTGTCTAATCTTCTTTTAAACCCCTCCAAGTTGATCGCCATCACTGCCTCCTGTGGCAATGAGTCCCACAGTTTAACTATGCCCTGTGTTGAAAAAGAGTTCTAGGCTTATGCGATAAATGTTTTGCTATTATCCACCTGCAAGGATCTACTGATGAGCAGTCCTGACAAGCATGGCTGTGGATCTTTGCCAAAGGTTGCGCAAGAAACACTACCTGTTTTGTTTTGGCTTTGTTTATATATATATAAAAAAGCATGTGAACCAACTCTGCCACTGAATAGAAGATGAAGTCGTCTGCCGCTCAGAGATGGGGATGTTCACAACCGTCCCTTTTCACCATCCTGCCCCAGATCCTGCGGCCAAAAACAATACTATTATACTATTTATACTCCGTGCATCTGACTGGGTTGCCCCAACCACTCTGGGCTGCTTTCAACATATATAAAACATAATAAAACACTAAACACTTAACAACTTCCCTATACAGGGCTCCCTCCAGATGTCTTGCAAAGGTGAATAGTTCCTTCTTTCCTTGGATCAGGGGTCACATAATTTCATACCCTCCAACATTTCTCTGATGGAAATAGGGACGTCCTGAGGAAAAGCGGGACATTCTGGGGTCCCATCAGGAAGCGAGGCGGCTTCTGTAAATCCTGGACAGTCCCTGGGAAAGAGGGACACTTGGAGAGTCTCTAGGCCACAGGAAGAAGCTGTGCAGAGAGCCAAGTCCTGGGTGACTCCAGCTGAGGTGCCAACGCCCAGGTGGCCGAGGATGGAGAAGGCGGCCAGAAGGGCCAGGGAGCCCGGAGGGAATCAGGGGCCGGCTGAGAGTCCTGGGGGCCAGAAGGGCCTCATCCAGGAGCAAAGCCCCAGCTGGGGTGGCCACCTGGCCTTCCCAAGACGGACTGGTTCCCTTTCGGGCAGACAGAGTCCCCTGCTCCCTTTGGGACGCCTTTGGCCACGTTCTTGAATGCATAAGAAATAAAATGGAATAGTTTTTCCCTCACCCTAACTTGCTTGCCTAGCGCAGCCTACCTGCCTAGGCACCTCACAAGACGAGTCCGCCCTCCTTACCTGGCTGATGGACGTTCCAGGCTAGCCAATAGGTGGGTGGAGCTGCTGCCAATGGCTCCCAGAGAAGCAGCCAGACCTTTCCTGGAGCAGCAGCCTCTCCTTGCAAAGCTCCCTCGTATCCCTCGGCCTCTCGCTGGGGGTCACAGGGGTCTCTGGGCTCCTTTTCCACCTCTAGAATGGAGGCCTTCTTCCCTGGAGGGTTCTGTCGCTGAAATCATCCCCACCACATGCCATTCCCTGGGCAGTAAAGCACCATCACCTTCCTAGATGAGGAAGAGAAGCAGAATTTCTTGTGATCTCTTCCCCCTTCCTTCCTTCCTTCCTTCCTTCCTTCCTTCCTTCCTTCTATTTTGGACTGGTTTCTGAATTTACCATCCTTCTGGCAGGCAGAAATTCAGCAGGTGGGGGAGCATTTCCTTTCCATCTTCTTTTCGGAAGGTTTGCACTTACAGATCACTTCCATTAGATAAATGTAATGGATTGCTTTGAAGCCATTTCTGCCCCGGGTAAAGTAATTTTTAGTCCCCCCAATTCCCACCCACCCCCACCAATATAAGGGACGTCCCTTATACTGCCTAACCACAGAATACCTCCAACATTTCTCCGATAAAAAGAGGGATGTCCCATTGCATCATGATGAATCAAATTTCTTTATTTACGGCCATAGGCCCACAGAAAAGAGTTTAAAAAACTGTATACAGCTTGTACAACAACACTTTAAACAGTTCAAATAAGAATAGTTTAGATATGATTTAACGAGTTAAAAATCAGCAAACAAGTTAGTACAATTACTTATGACCCAGAAAAAAGTTTGCTCCTTAGTTAAGACAAAAACATTTAAAACAAGTACATCACAAATTTTATAGTCAACAGGACTCTATTTGGATGAATTTAGAAAAAAATCAGTAATCATAGAGTAGGCCGTTTTTTTCATAATGATGATTTTGCTATTTATACTCCACACATCTTACTGGGTTTCCCCAGACACTCTAGGCAGCTTCCAACATATATAAAATCATAATAAAACACTGAACATTAAAAAGCAAAAACTGCTCTATAAAGGAATACCTTCTGACGGATCGGGGAAGAGATCATTCCATACACTCCAGGCCATTTTTCCAATGAGAGGGGCATTCCAACAAAAAGTGTGACATTCCAGGATCCAATCAGAAACCGGGATAGCTGTGCTCAATCAGAGACGTCCCTGGGAAATAGGGACACTTGGAGGGTCTGCCCAAGTTGGCAATCAAAGGCCCAGCAGAAGCCTTGCAGTACATTTCCAAGCACAATTCAATGTGTTGGTGCTGACCTTTAAAGCCCTAAATGGCTTCGGTCCAGTATACCTGAAGGAGCGTCTCCACCCCCACCGTTCAGCCCGGACACTGAGGTCCACCTCCAAGGGCCTTCTGGCGGTTCCCTCACTACGAGAAGCCAAGTTGCAGGGAACCAGGCAGAGGGCCTTCTCGGTGGTGGCACCCGCCCTGTGGAACGCCCTCCCTTCAGATGTCAAAGAGAACAACAACTACCAGACCTTTAGAAGACACCTGGAGGCAGCCCTGTTTAGGGATGCTTTTAATGTTGAATAGATTGTTGTATATTAATGTTCTGTTGGAAGCCGCCCAGAGTGGCTGGGGAAACCCAGCGAGACAGGAGGGGTATAAATAATAAATTATTATTATTATTATTATTATTATTATTATTATTATTATTGCAGTGTGTCCCTCCAAGGAAAGTTGTATTTCTATTTCCTATCAGGGAAGCCCTTGACTGGGCCAGTCCAGCCGCCTTCAGACCTTGGCCCTTGTCTGTGGGGCAACGCAGAGGCCTTGCAGTCGGAAAGGGAGGGTGTCAGGGATTCTGTCTGCTCCTTGGGGTCTCCTGCTCTCAGCTGAGTCCGCATGACAAGGCAGGACAGGCTTCTGAAGCCTGCATTGGGATTGGCCGCCTAGTGCAAAGCAGCCAATCCTGCCCTAGGTGGGCGGAAGTGTATATAAGCCTTGTTTTGCCACTTGGTTCAGGAGGCTTCCTCAAGGAAGCCTGGAGGCTGAATGGCTGCCTTGGGTCTTGCTGAAACCCACCTCTCTTCCCTCAGGGGGAGGCCCCTTTGTGAGGGCAAGGGGCCCTTGGAGCCAGGCTGCCAATTCTCCATGAACACCCAGCCACCCCATCCTGGAACCTGTAGGATAAGGCGGTTGCAAGGGAGCCCCTCAAGGGAGCCTGTGCATTGGCCAAGCACTGCCTGCTGCTGCCTGTGGGCCCCAGATAAGCCCCCCAGGGGAATCTGAGAGGGGCTTGAGCCCCACAGCCCCCTTGAAGTTGGGCAGGAAGGCCTACAGGGTCCGTTGCTGCATCTCTGTCCAAGAAAAGGGCAGCTTGGCCCCAGCAGGACATCTCCGGCCTCTCCTTGGGCCATGTGAAAGGGCCTCTTCCTCTGCCTTGTTCCTCCACATCCCTTCCATTGGGTGTCTTGTCTTGGGACTTGTCTCACCTTCTTTTCAATCCATGTCAGCTGCTTTAGGAGACAACAAGAGTCTGCAAAGCAGGATAAAAAGAAGAGAAAAAGTATCCAACTGCACATTTCACAGAATAAATACATATCACCCTTGAGTTGCATAGCCTTATCCTTGTTCTGACCACTAGGCCACACGGACTCTCCTAGAACCTTGGCACTGAGGCCGGGAATTCCATGTTCTCCAGGGCCGTTGCCTAGCAACGGAACTGGTGACCGTTTGAACGGAGGTTCCTGCATCCTCAGCATCTCGAGGTTTGCAGAGGTGGCCTGTAGTGACCTTCGCTCCGTCACTACATTCGAAGATGGCGTCCCAAAGACCCCTGGAGGTAAGTGGAGGTTGATTTTAACAATTTTAAGCACTTAACAATACCGTTAAATTTTCATCCTTCCCCCTCTCACTGAGGGAAGCACATTTCCATTCCCCTCTCTCACCAGGAAAACTGTAGACATTATACATTTAACGTAGCTAACATATTAAATATCATTGCTTAGGCCTGACCCATTTCTGTGGGCCAGGTACTCCTCCTTTCCTCAATTTCATATTTTGGTTGACTTCCTCAAGTCCCCCTCTGTTGAATTCATTATCTATTCTCTTTATCAGTTTTCCAAGTTCATAAACTCCACAATAACATAAAATACCAAAATCATTTTACTTAAACTAACTCCTTTTTTCCATACCTCAGCACCTCATTACTTCTGATCCTTTCCTCAAGTCTTATCAAATTCCCTTACTCCAACCTAATTTAAAACTCATTAAAGGTAAAGGTAAAGGGACCCCTGACCATCAGGTCCAGTCGTGTCTGACTCTGGGGTTGCGTGTTCATCTCGCTCTATAGGCCGAGGGAGCCGGCGTTTGTCCGAAGACAGCCTCCGGGTCATGTGGCCAGCATGACAAAGCTGCTTCTGGCGAACCAGAGCAGCGCACGGAAACGCCGTTTACCTTCCCGCTGGAGCGGTACCTATTTATCTACTTGCACTTTAACGTGCTTTCGAACTGCTAGGTGGGCAGGAGCTGGGACCGAACAACAGGAGCTCACCCCGTCGCAGGGATTCGAACCACTGACCTTCTGATCAGCAAGCCTGTGGTTTAACCCACAGCGCCACCTGGTCCCTAAAACTCATTATTTTCTACTTTTTGTACCCGTACCTCCCTCTAGTCTCAAAAGTTTTAGCTATATTTCCCACTACTACCTCCTAATTTTTAACATATAATCATTAACGCCAGTATCCAGATCCAAACATCATAACCATTTAAACAGGAAAAAACACATCCAAGTATATCCTCCTTCTCCCACCCCAACCCTCACAAATTTCCAGGCCCAAAAGTCATTCCAAACACAATAGTCAGCCAATGCCGTGTGACACTCTCCTCTCTTCTTCTGCAATGTGGTATTCTTCATAGCGTCATCTTTGCGCGATTCAGTCCATAGTGGTTGCAATTCTCTTCTCTTCTTTTGAATTGTCCTCCTCTTTGGGAATTCCCTCCTCTGTGTCCTGTAGGTTTTCTTCTGTGCAGAACAGTCCTTTTAAGTTAGGTGTCAAACAGCTCTTTCCTGTATTTTCTTATAGTTCACTTAGCAAAAAGCCTGCGGTTGGTTTTCTTACTTCCAAGTTTCCCTCCAACTCCTTAACTTTCTCTGGACCTGGCACTTTAGTTGCATTTTTTTCAAAGTTGTCCACAATCAAGTTCGAGGCTCTGACAGCCTGTTGCATTTCCTGTAAGATTCTAAAGTTTTTCTTTGAAAGGAAGCAGACCATTTTCCCTTTGTCATTTTCCCGTCATCCCAAGATGGAGACATAGGCTCTGCTGGGACAGGCCAGCTCCCTCAGGCCTCCTCTCCCCAAACTGTCCTCTGGCGGCAGCCATTTCATCAGGCTGCCTCAGTGGGAGAGGGGAGAACAGCATTCTAGACCCTGGGGCCTGAGCTTGGGAGTTGTCTTTTCCTCTGCCCTCCTTGCCCCCTTTCCTTGTGTGTTGTATTTCTCTTTGTCAGATTGGTCAGTCCAATAGAAGTCTGCGATTAGGGAGTTTCTTTCCTTTGATTTCATGGAAGGCTCTCTTGGAGCCTTTTCGGCTTAAGAGAGGGGTACAAATACTCTAAAGGAATGAATGATGAATAAGGTATCTAAGGAAATGGAGGACAGAGATTGTCAGTTTGTTTCCCAACTATCTTGCTTGCGCTTTCCTGATCCAACAAAAAACATGAATGGGTCTGATCCACTCCTCACATTCTGACTTCCTGTTTCTCTTTTCTCTTGGACAGGGGATTGATTTTGATGAGGACGAAATATTGGAAATCGGCCTGGAAGATGGGGAGGATCTTCCTCCAAGGTAATGCTATGCTAACCCCCCCCCCATAATCCATTGCTTTCAAAAGGCCCCCCCCCCGTCCATTTCTATGGTGGTGGTGCTTGGTGTCTTTGAAGGAGGGGAGGCAATAAGACCTTTTTACACAAGTGTTACTCCTCTCTCCCCTCAGCATCCTAACCACAGGTTCTCCGGATGCGGCTGATGTTCCTTCCGAAGGCTTCAGCGAGGACCAGCTGAAGGCCAGAATGACGGATGCCATCACGACGTTGAAGAGCTGGAAGAAGACGGTCCGAAGGAAGGCGCTCCGAGATCTTTCCGCCCTCCTGCAGAAGATCCAGGAATATGTGAGTTACTGAATGGAAGCATTGCAACCATGCAGGGCTGTCAAGGCCTTCAGGCTGCCCCTTCTAGGCCCACCCTGCAAGGTGCCCCAGGGACAATCAGGCATCCCAGCACATACCCCATTTTGAGAACAGAGCTGGGCCATAGCAGAATGAATCCTAGTGATAAAAGAAGAAGCAAACATCAGGGAAAGAGGGGTGGGAAGTAAAAAAGAAATGGATTTTTTTCTGCTAAATATTTTGGAATGTTTTGAAGATTTAATAGAAATGTTATAGGGAAATAGGTGATGGGTTGCTTCTCTTATCAGTCCCTTCTCTGGGTTTCCTCTCAGCCATCGGTAGCGCTTCCTGCATCCTCCCTTGGCCAACTGGTGGCTATTTCCAGTGTGTGCGCTTTGGATCCAGACCCGGAGTGCAGGCAGCAGGCAGCAGAGGCCCTCTGCCATCTTCTGCCCATCCTGCGGCGCAAAGAAGGTAAGACTGGAAGAATGCATCCCAGCAAGGGGTGGGGTGAGCAAGACCCGAACTGACCCTTTGGCTTTCCTTTGCAGAGACGCTGGCACAAACATCAAGGAACCAAGCACTCATCAGCAGAGCCCAGAAGGTCCTCAATTCCACCGGAGGACCGGTTCCCGAATTATTCATCAATGACTGCTACTCTCTTGCCAGGGTAAGTCGCTGTCACACAATCCACAGCGGTCCCTCAAGCCACATGTTCTGGCTTCCGCAGAGAAAGCACCTGGGCTTTCTGCTCCCCAGACCTGCCCTGTGGGCATCTCTGACCTTCCTCTCTTGCTCCAGGTCTTTGGCGCCTTTCTCCCTGCGGACCAGCTCTTGGAGGCCATGCGCTTCCTGGCCAGCGACCTGGTTGTCGAGAGCAGCTTCAACCCCTTAGACATCTTCCACCTACTGCAAGAGTTCATCAAGCAGTTTAGCGGCAAAGCAGTGGAGGTAAGGGGTCTGCAAAGGTAGGAGAGAAGAAGAATCTCCGCTCTGGTGTAGGGGAGGCAGCCTCATGCCATTGGGTGGCCAGGACACATGTTTGTTGAGAGGGGCCTGGCAATGTCAGGACAAGAACCTCCGCCAAGGGTCCTGAGAAACTTGGGTTCCGGAATGGGGAATCCTCCTCCTTTTGGGAGTGGACTGGCAAGCTTCTTCTCTTGGCCCACAATGGACAGGGGAACTGGTCCCCTGGAGCTGCCTGGGTCCAATACGCCGAAGGACCCTGAGTGGGACCTTTGGAGGAAGATGGCTGTGGGGGCACAGGTCAAGGGTCCCTCTTTCTATGACAGCCCCGCTTCCTTGTACTCTCCCAGCAACCCTCTCTTTTGCTCTGACAGGTGGAGGTGCTGCTGGAGGCCTTCTACAACATCACCCTGGGGCCTTCAGTGGAGGGCAGAAACATGGCCGTCTCCGCTATCTCTATCTTGTCGCACCAGCACCTGGAGAAAGTGGTTGACTACCTCTTCCAGTTTCCCTTCAGGTATGGAGCCCTCCAGGTTCTCCTGGGCTATGGGAAAGGTTGGCAAGCTGCAGGGCTTGCTCAGAAAGCCCTTGCTGCCATCTCCTCTCTCTGGGGCATGGCAGCACGCAGAAGACTTGAATCTGACCATTGCTCTTGTTTTTCCATTCACAGAGACTGCAAGAGAGTGTGGAAGGAGGTTTTGGCATCGGCCGACCAAGAACAACTGCTCCATCTCATGGCCGAGCAGCTTTACCAAAGCCCCTTGGCGGAATCTGCCATCCAAGTGGTAAGCACGAACCACCTGCTTTCTGGCTTCCTTCTTCCCAGGGTGATATCGAGGGGTTTCTGTATTCTGCAGAAAAGCAGGGAAAGTGACTTGCACCTCTCTCTCTCTTCCAGCAACATCTCTCCAGCCTGTTGCACGCCATCCTCAGGACGGAGGAGTACAAGGCAGCTGTGCGCCGGAACTTCCCACAGCTGCTGATCGCTCTCCTGGGGATGGTTGTCAACTTCCACTACGACCAGGAATTCCTCGAGTGAGTAGTGTCTTGCAGAGGGGCCAATGGAGTCCTTTTCCAGTCCAACTTGGTTTTCTAAGGGAGGTTCTCCTTAAGGCGGCTGCTAGGGAGGAAGGAAGGGGAAGGAAATGGAATGTGTGGCAATGACCCTCTTGATAACACTGGCCTTGCTGTTGTTACAGAGGGGCTAAGGAAGTCCTGCACCTCCTTCTCAGCACCACTAGAGCGCAAGTCGAGACGGCCATTATAGACCAGCTTTTCTGCCCGGAGAATTTCAGCCAGGGGTTGTCTGCCATGGTGAGGTAAGAGGAAGAACACGGTGACCTTCCTCAATGGTCTGGCAAACGGAGCTCAAGGCACGGGATCGGACTGTGCCCCTGTTTGCTTCCTGAGATGTCTCTCCCTTGCTTAGCAAGACCTGGTTCTCCATTTCAGAGCTGTCGGAAAGCGACGCTGGTGGATCCCTCCCATGGTGGAAAAGATCACCGCTGCTCTCGAGGACCAGGAGTTTGCCGGAGTGCCACACGTAGCGGCAGCTATCTACATCGAGGTGAGGTGGACTGGCGCGGGAGGAAATGGGTGCAGAAAGGGGGTCCTGGCTTGGTTTCTGCCGAGGGTTGGGCTTTGTGTTCTTCGGCTCCCTTTGTGTCCTTGGTTCCCCAACCAGCCTTCCTCAGAATTTGGACCTTGCAGCTGCCTCATGACTGAAGAGTTTCTTTCTCTTTGGGCCTCTTTAGCTGCTCAGCTGCCGTCTGCAGGTCTATCCCTGTGAGAAGACACTGGAGCAGCTCCTCACCTGGCTGGAACATGACCACCTGCAAGTCCGGAAGCTCAGCGCCAGAGGGATATCCCTGCTTCTGGACTCTGACATGGCAAGTGATGCTCAGAGGGAGGGAGGGGGATACAGATCCTGTTTCTACTCATGGCCCAGCACTCTTTTGCTGACAGAATGCTGAAGGGCCCATGCTCAAAGGCCTTTCAGACCTTTGAAAAGATTCTCTCTTTTGTGTAGGACCCTTCGCTTCTGCGGCTGTCGCTGCTGGATTCCCTCCCTTGTGTAGAAGCCGATGTCCTCCCAGACTTGATGGACCTGGTAGACAAAGCCTACTTCTCCAGGGAGCTGGGAGAGGAAGAGCTGAAGATGCTGGCGGAAACCTACTGCGGTCTGGCTGCCCATGTGAGTATTAGGGAACACAGGACATCACACATGGTGGAGGAGGAATGCTTTGGAAGAGGAAGGGTGTTGTTTAGACTTGCATGCAGCGGAGATGTTCTGGCTTCAGGGGGATGTTCCTCTGGAGCACCTTCTCTTGGAAGCCTGCCTGGAAAACACAGGGGGAGAGCCCCCCTGCCCCCAGTCTCCCCCAGGAGGAGGATAGGGGGCTGAGCAGCCTCAAAACACCCCAGTGGGCAGGCAGGAAGGAAACTGCTCTGATGAGAAAAACAACCTCTGATGTTTTCTGCCTACAGGAGGAAGACTCTGTCCGGGCATTAGCCATCCAACATCTGGGGCTGGTTCGGGCCTGGGCGAGAGATCAAAGGCTTCCCATATCAACAACAACAGAAGAAGAAGCCATTAATGAACTGATCGTCGTCCTCATCCACCTGGAAGATGAGGATGAGGTAGCCAAGGTGAGGGCCAAGGAGGTGGACTTATGCAGTAGGAGGGAGGGATTGTTCTCAGGAGCTTCCGAGATTTTCTTTTTACGGCAATTTGTAACCCTCTTCTCTTCTTGTGTTGCAGGCCGCAAGGAGGGCTCTTTCCCATCTAGCCCCACAAGTCAAGTGGTGGGCACATCCCAACAACTTTAGCCTCCACTTTGCTCTCCACCAGGCTGCCAAGCATCTGGTAAGGTCCCTCTGCTTCGTTGGCAGCTTTGCCCAGAGATGTCTTTGGGGTGCAAGGCTCTTCTGCCGCACTCTCCAGCCTGTCTAATGCCACTTCTCCTTTGTCTTTGCCAACAGAGCAAGAACTTCAGCAAGAACGTCCTTCGGAGTGCTGCCTTGTCATGTACGAAGCCGTCTGACAACACGCTGCCAGCAATCACTAGGGTGGCAGCTCTGCTTCTGGGTAAGTCAAGCAACGTCCTTCCCTGGTAGGGATGGACAGAAATGTCTTGGTAACGATGGCAGGGAGGATGGGCATGTCCCCAGGCCACCTACGCCTAGATCTTGCTCTGAGTGCTCCGCGAGGGTGGAGGCCTCTAGACGCATCAGAGCATACCTGTCCTCCTGCCGAGCTGCCTCTGTCTCCGCTTGCTTGGCACTGAGATGACGTCCCTCTTCTTGCCCTGTCTCTCTAGGTCATCTGGCTTTCCGGGATGCCAGTTTCATCCAGACCCAAGACATGGCATCCTATGGTACATGTAAGTGAGACAAACGGAGGGCACGGAGGGATGCTTCTGCTGAGAAAGGGCTTTAGGGGGAGGCAGATTCCCAGAGGTGCCACAAGATGAACATGCAAAGAGGATTGGGACGTGACTACACTGCCCTCTCTCACGCACCAATATTCCCCTACCCCACACCCTGGTCCTGGGAGGGGCTCTGGTGGGGGTGCTTTGCAAGCTTTTGCCTTGTGAAAAGCTGATTCCTCCTCCCCAAGGGGAACCACCACTGCTTGTGTCCTGGTTGGGGTGGATACCCTGTGGACTCCTGCATCCCCACCTACAACAAGCGCGCCTCCCCTGGGGCCACCTGGCGGCTGTCTTAATATTCTGGATGGATGGCTCTTTTCCTGTGCTCAACCTTTCTCTCTTGCCACTCAGGGCTGGAAGAGATGCAGCAGCACGAGGAAGAAGGGCTCCGGCGGACAGGGAGGAGCTGCCTGAACATCATGCAGCGGGCCTATCAACATCGGCAGGAAGGCAGGGTCCGGCGCCTTGTGAGGAGGCTGCTCCGCTGTGTTCACAGGGAACCTTACCCGCAGGACTTCCTGAGCTGCATGCCAGGTGAGTGAGGCATCTGGTGGGCTATTTGGACATTGGGTGGGCTGTTTGGAGGTGACGCTTCTCAAGGAGCCCCTTTCTCCTCCTGAAAGAACATCCGCAGTCGCGCCAGGCCAAGGCAACGTGAACATCAGAGTTGTGCTGCAGAGATACCATCTTCTGCTCTCCGCGGGATCCAGGCTGGACCAGCGCCAGGAACATCAACGCCATCAGGATCGACCAAGAGGAGTGGTGCCGCCCTCACGACCCTCCGTACATAGAGGTACGAAACCTTTTTGTCGTTGTTGCATTTTTTGTTGATGTTGTTTTTTATTCTTGATTGTTGATTTTATTGATTGATCTTAAATATCAGGGTAGTTCACAACAGCAGGTTACAGTAGACGAAGCACAAAATACATGATAAAAAAATCACTGCACAAAATTCATAATAAAAATATCAGAACTTAATATAAATTAAAATAATAAATACATAATAAAAATAGCCGCAAGACTAATGTATGTACACTAATAAACAATACAAAAGCCCCGAAACAACACTCCAGCCCACAAACACAAAATCTAAATCAACATATCACATTTAACAATCATTTAAAACAACCCCACCCTGCAAATCAAACAGCACCCACCCAACGTATAACCCCATCCCTGTTGAAACAGTCCTGTTAGCACAAGGGGTTTGGACCACGAGCTGGTCCCACCCCCTAAGTGCCGCCCAACAACAACAACTTTATTTCAGCTTTAAGCTCATATCAAAAACAAGACAGAAAACACAGACAGAAAAATTTCACTCACATCAGATTTGGAAAATTAAAACGATAAGATTAGTGGGAATAAAACCCCCCAAGTGTCGCCCCCAAAGGGACGATCTAAAATTTGTTGTTTCCCCTTTGTTAGGGATTCCGCCAACAGGACAGGCAGGCTTTATGAAGCTCCCCCAGTCGCTGGAGTACGCCCAGGGTCCGGATCCTTGCAGGCCTCTCTGCCATCCTCTCAAGTGGGGAGGGGGGCAGGCAACCCCCCAGCAGCAACTTTCTTCCATTTCTTTGTTAGAAAACGCCTCTTTCTTTTTTAATTCTTTATTCACCAGCAGCGGGGGTTATTTTGGGGGCAACTGGAGGGGCTAACATTCATGAGATTTAATACCCTTTCTAACACAATCTCTTTTCTCTCTTTCCTGCATGGAACAAAACCACCATGGGAAACGGCGGCCTACCTGCTGGAGCCTGGGAGAAGACGTCCGAAGGAAAGAAGACCCCCGCGAGAAGGTCATCAGCCGGGAAAGAAGCAGCCCTGAAGACGACATCGGCAACATCGACCCTCCACCTGGCAGTGAACTTGAGGACTGGACACTTTTGATGGACTCTTTCGGGACTTAAAACAACAAGCAGGACTTTTTTTAGTTAGATAGGTTAAAATCGATGTATAGAATAGTGTAGGCAAAATGGGGAGCATTCAAGGGTAGTTAACACTATGGTTTATGTTAAAATGGGGGGGGGGAATCATTTTGTAAAAAATGAATAAATAATATTTTTGTTAAAAAGAGAAACAGCTCTTTTGGTTTGTGAAAAGTAAGCCAGTAAGGGGAATCTCTTCTACACACTTCCCTGGAGGGATGCCCCGTCATCCCAAGATGCAGACATAGAGGCTGGTGGCAGGGGTTGCGTCTGGTGAGTTGGGAAGATGCTGGAATCTGGAGAGGCAGGAGATTGTCTTGCCCTGAGCTGGACCCAAAACTTTGGCCTGGGGCATCTCTGGGAAGGTAATGGGGAAGCAAAATC
Source organism: Darevskia mixta (assembly GCA_034641385.1). Lineage (NCBI taxonomy): Eukaryota > Metazoa > Chordata > Lepidosauria > Squamata > Lacertidae > Darevskia > Darevskia mixta. Next base: position 658,978 of record JAWWNH010000242.1, read on the forward strand.
GGTTGGAGCATTACTCATATTGGGATTACTCTGCAGCCTACAGGTTGTTATTTTTATATTGCATTTCTCCAAGGAGCTCAAAGTGGTCCATTACTACCTCTGACCGCTGAGGCAGAGCAGAGCGATCCAATATCCCTTTGTCTAATCTTCTTTTAAACCCCTCCAAGTTGATCGCCATCACTGCCTCCTGTGGCAATGAGTCCCACAGTTTAACTATGCCCTGTGTTGAAAAAGAGTTCTAGGCTTATGCGATAAATGTTTTGCTATTATCCACCTGCAAGGATCTACTGATGAGCAGTCCTGACAAGCATGGCTGTGGATCTTTGCCAAAGGTTGCGCAAGAAACACAACCTGTTTTGTTTTCATACCCTCCAACATTTTTCTGATGGAAATAGGGACGTCCTGAGGAAAAGCAGGACATTCTGGGGTCCCATCAGGAAGCGAGGCGGCTTCTGTAAATCCTGGACAGTCCCTGGGAAAGAGGGACACTTGGAGAGTCTCCAGGCCACAGGAAGAAGCTGTGCAGAGAGCCAAGTCCTGGGTGACTCCAGCTGAGGTGCCAACGCCCAGGTGGCCGAGGATGGAGAAGGCGGCCAGAAGGGCCAGGGAGCCCGGAGGGAATCAGGGGCCGGCTGAGAGAGGTCCTGGGAGCCAGAAGGGCCTCATCCAGGAGCAACGCCCCAGCTGGGGTGGCCCCCTGGCTTTCCAAATACGGACTGGTTCCCTTTCGTGCAGACAGAGTCCCCTGCTCCCTTTGGGACGCCTTTGGTCACGTTCTGGAATGCAGAAGAAATCACATGGAATAGTTTTTCCCTCACCCCTAGGCACCTCACAATATGAGTCCGCCCTCCTTACCTGGCTGATGGACATTCCAGGCCAGCCAATAGGCTCTTCTGGGGTGGGCGGAGCTGCTGCCAATGGCTCCCAGAGAAGCAGCCAGACCTTTCCTGAAGCAGCAGCCTCTCCTTGCAAAGCTCCTTCATCTCCCTCGGCCTCTCGCTGGGGGTCTCAGGGGGCTCTGGGCTCCTTTCCACCTCTAGAATGGAGGCCTTCTTCCCTTGAGGGTTCTGTCGCTGAAATCATCCCCACCTGCCATTCCCTGGGCAGTAAAGCACCATCACCTTCCTAGATGAGGAAGAGAAGCAGAATTTCTTGTGATCTCTTCCCCATTCCTTCCTTCCGTCTTTCCTTTCTTCTATTTTGGACTGGTTTCTAAATTTACCATCCTTCTGGCAGGCAGAAATTCAGCAGGTGGGGAGCATTTCCTTTCCATCTTCTTTTTGGAAGGTTTGCACTTACAGATCACTTCCATTAGATCATTGTAATGGATTGATTTTTTAGTTCCCCCCAATTCCCACCCACCCCCACCAATATAAGGGACGTCCCTTATATTGCCTAACCACAGAATACCTCCAACATTCCTCCGATAAAAAGAGGGATGTCCCATTGCATAATGATGATTTTCCTATTTATACTCCACAAATGCTGTATTGTTTTAACATTTGCCTGGAAACCGCCCAGAGTGGCTGAGGAAACTCGGCCAGATGGGCGGGGTAAAAATAATAAATTATTATTATTATTATCTTACTGGGTTTCCAGTAAGACAGTCTAGGCAGCTTCCAACATATATAAAATCATAATAAAACACTGAACATTAAAAAAACACAACTTCCTTATAAAGGAATACCTTCTGACGGATCTGGGAAGAGGTCATTCCATACACTCCAGGCCATTTTTCCAATGAGAGGGGCATTCCAAGGAAAAGTGTGACATTCCAGGATCCAATCAGAAACAGGGATGGCTTTGCTCAATCAGAGACGTCCCTGGGAAATAGGGACACTTGGAGGGTCTGCCCAAGTTGGCAACCGAAGGCCCAGCAGAAGCCTTGCAGTACGTTTCCGAGCACAATTCAAAGTGTTGGTGCTGACCTTTAAAGCCCTAAATGGCTTCGGTCCAGTATACCTGAAGGAGCGCCTCCACCCCCATCGTTCTGCCCGGACACTGAGATCCAGCGCCGAGGGGCTTCTGGCGGTTCCCTCACTACGAGAAGCCAAGTTGCAGGGAACCAGGCAGAGGGCCTTCTCGGTAATGGCACCCGCCCTGTGGAACGCCCTCCCTTCAGATGTCAAAGAGAACAACAACTACCAGACCTTTAGAAGACACCTGGAGGCAGCCCTGTTTAGGGAGGCTTTTAATGTTGAATAGATTATTGTATATTAATGTTCTGTTGGAAGCCGCCCAGAGTGGCTGGGGAAACCCGGAGAGACAGGAGGGGTATAAATAAATTATTATTATTATTATTATTATTATTATTATTATTATTATTATTATTATTGCAGTGTGTCCCTCCAAGGAAAGTTGTATTTCTATTTCCTATCAGGGAAGCCCTTGACTGGGCCAGTCCAGCCGCCTTCAGACCTTGGCCCTTGTCTGTGGGGCAACGCAGAGGCCTTGCAGTCGGAAAGGGAGGGTGTCAGGGATTCTGTCTGCTCCTTGGGGTCTCCTGCTCTCAGCTGAGTCCGCATGACAAGGCAGGACAGGCTTCTGAAGCCTGCATTGGGATTGGCCGCCTAGTGCAAAGCAGCCAATCCTGCCCTAGGTGGGCGGAAGTGTATATAAGCCCTGTTTTGCCACTTGGTTCAGGAGGCCTACAGGAAGCCTGGAGGCTGAATGGCTGCCTTGGGTCTTGCTGAAACCCACCTCTCTTCCCTCAGGGGGAGGCCCCTTTGTGAGGGCAAGGGGCCCTTGGAGCCAGGCTGCCAATTCTCCATGAACACCCAGCCACCCCATCCTGGAACCTGTAGGATAAGGCGGTTGCAAGGGAGCCCCTCAAGGGAGCCTGTGCATTGGCCAGGCACTGCCTGCTGCTGCCTGGGGGCCCCAGATAAGCCCCCCAGGGGAATCTGAGAGGGGCTTGAGCCCCACAGCCCCCTTGAAGTTGGGCAGGAAGGCCTACAGGGTCCGTTGCTGCATCTCTGTCCAAGAAAAGGGCAGCTTGGCCCCAGCAGGACATCTCCGGCCTCTCCTTGGGCCATGTGAAAGGGGCTCTTCCTCTGCCTTCTTCCTCCACATCCCTTCCATTGGGTGTCTTGTCTTGGGACTTTGCAAAGCTGAGGACAGGACTTGTCTCACCTTCTTTTCAATCGATGTCAGCTGCTTTAGGAGACATCAAGAGTCTGCAAAGCAGGATCAAAATAAGAGACAAAAGTATCCAACTGTACATTTCACAGAATAAATACATATCACCCTTCAGTTGCATAGCCTGAACATTGCTCTGACCACTAGGCCACACAGCCTCTCCTAGAACCTTGGCACTGAGGCCGGGAATTCCATGTTCTCCAGGGCCGTTGCCTAGCAACGGAACTGGTGACCGTTTGAACGGAGGTTCCTGCATCCTCAGCATCTCGAGGTTTGCAGAGGTGGCCTGTAGTGACCTTCGCTCCGTCACTACATTCGAAGATGGCGTCCCAAAGACCCCTGGAGGTAAGTGGAGATTGATTTTAACAATTTTAAGCACTTAACAATACCGTTAAATTTTCATCCTTCCCCCTCTCACTGAGGGAAGCACATTTCCATTCCCCTCTCTCACCAGGAAAACCGTAGACATTATACATTTAACGTAGCTAACATATTAAATACCATTGCTTAGGCCTGACCCATTTCTGTGGGCCAGGTACTCCTCCTTTCCTCAATTTCATATTTCGGTTGACTTCCTCAAGTCCCCCTCTGTTGAATTCATTATCTATTCTCTTTATCAGTTTTCCAAGTTCATAAACTCCACAATAACATAAAATACCCAAATCATTTTACTTAAACTAACTCCTTTTTTCCATACCTCAGCACCTCATTACTTCTGATCCTTTCCTCAAGTCTTATCAAATTCCCTTACTCCAACCTAATTTAAAACCCCTTACCTCCCTCTAGTCTCAAAAGTTTTAGCTATATTTCCCACTACTACCTACTAATTTTTAACATATAATCATTAACGCCAGTATCCAGATCCAAACATCATAACCATTTAAACAGGAAAAACACATCCAAGTATATCCTCCTTCTCCCACCCCAACCCTCACAAATTCCCAGGCCCAAAAGTCATTCCAAACACAATAGTCAGCCAATGCCGTGTGACACTCTCCTCTCTTCTTCTGTAATGTGCTATTCTTCATAACGTCATCTTTGCACGATTCAGTCCATAGTGTTTGCCATTCTCTTCTCTTCTTTTGAATTGTCCTCCTCTTTGGGAATTCCCTCCTCTGTGTCCTGTATGTCTTCTTCTGTGCAGAACAGTCCTTTTAAGTTAGGTGTCAAACAGCTCTTTCCTGTATTTTCTTATAGTTCACTTAGCAAAAAGCCTGCGGTTGGTTTTCTTCCTTCCAAGTTTCCCTCCAACTCCTTAACTTTCTCTGGAGCTGGCACTTTAGTTGCATTTTTTTCAAAGTTGTCCACAATCAAATTCAAGGCTCTGACAGCCTGTTGCATTTCCTGTAAGAGTTCTAAAGTTTTTCTTGGAAAGGAAGCAGACCATTTTCCCTTTGTCATTTTCCCATCATCCCAAGATGGAGACATGGGCTCTGCTGAGACAGGCCAGCTCCCTCAGGCCTCCTCTCCCCAAACTGTCCTCTGGCGGCAGCCATTTCATCAGGCTGCCTCAGTGGGAGAGGGGAGAACAGCATTCTAGACCCTGGGGCCTGAGCTTGGGAGTTGTCTTTTCCTCTGCCCTCCTTGCCCCCTTTCCTTGTGTGTTGTATTTCTCTTTGTCAGATTGGTCAGTCCAATAGAAGTCTGCGATTAGGGAGTTTCTTTCCTTTGATTTCATGGAAGGCTCTCTTGGAGCCTTTTCGGCTTAAGAGAGGGGTGCAAATACTCTAAAGGAATGAATGATGAATAAGGTCTCTAAGGAAATGGAGGACAGAGATTGTCAGTTTGTTTCCTAACTATCTTGCCTGCGCTTTCCTGATCAACACAAAAACATGAATGGGTCTGATCCACTCCTCACATTCTGACTTCCAGTTTCTCTTTTCTCTTGGACAGGGAATTGATTTTGATGAGGACGAAATATTGGAAATCGGCCTGGAAGATGGGGAGGATCTTCCTCCAAGGTAATGCTATGCTACCCCCCCCCCCATAATCCATTGCTTTCAAAAGGCCCCCCCCCCCCGTCCATTTCTATGGTGGTGGTGCTTGGGGTCTTTGAAGGAGGGGAGGCAATAAAACCTTTTTACACAAGTGTTACTCCTCTCTCCCCTCAGCATCCTAACCGCAGGTTCTCCGGATGCGGCCGATGTTCCTCCCGAAGGCTTCAGCGAGGACCAGCTGAAGGCCAGAATGACGGATGCCATCACCACGTTGAAGACTTGGAAGAAGACTGTCCGAAGGAAGGCGCTCCGAGATCTTTCCGCCCTCCTGCAGAAGATCCAGGAATATGTGAGTTACTGAAGGGAAGCATTGCAACCATGCAGGGCTGTCAAGGCCTTCAGGCTGCCCCTCCTAGGCCCACCCTGCAAGTTGCCCCAGGGACACTTAGGCTTCCCAGCTCATACTCAATTTTGAGAACAGAGCGGGGCCATAGCAGAATGAATCCTAGTGTTAAAAGAAGAAGCAAACATCAGGAAAAGAGGGGTGGGAAGTCAAAAAGAAATGGATTTTTTCTGCTAAATATTTTGGAATGTTTTGAAGATTTAATCAAAATGTTATAGGGAAAAAGGTGATGGGTTGCTTCTCTTATCAGTCCCTTCTCTGGGTTTCTTCTCAGCCATCGGTAGCGCTTCCTGCATCCTCCCTTGGCCAACTGGTGGCTATTTCCAGTCTGTGCGCTTTGGATCCAGACCCGGAGTGCAGGCAGCAGGCAGCAGAGGCCCTCTGCCATCTTCTGCCCATCCTGCGGCGCAAAGAAGGTAAGACTGGAAGAATGCATCCCAGCAAGGGGTGGGGTGAGCAAGACCCGAACTGACCCTTTGGCTTTCCTTTGCAGAGACGCTGGCACAAACATCAAGGAACCAAGCACTCATCAGCAGAGCCCAGAAGGTCCTCAATTCCACCGGAGGACCGGTTCCCGAATTATTCATCAATGACTGCTACTCTCTTGCCAGGGTAAGTCGCTGTCACACAAGGCACAGCGGTCCCTCAAGCCACATTTTCTGGCTTCCGCAGAGAAAGCACCTGGGCTTTCTGCTCCCCAGCCCTGCCCTGTGGGCATCTCTGACCTTCCTCTCTTGCTCCAGGTCTTTGGCGCCTTTCTCCCTGCGGACCAGCTCTTGGAGGCCATGCGCTTCCTGGCCAGCGACCTGGTTGCCGAGAGCAGCTTCAACCCCTTAGACATCTTCCACCTCCTGCAAGAGTTCATCAAGCAGTTTAGCGGCAAAGCAGTGGAGGTAAGGGGTCTGTAAAGGTAGGAGAGAAGAAGAATCTCTGCTCTGGTGTAGGGGAGGCAGCCTCATGCCATTGGGTGGCCAAGACACATGTTTGTTGAGAGGGGCCTTGGGTTCCGGAATGGGGAATCCTCCTCCTTCTGGGAGTGGACTGGCAAGCTTCTTCTCTTGGCCCACAATGGACAGGGGAACTGGTCCCCTGGAGCTGCCTGGGTCCAATACGCCCAAGGAGCCTGAGTGGTACCTTTGGAGGAAGATGACTGTGGTGGCACAGGTCAAGGGTCCCTCTTTCTATGAGAGATGGAGGGATCCACCTTCAGACAGCCCCACTTCCTTGTACTCTCCCAGCAACCCTCTCTTTTGATCTGACAGGTGGAGGTGCTGCTGGAGGCCTTCTACAACATCACCCTGGGGCCTTCAGTGGAGGGCAGAAACATGGCCGTCTCCGCTATCTCCATCTTGTCGCACCAGCGCCTAGACAAAGTGGTTGACTACCTCTTCCAGTTTCCCTTCAGGTATGGAGCCCTCCAGGTTCTCCTGGGCTATGGGAAAGGTTGCCAAGCTGCAGGGCTTGCTCAGAAAGCCCTTGCTGCCATCTCCTCTCTCTGGGGCATGGCAGCACGCAGAAGACTTCAATCTGACCATTGCTCTTGTTTTTGCATTCACAGAGACTGCAAGAGAGTGTGGAAGGAGGTTTTGGCATCGGCCGACCAAGAACAACTGCTCCATCTCATGGCCGAGCAGCTTTACCAAAGCCCCTTGGCAGAATCTGCCACCCAAGTGGTAAGCACGAACCACCTGCTTTCTGGCTTCCTTCTTCCCAGGGTGATATTGAGGGGTTTCTGTATTCTGCAGAAAAGCAGTGAAAGTGACTTGCACCTCTCTCTCTTCCAGCAACATCTCTCCAGCCTGTTGCACGCCATCCTCAGGACGGAGGAGTATAAGGCAGCTGTGCGCCGGAACTTCCCACAGCTGCTGATCGCTCTCCTGGGGATGGTTGTCAACTTCCACTACGACCAGGAATTCCTCGAGTGAGTAGTGTCTTGCAGAGGGGCTAATGGAGTCCTTTTCCAGTCCAACTTGGTTTTCTAAGGGAGGTTCTCCTTAAGGCGGCTGCTAGGGAGGAAGGAAGGGGAAGGAAATGGAATGTGTGGCAATGACCCTCTTGATAACACTGGCCTTGCTGTTGTTACAGAGGGGCTAAGGAAGTCCTGCACCTCCTTCTCAGCACCACTAGAGCGCAAGTCGAGACGGCCATTATAGACCAGCTTTTCTGCCCGGAGAATTTCAGCCAGGGGTTGTCTGCCATGGTGAGGTAAGAGGAAGAACACGGTGACCTTCCTCAATGGTCTGGCAAACGGAGCTCAAGGCACGGGATTGGACTGTGCCCCTGTTTGCTTCCTGAGATGTCTCTCCCTTGCTTAGCAAGACCTGGTTCTCCATTTCAGAGCTGTCGGAAAGCGACGCTGGTGGATCCCTCCCATGGTGGAAAAGATCACCGCTGCTCTCGAGGACCAGGAGTTTGCCGGAGTGCCACAAGTAGCGGCAGCTATCTACATCGAGGTGAGGGGGACTGACGCGGGAGGAAATGGGTGCAGCAAGGAGGCCCTGGCTTGGTTTCTGCCGAGGGTTGGGCTTTGTGTCCTTGGTTCCCCAACCAGCCTTCATCAGAATTTGGACCTTGCAGCTGCCTCATGACTGAAGAATTTCTTTCTCTTTGGGCCTCTTTAGCTGCTCAGCTGCCGCCTGCAGGTCTATCCCTGTGAGAAGACACTGGAGCAGCTCCTCACCTGGCTGGAACATGACCACCTGCAAGTCCGGAAGCTCAGCGCCAGAGGGATATCCCTGCTTCTGGACTCTGACATGGCAAGTGATGCTCAGAGGGAGGGAGGGGGATACAGATCCTGTTTCTACTCATGGCCCAGCACTCTTTTGCTGACAGAATGCTGACGGGCTCATGCTAAAAGGCCTTTCAGACCTTTGAAAATATTCTCTCTTTGGTGTAGGACCCTTCGCTTCTGCGGCTGTCGCTGCTGGATTCCCTCCCTTGTGTAGAAGCCGATGTCCTCCCAGACTTGATGGACCTGGTAGACAAAGCCTACTTCTCCAGGGAGCTGGGAGAGGAAGAGCTGAAGATGCTGGCGGAAACCTACTGCGGTCTGGCTGCCCATGTGAGTATTAGGGAACACAGGACATCACACATGGTGGAGGAGGAATGCTTTGGAAGAGGAAGGGTGGTGTTTAGACTGGCATGCAGCGGAAATGTTCTGGCTTCAGGGGGGTGTTCCTCTGGAGCACCTTCTCTTGGAAGCCTGCATGGAAAACACAGGGGGAGAGCCCCTCTACCCCCAGTCTCCCCCAGGAGGAGGATAGGGGGCTGAGCAGCCTCAAAACACCCCGGTGGGCAGGCAGGCAGGAAACTGCTCTGATGAGAAAAACAACCTCTGATGTTTTCTGCCTACAGGAGGAAGACTCTGTCCGGGCATTAGCCATCCAACATCTGGGGCTGGTTCGGGCCTGGGCGAGAGATCAAAGGCTTCCCATATCAACAACAACTGAAGAAGAAGCCATTAATGAACTGATCGTTGTCCTCATCCACCTGGAAGATGAGGATGAGGTAGCCAAGGTGAGGGCCAAGGAGATGGACTTATGCAGTAGGAGGGAGGGATTGTTCTCAGGAGCTTCCGAGATTTTTTTTTTACGGCAATTTGTAACCCTCTTCTCTTCTTGTGTTGCAGGCCGCCAGGAGGGCTCTTTCCCATCTAGCCCCACAAGTCAAGTGGTGGGCGCATCCCAACAACTTTAGCCTCCACTTTGCTCTCCACCAGGCTGCCAAGCATCTGGTAAGGTCCCTCTGCTTCGTTGGCAGCTTTGCCCAGGGATGTCTTTGGGGGTGCAAGGCTCTTCTGCCGCACTCTCAAGCCTGTCTGATGCCACTTCTCCTTTGTCTTTGCCAACAGACCAAGAACTTCAGCAAGAACATCCTTCGGAGTGCTGCCTTGTCATGTACGAAGCCGTCTGACAACAGGCTGCCAGCAATCACCAGGGTGGCAGCTCTGCTTCTGGGTAAGTCAAGCAACGTCCTTCCCTGGTAGGGATGGACAGAAACGTCTTGGTAACGATGGCAGGGAGGATGGGCATGTCCCCAGGCCACCTGCGCCCAGATCTTGCTCCGAGTGCTCCGCAAGGGTCGAGGCCTCTAGACGCATCAGAGCATACCTGTCCTCCTGCCGAGCTGCCTCTGTCTCCGCTTGCTTTGCACTGAGATGACGTCCCTCTTCTTGCCCTGTCTCTCTAGGTCATCTGGCTTTCCGGGATGCCAGTTTCATCCAGACCCAAGACATGGCATCCTATGGTACATGTAAGTGAGACGAACGGAGGGATGCTTCTGCTGAGAAAGGGCTTTAGGGGGAGGCAGATTCCCAGAGGTGCCACAAGATGAACATGCAAAGAGGATGGGAATGTGACTTCACTGCCCTCTCTCACACACCAATATTCCCCTACCCCACACCCTGGTCCTGGGAGGAGCTCTGGTGGGGGTGCTTTGCAAGTTCTTGCCTTGTGAAAAGCTGATTCCTCCTCCCCAAGGGGAACCACCACTGCTTGTGTCTTGGTTGGGGTGGATACCCTGTGGCCTCCTGCATCCCCACCTACAACAAGCGCGCCTCCCCTGCCCCGATTGCTGGGGCCACCTGACAGCTGTCTTAATATTCTGGATGGATGGCTCTTTTCCTGTACTCAACCTTTCTCTCTTGCAACTCAGGGCTTGGAGAGATGCAGCAGCACGAGGAAGAAGGGCTCCGGCGGACAGGGAGGAGCTGCCTGAACATCATGCAGCGGGCCTATCAACATCGGCAGGAAGGCAGGGTCCGGCGCCTTGTGAGGAGGCTGCTCCGCTGTGTTCACAGGGAACCTTACCCGCAGGACTTCCTGAGCTGCATGCCAGGTGAGTGAGGCATCTGCTGGGCTATTTGGAAGTCTGGTGGGCTGTTTGGAGGTGACGCTTCTCAAGGAGCCCCTTTCTCCTCCTGACAGAACATCCGCAGTCGCGCCAGGCCAAGGCAACGTGAACATCAGAGTTGTGCTGCAGAGATGCCATCTTCTGCTCTCCGCGGGATCCAGTCTGGACCAGCGCCAGGAACATCAATGCCATTAGGATGGACGAAGAGGAGTGGTGCCGTCCTCACGACCCTCCGTACATAGAGGTACGAAACCTTTTTGTTGTTGTTGCGTTTTTTGTTGATGTTGTTTTTTATGATTGATTGTTGATTTTGTTGATTGAATTTGAATATCCAGGTAGTTCACAACACCAGGTTACAGTAGACGAAGCACAAAATACATGATAAAAAAATCACTGCACAAAATTCATAATAAAATATCAGAACTTAATATGAATTAAAATAATAAAAACATAATAAAAATAGCCCCAAGACTAATGTATGTACACTAATAAACAATACAAAAGCCCTGAAACAACACTCCAGCCCACAAACACAAAATCTAAATCACATATCACATTTAACAACCATTTTAAACAACCCCACACTGCAAATCAAACAGCACCCACGCACTTAAAACCCCATCCCTGTTAAAACAGTCATGATAAGACAGGGGGCTGGCCCACAATCTGGTCCCACCCCCTAAGTGCCGCCCCCAAAGGGACGATCTTAAGTTTGTTGTTTCCCCTTTGTTAGGGGTCCCGCCCCCAGGACAGGCAGGCTTTATGAAGCTCCCCCAGTCACTGGCGTATGCCCAGGGTCTGGGTTTTTATCTAATTTGTAAATATCGTTTAAACTCAGAATTGTTCAAACTGTATTGTTTTGAATGTAATATAATGTATTTTTGATATGGGCCAATGGCTGTTATAAACATTACTACTATGCCCAGGGTCTGGTTCCTTGCAGGCCTCTCTGCCATCCCCTCAAGTGGGGAGGGGGGCAGGCAACCCCTCAGCAGCAACTTTCTTCCATTTCTTTGTTGGAAAACACCTCTTTCTTTTTTAATTCTTTATTCACCAGCAGCGGGGGTTATTTGGGGGGCAACTGGAGGGGCTAACATTCATGAGATTTAATACCCTTTCTAACACAATCTCTTTTCTCTCTTTCCTGCATGGAACAAAACCACCATGGGAAACGGCGGCCTACCTGCTGGAGCCTGGGAGAAGACGTCCGAAGGAAAGAAGACCCCCGCGAGAAGGTCATCAGCCGGGAAAGAAGCAGCCCTGAAGACGACATCGGCAACATCGACCCTCCACCTGGCAATGAACTTGAGGACTGGACACTTTTGATGGACTCTTTCGGGACTTAAAACAACAAGCAGGACTTTTTTTAGTTAGATAGGTTAAAATCGATGTATAGAATAGTGTAGGCAAAATGGGGAGCATTCAAGGGTAGTTAACACTATGGTTTATGTTAAAATGGGGGGGGGAATCATTTTGTAAAAAATGAATAAATAATATTTTTGTTAAAAAGAGAAACAGCTCTTTTGGTTTGTGAAAAGTAAGCCAGTAAGGGGAATCTCTTCTACACACTTCCCTGGAGGGATGCCCCGTCATCCCAAGATGCAGACATAGAGGCTGGTGGCAGGGGTTGCGTCTGGTGAGTTGGGAAGATGCTGGAATCTGGAGGGGCAGGAGATTGTCTTGCCCTGAGCTGGACCCAAAACTTTGGCCTGGGGCATCTCTGGGAAGGTAATGGGGAAGCAAAATCGGTTGGAGCATTACTCATATTGGGATTACTCTGCAGCCTACAGGTTGTTATTTTTATATTGCATTTCTCCAAGGAGCTCAAAGTGGTCCATTACTACCTCTGACCGCTGAGGCAGAGCAGAGCCATCCAATATCCCTTTGTCTAATCTTCTTTTAAACCCCTCCAAGTTGATCGCCATCACTGCCTCCTGTGGCAATGAGTCCCACAGTTTAACTATGCCCTGTGTTGAAAAAGAGTTCTAGGCTTATGCGATAAATGTTTTGCTATTATCCACCTGCAAGGATCTACTGATGAGCAGTCCTGACAAGCATGGCTGTGGATCTTTGCCAAAGGTTTCGCAAGAAACACAACCTGTTTTGTTTTGGCTTTGTTTATATATATATATATATAAAAGCATGTAAACGAACTGTGCCACTGAATAGAAGATGAAGTCCTCTGCCGCTCAGAGATGGGGATGTTCACAACCGTCCCTTTCACCATCCTGCCCAACATCCTGCCCCCATGCCCCCCCCTGCAGCGGAAAACAATACTATTATACTATTTATACTCCGCGCATCTGACTGGGTTGCCCCAACCACTCTGGGCTGCTTTCAACATATATAAAACATAATAAAACACTAAACACTTAACAACTTCCCTATACAGGGCTCCCTCCAGATGTCTTGCAAAGGTGAATAGTTCCTTCTTTCCTTGGATCAGGGGTCACATAATTTCATACCCTCCAACATTTCTCTGATGGAAATAGGGACGTCCTGAGGAAAAACGGGACATTCTGGGGTCCCATCAGGAAGCGAGGCGGCTTCTGTAAATCCTGGACAGTCCCTGGGAAAGAGGGACACTTGGAGAGTCTCCAGGCCACAGGAAGAAGCTGTGCAGAGAGCCAAGTCCTGGGTGACTCCAGCTGAGGTGCCAAGGCCCAGGTGGCCGAGGATGGAGAAGAAGGCCAGGAGGGCCAGGGAGCCCGGAGGGAATCAGGGGCCGGCTGAGAGAGGATCTGAGAGCCAGAAGCCCCAGCTGGGGTGGCCACCTGGCCTTCCCAAGACGGACTGGTTCCCTTTCGGGCAGACAGAGTCCCCTGCTCCCTTTGGGACGCCTTTGGTCACGTTCTTGAATGCATCAGAAATAAAATGGAATAGTTTTTCCCTCACCCTAACTTGCTTGCCTAGCGCAGCCTACCTGCCTAGGCACCTCACAAGATGAGTCCGCCCTCCTTACCTGACTGATGGACGTTACAGGCTAGCCAATAGGTGGGCGGAGCTGCTGCCAATGGCTCCCAGAGAAGCAGCCGGACCTTTCCTGGAGCAGCAGCCTCTCCTTGCAAAGCTCCCTCGTCTCCCTCGGCCTCTCGCTGGGGGTCTCAGGGGTCTCTGGGCTCCTTTTCCACCTCTAGAATGGAGGCCTTCTTCCCTGGAGGGTTCTGTCGCTGAAATGGCAGCATACCAATTGAAGAAATCATCATCCCCACCACCTGCCATTCCCTGGGCAGTAAAGCACCATCACCTTCCTAGATGAGGAAGAGAAGCAGAATTTCTGGTGATCTCTTCCCCCTTCCTTCCTTCCGTCTTTCCTTTCTTCTATTTTGGACTGGTTTCTAAATTTACCATCCTTCTGGCAGGCAGAAATTCAGCAGGTGGGGAGCATTTCCTTTCCATCTTCTTTTTGGAAGGTTTGCACTTACAGATCACTTCCATTAGATCATTGTAATGGATTGCTTTGAAGCCATTTCTGCACCGGATAAAGTAATTTTTAGTCCCCCCCATTCCCACCCACCCCCACCAATATAAGGGACGTCCCTTCTATTGCCTAGCCACAGAATACCTCCAACATTCCTCCGATAAAAAGAGGGATGTCTCATTGCATAATGATGATTTTGCTATTTATACTCCACACATCTTACTGGGTTTCCCCAGACACTCTAGGCAGCTTCCAACATATATAAAATCATAATAAAACACTGAACATTAAAAAAAAACAAAACTTCCCTATAAAGGAATACCTTCTGACGGATCGGGGAAGAGATCATTCCATACACTCTAGGCCATTTTTCCAATGAGATGTCAAAGAGAACAACTACCAAACCTTTGGAAGACATCTGAAGGCAGCCCTGTTTAGGGAGGCTTTTAAAGTTGAATAGATTATTGTATTTTAATGTTCTGTTGGAAGCCGCCCAGAGTGGCTGGGAGAACCCAGCCAGATAGGCGGGGTATAAATAATAAATTATTATTATTATTATTATTATTATTATTATTATTATTATTGCAGTGTGTCGCTCCAAGGAAAGTTGTATTTCTATTTCCTCTCAGGGAGGCCCTGGACTGGGCCAGTCCAGCCGCCTTCAGACCTTGGCCCTTGTCTATGGGGCAATGCAGAGGCCTTGCAGTCGGAAAGCGGGGGTGTCAGGGATTCTTTCTGCTCCTTGGGGTCTCCTGCTCTCAGCTGAGTCCGCATGACAAGGCAGGACAGGCTTCTGAAGCCAGCATTTTGATTGGCCGCCTAGTGCAAAGCAGCCAATCCTGCCCTAGGTGGGTGTCGCCAGGGGTGGGCGCAGAGGCGTAGGAAGGTCAGGTGGTACCCGGTGCGGAAAATTTCTTGTCCCCCCCCTCCCCATTGATGTTTTTAAATTACTTCATTTTTTGCCTGCAAAAATGGTTTTAAGTTATTTCATATTTTCTTACAAAGGAATAATAACAAGAAATAACAATAAAAAACTTTTATTTATATCCCGCACTCCCTGGCCAAAATCGGGCTCAGGGTGCCTAATATCAGATACATAACATTGGTATAAAATCAAACAATAATTAAATTATCTCCTAAAAACATATCAAAATCAAATTAAGGTCTAATTAGATGGCTTTCCGCAGGGTTAGGGTTGGGAACAGTAAGTGCTCCACTGAATTGAAATTTCAGCCTTCACAACATAGGAAAACAGCCAAGTAAACAGCTATTTTCATGGAGGAGGGTCAAGATATTAATTGATATGCAAGAAATTTCATATATAGCTATATAATACCTAGTATAATAAGATAAGGCCTTTGGAGCAGATTTTTTTTAAAAAAAATAATAATAATGAACTGCCCTAGTAGGGCAGTAATTGTTCCTTGATAATTTGTCACCCCCCTCCATGATGGAATCTGGGGAACCCTGCCCCCTACGCCCCTGGGTGGGCGGAAGTGTATATAAGCCCTGTTTTGCCACTCGGTTCAGGAGGCCTTCAGGAAGCCTGGAGTCTGAATGGCTGTCTTGGGTCTTGCTGAACCCCACCTCTCTTTCCTCAGGGCTCAGGGGGAGGCCCCTTTGTGAGGGCAAGGGGTCCTTGGAGCCAGGCTACCAATTCTCCATGAACACCCAGCCACCCCATCCTGGAACCTGTAGGATAAGGCGGTTGCAAGGGAGCCCCTCAAGGGAGCCTGTGCATTGGCCAGGCACTGCCTGCTGCTGCCTGGGGGCCCCAGATAAGCCCCCCAGGGGAATCGGAGAGGGGCTTGAGCCCCACAGCCCCCTTGAAGATGGGCAGGAAGGCCTACAGGGTCCGTTGCTGCATCTCTGTCCAAGAAAAGGGCAGCTTGGCCCCAGCAGGACATCTCCGGCCTCTCCTTGGGCCATGTGAAAGGAGCTCTTCCTCTGCCTTGTTCCTCCACATCCCTTCCATTGGGTGTCTTGTCTTGGGACTTGTCTCACCTTCTTTTCAATCCATGTCAGCTGCTTTAGGAGACAACAAGAGTCTGCAAAGCAGGATAAAAATACACAGAATAAATACAGATCCCCCTTCAGTTGCATAGCCTGAACATTGCTCTGACCACTAGGCCACACGGCCTCTCCTAGAACCTTGGCACTGAGGCCGGGAATTCCATGTTCTCCAGGGCGGTTGCCTAGCAACGGAACCGGTGACCGTTTGAACGGAGGTTCCTGCATCCTCAGCATCTCGAGGTTTGCAGAGGTGGCCTGTAGTGACCTTCGCTCCGTCACTACATTCGAAGATGGCGTCCCAAAGACCCCTGGAGGTAAGTGGAGGTTGATTTTAACAATTTTAAGCACTTAACAATACCGTTAAATTTTCATCCTTCCCCCTCTCACTGAGGGAAGCACATTTCCATTCCCCTCTCTCACCAGGAAAACCGTAGACATTATACATTTAACGTAGCTAACATATTAAATATCATTGCTTAGGCCTGACCCATTTCGTGGGCCAGGTACTCCTCCTTTCCTCAATTTCATATTTCGGTTGACTTCCTCAAGTCCCCCTCTGTTGAATTCATTATCTA
Source organism: Darevskia mixta (assembly GCA_034641385.1). Taxonomy (NCBI): domain Eukaryota; kingdom Metazoa; phylum Chordata; class Lepidosauria; order Squamata; family Lacertidae; genus Darevskia; species Darevskia mixta. The sequence goes on from JAWWNH010000242.1 coordinate 675,316, forward strand.
TTCTCTTTATCAGTTTTCCAAGTTCATAAACTCTTCAATAACATAAAATACCAAAATCATTTTACTTAAACTAACTCCTTTTTTCCATACCTCAGCACCTCATTTCTTCTGATCCTTTCCTCAAGTCTTATCAAATTCCCTTACTCCAACCTAATTTAAAACTCATTATTTTCTACTTTTTGTACCCGTACCTCCCTCTAGTCTCAAAAGTTTTAGCTATATTTCCCACTACTACCTCCTAATTTTTAACATATAATCATTAACGCCAGTATCCAGATCCAAACATCATAACCATTTAAACAGGAAAAAACACATCCAAGTATATCCTCCTTCTCCCACCCCAACTCTCACAAATTTCCAGGCCCAAAAGTCATTCCAAACACAATAGTCAGCCAATGCCGTGTGACACTCTCCTCTCTTCTTCTGCAATGTGGTATTCTTCATAGCGTCATCTTTGCGCGATTCAGTCCATAGTGGTTGCAATTCTCTTCTCTTCTTTTGAATTGTCCTCCTCTTTGGGAATTCCCTCCTCTGTGTCCTGTAGGTTTTCTTCTGTGCAGAACAGTCCTTTTAAGTTAGGTGTCAAACAGCTCTTTCCTGTATTTTCTTATAGTTCACTTAGCAAAAAGCCTGCGGTTGGTTTTCTTACTTCCAAGTTTCCCTCCAACTCCTTAACTTTCTCTGGAGCTGGCACTTTAGTTGCATTTTTTTCAAAGTTGTCCACAATCAAATTAAAGGCTCTGACAGCCTGTTGCATTTCCTGTAAGAGTTCTAAACTTTTTTCTTTGAAAGGAAGCAGACCATTTTCCCTTTGTCATTTTCCCGTCATCCCAAGATGGAGAATAGGCTCTGCTGAGACAGGCCAGCTCCCTCAGGCCTCCTCTCCCCCAACTGTCCTCTGGCGGCAGCCATTTCATCAGGCTGCCTCAGTGGGAGAGGTGAGAACAGCATTCTAGACACTGGGGCGGCCTGAGCTTGGGAGTTGTCTTTTCCTCTGCCCTCCTTGCCCCCTTTCCTTGTGTGTTGTATTTCTCTTTGTCAGATTGGTCAGTCCAATAGAAGTCTGCGATTAGGGAGTTTCTTTCCTTTGATTTCATGGAAGGCTCTCTTGGAGCCTTTTCGGCTTAAGAGAGGGGTACAAATACTCTAAAGGAATGAATGGTGAATAAGGTCTCTAAGGAAATGGAGGAAAGAGATTGTCAGTTTGTTTCCCAACTACCTTGCCTGCGCTTTCCTGATCCAACAAAAAACATGAATGGGTCTGATCCACTCCTCACATTCTGACTTCCTGTTTCTCTTTTCTCTTGGACAGGGAATTGATTTTGATGAGGACGAAATATTGGAAATCGGCCTGGAAGATGTGGAGGATCTTCCTCCAAGGTAATGCTATGCTAACCCCCCCCCCCCATTATCACTTGCTTTCAAAAGCCCCCCTCCTCCATTTCTATGGTGGTGGTGCTTGGGGTCTTTAAAGGAGGGGAGGCAATAAAATCTTTTTACACAAGTGTTACTCCTCTCTCCCCTCAGCATCCGAACCGCAGGTTCTCCGGATGCGGCCGATGTTCCTCCCGAAGGCTTCAGCGAGGACCAGCTGAAGGCCAGAATGACGGATGCCATCACCACGTTGAAGACTTGGAAGAAGACGGTCCGAAGGAAGGCGCTCCGAGATCTTTCCGCCCTCCTGCAGAAGATCCAGGAATATGTGAGTTACTGAAGGGAAGCATTGCAACCAGGCAGGGCTGTCAAGGCCTTCAGGCTGCCCCTTCTAGGCCCACCCTGCAAGGTGCCCCAGGGACAATCAGGCTTCCCAGCACATACTCAATTTTGAGAACAGAGCTAGGCCATAGCAGAATGAATCCTAGTGTTAAAAGAAGAAGCAAACATCAGGAAAAGAGGGGTGGGAAGTCAAAAAGAAATGGATTTTTTCTGCTAAATATTTTGGAATGTTTTGAAGATTTAATCAAAATGTTATAGGGAAAAAGGTGATGGGTTGCTTCTCTTATCAGTCCCTTCTCTGGGTTTCTTCTCAGCCATCGGTAGCGCTTCCTGCATCCTCCCTTGGCCAACTGGTGGCTATTTCCAGTCTGTGCGCTTTGGATCCAGACCCGGAGTGCAGGCAGCAGGCAGCAGAGGCCCTCTGCCATCTTCTGCCCATCCTGCGGCGCAAAGAAGGTAAGACTGGAAGAATGCATCCCAGCAAGGGGTGGGGTGAGCAAGACCCGAACTAACCGTTCGGCTTTCCTTTGCAGAGATGCTGGCACAAACATCAAGGTACCAAGCACTCATCAGCAAAGCCCAGAACGTCCTCAATTCCACCGGAGGACCGGTTCCTGAATTATTTATCAATGACTGCTACTCTCTTGCCAGGGTAAGTCACTGTCACACAAGGCACAGCGGTCCCTCAAGCCACATTTTCTGGCTTCCGCAAAGAAAGCACCTGGGCTTTCTGCTCCCCAGCCCTGCCCTGTGGGCATCTCTGACCTTCCTCTCTTGCTCCAGGTCTTTGGCGCCTTTCTCCCTGCGGACCAGCTCTTGGAGGCCATGCGCTTCCTGGCCAGCGACCTGGTTGCCGAGAGCAGCTTCAACCCCTTAGACATCTTCCACCTCCTGCAAGAGTTCATCAAGCAGTTTAGCGGCAAAGCAGTGGAGGTAAGGGGTCTGCAAAGGTAGGAGAGAAGAAGAATCTCTGCTCTGGTGTAGGGGAGGCAGCCTCATGCCATTGGGTGGCCAAGACACATGTTTGTTGAGAGGGGCCTTGGGTTCCGGAATGGGGAATCCTCCTCCTTCTGGGAGTGGACTGGCAAGCTTCTTCTCTTGGCCCACAATGGACAGGGGAACTGGTCCCCTGGAGCTGCCTGGGTCCAATACGCCCAAGGAGCCTGAGTGGTACCTTTGGAGGAAGATGACTGTGGTGGCACAGGTCAAGGGTCCCTCTTTCTATGAGAGATGGAGGGATCCACCTTCAGACAGCCCCACTTCCTTGTACTCTCCCAGCAACCATCTCTTTTGATCTGACAGGTGGAGGTGCTGCTGGAGGCCTTCTACAACATCACCCTGGGGCCTTCAGTGGAGGGCAGAAACATGGCCGTCTCCGCTATCTCCATCTTGTCGCACCAGCACCTGGAGAAAGTGGTTGACTACCCCTTCCAGTTTCCCTTCAGGTATGGAGCCCTCCAGGTTCTCCTGGGCTATGGGAAAGGTTGGCAAGCTGCAGGGCTTGCTCAGAAAGCCCTTGCTGCCATCTCCTCTCTCTGGGGCATGGCAGGTCGCAGAAGACTTGAATCTGACCATTGCTCTTGTTTTTGCATTCACAGAGACTGCAAGAGAGTGTGGAAGGAGGTTTTGGCATCGGCCGACCAAGAACAACTGCTCCATCTCATGGCCGAGCAGCTTTACCAAAGCCCCTTGGCGGAATCTGCCACCCAAGTGGTAAGCACGAACCACCTGCTTTCTGGCTTCCTTCTTCCCAGGGTGATATCGAGGGGTTTCTGTATTCTGCAGAAAAGCAGGGAAAGTGACTTGCACCTCTCTCTCTTCCAGCAACATCTCTCCAGCCTGTTGCACGCCATCCTCAGGACGGAGGAGTACAAGGCAGCTGTGCGCCGGAACTTCCCACAGCTGCTGATCGCTCTCCTGGGGATGGTTGTCAACTTCCACTACGACCAGGAATTCCTCGAGTGAGTAGTGTCTTGCAGAGGGGCCAATGGAGTCCTTTTCCAGTCCAACTTGGTTTTCTAAGGGAGGTTCTCCTTAAGGCGGCTGCTAGGGAGGAAGGAAGGGGAAGGGAATGGAATGTGTGGCAATGACCCTCTTGATAACACTGGCCTTGCTGTTGTTACAGAGGGGCTAAGGAAGTCCTGCACCTCCTTCTCAGCACCACTAGAGCGCAAGTCGAGACGGCCATTATAGACCAGCTTTTCTGCCCGGAGAATTTCAGCCAGGGGTTGTCTGCCATGGTGAGGTAAGAGGAAGAACACGGTGACCTTCCTCAATGGTCTGGCAAACGGAGCTCAAGGCACGGGATCGGACTGTGCCCCTGTTTGCTTCCTGAGATGTCTCTCCCTTGCTTAGCAAGACCTGGTTCTCCATTTCAGAGCTGTCGGAAAGCGACGCTGGTGGATCCCTCCCATGGTGGAAAAGATCACCGCTGCTCTCGAGGACCAGGAGTTTGCCGGAGTGCCACACGTAGCGGCAGCTATCTACATCGAGGTGAGGGGGACTGGCGCGGGAGGAAATGGGTGCAGAAAGGGGGTCCTGGCTTGGTTTCTGCCGAGTGTTGGGCTTTGTGTTCTTCGGCTCCCTTTGTGTCCTTGGTTCCCCAACCAGCCTTCATCAGAAATTGGACCTTGCAGCTGCCTCATGACTGAAGAGTTTCTTTCTCTTTGGGCCTCTTTAGCTGCTCAGCTGCCGTCTGCAAGTCTATCCCTGTAAGGAGACACTGGAGCACCTTCTCACCTGGCTGGAACATGACCACCTGCAAGTCCGGAAGCTCAGCGCCAGAGGGATATCCCTGCTTCTGGACTCTGACATGGCAAGTGATGCTCAGAGGGAGGGAGGGGGATACAAATCCTGTTTCTACTCATGGCCCAGCACTCTTTTGCTGACAGAATGCTGACGGGCTCATGCTAAAAGGCCTTTCAGACCTTTGAAAATATTCTTTCTTTGGTGTAGGACCCTTCGCTTCTGCGGCTGTCGCTGCTGGATTCCCTCCCTTGTGTAGAAGCCGATGTCCTCCCAGACTTGATGGACCTGGTAGACAAAGCCTACTTCTCCAGGGAGCTGGGAGAGGAAGAGCTGAAGATGCTGGCGGAAACCTACTGCGGTCTGGCTGCCCATGTGAGTATTAGGGAACACAGGACATCACACATGGTGGAGGAGGAATGCTTTGGAAGAGGAAGGGTGGTGTTTAGACTGGCATGCAGCGGAAATGTTCTGGCTTCAGGGGGGTGTTCCTCTGGAGCACCTTCTCTTGGAAGCCTGCATGGAAAACACAGGGGGAGAGCCCCTCTACCCCCAGTCTCCCCCAGGAGGAGGATAGGGGGCTGAGCAGCCTCAAAACACCCCGGTGGGCAGGCAGGCAGGAAACTGCTCTGATGAGAAAAACAACCTCTGATGTTTTCTGCCTACAGGAGGAAGACTCTGTCCGCGCATTAGCCATCCAACATCTGGGGCTGGTTCGGGCCTGGGCGAGAGATCAAAGGCTTCCCATATCAACAACAACAGAAGAAGAAGCCATTAATGAACTGATCGTCGTCCTCATCCACCTGGAAGATGAGGATGAGGTAGCCAAGGTGAGGGCCAAGGAGATGGACTTATGCAGTAGGAGGGAGGGATTGTTCTCAGGAGCTTCCGAGATTTTTTTTTTTACGGCAATTTGTAACCCTCTTCTCTTCTTGTGTTGCAGGCCGCCATGAGGGCTCTTTCCCATCTAGCCCCACAAGTCAAGTGGTGGGCGCATCCCAACAACTTTAGCCTCCACTTTGCTCTCCACCAGGCTACCAAGCATCTGGTAAGGTCCCTCTGCTTCGTTGGCAGCTTTGCCCAGGGATGTCTTTGGGGGTGCAAGGCTCTTCTGCCGCACTCTCAAGCCTGTCTGATGCCACTTCTCCTTTGTCTTTGCCAACAGACCAAGAACTTCAGCAAGAACGTCCTTCGGAGTGCTGCCTTGACATGTACGAAGCCGTCTGACAACAGGCTGCCAGCAATCACCAGGGTGGCAGCTCTGCTTCTGGGTAAGTCAAGCAACGTCCTTCCCTGGTAGGGATGGACAGAAACGTCTTGGTAACGATGGCAGGGAGGATGGGCATGTCCCCAGGCCACCTACGCCCAGATCTTGCTCCGAGTGCTCCGCAAGGGTCGAGGCCTCTAGACGCATCAGAGCATACCTGTCCTCCTGCCGAGCTGCCTCTGTCTCCGCTTGCTTTGCACTGAGATGACGTCCCTCTTCTTGCCCTGTCTCTCCAGGTCATCTGGCTTTCCAGGATGCCAGTTTCATCCAGACCCAAGACATGGCATCCTACGGTACATGTAAGTGAGACGAACGGAGGGCACGGAGGGATGCTTCTGCTGAGAAAGGGATTTAGGGGGAGGCAGATTCCCAGAGGGGCCCCAAGATGAACATGCAAAGAGGATGGGAATGTGACTTCACTGCCCCCCTCTCACACACAAATATTCCCCTACCCCACACCCTGGTCCTGGGGGGAGCTCTGGTGGGGGTGCTTTGCAAGCTTTTGTCTTGTGAAAAGCTGATTCCTCCTCCCCAAGGGCTTGTGTCCTGCTTGTGACCACTGCTTGTGTCCTGGTTGGGGTGGATACCCTGTGGACTCCTGCATCCCCACCTACAACAAGCGTGCCTCCCCTGCCCCGATTGCTGGGGCCACCTGACGGCTGTCTCTTTTCCTGTGCTCAACCTTTCTCTCTTGCCACTCAGGGCTGGAAGAGATGCAGCAGCACGAGGAAGAAGGGCTCCGGCGGACAGGGAGGAGCTGCCTGAACATCATGCAGCGGGCCTATCAACATCGGCAGGAAGGCAGGGTCCGGCGCCTTGTGAGGAGGCTGCTCCGCTGTGTTCACAGGGAACCTTACCCGCAGGACTTCCTGAGCTGCATGCCAGGTGAGTCAGGCATCTGGTGGGCTATTTGGACATTGGGTGGGCTGTTTGGAGGTGACGTTTCTCAAGGAGCCCCTTTCTCCTCCTGACAGAACATCGGCAGTAGCGCCAGGCCAAGGCAACGTGAACATCAGAGTTGTGCTGCAGAGATACCATCTTCTGCTCTCCGCGGGATCCAGTCTGGACCAGCGCCAGGAACATCAACGCCATCAGGATCGACCAAGAGGAGTGGTGCCGCCCTCACAACCCTCCGTACATAGAGGTACGAAACCTTTTTGTTGTTGTTGTGTTTTTTGTTGATATTGTTTTTTATTGTTCATTGTTGATTTTATTGATTAATTTTGAATCTCAGGGTAGTTCACAACACCAGGTTACAGTAGACGAAGCACAAAATACATGATAAAAAAATCACTGCACAAAATTCATAATAAAAATATCAGAACTTAATATAAATTAAAATAATAAAAACATAATAAAAATAGCCACAAAATTAATGTATGTACACTAATAAACAATAGAAAAGCCCCGAAACAACACTCCAGCCCAAAACACAAAATCTAAATCACATATCACATTTAACAACCATTTAAAACAACCCCACCCTGCAAATCAAACAGCACCCACCCAACTTAAAACCCCATCCCTGTTGAAACAGTCATGTTAACACAAGCGGGCTGGCCCACGATCTGGTCCCACCCCCTAAGTGCCGCCCCCAAAGGGACGATCATCCTTTGTTGTTTCCCCTTTGTTAGGGGTTCCGCCCCCAGGACAGGCAAGCTTTATGAAGCTCCCCCAGTCACTGGCGTACGCCCAGGATCCGGATCCTTGCAGGCCTCTCTGCCATCCTCTCAAGTGGGGAGGGGGGCAGGCAACCCCCCCCCAGCAGCAATTTTCTTCCATTTCTTTGTTAGAAAACGCATCTTTCTTTTTTCAATCTTTATTCACCAGCAGCGGGGATTATTTTGGAGGCTACTAGAGGGGCTAAGATTAATGAGATTTAATACCCTTTCTAACACAATCTCTTTTCTCTCTTTCCTGCATGGAACAAAACCACCATGGGAAACGGCGGCCTACCTGCTGGAGCCTGGGAGAAGACATCCGAAGGAAAGAAGACCCCCGCAAGAATGTCATCAGCCGGGAAAGAAGCTGCCCTGAAGACGACATCGGCAACATCGACCCTCCACCTGGCAGTGAACCTGAGGACTGGACACTTTTGATGGACTCTTTCTGGACTTAAAACAACAAGCAGGACTTTTTTTAGTTAGATAGGTTAAAATCGATGTATAGAATAGTGTAGGCAAAATGGGGAGCATTCAAGGGTAGTTAACACTATGGTTTATGTTAAAATGGGGGGGGGAATCATTTTGTAAGAAATGAATAAATATTTTTGTTAAAAAGAGAAACAGGTGTTTGGCTTCAGATTAAATTTGAATAAGACTAAATTAATAGTTAAGAACTTATCGCAGGTGGAAAAGGAAGAATTGGAAAACATAACATCAATAAAAACACATACCAAAATAAAATACTTAGGACTATGGATAACACCAAAAAATATTAATCTATATGAAGAAAACTACACTAAATGCTGGAACGAAATATAAATCCAATTAAGAGACATGGTGCAGGTTAAAATTAGAATAGTGTAGGCAAAATGGGGAGCATTCAAGGGTAGTTAACACTATGGTTTATGTTAAAATGGAGAGGGGAATCATTTTGTAAAAAAATGAATAAATAATATTTTTGTTAAAAAGAGAAACAGCTCTTTTGGTTTGTGAAAAGTAAGGTAGTAAGGGAAATCTCTTCTACACACTTCCCTGGAGGGATGCCCCGTCATCCCAAGATGCAGACATAGAGGCTGGGGGCATTTGGGGGACCTCTGGTCAATATTGTATAGAAGCAATTTAATTTTCTGCAGAATTTGCACAGGATAACTGAGCAGTTTCTTAGATATAAACGGAATATAGTTCGTGATACTGCTGGAGGCATTTTAAGAGATGCCTCATCCTTTCTGCCTGCAATTTCCACCTGCTCCTTTGGCCTAGTCCCCACTTCTATGGAACAGGCGTTCTTCTTGTTCATGAGTAATGCCTCATTAAACTGGGTTTCACCTATGAACTGATTCTCCAAACACTCCTCTACTAACAGACTGAGTTCTTAAGCTAGAAACAAGATTAAATAGCCTCTATAAATCCCTCCTGCCAGAAGGATTATAAATTTGATTCTCTGTTTCCACATCACTAATCATTCTCAACGGTAAATGCAGCACAAGGTCACACTGTTCATTACAAACAGGCAGTGCGCAGAGGAGGAAGGAGGAAGGACAAACAGAGGTGCAAGAAGCTATTTCGACATCTTCAATCAGGCCTGTTTTCTTTTTTTGCATTTAAGCGGCGTGAACTCAGTTTTTTTTATTAAGAGCCATTGTTTGGAAAACACGCTGCGCCGAAACGTATCCCATGTACGCTGGGTGGGGAAAAGGGAGAAAACAAATGTTTACTGAAGTGATAGGAAGCGATACATAATTTAAAAGGTGCATTTTATCAAATGTAAACATTTGCAAATTACTTTGACATGTTTTAGTAATGAGCAGCTAAATTATTTAAATTTCCAGTTGCAATCAGGATAGCCAAAGGAGGTCTTAAATGAATACATTGGAGGGGGGGATTTTTCATTCTGCAAGTGGGTTTTTGATCCCCAAAAGGTGGCATAGTGCTCAATAATTAATAGGCATACACTTCTGCTTCCACTTTCTCGATTTTTGCAATTTAGATGCAGTTAATGGGATATGAACATTAAAAATTGCCCCATACCAAGGGCTTATCGAAACCTCCCCCCCCCACTGCTTTCCCCCGGGGAAACCCCATCTTTACTGCTGAATCAGAGCAAACATTGATTGAGTTTTATCCAGGCTGACGTTTGCTCTAATTCATCGCTAAGCTGCGAGTTTCCCAGGTCAATTGGCAGGGCAAGGGCCAAACCACTCAGACCGAGGCCTAGAAACTGGAATAAGTGGGAAGGCGCTTGGACCTCTGCTTTCTAGGCATGGGGCAGGCGGAAGTAGGGATGAACTGCAAGTTACGACTGTTAACCAATCTAGCCCAATATTACCCAGGAAAGGGAAGACACTGGTACTGGGATGAATCCTGCCATGCACAACCTTTGTCATTTGCAATCACAACAAGCTCAACGGGGATCAGGGAGAATTGGGGGAGGGTGGGAGGGGTTTTCCCTGTTTTACTTCTGCCCAAGAGGGATGCGGGTGGCGCTGTGGTCTAAACCACTGAACCTCTTGGGTTTGCCTATCAGACGGTTGGCAGTTTGAATCCCCGCGACGGAGTGAGCTCCCGTTGCTCTGTCCCAGCTCCTGCCAACCTAGCAGTTCAAAAGCACACCAGTGCAAGTAGATAAATAGGTACTGCTGCGGTGGGAAGATAAACGGTGTTTTCATGCACTCTGGCACTCGTCACAGTGTCCCGTTGCACCAGAAGTGGTTTATTCATGCTGGCCACATGATCCGGAAAGCTGTCTGTGGACAAACGCCGGCTCCCTCAGCCTGAAAGCAAGATGAGTGCCGCAACCCCATAGCTTCCTTTGACAGAACTTAACATTCCTGGGGTCCTTTACCTATTACCTTATTTCTGCCCAAGGAACTGGCACGGGTGCCCATGCCACAGTTGCCCCTTGGTTGCAATGCTCGTTCTTGAGCTTAGGCAACTGTGCTGAGGCCTTGTGCCCAGCCATAGCCTAGGCCAGGCATAGGCAAACTCAGCCCTCCAGAAGTTTTGGGACTACAACTCCCATCATCCCTAGCTAACAGGACTAGTAGTCAGGGATGATGGGAGTTGTAGTCCCAAAACATCTGGACAGTAAGACAAACATCCTGTCTTCGTTATATCCCATTCCTGTAGAATCAAAACACATACCCAGTCATGTGATAGATAACAAACCCATGACTGCACATGGGGAATCAATCTCCAACAGTACCTTCCCTCCTCCTGCAATGCTATGTAATGCACTTCAGTGCTTCTGTTTTGCTTCTGAAGTGGTATGAAACTGTTTTAGCGTATAGTACAGATGGGGCCTTGAATCCACAGCATTCATAGATGATGCATTGAATGCAGAAAGGTACCAATGACAGTCCCTGGCATCTACAGTTAATAAGTGTTCAGCAGTAGGTTTACATAGGCCCATAAGCATATAGATGGTCCAGTAATCTGTTTCAGTCTATGGCAACTTCTTATCTTCAGACCGCAGGAAAGGGAGGCACCCCAGAAGCTAGTCTGCTGGTTGTGTTCTGGACATAGTTACTTTGACTTCATGCACAATTTTCTCCATCCATAACAGCAATCTATTAAACCCTCAATTATCCAGGAATGTGATTTCTGCGTAGATAAATGTAAAATCGGTCTGACGAAGAGAGACAAACTCCGCCTGACATTTTGTGCAAAACCATTTTTCTATTCTGCAAGTGTGCACCAGCTCTAATTCACTTCTTCCTACTCCACTAAATATTTCATTCTGCATTCTCTCCAAAAAGCCGGTCTGGGTATGACTCAGTGTTTTTGTGCACTTCGACTAATGGCCATGTGTGTCTGAACACCGACTGCTTTTCTATGCGGGTGTTTTTGCAATTCCTGCAGTAATGGGCAGTGTCCACTGGGAGAAAGTGGGAGGGGGAGTGAAGTGAAGCCCCATGAGTTGCTACATTAAAAAGAAAGAATGCAAACTTCACACTGGATGCTCTCTGAGGCCAAAAGCAGAGAGGCTCCTACGCTGTTATCCTTTCTACTGTAGTAATAACAAACCTCACATGAAACACTAGGGCACACCTTAACCCTTCAGGAATCACGAACAATAATTTTGAGAACAGAAGGAAAATTAGTCCTCTTAATAAGTCCAAAGAAGATGTCAAATTTACAGTGGAACCTTTAACCAATTTGTTGGCTGTATTCATTTTAGCACCCATTTAATTGCTTGGGAAATAGCTCCCATAATAGCCCGAGGCTGATGTACTCTTTCCTGTTTGTTTGCGTGTCGAGGTTCCCAGACACCTCCCCCCTAATAATTCACACTTCACACAGTCATTTAAGTTTAAGGTTTTTGGCATTATTATTTTTTTGGCCACAACTTTATTCAAATACAACCAATGTGAGTGGTTGCTTAGGCATTGGTTCAGACTATCTGTCCAGCGAAGTCAGTAAGGGTAAACACCTATAGGGAGAGTTCAGGAGCTGGGTGTCAGGCCCTCAGCTCTCCCCCAAATGCTCCCAGGGGGCTCTTGCGCGGCCCTAGCCCCTTGTCGGGGGGTATGGACAAAAGCATGATGAGCCCCTGGATTCCCTTAACGGAATACCCTAGCAGCATTTTGCGGGGGCAGGCCCAGCCAATTCCTTACCCCCGCAGCAGCATTTTTAGGGGCAGGCCCAGCCAATTCCTGACCCCTACACCAACCAATTTTAACCAATGCCTAACTGCAACCTTACAAGTTGTGACGATTTGCTACGCAGTAGGCGAAAACTAAATGGCAACAGCCAATCAGCCAAATGGACAAAATTCCTACCAGGCCCCCGCTCCAAAGCAGGCGACCCCATGACAGGCATAGCAATGTCAATTGCAAAAGAAATAACCCTGAAAACAGGGAGGGAGGGCGGGAGATCCGTTGCACGCGGCAAAAGTGAAACCTAAAAGCCGCGTGCAGGAATGTAAACAGCTATGTCTGTCAATCATTAACTGGCAACAAGCTCATCTTCCCAGCAACATGATGACCCCAATCCCAATTGTGGCCATCCAAACTATCCCGCCCAGCAACAAGGGAGCTGTCCTGTTAACCCTTCCGCAACCCGTGCTCTCCATGATTGGAGAACCTGCTTTGTCATTTTAAAGTTTATCAAGAAGCCCAGCACATTCCATCCTTCTGGTGAATTTGTGCACTGAAATTCGACATGAATTCTCGGCCTACAGAGCAGAAACATACGAAGGATGCAAAGAAAAGGATCGGTGGAGTTGACAGGGGTCCAAACAGAGAATGGGGTTGGTGGAGATCAACTCTTGTCTTCTCATATCCTTGTGGCTTTCAAACGTGGAGTTGGAGTCATAAGATACCAACAGTCATTGGCTCCCACCACCACCCCAAAAAAGCTAGGGAAATGTTTTCTGATTCTGACCAATTAAGTCATCTATCCATCACATCACGATGCATCTCTGAGAGAGGATGCCCAGCTATTAGGACTCTGGCTGATGAAGTTCTGGATCAAATTGTAACGCTACCATCTGTTCACCCTATGGTGGATCAGATGTGTCTGCCTGGAGCTGCTCCAGACAAAACTAGTAAGCAGGAAAATGTAGAATTATTTCAAAGAAACAGAATGGAGCCAGCCAGCCAGTTCATGATTGTTGTTTCTTGCTTTTATTGACTGTTTTTCTACCCCAAGAGTAGTCAAGGTGGCCTAAAGGGAAACCATAAACAGAAACATAATATAAGCTAAAGCAATTAAAAGCATAGACATTTAAAAGAGCATTACATATAATCAGTGCTTTCTTCTGGGGGGACAATGGGGTACGCATACCCCTAAACATTTTGTGAATCTAAGTTTGGCTTCATTGAGGGGCAGTATTTCAATATGAGTAGGAAAAGTGCCTCTAAACATTGTGCGTGTGTTTTAGAAAAAAAGCACTGCATATAAATAAACCAGAGCAGCCACTGTATCACAGACTGATCAAAAGTCCCACTGCTCAAAAATGGTAGCTTCTGGAGCAAATTACTTTCATTTTTTCCTGTTTCCACAATCTCCATTGTGAAAGCCTTCCACATTTAATGGAATGATCCATTAATGTTCAGAATCTAGCATGTCATGGTTCTTCTCATAAGTCTTTGGTTTGAACAGATATGTTTTCTTTCAGATGACTCAATTTATTGTTGTTGTTGTTGTTGTTGTTGTTGTTGTTGTTGTTGTTGTTATTTTAAAAATCCTGAATACATATGATCATTCAAGGGTGATTTATCTGCCAACTGTCACACTCAGCAGATCTATTTCTTCTGCCCAATATTTACACGAGTACGTGGCCTCAGTTGCCAGCCATCTGCCTATTTTTGTTTAGTCGTTTAGCCATGTCCGACTCTTCGTGACCCCATGGACCACTCCTGTCTTCCACTGCCTCCTGCAGTTTGGTCAGACTCATGTTGGTAGCTTCGAGAACACTGCCCAACCATCTTGTCCTCTGTCGTCCCCTTCTCCTTGTGCCCTCCATCTTTCCCAACATCAGGGTCTTTTCCAGGGAGTCTTCTCTTCTCATGAGGTGGCCAAAGTATTGGAGCCTCAGCTTCAGGATCTGTCCTTCCAGTGAGCACTCAGGGCTGATTTCCTTCAGCACCATATTTCAAAAGCATCAATTCTTCGGCGATCAGCCTTCTTTGTGGTCCAGCTCTCACTTCCGTACATCACTACTGGGAAAACCATAGCTTTAACGATACGGACCTTTGTCGGCAAGGTGATGTCTTTGCTTTTTAAGATGCTGTCTAGGTTTGTCATTGCTTTTCTCCCAAGAAGCAGGCGTCTTCTAATTTCGTGACTGCTATCACCATCTGCAGTGATCATGGAACCCAAGAAAGTGAAATCTCTCACTGCCTCCATTTCTTCCCCTTCTACAGTGATCCCTCGACTTACGAATGACCCGACTTCCGTATTTTTCGAGTTACGAGGGATCAAAGCGGCCGCGCGCTTGTTTATTTTTTCGACTTCCAAAAGGAAGTCGCGGCCGTTTTAGATAGGGTTTCCTCGACCTACGAAATTTAGATAGGGTTTTTTTTCGACCTATGAATTTTTTCTCCCCAATGCATTCCTATGGGGACTCGACTTACGATTTTTTCGACTTTCGACGGTCCCGTCGGAACGGATTACCTTCGTAAGTCGAGGGTCCGCTGTATTTGCCAGGAGGTGATGGGACCAGTGGCCATGATCTTAGTTTTTTTGATGTTGAGCTTCAGACCATATTTTGCGCTCTCCTCTTTCACCCTCATTAAAAGGTTCTTTAATTCCTCCTCACTTTCTGCCATCAAGGCCTATTTTAGGTTCTGCAAATATCAACACCAGGAAGCTCCTTCCATGTGTTCCAGTCATTCGAAAGGCTTTGGATTTCCAATTCAGAAATGAACTCTCCCTTTCATGGCCATCTCTCAGTTTTGCTTAACATCAAGGTTGATCAGGAGTTCTGCGAAGGCTTGGTGACATGTTGACTGGGCCTTATAAAAGCATTGGCCTGACTCTGGATTTTGATTGTTCTGTCTCTAACGGTACGACACAACCTCCTCCTCTGCTTTTTTTGTGAGGTTGAGAGGCGGTATCTCAAATATAACAGCCAGTTTAGTATTTTTAAGTCTCATTTTTAACTTCCATGGATTTCAGTCAGATTTTGGTCCACTCATGGCCAGCCGCCATGACTGGAACAAATGAGACAGGGTCTTAAACAAAGATTTGCTTTCCCAAGTCCACATTCCTAGCATGTTCACATCCCTGTCTCAGCAATGTCTATGTTGGTTTGGTCATGTCCATATGGCAGGATCCCCAAGGACGTGCTCTATGAGGAACTGGCTTCAGGCACCAGACCAACTCTGTGTTACAAAGATGTCTTCAAAGAAAACATGAAGGCTGGCAACATCAACCCTGCCATGTGGGAATCCCTTGCAGATGACTGCAGTGCTTGGAGACAGACAGTCAGGTTGTGTAGCCATAGCAGTGAGCAGAGGAGGAATCACTGCTGGGAGGAACTCAGTGAGAAGAAATGCCATGGTGCATCTGCAGCAGCACACCTGGACACCTTAATTAATCTAACGCAGCTGCAACAAAACGTGTCTCTCCTGTAAAGGTAAAGGGACCCCTGTCCATTAGGTCCAGTCGTGTCCGACTCTGGGGTTGCGGCGCTCATCTCGCATTATTGGCCGAGGGAGCCGGTGTACAGCTTCCAGGTCATGTGGCCAGCATGACTAAGCCGCTTCTGGCGAACCAGAGCAGCGCACGGAAACGCCGTTTACCTTCCCGCCAGAGCGGTTCCTATTTATCTACTTGCACTTTGACGTGCTTTCGAACTGCTAGGTTGGCAGGAGCTGGGACCGAGCAACGGGAGCTCCCACTGCAAAAGCACCCCTGGTAAAAGCTGAGGGGAGCACCAGTGTTCTTTGTTGCCATGGTGCTTCATCAAATTCAGTTTCTTCAACAAAGACCAGTGAGAATGCTTGTTTTGCCATTTTCTTTACTTTCCACCCTACTGTAAACTGATTTCCCTCCTCTTGGAACTATTCTCCTGCTGAGCATGAGAGTTTTTCACCTCCTGAAGAATGCTTTCAGTCAAATAAGACGAGAGTTGTAGGAGGTCAAGATGAAAAACTCTTTCTCCTTTTATGAACCCAACAGTTAACTCACATAGAGCAAGTGGATTCACACCTTTGCAAACTACAGCACAATGCAGGATGTCTTCCTGGCTTATTCTTTTAACTCCAGTGTTGAGTGAGAGTCAACAAGAAGTGCAACGTCAAGAGGGCAAAAGCTTAGAGAAACAAAATAAGAATTCATTTGTTTCAACAATATTGTTTAGCTGCAGAAGTACATCTCTCGAGGCTCCACCCTGAGCTCTGTGAGGAAGTGGCTTTGGCTACACAAGTTCTCCTTGACCTCAGGGAGACACACTAGGAAAGCTGTTCCACCACAAGATCTGCAAGGGGCCTTCAGAAATGTGTGCATCTCAACAGGCTTCCATACATGAGTTTGGGCGTGCAAGGATGGAATGAAGAGCTACAGCAGGGTAACAAAGGAAACAGAAACAAAATAACTGAAGCACCAATAACTACATGTTTCGCTGCAGAGAGGCATAGGAGTGGGCTCTGCATGTAGGTTTCATGTAGATTTTGACAAGCATGGAGTACACTGGAACCTTTAGCATAAGTGGCAATGAGTCATGCAGTGGTGCCCCAAAATGAGCTTCTAGAGTCAACTATTCAGATAGGAATGAAACAACAACAACAACAACAACAACAACAACAACAACAACAACATGTGCCCCCGGGTCCTGATCCAGGGCTTATTCCTCCGCTCTTTCCAGGCATGGTCCACTCTTTAAAGCTCTATGTCTGAGAACCTTTTTTATTTTGGGGCTCCGGAGCTTTCCCTGCAAAAATGCACTCTTTAAAGTTCAATCAGAGCAAACAGCAACCCACAGAAAATCCAAATTGACATTTGCTCTGAGGAGCAACAGAAGGAAGAAGAAGAGTTTGGATTTGATAGCCCGCTTTATCACTCCCCGAAGGAGTCTCAAAGCGGCTCACATACTCCTTTCCCTTCCTCCCCCACAACAAACACTCTGTGGGGTGAGTGGGGCTGAGAGACTTCAAAGAAGTGTGACTAGCCCAAGGTCACCCAGCAGCTGCATGTGGAGGAGGGGGGAAGCGAACCCGGTTCACCAGATTACGAGTCTACCGCTCTTAACCACTACACCACAATGGAGGGGGGGAAACAAACTTGGACATGGAGGTTTTAAGCATGGACCTGTGCCCGGAAAGAGTGGGGCAGAAGCAAAGTGCGGATAAACCCCCAGACCGCTTATTTAGAGGAATTGATAGCTGATACTGAGAGGTCCAGGAAAAACAGTAAGGTCACACTGTCCCCCATTTCTCTTCCAGAGAAAGTTATCCAACAGAATGACCAAGACAGTTTCAGTGCCAAAATCATACGTAAAGCCCTGCAGCAATGGATACAGCTAAGACCGCAATATACAAGACAACTCAGAATGGTCTAACCCACACAGGCATTCTGCAGCAATTATGCAGGAGTACCTTCATAATCAGGTCAATGTAGGGAGGGTTTATTAGCACCTCTTTCAACCTGTTTGTGGCTATCATAAATAGCTTACTAAATGATCTCATTTTCTAAAGTGCTTTCCATTTATGCTTTGTTGTGAATCACAGCAGGCATCAAAGCAAAGAAAGAAAGAAAGAAAGAAAGAAAGAAAGAAAGAAAGAAAGAGATATTTCTACGGATCCATCAGGGTATTTTTCAATAATTACACTGAGCACTGTAAAATAAGAGTAGCCAATTCACACTACTGTATTGAATTAATAGTAATTCTACATATGAAGAAATACACACCACCATTAAAAAATTAAAATTTTCTAATATCCATCATGAAGGTAATATCTTACAATTTACTTCACACTGTCAGAGAGCGTAATAAAATTGGACCACTTCTTCAACCTTGGATGGCACCACATTTATTTATTTTTATTGATTTAAGGTTTAAAAACTGGAAAATGACAGAGATATTATAAAATAAATGTGAGGTCATAAATGCATGGGCCAACATAATCATAAAAGTCTAGTTCTAAGAGACATGAGGACATTAGAAAGAGAGCTATTAAAGTATGTTTAAGAAAGCAAGGTGTGCAAATTAAGAATTACATTCTCATGAAGAAATTATAGAAAACTGTATAGCCCACAGGTAGAGTTTGATATAGGCTGGGATGATTTTTTTTTTTTTTGTAGAAATGGGGGATCTTCAGTAAACCTAATGTCCATATTAGAACCTCTACTTTTATATACAATAGTGATGCAGAAAAACCTTCAGCTTTTCTACCACATCTCAAATACCTTTGGAAACTCTATATGGGTGAGTACATTTCCTTGATTTTAGGATGTGTGAACATAAGCACATAAGCATACAGTATTTTTCAATGCTTTCAATGTTTTCTATAGGATGATCATCCAAATTCACTCTCTTTCTGGGCCTAGAGAGAAGAAAGTTACTGAACTGCATTAAAGACTAAAAAGAAGACAAGACTGTTTAAGAGCAATGTGCAACTTTGTACCTTGTGGGATTTATTTGTAACTATTTTAAGACTGTTTACAGTAAAGCTGTAACACTATTGTTGTGACATGCAATAAAGGCTCATAGCTTCCTGCAACTTGTACCGGGTTCCATCCTTGCAATTGTACATTGTACATTTGTACATTGTTGTACATTGACAATAAAGGTATTGTTATATATATATATATATATATATATATATATATATATTCCCATTGCGTGTGCGGCGGACACCACCTTGCTCCGTAACCGCTGGACCAAATCTCATCAAATTTGGACACAGCGTACCATGACCATCAAGGAAGGATTTGGCATAATAAAAATTCAAAAAAAACCCACACCTGACATACCTAAAATAAAGAAAAAAGGCAAAAAAAATGGTGCACACATTAGACGTCACCAGCAAAACAGCGCCCTCTAGTGACGGCTATACTGGTACTACAGCTACAAAAGCAAAAAACTGGCGCAGCTATTAGACATCACCAGCAAAACCTCAGAGCTCCGTCGGCCATTTGCAAACTCACAAACCAGTAATTGAAAAGGGGGGTGCGAGAAGAAGGTAATTGAAAACGGGGGTGGGGACAGAGAAGGGGCAGACAGAAGTTGAAGTTCAAAACCTCAGAGCTCCATCGGCCATTTACAAGTTCGCAAACCGGTAATTGAAAAGGGGGGGGGGTGAGAAGAGGGTAATAGAAAAGGGGGGCTAAGAAGAGGGTAATTGAAAACAGAGAAGGGGCAGATGGAAGTTGAACAGGGGAACACCACAGCATTCACACACATAGTTACAGCAAGGCGTGGCCGGGTCAGCTAGTTGTTATTGTTGTTGTTGTTATTATTATTATTATTATTATTATTATTATTATTATTATTATTTGCATGGGACCTGTTCAGTCTGGTCTTGGGAAATACATATTCCTGCAATTTCTGCTTTATGCTTCCTCACTCCCTCTTCAGTTGTTGCAGATTTTCTTAGAGCCCCCCAAAGACTGAGGGACAGCTGCTACGATGCCTTTCAGCTAATCATGATAGAGCACACAGGCTCCGTGCCATCTTGAGTGGTGTGTTGTTGTTGTTTTCAAATGGATTCGCTTTGCAGACAAAAATAGGTGCTTCATCCTGCCCCTTTGCCTTGCCTGTGCTGATTAATCTGTCTTGACTTTGACTCTCACCTGCTTACCTCTCTGTCTGACTGCTGCTTTCCTCCCTAGATTTGGAGGAAGGTGTGCCACTGCAGTGCCAAACACAAGGAGTCGGTCATTCCTGAGAAAACACTCTCACTTCTCTAATCCTGTCCACCTGCTAACACAGAATCTGAAAGGTGTCTTTTGCCACAGCAGGTGACATTGTAAGCTCACAGTTTGGAACTGCAATTAGGACAGACACTGGCGCTCATTAAAATCAACCTGTTACTTAGCTAGGTCCCAAGCATCGAAATATAATCCCTGCACACTCAGCTGCAAAACTCTGGAAGGACATGAATCTTTATCACGTCACAACAACCCTGTGAGGTTGGTTAAGCTGTGGCAAATTGGCTTAATGAAGGCTTAATGAACATCAGCTCTGACTACAAAGGTCTCATTAATTTCCAAACTGAGAGGTGTTCGGGGGCCCTTATGCTCACTGCCACCCTCTTATCTGAAGCCTTGCTCCATAAACCTCCAGATTGAGGTTGAATCCTGACAAGACAGAAGTACTGTTTTGGGGGGACAGGGTGCAAGCGGGTGTGGGGGACTCCCTGGTCCTGAATGAAGTAACTGTGCCCCAGAAGGACCAGGTTCGCTGCCTGGGAGTCATTTTGGACTCACAGCTGTCCATGGAGGCACAGGTCAATTCTGTATCCAGGGCAGCTGTCTACCAGCTCCATCTGGTACGCAGGCTGAGACCCTACCTGCCCGCGGACTGTCTCGCCAGAGTGGTGCATGCTCTATTTATCTCCCGCTTGGACTACTGCAATGCGCTCTACGTGGGGCTACCTTTGAAGGTGATCCGGAAACTGCAATTAATCCAGAATGCGGCAGCTAGACTGGTGACTGGGAGTGGCCGCTGGGTCCACATAACACCGGTCCTGAGAGATCTACATTGGCTTCCAGTACGTTTCCAAGCACAATTCAAAGTGTTGGTGCTGACCTTTAAAGCCCTAAACGGCCTCGGTCCTGTATACCTGAAGGAGCGTCTCCACTCCCATTATTCAGCGCCGAGGGCCTTCTGGCGGTTCCCTTACTGCGAGAAGCAAAGCTACAGGGAACCAGGCAGAGGGCCTTCTCAGTAGTGGCGCCCACCCTGTGGAACGCCCTCCCAGCAGAGGTCAAAGAGATAAACAACTATCTGACATTCAGAAAATACCTCAAGGCAGCCCTGTTTAGGGAAGTTTTTAACCTGTAATATTTTAATGTATTTTAATATCTGTTGGAGGCTGCCCAGAGTGGCTGGGGGGACCCAGCCAGATGGGCGGGGTACAAATAATAAATTGTTATTGTTATTGTTATTGTTATTGTTATTGTTATTGTTATTATTAACAGAGGAATGAGTCTGCTGCTTTTAGGGGGTGTCACTGACACTCATCCACTATTTCATTTTACAAAGATTTTGCTTCTTTTTCTTTTGTATCCAACCTAGATAACAACTGTTGATGCTTCGATATATCCTGGTGTGAATCTGGATTGCTTGATCATTAGCTCCACACAAACTGTACCTTCCGGGGATACAGTATTGAATGCTTCGAGCTTCTTAACTGGGGGGGGGGCTTTGGGGGTGTAAATGGGAGTCAGGAAGGGGGCAATTAGCCCATTCCATTCCTACTACTTGTTCATGCAACACCCCCCTCCCGCCACGCACATACAAACACTTACTCCCCCCCCCCCATGCAGTTTGCAGAACATAGCTATTTTTATGTGCAAAGAAATCAATTTGTGGGAGGTGATTCTTACTGGGCAAATGCAAGGAGGATGTAAGAAGAATTTGAAGCCTTCAAATTAAAGATAACCCCATTTTCTAAGAACAGTTGAAACAAAGAGAGCAGAACTTTAAGACACATGTGGGCTTTTCTCCAAAGGTTTTCTTTCTTCCTGCTGTCTGTTCAGAAGCACTCTAATAGGACAGTGTAAATTCTCCTTTATTCATGTCATGGCTTTGTATCAAAATCTATGAGCCCAGGCTAAGCCTATTCTTTCCTCTTCTTTCATAACGAGCAGGATTTCATATTTCCTTCAAAGAATAGTCCATCTTGTTGCCCTGCCTCATTTAACACAAATCACCCCTTAGCTATCACTCCTTTTTCTCATCTGCCACAGAGGGGCAGTAAGGTAAGGGGACCCCTGACCATTAGGTCCAGTCGTGACCAACTCTGGGGTTGCGGCGCTCATCTCACATTATTGGCCGAGGGAGCCGGCATACAGCTTCCAGGTCATGTGGCCAGCATGACAAAGCCGCTTCTGGCGAACCAGAGCAGCGCATGGAAATGCCGTTTACCTTCCCGCCAGAGCGATACCTATTTATCTACTTGCCCTTGACGTGCTTTTGAACTGCTAGGTGGGCAGGAGCAGGGACCAAGCAATGGGAGCTCACTCCGTCGCGGGAATTCGAACCGCCGACCTTCTGATTGGCAAGCCCTAGACTCTGTGGTTTAGACCACAGCGCCACCTGCGTCCCTACATTTAACACAAATCACCCCTTGACTATCTCTCCTTTTCCTCACCTGCCACAGAGGGGCAGTAACCTAGTATCAAATGAGGAAATTTGCAAAATGGTCCCACTTCTGATCGCTTTCGGAAATGAAGAGGTTTAAGCATCCCTTGCCTCTGCCACCCCTTCCACTTCCGCATGGTCTCCCATATGTGCATTTTAGTTCAAAGCAAACCTGTGTCTCCCACAGAACATCTGATTTGTTTCTGAGGTTAAGATTACATGGGATTTGGGGAAGGAAGGGAGGCTTAAGTAGTTGTGGGCCCAAGCACAAGGAGTCTGTGGCAGGCTGGGTCCAAAGTGAGGATGATAAAGAAAACAGGACAAAGATCTTGAGTTCAAATAGGCCACAACTTTCTTGTGATTGCAGAAGTCAGTAGGCTTTGGTGTAGGAATTGGGTATGTATTGAAATTCAACCAGCCCAACTGCTGGTTGATTACAGTGGTACCTCTGGTTACGTACTTAATTCGTTCCGGGGGTCCGTTCTTAACCTGAAACCGTTCTTAACCTGAAGCACCACTTTAGCTAATGGGGCTCCCCCTGCCGCTGCGCCACCGCTGCCCGATTTCTGTTCTCATCCTGAAGCAAAGTTCTTAACCCGAGGTAATATTTCTGGGTTAGCAGAGTCTGTAACCTGAAGCGTATGTAACCAGAGGTACCACTGTATTTTGGTTGGGTCGACCCTGGGCTAAGTGTCACCCTATGACGTACAGTGATCCCTCGACTTCCGAATGACCCGACTTACGAGTTTTTCGAGTTACGAGGGATCAAAGCGTCCGCCGCTTCCGAATTTTTTCAACTTCCGATCGGAAGTCGCGGCCGTTTTAGATGCGGTTTCCTCGACTTACGAGGTTTTTTTCGACCTACGAATGCGTTCTCCCAATGCATTCCTATGGGGACTCAAGTTACGATGATTTCGACCTACGAAGATTCCGTCGGAATGGATTATCTTCGTAAGTCGAGGGTCTACTGTACATCAAATCTGGGTGATCCTTCCAGGATCGCCATTCTGGAGGGGTGCCTATGACTCCCGCCTGGGCATCTGGACAGAAACATCCCTGGACTTCTTTAACAGAGCACCCAAATCTTTGCAGTGGGCCAGGTGGATTCCCAACTCCTGTCCCCACCTGGGCCAAAGATCCAACCCAATGCCTTATCCAGAACCCGAACCAACAATATCTGGAGGCCCTGCACTACCAAGTCATGGAATGACCTAAGGTGCGTCAAAACAGCTGCACTACCACCTTATGCAAGTTTTGGAAATTCTTCCAGGTAAATCCAAATGCAATGCAGGAAAGCAGGGCCCCATGGAACAATAAGGGAACACCACAGCAGGAAGCCACTCATCCCTATGAATTCTCAGACTGAAATCAGTTTGGACTGCAGACTGCTAGGCTTTGGCTGCATCCTGCCCTGTGTGTTTTTCTGATACACCCTATATGCGGCTGACGCTTCTGCAGGTTAATGTTTATTTTGCTTGTCTAGGCAGCTCCTCTTTAATATGATTTTAATGCATGATTTTGTATCCTTTACTAGACAACTCAGAGAGCAAAATTATAGCTAGCAGAAGCAATATGGAACAGTAAGTGCTTTTTAATTACAGTATCATTTAGATGCTTTAAATAGAAGAGAAATGATTGCCACATCATCTCTTGAGAACAGCACTGTTTGTTTCAAAGGATTAGGAGGCGAGATTGAGAGACCAAGCAGAGCCTGGGAGAACGAGGGAAGAGCGTGTTAAAAAAATATGAATAAATGTGCACTGTCAGAGTGTTTGAATGACAGTTATCTTCCTGTTGTTTATGACAGGGGCAATGCAAGAGCCACAAAATGTAAGGTACAGGTAAAAATACACCTGCATGTGCTCTTAGAGCCAGTGTGGTGTAGTGGTTGAGAGCGGTAGACTCATAATCTGGTGAACCGGGTTCGCGTCTCCTCTCCTCCACATGCAGCTGCTGGGTGACCTTGGGCTAGTCACACTTCTTTGAAGTCTCTCAGCCCCACTCACCTCACAGAGTGTTTGTTTTAGGGAGGAAGGGAAAGGAGAATGTTAGCCACTTTGAGACTCCTTCGGGTAGTGATAAAGCGGGATATCAAATCCAAACTCTTCTTCTTCTTCTTATGCTGGAGGAGGAGCCTTAGAGAGCTTGAAAGGGGTCTCTGTACTTTTAACATCTCAAACAGAATTGCCTCCAAACATCCCACTATGCTAACAGTTGGATTCACACTGCTAAATTTGTATACTGCTGGATGATCCTCCTGAAATAATTTTACACTGTGAATTAGTGCCGGGTATAGCACATTTTAGGGACGCGGGTGGCGCTGGGGGTTAAACCACAGAGCCTAGGGCTTGCCGATCAGAAGGTCGGTGGTTCGAATCCCCACGACGGGGTGAGCTCCCGTTGCTCGGTCCCTGCTCCTGCCAACCTAGCAGTTCGAAAGCACGCCAAAAAGTGCAAGTAGATAAATAGGTACCACTCCGGCAGGAAGGTAAATGGCGTTTCCGTGCACTGCTCTGGTTCACCAGAAGCGGCTTAGTCATGCTGGCTACATGACCTGGAAGCTGTACGCCAGCTCCCTCAGCCAGTAAAGCAAGTTAAGCACCACAACCCCAGAGTCATCCACGACTGGACTTAATGGTCAGGGGTCCCTTTACCTTTATAGCACATTTTGGGTGTTAAAAGAATTCCATAAGGCCTGCACATTTCATGTCCTTTAGGCCAAGTTTATTTTTTTTAAGGGTTGAGTTTACAACTAGGTCTGATGTGTTATCCCATTGATTTGTGGGCTCAATGGACAAGTAGTATTACTTCAGGCAATGTCATGGCAGCTGAATACATGGGCCAGTCTCCCCAGGCTCAAGACTTTTCTGAAAAGATTTTGCTCGCCCCAGGCAAAGGGTTTAATTGCTGCAGGAGTCAGAGAAGGTTATTCATGTACTCAACAACTGCGGCCAGTGTTTTGTTAGCCCAAAAATGGAAAGTGAGCGAGGTCCCAACTAACGAGGATTGGCAACTTACCTTGACAGAATATGCACAAAAGAAAGAAGAAAATATGTTTAAAGCAGATTGGAAAATTTATTGAAGATATGGAAAATAACTGCGTGCAGCTGAAAATGCTGGCACCATTAAGATAAATTCACCAGAGTAAATAATTTTTGATGGACGTAATCATAGCTGTCAACCCTCCCTTTTTTTGCAGGAAACTCCCTTATACCAATGCTATCCCAGATTGTTGATATCCCTTAAATCTCCCGGATTTCAAAGGAAGCAGCTCCTCTCCCTCCCTGCCGGCCAGGGAGGCTCCTCAGCTGCGTTGCTCGGCTCCCAATAAGGAGTCTGAGACCGACTGGGGGCGGAGCTTGCATGCCTTGTGCAGCCAGACCCTCACGCCCAACCAGACAGCCAGGCTGCCTGCTTGCCGTCTATGCGCTTGCTCTTTCGCTCACCCGTTCGCGCGCAGCCTCTGGAGCGCAGGGTGGTGAGGCTACTTGGTGCCATTGCACCGCCCTCGCGGCATCCCTTATTTTCAAATCCGAAAGTTTGGGGAAAATCCCTTATTTTCAAATCCGAAAGTTGACAGCTATGGACATAATAGTGGAAAACCAATTGGAATGGTTATTGTAAAATACGCAGGGGTGTAAGATATGCAGAATGTACCACGGAAAGAGAAGAAGGGAATCATTGGATATTTAAAAGTTTGTAAAATGTTTATTGGAAATTGTGAAACAGAAAATTTAACAAAAATTCTTATTAAAAAAAAGAGATTTTTCTGAAAAGATTTTGCTTGCCCCAGGCCAAGAGTTTAATTGCTGCAATGGGAGAAAGGCACTCTGCACATGGTCAAAGCCACTGCCTTCTTTACAATTCTGTGTTTTTAATGCTGCCACTGATTAAATAATTTTAGTTGGTTAACTATTCTCAATTCGAGGGATTAAATATTCAATTACATTTCAATATGTCTGCTTATTTTCAGAATCTCATTATAAGTGCCTTTCTGACAAAGCGGGCGGTAAGTATTTCTACAGCAGCTTTTAAGTGTAGCTTGTGTTTCAATAATTGTTAAAACAACTTTGCAAGACAGGTGAGTGCTGTCTTAGACTGAGCAGGTTTATGACCATCTTAGTCGGTATGGTGCACCATCCTTAAAGGGAGTCTTTTATAACTTTTTTAGCAAAACGTATTGCTCATTGTAAGAAGGAAAGGCCATTTTGGCAATCTTTTTAAAATATCCTATTACAATTACACACAACAACCAAAACATGTGTAAATGAGTATATTTAACTCCCAGGGTCTAGTTAATATTTATCTTTGCCAATTAGAATTAACACCCATCAATGAATCAATTAATGCTTTAGTATATTAATCTACCAATTAATCCAATTAAAGCTCATTGCTGTACTTATTTAACTATCTGTTCTATATTCCACGGTTCGGTCTTGGCGCTGAAAACTGGCCAGGGGGCTTAATTAATAGTAAAAATGTTTAAACATATAGCTCTCAGGTTTCAGAGCATTCAGATTTCAGAGCCCTTCACCTGCCATTGTTTCAATAAACTGCCATTAATGGCCGTTCCCCACATCAAATGGGCTGCGCATTTTGCGTGGTCGCGAGCAGCCCTCTGAGATCACGTTGCAGCTCCTGGCAGTTGGGTCTGGCACCACCTTCCCAGGCTGGATACCTGTGGTCTCCACCTATTCCAGCAGCTGCCCAATCCCGGCTAGGGAGGTGTTGCCAGGGGGATTGGCCAGGTAGAGGGAGGGAACAGACAGTACAGGAGTCAGTCATTACCTGGGAAGCGGCCATTGGATCCAGAGCTTCCCCACCCTCCACTCCCTCAATTAATGCTTATTATGCAGATTAACCTTTTATTTTCCACAGCCACACAGGCACGCAGACGCTGCTATGTCAAGGTCGCTGTTGAAGGGCCGGAAAGGACTTTCCCTGCATTGGCAGGTTTCGCCTTTCCCATAGCAATTCGTCACAACTTTGGCGGTTGCAAGCCTTGGGCGGAATCCTTTAGTCATCTACCTAAAATGGGGAGGGGGGCGTGGGGCGGTGACCCCCGCCCCCATTGCGGCGGCAATACCAGGGTTCCCGTTAAAGGGGTCTTAGGGGGAGGCATTGACCATACGCCCAGAGGTCGTCATTGCCTTCCCCCTCCAGCGGCGGCGAACAGGGGGGCGGGCTATCTGCTTGAACATATGTTCTCCAGAGCTGGATAACCCTGAAAATTACCCAGAACCCCGGCTGGGGGGCTGGGAAGGATAAACGCCCAATGCCTGAGCCAAGGTCTCCCTACATCTGAATATTAATAAAGTTGTGGCCAATTTAATCCCATAGAACATTGTCACATGTCGTTTTTTCCCTCAGGAGCTACCTTCCCATTAGTGGAAGGTAGTTCCAGACGTAGAGGCTTCTGTCTAAATATTTAGTATTGGAATTTCCGTAGTTTTTCCCTTTCTTTTTTCTAGCAATGACGAAACTACTTTCCTGTGAAATCAGGTACTCCCTAGATGTTATTTTCTGTAAATACTACTGCTTCAACTTGATGTGGCAAAACTGAAGTCAAGCCTCTCCTTAATAATTCACTGTATATTTAATTTACAATGAGATACAGGTCTACTCACTCTCATCCTTATGCCCATATAAGTGGGTACAGGGCTGCAGTCTAGGCTTTAGTCATGATTCTTGTGCCTTTAACATTATGTGTGGCAGGCAGAAATTCAACAGCTCAAGTCTTCACGAAAAGCTCCCCCTGCTCACATTCTGCATGTCAGACATTTTATTGTGTGTGCGGCCACTGATTTATTTTTGGGCTTTCCACTCCAGCTGTATAAGAGGAGACAAATATGCATACAACACAAAACGTATGCAAATTTTATGGAAATGTGTGGCCTCTTCCGTCAGTTGATTGGTCCACTCTACATACACCATGCAGTTTAAATGAGAAAGCTCCACGTATTCTATCCTGAACTCCCTGGCATGATTTAAATAGTATCACCTATAAGGAGATTTGACTGTTTTACATACACAAGTTCTGCAATGGGTTCACTCATCAGTAAATGGCAGGCAAACAGGACTATGGATTAATATGAGATACCATTTCTATTTTCTCATTTCTCCTAAAACAAAATATCATATAACAAATATCTACAATTATGTCAGATATTATACTGTTCCACATAGGGGTTGTATTTAATAATAATAATAATAATAATAATAATAATAATAATAATAATAATAATTTTTATTTGTATCCCGCCCTCCCCGGCTCAAAGTGGCTAACAACAAGTTAAAAACAGCACAATGTACATGAAATCACAGTCAATTAACTAAAATACATTCTAAAATCAATTCAGAATCAAATTAATTCAGAAGGTTAAGGGGTGATATGATAGCCATGTTCAAATATATAAAAGGAGGTCATATAGAGGAGGGAGAAAGGTTGTTTTCTGCTGCTCCAGAGAAGCGGACACGGAGCAATGGATTCAAACTACAAGAAAGAAGATTCCACCTAAACATTAGGAAGAACTTCCTGACAGTAAGAGCTGTTCGACAGTGGAATTTGCTGCCAAGGAGTGTGGTGGAGTCTCCTTCTTTGGAGGTCTTTAAGCAGAGGCTTGACAGCCACCTGTCAGGAATGTTTTGATGGTGTTTCTTGCTTGACAGGGGGTTGGACTGGATGGCCCTTGTGGTCTCTTCCAACTCTAGGATTCTATGATTCTATATCACTATTTATTATTCCTAATAGGTATGATTCCGCTGTTTTATTATGTGATAATTAATTAATTAATTTCAACATGTATCATACTCCAATATTTCTTTATTTAATTAATTTAAGAAATTTAGAGCAAATTTAAAGATTGTTGGGAAAAGGAATCAATGGGCTAAGAGAGGATGCCTGAAAGGAATAGGGTCCCAGATACCCTCAAGGCTATTCAAATAATATTAAAACTGGATTCACAATTGGTACTCCAAATGCACAGCTTTTAAAACCGAGGGAGCAATATTTTCCATGGATTCAACATGATGTCTGAATAGAGTTTGAATGATGAGATGTCAAGTGAGGTACAAGATTGTATGAAATCAGTCCACAGAGCTCTCTTCCCTATTCCTTGATACATGACATATGGGGCCTTCTGGATAATCACATCAACTCCTGAAGGAGCAAGAAAATGAATGAGCCAACCTCATTCAACTTCTCTCCGCCCCCTGATGCCAGTATTTGCACTGCTACTATCGCAGAGGTCACATGACCGGGTGATGTCACTCATTATGAATGTCTGTGTGAATGGAAGTCAGGCTGATAAACTTCTGCTTTTTGTTCTTTCTCTCTGACAGAGAGGATGTGTGGGAATCAGCTCACACAACAGTTGCTTTTATTTCTTTGCTGTAAATAAAAATGCTTGATGCTACAATTCCAACACAACTCTGCTTCTGCTGATCTCTGCTGATTCTGCATGCACATATCTCTCTGGATGTGTATCGGTGTTCATACGGGACTCTGCCATCAAGGGGGGGGGGCATCCTGAAACCTCTCCTGCTAAAATAAGGTAAAGGTAAAGGGACCCCTGACCATTAGGTCCAGTCGTGACCGACTCTGGAGTTGCGGCGCTCATCTCGCTTTATTGGCCGAGAGCCGGTGTACAGCTTCCCGGTCATGTGGCCAGCATGACAAAGCCGCTTCTGGCGAACCAGAGCAGCGCACGGAAACGTCGTGTACCTTCCCGCCAGAGCGGTTCCTATTTATCTACTTGCACTTTGACGTGCTTTCGAACTGCTAGGTGGGCAGGAGCTGGGACCGAGCAACGGGAGCTCACCCCATCGTGGGGATTCGAACCACCGACCTTTTGATCGGCAAGCCCTAGGCTCTGTGGTTTAACCCACAGCGCCACCCGCATCCTGCTAAAATAGCCTCGTTTAAATATGCCCTTTGTGAAAATTAAGGTCTCCAGTGCTGCACATGTGGAGTTCTGCTCATGCAATGGGACTTTTGCATGCGTAGACCCTATAACCTCCCCCTTAAATAAATTCAGACAAGACTCAAATTTTGGTTTGGTTTTTGGCAGAATTTAGGTCACAACTTTATTGATTACAGCAAGGGAGTGGTTGCATAGGCTCTGGTTCGACTAGCTCCCTGCACCGTGGCAGGTAGCGCTGACCGAGGGCACCAGCATAGGTCAGCCTAGGGTGAACACCTGGAACAGTGGAAAGCCGGGGACAGGCTAATCCACCACTCAGATGTCCCCCTGGACTCGAGCATGGGCACAACCCATTTCAGGGTTGACCAAACCATTGAGTCCCTGGATTCCTTTAACCGAATACCCTTCACATAGGGATGGCGAGAGCGTTCTCCCATCCCTATCACCTGAACCAGAGCCTATCCGCAACCTTACAAGTTGTGACGATTTGCTACGCGGCAGGCGAAACCCAAATGGCAACAGCCAATCAGCCAAGTGGGGAAAATTCCTGCCGTGCCCCTGTCCCAATGACACACGACACATGATGGCATAGCAAGGTCAAGTGCAAAAAAGCCCTAAATATAGGGAGAGGTGGGCGGGTGTTCCCATGCACTGGCCCAAAGAGGAAGCTCAGGGACATGTCCATGGGCTTATATAAGTCCCTTGATCCATTTGGCTAGCGTCCCATTGGTCTGATTACACCCAGTATCGAGGGACCTACCAATAGGGTGTTGTGGCTGCCCAAGCGTTCCCACCCACAACACAAGGGTTTGGTTGCCAGGTCACACCCCCACACGTGCCCTCTTTGAGGGAGGACCCGATTTCTTTCCTTTCCTTTCCTGCCCTGCTCCCACATCTGTCCTGAGCATCTCCCAAATATCCAGATCTGATTTTGAGGTGGATGGAGTGTGGGTGGGGAATGAGGAAGATCTATTCCATGCACCGAAGTCTGTTGCAAGAACAGAGCTGCACTATTGGCCCTGATTTGGTGGAACGCTCTGCCACAAGAGACTAGGGCCCTGCGGGACTTGACATCTTTCTGCAGGGCCTGTAAGATGGAGCTGTTCCACCAGGCCTTTGGCCAAGGCACAGTCTGACCCCCTCTCTCCTTCTGTAATCCTCATAGAACTCTAACCCAATGATTGCCATAAGAATCATAGAATCATAGAGTTGGAAGAAACCACAAGGGCCATCCAGTCCAACCCCCTGCCAAGCAGGAAACACCATCAAAGCATTCCTGACAGGTGGCTGTCAAGCCTCTGCTTAAAGACCTCCAAAGCAGGAGACTCCACCGCAATTTGTTGTTGACAAAGGACAGCTGGACGTATAAAGGACCCCATTACCTTCAGGAGCTTAAGGCCTCATCAAACCTAAATCCGGCCCCTGTACATTTTCAGGCAGTGATAAAATATTTTTACACCCTGGATTTAACGTTATTTTGGGGAGGGCTGCTTTTAGAGGGCCATGTGTATTACTTCAATTGTGAAGCATGCAATTCATGTCTCTCTCCTCCTCCTTGCTGCCACCCCATGCCTTCCACAACTGCTTCTACATTCCTGATACATCAGAGCAAGTGACAGAAACAAAGCCGTTTGCCCACTCTGATAAAAAGAAAAAAGAAATGTCCTGAGAATGTTCAGTTTTGCATTTTTAGACTCACTTACTGTACCATCGAAAAGTAAACGGAGTTTGCTTCTGCTACCCCTGATGCTAAACACATTGGAAATAAGCACCATCAAATAATAATACATTTTGAAGTAATAAAATGAGTATCTGAACCACATGCGTGCCTGACCTTGACCGTATTTAATAATGAGGAACAGGAAAAGGGACGCCACAATTCCTGATCTTTCTGTGGGCTTCTGATCCACTGAGCAGAAGGGCTTTGATGTGTGAATCATTTGGCCTCTGAGTAACATGGAGTCAGCAGCGCCACCCCGTGGACTTCAGAGTAAGCAATGATTGGAAAGTAAGAGTTCCCCAACAGTGGAAGCCTAGGGGAAGATTTCATGATCAACCCTTTTCAGATCAAGGAATTCCCCCGCTGATTCCCGCCGCCCCCACCAATTATTGCATACTTTAAAGTCCACAGGGCAGTGCTGCAGTCTCCACCTTAAAAGCAAGATGTCAAAGAACAAATTGCTGGGAGAGGGACCAGACACACCTAACTCTGGAGCCATAATCCAGAGAGTGGTTGATTCAGACTGGTCTGAACATGTAATAGGTTTTTGCAGGGTGAAGTTGCCCATTTTGCCAAGTTGCATCTCCAGGATTTGGAATTTACAACTGAGCCATGCATGCACTGAGGTTAACCAAACAGAGAAATAAGCCATCACCTCTCCCATAGGACAGTGGAATCACAACCTAGGGAACCAGGCACAGATGTGCAGGGTATAAATAATAAATAATAACAAATTATTATTACTATTATTATTATTATTGAAATGAAATAAGGTTTCCTGTGAATGAAGCCAAAGTCTCAGGCTTGCATACCCTTTCCTTCCTCTTCCTCTTCTTCTTGTACACTGGCAATTTAGACTAGTTGTTGCAGTAAAGCATTATGTCTGAACCTGGGCAAGTTGTGAGAGTTGTGTGAGTGAAATTCCTGTGGTTTTCAAACTATTATCCCTCTGGGAGCCCCTTTCACACCATTCCTTTCCCAAGGAACCCCTGTATCGTCATGTGAGCAGAATTCACTGATCTAAAGTTTGTGCAATAAGCTCTCCACGCCAAGGAAGAGCTCCAAGGTTTTAATGCAAATTGTCTTTAAACTTGTTACAAAAATGCTGGGAATACAAATCAACACAAATGCTCTTAAGCAACTAGCAGCCTTCCTCTACAAATTAATGAGAAATCGGGTCCTCCCTTAAAGATTGACAGCCACAACACCCAATTGGTAGGTCCCTCGATGCAGGGTTCAATCTGTCCAATGGAACGGAAGCTAAAAGGATCGAGGGACCTATAAATACCCATGCACATGACCCTGAGCTTCCTCTTTCGGAGTGTGCATTCGGAACACCCACCCACCTCTTCCTACTTTTAGAACGTCACACCCCATAGTTGCCTTTGACTGGACTTAACCATCCAGGGGTCCTTTACCTTTTACCTTTTTACCTATATTTTTAATAAATCATTGAACCAGAGAGGGGAGTTTGAAAAAAAAATTCTATAGACCTAGCAAAGTCTATCAAGTTCCACTCCTGACCTGACAAACCTGTCCCTGGTTCTATCCAGTGACCCGCCAGTGGGCCAGGCGTATTTAAAATTGCAGGTAGACAACCTTGTTAGTAGCTGTTTTATTCACAGGCTATGAGTTGTCATCATTAAGCATATTACCAAGACAATTTCACATCCCCACTTATACACACAGCAATGCCATCTGGGCAATTTACCTGAATAAAGTTGCATAATTCCTGAAAAGGAGAAAACATATTCAGGGGCGGGGTGGAGTTTGACAAGAATGTTGCTCCAAAGCTATAACTGACACGAAGGGCTGATAATGAGCTCTTGCACTGCAAAGAGCCTTGCATCAGTGACTCAACAGATAAGCGTGACTTGAAGATGGCGTTGTTCAAGTGCAAATTACAAAATCATTTCAGCTTGCAGCAGCCTCAGCCGTTTCAACTGCTTGGCAGTGCTTTGACATCTCTGGGCTGATTGGTGTGCAACACCCCACTTGGTGGCGCTGTGGGTTAAACCACAGAGCCTAGGGCTTGCCGATCAGAAGGTCGGTGGTTCGAATCCCTGCAACGGGGTGAGCTCCCATTGCTAGGTCCCTGCTCCTGCAAACCTAGCAGTTCGAAAGCATATCAAAGTGCAAGTAGATCAATAGGTAACGCTGCAGTGGGAAGGTAAACTGCATTTCCGTGCACTGCTCTGGTTCGCCAGAAGCAGCTTAGTCATGCTGGCCACATGACCTGGAAGCTGTACGCCGGCTCCCTCCGCCAGTAACGCGAGATGAGCGCTGCAACCCCAGAGTCCGACACGACTGGACCTAATGGTCAGGGGTCCCTTTACCTTTACCTAGGTCTGGATGTAGCTAGTAAAAGGTAAAGGGAGCCCTGGTCCAGTTGTGACTGACTCTGGGGTTGCGGCGCTCATCTCGCATTATTGGCCGAGGGAACCGGCATACAGCTTCCAGGTCATGTGGCCAGCAGGACTAAGCCGCTTCTGACGAACCAGAGCAGCGCATGGAAACGCCGTTTACCTTCCCGCTGCAGCGGTACCTATTTATCTACTTGCACTTTGACGTGCTTTCGAAATGCTAGGTTGGCAGGAGCAGGGACCGAGCAACGGGAACTCACCCCGTTGTGGGGATTCAAACCGCCGACCTGGATGTAGCTACACTGAGCCATTATTGCAGGGGTAGGCAACCTAAGGCCCGTGGGCTAGATGTGGCCCAATTGCCTTCTCAATCCAGCCCGCAGACGGACCGGGAATCAGCGTGTTTTTACGTGAGTAGAATGTGTCCTTTTATTTAAAATGCATCTCTGAGTTATTTGTGGGGCATAGGAATTCGTTCATATATATTTTTCAAAATATAGTCGGGCCCCCAACAAGGTCTGAGGGACAGTGGACCGGCCCCCTGCTGAAAAAGTTTTCTGACCCCTGGTTTAGAGCTTTGTAAACAAAACTGCGGGAGGCAGCGGAAGACAGGAATGCCTGGCGTGCTCTGGTCCATAGGGTCACGAAGAGTCGGACACGACTAAATGACTAAGCAACAACAAAACAAAACCTGCAACCTGGTCCAGTAACATTCAGACAACCAGTGCAGTTCCTGCAGCCCAGGTGTTAGCTAGATGCTCTCCAGATGTCAGGACAAGTGTTAGGTATAGGCAACTGACATGTCATGTTCTGTAGCAGCTGGAGCTTCCACTACAGACCAAAGAGTAGTCCCACTTAAAGTCCACTGCAGTAATATTGAGAATGACATGGTCTAGTGTGCATAAGCTATGCCAGTCCAGGAATTGCCGCAAAGCGTGTTCTCCTTCATGGAGAGCACGTGTTGCGGTGGGGGCCAGCAAGTCACCCCTCTGGTGCTGGGCTGGATTGTATAGATGGCCACTGCTGTGATTGGACCCAGGGTGTTGTTGGGGAGATTTGTATGTTGCAATTTGTTGATGGACAGCCCAGCGTATATATATTGGTGGGTATGCAACGTTATCCCCCTCTTGGCTGCGTGCTTCTGATCACCCGCCCTCCCTCCCTATATTTTAGGCCTCTGCGTTGACCTTGCTATGCCTGTCATGGGGTCGTCTGCTGTTGGGGCAGGGCCTGGTAGGAATTTTCCATTTGGCTGATTGGCTGGTGCCATCTGGTTTCTCCTACTGCATAGCAAATAGTCACAACTTGTAAGGTTGGCGGTTAGGTATTGGTTATTATGTAGGTTGGAGGAGGGGTTATGATTGACTGTGTCTGCCCCTCCAATTGATGCTGGTGTTAGGGGAATTCCGTTAAAGGAATCCACTGGCTTGATATGCTTTTGTCTGAACCCCCGGTCGGGGGCCAGGGCCGTGCAAGAGCCCTGGGAGCCTGTGGGGAGAGGGGAGGGTCAGACCACCCGGCTCCCTTTATCTCTCCAGAGTGTTTTCCCCTTACTGACGGTTGTCAGTTCTGTCCCCAGTGGGACAGATAGTCTTAACCAATGCCTAAGCAACCACTCACATTATTTGTATGTTTAATAAAGTTGTGGCCAAAATCATGCCAAAAACCAAAACTAAAATTCCGTCTGATGTGTGAATTATTCGAGGGGTGGTTTGGGGACCTCGACACGCAACTGTCTCACCACTCAAATATTGCATCTCCAGTGATATCGCTGGATCAAGGAGCACCCCTGGACTGTAAACTTGCTCCTTCAGAGAGAGAGCAACCCCATCCAGGGTAGGTTATTGACCAAACTTCTGGACTCAAGAACTGCTTGCCCACAGAATATCTTGCCAGAATTCGAGATCAGCTTATTGTCCACCTCGCACAGCCTGATCCCCAAGTCAGTAGATAAGGGGCAAACCATTCCAACACCAGAAGGGGGATACATATACACATGAATGCCTCTTGGAGTAGATTTCTCTCTTATCTTGGACTTCCCTTCTGATGATCATGCCGAAAAGCTTGGGCATTGCTGTACATTTCTGGCACTTGCCAATTATGACTTGAGAGGCATTTTATTTTTATTTTATTTTGAAGGGTCCTTTTGGTCTTTCCCTGTCGAATGATTGAGCGTCAGCTGGTATGCCCCCCGCATTTGCCAATTAGCCATCTGAAGCTTTAGATTTATTTGTAGATGAGGTGGGGATTAATCACGGCTGCTCTGCTAAGACAGTAATGTATAGTCAGTGGACTAATTCTATCAACAATTCTTCCATCTCCACAGCAGGTTCACTGTTTGAGACACAATTACTTTTTCTCGCCTCTCTTCTCCCCCCCCCCCCACCACCTGTGCTATTATTAGCTGGGCCTCATGAACTGGGTGGCAGCAAAATTTTGGTTGGAGCTGCACAAACAGATGCCATCGTTCAGCAATCAGGACAGCAAAACCCTTACACAAATGATCAAAATAAGAAAATGACGTAATAAAAGGAGCAGCAAAATATAAACAACATGGGACATGGGGCCATCTCTCAGCAGCTCTTGAAGGTCTCTGGTAGTGGCAGATTTCGAGCCTTGGTACAAAGATCTATTTACTGGGAATGCCAACGACTAAATCTAGGATATTCAGTAGTAGTAGTAATATTAATAATAATAATTTATACCCTGCCCATCTAGCTGGGTTTCCCCAGCCACTCTGGGTGGCTCCCAACAGAATATTAAAACACGATAAAACATCAAACATTAAAACTTCCCTAAACAGGGCTGCCTTCAGATGTCTTCTAAAAGTCATGTAGTTGTTTATTTCCTTGACATTTGATGGGAGGGCGTTCCACAGGGCGGCTGCCACTACCAAGAAGGCCCTCTGCCTGGTTGGAGGATGGAGGGCGGCTAACTGATTGAGGTTGAATCCTGACAAGGCAGAAGTATTCTATATGCAACATTGGCCCTGTTTCAAAGCCATAAAGCGGGTTCTCCAATCATGGAGAGCACGGGTTGCGGAAGGGTTAACAGGACAGCTCCCTTGTTGCTGGGTGGGTTAGTTTGGATGGCCACAATTGGGATTGGGCTCGCCATGTTGCTGGGGAGATGAGCTTGTTGCAAGTTAATGATTGGCAGACATAGCTGTTTAAATTCCTGCAGGCAGCTTTTAGGTTTCACTTTTGCCACGTTTTCAGGGTCTTTCTTTTGCGATTGGCATTGCTATGCCTGTCATGGGGTCATCTGCTTTGGAGCAGGGGCCTGGTAGGAATTTTGTCCATTTGGCTGATTGGCTGGTGCCATTTGGTTTTTGCCTACTGAGTAGCAAATCGTCACAACTTGTAAGGTTGCGGTTAGGCATTGGTTAAAATTGGTTGGTCTCTAGG
This sequence comes from Darevskia mixta, assembly GCA_034641385.1. Taxonomy (NCBI): domain Eukaryota; kingdom Metazoa; phylum Chordata; class Lepidosauria; order Squamata; family Lacertidae; genus Darevskia; species Darevskia mixta. Next base: position 712,872 of record JAWWNH010000242.1, read on the forward strand.
GGTAAGGAATTGGCTGGGCCTGCCCCTAGAAAATGCTGCTAGGCGGGTATGTCAGCATATACCCCGCCTGGGGCAGTTTGTGAGACTGCTCATATGTACAAATACATATATCTGTTCTGAGTCAACTAACTTTTAATTCTCTTCTCACACACACACACTGTTGCAAAAGGCAGGGGAGATGATGGTTGTCCAATGGTTGTCACATAAGGAAGTGACCAAGATTCAAGATTAATAGCATAGATAGATTTCAGAATAATAATTGGTACCTTGTAAATTCCATCACAACACAACCTTAAGATGCCCACCCTCTGAATGGGCTCATTCATCTTCCAGAAAAGCTCTCCAGACTTGAGGACTCTGTCCTAAGTAATTTATATCTGCATATTTTGCAAGTTGTTTTCGAAGAAAACCTACCTGCCTGATTCAATTCACACCCCTGTCAAACAAGGGACGGCATAACTCAAGAGAGAGCTTGTATGTCTTTATCTGAACAAATGCCTCTTGTTCATTATCTTAAACAAGTCTGCTTCTTTCTCTTCTTTTTATTTATTGATATTTTTGTCGAAAGAGTTTCATTTATAAAGGAAAAATGTGATGAAAGCAGTGCTTTTATCTAAAAAAAAATGTTTAGAGGTACTCTCATTTTGACTCAAGAAAATCACCATTTTACAGTTCAAATCAGGAAAAATAAATACAGTAAATGGACAAAAGTACAAAGATTCACAAAATGTTTAGGGGTATGCGTACCCCTGAGTACCCCCAGAAAAAAAGCACTGGATAAAAGAAAGGGGGGGAATAATGTGGGGGGAAATAAAAGAGAGAGAAAGGGGGAAAAATATGCGAAAAGTACAGTGTATTAAGTAAAATCAATTTCATTTCTATAGATCAGGGATGTCCAACAGGTCAATTGCGATCTACCAGTTGATCGCATGGCGTTCCTGGTTTGATCCTGGTGGATCGCGTGATCCTGATGGTAAGACCAAAATGAAGAAAAGAAAAAAGCTCAACAACTTTGCTGAAGCCTCCCCTGTAGCAGCTCAACAAATTTTGGTGCTCCTTCCCAAAAAAGGCTCAACAACTTTGGTCAATCCAATGGGATCACAATCCAGTTGTGTGTTTTTTTATAGTGGGAGTAGATCACAGTCTCTTGAAAGTTGGAAGTTGGACATCCCTGCTATAGATTACAGTGGTTACATACTTAATTAGTTCCGGAGATCCGTTCTTAACCTGAAAACGTTCTTAACTTGAAGCACCTCTTTACCTAATGGGGCCTCCCGCTGCGCTGCCAGAGCACAATTTCTGTTCTTATCCTGAAGCAACGTTCTTAACCTGAAGAATTATTTCTGGGTTAGCAGAGTTCTTAACCTGAAGCGTATGTAACCTGAAGCGTATGTAACCCGAGGTACCACTGTATAGTAAAGATATAAGTGATGTTATTATCCTAATATATATGGTTGCTAATAACCTGCTACATTCTATATAAACTCATTCCAGATATCAACATATTTGTCCAAACAAAGTCTACATTTATAGACAAATCTGTTCATATGTTGCAAGTGTTATTATGTTGCCAATACATTGATTAAAGGGCACCATGCCTTTGTTCTTCCAGTTCATCAGTATTGGTCTCTTGGCAATCATTAGGGCACATAGAATCCATTTTCATTGTCTCGTTTAAACTTCCATGAAATAGGTATATAATTCAAAAGAATATTCTCCTCTGTAAGATTCAACTTTTTCCGTACATTCATATTTATGCAGTCTCCATTCTTTTTAATAAAGGAAGATTCACCCTCAGGATGATAAGAAACATACACATAACTGTGATTAAGGCAACATATTGATCTCCACATCACTAAAATTCCTGCAATGCAAGGGATAGCTTTAATAACATATTTGTTCAGGTGAGAAGTTGCTGCCTCTTTTCAACAAACCTGTTTTGGCCTCTTTTACAAAACCTATTTGTAGCAAATGCTTTTTTTTGTACTGTTGTCATTTTTTAATTCACTATTTGCACTGTTCGAGGGACCCAGGTGGTGCTGTGGGTTAAACCACAGAGCCTAGGGCTTGCTGATCAGAAGGTCAGCAGTTCGAATCCCCGCGACGGGGTGAGCTCCCGTTGCTTGGTCCCAGCTCCTGCCCACCTAGCAGTTCGAAAGCACGTCAAAGTGCAAGTAGATAAATAGGAACCGCTCGGGCGGGAAGGTAAACGGCGTTTCCGTGCACTGCTCTGGTTCGCCAGAAGCAGCTTTGTCATGCTGGCCACATGACCTGGAAGCTGTACGCCGGCTCCCTCAGCCAATAAAGCGAGATGAGCGCCGCAACCCCAGAGTCGGTCACGACTGGACCAAATGGTCAGGGGTCCCTTTACCTTTACCTATTTGCACTGTTAAACTGGGCCTGTGTTTGCTGTGTCCTCCAGTCTTCAATTTCAACAAGCTAAGGTGTGAAGTCCTTTCTCACAATGCCTATACAGTGGTACCTCGGTTTACGAACTTAATCCGTTCCAGAAGTCCGTTCTTAAACCAAAACCATTCTTAAACCGAAGCACACTTTCCCTGATGAGGCCTCCCGCCACCGGTGCCCTTTCACCATTCGGATTCCGTTCTTAGACTGAGGTAAAGTTCGCAAACCGGGACACTACTTCTGGTTTTGCGGAGTTCGAGGTACCACTGTACTTTTAAGGCCACACCAACTATGAGTACTTCCACAGGTGTATCCAATTTAATTTAGTGGGATATTCTTCCAAGTCAACTTGCTAAGGATCTAGCTCTAAAGTCATTGTAACCCCCCCCCCCTTCAGAGGGGAGATGATCAGCTAAAGTGGCCATATTTTGCAGCTTTTGATGCAACACAATATTATGTTTTAAAGTCACCCATTTGCAATTCAGATACAAGATACTGTTGCCCTGACATCTTCTGCATAATTGTTTTACAGAAGGCATGAATTCAATGTCATCAGACAAAATTGGAATTTCAGGTTATGCTGATTAAAAGAGCCATTAAGATAATGTATCTATTAACATCCACATGAAGGAGGATATGAAGCTGAACTGAATAATTTCAGCTTTGCTGATTTTTTGGCATGCAAATGTCACTGTGGAAGTGTCTTTTTGTACATCTGAAAGTTTGTTAGTGTAATGAGTTGTGGGGAGAAAAATTAGCCTCTTTACTCTGTCTAGAGGACTACAGCCCATAATTCTGTTAGAATATTCCAGCACAAAAAATGTACCCTAGTTATAAAAAATGTACCCTGACCGTGGGTGAAATTATTTATTTCCCCTTGTCAAGTCCGTGTTTCAACAGATAGAAGGCTGGCCTCAAGGCGTAGAGCCGCATTTGGTGCACATGATGGAACAGCAAAAATCTGTCTTAAGAATTTTGATTGGACCGTTTCAAGAATACTATACTGATTCCCCGTCCAAATTGGAGCCCTGTAAAGTAATTGCGCCAGAGGTTTTGCTTGGAATACCTTTAGGGCTGCTGGAATGTACCTGCCTCCCTTCGTATAGAAGAAGCGCGACAGAATCTTAGCGCTTTGGGATGCTTTTTCACTGGCATATTTTTGATGTGCCACCCACGACCCTGTTGACTGTTGACTGGAAGACAATTCCCAGGTATTTGAAGGCCTTGACCTGCTCTATTATCTGACCATCCATTACCCATCTGTGTGATCTGTGTCTCCTAGTGAGCACCATAACCTTAGTTTTCTGGTAGCCAGATTTATCGAGAGGGCCATGAGACTGAGAGCCGCCAGCTGAATGACAATAGTGCCCTCTGCTTGAATTCATAATTAAGATCTCATCTGTTTTGTTTTAATTGTGTTGTGCTGAATCCTGATTCAGCTCATTTTATTGGTTTATATAGGGCTTTTTACCAGCATCTGTAATATGTGTCTTTTGATGCAATGGCCTGTAGGCTACGCAAATAAAGTTTGTTGTTATCTCTTTCCCCTTGTCTTTCTCCCTCTCATGTCTCTTTCTCTCACATTTCACTCTAAATATACCTTCTGTCTAGCTGACCAACCCAGGGGACTGTTAGAGGGGTTATTCCTTGTGTGATGGAGTGGGGAGCCCATATCCATTTTCTCTCAAATAAGGATTCATTCCAGACGGGTATAGGGTAAAGCAATACCTGTGATGAAAACAAAAGAAAGGTTCCATAGAGGAAAGCAAAAAAAAAAAAAAAAGACACACACACATAGACACAAACACAAAACATATGGCCTCTCAGAAACCTGAGTGAAAATGGCCTCCCAAAATTATCCATCCTATATACAGATGGTGAAATTGATGAAATATTTGCTGAATATTCTTGTGGAGGGAGGGAAATTCTCCAACTTCTTTTTTGTCAGACAATTCTTTCCTGAGAACTTTTGGCTAACAGAATTTTGAATACAAATCCATTGTTGGTTCATATTAGTGGATGAAGGATGCAATGAGATAAGAGAGGAGATGTGGAAGGAGAAGGGACTAAGTCCGTCATGTCTTTTAGCAATAATAAAATAATTTTAAACAATATTAAAACTGGATCCAGAGTTGCAACTAAAATTAATGGATGATAAAAGCTGAAGCCATTTCACGAAATATTATCGGATAGTTCAGAGAGCATGCAATAAAGACTTGGGCAGGGCCATATCCACAGGAAGTACATACCTGTCAACTGCCCCAGAAAAAAACCAGGACATCCCATTTTTTTGTCATGAGAGGACAGCAGCCCAAATGGTCGCCACAATCTTGCACAATTTGGGGCTGCCCTTTTTTTGGGGCACAGCACCCAAAAACGCATGTTTGTTTGGGGATGCTGTGCACGATTGCTGTCCCGGGAAAAGCACTTTTTTCAGGGCAGCAATCTTACGCATCACCCCCAAACACGAGTTTTTGGACTCTGTGTTTGGAAAAAGCACTTTATGCGGGGCTGCGATCTTGCGCACGACACGTGACTCATGCAGGAGTGTGGAACCAGAAGATGGCATCCCATATTTGGGTCACGGCATGTTGGGAGGTATGGAAGTACCTCAAGATGTTTGCTTCTTTTGGTTCATACAGGGGACTGAGTGGCTGCTTGGGAGAAGACCTCTGCTGTTGTTTACATGCATCTCAACTGAGGCCCCATCTGCACTTTCCATATGAAGCAGTATTATCCCACTTTTAACACACAGAATCCTGGAACCTGTTGTTTCTTAAGGGTGCTGAGAATTGTTAGGAGACCCTATTCCCCCCAAAGAGCTACAGTTCCTACCATGGTTCAACAATCAAGCGCTCTTCCCAGGGAACCCTGAGAATTGTAACTCTATAATAGGAGTACTCCTAGCAATACTTTTGTTGTTGTTTAGTCGTTTAGTCGTGTCCAACTCTTCGTGACCCCATGAACCAGAGCACGCCAGGCACTCCTGTCTTCCACTGCCTCCCGCAGTTTGGTCAGACTCATGTTGGTAGCTTCGAGAACACTGTCCAACCATCTCATCCGCTGTTGTCCCCTTCTCCTTGTGCCCTCAATCTTTCCCAACATCAGGGTCTTTTCCAGGGAGTCTTCCCTTTTCACGAGGTGGCCAAAGTATTGGAGCCTCAGCTTCAGGATCTGTCCTTCCAGTGAGCACTCCGGGCTGATTTCCTTCAGAATGGATAGGTTTGATCTTCTTGCAGTCCATGGGGCTCTGAGTTCTAAGCACCCTTAAAAACTCTCAATTCTTAGCACCCTTAAAAATTTGATTTCCCAGGTTCTTTGCAGGAAATGGTGACTGTTTGAAATGGCATGACACTGTTTATTGTAGATAGGGCTTTGCAACGGGTGAGAGTTGGTGGGTGAAGCTTGTGATTATCCCCTTAACCCTTGTCCACAATAAAATCTGACCCCTCTTAAAAATTAATTGCTGGTCATAGGCACACAGGCCAATTAAATAAAATATGCGTATTTTGAAATGTATATTGGTACCAACCCAAATCAAAATTAGAATCTTCCTCGGGTCCAAGAAAGCTAGACAACAAAATGATTGCTTTAATACAAACATCCCAGCAATATTTTGCATTCCCTAATTGTAAGCTCATGTCTCTCCCTCAGTGGTCTAGAAAATTAAAACCACCTGTCACATTACCAAATTAATTATATAGCTGCAAGCCAAGAACATGGAGAAGTAATAGAAGCTGTAATGTACAGGAGTGTTCATGAGCATATTAACTACTATTCATTGGAGGGACTGTTACTGATGTTATCTATTAATAAGCCCGCAACGGTTGCTGTCTTGCTGTACTGTGGTGATTATAACAGTATATTTGCCTTTTCCAATAAGGGGGATGGCCTCCCTTGTGAAGTTGTCTCTTATCTGGCGTCAAGGAAACGGCAAATAACTGATCCCTTTTTTCCCTCAGTTTGCCTGTGATGGCTTAAATGCTCCCCAAGCAAGCTTCATTTTCCCCAACAGGAATAGAAGGCCTTGCTTTCATGAATGATTGACTTAATAGTGTAATAACGTTCTCTGAGAAAAATGACTGTTTAGTGAGCAAGAGAGGCCATTTCCATCATAAGGCATTCATAAATAACACTGCTCATTAGGGAAAGAGGGCAAGGCTTGATGGAATTGAGAGTTCCATTGTTATAAAGCACTAGCTGACCCGGTCATGCCTTGCTGTGGCTATGTGTGTGAATGCTGTGGTGTTGATGGCTGCGTCTGTGGGTGGTGGTAGGAGAGGAGAGGGGCGGCAGCGGCTGTGGGGATGGTGTCCGGCCTGCCTTTCATGGCAGCTGCAGTGGGGAAGTGGGCAGCGGGTGGCCCAGGCTGGCTCTGACGGCGGTGGCGTCAGCGGCTGTGGAGAAGGGCTGGGGCCTGCCTTTCACGGTGGTGGGGTGGCTAAGGGGCCTGGGTGGCAGTTGGGCTGGGCCTGCATTTGATGGCGTTAATGGCGACGACCTGGGCTGTGGTGACAGTGCCGGCCTAACTTTCACGGCGGCAGCAGCGGCGAGGTCCAGCCTGCCTCGTACAACGGCGGCTGTTGGGACCGGCCTGCCTGTCATTAGCTATTTCAGAGCTGTGGCTGAATTTATGAAACTGAAGAAGTTCCCCTGTTCAACTTCCGTCTGCCCCTTCTCTGTCCCCACCCCCGTTTTCAATTGCCCTCTTCTCGCCCCCCCCCTTTTCAATTACCGGTTTGCGAGCTTGCAAATGGCCGACGGAGCTCTGAGGTTTTGCTGTGATGTGTAATTGTGCCAGTGTTTTGCTTTTGTAGCTGTAGTACCAGTATAGCCGTCGCTAGAAGGGCGCTGTTTTGCTGGTGATGTCTAATGTGTGCGTCAATTTTTTTGTGTTTTTTCTTTATTTTAGGTATGTCAGGTGTGGTTTTTTTGAATTTTTATTATTCCAGATCCTTCCTTGATGGTCATGGTACGCTGTGTCCTAATTTGATGAGATTTGGTCCAGCGGTTACGGAGCACGGTGGTGTCCGCTGCGCACGCAATGGGAACATTTTTATATATATAGATTAATGGGGGCTGGAGAACGAGTATCAACCAAGTCTCATCCCCTGCTCTCTCCATGTATATATGATCTGATCTGTAACATTGGGACCATATCTTAATGAACTGAACATAGAATGAAGGAAAGAATGGGGACTTTGACCAAGTAGGCTAGATTCAGATGGACAGAAAAGCCATGGGTGTATGAGCGATGGAAATAAACAATAAATGGAGTAAAGGAACGCATGTGGGATTCGGTTATAGTCATGCACGACACTGGTAGCCTCCTGCTTAGACGAGAGCAATAGGAACTCAGCATTAGCTTGCCTCCTTAGGTGAATTAAATATGGACAGCCCAGACACTGAGGTCCAGCTCCAAGGGCCTTCTGGTGGTTCCCTCCCTGCAAGAAGTGAGGTTACAGGGAACCAGGCAGAGGGCCTTATCGGTAGTGGTGCCCGCCCTGTGGAACGTCCTCCCATCAGATGTCAAGGAAATAAACAACTATCTGACTTTTAGAAGACATCTAAAGGCAGCTCTGTTTAGGGAAGTTTTTAATATTTGATGTTTTGTTGCGTTTTTAATATTCTGTTGGGAGCTGCCCAGAGTGGCTGGGGAAACCCAGCCAGATGGGCGGGGTATAACTATATTATTATTATTATTATTATTATTATTATTATTATTATTATTATTGGCATATTATACCAGCATGCATTGCTGGGTGATGTTAAGATTGAAAACAGGTCTGATGTTAAAAGAGAACTTAAGATGTCCCTGAGTTCAGCTCCTGCATTTGCAGATTAAATGGCATATACAGTGGTACCTCGGGTTACATACACTTCAGCCACGAAGCAGGGGCATACAAAGGGGGGGTGGAAGGGGCGGTTCGCCCTGGGCACCACTCTGGGGGGGGGGTGACAAGATGTCCCGCTGCTCCCCCAGCTGTAGAGCGGCCGAGGGCACACGCGCAGTTAGTATGGGCGCCGCTCACATGGCGTCTATATGGGCTGCCGCTCTTGCGCGCTGTCAGTATGGGCATCCATACGAGCTGCCTCTCACACAGTGATCATACGGGCTGCTGCATGTGTGCGCCATCCATGCGCGCATGCATATGGGCTGACTCTCACACGGTGACCATACAGGATGCAGCACGTGCGCAGTCTGTACAGACGTCGCACATGCGATGCTGGGCGGTTCGACCTGCCCGTCGGCGTCCCGCCCCGGGTGCCGGAGATAGTGCCACTGCCACAAAGGGGATTGCACCAAAAGGCAGCCACTTCTTTGCCAGAGTCACTTTGTGGATTCAATTAGAGCGTGTGCCAACCCAATTTTTAAAAAAGAGAGATGGGAGAAAGGCCCCCAATCTAAGTGAAGTTGGAGTTTTAAGGGAAACCTGGATGAGGAGGCTGCTATATTGTCTTTTCACTAAGATTTAGCGAGGCTTATCCTTCTCCATCTGGTTAGTGTAAGTAATCGTCTTGACAACTGAGGAAGTGTGTGGTGTATTTTAGTAAAGTGAGCATATTTGAGACGTATCTCTCACAGGGACTTTTAATTATGCATCTGGGAGAGATGGCGTGCGAATACTGAGGGAGAAAAAGTAGAATGCCAAGCAATGTAGTCTTGGGTAGGAAGAGAATTACATAATGGGCAAAGGGAAGGCCAGTGAGACTTCTGATACCTGCTTTGGTTTCTCCTCAAACCATGAGTAGATCTTAGTCGGATGCTCAACCCATTGAGCGTATATCTGACTATACTCTTTGTTAAAACTGCATAGTGTAAGGCCAGTGTAAAAGGATTTGCTCTCTTCTAGGGAACCAGCTGTCTTTAGGAAATATTGACGATCCCCGAATCACATCACAAATGTTCTTGGGCTTCCCTTCGAATTCCCTTTTTCATAGATTTTCTAGGGGCCAAGTCTCGGTTTTATGTTCCTGTGATAATAGATCTATCGAAACACTTCACCATATAGTATTTATATGTCCTTTATATTGTGTTGTCCGGAAGAACTTACTGTATATTCCTGCATATAAGACTACTTTTTAACCCAGGAAAATATTCTCAAAAGTCGGGGGTCGCCTTATACGCCGGGTTGTATTTCTTATACGGCGAGTATATCCCAAACTCTATATTTTAACTGGAAAAGTTGGGGGTCGTCTTATACACCCAGTTGTCTTATACACCGGAATATACGGTACCATTAATCCACATGTTGCCTGGGCACCCGGCAGATTTTCGCCTGGCCTTCTTATTGCAAGATACAGATCAGCATGTAACTTTACAAATGGAGAAATTTTTAACTTCCGTTTTGACATATAAACGTCGTAATGGACTGCTGTTTGGAAGCTGAAAATTCCTTATAGTATCTATTTCTAATTTGTACTCTTTTAAGTTTTACTGGTTCTAATTTTTAAATCAAATTGTACTGTGTATTTGTTCTAGTTCTGTTGTTCTTATGAGCTTAAAGCTGAAATAAAGTGATTGATTGGTTCTTGGGCATGTCTCATCTGTTTAGCTGCAACTCCAGCTTGAAGAGCCACTGCCAGTCAGTTCTAGATGGGCTAATGATCTGCTTTGGTGTAAGGTAGCTTCATATATGTGCTTCCAGACCATTCATTGGGCAAAAGATGAGCATTACTCAGACTTCAAATGCATACACTTACTCAGGAAATGCCCTTGTCTTTTTTAAATCCCATCATTTGAAGAAAGCCTTTGTTTTGCCCTCCATTTAATGTCTCTCTCTCTCTTTCTGCACTCTGAATTTATTACTTATTAAAAATGAAATATTTACATCAGAAGGCTGATTTATTCATTCATGAGCTAAGAAGCTTGACAGATGGTTTTCCTCACACGCAACCTTGTTAATGCATTGCATCCTTGACCTGGAAAGGCCACTGACATAGTAAATGGGACTTGCTACAACCTTTGGATTTATTCCATCTCAAATCCTGAACATCAAATTGTATCTAATTTGCTTTCTTAAATGTGGATTTTTTTTTTTTTTTTTTTAAAGTCTCCAAGGGCAAAATACATAAATCTACTCTTCTTTCTTTAACCCAAAGTCGCTCTCCTTTTCCCTTTGACTAATTAATTTTTGGTGCTCTTAATTTAAGAAGGAATTATGCAAAAGAGGATTAAAGAGCAAATGACAATATCCTGGCTTAATTCAGAACAATCTACAGGAGATTTAGTGGCAAGAAAGAGAACCAAAACAAGATTTGGCTTCAATCCACCTACCTGCAATTGTCTGAAGGGTAACATGAAGCCCTAGAAAATTAGTGTAAAATCAATGTGCACATTTTTAGTAAATCAAGTATCCAAAATGTCAGATAAATAATACAGAAAGAGTTAAAAAATAAATGAAAGCAATCCAGCTAAGATTAAGTGCATTTCAGTTGTTCTACAATATGTTGATTAAAATGGACACCACACAAGAACAGATAAAGGTAAAGTAAAGGGACCCCTGACCATTAGGTCCAGTCGTGTCTGACTCTGGGGTTGCAGCGCTCATCTCGCTTTATTGGCCGAGAGCCGGCGTACAGCTTCCAGGTCATGTGGCCAGCATGACAAAGCCGCTTCTGGCGAACCAGAGCAGCACACGGAAACGCCGTTTACCTTCCCTCCAGAGCGGTACCTATTTATCTACTTGCACTTTGATGTGCTTTTGAACTGCTAGGTGGGCAGGAGCTGGGACCGAGCAACGGGAGCTCACCCCGTTGCAGGGATTCAAACCGCCGACCTTCTGATCAGCAAGCCCTAGGCTCTGTGGTTTAACCCACAGCGCCACCTGGGTCCCTTTTACAAGAACAGATACCTGGGTGTTAAATAAATGTTGTTAGTATTCATCTTGCCAGTCCCCACATATTATCTCTGGTATCCCTTAAAGCACTGGAGAACCACACTGGTGGTTCAATAGAAGCTTCTGGAATGGTCAATCATCCTTTCTCCTTTTCTGCCTGGCTGAGCACTTATGCACAAGCAAAGAAATTCATCAATTGTATCATTTAGTCCAGGCATCCCCAAACTTTGGCCCTTCATATGTTTTGGACTACAATTCCCATCATCCCTGACCACTGGTCCTGTTAGCTAGGGATCATGGGAGTTGTAGTCCCAAAACATCAGGAGGGCTGAGTTTGCCTATGTTTGGACTAAACCAATCATGAACTGGCTTGCCTTGACTTCACCTGACACCCCTGGACTTATCTCAGCCTGACTGAGCCTGACTTACTTCAGTTGCATCTGCCTGACTCGGCCTGTCTCTTTCATAGAGGGCCCCAAATCCTGACAAAACATAAATAGGGTTGCCAGGTGTCCACTATTTGAGCAGACAGTCCGGTTTTTTCACATTATATTCACTATTTTTTTTCACAAAATAGTGGACATTTTTTTAATTCAAAAGCTTTATGATGAAATGGTACGTAATCTAAAGCTGTACGGTCTAAGAGAATAAGGATAGGAGAATCGTGTTTTGTCTTTTTTTTCATAAGTAAGAATGAGACATAGATCGAATATCCATTGAACTCGATTCTCTGAAAAAATTATTAATCATACTCAATTGTTTCACAAGACATTTAAAAAATGGGGGGGGGGCGCCTCTTGCCGGAGTTCTGCCCCGCCTGTTCCTGACTCGCGGGGAGAACAAAAGGGAGAGGTGTGAAAGAAAAAGACGCCTCTTCCTGTTCCTGACGCGCAGGAGCAGCAGCAAACCAGCTACCGGTAGAGGCGCGGGGGGGGGGGGGAAGGCGGGCTTGGAGGAGACTTGCCCGAGGACCTGAGGGAGCGAGACCCTTGCCCCAAGGATCGCCTCCCTAATACAGGAATGGTAAGAAGGAACCCCTGTTGGGAACTTGGGTAGAATTGATCAAAGCTGCGCAGTCAAATAAAAAATACACACGACAGCAAAGTAAAATGTAATTTAATATTTTACATATTATTATAATATATTTGATGTTTTGAATTTTAAGTAAAGTTTTGAAGTGATTATTTTAATACGTGTTAAAATGTTTGTAAGAAAATATATAATTTAATTTAATTTACCACCCCCCCCCCCGCTATTTTTTGGAAGCAGACCTTGCCACCCTAAACAGAAAATGCATATTAAACCCCACTGAACACAGTGGAACTGACTACTGAGTAAACATGCATAAGATTATGTTGCACATCTTTATTAGGATCCCGAAAAATGCTTTAGGAGCTTAAAAATATCACTAACAAACAATGAACATTTCCTGTTCGTTTTAATGACTGAAGGTTTCTAGTCCTAGTATAACCTGGTGGGGGAGAAGATCAGTGTTCTGAACTGGAAGGATGACAAATTGGCTTGGCAGTGATCCAAGCTAGCAGCTAACAATTTCAGATACTGCAATCGCTCTTGGTCCTAGTGCTATTCTTGGGGGAATAGATTCTAAATTCATCTCACAAGCACCTGTTATAAATCCTTAATGTAACAGAGTGATTTATGGGTGAAGAAGCTCTTGGCTAGAGCATTCCCAGGACACCAAATTAGACATCTCCCCCATCTGACGCACGGATGTAAGGAAAGAAATGTATCAGGAACGTCTATTATCTTTCCTATGTGTGGCATTAATATTCTCTAGATAGATACCTAATAAAAAACTTGAACTTCATGGAAAGATTTTTCTCTCTGATTAGGCAAATATTGCTTTCTTTACACAATTGCTTTGCTATTGTTTCCAGCATTAATATTAACATTTCATTGTTAAACATTTCTGCTTATTTGAAGGTTCTGTAACCATTGTCGGGGGAAGCCGCTCGGGCACCTGGGGCAGCGCACCCAGGGGTGGGGCGAGCCACCCATAGGGGCGGGGTGCACCGCGGGGCCTCCAGAGTTTGCCTGCCTCCTTCCACTCAGCCGCCCTACAGCTGGGGAGGAGGCAGCAGGCGGACCGTTTGGCTACGAGAGACGCAGGGGCTCAGGCACGCTGCAGGCCCCGCAGTGAATTCCACCCGGCATTTTGTCACACACCCCCTCAGTGTTGACACCCAGTGCGGTCCACACCCACCACACACCCCTTCCTCCGCCCCTATCTGTAACATTTCTACACTAAGGATCCTGCCCCCTGAAGGATAAGAACATAGGACAAAAGAATAGCCTGCTGAAACGGGCCAATGGCCCACCTAAGTCCAGCATCCTGTTCTCACAGTCTCCAACCAGATGCCTGTGGGGAATCAGGATGAAGAAGATAAGCACAAGAGCCATACTCTCTGCTCCTATGGCTTCTGATGTGCAAAAGCATTGCTGCCTCCAACTTGGGAGGGTAGAGCATAGCTACTTGGGAGTGGCCGCCAGGACCACATAACACCGGTCCTGAAAGATCTACATTGGCTCCCAGTACGTTTCCGAGCACAATTCAAAGTGTTGGTGCTGACCTTTAAAGCCCTAAACGGCCTCGGTCCTGTATACCTGAAGGAGTGTCTCCACCCCCACCGTTCAGCCCAGACACTGAGATCCAGCGCCGAGGGTCTTCTGGCAGTTCCCTCACTGCGAGAAGCAAAGCTACAGGGAACCAGGCAGAGGGCCTTCTCGGTAGTGGCGCCTGCCCTGTGGAACACCCTCCCATCCCACCTTCCAACATATTCCTTCTCATGCCTTAACAACAGCCACTATGCACTACATATCTGGAGAACAGCAAAGAACAGCAAAAAAAATATGTAGAAGGTTATCAGTGATTGCACCCTAGCTGTGGATAACTGAATATAATCCTTCTTATAAGCTTATCGACGGCAGATAAGACAACTTCAAGCATTAGTGGCACCACCTCTCTTCCAGCAGTATCAAGGGAAGATCAACCTCATTCCAAATGGATGTAAATGCCTGCTAATAGCTCCTCTCTTTGTTCTGGCATTAACAAACTGATATCCCGCCTTACCCATCAAGTTTCTGTTCCTCGTGTATTTTGTATATTAGATAGAAAATAAGAAAACACAGCATCTTGATTATTTTCTCTTTACCCAGTGTGTCTTGAGTAGTTCTCTCTCCCAAAAAACCTGTCATCCAATTTCTCAAAAGTTTTATTCACCTACAAATGAGAAATTTATAGTTTATTTATGATTTTGGTGGGTGGAACGTACTTTATCGTTGGGTGGTGGCCATAGGTGAAGAACTAGTCTTTCCATTTCTCCAGTGCTCTGCAGCCACCCCTGCAGTCTGCCTGGACTCTCTGATCTAGAAAAGCCCCATGGAAGGACTGACGGCATGACATCTTCCCTTGAGCCAGGAAAGCCAGTTTCTGAAAACCTGAGACAGGTGTGAGCACTGGTTTTGCTTGTAATGGAAGCCCTTTCCTTTAACTTAAAAAAAATACCCCAACCTTTCCATGTTGATTAAAAGAAAAAATATTAAAAAGCTGCCACCCTCTCTCCATCCCTCGCTTTCAAAATCCCTTTGTCTAGGACTCCTGTGCCACAATGGGCCAGAAGGTTGGTGGTTCAAGCCCATTGATGGATGGCTATGGACAGGATTCCTGCTTTGCTGAGTGTTGGACTGGATAATCCTCAGGGTCCTTCCAACTCTACGATTCTACAATTCTATGATTCCTTTGAAATTCCTCCAGTACTTGGCCAAAGAACAACTGATATCTCTTTTAAAAATAGCTCTATGTGAAACCCAGAACTAATTCCCCATAGGCATCTGCTTGGCCACCATTGGAAACAGAAGGCTGGACTAGGTAAACCTGTGTTCTCGTTCAGCAGATAGGATATTCTGATTCAGTAGGATTGGTACTGCTCCTGGCAGGCAGTTACAACTGAGTTATTAGTCTTTGCCAGAGTGACAGCTATAGACAAGCAAGATGGAGGCATTGTGACAAAATATAGATGCTCTGACAACTCTACGTAAGATTATTCATGCTTACAGAATCACACTACTGGGGCGAGAAATGATTCATGCTTAAATCACACCACTTCCTAAAGCTATACTCGCATTTCATTGCCACTCCACGGATAGGAGGGCTGGGACACAACTCCCATGGGATAGATGTAGTATGGCTTGGGCCAAAACTCCATGTGAGACCTTGGACAGACACTGCCACTTCCAGATTTGGGAGACTTAAAGAGCTCCGTGGTCCATCTCTGTATAAGGCAGTCTCATACATCATAGACCTAGGGAGGTCTTCTCATCTGTCATCATCTGCTTCTGCTGTAGGGCAAGTTAGAGCCCCATCAGTCACAAAGATGGTATTCATTTTCTCTATTAAAAAAACCAAAAACCCTAAAAATTGAATATCTGTATTTACTGTCTATGATACAAGCACCTATAGATTGCCTAACCACATTCATTCTCACATTTAATTTATTTGTGCAGACTCCATGCTTAATTGCATTTAATACCATGTTTAAAATTGAATGAATGATGCATCCACAAGTTCTTGCATTAGGCTTTCATGCCCTTGTCAAGAAAATGGGGCAGTGTAATTACGCTAAGAAATCAATTTTCCTGAAATTGCAGAGAGGTAGCTTTTAGCAAAGTTCCCAACACCATTTTAAAACAAATTGAAGGCATTCATTGGCAATACTGGATTTAGTTTTACAGTTCCTTAAGCTCCTCTTTAGGCAGCTGCCTAACAGCTGGATAATCACAGGATATTATTATTTTATATTATTCTGTGTTTCAAGAGAATGCTTTTTGTGGGGTTTTTCTCCTGCGGGGACTTTTCTAGGAGAAGCTATGAGCTAAATTTTTCTTTATTAACAGAATGGCTCTCTCTTGTTTCTTTTCATAATCAAAAGTAATTTGTGAAACTACAGAGCTGGTGAAATGTGTGATTTAGGAAGCTGAGCCAGAAAGCTCCCAGTTCAAATACTATTTGGGAAGGGGACAAAACAAAATTCTGGCTGGTCCTGGTTCTGCATGGGATTAGAGAAAATCCCACCCGGTCCCAGTTCTCTCTCTGTGTGTTAGTGTGTGTTAATTTTTGTAGGAGAAATCTTCATGAACCTTAAAACT
This sequence comes from Darevskia mixta, assembly GCA_034641385.1. NCBI lineage: Eukaryota > Metazoa > Chordata > Lepidosauria > Squamata > Lacertidae > Darevskia > Darevskia mixta. The sequence continues at coordinate 729,284 of JAWWNH010000242.1, forward strand.
ACATAGAACTTAATGTCCATAAGCAGGACATGAAGACAACACATCTCACCCAGATAGCTGGCATTGTGAGGAGAACAAATTATTGCTGTCCCCTTTCTCTGCACCATTTGTAACCTTAAATAAGAAAGGCCAAAGGCCAATCTAGTCCAATATCCTGTTCTCACAGTGGCCAACCAGATGCCAATGAAGACCCTACAAGAGTATTATCTCCTCCTGTGGTTCCTACCAACTGGTATTGAGAGGCATCCTGGCTTATACACCTCTATCATGTCCCCTTCTTTCTCATTTCTCCCCTAAACTAAAAAGTCCCCAAATTGTAACCTTTCCACAAAGGAATGTTGCTTCAGTCCTCTTATCATTTTAGTTACCCTTTTCTGCACCTTTTCTAGCTGTACAGTAATATTTTTGAGGTGCAGCGACCAGAATTGTACAGTGAGCAAATTAAGGTAAAGGGTAAAGGTACCCCTGACCGTTAGGTCCAGTTGCGGACGACTCTGGGGTTGCGGCGCTCATCTCACTCTATAGGCCGAGGGAGCCAGTGTTTGTCCGCAGACAGCTTCCAGGTCATGTGGCCAGCATGACTAAGCAGCTTCTGACAAACCAGAGCAGCACACGGAAGCGCCGTTTACCTTCCCACCGGAGTGGTACCTATTTATCTACTTGCACTTTGACGTACTTTTGAACTGCTAGGTAGGCAGGAGCTGGGACCGAACAGTGGGAGCTCACCCCATTGCAGGGATTCGAACCGCCAACCTTCTGATCGGCAAGCCCTAGGCTCAGTGGTTTAGACCACAGCGCCACCCGCGTCCAAATTAAAGCTCTGTACAAATAGTAATATTTCCAGTAGAGTCAAGCATAAGTTTTTTACGGTTTTTTTTTTTTAAAAAAAAAGTTTCTGTCCTGAATTCTGTCAAGTAATATATCCCATATTATTAGTGCTGGAATTCCAAGACGCACACTGGAGCATTTTACATTTATGAAAAATCGCCTTGTATATGCCTCCCAGACATAGCTGTCAACCCTCCCTTTTTTTGTGGGAAACTCCCTTATTCCAATACCGTTTCCCACTGCTATCCCAGATTGTTGATATCCCTTAAATTTCCCGGATTTCAAAGGAAGCAGCTCCTCTCCCTCCCTGCCGGCCAGGGAGGCTCCTCAGCTGCGTTGCTCGGCTGCCAATAAGGAGTCTGAGACCGACTGGGGGCGGAGCTTGCATGCCTTGTGCATCCAGACCCTCACGCCCAACCAGACAGACAGCCTGCCTGCCGTCTACGCGCTCGCTCTTTCGCTCACCAAGTGGCGAGGCTACTTGGTGCCATTGCACCGCCCTCGCGGCATCCCTTATTTTCAAATCCGAAAGTTTTGAAAAAATCCCTTATTTTCAAATCCGAAAGTTGACAGCTATGCTCCCAGAGGCTGAAGCGAGGACATTTTGATTGTACAATTGTTTCCCCCTCTCTGGCCCAGAGTTTATTTTTGTGAAGGAAATGCAGAAAGACCATACTTTAGGGCTCCAAGTGAGATTAGTACCCTCAGAATGTGGCATCCCTGGTCTGTGGTGAGCCTCTCTGCTATTACTGGAGGACATGGCACTGAGTGATGAATTGAAAAGAACTCTGGTGAAGGGCTTTAGCAATAGACAACACAGGATTTACATGAGCTGCCTGAGCCTATTGTAGCCTCCCCATTGTAGGCGAGGTCCCTGCTAGAAAGATAAGCAAAACTCTCCCTGAACAACATGCTCCACCAGAGCTTCGAGGAGGCACAATTGCATGGGGGAATTTAAGCTATGCAAATCTCATTACTCTTAATGGAAGTAAGTGCATTGAAATCCCCGTGTGCTTCCCCAACACCACCCAGTTGCCCCCAATTGCTTGTTATCTTAACGCAGGCAGGAAAATATTCCCTAAATGCTTATTGTCTCCCTCAAAGCTGGATACTTGGATCAGGAGAGGTCCGCATGAACACACTGTTTATCTCTTCTATATGGAACCTCTTTCCCAGCCATGAAACTTGCATTTGGAAACCCAAAAAAGAAAAAGGGGGGAAAGAAAGACGGCCAATGGATTCAGAAGATAATTAGGTTAAAGGAAGTGGGAGCTCTTGAACAAATTCAATGCCATTAAATCTTCTGGGGTGTATGTTTTAATAGCCTGGCACTGCCATGCATACTGCAGGGAGAATCACATCCTCCCCGGAGCCACGATTAGGCCTTGCAGCAAATTGGAATAGATCCGTTTGGCTCACTGGACATTTAGCTGCCGTAAGAAGCCCTTCAAAATCCATTCATCTGGCTAGCCATCTGGAACAGAACAGACTTAAATGTTGCTTAACTCAAGCTTACAGGCATGTCTTGGAAAAGGGGCTGAGAACAAATGCCTGGGACTCGGAGCTTGTTAAAGTCAGGGCCAAAAACGGTTGTGTGCTTTTAGCACCAGAACTGCCGGTGTTAGTTGCTTACCCCTAATATTCTTGCTGTACCAGTTAACTATTTGAGGCAGCGGGAAACTAATCTAGAAAAGGCTGTTTCAAACATCTTGGGTTCAATGGGAGGAAATGATCGTTTACTGCTGGTGGGCTACAGTGAAAATGATCTAGTGAAAATGTCAGTTATTGTATCTTCATTTTTTGTGTTAATGATGTTTATCATTTATCTAGTTAAAAAAAAAAGTAGGACAATGGCTTCATTCCCTTACTAACTTTTCAATTTTTATTATTTTTGGCTTCAAGAATAAATGTGCTTAAGTGTAGTCTATATAAATATACCTATAAGAACAAGTTGTTGTTGTTGTTTTAAAACAATATTTTTATTGATTTTTATTTTTCTGTATTTTATTGCAGTTGTAAACTTTTTGTAAGCTCCCGTACAAACCTGTTGAAGAGTGGAAAATAAATCAAGTAAATAAATGTTTGTTTTGTTGTATCAGACTGAGGTCCATGTACGCCAGCATTTATTTATTTATTTATTTATTTATTTATTTATTTATTTATTTATTTATTTATTTATTAACTAACTAATTGTACCATTTAAGACAGTGATGGCCAAACTTGGCCCTCCAGTTGTTTTGGGACTACAACTCCCATCATCCCTAACTAACAGGACCCCAGTGGTCAGGGATGATGGGAATTGTAGTCCCAAAACAGCTGGGGGGTCAAGTTTGGCCATCACTGATTTAAGGTGACTTAGGATTAAAAACCTTTAAAATAATATAATAAAGAGATTAAGAACAAGAGCAAAAGTTTTAACAGTCCATCTAAATCCAAGCAAATATGAAGTCAATCTGACCTCCCTGGGGACCTCCATAGCTGAGGTTCTACCACTGAAAAGTATCTGTCCTGTGTCCTCTGTCCTATCTTATTAGATTTGTATCCCACATTTCCTACAACGGACTCTTGGTAGCGGCACACATGGTTTTTCCCTTTGCCTTTTGATCCTCGCAATACTTCTTAAATGTCCCAGGACCTCAAGGACCACCTCTCTCCATATTAACCAAACCTCAACCTGCAATCATCATCTGATGCCCTTTTTTTGTGTGTCTCCTCCTTAAGAGGTCCAATAGGTGGCAACAGGAGAATGGGCCTTTTTCTGTGGTGGCTCCCAGGGAGACTTGCTTGGCACCCTCATTACGTATCTTTAGGCCCCAGATGAAAACCTTTCTCAGTAACCACGTCTTTGGGCTGTTAAACAATCTATGGCCTTCTAGATGTATTTGTGGGAAGGGGTTCTTGGTTTTTAATGTTGTTATTATGATATGTATTTTGTGTTTTCATTTTTTTATGCTGCAAGCTGCCCTGTGATCTTCCTATGAAGGCAGTATATAAATTCAAATAATAACAACAACAACAACAACAACAACAACAACAACAACTAACCTGTGACGTAGGTTAGGCTAAGAAGACTGGTCCAACATCACCCAATGGAGTAGGGATGTGAAGCTTGGTCTCCTAGGAAATTAAACTAAAGGAAGCTCCATACTGAGAGAGTCAGTGTGGTGTAGTGGTTAAGAACAGTAGACTCGTAATCTGGTGAACCGGGTTCGCGTCCTCGCTCCTCCACATGCAGCTGCTGGGTGACCTTGGGCTAGTCACACTTCTTTGAAGTCTCTCAGCCCCACTCACCTCACAGAGTGTTTGTTGGGGGGGAGGAAGGGAAAATGAGAATGTTAGCCGCTTTGAGACTCCTTCGGGTAGTGATAAAGCGGGATATCAAATCCAAACTCTTCTTCTTCTTCCAAAATGTGCCAGGTGCCTGGCTAATTTTGAACACTGGCACCTATTTGCCAAGAGATGGCTGTACAGGTGGCATTGTGGGGTCGGCCGAGAAGGTGACAGATCCAGCAGCAAGAGGCGATGAGTTCCTTGGAGGCCGGCTGCCCCTGTGGATCTTGAGGGTCACCTCACTTTGCCTCATAGGTGTGCCGGCTCTGCCAGAAAGCCTCTCTCCTCACCCACTGTCGTGGAAAATGAAACCCAACGTAACAGTATGATATATATATATATATATATATATATATATATATATATATATATATATATATATATAAAACACAACATAATTGAGAGCCAGTGTGGTGTAGTGGTTAAGAGCGGTGGACCCGTAATCTGATGAACCGGGTTTGCTTCCCTGCTCCTCCACATGCAGCTGCTGGGTGACCTTGGGCTAGTCCCACTTCTCTGAAGTCTCTCAGCCCCACTCACCTCACAGAGTGTTTGTTGTGGGGGAGGAAGGGAAAGGAGAATGTGAGCCGCTTTGAGACTCCTTCAGGTAGTGATAAAGTGGGATATCAAATCCAAACTCTTTTTCTACTACTACTACTGGAGGAAGTGGTCTTTCAGAGATCCTAGCCACAGACCATTTAGGGGTAGGAACCATACTCAGCAAAGAGGATACCACAAAGCAATCTCCCCAACATATTTTGCCTTAGCCACAGTTCCCAAATACTATGCAGAGATTTGTGGCGTGATTTGAGACTGGACTGACAGCAGTTCACGCCTCCCTAATCCCATGTCTGCCCTTCATTCTTTGCTGGCTGGGATACCCTGGAAACCAGGAGAATATCCATGTTTTCATAATAGGATTGTCTCGTCCCATCAAATGGAGAGAGTGCTGAGCCCTTTGAGAGCTAACAACAGTTTAATTATTGTAATGTTTATATGCACATGTACAGCATATCCAAAGGATCTCTCCTAATATAATTACACGAACATTGGAAGTGCCCAAAGGAGAGGCAGAGGGTTGGGGAGGGATATCAGGAACAAAAGGCCAGAAATAAATTGCTTCTAAGGAACTACACTGGAGACAAAATAAGCTGTCTCCTTGAAGGCAACTAATTTCATTGCTCAAGGCAAAGGTGAAAAATCTCTCAGACTAGACTGAACATGAGTGTTTTTTCCGCAGTAGGAATGAATAGCTCTGCTCAAGTGATGAGCAGAATGCTTGTGTGCTGCTGACAGCTTATTAAATGCTTTTAAAATTAACTTTGCTGCATTAATTTAGCTGCAGATCAGTGGACACTCCTCCCAAAATACTAATTCTGTATTAATTCCTTTGTGCCAATAGATGGGCTGTTTCAATCATAAACACTCAGAGAAATGCGTGGACATCTATTAAAGAATAAATGAAGTTTCCTTTCCATGTTAGCCTTTCAATGTGTCAATGGGGGGATAATTTTGTAGCTTCAGAGTTTCATGTACTTAAAATAGTAACACATGTTGTGAAATCTGGAATCTTAAACTGAGCACGGCTGACCTGCTTTGTCTTTCTGGTAAGCATCAATTCAAAATCACCTACATTTTCAAAAGGTATGGAAAGAGGGACATTCTTCTCCCATAATACTGTAGTTTCGTGAAGCCAATGCTACATAATACTATGCCCAGAGATTGAAAGAAGACATAGTCCCTACCAGAGAAGAATGGCAGATTAAACTGGTGGATTATGCCGAAATGGCAAAAATGACTGGAAGAATTAGAAACCAGGAAGCAGAGGCGTAGGAAGGGGGCGGGGGGTGGACCGCCCCGGGTGTCATCACTGAGAGGGGTGACATTCGGCTCGCCGCCCACCCGCGACTCCCAAGTCTACCCCGAGACGTCAATGTGGGGGGTGGGTGATAAAAAAAATTCCGCACAGAGTACCACCTGACCTTGCTATGCCTCTGTCAGGAAGACCAAAATTTTAATAAGGAATGGGGGAAATATATAATTTACCTTAAAAACCATTGTAAACGATTAAAATTATTAGTAGGATTGGAATGATACTTGGAGTTTAACGTTGAACTATGGTTGCGATGGAGATTTAATAGATTTGGATTAATAGAGAAGATGCAGGAGGAAAAAGGTTAACATAAGGACCCACAAAGGGGAGGAGGGAATCTATGGAATTCTCTTTTTATTTTGGTTGTTTGGCAACTGTAAATTTCAAAATCTGAAAAACTAAACAAATAATAATAATAATAATAATAATAATAATAATAATAATAATAATAATTTTTTATTTATATCCCGCCCTTCCCAGCCAAGACCTGGCTCAGAGCGGCTAACACCAATAAAATCAGAACAAAACATACAAAACAATCAATTAAAATGCAGGTTAAAATACGATTTAAAGTTTAAAATGCAGCCTCATTTTTAAGTAGCCCACCAATCAAACCATAAAGGAATGAAACATCAGGGTTAAACTGAAATATATATTAAAACCTACATAATATTACAGTCCAATGATAGCTCACTTCTTCTTGACTGGGCCAGTTCCATGTTTAAATGGAAGATATGGCTCCATCAGATCCAGTTTGGTTCTCAGACGTAATCTCTCCACATAACAATATTCTTTCAAAGGGATTTTCAAAAGCAGTTTGTCATATGACCTCTGTGTGTGTCGAAGGAAAAGGCATAGCCAAATCTTCCTGTGTGCCTGAAGCTGCACTTTGAATCCCACTTCCAGTTTACGGAGAAGTTAAACCAGACAGATGTGTTTACCTAAAATGGGACATGCTCTGATTCCCCCTTCACCCTCCACGTTTGGCCTCCATATGTTTGTCACTTGCTCATAATCAAGGTCACTTCACTACCTGCTATTGCCCATGTTAAGCTGCTGCCTCTGAATTGCTAATGTGGCATTTAGGAGACTTTCATCATCAGCCAAGGCACACACCGCAATATGAAGTACTGTTCTGTCCTATTTGTAAAGGAATAATTCTGAGCTGCTCGCTTAAGTCAATTTGTTCATGCATAAATTTCATCACTTTTGCATAAGAAGAAAGACCAACTTCTAGATCTCTTTTCTTGTTGAATGTATGAATTTAACTGTGGGCGTTGTGTGTGGTTTTATTTTTTTTAAAGAAGGAAGCTAATATTAATTGGCTGGAAGAAGAGTGTTGTGGGTTTTTTTTTTACAAAAATGATATACTAATGCAGTTATAATAGTACTCACAGTGGGAAGTCTGAGTTCACAAGATCATCAGGATTAACATAGCTTTTTAAAAGATAGTAATAATTAATTGTTCTGTATCCCCAAAAAGCTTTCTTAATCTCAATGGTCTCTCGAATCCAGAGTTCCCACTGTTACTGTTATTGTTAGCAGAACAGTAATAATAGATATAATTTCCAGTGTTCCTTTATTACAGCCTTTTTTATTATTACCAAAGTGGTTTAGCAACCATGCTGGCATCATTTAATATTTGTCATGAATCCCTTAATCCAACTGGGTCTCATCAAACAGAACAGTTCTTGAGACGTGTTTTCCTTCTTAGCAATATATTCAGCAATAGCTAAAAGCTACACCGTAGCAAGATCTACAGGATCTGGGAGGAAACCTTTTGATGACTGAACCATGCAGCCAAGATTAAGAAACTGCAGATTGAAGTTCAAGACTTGTCTGCTAGTTACAATTATTGCGGCTATAATTTACTGTTGTGGTTGTGAATATGTGGATTAGAGCTGAGTTAAAATTTCAAAGGGTGTGTGTGTGTGTGTTAATCTCTTGAACAGTGTAAAACAAAAATGCCTGTAGTGTTTTTCTGTCTTTCTTACAATCAAGCGGTGTATAAATTTTATGAAATAAAGTAAATAAATCTGCTTCATTAGAAAATTATGCGATACTTGCTCGGCGGAGGTAACACGCTTTGACTGATTCAGAATGAAGGAATCAGTAGCAGCTAAATCAGAGTCAGGGCATCTCTGGCCTGTGATTCCCTGACCATTAACCGTGCTTGCTGGGGCTGATCTGGGCTGGGGCCCAACAACAACCCTGAGCGAAATTAAGGAAATGGTGCAGAAGCAGTTTGCATTATGAAATCTATACGAATTAGATGCCCATCACTGGATAAAAGTTCAGTAGGCATACTAAGGGAAATGCAAGGATCCCTCAGCATCGCTTGCCTGCATCTCACTTTTGATGTTAAAAACAAGCAGGAGGCTTTGTACATGAATAGATCCGGGGAAAAACCACACTGCTGCCGTCATATCTAGCTTGGCCCCCCAGAACCTTTTGAAGATAAAGCTGAACTTTGTGAAAAAAAGCGTCAGAACAGATGAAATATACTCGGAGTCAAGTGTGAATTTCATGCTCTTTATTCAGCTCATAGTAGCAAGGAATGAATCTTTCCCCAAAACGTCTGCTATATATACATCATTTACACAATGGGCCCCACGTGATTGGCTAATTCTGGGCTACTCCTGTAGGCCAATCAGGTTGCAGATTCACTTTGTCCATGAGCCTGATTGGCTGCTCTTGCAGGCCAATCAGGTCACTGATTCACTTCCACCTGGAGCTGGATTGGGTGGCTCCTGCAGACCAATCAGACTGCTGCATTCTGGATCCTATTGTTCTAGGACCAATCAGACTGCTGCATTTTGGATCCTATTGTTCTAGGATTCAGCTCAGTACATAACAACAGAGAAGCAGAAATATCACTTGTTCATAGTGTAGAAAAACAGAGGGATCAGTTGTGTTCTTCTCTCTCTCTCTCTCTCTCTCTCTCACTCACACACACACACACACAAACACACAACCCTCCGCCAAAATGAATGTTTCAAATAAGCTTCTCAATATCCTCAGTTTTTTCTTTAAACGTCCAATACATTTTAAGCCCCTACAGGCTCTTCCTTGGGGAGCTATGAAAATATCAAAATTCCTTTTACAACAGTGTAAAATGCAATCATTCATTCATATTATTCATTTTGGTGTGAAACGCTTCACATTCTATAAAAAATACTATATGCAACTCTAACACTCCAACATTTCATTTTAAAACGCCACAGCAATTCCTCAAAACATATATATCCTTATCAGTGGATATATGTTTGGGGAAATGATAATAATATGAGTGATTGCATTTTACATGACAGTAAATAGATTTGTATATTTTGGGGGCTTCCTGAGAAAGAGTCTGAAATGCATCAGATAGATACATAAAGAGAACATTTTTAAAAAAAATAGTTACAAGTTAAGTGCACTGAGATTTTCTTGCTGTTGAGTGCAGCTCGCTTTGGCTTCATATATATGTTTCACCAACAAATCACAGAACAATTCCACCCCCCCCCCAATGTTTCTGGGTGGGATGGGGGGTGGGCAGGCTTTCACACAACCAATTCTCCACTGGCCCAGCGCTGGGTTTACAGTGGTGGGCGGTTCCACCACACAGGTCTATTGTGAAGATCATGCTGGCCACATGACCCAGACGCCGGCTCCCTCAGCCAATAAAGCGAGATGAGCGCCGCAACCCCAGAGTTGTTCATGACTGGACTTAATTGTCAGGAGTCCCTTTACCTATAATTGAGAAGATCCATTTGGGGGCGCTGTCAACCCTCCTTTTTTTGCAGGAAACTCCCTTATTCCAATGCCATTTCTCACTGCTATTCTGGATTGTTGATATCCCTTAAATTTCCCGGATTTCAAAGGAAGCAGCTCCTCTCCCTCCCTGCCGGCCAGGGAGGCTCCTCAGCTGCGTTGCTCGGCTGCCAATAAGGAGTCTGAGACCGACTGGGGGCGGAGCTTGCATGCCTTGTGCAGCCAGACCCTCACGCCCAACCAGACAGACAGCCTGCCTGCCGTCTATGCGCTCGCTCTTTCGCTCTCCCGTTCGCGCGCAGCCTCTGGAGCGCAGGGTGGCTAGGCTACTTGGTGCCATTGCACTGTCCTCGCAGCATCCCTTATTTTCAAATCCGAAAGTTGGAACAAATCCCTTATTTTCAAATCCGAAAGTTGACAGCTATGCGCCAAATGTTGGCCTTGCTCAGGGCACCATATTACCAAAGATTACCAAAGTCCGACCCTGTGATGGACTGTATTGGAAGAGAGGAGTGCCACTGATGGGAAGTGACTATGCTGTGGTGGACGCTTCATGAAATCTTGCATATTTCCAGGACCTTGAAAGACAAAAACACCAATGCAGGAAGCACTGGACTGCAACCATTTTACAACAACATTATCTGGATTCTCTATTAAAAAGTGAGTCAGCAAAGGATGGGAATTCAAAGCAAATGGTCAAGTGCAGAAGCTGAGGTTTCCCTTCTTGTAAAACAAGATGGAGCCTCAGTTCCCTCTTTCTCATTAATGCACACAGACACACACACCAGCAAATTAAAAGGTATATTCTCTTTGCCAAAGAAAAGCACCTGGGAGAGTCAATTGCTTGAAGACCAAGGAAGAAATATGCTTCTTCTACTGTGAAATCAGTTCAAGGACCGCATCCTCATGTCTGCTTTCATCCTGTTTCCCATGGAAGCATTATTAACTCCTCTTAAGAAACTGCAGGTGTTCACTTCTCTAAGGGGCCTCTTCACAGACTATAATATAAGAAGGTGACAGATTAAAAACAGGTCTGAGAAATAACCAATTTATTACCGGCTGCTTTTTCACAGACATGCCCTTCAGAAAATAAGAGCATTGTATGCTGCTCTAGAATTTAATATTTGAATGAAAATTGTCCTTCTTCCTAGTGTCATCGTTCACCTGCTTGTGAAAAGGGATGGAAAGTATGGCACTCTGCCTCTATAATATTTTCCATACAAGAAAACAAACCAAGTGAAAAATCCAGTCTCAGCAATCATCAAAACCAGCCTACGTTTATTGCAGGTTAACATCTTCTTTAAAGGTATGCAGACACTGCTGCGGTATTACGATGGTTGCTGTTAAAGGACCGGGAAGGGGTTTCCCCCGCATTGGCAGGTTTCGCCTTCCCCGTAGCAAAACATCACAACTTTGGTGGTTATAGGCCTTGGGTGGAATCCTTTACTCTATCTTCCCAAAATGGGGGGGGGGCATGAATAGGTGACACATGCTCCCCCTGCGGCGGCAATCCCAGGGTTCCCCATTAAAGGGGTTGTGTTGAGGGGAGTCACTGGCCATACGCTGAAAGGTTGTCATCAGTGCACTCCCTGGAATTTGATTTTATTTTATTTGACTCATAATCTGGTGAACCGGGTTCACGTCTCCGCTCCTCCACATGCAGCTGCTGGGTGACCTTGGGCTAGTCACACTTCTGTGAAGTCTCTCAGCCCCACTCACCCCACAGAGTGTTTGTTGTGGGGGAGGAAGGGAACGGAGAATGTTAGCCGCTTTGAGATTCCTTTGGGTAGTGATAAAGCGGGATATCAAATCCAAACTCTTCTTCTTCTCCTCCTCGGCAGCTCTCTCTCTCTCTCTCTCTCTCTCTCTTTCTCTCTTTCTCTCTTTCTCTCTTTCTCTCTCTCTCACACGCACACACACTACAATACCGCCTCTAAAATGGCCTCTTGGCAAAGGAGACAAGATAATGATATCCATCTTCAAATATCCACAGGGCTGTCAAATGGAAGATGAAGCAAGCTTGTTTTCTCCTGCCCTAGGGTGTGGGGATGCCGGATGCTGCATGGGGGCACACCCCCACTTCAGCATAAGACACGCCACAGCATGTCTAGCTGCCATGCCCACTCTCTGACCTTTGCCTCCCTCGGAGGAAGCAATAATAATAATAATAATAATAATAATAATAATAATAATAATAATAATAATAATTTGTTATTTATGCCCGGCCCATGTGGTTGGGTTTCCCCAGCCACTCTGGGCGGCTTCCAACAGAACATTAAAATGCAGTAATCTATTAAACATTAAAAGCCTCCCTAAACAGGGCTGCCTTCAGATGTCTTCTAAAAGTCTGGTAGTTGTTGTTCTCTTTGACATCTGGTGGGAGGGTGTTCCACAGGGTGGGTGCCACTACCGAGAAGGCCCTCTGTCTGGTTCCCTGTAACTTGGCTTCTCGTAGTGAGGGAACCGCCAGAAGGCCCTCGGCGCTGGATCTCAGTGTTCGGGCTGAACGGTGGGGGTAGAGACGCTCCTTCAGGTATACAGGACCGAGGCAGTTTAGGGCTTTAAAGGTCAGCACCAACACTTTGAATTCGCTTAATGTTTCACTTGGCTGGAGCGTGACAAGTGAAGCAGACTTTTGGGTATCAGGGGAACATTTTTTGGGGGGGAGCACCTGGTTTTGACACATGTCTCACTCACATTAGAAATGTGCCCTTGCTGGAAATATGTTAAGTTCAGGGTGGTTTCACTACTGTTTCCAATTGGTGACTTCTGCTAATAAAAAGAGACTCTGCAAAGCTAGCCGACAGCTTGCTTGGTAGCTTGCAGCTTGCTTGCTCCTGCAGAGCTCACATGTATTCAACTCCCATCGTTCTCCGTTATTTCTACACTAGGGGATAGGACCAAAACTAATGGATTCAAAAAGATGTTAGATTTTTCCTGTATGCCACAACAGCAGCGAGAATTCTACTCGCCAAAAACTGGAAGAATACTGAGATACCTACGATAGAAGAATGGCAAATGAAGATGGTGGACTTCATGGAGCTGGCAGACCTGACTGGACGAATCCACGACCAGAAGGAGGAGACGGTGGAGGAAGATTGGAAGAAATTTAGAAGTTATTTAAAGAAATATTGTAATATTTGAATTTAGTAATGTTTCAGAAGACCAAAAGAGGCTCAGATTAGAAACAGATGTTTAGTAGATAGGATAAGTTTAAGTATGTAGAAATTAAGATTTAGAGAGTATGTGGAATAAGTTTATAAATAAAGATTAGGAGATGTCAAGATAAAAATTGAGAATAATCAGTAAATAGGTAAATAGAAGTAAGAAATTGGACAACTGCTAAAGAAGTAAGGCACGGAACTTTAGATAGGGAGGTTCAGAGGAAGTCAATTTGAAGTGAATTTAACTGGATAGAATTTAGGTTCAGATGTATTTCTTTGTTTTGTTTTGTTATGTATGTGCTTTATGTGTTTAAGTGTTTATGATTATAGAATTTGTGAGTGATATAAAAACTATGAAAAACCATTAAAAATTTTTTGGGGAATTAAAAAACTAATGGATTCAAGCTATAAGAAAGGAGAGTATGACTAAACATTGGGAAGAACTTTCTGTCAGTAAGAGCTGAGGGTTTTTTTGCCTTCCAGTAAATATTTGCCCAGCACTTTGCAGTCTCCCTGGCTGCTTGCACTTTCTGATCTGAAGAAGCCCAGTGTGACGTCTTCCCCTGGGCTTGAAGTTGTGTCACCTGGGAAGGCTGCAGAAAGAGCACAGAGCGCTGGTTGGAAGATTTGTAGAAGGGAAGGAGAGAGACTCGCCAACACCCTTCAGAGGAAAGTGACGACAAAAGCCCTGCATGATCCCACCCATGAGAATTTTGCCAAAATTTTATCTACTCTTTAGAACGCAATTTCCTTTCTTATTAAGGGATGGAGAATAGTAGGGGAAAGTGGCAGAAGAATAGGAGGACCTACCAAGGCCTGCTGGTTTAGCACTGCCCAGCTGAAGTTGTATGAGGGCAGATGGAGGGGGGTTTTCTGGGAGTGTGCTAGTGGGGCTGTTTTGTATGCAAGGAATCCACCACCAGCACTCTGCCGGCGTGACTCCTTTTTGCTATTATAGATGCCTGCGCACTGGTGGAGGTTTCTGAGTCTGCAAGGGGAAAGCTTGTGAGAACAGACCTTCCTTGCCCATGGGATTCCATCTCAATGGGCAGAGAGGAGGATCTGTTAATAATAATAATAATAATAATAATAATAATAATAATAATAATTTATTTATATCCCGGCCGAGGCCGGGCTCAGAGTGGCTAACATCATAAAAACAACACAATATGCATAAAAACAGACATCAATTAATTAAAATACATCTTAAAATTAATTCAGACAAGTAAAAATCTGGGCAGGTAGCAATTATCAGGTTGGAATTGAGAGTGGTTAATACTTGCCAAGACCAACTGTTTCCACTGATCATACAAGGACCTGTGAGCTTGTTTTATACAAAGGAAAGTATGTCAAACTGCATCCTGCCCAAAGGCCTATGGGCATCCTCAAACTTATTTTTCCCATCCTATTGGCATCCTCAAACTTATTTTGTAGATTTTTGGGGTTGGAAGACCAAACTATTTCAAACATGTACCAGCTCTTCCTATATAAACTGCGGCTTTTAATTCATTTCCAGTTCCTGTCTTGTGGTTGTTTTAGTGCTCATTTTTGCTATTTTACATGGACATTGTGGGCTGTTTTGTGGGCTCTGTTGGGTTGGGTAAGGCAAGTGATAGACCGAAACGAAAATAAGGAAATGGCACGTGCCACTGCTTCCCTCTTCAGGGCTGAGCTGTTAGACTCAGAAATAATTTCTGTCAAGATGGGGAGAACTCACTGTTCATATGTAATTAATAAATAATTAAATCAGCATTTAGACACATGGTGGCAGATGTTTCAACATTATGTCTTTATCTGTCACACTTCAGACAGCTGTTCCAACATTTCTAAGTTAGCTTGATTTATGTAGAAAGATTTTTTTTTTATAACCTCAGGCAATAATCTGAAGATTGATACTGAAATTCAAAATGTATAGTAAGTACTCTTTCTAATAATGCCAAGTAACTTGGTTTATTTACAACTCTTGGACACAACTTACCCCTGCTGCCTTGGACAACTGCCCTGCACAACTAGGCATAGGGGATAAATTTGCATTGGTGAGTGTTTTATTGCAAGCATATCTAATTTGCATTTCCCAAAACAACATGAGAACCAAAATATAGCTATCCTTTGAAATTTGCAGTTTTGCGAATTTTGTAGTGCAGTTCTCCGGCCAAATCATTTGTACAAAAATGTAAATATTAGGGGAAGATGAAGATGAAGCTATTAGCATCATGATGGGGACAACTGATTGCAGAAATGTGTACGTTAGGTAAGATTGTATACCAAAATGTGCATATCAGGAGAAATTCGAACTAAAATGCTGAAAGTTGTCAGTGAGATTCCCCCCTCCCCCAGAAAATTGAAGTTAAGACTGGAAAAAGAAATAAGAAATGAAAAGAAACTGAAACTGACAGATTGCTCTATTCCTATTTCCAGCAAACACTGGAAATATATTTGAAATCGTCCACAATGTGTGTGTTTGAGGTGTCTAATATTTTAAAATGAGTTTCAAATAGTGGATAAAATAGAACTCTGAAAAAGCTTGTCAGTGAACTGGTCCTTGTGACAATTAATGAGCTTTTTGTGCTACAAAAGTAAAAAAAAATAGCAAGTTTGCAAATCACAGATTTGTCCAAATTAGAAAGCAAGTAACAGCTTTTCGCAGACTCCTGTTTAGCAGACATACCATTACAAATATAAGGGAAACATACCTGTGCCTCAGCAAGGCATACAATGGGCAGTTCAATAAATAAAGAATAACGTCCTCAACCACATTTTGACAGCAAATGCCTCGAAGACAGTTCATAGGAGTCTTCACATAGCTATTCATTAAGTATGCAGATTCTATTCTTTGGAAAAACAGAGCCATGAATAACTACTTCAGAGGAATGCTAATATTAAGTAAGTAAATCAAAATGACACAGCAATGGCAGTTGGAGGGGATATATATATATATATAGAGAGAGAGAGAGAGAGAGAGAGAGAGAGCATCACAGCGACTGATACCAAGAAGCATCAGCACATTTAGGGCTCCGCAGAGTCTTCGTAGCATGCGGAAACAGACCTCAGCAACTCAGCATTTTGACTAATCTACTTTATTTACATATAAACACACACGGAGCACTGCAACATGACTAGCATCAGAGAGCAAAGAGAAAGAACAAAGGACAATAGTCCCACTTCACGGAACACAGTAACACAAACATCCTGTTTCCGTCACTTCCCATTCTGTGGAATGAAAACATACACCGTCATGTGATAGATAACAATCCCATGACTGCAGACACAGGGAATGAATCTCCAAACAACCTCCCCCAATACATGAACTGTGTTGCAGTCATCAGTGTAACTGCAGCAACCATACAGATGTCATACACACAGTATACCTCTGTATCACCCATTCCACCTTTGGAACTATCTGCAACTGGATACATAAATATGTATATAGATTCATGTGGCATGTAAGATGGCTCATGCAATCATTCCATCTACTAATGAACTAGGGCAAATGAGTGCTTATCAGTTTGGAAGTAAAATGAGGATTCTGTGCGGTTTGCAAACTTCCGTGCTTAAGCAATATGCAGCTGGTAACTACAAGTGAAATATTTTTCAATGTGTTATAAGCAGCCAGTCTGATGGGTGTCTCTATCTTTTTCAGCCAGTCAGTCCCATATGTAATACAGATACACCCACTGTTGTAGTGCTCTGTTTATTATGCTTTTCATCATTCCTATTTTAAAAGCACCCAGGGAACAAAACCCTGCATAGCATGCCAAGCTGTTTGCATCATATGTTTCAGATAAATTCTATACAGCATCAATCATTTTATCTGCATAAATCTACCCGCTCGTGGACATGCTTGGAGACATCTATGTCTGATATAATTAAAGCTCCTCTTAGATGCTAGAAACTGCCCCAGGCAGGCACATATTTGCAACTTGAAAGCGCGGTGGAAATAACTCCGACCGAATGCCAGTGTTGGGTGAAATCAGGCCACGACTTTATCGACAGAAGGCAAGTGGGGCTGGCATGGCAGTAGGGCAGGGATCAGTTCCTTATCTCACTCAGCTCTTGCAGTGAGATGAAATGGCACTCCACTCAGGACTGGGTGGCACCCAAACTCCCACCATGGGGAACACCTCTCCTGGTATGCCCCACAGAGGACCTTAAGGTCCACAAATAACAATAGCTTATCCACTCCGCGGCTCATGGGAAGCAGGGAAATGCAGACTGTTGCAACTCAGTGACCCTGGTAAACTCAAAGCCAGTGGCGGAGGAATCCTCTCCAGCACCTGGGGCGGCGCAGCCCATACGGACTGCACATGTGTGGCACCTGCATGTGCGCAGTCCGTACAGAATGCCACACATGCCACACTCCGTATGGGCTGCTGCTCATGAGCGGCGGCTATACGGGCTGCCACTTGCACGGCGACCATACGGGCTGCCGCGTGAGCGCCATCCTGTACGGAGTGTGCATGTGCGGCAGCCCGTACAAGCGCCATGCAAGCAGCAGCCTGTACGGACTGCACATGTGCGGTGACTGTACGGGGTGCCACACATGCATAGTCCGTACGGGCTGCCGCGCGAGCAGCATCCCGTACGGACGCCCATACAGACAGTGCGCGAGAGCAGTAGCCCGTACGGATGCCGCGCCCTCGGCCGCTCTACAGCTGGGGGGAGGCAGGGACCATCTTGTCGCCCCTCCCAGAGTGGCACCCGTGGCGCCCCCCGCCCCCCTTCCTACGCCACTGCTCAAAGCACCGCCTGAGATTATGGAGATAGAGTTGGGAGCTCAATGTTCTTTTCAGCAGCAGCTGGGTGCAGCATAGAGCTATGCCAACAGACTCTCGAAATCACCCCACTCCATTTGTGGGCACAGAAACTGGAAGATCATTTCAGCAATTGTTTTCCCCATGGAAACTGTGCTGGCAGCCTGACTATCATTTGGTACCTTCCACAGTGTCCCGGGTGGGAAGGTGGACAACATTCAGAGAATTTTTTTGCAAAGTGTCCCCCCCAGGGGTGGGGAGGGAAATATCGCAGAAAAATATTATTCTGAAAAAGTTTGGCTCAGTTGCAGTTCAGCACAATGTCCAGCCTGGCCCTCAGTTTTGAAACTTTACTTGAAAGAGCCACATGTTAACCTTTGTCCTTATTGCAGCCTGGTTTTCAGAACACAGCAATTAAATCTGAATGCAACCAAAATCCCATTCCTTCCATATATTCCGGGCATTTGATAAACAGCCGTAGCTAGATTTTGTGTGCTCTTTGTATCCTAGTCTGAACGCCAGGATAGTAATGGACCTACTATTTAATGGAACTTAAAACATTTCAAAGGCACACAGAAGCTTTATAAAAATGAATCGCGGCTATTACAATCCCGGAGGCAACTTAATAGACTTTGATTGCTTCTGTCCCAGGGTGAAGAAGAAAAGATCAAAATAGAGATTTCTCTGTTTCAGACACATAGAATAATTGCTCTTTGGCCCTTAATTGTAAACCTGCCAACTGCTGAATGCCAATGACTGTAATGTTCTCTACGAGTTTATCTAAAATGTCTGAAAAATTACTTCAAATAGCAGAGAGTGGACGCCACATGTGACACACTTCAGTCTTGACCAGAGGAACTGTGTAACACAGTGATCATAATCGAAGGGTAGAGGAGAAGAGAGATCCTTTGTCCTTGGGATTCTCCTTCCTTGGAGCATTTGATTTCTGCTAAAGACATCAGCCCTTTTTTTCCATGCACGCTCTGGAAACCCTTTTATTTTCAAGTCATCACCGTGCCAGTATTTGTTTTAAAAGCAATTGCTGCTCCATATCCACGAAGTTGCTTCCCTTGAATTTATGTCACAAATCCATACCACACAGCACTGTACCACAGAGCAAGAGGTGCATGAGATGTGATTGGTGGATTTTAGGCTGCACGGGCAGTTCCCAAATACACTTTTATTTCCTTTCCCAGGCAAATGCTTGCAAACATGTGCATCTTTGCAGATAGTTATCTTTGCGGAGTATTTTGGAGGTGGTTTCATTGCAGTCTCTTCTGGTGGTCCATCCCCCTTTAACCTCTAAGGGGAGGTTAACAATGGACATGGGACACGGGTGGCATTGTGGGTTAAACCACAGAGCCTAGGGCTTGCTGATCAGAAGGTCGGTGGTTCGAATCCCGGCAATGGGGTAAGCTCCCGTTGCTTGGTCCCTGTTCCTGCCCACCTAGCAGTTCGAAAGCACGTCAAAGTGCAAGTAGATAAATAGGTACCGCTTCGGCGGGAAGGTAAACGGCATTTCCGTGCGCTGCTCTGGTTCGCCAGAAGCGGCTTAGTCATGCTGGCCACATGACCTGGAAGCTGTACGCCGGCTCCCTTGGCCAGTAAAGCGAGATGAGCACAGCAACCCCAGAGTCGGTCACGACTGGACCTAATGGTCAGGGGTCCCTTTACCTTTACCTTTAACAATGGACATAAGGAAACAGTCATGGACCCCAAAAAGAAGGGGGCAGTTTAGCCCAGTATACCTGAAGGAGCGTCTCCACCCCCATCATTCAGCCCAGACACTGAGGTCCAGCTGTGAGGGCCTTCTGGCAGTTCCCTCCCTGTGAGAAGTGAGGTTACAGGGAACCAGGCAGAGGGCCTTCTCCATAGTGGCACCCTCCCTGTGGAATGCCCTCCCATCAGATGTCACAGAAATAGCTTTTAGAAGGCATCTGAAGGCAGCCCTGTTTAGGGAAGTTTTTAATGTTTGATGTTTTCTTGTATTTTTAATATTTTGTTGGAAGCTGTCCAGAGTGGCTGGGGAAACCTAGCCAGATGGACAAGGTATAAATTGTTGTTGTTGTTGTTGTTGTTATCCGTATGCAAACACACATTTTTACTTGTAGCCTTTAAGGCTATATTAATGATATTGATGGAAGATGGATCAATCTTGCTTTCTGCTGCTCCGGAGGACTCGAACCAAGTTAAAAGAAAGGACGTTCAGACTAATCATCAGAAAGACATTTCTGACAGAGTTGTTTGACCGTGGAAAGGACTCCCTCAGAAAGTGGTGGACTCTCCTTCCTTGGAGGCTTTTAAGCAGAGGTTGGATGGCCATCGGCCATGGATGCTTTAGCTGAGATTCCTGCATTGCAGGGGGTTGGACTAGATGACCCTTGGGATCCCTTCCAACTCTACAATTCTATGAAAATGATAATAATTGTCATTATTGCACAGGTCTTGTGACAGTAGCAGGCCAGGTCAGAAGGGAACTATTTCTGGGGTTGCCAGAGGACAGCATCTTCCTCCTGCTTTCCAATCTTTTCTTCACCTCTTTGTTTCCATCCTTCCATTCTTCCTCTGATTGCTGTCTCTTCTCTTCTCTTCTCTTCTCTTCTCTTCTCTTCTCTTCTCTTCTCTTCTCTTCCCTTCCCTTCCCTTCCCCTCTCTTCTCCTCTTCCTCAGCTTCCCTTAGTTCCATTCACTTCCTTGTCCCCTCCATTCCCCTCCAACTCATCCTTTTTCTTTCTACTACTCTTTTTCTTTTTTTAATTTTTTTTAAAATAATAATAGACTTTATTTTCATTCATAATTAACAAAACAATACGGAACCATACAATACACATAACAAAACAGACAATAACAAACAGCACACAGAAATCATACACTTCTTCACATATTACATAAATTCTACTATTTCTTAACCGCAATAATCAGCAAGCAAGAATATAGAGAAAAGATACTATTATTACCAATATAATTTCATTTATACATTAATCCTTAGCGGAAAAGAAAAACAAATACAAAAACCATTTAAACTTACTTAAATATAATTATCAACTTCCCTGACCCATCTCTCCATTGATTCAAACTACTCTTTTTCTTTTGCACCATCCTTCAACCCCCCCTCTTTCCACTCTTCATCTCCATCTCCCACCTTCCCCATTTCTTTCCAGCTGCCATCCATTCCCTCTGCAAACAGCCTTCCTCACCTCCTCCCACTGACAGAACTATAAGAATGCTGACACTCCACTCCCACCTCCCCGATAAGTAGAAGTAGAAGAAGAAGAGGAGGAGGAGGAGGAGGAGAGTTTGGATTTGATATCCCACCTTTCACTCCCCTTAAGGAGCCTCAAAGCGGCTGAGATTCTCCTTTCCCTTCCTGCCCCACAACAAACACTCCGTGAGGTGAGTGAGGCTGAGAGACTTCAGAGAAGTGTGACTAGCCCAAGGTCACCCAGCAGCTGCATGTGGAGGAGCAGGGAAGCGAACCCAGTTCACCAGATTACGAGTCCACCACTCTTAACCACTACACCATGTAAATGTATGTGCATTTACAATTTAAATTACTCCCTCAAAGGGAGACCCACAATATGGCTGTCTTGTGTCGTTGCTGATCTTTGGAAGCAACTCTGGCAATGTTTAGGCTGAAGAGACATGGAATCGCATCCTCTCTTCAAATGCAAGAGGATACGATAAACGTGTTGTTGCCATCCATCTAGAATTGCAGAGGGCATTTGTTGGCGTCTCAACAAATTGAACACTCTCTGCAAATCGCATGACTTCAAGAAACGATTTCTTCAGCTTGCTTAACCATGATGCTCACTCAGCTGCCGTGGGCAGGTTGTTATATCTCAGCCAAGCTTATTTCACAGGATGAATTGGGTGCCCCATATATGCTGCCCTGATCTATGGGGCAGGGTGGAGGAGGGCAGAGGCAAAGGGGCATGCCCATGTGATAAATAAAATCCACAGTGTTTTCACTTACTCTCTTCTGTTTCCTTTTGTTTCCCTGCTTTCCCTTCCTCGCACATCCACTTACACTGCTTTTATCACTGAGAATAGCTCTTGCTCAGTGACAAGTATTGTGTCCATAAGGCAGGAAAATAGATGCTTCTTGTGACTTGAGTTCCATTATCTGCCAAATGACCCTTGAAAGTTAATGAGAAGAACTCTTCACATTGAATCATTTCCCTTAAATGTAAAAATTGTGTATATGGGGTGGTTTTTTTGTACCTGTTCAAAAATAATTTGACTTTATGGGCCGATTTCTTTTTTTGGCTCCTTGAACTGAGTTTGCACACAATTTCACTGCTGCCATGCCTATTACAGAAAATTGCCACTTTCGCCTTGTAAAAACTGGTGCTCTGTCTTTATTGACATAAATTACTGACTATTCTTTTCCCCCTTTGCTTCTTCTTCTTCTTCTCTTTCTTTTTTTGTACGCAGCATACCAAAGGTGGATAGTCATTATTTGGATGTCTTCCTCCAGAATAGAAGAATTCTACAATGCCAGTGTTTGAGGTGCAACAAGGACAAAAACATTTAATGTATCATGTAACACCTAGTATATCGCTTCCTTAAACAAAGCACAAACTTTCTACGTCGCTGCTATTATTGATCAACATGAAATACAAAGGAAATCTACACCGTGAAAGATCCCTGAAACGAGATGAACGTATATTTATATAATGATACTCAAACAAACAATATGTTTAATGATTCTCGAGCAGAACTGCTCAAAAGCAAAAATCCTCAAAAACGTTGTAAACTAATTCAAAGAAATAGAAATAACTCAAGAAAACCTTCCAAATAACAAAAAATAACTCAAGATAAACTAACAAATAACCTTAACGAGTTGCCGGCTAAAATTCTCGTTCCACTGTTATGATCTATCAGTTTCCTCAGAAGGAAGAAAGTTAATGTATTTATATAACTCAAAGTAGCTTGTTTGCTATTAAGTCTAGGGGGAGGATTAAAGAAATTTCAGAAAAGAAGACGAACACTCCCAAACAGTAAGTGGTAATTATCCAAACTAGGAATTCTAATTATGCTTCATCCAAAAGGTTTAAAAACCTAAACTTAAATTCAAAAACAAGCTCCATGGCTCCATTCCTTCTGAGGAAACTGACTGTCTTTTTTGCCTAGTAGTATTATTGATCAACATGGCATCATCCATGTAACAAGGCACATGCGCAGTAAGAGGTGAGGATGGAGCTGTGGCTCAGAAAACAATTGTGAGGTGACAAAAGACAGGTATTCCCTTGAGAGATGGTGGTCATGAGGGAGCTGGGAAGGAAACGGGAAGTGGGAGTCAGTGAGAAGTGTTAAATTGATACCAAAGGTTTGTGAAATTATGGAAACATTCTTTCTTTAGCATGGACATGTTGCTGTTAGCATGCTCTTTTTAATCACTTGGCAAATACTTATTCGTTTGACACAGAAACTGCTGTGGTCACCCCGTATCATAGCTGTCAACTTTCGGATTTGAAAATAAGGGATTTTTTATAACTTTCGGATTTGAAAATAAGGGATGCCGCGAGGGCGGTGCAATGGCACCAAGTAGCCTCGCCACCCTGCGCTCCAGAGGCTGCGCACAGACGGGTGAGCGAAAGAGCGAGCGCATAGACGGCAGGCAGGCTGTCTGTCTGGTTGGGTGTGAGGGTCTGGCTGCACAAGACATGCAAGCTCCGCCCCCAGTCGGTCTCAGACTCCTTATTGGCAGCCGAGCAACGCAGCTGAGGAGCCTCCCTGGCCGGCAGGGAGGGAGAGGAGCTGCTTCCTTTGAAATCCAGGAAATTTAAGGGATAGCAACAATCCGGGATAGCAGCGGGAAACGGCATTGGAATAAGGGAGTTTCCCGCAAAAAAAGGGGAGGGTTGACAGCTATGCCCCGTATGATGACCTATGTTGGGGGAGAGACAGAGGAAATGAGTCCTTGTTAATTCTCCTTGACCTCTCGGCAGCTTTCGATACCATTGACCATGGTATCCTTCTGGAGCAGT
This sequence comes from Darevskia mixta, assembly GCA_034641385.1. Lineage (NCBI taxonomy): Eukaryota > Metazoa > Chordata > Lepidosauria > Squamata > Lacertidae > Darevskia > Darevskia mixta. The sequence goes on from JAWWNH010000242.1 coordinate 752,973, forward strand.
TGTCTGAGTTGGGGATAAGAGGCACTGATTTGCCGAGGTTCCAGTCCTAATTGAATGGACACTTCCAGAGGGTGATAGAATAGAATAGAATAGAATAGAATAGAATATATTTTATTGTCATTGTCCCCTTTGGGGACAAAGAAATTACTCGGCTGCTCCATCCACCCAGATAGGGCACTCCACGCAAAAACAAAACAACTATAAAAACACTAATTAAAACCATACAGTATGATACAGCATAACAGGTAAGATTAGATGACTTTCAAAGTCCAGGCTTCCCATTCAAGGCCGAGATCGCTCTGGAGAAGAAGCTGTTCCTAAGACGGCTTGTTCTTGTCGTCATCGTCCTATATCTCCGTCCTGACGGCAAGAGCTTGAAGAGACGGTGACCAGGATGGGATGGATCTTTTACTATGTCCAGTGCCTTTCTGTGGCACCTTGTGGCATAAATCTGCTCTAAGGTGGAGAGCGAGCAGCCAACAATGCTCTCTGCTGCCTTAACAACTCTGCACAACCCCATCCTGTCCTGGGTAGTACAGCTTCCGTACCACACACATAAGCCATAAGTGAGCACACACTCAATGGCACAGTGATAGAAGGCAAGCAGCAGCTTTTGGGAAGATGGTTTTTCCTTAGAATTCTCAGGAAGTACAGTCTCTGCTGCGCCTTCTTCACAGGCCCCCTTATGTTGACACTCCAGGACAGATCCTCCTGTAATTCAATGCCTTGAGATGCTTGAGGAATGCTCTTCAGCCCCATGAAGCCTCCTGGGGGCTCAATTTTATCCCCTACGCTGTTTAACACCTACATGCAACCGCTGAATGGAGGTGTGGGACACGATGTCAGCAATACACTGGTGACACACTGCTCTACTTCTCCTTTACATCTGCAGGTGAGCCAGTGGATATGCTACCTCAGTAATGGATGGGATGAGAGCCAGTATAAGTTGCGTTTTCAGCTGAATTTGGGGGAACCACTTGAAACATCTGTTGCATTGAGCTATTTCATGGCTTTTGTTCGATTTGCTGATTGCAAACAGCTGAAAGCTCTGGAAATTTTGACGATGAACACCATTTGCAATGGGGGGTGGGTGGTTTGAATAATTCCAACTGCAACTGTATCTATCTCCTTTGAGAGTAGTGTTTCTGTCTCTGCCATTATTAAGGGCAGAAGCATGGTAAAAGGCAAATATGTGGGAAGACTTAAAATAAGGAAGGTATAAGATGTCATCATGCTTATTAAGAACGAATCATCCAGCTGCAGTTTTTTCCAAAAACAATGACTGGCAGATTCAATCCACATAATAAGAGTTTTATTTCTGTTTCAATACGGATGGGGTAATTGTGCCCCTGAAGGACCAGGTGTGCAGCCTGGGAGTCATTTTGGACTCACAGCTGTCCATGGAGGCGCAGGTTAATTCTGTGTCCAGGGCAGCTGTCTACCAGCTCCATCTGGTACGCAGGCTGAGACCCTACCTGCCCGCAGACTGTCTCACCAGAGTGGTGCATGCGCTAGTTATCTCCCGCTTGGACTACTGCAATGTGCTCTACGTGGGGCTACCTTTGAAAGTGACACGGAAACTGCAATTAATCCAGAATGCGGCAGCTAGACTGGTGACTGGGAGCGGCCGCTGGGACCACATAACACTGGTCCTGAGAGAACTACATTGGCTCCCAGTACATTTCCGAGCACAATTCAAAGTGTTGGTGCTGACCTTTAAAGCCCTAAACGGCTGTATACCTGAAGGAGCGTCTCCACCCCCACCGTTCAGCCCGGACACTGAGGTCCAGTGCCGAGGGCCTTCTGGCGGTTCCCTCACTGTGAGAAGCAAAGCTACAGGGAACCAGGCAGAGGGCCTTCTCGGTAGTGGCGCACGCCCTGTGAAACGCCCTCCCATCAGAGGTTAAACAACTACATGACATTTAGAAAATACCTCAAGGCAGCCCTGTTTAGGGAAGTTTTTAATCTGTGATTTTGATGTATTTTAATATTTGTTGGAAGCCGCCCAGAGTAGCTGGGGAGACCCGGCCAGATGGGCGGGGTACAAATAAAAAAAATATTATTATTATTATTATTATTATTATTATTATTATTATTATTATTATAAAAGGCAAATATGTGGGAAGACTTAAAATAAGGAAGGTATAAGATGTCATCATGCTTATTATGAACGAATCATCCAGCTGCAGTTTTTTCCAAAAACAATGGCTGGCAGATTCAATCCACATAATAAGAGTTTTATTTCTGTTTCAATACAAACCTTCTCCTTCCAAGAAGCTGGAAATGATTCTCTTTTAAAGGCTAATCAGGGACACTAAGCCACAATAAAAATGCCGTATCCTTGAAGTGAGTGAGTTTGTGTGTGTGTGTGTGTGTGTGTGTGTGTGGCTGCACACAGTTTACTATCTTTAAAAAAAGAAACAAAAAAAGACCCGTCTCTGTTGCTAAGCAACTTGATCCAGCTAGGAGACAGAGGCCTGCAACTTCAGGTCGCAGGCATGCTTTCAATTTATTCAAGGCGATATACTCTTTGGCTCAAGAGCTGGAATATATACAAACCTGCTCATAGCTCCCTGCTCTTTATGCCATTTAAGCCTCAAAGCTGCATCGTTCTCCGTGATATTATCTCTTATATAATCCGCAAGTTTCTATTACAATGAAGGAGAGAAAGAGATGCATTTTTCATTGAAAAGTACATCGTTCCACACCATTCCCCACCCCCACACGCCAACGCCAAATCCTTTAAACTCAAAAATGATCTAATTGCAAGGTGGAATACCTGTGGGAATATATGGTGGGAAATACCTCTGCCACATGAATGAATCATACGTACGTCTTGTTAAGAGTTCAAGCTTTCCTCTGGAGATCTGCTTTAAGTGCAAGGCTGGTATCCCTTTGGGAAGGAAATCTTTCCAGCCTCTTGGGCAGAACCTGGAAACTAGGCAGTAAATCGCAATGCGTGTGATGAAGAAAGCAATGATTTAATGAAATAGTTAGATAGCCGTGTTGGTCTGTCATAGTCAAAACAAAATAAAAAAATTCCTTCCAGTAGCACCTTAGAGACCAACTAAGTTTGTTCTTGGTATGAGCTTTCGTGTGCATGCACACGAAAGCTCATACCAAGAACAAACTTAGTTGGTCTCTAAGGTGCTACTGGAAGGAATTTTTTTATTTTGTTTTAATGAAATAGTATCATTTTGATGATTCCATTTTCTTTTGAGCCTATGGCCTAGCTAAACGGAAAAGACCTATGCGTACCCATCTTTTGCAGAACAGAACTAGCTGCTTTTAGGTACTGAAAACAATAAATAATCTATCGTGGCCACTGCATGCATGAAAAGAGAACCGGCTAGGCATGGCAATTGTGATTAATCTTGAATTGTTTTGCAGAAGGATGAAAGAGGATATTGGGAGACATTTAATGAATAGGAAAATTAGTCAAAGTCTAAATAAAGAGAGGCATTGAAAAATGGCTATCACGTGATATTATGATGAAGGCTGATCCGAAGAGCCATACGATTTTGATTGGTTCAGGATGATGATATTGGGTTGCAACTATTAAGATTGCTGTGATCCTTTGATTGGGGAATAGAAATCATGTGCGCAGCTGAAAACACATATTCTCCAAGTGTCCCATTTTAAGCTGTACATCACAGATTGACAGAAGCCGTCCCAGCTTCTGATCCCAATCCCAGATGTCCCGTTTTGGCTCAGCCAGAGCATGGGACCAAGAGACTTGTTGTTGTTGTTGTTGTTCTGCTCTGTGGCGCAAGTCAGTAGGCTCACACTAGAGCATAGAACCCCAAAACAGAAGGAGAACTCCATGCGTCGTCACTCTTCTTCTTCCTCCTTCAGGAAGTATGCCTGTGGCAGTGACGTGTGGTCAGTGGACTAGGAGGACTAGGCTAGTGCCCTAAATGTTCCCCTGGTGCCTCCTTCCCAAAGCTGGGGAAGCTATCCCCTGCTTAGGGAGGGAGGCACGATGGGTCCAAGAGTCCATCCGTCACTTTCCCAAAGCCCACCCAGATTCTCTTTGGGCTGCAGGTGTGCATTTCAAGGAACTATGGAACTTGAAAGGGGAAATCGTACACATGTTCTGATCTCCATCCTGAATCAAATGCATTCTGCCAGGTGTGTATTGTGGCCTAATAGGATTGTGACAACGCCCCTGTTTTTGCTATCATAGACATGCAACAAAATCAAGAGCCCTTGGCGGGCCTGTGCTACCTGGGCTGTGCTTGGTTTGGTGGCTCTTAATTTAAGCAGGCCTGGGGGCAAGGTTTCTGTCCTGTTCCTGAACACACACTGTGACAAAAGAACAGACCACACTTCTTGGTGTTTTTGGAGTCATGTGGCAACATGCATCCAGATAAATGTGTTTCTACATCACATTCTAAATTTCTTGACTGTGAAACAACATGAGAGAATGTCACAAATGCTTAGCTGTTGGAGCAGGTGGCAAATTAATGCTTGCCTTGTAGGCAACATCCATGTATTCAACAGGAAACACCTTCAAGGTATCATCACTCTGTCAGGAATAATTTGATAATACTAATTATAGTCTAATATGTTGAAATGTTCCGAAAGCATAAACTTATTAATCCTGTTGCATTGATGAAGCAACACACTGAATAACGGGACGCGATGACAGGATGGTTGTGCGGGAAGGCGACCTCGAGCTGAGCGAGAGTCCCATATTTATTGACAGCTCACTTGACAGTTAATGATTAGCCTCGCAGGGCATCTCTTAGTACCAAATAAGGTGGTGATCATTAACATAGAACCATATAAGGTGCTGCTGGTAGGTACAGGAAGGAGAAGACACCCTAAAACCTCCGCCATTGTGGATGTGCTGCTCCTCATGTATGCACCCCCTCCCTGCTCACCTTCCGACCTCTGGGGTTGTTTTTCAACACCTCCCATTGTTCTCCCTAGCTATGCCTTGGCTGATCCTGTTAGATCCAGTAAATCCTGATCCTTCTGGTTCTGGTCACCCCCAACCAGTGTGCCTGACCTGGGTCCCCTAGGTCAGCATGGCTTGCCATTACTGTAATTTTCCACTAACTCTATAGGCGTGGATTGCCAGCGCCATTTTACTGAAACTATAACTCCCACATCTCCCCCTTTTTAATTTGTTTTTAATTGAGTGGATGAGATACCTAATCGTGTTTGGTGAGCAGGGTACTTGTATTCATGTGTTTTCTCAAGCGATTGCCTCTTTTACGGGCTGGGTGTCAGAAAACCTCCGTACCTTCTTTTTCAGTTATTTTAAAACACTTCCCAACAATGCTTCCTTTTTTTTTACGTGTAAGAACCCTTATAACAGTTGCATATAAATACTTTGTAAACCTTTTAGATAAATACTTTGTACATAACACTGGGTATCTTGTGCAATACTTTGTAATTACTTTTATAAACTCTATATCAGTTCAAACCATAACAATAAGAATATTTAGTCTCTCAAAGTGAGGGTTGTAAAGCTTAGAGATTGAAAGTCTGTTGCAATGTCTTTTTATAGAAGAAAAGAAACTTGGTTCCCTCAACGGAGGGTGAACTTTAGAAAGAAATTGTCTGCGTCACTTTTTCTTACTTAAATGGTTCAAAGTGGGGTGGTCGGGCATAACTATGCTCACGTGTAGAGTTCACAGTTAGGCAGCTGAAAACAGCCATCAGATGGTTCTCCAAAGTCAGCGGAATGTCCTGTCTTTGAAGTGCGGTGACTGCTTGCTCAGAAAGCGACTTAATCTGGCCCCATGTGATGCGGTGATGTTGTAGAGGGACTCTATTTCGGTCCCTCCACGGATCCTGAAGCTGCATCGCTGCCAGGTCTGGCATTTCGCCCAGAGGATCCCGTAGTTGAAGCGCTGCCAGGCTCGGAATTGGGTTCGAGGTGTTGTAGAATCCCGGATTTTCCTGCGCCTGCTGGTACGCCATTTCTCCACGTTTTTACACACCTGGATGGCACCCACTGGATTCCTGTGGGAGTAAACACAGCTGCATGCCCTCGACCCCACGCTAAAAGCGGTGCAGGTCCGAGCCAGACAGGGTTAGGCAACATCCTGTAACTAACCTGTGGCTGTGGATAACTAACTCTTTGACCAAAATGATTCTCCACAGCTGACGATAAATTTTTAATATTTAAATGATTTAATGTAAAAAGTACTTTGTTTAGCCACTCTTGTTTTGCTGGAAGACCCAGGGCTATTCCCCCAGTTTTTATTTGTTTGTGTTTTTGAAGAGCTTCTTTCAAAGTTCTATTCCCTCTCTCTATGGCACCGTAAAAGAAAAAAAACAAGTATCCTTCTTGCACAATGGGATTGTGAAGAAGCAGTCCTTGAGATCAATTACCATCACCTGATAACCGCGTGGTACCAAGTTTGGATTTGGAAGACCGCACTGTAACGGTCCCATAGGTTTAATTAACAAATTAATCGCCCTGAGGTCATGAAGAAAACGCCATTTGCCTGATCGTTTTCTGATCACAAATACTGGAGTATTAAATGGACTTGTTGATGGTTGGATATGGCCAGCTAATAGTTGTTCTTTAACTAATTCTTTAAGAATTAAGATTTTTTCCTGAGGGAGTGGCCACTGCTCAATCCAGACTGGATCTGTGGAGCGCCACTCCAAAGGCAGTGCAGTTGGCTTAGAAAGGCTCATTTTTACTTTAATCCTCAATTACTAATTTCGCCTGAAACTGCTGCATTAAGTCCCTCCCCCAAAGATTGACATGTAAGGGAAGGATAACCGGTTGAATTTGCGCGGTGCGGCTCCCATCCGGAGCGCTTACCGTGAGCCACTTGGTACTGCGGTGTGCTGCTTGAGCCCCCCCGACTCCCCACACGGAAGGCGAAGCAGTGGTGGGCCAGTCGGGAGGCCAGTGGTCAGCAGCAATCACAGAGACATCGGCTCCAGAGTCCAACACTCCCTGAAATGACCTGCCATCCAACAAATAGGTACGCTGAGGTTTAGAAGCTTTTAAAAATTCAGTGACAGCCAAAATACTCGGGTGCAAGGAGTGGGAAGGGTTAGTAGACCCAAAACTCCCCTCCCCTCGCACCGCCTGCTTCCCTCCAGCAGGAAGTACATAAGGAACAATGACCAACTGTGCAAAAGACTCCCCTTTGTGTAGAGTCAGTGGCACATTTGTTTCAATTTGAACTAATATGACTCCTTCATAGTCGGCATCCACAACTCCAGGGATTACAAAGATTCCCTTCTTCCCTGCAGAGGAACGGGGGAGAACTAACCCCACAGTTCCTGCTGGCAGAGGTCCTCTGATTTGAGAAGGCATAAGGACAACCACCCCTGGGAACTGCACAAATTTCTCCTCCTGGTTTATCAAATCAATGCCTGCGCTTCCCTGGGTGGCTGACCTCGCCCTCTCAACATCAGACACAGCAATTGTACCTGGGCTTGCTGACAGCCCGCTACCTAGTTTCCCTGCTGAGTCACCACATGGGGGCACTGACTTGCCCAATGAAATCCTTGCTTGCACTTGGGACAAGGGGTCTTTGGCTTTACTGACCCTCTTCCACCCTTCTTGCAAGCTCCCCCACCTGGAGATCTGCACTCCGCTATATAATGGCCAGGGCGGCCACAATTGAAACAGTTACCATTACCTTTGCTAAAATTTCCTTTGCTATTGTAACTTCCTTTCCTGAGAGCCGCCGCTAATGCTTCCATTTGGAATGCATTAGTACCGATGTCTGAGCAAGCCCTCAGCATGTCTGCAAGCTTATGATCTCCACGTGCAATTACTGACTGCAGCGCACGGCGGCAGTCAGCATTTGCCTGCTCATAAGCTAATTTAATCATTAGTTCTGCACTAGCTTCTACATTGTCCACTTGTCTAGAGATTGCTTCCTGCAATCTATCCACAAAATCTGAATAGGATTCTGAGGCTCCCTGCTTGATGGTAGAAAAAGATTTGGCCGTCTCGCCTGCTGCAGGGACTCTCCGAAGGGCTTTAAGCACGCATCGGGAGATAGCTGGGTATGCCAGTTCTGGAATGCCAGCAGCTTGCTGCATAGTGGCAGCAAACTGCCCTGCCCCATAGAGTTGATCCGGCAGGTACGCCCCACCGGATGCATTTCCTTCCTCTATGGCTCCTCTCTGATATTCCGAATCCCAGATAACGTACTGGGCAGACGAAAGGACCATCCTAAAAAGGTCCTTCCAATCTTGGGGTACCAGATTGTGGGAGGTGCTTATGCTTTCCACCAAACCCTGCGTAAAGGTGGAGCGTAAGCCCGTCTCAGAAATGCTTTTCCTCAGTTCCCTCAGGATCTGGTATGACAATGGTGTCCACTGAACATGAATTTCACCATTGTCTCCCGGAAGCCTGACAACCGGAAAAACCTGCAGTCCCTGCTCCAGCTCTTCGCTAGACAAGGTTCCTTTTAACTGCTCTTGCATGAATCCTGCTCTGACAGCCCCCATAGACCTTTGAGAGGCTCTGGGAACTGTAGAGCCAGAATTGGACTCCTGCAGCTTTGGCGACTTTGAGGTGCCCAAAGCTGAGGAAGGAAGGGGCAGAGGAATCCCCTCTCCTGCAGGGTTAGGGCGTGACGAAGGGGGTGCCTTGGAACATGAACCCTCCATCTTTCGAAGTGCATCCCCAACCCTTTTCCAAAGACCTATAAGAGCTGCCGGTGCCCGAGGCGCGGTAAGCATTTGCCTACCTATGCGCTCCCACTCCACAGAGCTGAGGGGATCGCAATCCTCCTCAAACCAGGGGCAATGGCACTTTATCTCGTCTACCAACTCTACTAGCTCCTCATAACTAGCTCCTGTTTGCCCGAACGTCTCTAGGACGTCCTGTAACTCCTCTACGGGTGCACTCCGCGGAATTACCTCTGATTGGCCCATACTCACAGCGCGAACGCTTGTGGATCCGAAAGACTGTCCCAGCCTTGAGTGAGAGTGGGTGATGGATCACGTCACAGGGGTCACCAGATGTTGCATTGATGAAGCAACACACTGAATAACGGGACGCGATGACAGGATGGTTGTGCGGGAAGGCGACCTCGAGCTGAGCGAGAGTCCCATATTTATTGACAGCTCACTTGACAGTTAATGATTAGCCTCGCAGGGCATCTCTTAGTACCAAATAAGGTGGTGATCATTAACATAGAACCATATAAGGTGCTGCTGGTAGGTACAGGAAGGAGAAGACACCCTAAAACCTCCGCCATTGTGGATGTGCTGCTCCTCATGTATGCACCCCCTCCCTGCTCACCTTCCGACCTCTGGGGTTGTTTTTCAACACCTCCCATTGTTCTCCCTAGCTATGCCTTGGCTGATCCTGTTAGATCCAGTAAATCCTGATCCTTCTGGTTCTGGTCACCCCCAACCAGTGTGCCTGACCTGGGTCCCCTAGGTCAGCATGGCTTGCCATTACTGTAATTTTCCACTAACTCTATAGGCGTGGATTGCCAGCGCCATTTTACTGAAACTATAACTCCCACAAATCCACCCAATAAACATGCTGCCACTCTAGGAAATGCTGTAAGTATTTTTCAACATTGCATACACTTCTCTCTTTAGAAAACTCTGACATTTCTAATGGCATGCCATTCTATCACCCACCGGGTAAAGATGACATAGGAAAGTATCACTAAATATTTTTGTTTCAATATTGTTCTTCCCTTAATTCTGTAAATTGTTCGGCTTCAGACCCCATTGAGGATTTGCGGGGCTCCTGGACAAAATAATACGTGCTATGAGGGGGGAAAAAAACAACAAATACCAGGAAGACAGAAATCTTTCCAACCCTTGAATATGTTAATCAATCAATCAGACACCCACCTAGAAAATTTTACACGAGAAAACTGGTCAATAAGAGTAAAGTGAAAATAATGCAAATTGCTGTGGTTAAAGATTGTAAAGCACTTTGCGCATGTATCACTGTTTGTTATTGTCTTATCTTTGCTTGCCTCCTGGGCAAAAACCCAATGCATGCATTATCTCAACTGGTTTTGTTGTGCAGTTTAACTTCTTGCACAAGTGATCTACTCACACAAGCAATGGAATACCAGAGGAAGAGCTCCGCCAACCTCTTTGGGTCTGCAAGCACATTTCCACATCAGAGAAACCATTGTTTTACCATCATTGCACAACACACAGAGGACCTTACGGGTACCAGGGAAGGCCTCCAAGGACAAATGTTAACGGCCTCTGGAGCCAAATGAAAATTGGTGTATTCTAGACAGAGAGTAGCCCATCTCTTAATTGGCCTCAGAACTTGCATGTCTTTGTCATATCCTAATACCCTACAGCAGTGATGGGAAGCCCCTGGCCCTCTCAGTGCTTCTGGAATGCTACTCAGATAATCCCTAATCATTGGCCATGTTGGCTTGGACAAATGGAAGTCCAATGATTTTTTTAAAAAAATATCATTTTTATTAAACTTTCCACTTTAACAAACAAATCAAACCACATTAAATATATCAAATTATACAAAAACATATCAAATAGTCCAAATATTCAGCTGAATTTTAAATTTAGTGCACTTCCCATACTTCAAAGCTCAGAGGGTCTGAACAACAAATAAAAAAAACTGCTTTCCATAGTCCTTCCAGTGTTTTCCTTCATTCTCCCTGATATTATCCTTCATTTTCCGGCAGTCTCTGAGTTGTTCCCACAAGCGAGATAAAACCAATCAAAGTATGTTACTGTGTGGATTTAATATCTACGATTCTCCTGGAAGTCCAATGATAAGGGGAGAGCCACAGATTCCTCATCACTGTTCTAGATGTTTGTGCTGGTTGGAGTGGTAAAGGTAAAGGTAAAGGGACCCCTGACCATTAGGTCCAGTCGTGTCCAACTCTGGGGTTGTGGCGCTCATCTCGCTTTATTGGCCGAGAGCCAGCGTACAGCTTCCAGGTCATGTGGCCAGCATGACTAAGCCACTTCTGGCGAACCAGAGCAGCACACGGAAACGCCGTTTACCTTCCTGCCAGAGCGGTTCCTATTTATCTACTTGCACTTTGACGTGCTTTTGAACTGCTAGGTTGGCAGGAGCAGGGACCGAGCAACGGGAGCTCATCCCGTCATGGGGATTCGAACCGGCGACCTTCTGATTGGCAAGCCCTAGGCTCTGTGGTTTAACCCACAGCGCCACCTGCGTTGGAGTGGTAGGGGAGTGGATATTCTTCCCCTGCTGTGCTTGTTCTTTTCCCAATCCACATCCCATTGACTGCAATGGGTGGATTAATTAACTCAGCTCTATGGCTGGTGTAGTTTTGTGATCTACTGGGGCAATGTTTCGGGAGGAAGAGGAGGACGCTGCCCAAATGTCCCTGACATTTCCCTTTTCAGCCCATGCCACCAACAAGTTCTGAAGGCAGAGAAGTAGCGGCGTTGCCGCTTTCCACTCCCACCACAAAGAGGCCTCTGACAGTTGACCCTCTTCACCTATGGTGGGAAAGGATATGCCCCCCACAAACCTAGAGAACAGTACTACTCCCTATATTTCTTTAAGTGACTATACAAGGTAAAATCAGCTATTTACAGAAGCACATTCTGCTCCATTTCACATAGATCATATTACTATGCATGACATGGTGCAATGATTATTACCTGGCACAAATGGAGAGCACCTTATTACCACAATTTATATTAAAGAGCATAGCATACCTACAATACTATTTCAGAGAAATGAAGTTGCAGGAAATGATTCAGTTTTGTACAGATTGCTATTTTAACTTGCTTTTTGCCTCCAAGAAACGGAATTAATTCCATCTTGCTAGAATTGTGCATTACTCTTTCAGGACTAGATTAGAATATTTGTATGGGAAGTACAACTATAATTATTACAGGGCAATACACTAACCTAACAAAGCTTTTAAGAGCAAGCTATTACTTAGCCTGATCTGTCCTTAATATATAATCTTCATGATGGAAAATACCATGAAGTTATGCTATGAATATACTTCATTGGTTAAAGCTTTTCCTGCAGTGTAGTCAGATACATGTTCACTTCAATGGATTTTTAAGTGAGGAGATCCACATTAAGTTTGAGTGGCCCAAGCATAGCATACTTACTGCAGTTCTCCAAATGAGTTCTTAAACATTAAATAACATTTTCTAAAGCATCTTTAAATGTATTCTGGCTCTCATTTAAGCCAGCTTGAAGGATGATAAAACCTATTGTAGATGCTTGCCTATAAAAATGGCTAGAAATGCAGTCAGCTGAGCCTGTGTTCAGGGCCGTCTTAAGCATATCCGGCGCCTTGGTGCAAAGATCCCTCCCGCGCCCCACCCCCCATTTCCCAGAGTTGTCGACCTTTTCCCAAGCCTCTGCGGGGATCGTTCTCCTCCCGCGAAGGCTTGGGAAGGAAGCTGCACGTCTGCCAGCCATATAGTTGGCGGGGCGCAGCTTCCATCCCAAGCCTCTGCAGGGATCACTCTCCTCCTGTGGAGGCTTAGGAAGGAACCTGCATGCCCGCCAGCCATATGGTTGATGGGGCGCAGCTGGTGGGCATGCAGGAGGGAAAGGGGAGGCCGCTGGCAAAGCTGTGCAGCTCCCCCACTTGCTGGGGCGCCCCTGAGAGACCGGCGCCCTGGCGCAACGCACCAGTAAGCCCAATGGGAAAGACAGCTCTGCCTGTGTTCTCCATTCCGGTGGCTACCAACTTTTCCCTGAGGGTCTTAATGAACTACTTAATGTCCCCCGCCCCATGTCTCTTGTAGCAATTGCAATGCACTGTGCTAGATGCAGAGGTGAGGGAAGGCCTCCGTCTCAATCAGAAGCTCCAGGTGAGCTTCTGTCCATCAAACATACTAGGCTTATTATTATTATTATTATTATTATTATTATTATTATTATTATTATTGAATTTATATACCGCCTATACCCAAAGGTCTCAGAGCAGTTCACAAAATAAAATCAAAATATAAAATCACAAAATACCTAATCAAAATGAAAGCAACAAGCCAATAACCCCCTTACCCCCAAAAACACATTTTAAAAGGGCATAGGATCCTCACAACATTTAAAGTAATACAATTAACGAACCTGGACAAGAGTCATGATCTCAGAAATGTTTGCAGCAATATTTATCGGCAACCAAATTGGCCAGGTGCCTTTCTGATACAAAGACAAAAACAGCTTTGAAATAAGAGTGGGAAGGGGGGGGGGGAATTAGCCTTGGTTGTGGAGCAGATGCAATACTAGTGCTTCATCGTCCGCAAGGGAAAGACCTGTATCTAATGTTGCAAACGAGTCCTCTTTGCTGAGTTTCATCTTCTGCCTTCTTGGCGTCGTTTCTACCGCTGATGCGCTTCCATCAGAACATTGTTTGTCCATCCCAGGGCCACCATGGCTTTCTGGATCAGAGTCTGTATATCTGTTAGGGTCTGGAAAGATGCCTGGATCAAATTCACCATCACTTCCACTGCGGTCCAGAAAGGCGACACTTCCTCTTCCACTTTTGCCTTTTTCTTCCTGGCTTCTCTTCCTGCTGCCTTTTCTTTAAGTCATTTCCTCCTGTGTTTTTCTTTAATCTTCTTCCTATATTCTTCTTGGTCAAATTGTCTTCATCCTGCAGCCTCTCTTTTGCTTTGTTGAGACTGATTCCACCGCTGTCGTCGTCATCTCCTGCTTGCATCAGTTACAGGAGCTGTTGGGGCACCTGGCTTTTCCCTGCAAGGATGTCAATCTGGATGACAGCAGAAATGTTTATAAGGAAATAATTGTGGGACGTTGTTTTGGCTAAACACTGCGGGGGGCAGACTGTCTAAAGAACAGTTTGATGATGGAACAGATTGCCTAAGGAAGAGTGTTTGTAGGGGAACCATCTGTTAGGGAGGCCATGGTTGTATCCTGCACTGTTTGATTTGATATATTTCTATGCCACTTTTCATTCAAATGAATCCCAAAGTAGCTTACAAGCAATAAATAACAATAACATGATAGAACATGATTGTTGTTGTTTAGTCATTTAGTCGTGTCCAACTATTCGTGACTTCATGGACCAGAGCACGCCAGGCACTCCTGTCTTCCACTGCCTCCAGCAGTTTGGTCAGACTCATGTTGATAGCTTCGAGAACACTGTCCAACCATCTCGTCCTCTGTCGTCCCCTTCTCCTTGTGCCCTCCATCTTTTCCAACATCAGGGTCTTTTCCAGGGAGTCTTCTCTTCTTATGAGGTGGCCAAAGTATTGGAGCCTCAGCTGCAGGATCTGTCCTTCCAGTGAGCACTCAGGGCTGATTTCCTTCAGAATGGATAGGTTTGATCTTCTTGCAGTCCATGGGACTCTCAAGAGTCTCCTCCAGCACCATAATTCAAAAGCATCAATTCTTCGGCGATCAGCCAAAGAACGTAATAGAACATCACAAATGCCCCTTCCAACTAATTACCTCACTTGCACTTCTAAACTAAAGCACAACCATCATTCAAAATTCACGCTGCATTTTGTAATGCGGTTCTCCCACCCAGTAATGTGTACATTACTAGATCAAGTCTGCAAAGTATTACATTATATTAGTAAAAATATAACAAAAGCTCCTGAAAATGTTTGCGTTGGGCAAAATTCCATACCAAAATGTGTATGTCATGAGAAATTCACCTAAAGTACTGATGAATTTGCATGAAGACTTTTTTTTTTTTTTTTTAAGCAAGCTGGTGTGGAAATGTGGAGAACTGAGCTGAAAGACTGGAGAAATGAGAAATTTGGAGAAAGCAACAATGACAGATTTTCCCATCCTTGCTCCCATCTTTGTGATTCTCTGATTAGAGGCAGAGTATCCTCCCTGTCTTTTCGCTCTCTGCCTGTGCTTCTTCACCCATGCTAAAAATAAATGTGTAATAGATATTTGCACTCATTCAGATAACGTTGCTAAAAATATGATATAACCATAAGGTATAAGGCACAAAATTGCTACGTTTAAGTTTGCTTTGCTCTGTGCTTTTAATCTCCTAACATGTATTGATTCTCTTGATTAATTTGAAAACCAATTAGAGTCTGGCTTCTGATTTGTGCTAGCAATACAGATCTTACAAAGCTCATTCTCCACCTTCTAATGGTGTTATGCCTATTTGTTGTAATGTTATCCTATGGGGTGGCATACAAACAAATAAATAAGCTAATTTTGATTAGCTAAATAATTGTTGCAAATAATTCATTTTGATCAAGCAACTGAGAATTTACAAAGCTTGCTGAAAAGAGGAGATATTTTTGCAAGGAACATTGCTCTGTTTCAGCACCTCAGGTTTCACAAAGCTTTTCTAATGAAATTTGAGGGAACCTTCATTTCCACTAGGACCCTTGGTTCTTGCTGAGCTTATTTTATACATATCATCATTTTAGCTCTTTCCATCATGCTTCAGGTGTGCTGTCTTTAAACAAGAGATTAAACCAGCACATATATGCTTATAGTTATAAATATTAACCTTCACCATATTAAAACAAATGGCAAAGTTATTTTAAAAATGGTTACATTGGCGTGGTGGCTGGGAAGGTGGTGTATTGATGTCACAACTGCTAGCCAACAGGTACCTCTCCCCACTCCCTTGAAACACAGAGAAAAACTGTAGAACAGATTTTTCAGAGCATGCCTCATGCCATGTACATGTTGGGATGGTGCTTTCAGACTGATCCCACTTTATGCTTAATCACATGCTTAAACCACTCCTGGTGAAATCAATGAGATTCAAAAGTGACCAGCTCTGGGCTAAATTATTTCCTTGTGCTCTAATGAAATTTCGCACCGGGTGCAATTACAGATGATCCATTTGTTCTTTAAAATCTAGAGAGCTCACTAATGAAATTCATGTTTAAAATGTTAAAAGTAGTAAAATGCAGGAACATGTGTAAGAGAGAAAGAAAAAATGCAGATGATTAATTCACTGGTGTTCATAAAGGGAGAAAGATGGAGCGTTCCAGAGATTAAAATCGACAATCCAGCTACAGTGCAGTGAGATCCATTTCTGGTCCCCTTGTACTGTATTGCACTATCAATATCCTTCCATCTTAGTGTGTCGAGATCCGCAGAAACCAATTTCCACTAGGGGAAACAGGGTTGCTTTTCTCATGCCAAGCACGGAATACATTTTCAAGCATGCCTACCAAGAATATAAATGTGGAGAGTCTGCTAGGACGTTGCTCAACTCTCCTAATGGCTCAAGTAAAGCAGGAACATGCATCCTGTTTAAATTGTGTATGATGTGTTTCATTCATAGTGTGCTTACATTATGGCACAGAGGAGTAAAGAGAGGGATGACAAGAATTACAGCAAGGGCAATGGACTTGGAAATGCACTAGAAACCCAAAAAGCACCATAGGGGAAAGGAGCCAAGAAGGACTTCTGCTTTTTTGCAGGGGGGGGGGTGTAACCCTAACTGAGGAATTACGTTCGCTTGTGTGTGTGTTGCTGGACCTCAATGTAAGCGTCAAAGGCACAAAACTGAGTGTGCTGGTAGCAGGAACCAGGCACCTTGGTCTCTGTACCACCATACTGGGCTATCAAAAGAGGGAAAGAGTGGTCTGTTCTCTGAATTGTGGGTGGACAGACCCCCAAAGTATGCTTTTTACTATGTTTGCATTATGCTTTTATCACTGATGTTTTCTAATGTGTTGTAATGTTGTACACCACTCTTTTAATAATCTATTTAATAAACAATGGTGTGTCGTTGGAAAATGTCAATCACTTCTCCTACCTGGGCAGTTCTCTTTCCACAAGGGCTGACATTGATGCCGAAATCCAGCATCGCCTGAGCTCTGCGAGTGCGGCTTTCTCCCGATTGAAGTGCAGAGTGTTTGAGGACCGGGACATTTGCAGGGAAACCAAAATGCTTGTTTACAAAGCTATTGTACTGCCAGCCTTAGTGTATTCTTGTGAAACACGAACCACTTATAAATGCCATCTCCAATTCCTCAAAAGATTCTCGATGTTATGATTCTATTCCCAGTGACGTGGCAGCAGCTACAAGCTGGAAGAGTGTAACTATTGGTTCTCACACAGACGCGTGAGAAAGTTGTTTTGTCTACATTTCTGTACTGAGCCTGCACACTCAGATTGGTTTCACTTTCCCCTCTCTGCTTGTACCGAGAAGGACGGCAGTGGCATGGCTGCAGAGATCTCTCTGCTCAATACTTGGAATAAAAGACTTTAGCCTAGAAGGCTGGGTGTATTGTTTCTCTCTGGGAACAATCACTTATTTATCCAGCACCCCGGACTCTCCTGTAGCCGGGATGTGCTCAAGTGATTGCTCTTGCTGTTGGGGCAGCTCCGCGAACTTGCCCCAGGCGGGGTTTTTCATAACACTCTCAATGGTGTCTCTGAAAATTTTTACATGCCACTTGGGAAGACAGGCGAACTAATGCCAGTGTACTGGGAGAAGCAAAGATCACCAATGTTGAAGCAATGATTCTTCAACATCAACTTCGTCGGACTGGTCATGTTGTGCGGAAGCCTGATGAGCGTCTTCCAAAGCAACTACTCTATTCCAAACTTTAAAATGGAAAGCATAATGCTTGTGGTCAACAAAATAGGTTTAAAGACTCTCTCAAGACAAATCTTTAAAAATGTAGTATAAATACCGACAACTGGGAAACACTGGCCTGCAAGCGCTCCAATTGGAGAACAGCCTTTACCAAAGGTGTCATGGGCTTTGAAGATGCTCACACTCAGGACGAAAGGGAGAAACAAGCTAAGAGGAAGGCACATTTGGCAAACTCTCACCATGATCAACTCCTGCCCAGAAACCTTTGTCCCGACTGTGGAAGGAAGGTGTGGACCCAGAATTGGCCTCCACAGTCACTTACGGACTCATTGTTAAAACTGTGTTTATGGAAGACAATCTTACTCCGCTACGAGTGATCCACATGGAAAACAGACTTAACAAAAAGCATGGTTTTGTGCTGCCTCTTTCCCACCAAGAACAGAACTCCTTTTCAACTTCTGAAGATGGGGGATATACCCCCCCAGACCCTGAGTGGCTACAGCACAAGGCTTGTTGCGGCCACACATTTTGAATGAACATACTACAAGTCCCCCTGGGAGTGATGGAATTTGATGGTGTTTCATTGCTCATGGAGAATGTGGGTGGGTGTGGAGGAAACATGGCTGCTCCCATGTAGGACACCATGCAAGCACACCAAATGCAAAAAGGAGGAGAGAGAACATTTATTCTGGTACTCAATAAAGAACAATAATATTGTATTAGAAGATGAAAGGAGCACTCTCAAATCAGCATTGGTTTAATAATGACGAGCTTAGATTAGGAGTTTTAAGCAATAAAGTAAGTAACTCCCCCCACCCAGGATAAATTTGGGAACTCGTGACACTGCGTTTGAAGGTAGTGACATCATAAAAAGATGCTACAATCCCAGCTTCCAGTTCAGTTGATCATTTCACTAAGATGTTTGATGACCAGCAAGGGCAGTCACTTGAAGCTGCAGTGCGCATAGACCGGTCAAACTTGCACAATGGAAAGCAGTCTTGATAAATGAAATGAAATCTCTTATTGAAGGCATGAAACCACACAAAGCACCAGGTGAATGATTGGTTGCATTATCATCAAATTAATGAAATGTTTAAAAAGGACATGAAGATGAATGGGTTTGGAGATGTAAAGTCAAAATTTGAAATAGAAATACTGAACAACAATTACAAAACATTGTCCAAAATGTATAAAATACTGCTGGAATGGCATCTGAAAGATGAGGAAGTGAAGTCAGTGATGAGACATTGGGCACAGGATATTGGTCATAATATTATGTTAGATGACTGGGAAAAATTGTGGAAGGAAGGTATGAAATTTACTGCATGTAATGCACTAAGAGAAAATATGTTAAAATGATGTATAGATGGTACATTACACCGGTTAAACTAGCAAAAATATATAAAGTTGGAAATAAGTGTTGGAAATGCAATGAGAAAGAAGGTACTTTTTTCCACATGTGGTGGGAGTGTAAGAGGGTGAAAGGCTTCTGGGACATGATATATGGTGAGATTAAGAAAATGTTGAAATATACATTTACTAAAAAACCAGAAGCTTTTTTACTGGGAATTATAGGTACAGACATTAAAAAGCAAGATGTTAAGCTTTTCCAATACGCAGTGACTGCGGCGAGAATGTTAATAGCACAAAAATGGAAACAAGAACAAACACCGACAATGGAAGAATGGAGAATGAAATTAATGGAATACGCAGAATTGGACAAAATGACGGGGAGAATCCGAGAACAGCGGGACCAGAAGTTCGTCAAAGACTGGACTAAATTTGCAGACTATTTAAAGGAAAATATTCAACTGAATACGTTGGTAGGACTGCAAGAAGCTTTGTAGATCAAGGAGGAAATATCATTGTTAGTATGAGTCTATAGTGATTAACTTTGAGAGAAATATAATAGAACAAGGATTGATATAAGAAATATAAATGTAAGATATGAATATCAGAAAGTCATAAGGAAGGTTTGAAGGAAGTCACGGCTATAAAAACAGCCAAAAAGGTATAAGAAGAGAAGAGAATATGTGAATTTTATTATTGTATTTGTATAAAATTAATAAAAATGATTTATATAAAAAAAAGATAAATGAAATGAAATCTCTTATTGAAGGCATGAAACCACACAAAGCACCAGGTGAAGATATGCTGCCACTTGAGCTTTTTAAGACCCACATGGACTGGCGGTTGCCCATCTTGGCTGGGGTCTTCACCCACAGTGCCCCCCTCATCCCTATACAGTAACTAATACAGTCCAAATACCTGTTGGATGGAAGATGGTTTCATTGTGCGGATTTGCAACAAAGGGGATAGAAATATTCCACAAAGTTACCGCCCAGTTTGTCGATTAGACATCCCCTACCAGCTTTATGCCCAACATCTTAATAAATTACAGTGCTGGCTTCATTGTATGAAGAACAAGCTGGGTTTAGAGAGGGAGTTAGTACCATTGATCAATGTTTCACACTGAACCATATCACTAGAAAATACACTAAAAACAACAAGAACAATCTTCTTGTTGCCTTCTTCGATCTCTCTGCTGCTTTCGATTCTATTAATTGTGGCAGAAACTTTATAATGCTAACATTGACCCACAGATCTCTATTGATATGAAAACTGTACTGTGACACAAAACTGAGGGTCAGAGTTTGCCTCAAGGGGGGCTTGACCGGCCTTTTAGATCACCCAGAGGACTGAAATAAGGCTGTATGTTGGAGCCTACTATCTTCAACTTTTACATACTGTATTTTTCACTCTATAAGGCGCACCTGAGCATAGGACGCACCTAGTTTTTAGAGGGGAAAAGCCCCATATTTTGAGGATCAGCTCAAATTTCTGCAGCTTCTTTTGCAAAGGAGAAAAGCCCCATTTTTTGAGGATCAGCTCAAATTTCTGCAGCTTCATTTGCAAAGGAGAAAAGCCCCATTTTTTGAGGATCAGCTCAAAGTTGTTGAGCTTACTTTGCAAAGGAAAAAAATATCCTGTTTTATGGGGTTTAACTCACAGTTCTGCAGCTTCAGGAAAGGGAGCCATTTCTACAGTTTCCAGACAGATAATCTAATCAGCCAGTCACATGTCGCTGGGGAAACAGCCTCCCTCTGCAAGGGGGCGGGACTGGAATCTCTCTCCCTTATCTCTCTCCCCGATCGTTTACTGAGCAGCTGCTCAGTGGGCTTCCTTTCAACACCCCATTCTCTCTCTCTTTTTTAAAAAGCACAATCTGCTTTTGCCCCTGGGCAGTTCAGCTCCAGGGACCACACATTTGCTCCATAAGACGCACAGACATTTCCCCTTACTTTTTAGGAGGAAAAAAGTGTGTCTTGTGGAGCGAAAAATACGGTAAGTGATGTGGTCCCTCACTTAGCCTTAGTCCACTCCCTGTCTCTGGCAATTAGAAACAGACGATATAGTGTTCCTCTCGCTTTCGCACCTGGCCCTTAAAAATCTCTTGGTGGCTTTCAGTCCATATTGCAAACAGGAAAGTCTCCTAATAAATTACTCCAAAACTAAGCTCATTGTTTTTGGAAAACATCGTCCCAGGTATAAATGGATGTTGGACCATCATGAACTAGAGCAGACTTGGACCTTTTAGATATCTCAGAATTAACTTCAGCGAATCCCTGTCCTGGAAATGGGATTTAGAAGCAGTGACAGTCAAGGTGCAAAGGGTGATAAGGGCATTAATGAGCTTTTATTTCAATGGGGGGGGGTCAGTTGTTTGATCCTGCATTGAAAACATTTGGTAGCAAAGTGATTGCCAAAATATTGTATGGAGCTGAAATCTGAGATGACTTGAATGCTATCATAGGGTTAGAAACAGTACAGAATCAATTTCTTAGATTATTATTCTTTTTACCCAATGGAACATCAGTGGCTCTTTTACAAACAGAAGCAGGTTGGACAATGATCAAGGCAACCATGCAAAGAATTACATCTCTACCCCATGAGTGTTTTCCATCCATCTGCTATGGATTTGTGGGAGGGGGGGCACACATTTTTATTCCACCTCCAAGTACAGCTGCTTTCAGATCTTCATCTTCCCACAATCTGGACACTACAACCTTGTCTAGGAATTAGAAATTTGACAACTGTTATCTATTATTTTATAACTCCCAGCTTTGAAACATGTGAGGTTGCCCTTGAACACCGCTTCAAAAACTTTAAAACATTAAAATCTCATAACACCATTTTTGCAGGTGTTCTGATGGCTAACAGTTGGTTTCTAAACACATTAGAAGGTCTCTGGATCTTGGCTACTTGGCAAGATGCTTCTCCCCACAGGAGCTCTCCCACCGGTTATGAATTGTGCGTAAAAATGGATTCAACCAAGGTGAAGATCTGTTACAGCTTCTGAATGTGTTTGGGGTGCAGCACCTGTAGACTGGGACATTATAGCTTGGCTATTTCACAGGTGTTTCTAGTGTTCTGCCAAGCTGATTTGGATGAAGACTGAGGAAATTGAAAAACAAAAGCAGTGACCTCTACCCTAAAATAAAAGCATTCTTCTATTAAGTCCACAAACCTAAATAAACAAGAAGGCTGTTTTGAATATGTACCAAGAACAAACTTAGTTGGTCTCTAAGGTGCTACTGGAAGGATTTTGTTTATTGAATATGTATATTATTAATCACTTGATAAGTGAAGAAATGCCAATTCAGTCTGTTGCATCAGTGAAAATGGCAGATTCCATGCTAAGGATTATTAGGAAAACCACAGAGAATACAAACACCTAGAGGATCCCACTTAACAAAATATATTTTCCAATGTTCTGATTTTATTAAAACAAAATAAAAAATAAAAAAAATTCCTTCCAGTAGCACCTTAGAGACCAACTAAGTTTGTTCTTGGTATGAGCTTTCGTGTGCATGCACACTTCTTCAGATACACAAATTCCTGGAAGGATTTTTTTTATTTTTTATTTTGTTTTGACTATGACAGACCAACACGGCTACCTACCTGTAACTGGAACTATGGAAGGCACCACATTGAGCCGCATGAAATGGAAGCCCATCTGTGTATCTGAAGAAGTGTGCATGCACACGAAAGCTCATACCAAGAACAAACTTAGTTGGTCTCTAAGGTGCTACTGGAAGGAATTTTTTTTATTTTTTATTGTTTTGACTATGACAGACCAACATGGCTACCTACCTGTAACTTGATTTTATTAATCATTGTTAGCATCCTGCAGGTGGTTAACAGTGAAAAAGGCTAAGGTACTCTTGAATTGTTGCATTCTTGTTTTAAAAGCTAAGTGTTATGTTTATCATATTTTTTTCTAATGTATGTTCTGATAAATTTTAATAAAACGTGGTTGTTGACATGGAGGGGCTGGCCAGATCTCTCAGCCCAGAAATGTTGGAGGCAGAGTCAAAAGCCTGGGTTCATATCCTGACAATCATTCATAGTAGCATTTCTGAATGTGTTGTAAATCTGAGAATACTAACATGGGCATCATTAATAACACTGTTATCGCTTTTGCTAAGTGCTTGGACAAAAGGATGACTGCCAACAAACTTATATTTTCAATCTGTAAAGACCTAGATTACTGTGCAGCATCTCTGATGGACCTCTGCACTTTTTCCACATTCAGGAGAAAAGATGTAAAAATAAATAAGCAAGGAACGGAGAATAATATTTTGCTGTCATTCTGGAAATTTAGGGAGTCGCTTGTTAACTGCCATGTGGTACCTTTAAGACTGACCAACTCAGGCTGTGATCCTGTACATAGTGTACCTCCCAGGGAGCAATCCCCATGGAATGTCGTGGGGCTTCCCTGTGAGTTATTATGGCATGAATCCGCACTAGACATTGTGAGAGCAGGGGCCCCTTCTGAACCAAGACAGCCACTTAGGTGCCAAGGGTTAATAAAACTGCAATGTTTAAATGTCTACCGTTTCTTTACAAAGGAGGAAAACGGGGAGAAAATCAAAACAGGTGGAGGCTGCACAACTTTTCTCCCAGCAGAAAAGAAGCTGGCAGCAGGGACCCCCTTCTGAACCAAAGCATGACACACTTCAGTTTGCTTGGGTGTTAACTATTTGTTAAACACAATGGCAGAGGAACCCTCTCCGGCACCCGGGGCGGGACGCCGAGGGGCGGGGCAAACCGCCCGGTGGCACACGTGTGACGTCCATACGGACTGCGCACGTGCGGCAGCCCGTACGGTCGCCATGCGAGAGGCAGCTCATACGGACGCCGGTATGGACGGCATGTGAGAGCGGTAGCCCGTACGGACGCCGCGCAAGCAGCGGCCATACTGACTGCATGTGCCCTTGGCTGCTCTACAGCTGGGGGCAGTGTTTCCCAACCTTGGGCCTCCAGATGTTTTTGGACTACAACTTCCATCATCCCTCACTAGCAAGACCGGTGGTCAGGGATGATGGGAATTGTAGTCCGAAAACAGCTGGAGGCCCAAGGTTGGGGAACACTGGCTGGGGGGAGATAGATGCCATCTTGTCACACACACACACACATCCAGAGTGGCACCCGGGGCAAACCGCCCCCTCCGCCCCCCACTTCGTATGCTCCTGGTTAAACAGCAATGCAGCTTGGGGAGAAAAGCAAACCATAGCCACACACCCATGATCTCTCATTGGGCATGCAGGGGAAGTATGGGGCAGAGAAACTGAGAGTTTGATATATTTGATTATATATCTCAAGCTCAAAAAAGGTAGAAATAACAACCTCTGTGGTGTGAATTATTTACCTGTTGTGCTTTGATGGCATCTCTGGCTAGGATCATAGAATTGTAGATTTGGGATCCCAAGGGTCATCTAGTCCAACCCCACTGCAGGAATCATAGCTAAAGCATCCATAACAGATGGCCATCCAACACACGGCTTGACAGTCCTCGCTACCATTCTGTTATATTGTACAGTGGTCCCTTGACTTACGAAGTACTCGACATCCGTATTTTTCGACTTACGAATGAAAAAAGTGGCCGCACGCCTATGAATTTTTCGACATCCGAATGGAAATCGTTGCCGGTTTTAGATGCGGTTTTTTCGACTTACGAATTTTTCCAAATATGTTTTCTCCCAATGCATTCCTATGGGAGAAAGTCGCTTTTTCGACTTACGAACTTTTCGACCTACGAATGTCCATTCGGAACGGATTAAATTCGTAAGTCGAGGGACCACTGTACATATGAACTTTGATTGGCTTATTCCTACAATTCGAATGACATCATTGTTCTATTATAAATTCTCTACTAACTATTAGCCTACGTGTTGTGCTTGCATTGTTGTGATTGGTTCTCATTGCAACACAAGGGTTTGTTTTTGGTTCAAGGGAGGAAGTTGGCAACAGCAGCCACGGAGAGGCCATGGAGAGGCAACTGGATGCTTCCTCGCAGCTGCAGCCACCATCACTCAAGACAAACACAGGCTCATTCTCCTCCCCAGGCTCAGCAGCAGCACCGGCGGAGGAAATAGGGACATTCCGGGATCAAATCACGATCTGGGGTGGCTTTTGTGATTCCGCGACTGTCCCTGGAAATTCGGGACACTTGGAGGGTACGCGTGATGAATCTCTCTCCATAAATTCACTCAACCCATCCTTCCTTGTAACCTTTGCATCGTGAGCGTAGCTGCCTTGTATGGAGTCA
The DNA here is from genome assembly GCA_034641385.1 of Darevskia mixta. NCBI lineage: Eukaryota > Metazoa > Chordata > Lepidosauria > Squamata > Lacertidae > Darevskia > Darevskia mixta. The sequence continues at coordinate 778,035 of JAWWNH010000242.1, forward strand.
GACCCTTGGTGCTTCTAGTCCGCAGTTGTACACTCACATCTGAAGAGGATGTGACACTTGATCGCTGCCGATAGCTTCATGCTCAAGCCTTGTAACTGCAGAGCATGGTTTCCTAATGACAAAGCCAATTAGCACCCAGACACTTTAACGGCTGCATGTTATCAAGCAATAATGTCTTCATTAATGCAGGCCTGGACTCTTCCTGGAATAAATCTGTCACTTTTATCTGCCATGGGAATGAATGCCTAAAGTATTTTTTGGGCTTTTCTATGTAACAAGCGCCCAAGTTAATTAACTAAATGAGGCTCTATCATCTCCATGTTGCAGCAAATGCCCTTTTCGTGTCTTGCACAATCTGAACTTCTCAAAATGTTAATGGGGATGTTTGGTGAGCAATACACTGGGTTCCCCCCCCAACTAAAGATGAAAGATGAAAATATTGGAGCATCTAGGTCTAATGTGATGTTTTGCCCAAAGCACTGACTTAAAGGACCATATCAATACAGATGTAGATATGTTGCATCTTCCTGGTTTATCTCAAACCCTATTCTCCTTTTAGGATGGTGGGATTGCACTTCTCTCTCCCCCCCCCGTCAAATCAATAGATTATTCTCTGTTTTTCATACAAATATGTTTTGTCCTTAAGAAAATAGAATTGACTCCTTGCATCAGAATGTAGCATGAAATGACTTCAGTTCTGCTCTTAACATGGTTATATAAAACATCCAAAATTGTCTTCATTGAGTATTCACAGCTGACAATTATGCTTCATTTTCTGGAGAGAGGAAAAACCCAGAGAATATATACTGAAAATAAAAGAATGCACCGGGGGGGGGGGGAGAGACACTTAAAAACAGAGTGAGGGAAGCATAACGAGTTTCTTACGTAAAAACTTTAATTACACTGAAGTTTTTGCCCCCATTCTCCCTGCCCACCGCCCATCCCCTTCCCCCCCCCCGGCATTGTAGGATTTTTCTCCCTTCTAAATCTATTGTGTTTTCTTGGGAAAGGCAGTTAAATTGCTTTGTGCAGCCTACCAGCCTTGTCATTTGTAAGATTTCGTTTTCTTTTGACTGAAACAGAATGCTCTGCATAATACAAATTTTTCCCTTTCAGTTTGTCCATATGGTGAGGAAGAATGCATCCAAGTAGACTTCCGATGGAAAAAAAATGCCCTAGTCTTGACCTCTGAGGGCTAAATGATTTGTTACTTCAAGCTCATGTTTAATAAACCACTTTATCTCACTGGATTCCACTGACATTATTTCAACCAAAAGAACCATTTGGGCCCCAATTCAGGTTGCACTCCTGTTCCAGATTGACCTGAAATGTAGGTGGGTTCCCACAAGGCAAGACACAGTGATAACAGCAAGAACCTTTATTAAACTAACAGAGCTGGACAACAGGGGCAAAGCAACTGCTTATATACGTTTCAGAAGGCCTGGGTCACTCCCACTCCCAACATGATTGGCTGTCTACACTAACAAGCTGCGAATCATGACTCAGAGTTTGAGGGCCAATGGCAGAAGCCCAAATCCTGAAATGTTCTGTGATTGGATATCATGTATTGAATCAGAACACAGGGGCTCAAAATCCATAGTACAGACTCAAGCTCAGGCAAACACAGACCACTGAATACATAACAGGATTCTACCCTGATATCCAGCTGAAAATCGGCCTCTGTCTGGTACTTCTCCTGAAGGCGTAGTTTGTAAAAGCTGACCAGGAGTGAAATCCAGATTGAGGTTCTGAAATGGCTACTTTTCTTTCAAAATAAAAGCAACCTACTTAAGCATCCTTTTTTTTCTTTTTAAGAAAAGTGGGTTTAATGTAACATGTAGTTTCTCCCCAAGACGATTTCATGTTCTATATTTGCATGTTGACATAGGGCAAGCGATAAACATTCAACCAGTTTGGCATGAAATACTCTTCCACTTAGGGACGCGGGTGGCACTGTGGTCTAAACCAGAGAGCCTAGAGCTTGCTGATCAGAAGGTCAGTGGTTTGAATCCCCGCAACGGGGTGAGTTCCCGTTGCTTGGTCCCTGCTCCTGCCAACCTACCAGTTCGAAAGCACATCAAAGTATTTGTTTTATTGTTGTGTTTTATCATTGATGTTCTATAATGTCTTTTAGTGTTGTACACTGCCCTGGGGTCTTCTGATAAAGGGTGGTATATAGATTGATTGATTGATTGATTGATTGATTGAATAAATAAACAAAAGGAGGAGGAGGAGGAGAAGAAGAAGAAGTTGTTTGATTTGAGCCCCCTCCCGCTTTGTTCCCAATGTACCATTTTGTGCCTCAAGTGCCAAAATGAATTGGGCCGGCCCTGTTCTTCCCTTGCCAATGCTTCTGGGATTCCCCCATAATCATAGCTGTCAACTTTCGGATTTGAAAATAAGGGATTTTTCCAAACTTTCGGATTCGAAAATAAGGGATGCCGCGAGGGCGGTACAATGGCACCATGTAGCCTCGCCACCCTGCGCTCCAGAGGCTGCGCGCGAATGGGTGAGCGAAAGACCGAGCACGTAGATGGCAGGCAGGCTGTCTGTCTGGTTGGGCATGAGGGTCTGGCTGCACAAGGCATGCAAGCTCCGCCCCCAGTCGGTCTCAGACTCCTTATTGGCAGCCGAGCAACGCAGCTGAGGAGCCTCCCTGGCCGGCAGGGAGGGAGAGGAGCTGCTTCCTTTGAAATCCGGGGAATTTAAGGGATATCAACAATCCGGGATAGCAGCGGGAAACGGCATTGGAATAAGGGAGTTTCCCGCCAAAAAAAGGGAGGGTTGACAGCTATGCCCATAATATACTCATGGACTGTGTCAAGGAATGTGGTGTGTCTTTATACCTCAAGGTTTGTGTACATGAGGGAGAGTCTATTCTGCATGTGGCCTCCCTGGGCACATATGAGTGGCTGCATCCAACACGAGGGTTCCCTTGGTGCCTCTTTGGGCATATTAGTGTGTTGCTCCAATACCCAGTTTGGCAACCGCTGGGCTGAAATTTGCCTCATTGAACTGTGTCGTGTGGCAACCATTCCACCACTGTTGTCAGAGCAAGTAGTTTTGCATATCGGTTAAACAACATAAAGTGGCTATGCCAGGGTGTGTTATGCCAGTCGCTGGCTGGCAGGCAGGCAGGACTACTCAATTCCCATGATTAAGATGGATAGAACTCAGAGCAAATCTCTGAGGCGAGTTGATAGCGTACAGGAGCAGAGAGTTAGTCACATTATTCAGGCTTAAAGGGCAAGAAATCAAGGGAAGAAACATGACAACCTTGAGATGAGAAAGCAATCCGGCGGCAAGTAAATACTTCAAGCTGATACTCTAATGGACAAGACAGGAGGAATACAGAATGGTTGTCTCTGCGCACACCCCCTTTGCTTATAGGGAAGTTGCCAACTTTTCTGGCTTCACAGTTTAGTACATCCAACACCTCATTGCCTTTGTTTGGCTGTCAGGAAGATAGGGAGTAGCTAAGATGTGTTTTTATTTGCAGTCAGACTTGTAAATGCATTTTGAAAAGTATTCTTTATTTTTTCCTAGATCACTTTGTTGAATTCCAAGTAATTGGAATACTAATAAATACGGTTTAACATTAGCCGAGATGTACTTTTTTTTCTTTTTGCCACAGACCTTTCCTCAAGATATTTAGGATTGCCTATCCACCGTTCACCATGGGATCCCTGGGCAAGTTGCAACAATTTAAAAATACATTATTAAAACCAGTTAAAACAAAGTCCAATCAACAGAATACAATGGGTTCAAATAACAATAATAATAATAATAATAATAATTTATTTATACCTCACCATCGAAACAAACTCTGGGCAGCTCCCAACAGAATATTAAAAACACAATAAAACATCAAACATTAAAAACTTCCCGATACAGGGCTGCCTTCAGATGTCTTCTTAAAGTCAGATAGTTGTTTATTTCCTTAACATCTGATGGGAGGGCGTTCCACAAGGCAGGTGCCACTACCGAGAAGGCCCTCTGTCTGGTTCCCTGTAACTTCACATCTTGCAGGGAGGGAACCACCAGAAGGCCCTCGGAGCTGGACCTCAGTGTCCGGGCAGAACAATGGGGGCAGAGACGTTCCTTCAGGTATACTGGGCTGAGGCCGTTTAGGGCTTTAAAGGTCAGCACCAACCAACACTTTGAATTGTGCTCGGAAATGTACTGGGAGCTCGGAAACGAACTGGGGTTACAGGCAGTATACAGAGGTACATCTTCAGCATATGAGAAGTGTGCAATGATGCTGCCAGATACACCTCTTTGGGGAGAGAGTTCCACAACTTGGAAGCGGTCACAGAGAATGTCCCGCTGAAATTCAGATATACCTAGGAAGGAAAACTACAGCTGTGCATCTGTAACAATGCATCCCCAAAACTTTGAGAGAGGGTGTGTGGGTCTTTTTAGCCAAATGATGATTTGCATGTATGTCCGAGGCATCGCCAATACGACAACACAAACCGAATTTTCATTATTGCCTCAAGTGCAATAAAGTCCCTGGGAACATTGAGTTGCCTCTCACTGAGTGTAGAAAGAAAGCAACATATATCATATGTGAACCATGCCATGAAGCGCATGAGGAAAAGAATGTTGTCTTCCGATATAGCAGAATATACTTTTATTTCTTAAAGCAGGATAACCTAAACAATGCACGTTGCATGGGCAAAACCAGTGTTATAGAAAACATCGATGAAGAAGGCAATCCAGGAGAAATCATGTTTTAAAAAAAGCTTTTCTACTAGCCCTTGGGCGACTTCAAATTACTGAAACATATTTTCCGAAACTTAATTAAAATTCCAATAAACCCTCCCTGTACTAATCAGCTCAGTCAGGTCTTGCCAATTTTCAGTCACAGCCCAGTGGAACAATACTTACATGATATTAAGCCACCAGGAATTATGAGGCCGGCTAATTAGCCAGAATTATTTGCTAGTTTAATGCTACATCTCCCATTTAGCGCTGGCTTTAGATAAACCAAATGCTTCCCATTTTAGTAGCTGGGGGTAAAAATACATTATAGCAGCCATTCATTTTTGGATGCAACCCACATCCCACACCCCACTGATGACAATGACAAAACTCCCTTCAGTTATCTGTTTACTGAAGGGGGTACATGGATGAGATCTATAAAATTGAGAATGGGGTGGAGAGAATTGATAGAGAGTAATTTCCCCCAGGGATGAAAGTCTATGCCACAGCAAAATTGTCAGCCTCAAAGATGCCGGCAAAGACCTACTGGTGATGAATTTCATTGGGTCACCCTGAGGGAAATCTATTTATCTGAATACAAAGGAAAACATTTGTACAAGGTGGGGCTCGAAAACCATGAAATGCAAGCACTCGCACATATTTCTGTGACAAGCGACTCATTCAACAGCGTCAATTAACGGCAATATTTACTTGCTATGCCAATTTAACACTTAAAAAGAGGCAAATGCTTTCTGTAGTGAGAAGTCTTACTTAATTCCATACTGCATAGAATTTAATTAGCTAATATATTCTAGTTAAGTAATTTCATACTAGGGCCTCCCTTTGAAGTCTGTTGTCTAAAGTAAGGTGATTTTCCAGATTTGCCATTCAAATTATCAAATGAGAAATTCTGAAGCAAATTTAAAATGTGCCTTTTCACATGAAATGTTTGAGGGCCTTAGGCTTGGTGGCATTTTTACTTCGGTAGACTTCAGGTATGTGGCTCTTTAATGCATTTTTGCATTTCATTTGAGTGTGATATTTGGGGGAGGAAAAAGAGCTTAGAGCAGTTAATGATGAACCTTGTCCAAAGAAAATAAAAGGAAGGAAACTCAAATATGATCTAAGTTCAAGAGTCTTGTTTGCGGAAACTTACTGCCCAAAGAACAGAAGAAAATGAATATTTGTGGGTTATGATTTGGACTTTTGGAATTTCAAACAATTGAGTGTTAAAGGGTGCTGGCCGGTGACTCTTCTTTAGTTGGTGTTTTCTTGCAAACCCATCAGGAAAAAACCATATATCGTATTTTTCCTCCTAAAAAGTAAGGGGAAGTGTCTGTGTGTCTTATGGAGCGAATGTGTGGTCCCTGGAGCTGAACTGCCCAGGGGCAAAAGCAGATCGTGCTTTTTTAAAAAAAGAGAGAAGGGGGTGCTGAAAGGAAGCCCGCTGAGCAGCTGCTCAGCAAATGATTGGGGAGAGAGATAAGGGAGAGAGATTCCAGCCCCGCCCCCTTGCAGAGGGAGGCTGTTTCCCCAGCGACATGGGACTGGCTGATTAGATTATCTGTCTGGAAACTGTAGAAATGGCTTCCTGAAGCTGCAGAACTGTGAGTTAAACCCCATAAAACAGGGTTTTTCCCCTTTGCAAAGTAAGCTCAACAACTTTGAGCAGATCCACAAAAAATGGGGCTTTTCTCCTTTGCAAAAGAAGCTGCAGAAATTTGAGCTGATCCACAAAAAATGGGGCTTTTCTCCTTTGCAAAAGACGCTGCAGAAATTTGAGCTGGTCCTCAAAAAAATGGGGCTTTCCCCCTCTAAAAACTAGGTGCGTCCTATGGTCAGGTGCGCCTTATAGAACGAAAAATACGGTAAATGTAGTGAGAATTCACACTGCAGGAAGGTTCTTTCTCTAGAATTCCCTGGCCGTTTCAGAACAGCATTGGTAAACATCAAGGCATGCTTTCTAAGCTCACTTTTCTGTTTTTCCCACCACCTGAAGATGGACTTTGTATTTGGTGAGTTACATCCCCTCCAGCCACTCAGTAATGCTATACAACTTTTGCTTAATTGACTCTTTTCATGTAGTAGTGCACCATCCAAAATTAAACACTGGCTTTGCTTATTGTCTGGGGTGTGATAATATACCAATTAGAGGCACTATAACATAGTGTTAGACTGCTGCCTCCTCAGGGAGAAGCTGGTGACTCCTTGTAAGGTTGGCGGTTAGGCATTGGTTCAATGTTTTGGGGAGGGGACGTGGTTGGCTGTGCCTTCTCCTCCATTGCTCCTGCTAGGGAATTCCGTTAAAGGAATCCAGGGGCTCGCCTTGCTTTTGTCCGAACCCTGTCAAGGGGCTAGGGCCACGGCAGAGCCCCTGGGAGCATCTGGGGTGAGCTGTGAGATCAAATGAGTTCTCGCTCCCCCAGGATGCTTTCCCTTACTGACATATGGTGGTGCCCAGTGTCAGTCCTGTTCTTGCTACCGTGCAGGTTCAGGTAGTCTGGAACCAATGCCTGAGCAACCACTCACATGCTGTAATCAATAAGGTTGTGGCCAAAATTTACCGGTAATGCCAAAAACCTTAAAGAAGAAGAAGAAGAGTTTGGATTTGATATCCCGCTTTATCACTACCCGAAGGAGTCTCCAAGCGGCTCACATTCTCCTTCCCCTTCCTCCCCCACAACAAATACTCTGTGAGGTGAGTGGCTCTGAGAGACTTCAAAGAAGTGTGACTAGCCCAAGGTGCATGTGCAGTTGCATGTGGTGCAGCTGCATGTGGAGGAGCGGAGATGCAAACCCGGTTCACCAGATTACGAGTCTACCCACTACACCACACTGGCTCTCACACTAAAATCTGTGTCTATTGTGACTTCATTTGGAGTGGTTTTAGGGGTCCTCACACACAACTGCATATCAGTGATCAAAGACTGCAAAATAATAATCAGTATCAGAAACCAAATATTGAGATCAAATATAATTCAGTATTGAGTACAATAAATAGCTAATGGAGTACAATTAGAAGAATATGAGATCTCAACATATGCAAAAGAGAATTTGGAGGCGGGGAAATGTTAGGAGCAAAATCATTTAATATATGGATGGTTTAAGCCCATGGAAAGCAAGAGTAAATTTGGCCTAAGCGCTAGATGCTCTCTTGAACTGAGTGGAGGAGGCTCAATCTGTGTCAGTCAGCATACATGGCAAGAAAACAGCTACCACTGAGCTTGTTAATGCAAACTCAGTTGTCCAGCCCAGCACAAAAGCTTACATTGCTAAATGACTTCTGCACACATCTGTGGTAGTAGAACTAGTTTGGGTTTACCAGGCAGAATGGGAATGTTTGCCCACGACAACTGGACAAACATGCATATTGTTTATGGCACTCCAAATATGACTTCCGCCCCCTTGCAATTTATTGGCTTATTGCACAGAAAAGGACATGTTTATTGACCTGAAGAACGAGCAATAGGAAGGCCAGTCACTGAGCTGTGGACAAGTGAAAAATGGTGATGGATTGCCTGACAAGTCTTGTTTGCCTTTGCAGAGCAAGGAAAGCTGAGGCAATAGCTGGCAAATCATTATTTTCTCCACACTGCAGAAAGGTGCAGCTTCGTAGAGGCAGAGCTTGCTAAGTTTGCTTTGATTTGCCCAGGCCGAGGAATCCAGGGCCCAATCCGCTAGGTAGTTCTCTTGCACGGACCCCGCCAGTCGGAATGAATGTGAGCTGCACACTTTGCTAGTCTGCTATACAGCAAATACCAAAGGGCCAATCTAGACGTGACATTGAATGCATTTTGGCATTTAACATGGAAGGTTTTTTAAACTGTAAATAACATCTGCTGAGGAAGGGATGGTAGTTATCATGACTATAGTGGGTGGAGAAGGTGAATTTAAGCCTTTCCTCCCCTGAAAAGGCCCTGAGGAATATTCCTTCTCTGAGGCTGCTTTTTTGCATTGAGAGCAAATGCCTTCGAATGAGTCATTTCCCCCAAGACCACAACAGGACAAACCTGCCTCCTGTGAACATAATAACTACCCTCACTTTTACTATATAAGCCTTCCATGTTAAATGCAAAGACAGATTAAAGATTTCTGTATGAACACCAGAAAGGTTCTACTTCAGCATGTTTTATATATATACAGTGGGACCTCGACTTACGACGATAATGCGTTCCGACGCAATTTTCGTAAGTCGAAAACATTCGTAAGTCGAATCCCCATAGGAATGCATTGAGCGAAAAAAATCCGTAAGTCGAAAATTCGTAAGTCGAAAAAATCCTATTAAAGCGGCCGCAACTTCCATTTGTAAGTTGAAAAATTCGGTTGTGGTGGCCATTTTGTTTCTTCCGAAAGTCATTCGTAAGTCAAAAAATTTGTAAGTCAAGTCGCTCGTAAGTCGAGGTCCCACTGTATATATTTACCCCATCCTTCAGAGGAGCTCAGTGTGTCACACACACCCCTCTGCGCCCCATTTTTCTACTGGGGAAGGAATGTAGCTCAGTGGTAGAGCATCTGCTTTCCATTCAGAAGATCCCAGTTTCGATCCCCAGCATCTCCTGGTAGGGCTGGTAGAAAACCCTGCAGAGCCAGTGCTAGTCAGTGTAGACAATATGGAGCTAGATGGACCAAACAATCTGACTCAACAGGCAGCTTCCCATGTTCCTATCCCAAGGGCAGACTTTGGTAATCTTTCGTAATATGGCACGCTATGCAAGGCCAAAATTTGGCGGCCCCAAATGGGTCTTCTCAATTATGGATCTTCTTAATTTTCATCTTCTTCTTCTTCTTTGGCGATCATTCGTAGCCAAGTAAGATTCTCAGGGATGACTCACACCCTGGCCATCACCTCTTTAATCTCCTACCCTCGGGCAGGAGATATAGAAGATATAGAAGTATAACCAGCCGTACCAACAGGCTAAAAAATAGCTTCTATCCGTGGGCTGTTAAGCTGTTGAACGGAAAATAACATAGCGCAATTGACTTGCGAGGTGGTGTGTTGTTCGATAAGCACACAGAGTGCAATGAGACTGAGTGTTTGGGTGTGGGGGAGGGAGGCTCGGTTAATTTCATTGTACACAGGTTGTACAATGACAATAAAGGTATTATTATTATTATTTATTATTAACATGCCTTTTCCCACTGCCAGTACTATGTAGACATACGAGCCAGGTTTATCCTGCCTATCCTGCATAAATTCCCAGGATGTACAGAACAACTTAACATCTCGCTACTACTGCAGGATGAAAACCCAGATGTCACGTACTCAGTTGCTAGATTTTGCACTGCCATGATGGATACTCGCTGAAGGATGGTTTGTGCTACAAACCAGTCCTAAGCACCTATTGCAAGACCGTTATCCCCCTAAGCTCCACCCCTTACAGTTGTTTTAATTGCATCTCTTTCAGTCCTTACCTGTTTTAATTATCAGTTCTTACTCATCAATTATTTGTGTTTAATCTCGTACTCTAGTCACATGTTTTATCCTATGCTTGTTTCTTTGTTCTTATTTGCTTTAATAATTACCTGTTTAAATCCTAACTGCTATTTTATTCATATGTTTTTCTTACGCTGGTCTGTGACAGTAATAAAGTTTATATATATATATATATATATTGGTTGGCAGGAGCTGGGACAGAGCAATGGGAGCTCACCCCGTCGCGGGGATTCGAACCGCTGACCTTCTGATCGACAAGCCTAAGAGGCTCAGTCGTTTATACCACAGTGCCACCCACGTCCTATAGTGACTGGTCACACAGCAAACTTCATGGGGATGCAGTTTTCACATGTCCTGAACATTCTAACCCATATACTGATATATGTGTAAAAATATGAATTACATGCTACTGGGGGACTCCACAACCTGTGTTTTTGCTTAAGTAACTGATCTAGGTATGCCTCATAATTCAAAAGCAGCAAGATCTGAGCAATGATTCATGTAAACTTCATTCTGTGGGCAAAAGAGAATGAATGCACGAAGGCAGTATTTTCCATTTTGCCCTGCATTCAGCACTGTTTCCATTCTGCTGCAGTTTGTCTTTTGCCAAAACAACAACACAAAACCCTACATTATTCTGTTCATCATTCACTTTAGCAAAATTATGCAACTTAGGTAATTAATTAAATGGTTGTTATGCTATTCCACCCCATTCATTTCAGTGCCAAGGAAACACAAAGCAGATGGAGGAGAAACATAATACAAATCAGGAATGATTGAACGGTACATTCACAATGCAGAAACTAAAAAGAACTACCTGCTCCAGAGACAAGGCCAGAACATTAAATCATTTAGAGATGCAGTAGCCTGACTCCTCTGTGAATGGGTTTGCAATAGCATTCAATGTTATTTCTTCCAACGCAGCAACCATGGCGTAAGATGCAGGCCGCCATACAACAGTCAGTATAGGCTCTAGTTTCTGAAAGGTTCTGCCGCAATAAAATTGCTAGTTTTTGAACTGCTCTAGAACTCCTGGTCCGTTTGCATTCTAGGATATTTGCCAAAATAAGCTGTGGCATCTGTATCCCAAGAAGCATCGCTATTAATGTTTTGAATATAGGAGAATTTCTCTCTTTACAGGACTGGGATATATATTTCTTTTCCCAAAGGAAAGAGAAGCCGCCGTAAAGGAGCCATCTCTTGGCTTGAACACAAGTGCCCAGGTTTGTTGACTGCTGGATATATACTTATTCAGTATTTTGATTAGTCCAGTGTTTACTCTACACTTTTAGCTTTGCTTTATGGAACGCCATATGGATTACTGCTCCAGATATTCTGTCACTGCAGGTAATAACAGCCGCAATGACCTCTGGCATAAAAGCAAGTGTCTATTAAAGTGGGGAAAACCACAGTGGGAGTAATTACCCCCTTGGATGATATTACTACTGGATAAAATATACAATAATAAGATCCATAAAGGCAGAGCTTGGCAGTGGGGTTTTGGAGCATAAGGAACAGATGGCCTCTTACTCTAAAGCAAACCACAGAAGCATCTGTTGTCCAAAACACACTCCATTGCACTTTGCTTTTTTCGAAAGCAGCAGGAAAAGAAATGGATGACCGGATAGAGAGATATTTGGTTGGGAGGGGACTCTAACAATAGAGCCCATACATGATTGCTGCACTGAGAGTGAAGCAGCTTCTGCTAACAACTGACTCAGAACTTGCTCTAAGGCACAGTTGTAGTGATTCTACCCTTCGGAGAGGCTCAGCCCAGCTCATGAGCCCGTGGAGCATGGAAAAAGGTAGATGATAGCTTTGACTGTGGTGAGCCAAAGCTCTCTGATCATTAATTAAAGACAACTTTGGTAAAGCGTGTTCTCCTTCATGGAGAGCACGTGTTGCGGTGGGGGCCAACAAGTCACCCCTCTGGTGCTGGGCGGGAACGTTTAGATGGCCACTGCTGTGATTGGACCCAGGGTATTGTTGGGGAGAATTGTATGTTGCAAATTGATGATGGACAGCCCAGCGTATATATATTGGTGGGTATGCAACGTGATCCCCCTCTTGGCTGAGTGCTTCGGAGCACCCGCCCTCCCTCCCTATATTTTAGTGTTGACCTTGCTATGCCTGTCATGGGGTCGTCTGCTGTTGGGGCAGGGGCCTGGTAGGAATTTTTCTATGTGGCTGATTGGCTGGTGCCACCTGGTTTTCGCCTACTGCGTAGCAAATAGTCACAACTTGTAAGGTTGGCAGTTAGGCATTGGTTATTATGTTGGTTGGAGGAGGGGTATGGTTGACTGTGTATGCCCCTCCTATTGATACTGGTGTACGGGGAATTCCGTTAAAGGAATCCAGGGACTCGATATGCTTTTGTCTGAACCCCCGGTCGGGGGCCAGGGCCGTGCAAGAGCCCTGGGAGCCTGTGGAGAGGAGGGTCAGATCATCCTACTCCCTTTATCTCTCCAGAGTGTTTTCCCCTTACTGACGGTCATCAGTTCTGTCCTCTGTGGCACAGATAGTCTTAACCAGTCTTAAGACTTAAGTCTTAAGACAGATAGTCTTAACCAAGATAGTCTTAACTAAGCAACCACTCACATTATTTGCATTTTAATAAAGTTGTGGCCAAAATCATGCCAAAAACCAAAACAAAATTCTGTCTGATGTGTGAGTTATTTGAGGGGTGGTTTTGGGGACCTCGACACGCAAACTGAGAATATCCACTTCCTTCTCAAACTAGACAGAAAAGAGTAAGGGAAGAGGATAAATGAAGTTACTCTGGAACAGTCCAAACACTGAATTCTATCTCCATTATGAATAAGAGGAGAACAGGAACACACTATGGGCATATTTATCCACATCTTTCTTAAATGTTAACCAGATTAGCATAGTAAAGCCTGAGTGCATTTGATTTATTTGCATTTTCTTTAGTGTCTGAATAAATGTGTACCTCTCATACACTATAGATGCTTTATTTCTCTATTTGTACTTGTACATGATTTGCGTGTTCAGATCCAGAAACCTCCCCCTAAAGAATTCACACATGACTCAAATATTTGGTTTGGTTTTTGGCAGAATTTAGGCCACAACTTTATTGATTACAGCAAGTGAGTGGTTGCATAGGCTCTGGTTCAACTAGCTCCCTGCCATGCAGGTAGCACTGACCCAGAGCTCTATCATAGGTCAGCCAAGGGTGTTGTGACTGACCATTCGAACCCACCCACAACACAGGGAGTCGGTTTCCAGGTCTCACTGCAATATGTGCCCTCTTTAAGGGAGGACCCGATTTGTGGAGAGTTGGTAAGAAAATCAGTTCTAAACTTACCAAACATATGGTCTTTCCCAGGTTGGAGGAAGAGGGAAACTTTGGAAAGAAACTTTGTAATGGGGCATTTTGGAACTCACTTGAAGAGGCATATTTCATAACCCCCCCCCAACTGTCCCAATTTAAGCAGGACATCCCAAAATCATAGAAGCCAACTCCGGCTTCTGTTTGCATCCTGGAATGTCCTTTTTTTGATCCGGCAGGAGCAAAAAATGCTCACTTTGATGCACCCTGCTAATGAGTGCCAGAGCACCGGACCGAAAGGTGCGCGTCTCCTGATGCTCCAATTTTGGGGATGAAAATGTTGGAAGGCATGATATTTTATTTTATTTTTCAAAAAAAATTATTGGTTTTTACAATTTTTTAAGCACATAACATATCAGTTAAATTTTCATACTTCCCCCCTCTCACCATGGGAAGCCACAAGGGTAGTCATATTCATTGTACATTTAACCTTACTATCAGTGTTTAATATCATTGCTTGAGCCTGGCCCAATTATGTGGACCAGGCATTCCTTCTTCCTCAATTTCATATTTTGATTGACTTCCTCAAGTCCCTCTCTATTGTATTCATTGTCTATCCTCTCTAACAGTTTTCATAAAACCAACTTTAAAATAATCCTGTAATTTACACTAAATTCATAATCCAATATTAAAAAAAACAAAGGAAAAAAATCATGTTACTTATAACACCTCATTTTTTCAAACCTCCGCATCATAGTACTTTTGATCCTTTCCTTAGGCCTTATCCAATTTTCCTATCCCAACCAAATTTAAAACTTCATCCTTTATACTTTAACACCCTTCCCTCCCTGTGGTTTCAGGAACCTCAGATAAATCTTAATCCTTAATGCCAGTATCAGTCCATACCTGAAGGCATGATATTTTAAAGGTCCAGCAGCCTTTTGCTGCATGTTTAATAATTTTAAATCTGTTGGGTTCTCTCACCAAAGAGTACTTTCCCAAAATTAGATCTTGGCACCCAGGAATTCTCCTTCCTCACCAACAAGACCAAGGGGAGAGGAGGGTGAAATAGACTGAACTGGCTCCATGATTTAGATTTCCTGATGTTGTGCCAAAAGTTCCAAATGGAACTTTTTTTATACAGGCATTTATACGGGCAAGGGGTGTAAATGGAGGAGCCTGCAACTTTTGGTGGTTTTTGCCTCCGTGCAAAGCAGCAATAGTGTCCCTACTTTGATCTGGGACCCTTTAGCCTCATGGCGGGTTTTATGCAGTGTAGCACTAATTTAAAGACAATTGGCAATGAGCTTGTTCCACTAACAGAGAGTGGATCAAGACATTCCACAAGTGCAAGAGGTTTCACAAGTGGACACTCTGTATATGCATGTGCAATTTGTAGAGGACAGGAAAATAAAAAGTAGTTTTTCAACATTTCCACCAGTGCAGTAGTTCCACTAGTAGACCTGTTGCATTTTATTCCCTTGTTGCACAGCACTGAGAAGCCATAGCTGTCAACCCTCCCTTTTTTTGCAGGAAACTCCCTTATTCCAATGCCATTTCCCGCTGCTATCCCAGATTGTTGATATCCCTTAAATTTCCCGGATTTCAAAGGAAGCAGCTCCTCTCCCTCCCTGCCGGCCAGGGAGGCTCCTCAGCTGCGTTGCTCGGCTGCCAATAAGGAGACTGAGACCGACTGGGGGTGGAGCTTGCATGCCTTGTGCATCCAGACCCTCACGCCCAAGCAGACAGCCAGCCTGCCTGCCGTCTATGCGCTCACTCTTTCGCTCACCCGTTCACGCGCAGCCTCTGGAGTGCAGGGTGGCGAGGCTACTTGGTGCCATTGCACCGCCCTTGCGGCATCCCTTATTTTCAAATCCGAAAGTTTGGAAAAATCCCTTATTTTCAAATCCAAAAGTTGACAGCTATGCTGAGAAGCAAACCCATGCTAATACAAGGGCCCTTGTGCTTGTGGAATGACAGCATGGCAGATAACCCAATGGTGCTTGTGGAAGGATATCATGTCACAACCTTTGCATCCTTCCAAGGACATTGTTGGGCAAGGAATGGCACCTCCCAGCAGGCCATCAGGGAAAACCATTTCCACCCACTGCTGCTGCAAATTATATTCCATAATTTGCCTGTCTACGATGTCATCCGCAACTCTGCATATGGAACAACTGATCTTAGCCATCATGCAGAGGCAATATTTTCATACAAATCATAGCAGTTTTTGTTTTTCTTGTTTTATCTTTCTTTCAAAAGCAAAACAACAGGGATATATAAACGGTTTTTTAAATTTCCCTACTGACTCCAGGCATTAGGTCGCTTGTCATATCACATTTTGTCAACTTCATTGTATTATGTCATGCAGTATGACAGACACAGCCCTTGTGACAAATCACACAACCCAATATGTCATCAGGGAAATAAGAAAATGACATTTTCATGGACAATACTTTTAAAGGAGCCAATGCTGTTTCATTTGGAACCATTATTCTTTTCCAGATTTTGGCCATCTGCAGATCTATTCTTGAAAATCTTACTACTGACCAGGATAGTGTGATAAAGTTGTAAAAGAAATCAACCAACCCATGTCAAAAACCAGTGTTGAGCTTTCTTGATTTCATACATTTAATGAATTGGAGATGCATTTACTATGGATCGGATCCACACCAAGCTGTCTGTGCTTTAGTCCCATTGAAATCAATAGGGCTTAAAAACATATTAGGGTAAGCCTTCATTAGGTCAACTCAAAATAAGACAAAATAGTTTGCAATTTTTTGAGTTCTTCAGAAATCTTCATCAGGCTAAATGCTAAACAAAGCAGAGACGAGAGGGAAATCTTGGCTTATGATAACGCAATGCATCCTCATCTGATAACAGCCTTTAAAGAGAATTTTGGAGGAGGTAGCCAACATATAAATGAGGTCATTTATGTGTTACTGGGGGTGTCATGTTGCAATAAGGCCTGCTGGGAACAAGAAGCTAATAACAACCAACCCACAAGCCAACACCAAATCTCTGGAAATACAAAAACACCTGTTGCTCAAGCCTTCCTCCATCCTTAGGTGAAACACACGGTTTTCTTGATAGGTAGAAAACAGGAATAAAGAGGAACTAGGCAGTCTTTGTGTTGGCAAAGGTGTTAATGTATTTTAATGAATTGGAGATGCATTAAAATATTTTTATTTTAAAAATATTTGCTGGAAGCCGCCCAGAGTGGCTGGGGAGACCCAGCCAGATGGGCAGGGTACAAATAATAAAATTATTATTATTATTATTATTATTATTATTATTATTATTATTATTATTATAAATTGATTTTAAAAATAATTGTGTGGCTAAGTTGGATAAAAACCTAACACACACTCTCTCTCTCTTTATCTATATATATAAAGGTAAAGGGACCCCTGACCATTAGGTCCAGTCGTGTCCGACTCTGGGGTTGCGGCGCTCATCTCGCTCTATAGGCCGAGAGCCGGCGTACAGCTTCCGGGTCATGTGGCCAGCATGACAAAGCAGCTTCTGGCGAACCAGAGCAGCGCACGGAAACGCCGTTTACCTTCCCGCCAGAGCGGTTCCTATTTATCTACTTGCACTTTGACGTGCTTTCGAACTGCTAGGTTGGCAGGAGCAGGGACCAAGCAACGGGACCTCACCCCGTCGCGGGGATTCAAACTGCCGACCTTCTGATCGGCAAGCCCTAGGCTCTGTGGTTTAACCCACAGCACCACCAGGGTCCCATATATATGGGACCCCGGTGGCGCTGTGGGTTAAACCACAGAACCTAGGGATTGCTGATCAGATAGATAGCTATATACACCATAGTCACTTCACTATAAGGAAGATGCAACACCAGAATCTGCCCAATTGAGGGTTTGAATTGGATTTCTTAATTCTGCATGCTGGGGAACATTCTCTTACAACCCACAAGCCATGTGAGACCTCTGTACTTTTTGTAATGAGCAGACATTTGGGATCATCATGCAAACATTTCATTGTGCTTCATCCATCTTAATATATTTGTTTACTACAGTTAACATTTGCCAAGTAACCTCTGGAGTCAGCAAAGCAAACATAGCCGTTTTAGACTGTGTAAGGTCAGGGCATTTGATGGTTTTTGCAGCTGAAGCAAACAGCATTTGCACTTCATGAATAATTGTTACGACCTTTTGATGAATCCTCTTGAGTTTGTATTCTGACTTCTTTCTGGATGGAGCATCGCTGTCACATTTTGCACATGGGGATCACAGCATTATGTTAGGAGATGGTGGATACATGTGGGCAGGGAGCATTAGCTCAGTACTAGCCATTCTGGGTCACAGGCAGGCCTCTCAGCTCCGCTGTAGGAATAGAATCTGGAATATTGTGAATGGGAGACATCTGCTCAGTTCATAGACAATCCTTCTCTGGGAGTCTGGAAAATAAAAAAAAAGATTCTAGCCTCTAACAAATACATGATGGCCAGGGTGCACATGAATATAAATGGTAAGTAGGGATGTTTTCCTTTTTTATATATTTCCCTTTTTTTCTTGTACATTGTCAATGCACATTTTGGACATTTATCTGCAAAAGCAGGTATGTGATTTTCATTCAGCAGTTCCAAATACGGTGCATTGTATGTAGAACTGTGCATGAGAGCACATTCGCCATTCAAAAGCTCAGGCAGCGGTGTAAACTCAAGTGGACTAACTGGTTTTGCTAGTTGCCTTAAACATGGCAATGAAATATATATTAAAGAAATAAACAAATAAATGAGAAGGGGGGGTTCCTGAAAACTCACACTTGTCAAAATCAGGGCTGTATCAAATGGAGAGAGACAGACAGATGAGTTAGATGGGCCTCAAATATATTTAATCCAAAGGAAACTCAGTGTTTATTTTATGTTTCTGAAGGGTGAAAGCAGACCCTCCAAGTGTCCCTCTTTTACAGAAGTCGTTGCAGTTTCCGATTTGATCCCGGAATGTCCCCCTTTTCCTTAGCACATCCCTATTTTCATCAGAGAAATGTTGGAGGGTGTGGAGTTATATAACTCCCGAGTCAAGGAGATAAGTAACTATACAACATTTAAAAGACATCTGAAGGCAGCCCTGTATAGGGAAGTTTTTAATGTTTAAGGTTTTGTTGTTGTTTTTATATATGTTGGAAGCCATCCAGAGTGGCTAGGGCAACCCAATCAGATGGACAGGGTAATAATGATAATAATTAATAATAATAATAATAATAATAATAATAATAATAATTTGTTGTTTAGTCCAACTCTTTGTGACCCCATGGACCAGAGCACACCAGGCACTCCTGTCTTCCACTACCTCCCGCAGTTTGGTCAGACTCATGTTAGTAGCTTCGAGAACACTGTCCAACCAAGCTGCCCAGAGTGGCTGGGGGGACCCGGCCAGATGGGCGGGGTACAAATAATAAATTATTATTATTATTATTATTATTATTATTATTATTATTATTGTTATTATTATTATCTCATCCTCTGTCATCCCCTTCTCCTTGTGCACACAATCTTTCCCAACATCAGGGTCTTTTCCAGGGAGTCTTCTTTTCTCGTGAGGTGGCCAAAGTATTGGCGCCTCAGCTTCAGGATCTGTCCTTCCAATGAGCACTCAGGGCTGATTTCCTTCAGAATGGATAGGTTTGATCAAGAGTCTCCTCCAGCACCATAATTCAAAAACATCAATTCTTTGGCGATCAGTCTTCTTTATGGTCCTATTAATTAAATAGAACGTCCCTTTTTCATTGGAGAAATGTTGGAGGGTATGTGAAAGTCTTTTGGAGGGAAAGTTTTGACAGTTCCCCTAAAAGATCAAAAAAACAAAAACCAAAACAAAACCTAGAGATAAATTATCCAGAAACTTGGATTCAACTGTTTCCCTAACCAAGCCGATATTTGTCAATTTTCAGCCATCTTGGAGTTCAATTGCTTCTTTGGTCTGCAGCCCGTCTCTCTTCCTTTCATTTCTGCTCCAGTGCATCAGGCATGCTCTCTGACTTCACAGTGTTCCAGCTCCTTCAACAGACCTCCAGCTCTTTCTCTCAACATCTCTTCAAGTCTCTGCTTATATACAGTACATTATTCATCTCCCTAATTTGTATTTGCCCCTTATCTCCCAATAACCTTTCTGTTTAGAAAAGCCCCAACAAAAAGCCCCACAGCCATTTTATAACAAAGAGTAAAAAGCAGGAACAATTCCATTCTTTTACCACTGCAAACCGATCAAGCAAACTGCTGCCAATTTGACTTGCCCAATAGGCAGAAATTAAATAAGGTAGAAAACACCAACACAAACATACATATACATACATATACCATTTTTATACGTATGCTTGCTTTCCATGGTTAAAACCATGCTCAAAGCAGCTTACAACATTAAAAAATTACATAATTACAAACGTAACAAATAAAATATCAAAAGGTACACAACCAAATTGAACAATATCCACACAAATCATAATAAGATTTAAAATAAAGATACAAAATTAATATCAATAACAGCAACAGTCCCCCCCCCAAAAAAAACCTTAACGCAGTACTCCAGTCCGGGTGCCTGTTCAGCAGCCTCACTTTTTTTGTAGCTGGAGTCAGTTCTGTCCTCACCTTCTCAGACCAGGTGGGGAAAGGCCTGCAAGGCAAGGAGCAGGTCTTCCAGGACTCACAGCCCAGACAAATTGAAGACACGTGATTTTTTTCTACTCCTACCGGTATTTAAAAATGTAACTACATTGAGTCTCCCCCATCCCTTCTGAGCACTGCAAACATCTTTTTGGAATCAGGGCTGGAAAGGACCCTCAGTAGTGCCATATGACAAATGTCCCAAGTGTTTGTTGCCTAGTGGTTGGTCAGTGAGCCAAACAAAGGCAGCAAAGCAAGCAGCCTTTATTCTTGATCAAGAATGGTGTCCTGCCAAACTCGTGGTTCAGGCAAGAGACTCTGATTACAGCTTTCCCAGTACTTTCATACCCTGAAGGAAACAGGCTTCACACTAGCTGGAAGATATCTGCAAAGTTTCCATCAACCAGGGTTGCCAGTTACATGTTCTCACATAGGAGTACTGCCCATCAACCAGCTATAAATCCACCTAGCATCTTCATCTTATCCACATTTTACAATATTGCCAACCAAAATGTCATAGGAGACCTTGGCAAATCCTTGCCAAAATCCACCCAAAATTCCCCTGATCTGCCAGGCTAGGAACCTCCTTTTTAAAAGGTAAGTGTTAGCCTGCCATGATGAAACCCATGTTGTCTCTTTGTGGTCAAAGCATTTGGAGAGCAAGTTCAGATAGCAGCAGCTCCACTTCCTCCTCCAAACACTCTCTCATTGAGGCAAAATGACTTAAATAAAGTCCCTCTTTTTCTGACCTCGGAAGAACGGAGATACTTGCCGCTTTCAGCCGAGTATCTCTAACCCAGCTTAAGATACCATCCCATAGAAAGGCGTTCACCTTGGCCCGGTACCACATTCTGCCATCCGCTGTATTACATGGGAAGTTCAGACGGATCCCTTTAGGTGACAGACTTTGCCCGTGCAACTCCAGAGAAGTAGAGACTATTGATCACATACTCTTACGTTTCTCCTTTTACGGGGACCTACAAAATGAACTTATTTCAAAGATACTTGACGAGTTCCCTGGACGCTTTGAAGAATTTTACACAAAATGGCTCCTCTCAGACTCCAACCCAAATGTCACCGCCATAGTGGCAAAATTCTGTGCTAATGCTATTAAAATCCGGTCCGCACATATTGGAGGCACTCAAATCAACTCTTGAATTGAGCTAGGAAAGATACTGAAATATCGAATGTTTTTAATTTAAGTAGCATAGTAAATAATCTATTATATTGCATTCAGTGGTTTAACGATAGCTAATCCTTTTTAGATAATTTATTTCAGTTTATATTTAAAAAATTTATTCCAATGATGTTATGCTATTTGTTGTGCTGGTCGCTGACTGTAATAAAGAAGATATATAACACTCTTTCATTGGGAAATGGTTGAACATCCCACGGGCGCTTGTGTCCTGATGGGGAGCAGAACCCAGCCCAAGCGAAGAACTCCCAAAGGGTGGATATGCTCAGATACACCCGTTTCTCCACACAAGACATTAACAGCTCACAATTAACCCAATCAACCCACCACCCTTCTGAGAAAACCCCCACCCCACCCTCCCACTATATATAAGGGTCTGGTGACTTCTGTTTCAGTGTATCTGAAGAAGTGTCCATGCACATGAAAGCATATACCCAGAACAAACCTAGTTGGTCTCTAAGGTGCTCTAAGGGGACGAGGGTGGGGTAGTGGGTTAAACCACAGAGCCTAGGGCTTGCCGATCAAAAGGTCGGCGGTTCGAATCCCCGCGATGGGGTGAGCTCCCGTTGCTCGGTCCCTGCTCCTGCCCACCTAGCAGTTCGAAAGGACGTCAAAGTGCAAGTAGATAAATAGGTTCCGCTCCGGCAGGAAGGTAAACGGAGTTTCCGTGCGCTGCTCTGGTTCACCAGAAGCGGCTTAGTCATGCTGGCCACTTGACCCGGAAGCTGTACGCCGGCTCCCTCGGCCAGTAAAGCGAGATGAGCGCCGCAACCCCAGAGTCATTCGCGGCTGGACCTAATGGTCAGGGTTCCCTTTACCTTTACCTTAAGGTGCTACTGGACAATTTTTTAAAAAAATTTAATTAATTATCCCAAAGGTCTATTTTCTAATTGAGGCACAGAGCATCCATTGATTAATTGGATTGATTTATTGATAAACATTGAAGATCTACCAGATCTAGCCTGCTGTTGAATGAGCTTATCTATGTAGCTGGCTCCCCGCCCTTCTCTATGTAGATGGCTCCCCGCCCAACTAGGGAACTACACATGAAATGCTCCTTCAGCATGTGTATGATACTAGCTGAATAGGAAAAGGGCCCAGTACATTTTAAGATCTTTCTTTTCAGACTAATTCACAGAAGAACTGAACAAGCATGAGATAATCCTGTGTGTGTGTGTGTGTGTGTGTGTGTGTGAGTGAGAGAGAGAGAGAGAGAGAGAGAGAGAGAGACCAAAAAGGTAATTGTGTTCTTGAAATGCTGGCTTCTTGCATAGATAAATCTCATATTATTTTATGTCTCCAAGATCAATGCAATAAAAACCTAATTAAGCAACAAACTCCAGCATTTTTACAGAAAAATGTCAGAAGAGCTATTGCTACCAGCCAAAGGGATGCCAAAATCCATGCACTTGTTTTCCGACAAGATGTAACGTTATTGATTTTTCAGTACTGGTTGTGGTGGGAGGGACCTTTCAGGAGCATAAATTTTGCTGCTTGCTTTACCTGTTAAAATCAAGTGCATTACTGCTGATTTACAGTTGTGCGCTAGATAAAGGGGGGGATAGGCTCTCATTAAATAATAAACTAAACCAACTGCTTCAAGGCAGCAGGTTCTGGCCATGTTCTTTAAAGATCCTGATATTATTACCAACCATTATTATTATTATTATTATTATTATTATTAGAGAAAGCAGCTTTTTAAGGCAAATGACAATCAAAAGTCAACAAAAGAAGAAATGAACCATAATATAGAATTACAACACTCAAAACTGCAACTCAGTATCACACCAGATTTTTTAAATAAGAAAAACAGTAATAATAATAATGTTATTTGTGTTCACATTGTATTGTATGGCCATTGGCTACAAAGAAAAAAATTGTTTGATTGATGATAATAATAGGAAGACCAAAAAAATAATAACCCATAATTTAACCTGACCATCAGCCGGCTCATAAACATCATGTCTGGAATGCCAGCTGAAAAGCACAAGGTTCTCAGGGCTTTCCGAAAACCCTACAATGTAGAGATTTGATGCAGGTTCAATGGAATGGAATTCCATAGCCATCAAAGCTTCATACAGAAGGACCTCTCGCCTATTGTCAACCCCCCCCCCCGGCCACTAACATAGAACACCAGGAGAGTCTTCCAAGTGTGGACAAGGTCGGTACGGCAAAGTAGAGGACATGCACCACTATTTATTGCAATGCCCGCGATATATAGAACCAAGAGACCGATTTATAAAACCCCTGCTCACGAATGGAACACACTCAAACAGGGTGGAAAGGGTGAAATGGCTGCTGAGTGACACTGATGACTTCGTAACTTATAAAGTAGCACTATATGCGTTGGCAACTAAGAACATCTGGAGAAAAGAGCTAGATAAAATAGCAGTCAATTGCAAAGGTGATTCGGACATTTAAGCTGGCACATTCTATCTGAGAACCCCCTGCTATTCAATTTTATGCAACAAATAATTTTTAGGAGATGTGATCGTGGTCTATTGCAGTGCCTGGTGTTTTTATGATTTTGATAGTTATTGTTGCTTTTCTTTTTTCTCCCTTTGTGAATGATGCCATGGCCTTTGGCTCGTGCAATAAAGTTTATGATGATGATGAACCTAGAACACCAGGAGAGTCTTCCAAGTGTGGACAGGGTGCTAACGGTACAAGCCATCCAGCAAATAGCTTGGGCCCAAATCATTTAGGGCTTTCAAAGTAAAACAAAAACAAAAAAACACCCAGCATGTAAAATTGAGCCTGGAAAAGGAAAGATAACCAAAGTCGGCAGCATAGTAAGAGAGTTACATATTCTGTCTACCTCCACTCAACCCCAATAGGTTTTTGGCAACTGCATTCTGGAACGGTTGAAGTTTCCAGGCCATCTTTAATGGCAGCTCCATGTAGAGAAGAAGAAGAAGAAGAAGAAGAAGAAGAAGAAGAAGAAGAAGAAGAAGAGGAAGAAGAGTTTGGATTTGATATCCTGCTTTATCACTACCCGAAGGAGTCTCAAAGCGGCTAACAATCTCCTTTCCCTCCCTCCCCCACAACAAACACTCTGTGAGGTGAGTGGGGCTGAGAGACTTCAGAGAAGTGTGACTAGCCCAAGGTCACCCAGCAGCTGCATGTGGAGGAGCGGGGAATCGAACCCGGTTCACCAGATTACGAGTCCACTGCTCTTAACCACTACACCACACACACACAGACTAGAGCATTGCAATGGTCTAGTCTGCATGTGGTCAAAGCGTGGGACACCGTGGCAAAGTTTAGCCCTCTGCAGATAAGGGTACAGTTGGTATACCAGACAAAGCTGTTAAAAACCACAGCTGAACCCATGACCACACCCACTCTTGGTCTCGAGTGCCACCCTACCCAATACCTGTGTCTGGAGGCGGTTGGAGGATGGATGGCGGCTAACAGATTGAGGCTGAATCCTGACAAGACAGAAGTACTGTTTTTAGGGGACAGGGGGCGGGCGGGTGTGGGGGACTCCCTGGTCCTGAATGGGGTAACTGTGCCCCTGAAGGACGAGGTGCGTAGCCTGGGAGTCATTCTGGACTCACTGCTGTCCATGGAGGCTCAGGTTAATTCTGTATTCAGGGCAGCAGTCTACCAGCTCCATCTGGTATGCAGGCTGAGACCCTACCTGCCCGTGGACTGTCTTGCCAAAGTGGTGCATGCTCTAGTTATCTCTCGCTTGGATTACTGCAATGTGCTCTACGTGGGGCTACCTTTGAAGGTGACCCGGAAACTACAATTAATCCAGAATGCGGCAGCTAGACTGGTGACTGGGAGCAGCCGCCGAGACCACATAACACCGGTCTTGAAAAACCTACATTGGCTCCCAGTATGTTTCCGAGCACAATTCAAAGTGTTGGTGCTGACCTTTAAAGCCCTAAACGGCTTCGGTCCAGTATACCTGAAGGAGCGTCTCCACCCCCATCGTTCTGCCCGGACACTGAGGTCCAGCGCCGACGGCCTTCTGGCAGTTCCCTCACTACGAGAAGCCAAGTTATAGGGAACCAGGCAGAGGGCCTTCTCAGTAATTGCACCCGCCCTGTGGAACGCCCTCCCACCAGATGTCAAAGAGAACAACAACTACCAGACCTTTAGAAGACATCTGAAGGCAGCCATGTTTAGGGAGGATTTTAATGTTTAATAGATTACCGGTATTGTATTTTAATGTTCTGTTGGAAGCCGCCCAGAGTGGCTGGGGAAACCCAGCCAGATGGGTGGGGTATAAATAATAATTTTATTATTATTATTATTATTATTATTATTATTATTATTATTATTATTATTATTACCAGCTTCCACAGCTGGAGATCTCCCTATTCACGGCAGCGCTCTCTCTCTCCCCCCCCCTCTGTCTGTCCGTCTTCCTTTCTTCTATCTCTCCCTCTCCCTCTCTCCCCCTCTCTCTGTCTTTCTTCTATCTCTAGCCCCCCCCTCTCTCTCTCTCACACACACACACACACACTTGAAGCAAAATGAGAATACAGTGTCTGTTTGACTTTTTCACCCCTCCTTTTCCACATCCCTTTAATACCCATTTGTCACTCATTCAGGGCTAGGGGGCTTCTCTTTCTCTGGCGACAGCAACTGAGGCCACCTTCTCCCCCCACGAGACATTCCAGGGGGATAACATAGGCACCAACGTGGGCCACCATTCCCTGCCCCCCCCCCGAAAAAAAATGTCCCGGAATTATGCAATGTCTAGAGCATTACAGAAAAATCAGCTGCACTTGGTGGACTGAAGGGAGGGAAAAGAAATGCACAATAAAGAACGAGCGTCATTTAAATGGAATGAATGACAAAATAATAACAACGAATGAAGTATTTAATAACAAAATAAACAATATTGCAAAATAAAGACATTACACAGCCCTGATTGATGTTGCAACAAAACTCCTTTAAAACAAACAAACAGTTTGCAGCATTTTCGGTTCATCTGAAGAGCAAGCCTTTTGCTAAGTATAAAACACTCTTCCCAGATATGAATTCTATCCAGGCAGTCAAGTAGATGAGATGTTGAATTTCCACCCAATGGGAACCTGCAGTGGTTTAAATTAACATTTCCCTGACAGCTTTATAGCTTTCGGAATCCATGGCTGCTACTTCTGATAAATGCTACCCTGTTGAGAGGCTTCAGATACTTTCAGTGAGCTGAATTATTGATGTACGCTGTCACCCTCAGCGCCTGGCATCTGTTCAAAGGACCCCCACCCCCAATTTCAGCATTCGAAGTTTCGCTTAAAAGGAGAAGAAGCTTGTCATCAAATTTCATTTGGTGTTGCAATGGTTAGGCCCCGGCCAGTTGCCATCAGCACAAGGAGGGAGTTTATTCAGTAAAGGAGACTCGGCGCTTTCCCACAGCTCTTCACTAGGACTGAAAGCACTGCGAGAAAAAGGAAGAAGCACTGCGAGAAGGAGGAAGAGTGGTTTTAGTCGTTGCTTATGCAATTGAAATGCTGCTTAATGTAAAAAATAAATCTCTAAGCAGTTTACAAAAAGGCTAAAACTTTAAAGGTAAAGGGACCCCTGACCATTAGGTCCAGTCGTGTCCGACTCTGGGGTTGCGGCACTCATCTCGCTTTATTGGCCGAGGGAGCCGGCGTACAGCTTCCGGGTCATGTGGCCAGCATGACTAAGCCGCTTCTGGTGAACCAGAGCAGCGCACGGAAACGCTATTTACCTTCCCGCCGGAGCGGTACCTATTTATCTACTTGGACTTCGTGCTTTCGAACTGCTAGGTTGGCAGGAGCAGGGACCGAGCAACGGGAGCTCACCCCACCACGGGGATTCGAACCGCCGACCTTCTGATCGGCAAGCCCTAGGTGTGGTTTAACCCACAGCGCCATCCGCATCCCTTAAAACTTTAAAAATCAATAAAAATTCAGTGCTTTTTTTCTAAAAAAAAATATGTTTAGGGGTACTCTCATTTTGACTCAAGAAAATCACCATTTTATAGTTCAAATCAGGTAAAATAAATACAGTAAATGGACAAAAGTACAAAGATTCACAAAATGTGTACCCCTGTGTCCCCCCAGAAAAAAGCACTGCTTATATTGTATTATATTTATATAAACGACTCAGGACCACAATACCTCAAGGACTGCCTCTCTCCATATGAACCTACCTGGACCCTGTGATCAGCTGAAGACCATCTTCATGTGCCTCCTCCACGAGTGGTCCAGAGAGCCTTTTTTGCAGTGGCTCCCAATTTGTGGAATGCTCTCCCCAGGGAGGTTCGGCAGGCACCTTCATTGCATAGCTGTCAACTTTCGGATTTGAAAATAAGGGATCAGCAGCCTCACCTGTCCCGGGGACAGTCTATGGTTCCAGTTCCATCCCTATATGTTTGACAACTGTGGACAATGTCAGAGCCAGTAGTGGCACCATCCCTCTCTCTCTCTCTCTCTCTCTCTCTCTCTCTCTCTCTCTCTCTCTGCCACACCCAGAGGCGTAGCAAGCCCAGGTGGTACCCGGGGCGGATTTTTTTTTGTCGTCCCCCCCCCCCACTTTAATTTAAAAAAAAAAAAAAAAAAAAAGTGTCACCCCCCTCTGATGGTGCCACTTTGCGAGGTGTGGGGGTTTTGTGTGTGTGTGTCTATTATCTCTTTTTTTTCAATAAAGTTAAAATAAAAATAATAAATAAAAATAATAATAATGTAAAAATAAAAATAAAAAAGTGTCACCCCCCTCTGATGGTGCCACTTTGTGAGGTGTGGGGGTTTTGTGTGCGTGTGTCTATTATCTCTTTTTTTTCAATAAAGTTAAAAATAATAATAATTAAAAAAAATAAATAAAAATAAAAAAGTGTCACCCCCCCCCTCTGATGGTGCCACTTTGTGAGGTGTGATGACCTGGGAGTCAGACTCAG
Source organism: Darevskia mixta (assembly GCA_034641385.1). Taxonomy (NCBI): domain Eukaryota; kingdom Metazoa; phylum Chordata; class Lepidosauria; order Squamata; family Lacertidae; genus Darevskia; species Darevskia mixta. Next base: position 806,159 of record JAWWNH010000242.1, read on the forward strand.
ACGCTGAACCTGAGGGATCCCAGCCTGCACATGATTCACTGCCTCCAGAACCAGCAGAGCCAGGGCTGGGGCCTGAGTCTCAAGGGGACTCACCTGTGCTGGATCCTCAGGTGCAGGCATCGGCTGAGGTTGATCTGGCTTCTAATGGGATGGAGGACTTATTGCCTGCAGGTGCTCCACTCCCCACCCAGTCAGGGGAAGCTGAGGTTGCCTCTGGGTCCGGTAACCCTCCAGCTTCTCCTGAGCTGCAAAGGCTAAGGGCAGAGAGGCGAAGGGAACTAAGTTCCCGCAGGAGGAGTGCTCGCCTCCAAGCCAGGAGAGGCGAGGCACCTGAGGATCGGAGCCGCCCTTTGCCTCGGGGCAGATAAAAGCCAGCCAGTCCCAGACCCAAGTTGCAGGAGCAACATCGGTGCTGCCTAGTTCCTGTTCCTGGTTCCTGCGTTCCTGACCTCAGCTTGGTTACCTCGGCTTCCTGACCTCGGCTTCCTGACCTCGGCTTCCTGACCTCGGCTTCCTGACCTCGGCTTCCTGACCTCAGCTTTGTTACTTCGGCTTCCTGACCTCGGCTTCCTGACCTCGGCTTCCTGACCTCGGCTTCCTGACCTCAGCTTTGTTACTTCGGCTTCCTGACCTCGGCTTCCTGACCTCGGCTTCGTGACTTCGGCTTCGTGACTTCTGGCTTGGACTGACCTTGGACTGGACTAGACCTCGCCTATCGGATATCCCTTGGGACCAGCACAGTTTGCTCCTGCCTCACCCGCACTCCCCCTTCGTTGGGGTGCGTTCGGGAGGAACCTGTTGTCATGACTGACCAGGCGGCTGCGCTGGTGGCATTGGCCCAGGAGAACCAGGTCTTGACCCACACAGTGCAGCAGCTAAGCAATGCGGTTACAGCGCTTCAGCAGCGTTTGGACGCTTTACCGGCTCCTGGTGCCGGCGCCCCAGCTCCAGGCAAGTACCCAGTGGCCCTGCCAGAAAAATTCAATGGGTCCCCGGGCAGCTTTCCCATGTTTCTCGCCCAGGCCAAACTGTATATTCAGGGGCGAGCCCGGGATTTCCCCGACGACCGCACCAAGGTGCACTTCCTGATCAGCTTGCTGAAGGACCAGGCGGCCAAGTGGGCGTTGCCGCTGCTCCGGCAAGACTCCCCCTTGCTGACAGACTATAGGGGGTTTTGCAACCATTTAGAAACCGCGTTCGCCAACCCTCAGAAGGCGAGTCAAGCCAATCGGGCAATTCGGCTGTTGAAACAGGGCAAGTCCACAGTGGCCACCTATGCCACGGAATTTCGGCTGTTGGCGCAGGACTTGACCTGGAACGATTCCGCACTTCGGGACCAGTATCTCGAGGGGCTTTCGGACGAGATACTGGACCAGCTGGCCACCTTGGATCGCCCCACCACGCTGGAGGCCCTCATCCAACGGAGTCTACAGATAGACGATCGGTTGGAGGACCGGCGCCAGGCCCGGGCCCGCCAGCACTCTGGGCTCCCGACTCCAGTGCTCCCCAGCAGTTCCACGGCCAGAGCCGAGTCACTGGAGGAGCCGATGCAGCTCGGGGCAGCACGGCCTCGCCTCTCCCCTTCGGAGAAGACACGACGTCGGGAGGGAAACCTGTGTCTCTACTGCGGGGGGAGTGGACACTACGCCAGAACCTGCCCTGAGAAACGCCAGCCGCAGGGAAACCGCCAACCCCAGTAGCCAATGGCCCAGGCTATCTGGGGTCCCAAGCATCACATGATGGGCCCTCACCAGTGGAATTGCAACACCTCATGATCCCGGTGCGTCTATACCCCCCAGGCGGGCCCTGGATTCTCACCCACGCTCTGGTGGATTCAGGGGCAACCCGCTCCTATATGGACTCTGCCTTCGCCGCTCAGCATCGGGTGCCGCTCCAGAACAAGCCAGAACCGGTGCAGGTGGAGGCAATCGACGGACGGCTCTTGCGGTCAGGCGCCGTTACTCGGGAGACCCAGCCCTTGGTCCTGTGCCACCAGCAGCACCGGGAGGTGCGTACCCTGGACATTGCCACCATGCCCCGGTTTCCCCTGGTGCTGGGGATGGACTGGCTGGAGTCTCACAATGTTCAGATCGATTGGGTCAATCGAACTGTACGCTTCCCAGACTCGGGTTCGATTGCTCAGTCCGAGATGCTTTCGGCCGCCTCCATGGGGGAGGCTGCGTCAACGCTCCCCGCCGTGTACCGGGACTACGTAGACGTGTTCGAGGAACAGGGGGCAGACCGGCTGCCTCCTCATCGGTCTTTTGACTGCAGCATAGACCTCCAGCCTGGGGCGCCCCTGCCTGTGAGTCGCCTATACTCTCTTTCGGAGCCAGAGCGTGAAGCCTTACAGGACTTCCTTCACAAGAACCTGGAGCGGGGGTTCATTAGGCCCTCTACCTCTCCCACCGCCGCTCCAGTACTCTTCGTTAAGAAGAAGTGTGGGGAGCTTCGCCTCTGCCATGATTACCGAGCCCTGAATAAGATCACCATCCCAGACCGGTATCCCTTGCCCCTAATTGCAGAGTTGCTGGAGCGGGTGCAAGGGGCGCAGATGTTCACCAAACTGGACCTCCGGGGGGCTTACAACTTGATTCGGATCCGTGCCGGGGATGAGTGGAAGACCGCATTCGGGACCCGTTATGGGCAGTTCGAGTACCTGGTCATGCCGTTCGGACTATGCAACGCGCCCGCCGTGTTCCAACGGTACATCAACCACGTGTTCCAGGACTTGCTTGACAAGTATGTGGTGGTGTACCTCGATGACATTCTGATTTATTCCCGTGACCCAGCTCGCCACGAGAGTCATGTCCGGACCGTGTTGCAGCGCTTGCGGGAGCACCGCCTGTACGCTAAGCTCAGCAAGTGCGAGTTCCACCAGCGGTCAGTGGACTTCCTCGGACACCGACTCTCCCCTGACGGTGTACAGATGGACCCCGGGAAGGTGTCTGCGGTTCGAGAGTGGGCGGCGCCGCGGAACCGCAAGGACCTACAGCGGTTTTTGGGGTTCGCCAACTATTACTGGACATTCATTGTGGACTATGCTCATCGCACCACCCCGTTGACCCGACTGCTGCGCCCCAAGACGCCCTTCGCCTGGGATGAGGAGGCTGAGGTGGCATTCCAGGGATTGAAAGCCTGTTTCCAGAAGGCGCCAATTTTGCAGCATCCTGATCCCTCTCGTCCCTTTGTGGTGGAGACTGACGCCTCCAGTACGGCTCTCGGTGCCGTCTTGTCCCAGCAACACGGACCTGATGCGCCACTGTTACCCTGCGCCTACTACTCTCGGCAGCTCCTTCCGGCGGAGCGTAACTATACTGTGTGGGAGCGGGAACTACTGGCCATCAAGGTGGCCTTTGAAGTCTGGCGCCATCATCTTGAGGGGGCACGACACCCAGTGGAAGTGAGAACCGACCACCGGAATCTGGAGTACCTCCAGACCACCCGCAGGCTGAACCAGCGGCAGATCCGGTGGGCACTGTTCTTCTCCCGGTTCCAGTTCCGGATCCGCTACATCCCCAGCTCCCAAAACCAGAAGGCGGATGCGCTGTCCCGGAAACCGGAGGACATTGCAGAGACGGTGCAGCAGGCGGCCCCCACAACGATCATCCCACCAGCGGCCTTCCTGGCTGTTCATGAGACTGAGTCGCTGCGGGACCGAGTGCGGAGGCAGCAACGGGTCGACGCGTGGGCTCAGGAACGGATCCAGGAATTGGGCAGTGGATCGTGCCCTCGATACCCAGAACTGGTTGTGCACCAGGGTCTGCTGATGCACCGTGGTCGGTTGTACATCCCACCAGGGCCTTTGCGGGCCGAGGTACTCCGAATGTCACACGACGCCCCGGCAGCTGGCCACTTCGGGAGGTATCGGACCACCCACCTGGTCAGCCGGGAGTTCTGGTGGCCCCGCTTGAAGGCCGACGTGGCACGGTACATTGGGGGGTGCGAGGTCTGCCGGCGAGCCAAGGGATCGACCGGGAGACCTGCGGGACTGCTACAGCCACTGCCAGTTCCCCCTCGTCCGTGGCACACGGTTTCATTGGATTTCGTGGTAGACCTACCCCCATCCCGTCAGTGTACCTGCCTCCTGGTATTCACAGACCACTTCACTAAAATGGTGCACTGCGCCCCGTGCCCGTCTGTACCCTCAGCCAAGGAGACGGCGCAACTGTACCTACAAAACGTCTTCCGCTTACATGGCCTATCGGAACGTTTGATCTCCGATCGTGGTGCCCAGTTCACCTCCCGGTTCTGGCGCGCTCTACATCAGGCTCTCGGGACGGAGGTCTGCCTATCTTCGGCCTACCATCCACAGACGGATGGACAGACCGAACGGGCAAACGCGGTGTTGGAAGAGTACCTCCGGTGCTACTGCAGCTTCCACCAGGATGATTGGGTCGACCACCTGGCGTTGGCCGAGTTCGCATATAACAACGCAGTGCACGCTTCCACCCAACAGACCCCGTTCCAGGCAAACTATGGGTACCACCCGCGGTTGTTTCCAAGCGTACTGCCGGCATCCGCAGTTCCCGCAGTGACAGACTGGCTACAAGAGCTCCAGTCACAGCAGCAGCTTCTGACGGAGCAACTGAGCCAGGCCAAGGACGCGTATAAGGCCCAGGCCGACCGTCACCGTCAGGAGGGGCCGGAACTCCATGTCGGAGACCTGGTATGGCTCTCCACCCGCCACCTGCACCCCTCTCGGCCTTCACGGAAGCTGGATGCCCGCTTCACCGGCCCATTTCCGATCGTGGACCGGGTCTCACCTGTGGCATTCCGTCTCCGGTTACCCGCGACCCTGAAGGTCCACCCGGTATTCCACCGGTCCCTACTCAGTCCGGTCGCCCCGGCCGACGAGTTCCACCCAGACCATCCACGACCGCAGCCAGTTTTGGTTCAGGGGGAGCCCGAGTATGAGGTGGAGCACATTCTTGACTCCCGATACCGCAGGGGGAAGCTCCAATACCTCATCGACTGGAAGGGGTATGGGCCCGAGGATCGGTCGTGGGAACCAGCGGAGAACGTCCACGCGCCTGTCTGCCTCCGTGATTTCCATGCGACTTACCCCAGCAAGCCTGGTCCGGCCCCTCGGTTGAGGGGGGGGCCTGGGAGGGGGGATGGTGTGATGACCTGGGAGTCAGACTCAGACGCTGAACCTGAGGGATCCCAGCCTGCACATGATTCACTGCCTCCAGAACCAGCAGAGCCAGGGCTGGGGCCTGAGTCTCAAGGGGACTCACCTGTGCTGGATCCTCAGGTGCAGGCATCGGCTGAGGTTGATCTGGCTTCTAATGGGATGGAGGACTTATTGCCTGCAGGTGCTCCACTCCCCACCCAGTCAGGGGAAGCTGAGGTTGCCTCTGGGTCCGGTAACCCTCCAGCTTCTCCTGAGCTGCAAAGGCTAAGGGCAGAGAGGCGAAGGGAACTAAGTTCCCGCAGGAGGAGTGCTCGCCTCCAAGCCAGGAGAGGCGAGGCACCTGAGGATCGGAGCCGCCCTTTGCCTCGGGGCAGATAAAAGCCAGCCAGTCCCAGACCCAAGTTGCAGGAGCAACATCGGTGCTGCCTAGTTCCTGTTCCTGGTTCCTGCGTTCCTGACCTCAGCTTGGTTACCTCGGCTTCCTGACCTCGGCTTCCTGACCTCGGCTTCCTGACCTCAGCTTTGTTACTTCGGCTTCCTGACCTCGGCTTCCTGACCTCGGCTTCCTGACCTCGGCTTCCTGACCTCAGCTTTGTTACTTCGGCTTCCTGACCTCGGCTTCCTGACCTCGGCTTCGTGACTTCGGCTTCGTGACTTCTGGCTTGGACTGACCTTGGACTGGACTAGACCTCGCCTATCGGATATCCCTTGGGACCAGCACATGAGGTGTGGGGGGTTGTGTGTGTGTCTATTATCTCTTTTTTCAATGAAGTTAAAATTAAAAAAAAAAATTTAAAGTGTCCCCCCCCCCTCTGGGGTGGAACCCGGGGCCGCCCGCCCCCCGCCCTCCCGTTGCTACGCCCCTGGCCACACCTTTTATTTATTTTTTTCTCTGGGGCCCCATCTCTCTCCCCAACCAACAGGCTTAGAGGCAAAGATCAGAGCAGACCTCTGCTTTAAATATATATGCCCTGGAAGGGTAGGCCCATGCTAGAGTGTTGGCTGTTTAATATACTCTGGGAACACAAGACAATAACACCACCCATTCTCTAATGAACGCAAAACATGATATTCTTGACCTTTTCAGCCTGATATGTGACTTGAGTGGTGGCTGGTTGAAAATAATCTTTGATGCCTGCTGACCTATCACTAGGTGAGTGGGGAAAATTGAATCACAATTTGATATGCTTAATCGTTTCCAGCCACAGGCAATCATTGCAATTGTTGCTGCATTAAGGTAAAAAGAAATCATAAGATTCCTGTGCTGTGTTCCCCCCCCCCAAAAAAGAGTCCAATCTAAATGCAAATTTTGTATCTGAATAAAATCTAGGAAGTGTATACAAATTACTCCTGAGAGGGGGGAAAATCCTGTGACGAGGCACCTTTGCAAGCTGGTTTATGGTTTTAAACTACCATTTGGAAGATATGCCATTGTTTCCATATTAAAGTGTTTGTGTATAGAACCAATATAGAACAATGTAAGGCTGTAGAATTATCAATAATAATACTGTAATAATAATAATAATATTTTATTTATACCCAGTTCAACTGGCTGGATTTCCCCAGCCACTCTGGGCGGCTTACAACAAAATATTAAAAATACAAGAAACCATCAAACATTAAAAACTTCCCTAAACAGGGCTGCCTTAAGGTAGTTGTTTATTTCATTGACATCTGATGGGAGGGTGTTCCACAGGACGGGCGACACTACCAAGAAGGCCCTCTGCCTGGTTCCCTGTAACCTCACTTCTCGCAGGGAGGGAACCACCAGAAGGCCCTTGACGCTGGACCTCAGTGTCCAGGCAGAACGATGGGGGTGGATACGCTCCTTCAGGTATACTGGGTCAAGGCCGTTTAGGGCACCAACACTTTGAATTGTGACTGGAAACGTACTGGGAGCCAATGTAGGTTTTCAGGACTGGTGTTATGTGGTCTCAGCGGCCACTCCCATTCACCAGTCTAGCTGCTGCATTCTGGATTAGTTGTAGTTTCCAGATCACCTTCAAAGGTAGCCCCACGTAGTAGCCCTAGCGGGAGATAATTAGAACATGCACCACTCTTGTGAGACAGTTTGCGGGCAGGTAGGGTCTCAGCCTGCATACCAGATGGAGCAGACAGCTGCCCTGGACATGCTCTCATATGGATATATATCTGCCCAGAATATTCAGGGCAAACTAACCTTGTAGCTGACTTGCCCATGAGATAGATTGAAACAGCAGCTTCTGGTGGCATAATCTCATGGGGGACACCCCTGCAGACAACCCACCCCTGCCACTGCTACCAGAGATTCAAGAAGTGTCAGCTTCCAGCAAGATCTCATCAGAGCTCCATGAGAGCTCACTGGAAGCTGCTGCCAAATGAGCCCAGTAAGTGAGGCTTTGGCAGGGGGAGGCATCACCTTCCTGTTTCACCTGCAAAATAGGATAGCTACCCTTGCCAGCCTATCCATTCTTAAAGAAATCAGCCCTGAGTGCTCATTAGAAGGACAGATCCTGAAGTTGAGGCTCCAGTACTTTGGCCACCTCATGAGAAGAGAAGACTCCCTAGAAAAGACCCTGATGTTGGGAAAGATTGAGGGCACAAGGAGAAGGGGACGGCAGAGGATGAGATGGTTGGACAGTATTCTCGAAGCTACTAACATGAGTTTGGCCAAACTGCGAGAGGCAGTGAAGGATAGGCGTGCCTGGCGTGCTCTGGTCCATGGGGTCACGAAGAGTCGGACACGACTGAACAACAACAACCCTTGCCAGCAGTCAACCCTGCAGCAGAATTAGTTCTAGTCAGGACATAAAATTCGGCTCCTTGTGCCATCTGAATTCCTCTTCACCTTATTGCCTCCTCAGGTTTGCCAGACCAGTGGTTGTAGAAGCCAAAGGTGTTTGAATTATCCCTTGTATATGCTCCTGCAAGGCCCAGGAGAGTCTAGATCTGTAGCCCACAACTGCCAAGCCTTTTTCCTTAGGCCTCCACCTCTTCCCCCGCTTGCTTGCTTGCTTGCCTTCCACTCCAAACTCTTCCTCATACAATGGGCTGTGTGGGGTGGCTCGGTGCCTGTGTGGGGTTTTAATACCAGACAAAGTAGGCAAGTATTCCCTTCTCACAGATCCTGGATTCAAAATATTCAAACGCCAAGAACTTTACTATCTAAACAGTCATGGACATTCCACAAGACTGCACCAGCTCAACCAGTCAGTGTCGTGAAGCTTCACAGCCACAAGTGCAATACAATATAATAGGCAGAGTACGGCACTAAGATGTTGCATTGTATTCCTTGAATGGGCATCTAACTTGATTCAGTGGTTGAGGGGAAGCAGTTCTCTCTTTGGTCCGTGGGGACATTTCACAGAATCCGGAATCCAACCCCATGCAATGCAGGAAACTTTTTGCTCAAAGCCACGAATCTGAGACTCTGAGATTAAGAGCCTCAAGCCCTACCAATGTATTTTAATGTTTGCTGGAAGCCACCCAGAGTGGCTGGGGAGACCCAGCCAGATGGGCGGGGTACAAATAATAAATTATTATTATGATACCAACTGAACTATTCCATTTAAAAATAGTTTCTCAGTGTGAACAAGGTAGTGACCTCACTAGACCCTAAGATGGTTCTGTCTATATCATTTGTATGTCTAGGTGTCTCTTCTATCGTCTTCCTTTTCCTGCATACTCGATTCTTCCCCCCCCTCCCTCTTGGGTTTTCATTCCACCACCACCCCAATTGTTGGTCAACCTCAGCATCCTAATGGACAACAAGCAGACCAAACAAATTCCTTCCCCATGCCTAACTACCTCCCACCCCTGCAACATTGTGAAGTATACACTGTCGATTTCTGCTTATATTCATGGTTGTGCTTTGATTAGCATTCACGGGCCTTTTTACATGTCAGGAAAGGCTGTTCTTCAAGGCAGAAGAGAGAGGACAAGCAAAGACACCATTTTAAAAGAGTTAATAGTCCTAGGATCAACATGGCTCATGTGGAACAGAAATGTCAGAGTTCAGGTGACACTGGATGTAGGGAGAGCCCTGCGTGCTCACTAGAAGGACAGATCCTGAAGTTGAGGCTCCAGTACTTTGGCCACCTCATGAGAAGAGAAGCCTCCCTAGAAAAGACCCTGATGTTGGGAAAGATTGAGGGCACAAGGAGAAGGGGACGACAGAGGATGAGATGGTTGGACAGTGTTCTCGAAGCTACTAACATGAGTTTGGCCAAACTGCGATAGGTGTGCCTGGCGTGCTCTGGTCCATGGGGTCACGAAGAGTCGGACACGACTGAACAACAACAAAGGTAAAGGTAAAGGGACCCCTGACCATTAGGTCCAGTCGCGGACGACTCTGGGGTTGCGGTGCTCATCTCGCTTTACTGGCCGAGGGAGCCGGCGTACAGCTTCCGGGTCAGGTGGCCAGCATGACAAAGCCGCTTCTGGCGAACCAGACCAGCGCACGGAAACGCCGTTTACCTTCCCACTGGAGCGGTACCTATTTATCTACTTGCACTCTGATGTATCTACTTGCACTCTGATGTGCTTTCGAACTGCTAGCTTGGCAGGAGCAGGGACCGAGCAACGGGAGCTCACCCCATCACGGGGATTCGAACCACCGACCTTCTGATCGGCAAGCCCTAGGACACAATTCAGCCACACCATTGTCCTTTGCAAACCTCCGGTGAGCTTCTTACATACTAAGGGTTGCATAATCAAGTCATGCTTCAGTACCATTGCAGTCAATTAGCCTCTTAGTCGTATCTAAAGCATGACTGTTCTAGTTCCAATCCAAGCATTGTATTTGCCTTCTCTCTTCATTGAATGCAGCTTCCAGTCTTTTGTGTTTACTCTGCAGGAAGCATGACTGATGCAGCTGGCTGACAAGGAGATAGACTTCAGTAGTTGTGCCACTTCTTTTCTGCCCCCCCCCAAAAAAAACTATGTCTCTGTGCTTTCAATAAAGCAATGAAGTATACCAAGTTGTGTTATTAAATTGTATTTCAAAGTTCTGGCTGTAGAGAAGAATCTTTCACTCTGACCTTCTAAAGAAAAATAGAGAAATTCATAAATCAACCACTGTCAAAGTGTGCATGAAGGCAGCCTGGTATTAACACCTCCGCACACTAATGTAATTTTAAATTGTAAACCAATTACCACACTGAATCACGCAGCTACCACTTCTTTAGCGTTGGGAGTAAGCCTTTACACCACATGTAAATGAAAACGCTTTCTCTCAACTTTGAGGCTTCAGAAAGCTTGTAACTGCTATAAAAGCTGTGTAATTTTTTAAAAAAGCCATCTTGAGCCTCGACAAGGAATTCTGAATCCAGTCCCTTCTGCGCTTTGGTGACTCTGAGGAAAAGCAAATCAGAGCCTCAATCAATATCATAGCATCACAAAAATCAGCATAGTCTGATAATAAAAGCTTTTGTTGGGCTACATAAGTGTACGCTGGGTGGGGCGGTTGCATATTTGAATGTTTTTTCAAGGCAGAGGAGAACCATTGAAAAGTAGCATTTGAAGTATATTGCTAGGTTGAATCTCTTACCCGATAGTTTTCTGTGTGCTCAGAGATTTTGTATTTTGTCTAAGAAGCCTCAGAGTTGATGCATTGTAATTGACTGATGAACAAAAAAGGGGAGGGGTTTCCCCCCAAAAATAAAAAAATAAAAAAAGTGTTTTTATACAATTGGGGAAGATGGCGTCGGGTCAAGTCTCTTCTGAGTCTCTGCTGCGTGAGTAGGAGCTTTTATTATCAAACTACTCCGATAAAAAGGCTCAATTTAGGAAAATAACTGCCAACTTTTATCAGTAAAAGACTCTGGGAGCTGTCGGAAGGGCTTCCAAATCTCCCCTCCCTTTTGAAGCTATTTAAATCAACTTCGAACTCCCTAAAGAAGCTCCAATTACCCTGAGCCCAGTCATGGGTCTCACAAGACAGTGTTATAAAGAACTGGGTATATCACCCTTACAATCTGAGGAAATTCCCTCAAGGAAAAAGCAGACCAAGATTCCAACCTTCTTTCAACCTAAAGCAGAGGAATTAAGAAACTCAGAAAACCTCCACCCTTGGAACAGGAGGGAGGTAAAAACAAATGACAGAGGGGTAGGAATAGACCTGGCAACCGAATTACAACAAGCTGCAATAGCTAATGGGGGTCAAGACGCCTACTTAGAGCAAGAGTCACTACAGGAGCAGGAGTCTTTACCTGGAAATCCAGAAACTGGGATAAATGGGCCCATTATACGCCCGCCCCCCTATCTGGAGAGGACTCAGGGGGTTCTCCCTCGTTTGAATCGGATGAACGGCTAGGCCAGTGATGGCTAACCTTGACACTCCAGATGTTTTGGAACTACAACTCCCATCATCCCTAGCTAACAGGATCAGTGGTCAGGCATGATGGGAGTTGTAGTCCCAAAACATCTGGAGTGTCAAGGTTAGCCATCACTGGGCTAGGCAGTACAGGGTCACAGCTCATGGACAATTATTTTTACTTTCTGTCTGGGATGTATGAAGATTTGTTTAAAAATTACTCTACACAGATAAGCAAAGAACTTGAGCCAATTAAAAATTTCCTATCGGAAAGTCTGAGCCTGCTTACCACCTTAACTGAACTAATCAAGAGACAAGAAGCTTCCCTCCCTCATAAAACAATTAGTAACACGTCCAACGGAAGGAAACAAAACTCAGCCAGGCCCCGAAAACAGAAAAACAAACTCCTCCAAACCAGGCCAGGTGGAAGGTCCCCCCTGTTTCCAGGAAACCGTCCTTAAAGGGAAATAAATAAATAAATAAACTTTATTTGCAAAGCCAACAGCCATAGCAATAAAAAAACGCACAATATACAAATAAAAACAACAATGGATAAAAGAAACAATCAAATGACTATGATTGTCATTCAAATAGTGGCCCTTAATCTCATGGCACCCTCGATAAACCTAGCAACCTTTGTTGTTATCAGATCATCTTGATCTGACAAAAGAAAGAACAACGTGGCAGCAGAAGGGCGGCCTGGGATAGTAAGTAAGAGTGGTGTAATAAACTCAGACCTCATATCTCTATAGAGGGAGCAAGACAGGAGGACATGAGCCACAGTTTCCAGGTTGCCATCTCCACAGGGGCAGAGTCGTTTTTCGATTGGAATCTTCTGATATCTGCCCTCAAGTATGGCAGAGGGCAACACGTCCAATCTGGCTAGAGTGAAGGCACGTCTGAATTTTGGGATAGTTAATTTGTGCAAGTAAGGTGCCAAGGAGTCAAACTGAGAAGGGGGAAAGAAGGCAAACCAAGGGCAGCGTTTCTTTATAATGGCTAAATTGTTCTGTTGCTCTAAGTCCTTTAGGCGCTGTCCAATTAGCCTTTTTGCTTTAATAGGGCCCATCGTAAGAAGCTGATGTGGATGGAGTCCGCAGGAGAGGAGTTTTTGGTGCACCAGTTTAGACCACACACTTTTATGGGGGTCTTGTGTCACTAGGGGTAGTAGACCAGATGGATTTAGGTTTATACGGAGCCAATAATTAAAGGTTCTTTGCCAAGATCGAGTTTCAACGGAGGGAAAACTTGCCTCCAGACGTAGTGCAGCATTTGGGACACATGGTGGTACTGAAAGAATCTGCCTTAGAAATTTGGATTGGACAGTTTCAAGGATGCTACAATGGTTGCCCGTCCAAATTTGGGCCCCGTAGAGTATCTGCGCCAGCGGTTTGGCTTGAAAAACCTCTAGGGCTGCTGGGATGTATTTGCGGCCCTTCGTGTGGAAGAAGCGGGATAGCATCTTAGCACTTTGGGCTGCTTTTTCTTTGACACATTTTTGATGTACATCCCATGACCCCGATGACTGGAAGACTATGCCCAGGTATTTAAAGGCTTTAACCTGCTCGATTGGGTGGTTGTCCATGCTCCAACTATGTGATCTATGTTTCCTTGTGAAAACCAAGACTTTGGTTTTCTGATGGTTTACCACCAGTTGCTCTCTCCTACAATATGCTGAGAATTCCCCTATCAGCCTTTTTAGGCCTATTTTTGTTCGAGATAGGAGAACTGCATCATCAGCATATAGGAGTACCGAGATTGGTTTAGTGGCCAGTTTGGGGGCATGGAACTCCGGGGATGTTAAACTTTTAACCAGGTCATTGATATATAGGTTGAATAAAGCTGGGGCCAGAACGCAACCTTGCTTAACCCCCCTGGAGGCTGGTATAGGACCTGTGAGTTGGCCATCTGTAGAGGATCTTACATACAGCATGGTATCTTTATAAAGGCCATAAATCAAAAATAGTAGTCTTTTATCTATGCTGGATGTGTTCAGTTTAGCCCAGAGTCTTACTTGAGAAATGGAATCGAAAGCAGGCCTTAAAGGGAAAGTGCCAATTGCAAAAAAAAAAAGAAAAGAAAAAGCCTAAGGATATCAAAATGGTTGGCTCGTCTAAATGCCTTTCCGTCTTCCGTGCTTTCCGGAAGACTCAGAGGCATCCCTTACCAGGACAGACTCTGCCCTTGTGGCCAGAATGTGCCGGACTCTATGGACCATATGATCCTGGATTGTCCCCTCTCTAATATCTTCCGAATTGGTCCTTCAATGTCCTCAATGTGGCCTAGTGCCCTTTTTAATAACCAACTTGCGATCCAGTTCCTGCTGAGGGATGATTCCTCTGCCCTCACTAGAGCTATGGCTCAATATCTGACTAGGGTTTCTGAAATTAAGGCCAGTATATCTAGCCTGACCAATAGTGACTAATGAGGATCTTTTTATCTCTTTTATTTATTGCATGCTTTCAGAAATATTATATTATATAGAAATATTATATAAATTGATGGTTTGTATGTCTCTTTTATATATGCCAATAAAGGTGTTGAGTTGAGTTGAATATCAAAATGGGCCGCCGCAAGGGAAAATCATACTCCCAGTCTGGAAAAATGAACTTTTCAAAGCTTTTCAAACTGATGGAGAACTCAATAATAAAGAACTCTGCCACAACAATGCAGAATAAAACCCAAAAGTTAAGTTCCCCAGCAAAGCACCCTGCGGCCACGCCCCAAAACACTGTAGAACTCACATCGCCCTCAAGTGGTGACTCGGAAAAGCTAAACAATTCCTCGGTGCCCATTCAAACAACCTTGCACAAGACGCCCCAAGGAATTCCTGCTCACTCAAATCAATCCAAAAAGGCTCAAGACAAATCAACCCAGAATTGTTGGAACCTAATTTTAAACAAACATAAACTTGTTTTTATAACCCTCCCCAACTATAGAGGCTTCCTAACGCAGGCTCAAAGGGAAGATAATATCCGGATGAAAATCAACCTTGCCACCAGGGGCCTTGTGAGAGCAGATGGCATCATTAACGTAACATTTATCCCATACGATAAGGCACACAATAGGGCAGTGGTGACTTTTAAGGACTGGGCGGCAACTAAGCAAATACTAGTAAATAAAAACAAACTCCAGAGGGCTGGTGTCAGGGTCAAGTCAGATGAGGAGTGGTGGCAAGCCCCCCCTGACAAGGCAGCACCCACAGAGAAATCTGAAGAATTCATACTTGGGGAAGACTGGTGGCGGCACTCCTCAGAAGAGGAGGAATCTGACAGGGAGGAGGGAAGACCAGAGCTGGAGGAAGAAGTTGAGCCAGAAGCAGGCCCCAGTCAGGAGGAGAATCAGCCGATCCCCTCTCCTCCTCCCTTCTCAGTTGTAGAACGCCGAGCTGAGAAGTGAAGGCGGCAATTAGAGACAGCTGCAGCTCGTAAGAAGCATGGGAGTGAACCGGCTACTTAAGGGAAGCCGGCTGCCCCATTCTGCAGCGTCTGCAACTAATGTGCTGGCGTACGTGTGTCTGTGACTTCTGCCTTGTTCCAGTGTCTGTGACTCCTGCCTTGTTCCTGTGTCCGTGATTCCTGCCTGGTACCTGTGTTTGTGACCCCCTGATGTGTTTCTTGTGCTCCTGACTCCTGGCTGGCTTTCGACTTGGACTGTCTTCGACCTTGACTTCCTTGACCCCGGCGTTGGCGAGGGACCTTATCCTTATCTGCAGCTGCCTGTCGGTCTTCGGCGTGGCAATCCTAGGTGCCGTAACAGCTGGTTTGCTGGTGCTCCGCCTTTTCGAAAACATCGGAGTTCCCCCACCACTCTCAGAGAAATACAAGTCTGGCACATCAAAAAGCAGTTCCATGGAGCCCAGCAATGTGGAGAACCCTAATTCGCCACATCTAGACATTGTCAAAGTCCTCATTCAGGAGAACAAGCCTCAAAAAAACCCAATTTCACCAAACAAGTCAAAAAATGACTTGATTTTAAAGAACGAGCAGCGCCTGATAGCCAGCCTAGAGCAAATCCAGCAGTCTCAGGATGCACTAATTGCCACACTATCGACCATAAGAAAGTCTATACTCCTTTTAGCTCCTCCTCCTCCTCCTCCTCCTATGGAATACAACTGTTGTTGTTGTTGTTGTTGTTCAGTCGTTCAGTCGTGTCCGACTCTTCGTGACCCCATGGACCAGAGCACGCCAGGCACGCCTATCCTTCACTGCCTCTCGCAGTTTGGCCAAACTCATGTTAGTAGCTTCGAGAACACTGTCCAACCATCTCATCTTCTGTCGTCCCCTTCTCCTTGTGCCCTCAATCTTTCCCAACATCAGGGTCTTTTCTAGGGAGTCTTCTCTTCTCATGAGGTGGCCAAAGTACTGGAGCCTCAACTTCAGGATCTGTCCTTCTAGTGAGCACTCAGGGCTGATTTCTTTAAGAATAGATAGGTTTGATCTTCTTGCAGTCCATGGGACTCTCAAGAGTCTCCTCCAGCACCATAATACAACTATGCCAATTGTAAAACAAAGCCTTTATCCAATGAAGAGTGGACATCATGCCGGTACCTGACCCCAGAAGCAATGGGTTCCTCAGCACCTCCTCCAACACCCAAATTGATAACGCACCAAGTTGAACTTGTGTTGCCAGTGCCTGGGAACAGCTCAATCATTATGAACAATCCGGGAACCCTAGAAACTATTCATGGGGAAGACTGATGGATGGATCTAGCGGGTGGATGCCTTGATGGACAGAGCAAACATCCTAAATCAGCTCCCCCCTCGAAAGGCGTCTCCACCCCACCCCACTTTCCCATAATTTTACAGAATCTTCCACCTCGAAGAATCAATGTGAGTGTGCTCTACCAAAACGATTAACAACAGATAATACATGGAGAGATCTTCCAGCCCAGCATTCCAACTCTGGCTCTCTGATTGATCTGCAGTCCTCTTTTACTCAAATGACTAAAGGCTCATCAGATGACGATAACACCAAGCAGCTAAAGAAAGATGACAATGCCAAGCTGCTAAAGACCCTTAAGGTTGATGAACTACTCGCAATTACATGGTCCTCTTTGCCTGAACTGGAGTGCTCCTCTGATTTTAATCCTTCTTGTGAAGCAAACAAATCAAGTGGAAATGTCTTCCCTCTATCGGATTGACCACTAGTATCCTTAAATCATAAATCTCTGCAAACTTTCTCGGTTATGTCCTGGAATGTAGCCGGACTTCTAAGTAAATTATCTGACCCAGATTTTATAAATTAAACTTCTAAATATTCCCAATTTTATTACTTATAATTTACCCGCTATTAAAATGTCAAGACAAGAACGCCCCAAAGCCAGCTTGATTTGTGGTATCAGTCTTCTAATCTTAAAATTAATTATATTAGAAATATTGGACAGTATGCAAAATTGTTATTCTCCGATGTATATGAGGATATTTTTCTTTTAAATATTTATTTTCCTCCTATGGAGTTGGAACCTAGCCCAGATCATTGTTGGAAAATTGTCTCTAAGGAGCTGCACTTAATACTCTGTGAAGTCCCAAATGTTCCTTTGATTGTAATGGGGGACAGCAATGCTCGAATTGGATCAGACAATATAGCTCTTTATAAATGCTATGTCCCAAACCTAACAGAAGATGCCCCATTTCATTTGAGAATTGGGAGGAAATCAAAGGACCAAAAGCTGTCGTCCAACTATCAACCAATAAGTCTATTGTCAAATATTGAGAAATTGTATGCAAAACATCTATTATCCAAATTAACCACGTGGCTTGACGTGAAGAACATCATAGGCCCAGAGCAGGCAGGGTTTAGGCCAGGGAAATCCACCTTACGTAACTGTATAGTGTTATCCCATCTAGCCGCCAAGTATACGCGGCACCATAAAGAAGGCTTATATGTGGCCTTTTTAGATCTTAAGGCTGCTTTTGATTTAGTCGATAGCGGCCTGTTGTGGTCCAAACTGGAATCATTGGGCCTAGATCCTAGGTTACTTTTCTTGATTAAAAAGCTCTATTCAAATAACACCTGTCGTATAAGAATAATCCCAGGGGACGAGGTGTCAGACCCTGTTGTTATAAATCGAGGCGTGAAACAGGGCTGTGTACTCGCGCCCTCTCTTTTTAACCTTTTCTTAAATGACCTTGCCCCATTATTAAAAACTGGTGGATGCCCACAGCCCAAAACTCAATGCATCAAAAAATTCCCATCCTCCTGTATTCAGATGACATGATTCTGCTCTCACGGACAAGAATTGGCTTAAAGCGTTTGCCAAATACCTGTATCGACTATTTGTCCAGAATGAAAATGAGCATGAACTTTGATAAAAGCAAAATAATGGTTTTCGGGAACTCTTGTAAGAGCTATAGTTGTTGGTGGGAAACACATCCAGCAGGTACCCGAATTCAACTATCTGGGGATCACTTTCCATCACAGGCTGAGCTCAGTGCCAAAGGGGGATTGTTACTCATTTGTTCTTTCCTGTTTTCTCAATGCTTATCCTTATTTCCAAAATTTTCATTTATTTATTTTTTAAATTAAACTCTTGCACTCTTGAAAATCCAAATTTTCTTTTACATCTTCAGTACTGAAATAAAGCCTAAGACGAAATCCCAAATGAATTTGGTAGGACCTGCTTTTTTGGTAGGAAATTTCTTGGAGGGCAGGATTTACCCATCCTAATATGAACATGAGAAAAAGCTGAGTCATATTTCATTCAACTGAAAGAAGACAGGTGGCATCTTGAATTCAAGGCATTTGACACAGCGGTGTTTCCAAATTCCTCCCTTTCAAATGACACAAATTAAAAGGATAATTCTGCACTTTATCTCTTTGTAGTAAAAACAATGCATTCTTCCAATTATTTTTCTAGGGCACCCATTGGTAGCAGTCAGCCTTAACAAATGAACGCCTATTAACTGTTACATGTTGTTGCTTTGTATCTTTAGCTGAGAGGCAGTCAAACTCCCTACATATGTAAACAACATGTCAGGTCTTCTGACACTGCATTACATAATCCTAAGAAGCAACAATTATATTTTGTAAGATGACAAGCACAGGTAGACAGATGGAGACTACGGATGAGAAACTATATTGCTTTTCTGGCTGCCTGATACATTTTGAATAATAATAATTGCTGACATAGAGATGACTTCCTATTTCATCATTCATGATCTCGGTTTTCATTTCTCATGCTTAAGGTTTTAACAGAGGAAAACAAAACAAAACGAAATGAAAGCTACTCGACAAGAGAACTGAAACAAAAAGAGAGAAATTGAACTCTGTGCTATTAAAAACAACCTAGCACCTTAAAACTAACCGATTTTTAATGGCGTAAGCTTCCAAGGACTATTAGTAACCCTGAAAAAGATTAGCGTTTATGGCAAATTCCCACCATACTCTAACTATTAAGCTATGCTGCCTGCAATGCTGAGCAAGTGGGTAATAAGAACAGCAGTCTAGAGGGAGGACCCCAGGCCCATCGCTGGGGTGAAGCACCCAAAGAATCATAGAATTATAGAGTTGGAAGGGACCCTGAGGAACCTCTTGGTTGACCCTCTGCAAAGCGGGATTATGTGGCTGTTCTTTATGGGGAAACCACACACCCCGCACATTATGTCAGAGATCACAGAATCGTGGAGTTGGAAATGACCAAAATGGTCATCCGGCCCAAGCCCTTGAAGAGAAGAACCATACCCAATTTGTGCCTCGAACTGCCTTGCTTAAATAGACTCAAAATAACACCATATTGTTGGATCTTCTGGACCAACCGAGCTTGTGCAGCGGCTGGGACGATGGAATAAAAACTTGCCCGCATTATCTTTGCTTATATTTATTTTAAGAAATAATCAAACAGCTGCAAAAACACCCTTTTCACCACTTTACACTCCCCCAGCGGAATACCAAGCATTTGGTCAGCTTAAATACAGTTTTCAAAATAATCAATTACCCCATCACATTGCGGCATCACATAACTCCACCTCTAATTAGTTACATTGTTAAGATACAGGTGTGCTGAAATGTCGATAGTTCACAGGTGTGCTGCCATGCAAATCATTACAAACAAACACATACTGTACCACTGGGTAGCACCACTGGCCACACCAATGTCAAGAAAACCCAACACATATATGCGAGTAGATCAGCACACCTGGCATAACCACTGAGCTGTTCAGCCACATGTGCAGCCACCTATACCAGGCCCCATCAAGTAATGAGTTGCATGTATAAGTGGGTTGGAATTTCAGTAATCAAGTGGTGTGAAGCAAGGCCTCAGTTGGGAAGGAAAACCAGAATGGGCAAATGGGCAAAGGTGAGGTCATGGCTTTTCTGGCACCTAGATTATAAGTGAACAGTACTGCATGTCAAAGCAGACTTCATGAATCTGCCAACATAACTGAAGAGCAGCTTGGGAAGATTAAAACTCTGAAATAGTCTAATACGGTAATGAGAAAGGTTCATACGGTTTCACATTCGGATCTGATAGCAGGAGCAAACCAAGTGGCAAAGTAGCTTATTTGTATGATTAAAAGTGCGCCAAAGAATTTATAGGCTCGATTCTGATTGGGGTCAGAATGGTATTAACCCGGAATAGTTATGGAAGGCCTGTTAAAAGATATATAAGCAGCTTAAAGAGTGTTCAAAATACAGAGGATCTCTATTACAATGCAAATTGGAGAACCCTGAATGGAAAGCATGATATGCCTTCACAAACCTCAGCATCCAAATCTAGATATTCAAAGTGCAACACTGTGATGGACAAGAACATTATTGTAGGTATTTGTTATCTATGTCTTCCTACTCTCTCAGAGTTACTTAGGTATAATCCCATAGTATCCCTCACAACATACATATGAGGTAGGTTAGTCTGAGGGACCCATTGGTCCAAGGAGAACCAGCTTTATGACTGAGAAACCTTGACCTCCTCAGTCAAATCCTCCACCTACATCTTGTTATTTTTAATGTGCTGCCATATTTTTATTGCGTTTTATGCCTGCGGTATTCGAAGAAGTCCAGAACGGTGCCACTGAATGATTTGTGTAGATTCATTAACTTAAAATTAAATTTTCAAGCAAAATGGAAGGGATATGCTCATTATTTTCTTGGGTTCCATGATCACTGCAGATGGTGACAGCAGTCACGAAATTAAAAGACGCCTGCTTCTTGGGAGAAAAGCGATGACAAACCAAGACAGCATCTTAAAAAGCAGAGACATCACCTTGCCGACAAAGGTCCGTATAGTTAAAGCTATGGTTTTCCCAGTAGTAATGTATGGAAGTGAGAGCTGGACCATAAAGAAGGCTGATCGCCAAAGAATTGATGCTTTTGAATTATGGTGCTGAAGGAGACTCTTGAGAGTCCCATGGACTGCAAGAAGATCAGACCTATCCATTCTGAAGGAAATCAGCCCTGAGTGCTCACTGGAAGGACAGATCCTGAAGCTGAGGCTCCAATACTTTGGCCACCTCATGAGAAGAGAAGACTCCCTGGAAAAGACCCTGATGTTGGAGGACTTCCGCTCTGGCGCGGCACTGAGCGGCTGGGTTTCTTCTCCGCTCTGCGGAGGGACCGGCTGTTTCGGGGCTGGAGGCTCCGTTTCCCGCGAAACGGAACTCCGAAGAAACCTCAAGCGATGGAGCTTGAGGACGTGGATCCGGCGGCGCAAAGAAAGGGTCTCCCCGATCCTTCGGAGCCCCTAGTAAGGGTCTCCGAAGTGGAAAGGGTGGCAGACCGGAGCGCATCGGAAGACCGGCTTTACCGACACAGCGAAGCAGCAGATTGCCGGGCAGTGAAGAGCGCCAGTTTCTTCCAAAGAAAGAATTAAAACAACAGAACTGTGAGTAATAAATTCGGAAATATTTGGACTAATTAATTGGAACACAGGGAAAGATCAAATAGGAAGTCCGTCTTTCCCCCACCGCGTATTAAGAGCACAGACAACAAGCGGCTGTAAATAGAGACTTTGATGTTTGACGTTCTAAAAAAACCTCAACTTGGACTCTGAGTTGCCAGCTTGTTGCAACACTTGAACTAATTAAAATGTTTAATGACTTGAGGAGTTAAAAGTTGCCGTGCACCCTCTGGATTAAGGAGCTCCGGGCCAGCACGGCAGACTGCATTCTTTAGAAACAAAGTGATTTGAACTTTTGACACTTCTGTTGCCGACTTCGGCGCTTTGATCCTTTATAAAGCTACTTAACCAAAGTAACACCTTTTGAAGGGGCCATAACAGAATTAATGCAACAAACTAACCCCCTGGCTTGACTCTGGGCAAAGTGGCAACTGGTAAAATAACTTATTTGAGCTAAAAGCTGCTGCTAATTTATCCTGCTCTGGACAGGGGAAGGAACTGTGTTAGACTGTTATCTTTTCCTCTGCCTTTGGTTCTCAAAACAACAGCTGCTCTGTGAATGTGAGAATTGTTGGCTGCCTGCTTTTTATCAATAATTGTTTTTTGGGACTGCAAGTTAAAAGAAGTGACCTTGAGAGCAGAGAGCTGAATAATTATGCCTGTAAAAAGAAAGGACTCCCAGGCAGAAGAAAAAGTACCTAGGAGGGACTCAGTGGCTGAGGGTTCGAGTACAGAAGTACTTCTTGCAGCACTGGAAGAATTTAAAAAGGACGTGAGACAACAAATATCAGAAGTAAGCAAAAAGGTTGACCAAAATACAGAGGCACTTCAAAATATTGGACTTTTGAAAGCAGAAATCGAACATACCAAACAGCAGGTGTCCAAGGTGGAAACAAGAGTCCAAAATTTGGAAGAAAGCAGAGCAGCGGACCAGGCCGGCCAGAGAGATGCACAGATATCTATCGCTTTTCTGCAAATGAAGCAGAGAGAGATGAACATTAAAATCAGAGACCTTCCAGAACTAGAACAAGGAGACCTGAGAAACTACCTGGCTGAAGAATTTGCAAGACATTGGAATTTGGAGATAGAAGAAGTTAAAAATTTGATAGTCAAGGCCTACCGTTTTGGACCAAGAGATAAAAAGAATTCCAAGTCAACAAATGACTGTTTGATTGAATTTCATAACAAAGAGGAACGAGATTATATTTTGGGCCTTCACTACGAAAATAACTTGGTGGTACAAAACCAACAAGTGGTATTATTCAAAGACATCCCAAAGTATTTCTTGGACCTGCGATCCAACTACACCGACTTAACAAGAGCATTGAGGGTTAAAAAAGTGAACTTCAGGTGGGAGTTTCCACAGGGTCTCTCTTTTACCTACAAGGACAAGAAGGTCAGAATTAAATCTCTCCAAGACAAAAGGAAATTTCTTGAGAAGCACGACGTGGATTTTGGCCTGATACCAACACCGGATTTGCCATTAGGCGGAGGACCAGGCTTTAACCATCCCCTAGGAGCAGGAGGAGGAGCAGCAGAGTAAAACAAGATGGCCCTTAAATTACTGACGCTTAACGTAAGAGGCTTGAACATCAAACCTAAGAGAAATCGTGTGTTCCACAACTTGATTAGACAAAATTTGGATTTGATATGTCTACAAGAAACACACGTCACAAGATTACACCGAAGAGTTCTACAAAATAAAAAGTTGGGCCAGGAATTTATCTCATCAGCTAAAGTTAAGAAAAGAGGAGTTGTAATCTATGCCAAGGAGAAATATGACCCAAAACTACTTTTCAAGGACCAGGAGGGAAGGTTTGTTGCTATTCAAATAACTGTGCAAGGCGAAAAATTTTTGATCCTGGGAATTTATGCACCGAACGACAGTAAATCAGATTTCTACAAGGAGCTCCATGACAAATTGATGGACTATATGGATTACAAAATGGTGGCTTTGGGTGACTTTAATGCTGTAGCCTCAACGCTGATGGACAGATCACAAAGAGTAAAATTTACCAACGATGGGAGGCTACCAAAGACTTTTTTCGAAATGTCAGAAAATTTGGATTTGATAGATGGATGGAGAACAAAACACCCAACAGACACAGAAGCCACATTCCAATCAGAGGCAATGGGTGCTTGGAGCAGAATCGATATGATATGGGTATCAAGGGAGTTGTCCCCAAGGATACTCAAAGCTGAAATACACCCAAGAACCTATTCTGACCACAATGCAGTACAGCTGGACTTAAGATTGACAACACAGGGTTCTCCGCGGTGGAGAATGGATGATTCGCTGCTCAGGAACGGGAAGATATGTGAGAAGGCCCAAAAGACCCTGAAAGACTACTTTGAACTAAACTTGAATACGACAGTGGAGAAAAGGGTCGTATGGGACGCAAGCAAGGCCGTGATGAGAGGTTTCCTGATTCAGCAAAAGGCAATAAGAAAGAAGATCCAAAATGAGAAAAAGGAAGCAATACTACAGCAACTTAAGGAAAAGGAAAGGAAGCTGAGGATAACGCCTAAGAACATACAACTGCAGAAAGAAATTAAATATTTACAGGCGGAATTTTCTCAGCTTACCAACCAGGAGATTGAGTGGAAAGTTAAAATGATGAATCAAAGAACCTTTGAGTCTGCAAATAAATGTGGCAAGTTGCTGGCGTGGCAATTGAAGAAGAGACAGAAACAAAATACGATAACGAGTTTGATAATTGACGGAAGAACCATGGAGAACCCTGTGGAGATCAGGAAAAATTTTCAGAAATTTTACAAAAAGCTGTACAAAGAAAATAATCACAACCAAAACTTGATTGAGCAGTTTGTAAAAGAGAACGGTTTGCATAAAATCCCAGAAGAAAAAAAGGCCCTACTCAACCACCCTGTAACAAGATCTGAAATAGAAGCAGCGATCGGACAGATGAAATTAGAAAAGGCACCCGGACCGGATGGACTTACTGCAAAATATTATAAGGAATTAAAGGATTGGCTAATACAGCCGTTGATGGAAGTTTGCAATGAAATTTTGATGGGAAGTAAGGCACCTGAATCATGGAAAGATGCATATATAACTTTAATACCTAAGCAAGATACTGATGCTACTCAGATGAAAAATTACAGACCAATCTCCCTCCTAAATGTGGATTACAAAATCTTTGCAAATATAATGGCCAGTAGATTGAAGAAAGTATTAATGGAGATTATCCACAAGGACCAAGCAGGCTTTTTGCCAGAAAGACATCTAAATGGCAACATAAGGAACATTGTGGATATTCTAGAAAAGTTAGAACCAGAAAGAAATTCGAAAGCAATTTTGATGTTCATTGATGCCGAAAAGGCCTTTGATAACGTATCTTGGAACTTCATGAAGAAAAACTTTGGAGAAATGGAGGTGGGAGGGGGTTTCTTGAATGGTTTGGAAGCAATATATACTGAACAAAGAGCCAAGATAATAGTGAATAATGTAGTATCAGAAGAAATTTGGATTGAAAAAGGAACAAGACAGGGGTGCCCACTGTCCCCACTATTGTTTATAACGGTCCTCGAAGTCCTTTTGAACATGCTTAGAAAGGATGAAAAAGTTAAGGGTGTGAGAGTAGGAGCCAAGGAATATAAACTTAAAGCCTTTGCAGATGATTTGGTGTTGACCCTGGAAGAACCTGAATCCAGTGCAATCAGGGCGCTGGACATTATACAAGACTTTGGACAGGTAGCTGGCTTTAAATTGAATAAAGCCAAGACTAAAGTATTAGGGAAAAACCTGACGCAAGAAGAAAAAGAGAGTATACACGAAAAAACAGGACTTACATTTGTTAAGAAAGTTAAGTATCTAGGAGTGAATATGACTATCAAAAATTCGAATTTATACAAAAACAATTATGAAAAAGTATGGTCTGAAATTAAGAGAGACCTGGAAATATGGACTAGATTGAAATTGTCCCTGTTGGGCCGGATTGCGGTGATTAAGATGAATGTATTGCCTAAGCTACTTTTCTTGTTCCAGGCATTGCCAATAGTGGATAGAATGGAGCCCTTCCAAAGCTGGCAGAAGGTAATCTCTAAATTTGTATGGCAGGGGAAAAAACCCAGAATTAAATATAAGATTTTGACAGATGATAAAAAAAGAGGGGGCTTTTCCCTGCCGGATTTGAGAATATATTTCGAAGCTGCAGCCTTCTGCTGGCTGAAGGATTGGTTCCTTCTAGAAAATACTGATGTGTTAGATCTGGAAGGATGTGATAATGCGTTTGGATGGCATGCATATCTATGGTACGAAAAAGTTAAGGCCCACAGGGGCTTTAAACAACATATAGTCAGGAAATCATTGTTTAGAGTGTGGATGAAATATAAAGATTTGTTAGAAAAGAAAACACCTAGATGGATATCCCCACTAGAAGCAAAGGCCGATAAAAGACCTTTTTCGAAAGGAAATTGGCCTAGATACATGGACATCCTTGTGCAAGAAGGAGAAAGCGTCAGGTTGAAACCCTACGAACAAATGAGAGATAAAGTCACGAATTGGTTGCAGTACCATCAGATTAATGAACTTTTTAAAATGGACAAAAAACTTGGCTTCCAGTTGGAAAAGTCGAAGTTGGAAATGGAGTTACTAGAGCCAAAAACCCAAAATTTATCCAGAATGTACCAATTGCTGCTCGAATGGCATACACAAGATGAGCTGGTTAAATCGGCAATGATAGAGTGGGCTAGAGATGTGGGACATAATATTATGATGGCGGACTGGGAGAGACTTTGGAGAAAAGGTATTAACTTTACAGCATGTACTTTGTTGAAAGAGAACATAATGAAAATGATATATAGATGGTATCTAACCCCAGTCAAGCTAGCAAAAATCTATCATTTGCATGACAATAAATGCTGGAAGTGTGGAAAGGCAGATGGAACATTTTATCATATGTGGTGGACCTGCCCGAGCACGAGTGCCTTCTGGGAGACAATCTATAATGAAATTAAAAAGGTGTTGAAAAACACATTCACCAAGAAACCAGAGGCATTTCTGCTTGGAATGGTCAACCACGAAATACCTAGAGCAGACCACACTTTCTTTATGTATGCCACCACAGCAGCTAGAATTCTGATTGCTAAATATTGGAAAACGAAGGACTTACCAAAATTGGAGGAATGGCAGATGAAAATGATGGAATACATGGAACTTGCTGAGCTGACCTCGAGACTCCAAGACCAGAGGGAAGAGGCGACCGAACAGGAATGGAAGAAATTTAAGACTTATATTAATAAGTGTTGCAAAATTAGAAACTAGATAAAGTTGAAGTTAGTTGTTATTGTTATAGCTGAGTATAAGATAAGAGTTGTTGGGAAGTATATTGCTAAACATAGTTTAAGATAGAATATAAGTTTAAGACAAAGAGTAAACAAATCAAGGATAAGATTTAAAGTATTAGAGATAATCATTGATATAAAGAAGATAATGATAAGTATCTGTGAACATATATTAGGAATAAGAAACGCAGTGGTGGGAGGCGGAGGAAGTCCACTCAACAAGATAAGAAATTAGATTGAGATAGAAGTTATTTTGGTTGTTGTGTATTTTTATATGTTTGTTTTTTCTTTTTTTGTATGTTATTGTAGTTGTTTATATGTGGTTTTATGTCGTAAAACTTAATAAAAATTATTTAAAAAAAAAAAAAGGAAAAGACCCTGATGTTGGGAAGGATTGAGGGCACAAGGAGAAGGGGACGACAGAGGACAGGATGGTTGGACAGTGTTCTCAAAGCTACCAACATGAGTCTGACCAAACTGCGGGAGGCAGTGGAAGACAGTAGCGCCTGGCGTGTTCTGGTCCATGGGGTCACAAATAGTCGGACATGACTGAACGACTAAACAACAGCATGCTCATTATGTCAAGATAGGCATCTTTCCATATGGGTACCACGATGAACCATAATATAAAACTGTGCTCACCTCAGACAGCTGACCTTCGAGGAGAGTAGTTTGCTATTGCACTTGGGAATGTCCTTTTGAGGTAATGAAGTGTGGGTATTTTAAAATTAATATACAAGAGCTACCATGCATAAATGCCCTTCAGAAGCAGCCCTCAGCTAAGCAGAGCCCACGCTTCCTGTGGGAAGCTCCCACACAGCTTGTGACTGTGTATAAATGATGCAGCAGTGTGGGAATGCATATTGCATAGGAAAGACCCAGGTGCAACATCCCCAGTCATATGTGGATGTAGCATGAAAAAGGGGTGCTTATTATGCTGTTGTGGGGCTCTCCCCCCTCTCTCTTTTACAGTTGTGGTGTGCTAGTGTCATTCCCCAAGAAAGAAGGGTGGCGGTAGCTATGGTCAGGCCAATAAAGTGTTTTTTAGAAGGAAGGAAGGAAGGAAGGAAGGAAGGAAGGAAGGAAGGAAGAGAAAGAGAAAGAAGAGAATAAGTGCTGACACCATGCATTCTCCAGACATCACATTCCTTGACTCAGCCTTAAGCCTTGTACAGACTAAGTTCAGGGGGTTTCCAGCTCTACTAATTTCAACTTGCCTTCACTGCTTACAATGGGAAAGGTACAAGTTTTCTCAGCACAACTGGCCTGTTTAGACTATGCCAGGGATGTCCAACAGGTAGATTGTGATCTACTGGTAGATCCCTGGGAGGTCTTGGTAGATCGCGGTCGATCACTGGGTCCCTTTCCTTAGCGTTGGTAAAATAGAATCTGGCCCCACCCTCCATTGTTGCATGATCTGCAGAACAGAAGATGGAGTTTACTCAGCAAGTAAACTCTTTCTCCCTTGAGCTTAGGCTTGAATTCACAAAAATCTGTGCTTTCCTCCTACCTAAAAAAAGCTCAACAACTTGTAGCTGAACCCAAAAAGGGGGGGGTAGATCACTGCCAGTTTTTAATTCTGTGAGTAGATCGCAGTCTCTTGGGAGTTGGCCAACCATGGACTATGCCAATTGCTTCTGACCACACTGGGGTCTGTCAATGGGCCAGACTCATAATTAAGCAAATGTAAAGGGACCCTTGACCATTAGGTCCAGTCGCAGACGACTCTCGGGTTGCGGCGCTCATCTTGCTCTATAGGCTGAGGGAGCCGGTGTTTGTCCGCAGACAGCTTCCAGGTCATGTGGCTAGCATGACTAAGCTGCTTCTGGCGAACCAGAACAGCACACGGAAACGCCGTTTACCTTCCCGCTGGAAGGTATTTATCTACTTGCACTTTGACGTGCTTTCGAACTGCTAGGTGGGCAGGAGCTGGGACCGAACAACAGGAGCTCACCCCGTCGCAGGGATTCGAACTGCTGACCTTCCGATCGGCAAGCCCTAGGCTCTGTGGTTTAGACCACAGCGCCACCCGCGTCCCTAATGCAGCTGCCCCATAATATTTTGTCCTCAGCTCCTCCTTTTCAGGGGTCACCAGTTGCCATCTGAAGAGCCATCTGTAGTGACTGAGGAGTCTCTGATGGGGTCCAGGCTGAGCCCCCAAATGCCCAGTCCTAATACTTTGTTGCTCTTTCTATTGATAGTACTATATAAAACATCTGTGCACAAGTCTCATTAATTTATATTAATGTTTCTTTTAAAAGGGGGAAACTTACCTGCTTACATTTGATGTATGACTATCTCACTCACTGTGTACTCTGTGATTATACAGCTTCAATATTTCATCTGTTGCCTTTATAATCTTTGTGTTTACGATCTTAATAATAAAGCTAATGAACTATTTTCATTAACTACTCTCTTTTGGTGCTTCATGCCCAGTGCTAATCTACTTAATCTATTATTATTTATTATTATTGCTTTGATATTATGATTGTGTATATATTGCTCATTACACACCAAACGGGAAAAACAGGAGGCTTCCCTCCTCACTTGTTATACAACCAACGTTCAGGAAACAATTCACAGACATTGTTCATTCGACTGCCACCTTCTCATTGTTATTAAAATTCTGAATGTGCTATTCTAACATTAGAGAAAACAGGAGCAGATCAATCTAGCTAACTTACACAGAGCAACAAAAACCAAAAGCAGAAGATTAGCAGCCCAGGTAAGTGCTTGAATCCTGATGCAGTCAATAAGTATGGCTAAGAATTCATTGTAAATCACTTCAGGAAGGAAGTGGAAGGATTTGGTGGGTGATGTACATCAAAGGTTTGATATATGCCGCTCTTAGGAAGCAGATGCAGTGAGAGGTGTTGCATAAACATCCATAATTCTTAGGAAGTCTACTGATGCCAATATCGAGTATTGATGAAACATACTCAGATAGCTCAGCTAAGCAAAAATCTGTTTGTTCTTATTCCTGGGATCAAGAATTCAGAATTAGGTTTTCTGTATATTCATACTGAGTTCATTTTTTAAAATTCTTAAGCAGTTCTCCTTAGTTAAAAAAGTAAAGGTAAAGGGGCCCCTGACCATTAGGTCCAGTCGTGTCCGACTCTGGGGTTGCGGCGCTCATCTCGCTTTATTGGCCGAGAGCCGGCGTACAGCTTCCAGGCCATGTGGCCAGCGTGACAAAGCCACTTCTGGCGAACCAGAGCAGCGCACAGAAACACTGTTTACCTTCCCACCAGAGCAGTTCCTATTTATCTACTTGCACTTTGACGTGCTTTCGAACTGCTAGGTGGGCAGGAGCTGGGACCCAGCAACGGGAGCTCACCCCGTCACAGGGATTCGAACCGCTGACCTTCTGATCAGCAGGCCCTAGGCTCTGTGGTTTAACCCACAGCGCCACCTGGGTCCCCTTAGTTACAACATGCAATATCCTCAGCCCATTATGGCACAGCATTTGAAATGGAGGCCAGCTAACACAAATAAACGCATTATAAAAAGAGGGTGCATCACTTAGACCATCTGTTTTGCAACTGACTGATTACATTTTGGTAATGTGCAGAATTGTGTGTGTGTGTGTGTGTGTGTGTGTGTGTGTGTATCTTTTCAGGAACCTGGATATCTAGTCTCAGAAGCTATGTTTTTGTTTTAAATAATTTTTAAATGGTGATGAGGAAAGAAGGCTACTTAATCATACCTGTCCTTGCTCCCCGTAGGCTAGACTAGTATGCCTACAATCTTACATTATGTAGTCAGAAATAAGTCCTGTTGAATTCAGTGGAGTTTGGTAAATGTGTACAGAACTGCAGTCAGAGTGAATGTTTGTAAAGTCTGTGCAAGTCTACATTGCAGCCTAACAGATGTTGATTCATTTGCTGAATAGTAGCCCAGGTCTTCTGTCTCTTCTTACACAGAGATGCTGTTAGAATTGGAAGTGCATCAACGGTTTTGATGCTTAGCGGGGCATATTTGTTATTGGTCTCCATGTGGGTGCCATTAATATGTCTCAGTACTTATTCAGGTATGCAGAAGAGGTTGCAGTCAATCTGCATTTTCCTTTAGAGTCCCCCAGACTGCTATTACTTCTTGTTTCCAGATTGTTTTTTATCCAGGTGAGTGGCCATTCAGAAAGACTAGGTTTATTCAGAATTATTGCTTGTTTTATTTGTTACAGGGTTTATTCACTGCTTTTCTATAAATTGCTCAAAGAGGTCTGTAAGGTTAAACACCCCCTTTTTAAAGAGAAAAAAACCCAGTTAATTAAACATACAGAAATGCACTTAGGAGTGGCCGGTTGGCTGTCTCCCAAAGTTGTTAGAGTGCTTTCACACAATCCAGAAACCTCCCTGTGGAACACCCTCCCATCAGATGTCAAGGAGATAAAGAACACATTTTAAGAGAAAGTACGTGATGTAAATGAATGTGTGAACCTGCCCTTAATTCTACAGGAGCTGCGCAAAAAGATCATTGTGTGAGTGGGAAGAAATAGTTAATTGAACTATCCTTGATACCAGGAATACATTATTGTTGTCATTTGGAACTGGGTTTTTTTGCAGGGAGGGAGCTCTGAAACATTGAACTTGAATTCTTGCACCATTGCCCCATAACTTTTACATATTCATAGTTTTGTTATGTCTCCCATTATTTACATGAGACATAATTACATAGTCTAGAGAATTAACCAGTTTCTGAAAACAAGCAATTTCTGACTACTTCCCCCAGTGCACTGCGTTCCTACCTGTAGTTTTAAGGTATCGATGCTTTGTTTTGGCACAGATGTGCAGTAAGGTTTAACTAGGCATTTGCTGCAAAGAATTTGAGAAAGGAAGCTCTCTATAAAAATTCTAAAGATTGTGTTAGATGCCCATCACTACAGTGAGCACCATGCTCAGCCTCAGAATGTCTGCTATTAAGGAAAAACAAGGTTTACAACTCTAGGTAGTTAAATGAACCAAGTGTGGTATTTTTCTCTCCCTCCCCCAACACCCTCATCCTCTGGTTTCATGCCACATTTTTTGCAAAGTCAGCTGGCGGGGGGGACAACAACGACCCAATTCTTCGTAATACAGGCTGTTTAGGGAAGTTTTTAATCTGTAACATGTTAATGTATTTTAATATTTGCTGGCAGCCGCCCAGAGTGGCTGGGGAGACCCAGTCAGATGGGCGGGGTACAAATAATAAATTATTATTATTATTATATTATTATTATTATGGGTGAAGGAACCTACCTTTTCTGATTTGTAATTAATTTCATTGCTGAATTATAAGTTCCATTGTGGTGTCAATTAATTCAGAGATTAAGGTGGAGCATCAGCAGGAAGGAAGGGGTGGTGAAGGCAGCCTCTGCGCCACTGCCGCTTCCTCCCGCTCGGCCGCCTCAGCGGGAAGGAAGGGGTAGCACCCAGATGCTGCCGGCCTGAGTTTAGGTTTTTAACTTTTTGGATGAAGCAAAATTAGAATTCCAAGTTTGGATAATTACCACTTACTGTTTGGGAGTTTTTTTGAAGTTTCCTTAATCCTCCCCCTAGATTTAATAGCAAACAAACTATTTTGAATTATATAAATGTATTTTTTTTCCCTTCTGAGGAAACTGATAGATCATAACAGTGAAACGAGTATCTTAGCCGGCAACTCGTCAAGGTTATTTGGAAGTTTATCTTGAGTTATTTCTTGTTATCTGGAGTTATTTGGAAGGTCTTCTTGAGTTATTTATATCTCTTTGAATTAGTTTATTACGTTTCTGAGTATTTTTTCTCTTAAGCAAGTCTGCTCTTGAATCATTAAATATATTGTTTGTTTTAGTATCACTATATAAATATACGCTCATCTCGTTTCAGGGATCTTTCACGGTGTAGACTTCCCTTTTTGTAATTCAGTTATTCCCGTGACTGTCTTTTTTGCCTAGTGGCCTGGGCGGTGGAGGCAGCCTCCATGCCGTTGCCGCTTCCTTCCCGCTCGGCAGCCTTAGCAGGAAGGAAGGGAGCGTCTGCGGCTTCTGCTTGGCTGCAAGAGCTTCCTGCAGCCAATCAGGAGCTGTGCCGTGTTGCGGAAGTCAGTCTCCGCGCAGCGAGGCCTCCGTGCTGTGCCTGTTTAGCACGGGGACTGACTGAGCAGGCAGCAGGGTCTGCAAGGTTCGCGGGCCAGATTAACCAGCTCAGTGGGCCGTATCCGGCCCGCAGACCATAGTTTGATGACCTATGGGTTACAGCTCAAGTCACGAAATTTTGCATGACAGCCTACCATAGGAGCCAATTTCTAGGGGCCATGGGGGCTTTGGTCCCCACAATAAAATATTTGAGGGGGCTGGGCCCCCACAAAGTTGATGGGCATTCCCATTCAATGGTGTGTGCACACTGTGTCATGTGATTGATTATGCACGATGGGGCTTACCGGGCCCCCACAATATTTTCTTCAAGTTGGTACCCCTGCAGCCTACAAAGTACATCAGTCATTTTTACTGGGCCTATGTAGACTGTCTATCTGTCTTTAAACTATTAAGTCTTCAGTTTTGCTATCTAGCATTTTGTTTTGTTTTGTTTTATCCATATTAGTATTTGTTGTATGAAACAGAGCATTGTCAAGTACGGGGGTTCCCCTCCCCCTTCCGGTGGCTCACCAATAAGAATTAATGACCATTTGGTAGATTTATAGTTCTTGTATTACAGCATTCTGTTACAAGCACAAACAGGCAACCTTCTGCAAGGATTTCTGTTGCTTGTTCTGACTCCTCCCCACTTCTGCAGCAAGAAGCGCGCCAACAGGAAGTTCCTCCCTCCCCCCCTGTGACTCCTTTGTTCTCTGACATTGATATATGATATCTCTGACACGCTCGGACCTCCAAGTTCGGGGGGAGGGAGGAGTTTTCCCCCACTCTCTATTGATGTATCACTCAGCTGCTCCCTCCTTTCTGGTTGCTTAGCTACTATCTCATAGCTGCGTAGCTCCTCTCCCAACTGTGCAGCTTATGTGTCTGCCTGTCTCTCTCTGATTCTGGAAACGCTGGAAACGCTGTTAGGAACTTATCTTCCTGCAATTGCATTCCCCAATCTTCCAATCCAGACCAGCCCCTGACAAGTATGCTGGTTTTTAACTGTATAATGAATTATAAATTATATATAACAGGTTGAAAACAGAATCCATTACTATTAAAATATACAACAACCCAATGAAAAGGAACTAACAAAAAATAGCTAGAAGGTTTTTTGTTCTTTTTAATGAAAAGAAAATGATGTATTCCTCCTAATTAACAAACTGTACTACCAATTTACATAGAAGAGCTAGACTTTCTGAACATTTTTGCAGGTGGACACATTTAGGAATGCACCATGTATGTGTCACTCCTAACAGGCCCCTGGGAAACAGAGAATGCAAACATTTTTAATGGTTTTTTCCCCTGTACTATATAATATGGCTGATAACTTTCCCCATACCTACAAAAAATATACCTTCCTTTTCTTTTACTTGTGACTAGTTCCCTACTGTGAAAAACAACAACTTGCAAACAGCTCAGATAATGTGCACAGATGAATTAATCCTCAAGGGAATAGGTTTTAAATACATTCATCAGGAACCCCTAATAATGAGACAGTTAATTTAGAGCTGCAAACATGTTGCTTGCCTTCAGAGCTGACAATTTGCATTCCGTTGCCATTCCCCCTCTGTCCCTGCCTTCACCCCCCGCCCCCTCCACATCACTGGGTGTCAGGCTTGCCATCTGTTAGAGGCTTAGAACTGCCTGAAGAGACATTAAGCAAGGCATACATACTAAAACAGTTCAGAGCAGGCTGCATTCAGCATGCTGCTATGTGTTCAAAACTGCTATAGCTTTTGGCATTACCCGTTCCCAAAATTATACAGATTTGGAAAGTGACAGTGTCAGTTTTAGTCTATATTATATTCGGAAGACCAATACATGTCTTATTCTGTCTGTGTGATTAAGATCACCTATAAAGGTAAAGGGACCCCTAACCATTAGGTCCAGTTGCGGACGACTCGGGTTGCGGCGCTCATCTCGCTTTATTGGCCGAGGAAGCTGGCGTACAGCTTCCAGGTCATGTGGCCAGCATGACTAAGCCGCTTCTGGCGAACCAGAGCAGTGCACGGAAATGCCGTTTACCTTCCCGCCAGAGCGGTACCTATTGATCTACTTGCACTTTGACGTGCTTTCGAACTGCTAGGTGGGCAGGAGCTGGGACCGAACAACAGGAACTCACCCCGTCACGGGGATTCGAACTGCCGACCTTCTGATCGGCAAGCCCTAGGCTCTGTGGTTTAACCCACAGCACCACCTGCATCTCTAAGATCACCTATAGAGGCCCCAAAATGGAAAATGAGTGAGTTCCCAACCAAAGAAGATTGGCAACTTAAGTTGACAGAATATGCACAACTTGCAGACTTAACATATATGGATGGGCCGGTGGGGCATGGCCGGTGGGGGGGAGTGAGCTATATAACCCTCAGCGTGCTGCTTCTTGATCCTCTTTGCATCGCACAGCAGATCACCCGCCCGCCCGCCCGCCCTAATTTCAGATTCCTTATTGGCCTTGCTATGGACTGTGTTGGTCACCTGTTTTGTAACGGGGGCCTGGTAGGAATTTTTCCATTTGGCAGATTGGCAAGAACCATTTGGATTTTGCCTACCACTTAGCAATCGTCACAACTTTGTAAGGTTTGGCGGTTAGGCATTGGATCAGCTAGGTGAGGGGAGGAGAGGTACGGCCGTCACCTTCCCCTCCAAGATCAAGGGTATTCCGTTAAAGTAAACCTCTTGCTGGGGTTGCCTACAGCAGCCATGGCTCAACAACACCCAGCACCAGGAAGTTGCAACCATCTTGTCAGGTGCTAAGTGTATTTAAACATGATGGGATGCATACAGAATGTTTCAGTGGGCAACTAGTTTACCTATGGCCTGTGCTGTGTCACATCCATTTTGACTCTCTTTAGAGAAATGGCGCTATGTATCTGTGTGAACCAGCCTTTGTCTTACGGGGAATGCATGTGATGTTTATGTAAATTCCTTGAAATGATTGTGTCTAGACTGTTTCTAATTTGGATGTGATATATGGGGGGGGGGATGGGAACCAAATTACTGTATTTTAGAAGCAGTGATGTCTTTAGCAGTAGTCATACTTATCACCTTTAAGCTATGAAGAATAGAAATGTATGGCCATTTGAGAACCCAGTATAGCTCCCTCCAAAATCACTGATTGAATTTCCAAGCTCAGCTGCAGCCCATGAAAGAGGCCTAATTGGAAGTCTGCTGCTGACAAACAGCTTATGAGCTTTTAGCAATCAATACTAGCCAATCCATCTCCAGTTGTAAACAACAGAAAAATTAACCCTTTGTCTCATTTCTTCAGGTGAGAAGCCTTATCTTAACTGAACCAGAGTATGGGGGTGGAGAGGTCACAGACCAAAAGGCAACCTATTCTTCTCTCGTTGATTCTTTCATTGTTGCTGTTAGAAATTGAATTTCTATGTCACCCTTCATCCGAGGATCACAGGGACGTTTACAATATAAAAACACAAAAATACATACCATAGGAACAAAGAAAAACAATATGCCCTGCACACACACACACACACACACACACACAGAGAGAGAGAGAGAGAGAGAGAGAGAGAGAGAGAGAGAGAGTGAGTTTAAGGTAAAAAAGGACCCCTGGATGGTTAAGTCCAGTCAAGGGCAACTATGGGCAGAGGCACAGCTGGGCCACAGTTGAAGCTGATGGAAGACTCTTTGGCCACTGAGGCCACCTGAGCCTCAAGTGACAGCAAGGGATCCAGAAGTACTCCCAAGCTACATACCCACGAAAGAGCATGTCTCCATCAAGAACAGCAACCTCCCATGTCCATTTGGTCTAGAGAACCAACCATTTAGCACTGCCTCAGTGTTACCTGGATTGAACCTCAGTTTGTTAGCTCTCAACCAGTCCATTACTGAAGCAAGACAATGGTCCAGCCCTTCCACTTCCACATCTGCAGATGTAAAGGAGAAGTAGAGCTGTGTGTCATCAGCATCTTGCTGACATCGTGCTCCAAAACATCAGATGACCCCACTTGGCAGTCTCATGTAGATGCTAAACAGCATAGGGTATAAAACTGTACCCCACCCTCTGAAAATGACCATCCAAGTAGGACTGGAAAACTTCCAGCACCTCACCACTGTTTCCTAACCCTCAGCATCTGCTGCCTGAGGCAGTTACTTCAGCCTGTTTAACAGTAGGGCCAGCACCATTTCCATTTTGTCTGAGTAATAACCATACATGTGTATAGATTGTGTGCATGTTCAATGCAATGCGTGAACACCCCTTAGCTCATGAAAAAGTAATTGTACAGGATTTGTTACTAAGGTGGACACAATTTGTAGCCTTATCCATTAACTTGTTATCACTACAGAGTCGAGATTTAAACATCAGGTTTGTGTATGTTCCTCATCATTCAGTTACTCGTGTCAAGAAGATCATTTTTATAAACCAGTAAAACATGAGAGTTGAGTACACTAAGTCAGTTCCTGCACATTCCTTTTATTAAGAAACATGGAGCAGCCTTATGTTTGAGAAGCCAAACATTCATAATATATCAACCATTAAAAAGAGAGATATCCTTTGTATCTTCTTCTAAGATAGATTTAAAAAATTTATAAGGCTAAGTAACAGGCTTGGGGGGAGGGAGAAATTGCTTCTTCTGATAAGATTGAGGAGCTAAGGGAAATAAACAACATGGTTTTGTAACTATAAAAATGCTATCAGTTCTCATTATTTCTTCTGCGAAAAGCATTCTGTTATAAAAAATTTTAAGCAGCTTCTTCTGTAGAAGTTTTACTGTTTGGATATTGTATTTAGAACACAACCCTTTTCCTACAGTCCTCTGTGCATAGTACAAAAGGAAGACGAGTTTGGAGCTCCACCTACAGACCTCTGAAAATAAACGTGCTTTTCAGAAAACTCTTAAAAACTGGCCACTTTCAGATCACAAAACATTTTTATCATTATTGTGCCACAGAAGCAACCATTTTACCATTCCAAACCCTCCCCCCTTCCTGTGATAAAATGAGATATGAAAGTCAACGAGATCCCAATTAGGGCTGCAATACTATACATGACATACTCCCAATGCATAAGGCAGTGCCGTTAGACATATAGTTCAAAAATTGTGATCCAGTTTATTACAATTGACTAAAACTATGGAATTGTACCAACAGAAATTGTATGATCGGGTAGAGCTGTGGAGGGCAGTTTATTCCCTAGAGGGCTTAACTGAAGTTTCAGCATCAAGTACCTTCTGCAATATTAAATGAGAGTTTTTGCAATGCTCAGGCAATTTAGACCTCCAAAAACTTGGATTGTCAGTGTTTCATTCCGAACTTCCTCCCACACTACATTACTTCAACTGAGATCTAAATAACTCCCAAGCCCTTTCAATGAAACAGTTCAATATAGCACATAATACAGATATTATTATTGCACAGTTGAAGTGACTGGATGCATAAAAACTGAGTCCTTTTCGGATGAAGCATTGTTGAGAAGCATTAGATGGTTCAAAACTTTACTTGCATAGCTTTCTTCAAAACAGAACAAAAAGCAGTAAATGATACAACCAAATAATTCTATACAATATATTGTGCTGTTCAGCACAGGCTCAGTATCTTAGAACTAAAAAGAAAATTTCAAGCAGACCTATAAGCCAAGTTCTCTCTCCTTACAGCCTCTATTTTGCCTGCATTCCAGCCCCTTTAGCTTTGTTGCTCCTGGAGAGGCATCTTACTCTCACAGAGCCTGAGAACAAAGACCAAAGGCTTTCAGAATGGAGATTTGCAACCAAATACCTTTTTCACCTGATCTAAGGTTAAACACTCACATGTTAACTACTAGAGAACAATAGCTAGTTATCAACCCATCAAGGAGTTCGGAGACCACTTAGTATACTCCAGTGGAATTTTCCAATGTTAAACCTTTCAGAAATATGCACAGGCAATTGCCATTTCATTGTCAATTAAATAATTATACTTAACAGCAAAAACATACAAGCAAAGTGTTGAACCCAACCACCACAAAACAATTGCTTTTCTTATTATAGCAGAATACCTGAAGAGTGGTATAGATTAGAGAGAAGGTAATATTTGTTAACTGCTTTGGATGCAGTTGTGGCATCGGAGGGTTAAAATAAGGCTGGGTAGTGAAACCCACACATTTCAGTAGTTCCCATGCACTTTAAATATTCCCAGTTTGGTACATGTCCCTAGTAAATCACTGTCCTTAATTTGTACATATTTTGCTTTACACCGAGGTTTTGGTCTTACATTTTTAAAGTATTAGTTGACAGAGGACTGTGCAGTAGAATTGACATGCTTCAAGTTTCAGTCCCAGTCCAGGTCCTTAGAAGTTAAATCTTCACATGGGCTGGAAAGACTCTAGACCCTCGTCAGCATCATGTATGTACCACCACGGCTACTGCTTCACATGCTGCATCTGGCAAGGTTCACTTTCAGCTGTTAGATATGATTGCATATATGCTATTCTATAGCATGTGAAGTTAATGAATGCACTGTAAACCAGCCAGGCAAATGATTGATTAATTAATTGATTATTGAATCAAGTGATTAATTAATTAATGATTTAATGATTATTATTTTTGGAGTAGGGAGGGAGTTGGGGTCTTGTTCAATTGCTAACTAGTGCATGTGTGTTGCTTTGTTCATTATTTAAGTATTTAAGTATTGTTGATTGCTATCATTTATATGGCTGGCATGTTCATTTTGTTTTTCTGTAAATGTTACGCTCTATGTACCGACTCCTCCTTGACTGGGAAGTCAAGGAGGAGGAGGTGAAGATGGTAATGATTAAATGGGCCCAGGATATTGGTCATACCATTCTGATGAGTGGGAAACTCCTTGGAAAGCAAATATGAAGTTTACAGCAAGTTATACCATCAAGGGAAAACCTAATGAATATGCAGTTCAGATGGTATCTCACTCCATCAAAGCTTTCAAATATGTATAAAAATGTCTCGAACTCGGAGAATATAAAAACCGAGAAATTAAGGAAGTTCGAACGTGACCGTAGGGACTATGAACAAGATCATGTTTTCCCATGGATGCATAAACCCACGGATACCGACACTCGACATAGACCAACAACTGAAATTTCTTCCAGCAGCGCTGAGTCCTCCGAACAGAGTGACTCACAGGAATATACGTCACACCGACAGCCAAGACAGCCTAGACAACCAAAACAATATGATTTACGCTCATACAGAACCGATTATTCTAAACCACAGGATTTTCCATGCGCTGCAACCGACAACGCCGTCTTTAGTCGTTAATTTATCTAAACGTATACTAACTCAGGAAGAGGAAAGAATATTAAATTTTGGGTTGGGATTTGTACCCACACCCAAATATAACGCATTTCAAACAAGAGTGGACATCTTTAAGCTCATGCATTTCAAACAAGAGTGGACATCTTTAAGCTCATACGTCTTGTAAAACTAAGATGCCATTTTGGCAATTCTCAGATTACACCTTCTCAATTTCGTACTCAATCATCATTTAATCCACATGTAGACAATGCCCGTCTAAATGCATTTTACCAGGTTTTATTAGAGGACATCAGCAAGATTGAAAAAAGAAGACCACCTCAACATAAGAAGAACTTTACATGTAAAGACAGAGAAATCATCACCAACCTCCAGTCGGATGTAAACATTGTGATAAAACCGGCGGACAAGGGTGGAGCCATAGTGGTCATGGACACACAAGATTATACTGCAGAGGTGAATAGACAACTACAAAATAGCACCTACTATAAACCACTACCCAAGGACCCTACTGATGATATGTCTAGAGTGATTGAGCTTGTTTGAAGGTTCTAGCAGGGGAGTGCAGCTATCGTATACCCTTGACCGAAGAACGGTACACTCCTTCTATCTGAGATGGTCGTCCTCTTCCACCGAGCGGCAGCTTCGGGAGGGACGCACATGGAGCGGTGAGGGAGGAAGGTGACACCCGCCTAGCCAGCCAGATCAGCCAAATCAACCCTGGCGATCAATGGGGTGACAGATGTCGCAGCCAGATCGCCCTCACAGATGATGCAGTGATTTTATCTTTTTCAAGAGTTGGCCTCAGGAGGGCATTAAATTTTTTTGATAATTACTGCAAAGCTAATTTCCTGACAATAAATCAAGCCAAGTCCAAAGTTTTAATCTTTTCTAAGAGTCGAAAAACCTATAATTGGAGAATAGATGGGAAAGCTATTGACCAAGTTTTTAAATTTCAGTATTTGGGAGTCTTTCTTCAATATAACATGGGTGGGAAGGCCCACCTTGAATATGTTTCAAATAGAGCGAAAACCCTGTCTTTTGCGTTATTGCGATTTTTCTTCTCAGATGGGGCATTCCACATTGCATCCGTGATAAAAGTTTTTAATGCCAAGGTGATCGCGACAATAGCATACGCAATCCCATTATGGGGGACCTTCGTAAATCTAACCCATTTGGAGGCAATCCAAAACCAGTTTTTAAGAAGGCTGCTAAAATTACCTAGGTGTGTAAGCAATTCAGCCATATGCCTGGAATTAAGTCTTACATCCCTAGAAAACACACTATGGAAACGCATCCTTTGTTACTGGCTGACGTTATGGCATAAACTCCCAAACCTGTACTTGATACAGTGCCTTTGAAGGGATGTGTTCTCGAGTCCTTGGGCAAATAGGATAAAAGAGGTATTAAAGAGAATTATAGTCAAAGACCAAGCGGGATTTTTACCCAAAAGACAAATTAAAGATAACACCAGGGTAATAATTGATATAATAGAATATGTAGAGATGAACCCAAGCAAAAAGATCGCCATGTTACTGGTGGACGCAGAGAAAGCCTTTGACAGCTTATCCTGGGAATTTATGACCAAAACCTTAGAATATATGGATGTGGGACAGAAAATATTGAATGGAATAAGGGCAATATACAATAAACAGACAGCAAAGAGAATAGTGAACAATGAAATTACAGAGAATTTTGCAATTGAAAGGGGGGTTAGACAAGGATGCCCCTTATCACCTTTATTGTTCATTGCAACATTGGAAATTTTTTAAAGAGATTTGAGAGGGGAAAAGGAAATACAGGGTATAGATATAGGGAAATACTGCTATAAGTTGAAAGCCTTTGCTGACGACGTTATAGTTACAACTGAATCACCTGTACAAAGCATCCCAAAGGCATTAGAAAAAATGAATGAATTTGGCTTACTATCAGAATTTAAATTAAATAAAGAAAAATCAAAATTATTGGTCAAGAATATAGGGGAGGAGGAAAGGAGAGAATTGGGGAAAAAACTGGAATAAAGATAGAAAATAAGGTAAACTATCTAGGGTTATATATAACAAATAAAAATGCAAACCTATTTAAGGATAACTACATCAGAAAGTGGAAAGAAAAGAAGCACTAAGTAAATGGGAAAAATTAAAATTGTCTATGCTGGGAAGAATCTCATTGATTAAAATGATAATATTTCCAAAAATCATGTTCCTCTTTCAAACAGCTCCTATTATAATTGGGACTAAATACTTAAAAGATTGTCAAAAGACCTGGCAAATTTCATATGGCAAGGGGAAAAGGCGAGGATTAAAGCTGAAATTATGATGGGACCCAAAGAATCAGGTGGTTTTGCAGTTCCAAATCTGAGAAAATATTTCGAGGCTGCTTGCTGGAGTTGGATTAGAGAGTGGATAATATTGGAAAATAAAGAATTATTGGCCTTGGAAGGGTGGGACAGAATATATGGGTGGCATGGTTACCTATTATATGAAAAAATGCAGGTGCATAAAAGGTTCAATAACCACTTAGTAAGGAAGGCGTTAATGGAGGTATGGGACAGAACAAAAGATCAAATAGTGGGGAAAAACACCATGGTGGAGTTCCCCGCTCGAGGCTTCTTCAACATTAAAAAGTGAAACGAAAGATAAATGGCCAATATATAGAGACCTAGTAGAGGGGATTGAAGAGAAACCTAAATTAAAGAGATTTGAGGAATTGAAGAATAAAGGAATCAAGTGGCTGGAATACTTTCAGTTAAAAGAAAATTTTGAAAAAGATTTTTTAAAAAGAGGGTTTGAGAGTAAAACATCAAAATTTGAGAAGGAGGTGTTACAAAACGATCAAAAAATAATTACAAAATTATACAAACTTTTAAACAATGGTGACCTAGTTCAAGATAATAAAAGAAAAAGTATAATAAAATGGGAACAAGATTTGGGATATGAGATACATCAGAAAGAGTGGGTAAAATTTTGGACCCAAACTATAAACTTCACAGCCTCATATCAGTTGAGGGAAAACCTCATGAAAATGCACCACAGATGGTACCTGTCACCTGAGAGACTAGCAAAAATAAGCAAATCTAATAGCAGTAAGTGTTGGAAGTGTAATGCCCCGAATGCAATTTTTTTCCACATGTGGTGGACGTGTCCTGTTATAAAGAAGTACTGGGGCTTGATTCATGAAGAAATGCAGAAACTGCTAAAAATTTCATATACTAAAAAACCAGAATTATACCTTTTAGGAATTTTAAAAAAACGATATTTCAAAGGAGAAGGTTAATATGTTTTTATACTAATCAGCGGCAGCAAGAATGGTGGTTGCGCAACACTGGAAGGAGAACTGTACATTAACAA
Organism: Darevskia mixta; assembly: GCA_034641385.1. NCBI lineage: Eukaryota > Metazoa > Chordata > Lepidosauria > Squamata > Lacertidae > Darevskia > Darevskia mixta. Next base: position 849,406 of record JAWWNH010000242.1, read on the forward strand.
AAGAGGAATGGTTGACCAAAGTGTGTGAATACTTGCATTTGGCTAAATTAACAGAATGGATAAGGAAAACATCTAATTGTACAATTCAAAATCAATGGAAGGATTTGAATGATTACTTAAGTTGGAAAGGCGTCGAGTTGAATTATTGGTTGTGTTTAGAATAATAATAATAAAAAAAGGCCTCCAAGCAACTTACAGCAAAGAAAAACATACAATACATAATACCGTGAGATGCGAACTTTGGACATTGCCACGATGCCCCAGTTTCCCCTAGTGCTGGGAATGGACTGGCTGGAACTGCACTATGTACAGATCAACTGGGTCCGTCGGACGGTGAGCTTCCCGGACCCATGTCCTCATGACCGGCCTAAGATGCCAGCACACCCCCATGCTTTTTAATATCTGCATGAAGCCACTGGGGGAGATCATCAGGGGGTTTGGGCTGGGTGTTCATGAGTATGCAGTTGATACCCAGCTCTACCTCTCTTTCAAATCTGAACCAGTGGAGGCGGTGAAGGTCCTGTGTGAGTGTCTGGAGGCAGTTGGAGGATGGATGGCAGCTAACAGATTGAGGTTGAATCCTGACAAGACAGAAGTACTGTTCTTGGGGGACAGGGGGATGGCTGGTGTGAAGGACTCCCTGGTCCTGAATGGGGTATCTGTGCCTCTGAAGGTGCGCAGCCTGGGAGTCATTTTGGACTCACAGCTGTCCATGGAGGTGCAGGTCAATTCTGTGTCCAGGGCAGCTGTCTACCAGCTCCATCTGGTATGTAGGCTGAGACCCTACCTGCCCGCGCACTGTCTTGCCAGAGTGGTGCATGCTCTAGTTATCTCCCACTTTCACTACTGCAATGCGCTCTACGTGGGGTCACCTTTGAAGGTGACCTGGAAACTACAACTAATCCAGAATGCAGCAGCTAGACTGGTGACTGGGAGTGGCCGCCGAGAACATATAACACCGGTCCTGAAAACCTACATTGGCTTCCAGTGCGTTTCTGGGCACAATTCAAAGTGTTGGTGCTGACCTTTAAAGCCCTAAACAGCCTCTGCCCAGTATACCTGAAGGAGCGTCTCAACCCCCATCGTTCAGCCTGGACACTGAGGTCCAGCGCCGAGGGCCTTCTGGCAGTTCCCTCAAAGTGAGAAGTGAGGTTACAGGGAACGAGGCAGAGGGCGTTCTCGTTAGTGTAGAATACATGGCAAACTAATCAAGCAGAATCAAATTTTCTTCAGCAATGTGTATGTGTTGGTTGGGGGTTGGGATGGAGTGGCCTGTGCTGTAAGACCTGGGGTGCTCCAAATACAGAAGATGAATGACCTTATTTTATATCTGTGAAATGTTGGAGGGTATATCAACTACAATATATATATAAACGGATTTTTTAAATCCTCACAGCCACCTTGCAGAAAAATTCTACGAAGTGCCATTGATTTCTGTGACTTCGCTTGAGGCTCTTTCATTGTGGAAATAACCGGAAATGTTATCATCAGAACATTATTTTCTCTGTGCTATATTCTGTTACCACAAACTAGGCTTGGATGGCTTCAGGAGCTGTGTCTTTAAGCCTGTTTCGACCACTCCAGCTACTATCTTTAGATTACCAGACCTTTCACCATTTCTAGTTATGCTTTGTAATAAACTCTACTTCACTTTTGCTCTGTATGCTTTCTCCATTAAACTAATGGCAGGGTATAGAATTCCTGGAATTGCACTATTTCAGACTCAGAAAGCGGAGAATCGCTTGAATGCTCCTATCTGCTGCCTGAAATGTGGCCTGCAGGATGGGCAGAATAATTCGTTATATCACAGGGTTTTTCTGCATACCTCTCTGAAGATGGGGCTGAGCCAACCGCTCCCATTCTGGATAGTAATTGTAAGAGCTGTAGCTATTTCTAGGGAGGCTGCCCTGGGCTTAGAGGTAGACAAGGAGCAGCAATGGAACCCTTGCAGACTGCACCTCGAGGAATTCTTCATCTCTACTTGATTAGTAAGAGGGAAGGATGAAATCTTTTTTGTCTTCCCGCTTTTTTATAGTACCTTTCCTAATTTTTATTTTTTTCCTTTTCTTTCTTTCCCTTTCTAATTTTCCTAGTAGAATCAGTGGGGTTCTTGTTGCTCTAGCGAAGTAACGACACACGGAAGCTCTTCTGTCGAAAGACAGGTTTATTGCAGACAGATAACATAAACTCCTCCAGAGCTTTCAGACATGACTGCTCCACGCCCCAGAGGCAAAGAAAACAAACACTCTATATATACTGAGCATGCTTAACAACTTAACGATCTTAACAACCTAAATCATGTGACCTTGCTAATTTGCCAGCGTTTCAGGATTCCAAACCTTAACATGTTTCGCCACCTCACTGAATAAATCCTTCTCAAGGACGAGGGCCGGAAGCTGCCCCACCTCCCCCTTTCTGTCAAAGAGGGAGATTTGGAGCCAGGGGGGTAACTGCAGGATGACAGTGCCTTGCAAAAAAACAAAGCAGGGATCTCCCCCTCAAAAAAAACACAACAACACTTGTGTACCTCCCCCACGCGACATATAGTATTAGGTCTAATGGAGGGGAATCCAAGCCGGGACCCAACCACAAAAAAACAAACATTAATAAATTAGTGCAAGAGGGAGCGTCCCCTGCTCCCAAAAAAAGGCCTCAAAGAGAAAAAGCCCAATGCAAAAAAAGAAAAAGCCCAAAAACATCAAATTGAGAGGGCGAAAGGGAACCGCATCATGCCGGGGGGGGGGGGGATGCATTTCCAAAAGCTCTTTAAACTGCTGGAGAATATAACAAAGAACTCGGCTTCCTCTCCCCAAAAGAAAATCACAAACTTACGTGCACCAACAAAGCACGCTGAGGAAAAGCCCCACGCCCTAACAGAACTCACACAGCCCTCTAGTGGGGAATCGGCAAAACTTAAGGAAATCCCGGCCCTCAAGCAATCATCCCCTCTTACGGCGCCACAAGGAAATCCTGGTTATCCTAACACATCAAAACAGATTAAAAGAAATAAGATTGAACATATATTTAAAAAGGGTGCCTGGGACATAATATGTCTCCAGGAAATGCATGTCTCACAAAATCATGGCAGAGTGTTAACTAATAAGAAATTGGGTGTTGAATTCTTCTCATCGGACAAGAAAAAGAAAAGAGGCGTAGTTACCTATGTTAAACCCAACATCAAAGCAGAAAAAATGAAGATGAAGAAGGGTGGTAGGAGTATGTTTAAATTTTCCAAAAGGTAATATAATAGTGATTAATATTTATGCTCCGAATGGGTGTAAAGTAGATTTTTTTTTAAAGGGAAACAAATAGGGGAATTTACAAATGAGGAGGAAATAATTTTATTAGGGGATTTTAATGGGGTCATATTACCAGAATTAGACCGGTCAAGTATGGGGGGGGGGGGAAACAGAGGGAAGTTACCGGAAACATTTTTCCATATAGTCAAAAATTTTGAATTAAATATATCTGTAGAATAAGGAACCCTGATGAGAGAAAATATACATATTATTCCGAGGACAAGAAATCAGCTTCAAGAATTGATGCCATGTGGTTGTCATCAAAACTTCTGCCAAAGATAACAAAGTGTGAGATTCTAGCAAAATCCTTAACAGATCATAGCCCCATCATGGTGAAAATAAGAGACCATTATAGACAGAAAAGTAGGTGGCGATTGGATGAGAGAATCTTAAATGGTGACACATTTTAGCAAAGGCTAAAGAATTATTGAGGGAATTTTTTCAAAATAATATGTCAGAGGAAGTAGATCTAACAACAATATGGGATGCAAGCAAAGCCTTTACCAAAGAGGACAATGCAAATTCATCAAACGCAGAGGAGGAAGAGGGAGAAGAAAAAGAAAAAGGAGACTAAAAGAGACTTCAATTGGAACTTTTGTCGCTAGTAAGTGTGGAACCCCGCCTTCTCCCCAGGCCTGAGTCGTTGGGAGGGCTCATTATTATTAATTATTGAGTTTCCCTCTTGTAACTCCTGTTCCTGTTCCAGCCCCCGTTGGTTCACAAGAGTTTTGTTTTCTGAAATAGCTTGTTTTATCTCAGTTGCTAGATCTGTTTCTCATCTATTTCCTTGGTCTTCCCATGCCAAGTGCGGTCTATGGACCATTCGAGGGGGAGCCGTCTCTCAGCGTTACTTAATTTGTCTGTTTTCAGTTTAAAGTAATTAGAGATTTTCGCCTGTCTTCCTCTTGTGGGGGGTTCAACCGCTTGAGTCAGGGGGATTCCCAGTTCTTTGTAGGTCTGTCTAGTGAGCACCATCCCTAGTTTGTAGGTCCAGTGACCAGGCTATTCGGACGGGTGGGGGCTTTTCCTTCTCCCTTCACAGGCCTTATCTTGGGGCAGGAAAATATTATTGGGAGTATTCCTAGACTTATCTTTCCGTAGTGAGCTGCAGCGGTTTCCACTGCTTCTCTGGTTGCATTTCCAGTCACTTCGTCGTCCTGTAGCTCCTGGGTTGGGAGTCAGTGTAGCAGTGTAGCAGTACCAATAAACTATACAGCGATAAAACTATAAGATAATAAAACAATAAAACTAACTAGCTCAAGGGGCAACAAGATAAGATAAGACAGCCGGTAGTCTTTAAGATGTGATGTTAAGGTTTTAAGGAGGCTAGAAATAGTAACAACGGAGGATCTGATTAGGCTGCTGCCTCCGTCGCCATCTTGCCCGCCCCTCAAGGAATTCTTCATCTCTACTTGATTAGTAAGAGGGAAGGATGAAATCTTTTTTGTCTTCCCGCTTTTTTATAGTACCTTTCCTAATTTTTTTTTTCCTTTTCTTTCTTTCCCTTTCTAATTTTTCTAGTAGAATCAGAATAAAAATGAATTTGAAAGTTATTTACTGGAATGTTAACGGATTAAATAATAAGAGAAAAAGGAACAGAAAAGGGCATATATTGAAAAAACAAAATTGGGACATAGCTTGTCTGCAAGAGACGCATGTTAATAAAAAACATGAGAGAGTATTAGTAAATTCCAAATTGGGATTGGAATTTATTACATCAGATGAAAAGAAAAAAAGAGGAGTGGTAGTATATGTGCAAGAAAAATGGGAACCTGAATTAATATGGAAGGACAAAGATGGAAGAATTGTAATTGTAAAAATAGTAGTAGAGGGAGAGCAATTGATTCTAGCAGGTGTGTATGCACCAAAGGGGAGTAAAGTGGAGTTCTTTAAAAGGTTGGAGAATATGTTGTTGAAACATATGGATAAACAGATAATTATTATGGGGGACCTAAACGGAGTAACAAATCCAGAATTAGATAGATCAGTAAGCAAAAAGAGAGAATAAATTACCAAATATTTTTTTTGAAATGGTAGAAAATTTAGAATTGATTGAATCTTGGAGGCATAAGCACCCTATCCAAAAAGATTGTACATTTTTCTCCATGCTACATCAGTCCACAAGTAGAATAAATGGGATATGGGTATCAAAGGATTTAACAGCAAGCATAGGGAAAGCAGAAATACAACCCAAGACTCTGGCAGATCATAACCTGGTAATATTAATCTTAAATTAAAAGGACCAAGAAGTCAATAAAAATGGAGAATGAATTTTTTTTTATTAAAGAATGAAAAAATAGTACAAGGAGCTCGCAATTTAATGAAGGAGTATTTTGAGTTAAATTGTAACGGTGAAGTGGATTTCAAGACAGTTTTGGACACTGGGAAACCAGTGGTAAGGGATTATTTCATTCAACAGAACTCGATACTCAAAAAAGCAAGAGAAAAGGGGGGAAGAATTTGTTGGAGGAGATAAAGAGGAAAGAAAAATTATTATATAAAACTAGGAAAAAAGAAATCAATCAGGAAATTAATATCTTAAGAGCAGAGTATGAGAATATAATTGATCAGGAGATGGAACAACAAATTCAATTTTGGAAATATAATAATTTTGAATGGGCAAATAAGCCAGGCAAAATTTTAGCATGGCAGTTAAAAAAGAGAAAAAAATGAGAGATTAATAAACAAATTAAGATTAGAAGGGAAAATTATAGATAAACCAAAGGAAATTACAAAAAAATTCAAAAAATTCTATACAGCCCTATATAAGAAACAGGAAGTCAGAGAGCAGGAGTTAGATGAATTTATAAAAAGCCATAAATTGTCAAAGTTACCTGCAGAGAAAATTAAATTATTGAAAGACATTTACTATAACAGAAATTAAAGAAGTAATTCAAAAAATGAAAATAGGGAAAGCGCCTGGGCCCGATGGGATCCCACTAGAGTACAAAAGCTTAGAAGAAATATTAATAACACCATTAAAAGATTTGATGAATGATACCCTAATAAAATGAATTATGCCAGACACTTTGAGAGAAGCTTTGATAACACTTTTACCAAAGCAAAATACTGATTTGGAATTACCGACCAATTATAGACCCATATCGTTGTTAAATTGCAGTTACAAATTTTTTGCAGGGGTATTAGCCAAGAGATTAAATTGAATATTAGAAGATATAATTCATGAAAATCAGGCCGGGTTTGTGAAAGCTGTGCATATCATTGCTGGGGACTTCAACCATGCTGAACTTAAAACGGTGCTCCCAATGTTCTATCAGCATGTGAAATGTGCCACGAGAGGGGACAAGACACTGGACAAGGTCTATTCAAATATAAAATATGGTTATAGGGCTTTACAGCTCCCACATTTGGGCCAGTCCGACCATATGTCTGTGTTCCTTGTACCAGCATATACCCCCCTCAGAAAACGGGCTCTCACTACAACAAGGACTGTTAAAATCTGGCCTGAAGGTGCTAATCACCAGTTGCAGGACTGTTTCGAGAGAACCAACTGGGATATTTTCGACCATTCAGACCTGGAGGAAAGTACGGCGGCAGTTCTGTGCTATATCAATCACTGCACAGATACTGTCACAGTAAATAAATCCATCTGGGTTTATCCCAATCAGAAACCCTGGATGAATAGAGAGGTCCAGTGCCTGTTGCGGGAAAGGAACAGGGCTTTCAGGTCGGGCGAGGTGCAGCTCTACAGTGCAGCAAGAGCAAACCTGAAGAGAGGTATTCGACGGGCAAAGCTGGATTATAAGCAGAGGATTGAGGATAACCTCAGCAGTAACAACACGAGGCAGGTGTGGCAGGGGATTCAGCACATTACCAACTACAAACCAAACCTTGGTTCTGTCAACAGTGACCCATCGCTGGCGGAGGAGCTTAATCTCTTCTTTGCTCGCTTTGAGAGGGGGCCACCGGAGATGGCTGTATTACAGCCACCAGCCCATAACGACCCCTCATTCACTGTAGAGGAGCATGAGGTGAGACAGGTATTGAGGATGGTGAATCCGAGGAAGGCTGCTGGACCTGATGGCATCACGGGAAGGGTGTTGAGGGGCTGTGCAGATCAGCTGGCGAGGGTCTTCACTAAGATCTTCAACAAGTCTCTACACCAGTCTATTGTCCCACCCTGCCTGAAGTCGTCAACTATTGTTCCCCTGCCTAAAAAATCCACAATTAGTAGTTTGAATGACTACAGACCAGTTGCACTGACTCCTATTATCATGAAGTGTTTTGAGAAACTGGTACGTAGTCACATTATTTCCTGTCTTCCATCGACCTTTGACAACTACCAGTTTGCATACAGGGCAAACAGATCCACAGAAGATGCCATCACCACCACTCTCCATGCTGCTCTGTCCCATCTGGAGCAGCCGGGGAGTTATGTGAGGCTGCTGTTTGTGGATTTCAGCTCTGCTTTCAACACAATCCTCCCCCATAGACTGGTGTCCAAGCTAGAGGCGATTGGACTTTCTAACTCCATTTGTCTCTGGGTTTTGAACTTTCTGTCAGATCGTTCTCAGAGGGTTAGAGTAGGGTCACATATGTCCACAGCCCTTAGCCTTAACACCGGCTCACCACAGGGTTGTGTGTTGAGTCCCCTGCTCTATACCCTCTATACGTATGACTGTACAGCCATCTATTCCAGCAACAAAATCATCAAGTTTGCTGATGACACTACTGTGGTGGGGCTCATTTCAGGAGGGGATGAGTCCGCCTATCAAGATGAGGTGGAGCAGTTCTGTGCTTGGTGCAGAGATAACAATCTGGCTCTTAATACTGCCAAGACCAAGGAACTGGTGGTGGATTATAGGGGGGGAAAGGTGGATATTCAGCCCCTGTATATCGGCGAGGACCAGGTGGAGAGGGTGGCTGTATTCAAGTTTTTGGGAGTGATTATAGAGCAGGGTATGACTTGGAGCACAAATACTACTGCTCTGGCAAAGAAGGCCCAGCAGAGAATTTATTTCCTCAGACTTTTAAAGAAGAGCAATCTGAGTGAGAGACTGCTGGTGTCCTTCTACCGAGGCTCCATAGAGAGCATTCTTATATACTGTATTTGTGCTTGGTTCTCCAGCTGCACAGCCAGGAAGAAGATACTTCAGAAGGTCATAACCACAGCCCAAAATATTATTGGTCATCCTCTCCCATCTCTGGAAGAACTATACAGTTCCCGTTGCCTTAAAAAGGTTAACAATATTTTAAAGGATCCATCTCATCCAGGATATAGTCTCTTTGCCTTCGGGTAGAAGATATAGAACAATTAGATCAAGAACAAATAGATTGAAGAACAGTTTCTACCCAATAGCTATAACCATCTTAAATGCTGTAACCAGATAATATGACCTTGGAGAGCTGTGATGGGTGTATGTGTGGATTTTTTTGGTGTGTGTGTGTGTGTGTTTTGTGCTTTTTTTTGTTTCTTTCTGTTTTTTTAACAGGATGGCATGCAATTTCGTTGCACTTGTATAGCGTTGTGCTTGTACTTGTGCAATGACAATAAATTATCTTATCTTATGAAAGGGAGGCAAGTGAAATATAAGATAAGGAATATAATAAATATATTTGAATGCCTAGAAAATGATAGAGGGAAACAGGCCGCAATAATGTCAACAGATGCCAAAAAGGCATTCGATAATGTATCTTGGGTGTTTCTGGCAAGAACATTGAAGGAATTAAATATTGGTGAAAAATTCGAAAGGGCAATTGGAGCCATTTATCAAAACCAAAGCACAAAACTAATAATAAATGGTAAAATTACAGGAAATATAAGTATATCAAAGGGCACCTTTATTATTTATAATTATATTGGAAATATTATTGAAAAATATTAGAGATGAAGGTATCAAAGGGATTATGATAGGAGAAAAGAGATATAAAACAAGAGCTTTTGCTGATGATGTAATCATTACCACTGAAGACCCACTAAATAGTATTCCAAATGCACTTAAAAGAATAAATGAATATGGAAAATTGGGAATACAAATGACGACAAAAAGCATTTATTTATATCAAGAAAATTATGAGAAAGTATGGAAAGAAATTAAAAAGAAATTGGCTAATTGGTCTAAATTTAAAATTTCATTATTAGGAAGAATATCAGTTATCAAAATGAGTGTCTTGCCAAAGATGATTTATCTCTTTCAAAATTTACCAATATTGGGAGGCGCAAAGTACTTCAAAGAGTGGAAAAAAGATATATCAAAATTTATCTGGAATGGCAAGAAACCAAGAATCAAATATAAACTGTTAATAGACAAAAAGGAGAGAGGTGGGTTTAGTCTGCCAGACCTAGAATTATACCTAGAATTTGAGGATACCATAACAACGGAAAATGGCTGAGAACACTTGAGGATACCAATTTTGTTTTACTTCTCTACGGGAAAAGGGGAGGGGGTTGCTTTGTTATTTTATTTTATTTTATTTGCAGGTACCCAAGGGAATGGAAGAGACTCGGCACACGGAAAACTAAAGGACTATAGAACTAATCTAAGACACCAATTTGCAACGTGGAAGTGTATGAAGAAAAGAAAGTAACGAACTGGTGAGACTGTGTTGCATAGACAGAGACTGTGTTGCATGAAATTGTGTCTGTAACTATATATGTAACTGTACTTGGATTTATAGTGTGTTACAAGTTGAGACCCCTTGTGGTGGGTAAGGGAAATAGTATATATCAAATTGAACAAAATGACAGGAGGAAAGGGGGCAGCAACACGGGCAGATAGGAGAGGCTCCAAGAAGGAGGAAGGAAAAGAATGGGAGGGTCTGTTAAGGGAAATTAACAGATTTGAAGGAAGCGATTGACCAGAAATTTACAGAAGTAGTGGGAGAGCTAAGAGAACAAGCAAAAGACTTAACAGTAAAATCTAAAAAATATTGAGGACTCTGTTAAGAAGACTCAAAAGGAAATAAGACAATCAAAGAAGGAGACAGAGAAAGTGAAGGAAGAAATGATAGAAATGAACAAAATACAGGAAGATATCCTGGATAATCTTGCTCTCCTAGAGCTGTGGCAGCGACAGATGAATTTGAAATTTAGAGGTGTCCCGGAGGAAATAAAAGAAAATATCAGAGAAAAATTGACAGTAGAATTAGCAAGGTGGTTAAACATGAAACAAGAAGAAATAGAATATTCAATTGTCAATGCCTTTAGAATAAGAGTTAAATCTAAAAAGGCTAAAGCAAAGAGACTGCCGGGTGACTGTCTGGTCATGTTTAATTCCATGGATATCAGAAATGAAATTTTAAAAAATGAACCATGTACAAAAATTAGTAATAGAAGGAAGAGAAATTGTTATTTTTAAAGAAATCCCGGCGAGATTTCTGCAGAAGAGAGATCCCTACAGGGAGTTGGGAGGAATTCTGAACAAAATGGCAATCCAATTCCGATGGGAATTTCCGGAAGGCATGTCATTTTACTTCAAAAATAAGAAAGCAACATTGACAGAATCTGCGGAAGGGGCGGTAGGGGGAGAAGAAGAAGAGGGCGAAGAAGATGAGGATGAGGAGAAGGAGGAGGAGGGAGTGGAGGAAGAAGAAGAAGCAGTGAAAGAAGTTCCGGAAGTGTAAGGTAGAATTGGGAATCTTAACTGAATAATGATTCTAAGACTACAATCTTGGAACGTAAACGGTTTAAATAATAAAATTAAATGAAATAAAGTGGAACATATTTTAACTAAACAAAATCTAGATGTCATCTGCTTGCAAGAGACGCATGTCTCTAAAAAACATAAGAGGGTACTTTCAATTGGGTATGGACTTTGTGACTGCAGATAAGAAGAAAAAATGAGGGGTAGTAATTTACATTAAAGAGAGATTTGAACCAAAATTGGTATATAAAGATGAGAATGGAAGAATTATAATAGTGCAAATGACTTTTCAAGGGGAGAAACTGTTGGTTGTTGGGATTTATGCGCCAAATAGTAAAAAAGTGGAATTCTACAAAGAACTAGAGGAAGTATTGTTTGAACATATGGAGCAAAAAACAATTTTGATGGGAGATTTGAATGGCGTAGTAAATCCAATAGTGGATAGATCAGCAAGGAAGGGTGATAAGGCAGGGGGGAAACTCCCAAAGACCTTCTTTACATTAATAGAAAATTTTGGTTTGATTGATGGCTGGAGACAAGTGCACCCGACTATGAGACAGTTTACTCACTTCTCTGAACCAAATAAAAGTTCGGGAAGAATAGACTATATATGGCTATCAAAAATTTTGATAAAAAGAATAAGTAAAATAGAGATACTACCCAGGACATTAGCAGACCATAACCCAATCTATATGGAACTAAAAGGAAACACCTCACCAATAAGATGGAGGATGAATGAAAGTTTATTTAATGATCAAAAAGTGGTGGAAAAGATAAAAGAAATAGTGAAAGAATACTTCAATTTAAACCTTAACAAAGGAACAGAAATTGATGTGGTATGGGACGCCAGTAAGGCGGTGTTAAGGGGCTTCTTGATTGCGCAAAACAGCATCAAAAGAAAAGAAAGAGAAAAGAAGAAAGAGGAGATATTGATAGCACTTATGGAAAAAGAAAGATTGTTAAATTTAAAACCTGAAGACAAAGATGTGAAACAAAGTATAAAAATATTGCAAACTCAGTTTTCCATGCTAATAAACCAAGAAATAGAATGGAAGTTAAAATGGGGCAAGCAAAGGAACTTCGAGTATGCAAACAAAACAGGCAAAATATTGGCGTGGCAACTAAAAAAACAACAAAACCAAAAGACAATAAATAAAATAAGGAAAAATGGGAAAACAACAGGAAAACCAAAAGAAATTGAAGAAACATTTGAAAATTTTTATAAAGAACTATACAAGAAAGGATAAGAAAAGCACAAAATAGAAAAAATTACAAAAGAGGACAAAGAAAATTTGAATGCGCCAATAACAACAGAAGAGGTAAAAATAGCAATTAAAAGAATGAAGTTGGGAAAAGCGCCAGGCCCAGATGGCTTTACATCAAGATATTATAAAGAGATATCGGAACATTTGATACCAACGTTGACAGAAGTAATGAATAATGTTCTGGTCAAAGGACAAGCCCCAAGCTCATGGAAGGAAGCAATTATTACACTAATCCCGAAACAGGATAATGATTTAATGGATGTTAAACATTTTCGACCTATATCACTCCTAAATTTAGATTACAAATTATTTGCTGATATTTTAGCATCTAGATTAAAGGGAATTCTAAATAAGAGAATACATAAAGACCAAGCAGGTTTTTTACCAGGACGACAGATGAGGAACAACATGAGAACAATCATAGACATCATTGAATACCTGGATATGAGAATAAATAAGAAAGCATCACTAATATTCGTAGATGCCGAAAAGGCATTCGACAATCTATCCTGGAAGTTTATGAGGAAAGTACTGGAGAAAATGGAGGCTGGTGAAAAATTTGAAAGAGGAATTAAGACCATATATAGTGATCAAAAAGCAAAATTAACAATCAACAACGTGCTATCAGGAAGTTTTAACATTAGTAAAGGCACAAGACAGGGATGCCCCTTATGACCACTTTTATTCATTATGGTGTTAGAGGTGTTATTGGACAATATAAGAGGTAATACAGCAATTAAGGGTATTAAAATTGGAAAAAAGGAGTTTAAAACAAAAGCATTCGCGGATGACATCGTGATAAGTTTAGAAGAGCCGGAAACAAGTAAGGGAGAATTGTTGAAAGAGGTGGAAGAGTTTGGTAGATTAGCAGGTTTCAAAATTAATAAGAAGAAGACAAAAATGTTGGCAAAAAAATTAAATAAACAAGAATTGGAAGAATTACAAAAGAAATTTGGAATTGAGGTGGAGAAACAAGTAAAATATTTAGGAATTAGATTAACAACGAAAAATATAAATCTGTTCAATGATAATTATGTAATGTTATGGAAAGAGATCAAAAGGGATTTAGATATTTGGAGTAGATTAAGACTGTTGTTTTGGGGAAGAATAGCAGCCATAAAAATGAAAATAGTGCCAAAAATCTTATTTCTCTTTCAAACGCTGCCGGTGATAAAAGGAATAACACAATTGAAAGAGTGGCAGAAAACCCTGTCCAAATTTGTCTGGCAAGGAAAACCAACGAGAATCAAACATAAATTGATGGTGGATAAGAAAGAAAGGGGTGGTTTTGGGATGCCAGACATAAAGATCTACTATGAAGCAGCCTGCTTAATATGGATAAGGGAGTGGATGGTATTGAAAGAGACAGAGATGTTGGATTTGGAGGGTTTTAACAATAGATATGGCTGGCATGTGTATCTTTGGCAGGATAAAGTGAAGGTACACAAAGACTTTTTGACTCATATTATTAGAAAACCCATCTATGAAGTATGGCAAAGATATAAGGATATATTGGAGAAAAAAACACCGAGATGGCTATCCCCAACAGAAATACTCTCAAAAAAAACAAACATGGAAAGTAAATGGTTGACTTATGAGGAACTGATAACAGAAACAGAAAAAGGTTGGGAAATAAGACAATATGAACAGGTGGCAGAAAAGTTGAATGGATGGATCCAGTACCATCAGGTGTATGCGTTGTTTAAAGAGGATGATAGGAAATGTGGATTTGAAAGAGAAAAATCTAAATTCCAGATAGAGGTGGTAGAGGGAAAAGGAAAGTTGTTATCAAAAATGTATAACATACTTTTAGAATGGCATATGATGCATGAAGAAGTGAAAGAATGCATGATAAAATGGGCCATAGACATAGGCCATAATATACAATTCGAAAGATGGCATAAATTATGGAACAATAATATTAAATTCACAGCTTGTTTTGCAGCCATTTGGTAAGTTAAACTTTTAAAACTTTTTGGGGGGTTTTTGGATTTTGGGTTGTGGTGTTTGGAATTCAAGGACTTGGTGTTTGGGAGGGGTTTGCAGGAATATGGAAGCTTCTGTGGGTTTTTTTGGATTTTTATGGTTTTTGGTGATCATTGGGCCACTTTGCTGTTTTTTTTTAAAAAAAAGATTTCTGGGTTTTGAATTTCTGTGTGGTGGGTGGCTGGGGGGTCAGGGAGATGTTGAGAAGGGGTTTGCAGGAATGTGGAAGCTTCTGTGGTTTTTTTTGGATTTTTATGGTTTTTGGTGACCATTGGGCCACTCTGCTGTTTTTTTAAAAAAAAGATTTCTGGGTTTTGAATTTCTGTGTGGATTTCTTTGCAGTTGGTCTGCAGACTTTGAGGGACTGTGCTGTGCGTACAGGTGCTGTTCTGTGCTGTATAAAAAACTGCAGCCTTTTGGTAAGTTACACTTTAAAACATTTTTTTGGTTTTCTTTTGGGGGGGTGGGTTGCTTGGGAGTCTAGCAGTAGGGGGTGGGAAGGTTCTGGGAGGTTTGGTGCTTTCTTTTGAATTTTTTGCCAGTTGGAGTTGCTCTGCAACCATTGGGTGACACTGCTGTTTTTGGATGTGAAGCACTGATTTCTTTTTTTTGGGTTTGCGAAGGTAGGAGCTGTGCTGCCATGGGGCCCAAGAAGACTGCTGCTGCAGAGGCCGGCGAGAGGAAGAAGGAGAAGGTCACACTGGAAATGAAGAAGGAGATCATCCGGAAGCATGACGGTGGAATGCGTGTGACAGACCTCGCCAGGGAGTACGGGAGGAATTCATCGACCATCGGGACCATCCTGAAGATGAGGGAGAAGATCCTTGCGACTGATGTAGCCAAGGGAGTCACCAGGATCGTGAAGAACCGCCCACCTGTTCTGGAGGAGGTGGAGAAGTTGCTGCTCATCTGGATAGAAGAGAAGCAGCGTGCAGGGGACACAGTGACTGAGGCCGTCATTTGTGAGAAGGCCAAGGCCTTGCACGCAGACCTCGTCCGGCAACAGCCAGGAACCTCAGGCGAGCCAGAAGTCTTCAAGGCAAGCAGAGGCTGGTTTGACCGGTTCAAGACAAGATCTGGAATCCACAGCGTGGTCAGGCATGGAGAGGCTGCAAGTTCTGATGTTCCTGCGGCTGAAGACTTTGCAGCGGAGTTCCTGGAGGTTGTCACGACGGAGGGCTACGTTCCACAGCAGGTCTTCAACTGTGACGAGACCGGGCTGTTTTGGAAGAAGATGCCCAAAAGGACTTTCATCACCCAGGAGGAGGCCAAGTTGCCTGGCCACAAGCCCATGAAGGACCGTCTGACCCTGCTCTTCTGTGCCAACGCAAGCGGCGACCTGAAGATCAAGCCCCTGCTGGTGTACCACTCTGAGAACCCACGGGCCTTCAAGAAACACAAGGTCGACAAGGAGCAGCTGAGTGTTATGTGGCGATCCAACAGTAAGGCTTGGGTCACACGTGTGCTGTTTGTGGACTGGGTCAATCTTGCTTTTGGCCCTGCTGTCAAACAGTACCTGCTGGACAACGACCTGCCGCTGAAGGCTTTGCTTCTGATGGACAATGCTCCTGCTCATCCTAAAGGCCTTGAGGAGGACTTGTTGGAGGAGTTCAGCTTCATCCACATCATGTTCCTGCCGCCTAACACCACGCCACTGCTCCAGCCGATGGATCAGGAGCTCATCGCCAATTTCAAAAAACTCTACACCAAGGAGCTTTTCAGGCGATGCTTCGAGGTGACTGATTGCACCAACATCTCCCTGCGGGAATTCTGGAAGGACCACTTCGACATCGTCACCTGCTTGAAGATGATCACCACGGCCTGGGACGGGATCAGCCAGAGAAATTTGAATTGCGCTTGGCGCAGCCTGTGGCCCGACTGTGTGGCACCAAGTGACTCTGATGCACCAGAGTCAACAGTGGTGCAGGACATTGTTTCCTTGGGGAGGACCATGGGCCTGGAGGTCACAGAGGAGGACGTCAGCGAGCTGGTGGAGGAGCACGACCACGAGCTGACCACCCAGGAGCTGGTCGAACTGCAGGCAGAGGCTGTGCAGGAGCAGGCCTCGCTGGAAGAGGAGGAAGCAACTGAGGAACGGCTGTCCTCCAAAGAACTGAGGGACATCTGCCAGAAGTGGAAAGATGTGCAGGCTTTTGCACAGCGGCACCACCCTGACAAGGACCTGACACGTGACCTTGGGAACACTTATGATAAGAGGGTCATGTCGTCTTTCAGGGAGGTGCTGAAAAGGCGGATGAAGCAGCAGACCATGGACAGGTTCTTCAGCAAGAAGCAAAGAGTGGAAGAGGAACCTTCTTCGAGCTGTCCCCCAGAGTCTTAGAAAAACATTTGGTGATTTTTACTGTACTGTAAATGCTTTTATGTCATGTTTAGAAACTTTAATTATTGTTCCTTCAATTTTTGAAATGCTCTTTACAGTATGTGTGACTTTAAAGAGCACTCAATAAACTCTTTTTGTACCAAATTTGGCTTTGTTTGGACTTTTTTTGACTATAGGAACGCATTAATTGATTTTCAATGCATTCCTATGGGAAACCGTGCTTCGCAAGACGAAAAATTCGCTAGACGAAAAAACTCGCAGAACGAATTAATTTCGTCTTGCGGGGCACCACTGTATTAATGAGCAAATTATAGTAATGGGGGACTTTAACGGAGTCCCCTCATTAGAAATGGATAGGACGAAAAGAGAAAGGAAAACTAGAAAAGGAAGATTGCCACATACTTCCTACCACCGATCATGCAATAATCCTTTACTACCTTGCTAGGAAGAACTCTGCCCCTAGTCGAGGCCATCTTTACGCTGCCTTCATAGATTTGGAGGATGCTTTTGATAGAATCCCCAGAAACATCTTATGGGGGAAATTAGTGAGGTGGGGCATTGACAGAAGGCTTTTGTGGCTTATGACCATTGCTGGCTGCTGCTCGTGAGTGTTTGTGCTCTCCCCTGCTGCCAATTTCACCTGGACTCTGGGGGGTGGGGCCTGCACTCACCTCGACAGCTTAAAGGCCGGCAGAGAGGCCCTGGAATACCATTGCTGGCTGCTGCTCGTGAGTGTTTGTGCTCTCCCCTCCTGCCAATTTCACCTGGACTCTGGGGGGTGGGGCCTGCACTCACCTCGACAGCTTAAAGGCCGGCAGAGAGGCCCTGGAATACCATTGCTGGCTGCTGCTCGTGAGTGTTTGTGCTCTCCCCTCCTGCCAATTTCACCTGGACTCTGGGGGGAGGGGCCTGCACTCACCTCGACAGCTTAAAGGCCGGCAGAGAGGCCCTGGAATACCATTGCTGGCTGCTGCTCGTGAGTGTTTGTGCTCTCCCCTCCTGCCAATTTCACCTGGACTCTGGGGGGTGGGGCCTGCACTCACCTCGACAGCTTAAAGGCCGGCAGAGAGGCCCTGGAATACCATTGCTGGCTGCTGCTCGTGAGTGTTTGTGCTCTCCCCTCCTGCCAATTTCACCTGGACTCTGGGGGGTGGGGCCTGCACTCACCTCGACAGCTTAAAGGCCGGCAGAGAGGCCCTGGAATACCATTGCTGGCTGCTGCTCGTGAGTGTTTGTGCTCTCCCCTCCTGCCAATTTCACCTGGACTCTGGGGGGTGGGGCCTGCACTCACCTCGACAGCTTAAAGGCCGGCAGAGAGGCCCTGGAATACCATTGCTGGCTGCTGCTCGTGAGTGTTTGTGCTCTCCCCTCCTGCCAATTTCACCTGGACTCTGGGGGGTGGGGCCTGCACTCACCTCGACAGCTTAAAGGCCGGCAGAGAGGCCCTGGAATACCATTGCTGGCTGCTGCTCGTGAGTGTTTGTGCTCTCCCCTCCTGCCAATTTCACCTGGACTCTGGGGGGTGGGGCCTGCACTCACCTCGACAGCTTAAAGGCCGGCAGAGAGGCCCTGGAATACCATTGCTGGCTGCTGCTCGTGAGTGTTTGTGCTCTCCCCTCCTGCCAATTTCACCTGGACTCTGGGGGGTGGGGCCTGCACTCACCTCGACAGCTTAAAGGCCGGCAGAGAGGCCCTGGAATACCATTGCTGGCTGCTGCTTGTGAGTGTTTGTGCTCTCCCCTCCTGCCAATTTCACCTGGACTCTGGGGGGTGGGGCCTGCACTCACCTCGACAGCTTAAAGGCCGGCAGAGAGGCCCTGGAATACCATGGCTGGCTGCTGCTCGTGAGTGTTTGTGCTCTCCCCTCCTGCCAATTTCACCTGGACTCTGGGGGGTGGGGCCTGCACTCACCTCGACAGCTTAAAGGCCGGCAGAGAGGCCCTGGAATACCATGGCTGGCTGCTGCTCGTGAGTGTTTGTGCTCTCCCCTCCTGCCAATTTCACCTGGACTCTGGGGGGTGGGGCCTGCACTCACCTCGACAGCTTAAAGGCCGGCAGAGAGGCCCTGGAACACCACTGCTGGCTGCTGCTCGTGAGTGTTTGTGCTCTCCCCTCCTGCCAATTTCATCTGGACTCTGGGGGGTGGGGCCTGCACTCACCTCGACAGCTTAAAGGCCGGCAGAGAGGCCCTGGAATACCATTGTTGGCTGCTGCTCGTGAGTGTTTGTGCTCTCCCCTCCTGCCAATTTCACCTGGACTCTGGGGGGTGGGGCCTGCACTCACCTCGACAGCTTAAAGGCCGGCAGAGAGGCCCTGGAATACCATTGCTGGCTGCTGCTCGTGAGTGTTTGTGCTCTCCCCTCCTGCCAATTTCACCTGGACTCTGGGGGGTGGGGCCTGCACTCACCTCGACAGCTTAAAGGCCGGCAGAGAGGCCCTGGAACACTGCTGCCCAGGATTCTCCTGCCTGAATGCCTACAGGACCTCTCCATGCCTTTCACCATCTGGCCCAGGGCAGGGCCTGTTGGCCCTCAAAAGGACGGCTGCCACAGCCCAAGATTCTCCTGCCTGAGTGCCCACAGGACCTCTCCCTGCCTCTCACCATCTGGCCCAGGGCAGGGCCTGTTGGCCCTCAAAAGGACGGCTGCTACTGTTGCCCAGCAGAACTTATAACAGCACCGAGTTATTTTTAGAATGTTTTTAAATGGTTTTTTGTTTTGTTTTGTTTTTAATTCTTTCTGGTAGGGTGGGTGGATTGGATTCTTAGTTGGTTTGGGAATTTGTTTAATTTTGGTATACTTGTAATCTTTATTGTTTTTGGTTTATATTGTTTAATTGTTTTTTGTGGGTTTTTTTTGCTTTGTTTTTTCTGTTGCTTTTTATATAGGTGTTTGTTCTTAAGGGGTGGGATCAGGGCTGCCCGGGAGTGGGTCCCAGCCGATAAAATGGCTGGGACAAGTTCTACAGGGGGGGATGCACTGGGACACCCGATCTCAGTGATCACGGGCAGGAGGAGGAGTCACGCTAGGACCAGACCATGTCATTACCGAGGAGGCAGGCTTAGTCGTTGTTTGAGGACTATCCCTGCCTCCGGGTCTGGCCCTGACTGGACGGGTACTGGAATCAACAAGGGATACCCACATGACCTGAAAGTGTTGCTGTGTAATGCCAGGTCAATGATGAACAAAACCACTGCCATCCACGACCTGATTGTGGATGGGGGACTTGACCTGGCATGTGTGACAGAGACTTGGTTGGATGAGGCAGATGGGCCAGTCCTTGCCGCTGCTTGTCCACCAGGTTTCTCTTACGCACAGCAACCCAGGCCATCTGGGCGGGGAGGGGGGGTTGCAGTGATTTTTAGGAAGTCATTAGTTTGCACCAGGCGTCCTATTGGAAAGACCAAGTTTTCTGAGTGCATGTTCTGGAAGTTGGGCAATAGGGGCAGTACAGGATTCCTTTTGGTGTACCGACCTCCCCGCTGCACCAAGGATTCCCTGCCCGAGCTGCTTCAGGTCGTGGCGGATGTGCTCCTGGAGACACCTAGCCTGGTTGTCTTAGGAGATTTTAATATCCACGCCGACACGACCTTACAAGGGGCCGCTCGGGACTTCGTGGAAAGCATGGCCTCCATGGGGCTGTCCCTGAATAAGTCTGGCCCAACTCATAGCCGCGGACATGCCTTAGACCTAGTGTTTACCTCTATGGATGTTGGTGATCTGACACTAAGTAAAAGCGATACAAAAGAAGTGCCATGGTCAGATCACTTCCTGGTGCAACTAGACTTCTCCGCGACCCTTCCCCTCTGCCGGGAGGTGGGACCGATTCGGATGGTCCGCCCCCGCCACTTAATGGATCCAAATGGTTTCCAGAGAGTGGTAGGGGATGTTTTATCCCATGTTGATGGCCTTTCAGCTGATTCCCTGGTGGCCCGCTGGAATGTGGAGTTAACCAGGGCTATTGACTGTCTGGCTCCGAAGCGCCCTCTCCGATTGCATGGAGCCCGGACAGCTCCGTGGTTTTCTCCGGAGCTGAGGGTGATGAAACAGTCGCTGAGACGGCTAGAGCGCCGGTGGCGGAAAACTCATTCTGAATCAGACCGGACACGGGCTAGAGCTCAACTTCGAGCCTACCAAGTGGCAATGGCAACGGCAAAGAGAACTTTCTTTGCCGTTTCTATTGCATCTGCAGAAAACAGCAGCAGGAGACTCTTCCAGGTGGTTCGCAATCTAGCAGAACCACCTCCGTCATCTGGGTCTGATAGGGACCCCAAGATCTCCTGCAATGCTTTTGCAATGTTTTTTGCAGATAAAGTCGCTCAGATTCGGAAGGAGGTAGACTCCACCGTGGGAGCAGAGCCGGGGCGGGAGAGTGCTAGAGCCCTGTCTAGTCATGTTTTATGGGATCAATTCCAATCTGTTACCTCCGAGGATGTGGACAGGCTGCTTGGACGAGTGAAACCGACCACCTGTCTTCTTGATCCTTGCCCATCCTGGCTAATAAAAGCTAGCCGGGAAGGGCTGGGTGATGGGCTCCGCGGGGTGGTGAATGCCTCTCTCTGTGAGGGAGCCTTCCCAGACCCACTAAAAGAGGCGGTTATTAAACCGCTTCTTAAAAAACCATCTTTGGATGTGGCCAATATGGCCAACTATCGCCCAGTCTCAAATCTTCCATTCTTGGGCAAGGTGATTGAGCGGGTGGTTGCTGAACAACTCCAGGCACGCCTGGAAGAAGCGGACCATTTGGATCCCTTCCAATCGGGGTTCAGACCTCATCATGGGACTGAATCTGCCTTGGTCGCACTGGTTGATGATCTCCGGCGGGCTAGG
Source organism: Darevskia mixta (assembly GCA_034641385.1). NCBI lineage: Eukaryota > Metazoa > Chordata > Lepidosauria > Squamata > Lacertidae > Darevskia > Darevskia mixta. The sequence continues at coordinate 870,730 of JAWWNH010000242.1, forward strand.
GACAAAGGTGAGAGCTGTTTCCTAGTTCTGCTGGATCTCTCAGCGGCTTTTGACACCATCGACCATGACATCCTTCTGGACCGCCTAGAGGGGTTGGGAGCTGGGGGCACTGTTATACAGTGGTTCCGCTCCTTCCTCCTGGGCCGTGTTCAGAAAGTGGTGGTGGGGGATGAGTGTTCAGACCCCTGGACTCTCACTTGTGGGGTACCTCAGGGCTCTGTCCTCTCCCCCATGCTTTTTAACATCTATATGCAGCCGCTGGGAGAGATCATCAGGGGGTTTGGGCTGGGTGTTCATCAGTATGCGGATGATACCCAGCTCTACCTCTCTTTCAAATCAGAACCAGTGAAGGCGGTGAAGGTCCTGTGTGAGTGTCTGGAGGCGGTTGGAGGATGGATGGCGGCTAACAGATTGAGACTGAATCCTGACAAGACAGAAGTACTGTTTTTGGGGGACAGGGGGCGGGCAGGTGTGGAGGACTCCCTGGTCCTGAATGGGGTAACTGTGCCCCTGAAGGACCAGGTGCGCAGCCTGGGAGTCATTCTGGACTCACAGCTGTCCATGGAGGCACAGGTTAATTCTGTATCCAGGGCAGCAGTCTACCAGCTCCATCTGGTACGCAGGCTGAGACCCTACCTGCCCGCGGACTGTCTCGCCAGAGTGGTGCATGCTCTAGTTATCTCTCGCTTGGATTACTGCAATGCGCTCTACGTGGGGCTACCTTTGAAGGTGACCCGGAAACTACAACTAATCCAGAATGCGGCAGCTAGACTGGTGACTGGGAGCGGCCGCCGAGACCACATAACACCGGTCTTGAAAGACCTACATTGGCTCCCAGTACGTTTCCGAGCACAATTCAAAGTGTTGGTGCTGACCTTTAAAGCCCTAAATGGCTTCGGTCCAGTATACCTAAAGGAGCGTCTCCACCCCCATCGGTCAGCCCGGACATTGAGGTCCAGCGCCGAGGGCCTTCTGGCGGTTCCCTCGCTGCGTGAAGCCAAGTTACAGGGAACCAGGCAGAGGGCCTTCTCGGTAGTGGCGCCCGCCCTGTGGAACGCCCTCCCTTCAGATGTCAAAGAGAACAACAACTACCAGACCTTTAGAAGACATCTGAAGGCAGCCCTGTTTAGGGAGGCTTTTAATGTTTAATAGATTACTGTATTTTAATGTTCTTTTGGAAGCCGCCCAGAGTGGCTGGGGAGACCCAGCCAGATGGGCGGGGTATAAATAATAAATTATTATTATTATTATTATTATGATCCACCTACATGAAGGTACAACCGCCAGAGTCAGACTCACCCCAGCAGGTGACCTCTCAAATGAGGTTCCGATAAACAAGGGAGTTTGCCAGGGCTGCATTTTAGCACCTTACCTTTTTAACCTGTTTATCAGTGATGTGAGAGAGCCTCTAAATGAATCTGTTGAGAGCATACACGCCCCTCGCCTCGCGGATTACCGATGCCCGCTGCTTTTATATGCGGACAATGCAGTGATTCTCTCCTGTTCAAGAATTGGTTTAAGCAGGGCGTTAAAGATTTTCGATGCTTACTGTCAGTCCAACCAACTGACCATCAACCATTCAAAATCTAAAGTTATGGTTTTTTCTAGACACCGGAAACTTTATAGGTGGATGCTTGGTGGTGTAGAAATAGAACAAGTCCTTGAGTTTCAATATTTAGGGATCTTTTTTCAATACAATCTGAGCTGGAAAGCTCAAATTCAATATTTACTTACCAAGTGTAAATCCTTATCCCATGCACTTCTCCAGTTCTTCTTCGCAGATGGGGCCTTACATGTCCCATCGGCTCTAAATGTGTTTAATGCAAAAGTAGTTGCCACTCTTACCTATGCCGCCCCTCTCTGGGCCGCCTTGATAAACCCTGCTCCCTTAGAGACGCTGCAACATCAATTCCTCCGCCGCCTCCTAAAACTCCCCCCCCCCGTGTGAGCAATGCTTCTATACGGTTAGAATTAAAGATTCCTTCATTGGAGACCCTCTTATGGAGACGAGCTTTTAACTACTGGCTATCCCTCTGGCATAGACTACCAAACCACTATCTTGGCCAGTGCCTCTGGCGTGATGAATTTGTGAGTCCTTGGGCCAGCAAAATCCATGCCAAACTTCTGCAGTTTGGGATCTCTCCTATAGATTCCCTAAAAATAGACCTTGCATTGGAAAAAAGACTCATCAGACAGAGAATGGACGATACTGAGTTTCAACGCAACTCACTGTTGGGTGGGGGTGTCTGTTCGCCTCAGAACATTGGCATTACCCCTTCATATCACGTTCCAGCATACCTATCATCTCTCGCCACTGCTTCCCATCGGTTTGCGTTTATTAAAGCGCGGTTTAATGCCTTTCCTTCTAACGTTCTGAGACATAGATTTTCCAAAGGTCTAGTTTCTGCTCTATGTGTCTGTGACAATAAGTCGACGGAATCACTTCATCATATAATCTTTTTCTGCCCTCTGCACAGAGATGCCCGGGCAAATTTACTAAGACCAATAATTCAGAAAATGGTTGGTACTTCAGCAGAGTCTCATCTTGCCTTAATCTTGTAAGACAATGATCCTTACATAACCTTGCAGGTGGCAAGGTTCTTAAACTCCATTTTGTCCCAAAAAAGGCGAAATGGCCAATTACATAACTACTAAAGGTCTTTCGCCATTTTCCCCTTTTTGATTGCAGTTTTAATATCTCTGGGTGATGGTTACTTCTGACGGCCATGGTACGATATTCTGCTACTGTGGTATCTCCATATTTCTGTGTTATATGGTTTGTTTCATGTATGTTTACGTTTATGTTGATATATTTATATGGGCTTATACCCTGTTTCCCCTTTTTTAATACATAGTCATAAAGTAAGCCATGGCAGGTGTTTTTTTTACCATTGTGAGAAGTAAGACGTACCCCAAAAGTAAGCCGTGGTGCCGCCATTGTTCCCGTCGCCTCCTCAGCCCCTCCTGCGTGCGCAGGGAGCCAGCGAACCAGCGAGAGGCATGGGGGGAAACGCGCCTCTTGCGGAGTTCTGCCCCGCCTGCTCAGCGCGCAGGGGGAGGCTGTACCGTACCATACTGACGTAATAAAAATAAGACATCCCCCGAAAATAAGCCACCCTGTGTTTTTTTGAGGAAAAAAAATTATAAGACGGTGTCTTAAAAAGGGGGAAAGACGGTAGCCGCAATAAATTTCTATTCTATTCACATACTTTTTTCCAGATGGTGGATTTGCTAAATCTGAGAGATATTTGGAGATATAAAAATCCATTAGAAAAACAATTTACACACTTCTCGGAAGTTAAAAAATCGTCAGGGAGAATAGATGCTATTTGGATTTCAAATAATTTAATAATGAAAGTTAAGAAAGCAGATATCTAACCAAGGACAATATCGGACCATAATCCTGTGACATTAGAGTTAGAGAGCAAACAAAGAGAAAATAGAAGATGGTGATTAAATGATAAAATATTAAATGATGAAAAAGTGGTGGCAAAAGCACAAGAATTGCTAAAGGATTTTTTTTAAATCAATAAGTCACAAGATACGGATATAAGAATAAGATGGGATGCCAGTAAAGCATTCATTAGAGAGTATTATATACAACAAACTGCAAAGAAAAAGAGAATATATGGAAAAAAATTAGAAAAAATAAAAGAAATAGCAATTAACGAAAAATTATTAGTGAAGGATTCCAAAAACAAAAAGGCAGCAGAAAAAATTAGAATATTACAAATACAATTCTCGTCATTGTTAAATGTTGAAATTCAAAATAATATAAGGTGGATGAGACAAAGATCATTTGAATTCGCGAACAAGCCCGGCAAAATGCTGGCATGGCAATTGAAAAGAAAACAAAGAAAGATTAATAGATCGAATTAAAGGTGAAAAAGAGAGTCAAGCAAGGATGCATTTTAGCTCCGGCACTCTTCAACTTATACATAAATGACATGGTCCAGTGTCTAACATCTCCAGAGTTCCACGCCCCTAAACTGGCCGCAAAACCAATCTCTGTGCTTTTATACGCTGATGATGCGGTTCTCTTATCCCAAACAAAAATAGGTCTAAAAAGACTGATAGGAGAATTCTCAGTGTATTGCCAGAGAGAACAGCTGGCTTTTAACTATCAGAAAACCAAAGTTATGGTCTTCTCAAGAAAATATAGGCCCCACAGTTGGCGTATGGATAACCAGCCAATCGAACAGGTTAAACTATCAAATATTTGGGCCTTATTTTTCAGTCTACGAGGACATGGGGTGCACACCAAAAATGTGCAAAAGAAAAAGCATCCCAAAGTGCCAAAACTTTGACCCGTTTTTTCCATACAAAGGGTGGTAAACATATACCATCAGTCCTAGAAGTCTTTCAAGCTAAACCCCTAGCACAGCTACTATATGGGGCTCAAATTTGGACTGGTAACCACCTTAGCACTTTGGAAGCTGTTCAACCAAAGTTTTTAAGGCAGATCTTTTCTGTCCCACCATGCGTCCCAAACGCATCATTGCGACTGGAGGCAAACCTTCCTTCAGTAGAAATACGGATTTGGCAAAGAACTTTTAACTTCTATGTTGTGTTTTCTGGACAGTATGGAGTTAACTATACACCAGGCGTTCTGATTCTGGCAACTCTGCCCACTGTATCCGGGCATTTTCCTTTGTCTGAGGCAAAGGGGAGGTTCAGTTTCACTTTCCCTTCTTGCCGACAGAGTGTGTGTTCTGTAGTGCTAGAGATCGTATCGTAGAGAGAATGGAGTTTGACTCCTCAGGTTTTTGTTTATGCTTCAATAAAATTATGCTAGTTTAGAAGCAACAGTGTGGAGCTGAGTTATTTGCGACACTGGAGAAGCAGACCTTATTTTGCCATACTGACGCTGCGTGATTCTGCTGAGTCCAGCACGGCTGAGGGAGCAGCCTGCACAGAGGAAACGTGGCTGGACGCCATTGCTGAGCCGAGGGCTCGTTAAGAAGATTTATGACTGCTCCGGGCAGCAGTCCAACGTGGATCAAAGACTCCACTACAGGGCCACACTCACATTTTTCACATTCTGGCTTCGCCTAAACTCAAATTCCCCCCCCCCCCGGTTTATTATCTCTAGTACTTCAAGACTCCCATAAAAGTGCTTGAACAAAAACCGTTTACCAAACACTCCTCTTCTGTGGCCTATCCCCATAACACTTACTCACGATGGGCCCTACCAAAGCAAACAGTCTAATTGGCCAACGTTTAAAAGACATAGAGCATCAGAACAACCTGGCCACTATAAAGAAATTTTGCCCTTGGTATGCTCATTTTCCACCCTCCCATTTCGATTCTCTGGCCCCATATCTGCACAAACTTATTATCCCAAAATACAGACATGCTTTTACACTTGCAAGACTGGATGTTTTGCCATCTGCTGTACGTGAGGGTCGATTCCAAAAGATCTTACCTGAGAAACGACTTTGCCCCTGCGGAGATGGTATTATAGAAACAGTGGCCCACATCCTCCTATCTTGTACTCTTTACGAAGACCTGAGGAATGAGATAATCACCCCACTCCTACTAACCATCCCAGGGCACCCAACCACGGCCATGATGTCATTTCTTCTATCAGACCAAAATGAGTAGATAACAGCTAAGGTTGCTAGGTTCATAGCAGGGGCAATTAGAATAAGGGCCACTAACTGATTGATGATTTAGAGTTTTAAAATGTGCCTTTATATAAAATTTTCTTTTCGGTAAATATTGTAATGTTTTATTGTTGCTATGGCCATTGGCTAATGCGAATAAAGTTTTATCTATCTATCTAACTCCTTTGAACAAGTCATTGCAGAGATGTTTCCCAGAAACATGCCTGACCCAAGAAGAACAGGGGACTGCAGCATGGCTTGGGGCCAGTCATGGAGCTGTTAAATCCATAACCCTATAAGAAACCAACAGACCGTTATTCCTTACTTCATTTTTCCTCCAGTCACCCATCACATTTCAGAAGGAATTTACCATATGGACAGCTGGTTAGGCTTAAAAGAAACACCACTGATGAGAGGGATTATAGAAGAGCAGCTGACCTGCTAGGCAGAGCTCTAACAAATCGTGGTTATCCTGACCACGTTATGCAGGACGCGTTCAAACGTGCAAATAATCTTAACAGGAAAGACCTACTTGAAACCCGATCTAATTATGATAGAAATAGAAAACCCTGTTATGGCAATGGACTTTACACCTTTGGCTAGTCACATTAGAAATATCATATACAAACACTGGCACATCATTGAAGACATCTCCGGTTGTAAAGATCCACCTCTCTTGGGCCTGAGAAAGAAAGGGTCCCTATGAAACCAATTGGTTAGGACTGACTGCCTTGAACCACCAATATCTATTATGAGAGGTCATTACAGATGTGGTAAATGTAACATGTGCCCCTACAGCTTACAAGTGAAAGAGATCAAGAATGAACATATGCGTTTTACCTTTAAAATTAATTCTATGACAACTTGCAGTTCAAAAAATGTTGTCTATTGCATACAGTGCCCTTGTAATAAATTTTACATAGGTAGTACTACCCGACCATTAAAACTGCGCATAGGGGAACACAGGTCCAGAATTCGGAATAAAGTAATGGAGGCGCCCTTGACATCACATTTCCTCCAAATGAAACATAATGATACTGATTTAATGTTTTTTTGGAATTTGGCAGTATACACCAAGGAAGTATAATATCCAAAATTTGGATATCCAAAAAGTATTAAGACAACAAGAAACATTCTCCTTTCAAAGTTCAGGGTTTTGTTTTCTAAATTGAGTTAATGCTTTGCTTTTGCTTGCTGCATAGAGGTGTGCTTTTGGTGATACAGTAACTTATCGTAGGATGTATCCCATCCGCTCTGGAATGATTTGGCAACAGCTTTGTTTTGCAAAACTATTGGCATTCTCCAGAATATCAAGGCTTTCAGCCTGGTTTATTGCATTCGCTTTTGAAATCCACACAATATCTTTCCACCTGCTGTGCTTCATTACAGAATCCAATGTTTTCATAAAAATAAAACAGGAACCAAAAATGTGTTTTTTTGTTTAAAAAAAACAACGGGCAGGGACTTTCTTCAAACTTGCAAAGATTTTGAAGGCTGAGGAATATATCCTCTACACATTTCCCCTTCTTATCTTGATGTTAAACTGATCCCCAAACCACCTGGATAACAAGAATCTGCATAGTCTGCAGAGTTAGATCTGCCTGCAACATACTAATGCCTGTGTCTATAAATATGTCTGAATTCCATTCATATCTGGGGTGCCAGCCTCCACCAACATCCATACGAGCATCAGTTCAGGGGACACAAAACCTACATGAATGCGAGAGGAACAGAGTCGATCTGCCCATGAGGTGGACTGAGGCAGCCACCTCTGGTGATGGAATCCCACAGCCTGGTGTCACACCCCACCCCTGCTGCCACCAACAAAGTCAGGAGAAGCGACAAGATCTCACGACAGTTCCACAAGATCTCGCAGGAAGCTGCCACTGTACGGCACCAATAAGTGAAGCTGCCACAGTGGGGCAGGGGAGCAGCATCTTCCGATTTCACCTCAGGCAGCAAAACAAGACAGGCCACCCATGAAAAGGAGTTGTTACCTGGCAACTTGCCTCGTGAGTTCCCAATGAGAGCTGTTGCCTGGAGACTTACAGCTCCTAGAAAAAGAAGCTGTAAGGGATAGTAGGATAGTGGAAGCTTTGGGTAGAAGAATATTCCATTAGGTCAGACATGTCCAACAGGTAGATCATGATCTACCGGTAGATCACTGGATGTCTGCGGTAGATCACTGGTAGATCATTCGCTCCCCCCAAAGAAGCTGAACAACTGTGGCTCCCCTAAAAAAAGCTCAACATTTTACCTCCTCCCTGAAAAAGCTCAAGAACTTTGACCTGAACCCCAAAAAGGGGTAGATCACTGCCACTTTTTTAACTCTGTGAGTAGATCGCAATCTCTTGGGAGTTGGCCACCCCTGCATTAGGTTAACAGTAGTGTGGAGTTCTCTCTCTCTCCCTCCCTCCCTCCCCAATACAACAAAGAAAATCCTTGGGCTCCGTCAATTTTTCTGACTCTTCATATATGCTTCTCCATTCATTTTGTCCTTCACCTCAAGCAACACTAAGCCATATCAATATTTGGTTATTTTAATGGGCATTAAGGACGCCCAGCTTTAGCACAACATCTTTTAATAGACCACTCTGCCAGCTAATTCTAAGACATAATTAACCTTAGTAATACATTTCTGTGAATTGATGCCCCTAGGAGCCAATATGCAGTTCCTCAGTATTTGGGAGTATTAGTCACTTACATCTTCACTTTGGTAAATGGAACACATTTGATGTAATTTATCCATACTTGTGCATACAGATAACTATATAATAGCTCACTGCTTATCTAAGGCAGCTGTTTTGTCCTGGTTAAAATTAAGCAGAAGTAGCAGTAGATGGGAGAATATATGATTTTATGTAACTAGCAGCAGATTGCAGAAGACTTTCCCATCTCCCCAAATTTGCCTTTTTACTTCTGATTCAGGCATACTCAGTAAAACCTTATTGATTCCAAACAAATTACTCGTGATGATGTGAACAACTTTAGGTACACCCTGAAAATGAATTTAAGGCAACAGCTGCAAAAGAGCAAAGCAATCCATATTTCCTGCATTTATATCCCATTTGTGAAGAAACAGCGAGCAACATGTCTCTGTGGTATAGTTTAAACAAAAGTGATGTTCTTCTGCATTCATTCCTAAAGAAAGGCCTGTAGCCAAGGAACTGCCTGGTTAGTTCAAATCAATATATGAAATCCCACCCGTCTGTTAAAGTGTTAGGGGCCCTTCTCGGGCCCTTGCAATCACAGGTTCACAATACTGCAGTGCAAAATAGGATTCACAACTGGCTGAATTGTTGTTACATTCTGGATTCTAGAGAACGGATGTTGTCAGAATATAACTCCCATCATCTGTGACCATTGGCCATTCAGCAAATGGAACTTGAGTCTAACAACATCTGGAGAGCCACAAGTGCCCCATCTCTCTAGTCAAGAGGAAGAGCAGCAGAGGCAGATTTAGGAGAGCATGACCAGTTTTCCTGCTCTGGATGCTAAGTCGAGAGGGTGCTGCAGGGGTTATCACAACAATGACTCAGAACAGAAGGCAAGAGGGGAGTGGAATTTTGGTGTTGCAAAGGGCACCACTGAAATTTTAAAGCCCAAAGCCCAAAATCTGCTACTGGGAACTCATTCTAACTTCCTGGCACACTTTTTGTGTCTCTCCTTTATCACCTATAGTGGGAGTGGTTCACCTTTTACGGGGGCTGAGGACCACATTGAGCCATGGGCCACTCCTCCAGGGGACAATGATCAAACACATATTCATTCATTCATTCATCCTAAAACAGTATCAGTAAATTAATCTTTGCATTAACTAACAAAGCACTGATCATTGAACCATAGAGCATTAATTTTTTCATATTAAATTCATACTTCTCATAAACGATTTCCATTTGAATAATCATTTCACTTGCCAATTCGTATTTCATTGCCATTTTGTGCATTGTTATTAAGGAAATGCTGACCACTGAGAAAACACCCCACATCCCAAGACTGCTCTTCAGAAATTTTCTCTTGAAGTGCTTCCTGTTGCCAAGAGAAACGCACAACCCTTGCATCCCGTCGCTCACTTTAGGTTGCTGAGCTTTCCGTATGCATTTAAATGGTGTTTTTTATGTTGCTTCTCCACTTTGCTGGCTCTGCTACATAAAGTAAAGCACGATCAACAGGACAAGTGGCTCTCAGTGCTGGCAGAGAGATAGCAATCTTTCCTGACAGAGCTTAATAAAGGCATCCAGAATGCTGCGGAAGCTCTCAGTACCTAGAAGCTACAGATAGTGTTCAAAATGCTTGATTTTGGATTTTATGGGACTACAGGCATTTTGGACACCCAAAACTGCCCCCCAAAAGTGGAGCCAGCAGGAGCAAATTTTTTGTTGTTGTTGTTGTTATTTGCTATTGTCGTGGGCACCTAAAATGTTTTGGGGGCTAGTTACATACCCTCCAACATGCTGAGGCAAAAAAACCAGGACGCCATCTTCTGGGGCTCTGATTCCACATGACCCATGCAAGATCACAGCCCTGAAAGATGTACTTTTTGGGGGGGGGTGAGAGAACAGTGCCCAAAATGGCCTCCGTGCTCTCACGCAAAAAAAATGGGATGTCCCGGTTTTATTGGGACAGTTGAGGGGCATGGCATGGTGCACTGGGCACTGACCCATGCTACATCAATACCTTGGGGCCAACACCTTGGCCTGGATGCCTGAGCCCATCTCACCTAGTTGGGCCACAACTAGTTGGCAGCTGTGACTATAAATTGTTCACAGTGATACTAACAAATAGACTTTGAAAAGTAATGAGTGATGGTACATACTGCCCAAGCTGGGTTCTTACCAGGTTGACAACTAAAAGACAATGTGAGAAACATAATAAATATAATAGAGAAATATAATAGAAATATTTGGAAGCTGTGGATGAATGGTTGCTGGTTGAAGCTAAATTCTTCAAAGACAGAGGTCCTCTGGCTGGGTTGAGATGACATGGGGTCGGGGGGGGGCAAATTCCCATCCCTTGCGGGCGCAATTAATGCCAGCACCTTCTGTCATGAGTCTGGGTGTAACCTTTGACACCTCCCTCTCTATGGAGGTGCAGGTTGCAGCTACAGCAAAGGTGGCATTTTCCCATCTCCACCGTGCTAAGCAGTTGGTCCCTTACCTTTCCCACCCTGATCTTGCCACTGTGACCCATACGATGGACACCTCCAGGCTTGATTACTGTAATTCGCTCTATGCGGGACTGCCCATGAAGCTGACCCAGAAACTCCAGCGGGTGCGCCTCTGGTATCCCATTTTATTCAGAAATCACATACCGAGGACGACTTGACATTTTTTGTACTTTGGACCTACCAGGGACCTCTAGAACAAGCAGGAAGAGTTCTTTTACAGAAGGAAAGTACATTTATATTTTTACTCAACACCCTTTATCCCTCTGGTTTAAATACGGAATTGGACAACAGCTGCTTCCTAGAGAGACGTGAATGAAGTGGAATATATATTGTATAAGAGCTCTGCCCTTGATACCTCATTGCAAGCATTTCCCTTTAGATTGTATTGAGTTTTGCCCATGATACGCCATTGCACTCGTATTCCTTTAAGACTATACTGAGGTTAATTACCTACACCTCTTCCATCAGATAGTGTTGCCTATTTATAGAATTTTGCAATGTATTTGGCATTACTACTGAGAATCGTTCATGTACAATTACTTATGTACCTGTTATACACATTGACGGTATGTACAACTTCAGCTCTCAGATTGTATCCTGTTGAAGGCCAGGAACTCTGCTTTTAGAACTGGAGATCGGATATTGTATGGTATAGAAAGAGCAAACTTGAAGATGGGTATCAGGAAGGCAAAAGCGGTGTATAGAGGAAAAATTGAGAACCACCTGAGGAATCAGGATACTAGAAAAATGTGGCAGGGAGTTCAACATCTGACTGGTTACAAATCTAGAAATTCATCAGTGGTAGAGAGTACTGCTTCTTTGGTGGGGGAGTTGAATACCTCCTTTGCCCGATTTGAGGTGACACCAGCAGTGGCTTCAGTAGGGATGTCAGAGCTATCGGCGTCACTCCCTACAGGGAATGCTGTCAGGGTGGAAGAGGGAAAAGTGAGGTGAATATGAAAGGAGGTAAACATGAGGAAGGCTATGGGCCCTGATGGGGTAGCTGGCAGCCCGCTGAGAGACTGCTCAGACCAACTGGCAGGAATCTTTATAAAGATTTTTAATCAGTCCCTGGCCCAAGCCACTGTTCCACCCTGTCTGAAATCCGCTACCATTATACCCCTGCCAAAAAAATCAAATATAGACAGTCTGAATGATTTTCGCCCTGTGGCCTTGACACCCATCATAATGAAATGCTTTGAAAAACTGGTGCGGAACCGCATTATATCTTGTTTGCCAGTGGGACTCGACCCTTACCAGTTTGCATACAAGGCAAAGAGATCCACGGAGGATGCTGTGGCAATGGCTCTACATGCTGTCCTGACTAATTTGGAGAAAAAAGGGAACTATGCAAGATTGTTATTTGTAGACTTTAGTTCTGCATTTAATACTATTCTTCCGCATAGACTGGTGCCCAAACTATTAGACCTGGGACTTCTGCCGTGCTTATGCAGGTGGATATTAGATTTTCTATCAAATCGTTCCCAATGGGTCAGGATGGGTTCTCACGTCTCTGCGGATCTCAGTATGAATACGGGGACGCCACAGGGGTGCGTGTTGAGCCCGCTTTTATATACGCTCTATACATCTGATTGTGCTCCCAAGTACCCCAGCAATAAGATCATTAAGTTTGCAGATTATACAATGGTAGTTGGTTTAATCACGGCTGGAGAGGGGGAGGCAGGAAGGAAGTTGAGCAGTTGGCGGAGTGGTGCAGGGAAAACAACTTACTCCTTAACTTAAACAAAAGAGATTATTGTGGACTTTAGGAAATGTAAATTGAATATTCAGCCACTTATTATTGAGGGGAAGTGTGTGGAACAGGTTTCTGGGAATGGAGTTGAGAGATGACCTAACCTGGGGAGCAAACAGAATCCTGAGAATCCTCCGGAAAAATAATCTCTCAAAAGACCTGCTTATGGCATTTTACCACTGTACTGTTGAGAGTGTATTAACCTATGGTCTGTGTGTGTGGTTTGGGAGTTGCATGGTCAGGGAAAGAACAATGCTGTCCAGGGTTGTAAAAACCGTGGAGAGAATAATTGGGTGCACTCTTCCCACCTTGGATCAAATCTATGCCTCCAGGTGCTATAAGAAAGCTGCAGAGATAGTGCAGGATAGTGCGCACCCCGGAAATGATCTCTTTCAGCTTCTGCCTTCTGGAAGAAGGTACAGGGTTATAAAGACCAGGACAAGACGCCTGAGAAATAGCTTCTATCCAAAAGCAATTTTGGTTTTAAATGCAGTGTAAGGCAGTCTCTAAGGGAGTGTCTGTATTTAGTTGTGAGGAATCAGAGTTTTTAGGGGGCTAACCAGGTAGGGTATTAAAGTTTTAGGAGGTTAATTATACATAGGCTGGATGGGGAATGAGTCAACAGGCATTTTCTGGATAGTAGGCTTGTCTGTTTTTGCATGTTTGATGTAGATTCTCAATTTCGTTGTTCTGTATGGGACAATGACAATAAAGATTATTATATCGTATCGTATCGAGATGGCCAGGGGAGTGAGACATTTTGGCTCCCACTTTGTTTAGGTTTTTTTTAATGATCTAGAGGCAAGCCTAATGGAGCCAGATGGCCATCTTCCAAGAATAGGAACCAGAAAGACCCCTCTTTTGTTTTATGTGGATGATGCAGCCATCCTCTCTCGCTCTAGACCTGGCCTGAAATACCAGCTGAGGAAGTTCTCAGACTATTGCTCTCCAACATGGAAGGAAACATTAATACTACTTCTTCCTAAGCAGAATGCAGATCTGGAATTAGTCTCCAACTATAGACCAATCTCACTCTTAAACTCTGATTATAATTTTTTTGCCAAGATATTGGTGAAAAGATTAGGGATGGTCTTAGATGAAATAATACACAAGGATCAAGTGGGATTTGTTAAGGGAAGATATGCTAAGGATAACATTAGAAATATAGTTAATGTTTTTGAATGTTTGGAAGGATATTACAAGGAGGATATTACAAGATAAAACAGGCATAAAAATTAGTAAAAAATTGAAATATTTGGGTATAAATATGACAAATAAAGGTATGGATTTAATCCAAGAAAATTATATAGGTATTTGGAAGCAAATAAAAAAGAATTTAGAAACATGGTCAAAATTAAAGATATCATTGATGGGTAGAATTTCGCTTATTAAAATGAATGTATTAGCAAAAATGAACTATCTGTTTCAAAATTTACCCCTACTAGGAGGATCAAAATATTTTAAAGATTGGAAAAAAGATATCTCCAAATTTATATGGAATGGGGGAAAACCTAGAATTAAATACAAAATTTTAATAGACAGCAAGGAAAGAGGAGGATTTGGTCTCCCAGAATTACAATTATATCATGATGCCGCTGCACTAGTATGGATGAAAGATTGGATGGAATTGAAGAACACAGACTTATTGGATTTAGAGGGGGAAGACCTAGGCTTTGGCTGGCACTAGTACCTAATGAAGGAAAAGGTAAACAATCAAAACACTTTTATGAATAACATTATAAGATCATTGTATAAAATCTGGCAAAAATACAGAAGATACTTTGAACCAAAAAACCGTGGTGGATCTCGCCCCTAGAAATCATAACAGTAAAAAAACGGAACATGGAAGAAAAGTGGCCAACATATAAGAAATTATTAGAAGAAAAAAATGGAAAATTAAAACTTAGAGAGTATAATGAAATTAAAGTATATTTGAGTAGTTGGCTGCAATACTTCCAAATCAATCAGAGATTTAAAGATAATAAAGTGGGTTTTGAAAAGGAAAGCTCAAAAGTAGATGAAATACTATTAAGGGGAAAACTAAATTTATAAAAAAATCTATATGGTATATTACCGAAATGGGAAACGGAAGAATAAATGATTAAGGATTCAATGATAATAAATGCTTGTAAATGTTGCATCCCTCTGCATTGTGCAGAGTTGGCATGAGTTCGAAATAAGGACACAGAGGTTTGACCTGCAAAAGCTCTGAGTCGTAAGTGCTCTCCCGCACCCCAGCCTCAGGCTCTTTTTATTAACACAAAGCATCTCGTCACAAAATTCAAAAGAACCAATGAGAATCATCCAACGGTTCCCCAAAAACTTCCACGTGGGAACAAAGTAGAACAAAGACCCTTTGAAGTTGCAGATCTGTTTCCCCCCCCCCCTTAGAACTACCTTCCCTACTCTAGTATCTATTTGCATTCCAAAGCTCAAGTACATGAAAGGATAGATTAGGAAGCAGGAAAAGGAAATAAACATCCTTGGTAAAATCCTTGCCATTTGGCCTGTTGGTATTTACACCAGGGCTCTAAGATTTACTTCAAGGGGAAAAGATACTATGAGTATCAAAGGAACACACCTAAGAAACATTTTTGCCAGTCAGTTGTAACATCTGGTACAGCAAATGCTAATTCTAAAGAGAGAGACGTGACTCTCCCATCCTAGAGTTATGGAAGCAGCAGTAGCCAATTTCTTGCCAATTTTGTGTCCTGTAAGATTGGTCAGGAGAGCATGCTTTTCTGGACCAGCAAGGAACGTCACACTCACACAATCCAGAACTGGACATCGGAATGATATTGCTCACTCGCACAATGAACAGAGAAAGACATATTTTCCTTAAACACAATCCTACATGAACCCCACATGTAAATAACGCTCATGCATCAAAAGAAAGGGGGGAGATACTTTTTCAGGTGGTTCGTAGTCTAACAGAACCACCTTTGCCATCGGGGTCCAGTAAAAACTCCAAGATCTCCTGCAACAATTTTGCATTCAGCATAGAGTTTTCTGATTTTTGTTAGAATTGTTAGAAATTCCTAAGCACTGAGACCAAACAGAGGTGTATCCTTATCAGTCCTTGAAGGCCAGTGCTAGTGAAGACTGGTTAATGAAGGCCTGTGATGGGAGGGGGTGTTTGCTCCTTCAAGATGGGAGGGGTGAGCGCTCAGTGTCTCAAAGGTTTACCTGCTATGCTGCTAAACTGAAACCTGATGCACACTCAGAGACCTCTCCCTCGCTGCGAGAAGCCAAGTTACAGGGAACCAGGCAGAGGGCCTTCCTGGCAGTGGCGCCCTCCCTGTGGAACGCCCTCCCTTCAGATGTCAAGGAGATAAAGAACTACACAACTTTTGATCAAAAAAGATTTGGTAATATGGAACAGGCTAAACCTCTCGTTTTGGGGAAGAATTTCAACAATCAAAATGAATGTCCTTCCAAAGATGTTGTTTCTGTTCCAGATGATTCCAGTTGTGGGTGGGACTGGGTGTTTCAGGGATTGGCAGAGGGAGCTATCAAAATTCACTTGGCAAGGGAAGAAACCCTGAATTAAATACAAATTACTAATTGCGTTACCAGACTTGAGACTCTACTATGAAGCATCCTGCCTCTGCTGGTTAAAAGAGTGGAAGAGCTTGCAGAATACTGATTTATTGGATTTGGAAGGATGGGACAATAGATTTGGGTGGCATGCCTATTTAGGCTAGGGAAAAGTAAAAGTACACAGGGTTTTTCTAAATCATATAATACGGAAATCATTATACACGGTGTGGGACTGGTACAAAAAAATTATTGGAACCAAAACCACTCTGGTGGTTATCCCCTCTAGAGGCTATCTCAGTAAAGAGGAAAAACATGGGGGGAAAGTGGGCAACCTATAAAGAAATCTTAGAGGAAGACCAAAACCAACTTAAATTGAGAAAATTTGAAGAAATCAATCATCTTACAGATTGGCTACAGTATCATCAACTTGAGAGGAAATACCCAAGGGTGGTTATCCCTGCCCCTACATGGGAATTGTTCTTAAAGAAATGCTTCTCCCAGGCAGAGGCACCCACTGCCCACCTGAAGCACCTGTTCACCCACTTACCCATTTGGCCCCCCACCGATCCTGGTGAAATAGCCGAGCTAATAGCCCAGCTGAAAACGGGTAAAGTCCTGGGGCCCGATTTGGTCCCCGCGGAGGCCATTAAATTACACCCAAAATGGTGGGCTGGTATCTTGGCCAAAACTTTTGATGCAATCAATGCTTCCGGCCTTATCCCTAAAATGTGGAAGGAGGCCATCATAGTACCAATTCATAAAAAAGGATCCCCAACAGAGCCTGAAAACTACCGTAACATCAGCCTTCTTTCAATCATAGGGAAAATCTATGCCCGTTTTTTGCTGACGAAACTATGCCAATGGGCAGACAAGACTAACCAGATAGGCCACGAACCTATGCCAAGGTAGTGGCATAGATTACCAAGCCACTACCTTGTCCAATGCTTATGGTGAGATTAATTCTCTAGCCTCTGGACTAGTAGAATTCATGCTAAACTCCTGTGCTATGGAATCTCCCCTTCAGATTCCCTAAATACTGTATGACATCGATCTACAGCGAAATTACATGTTGATGTCGACCTTTATGCCCACTTCCACCTTTGCCCCCTGGATTCGGAAACTACCTCACCACTTCCTCCCAGGTCTTCCTTGGATAAGATCTGTAATTTGGGAGGATTACACCTTATACAAATGGCATTTAAACATAATCTATACATTCTGAACGGAACAGCACAAGGAGATTACCCAGGCCAATTTACCTTTTGGTCAGGGCAAAAGCTCTCTGTTATAGACTATTGTATTATCTCCCAAGAGCTGATTTCCTTGATTAAAGAGTTCAGAGTATTGCTGGATAAATTCCATGCATCTCTCCTGAGATCATTATTTGGATTTACAAACTCTGTAAAATATGAGTCAATATGCTGTGAGCTGGGAATACTACCTTTAGCAACAAGAGCTTGGCTGAGGACTTTGAAATACTGGATCTTCCTCCATAATAGAGCCCTATCCCCAAACTCTCTCCTATACGATCTTCTAAGTGATAACACTAGTAATACCCTTTCACTGATTTGCTGGAGAAAGTTAAACTCAATAGGATTAAAGATAGAGGATTTTGAAAACATTGACCTCAAAGATGTATGGAAAATTATTAGAAAGACTCTTATAAGGGAAAGTATTCTCCACTTAGTCGAGGTGGCGGGGCGCAGTACCTGTTCTCCTCTATATCTGAACCTCCCTATGTGTAGAGACTTTAAAGGGGGATATATGGCCAACCTGAGGAGTCAGGAAGGGTGCAGGTTCTTCATGCTGGCTAGATTCAACGTGTTTCCCTCCAAGATGACAGAAGGAAGATATTTAGATCTCCCAAAAGCCAAACGTTTATGTAAATGCGGGAAGGAGGAACTAGATATGCTGGACCACATTTTCTTCTCCTGCAATTATGGTATTAACGCGAGAAGGCGTTTGTTGAGTGCCATACAGGTGGACGCATCGATCGCTGCATCGCCTACAATTCAGGGATTACTGTCGGACAACAATGACAGAGTGACTTTAGCGGTGGCTGAGTTTCTGTGCCGGGTTTATTCAGAGAGAACGGGCCACAGCAGAGGCGTTCAGGGGCTGCTTATTGAAAATTAACATATTGTGTTAAATATGGAACCAATGAAGATGTATTTTAATATCAGGAAGTTTATTAATTGAAGGCTATTTTTAATGCTGTACTTATGCTCCTGAATTTGTGGCTTCAGGAAGTTTATAAAGTGATTGTTTTATTTTTTAATAACCCTGTTCTTAAGTATGTGAACTTGATATGCCAATAAAGGTTATGGAATGGAATGGAATGGAAAGAATCTGAGAATATACTTAATGACGCACAAGCAGGCTTTAGACAAAGAAGATCCCCATTAGATCATTGCCTGATCCTTCAACACCTGGCCGAGAAATACACCTCACAATATAACTCTCAACTCTTTGCAGCATTTGTCGACTTTAAAGCGGCCTTTGATTCTATCTCACGAACCCGCCTCTGGGACAAACTTATTAATTCAACTATGGAATGGCGCCTGTTGCTATTAATATTCAAATTATACAGCAACACATATTTGAGAGTAAGATGCAATCGAGAAGGCCAATTATCGAACCTAATGGTGATGACACCAACCAAGGAGATGGCAAACAACACTGAAACCACAACACCCCCAAAAAATATCGACCGCCCATGAGATGGGTTCTAATTCTGTAATATAACTCAATCTCCAATACTATATCTGGTTATGGATTGTCATTATCTGTTCTCTGGTCTTTGACCGTAATAAAGATATTTGTATATGTATCAACCGCCCAGCAACACTACAAGATATTATGGAAATAGAAGCAAAATTAAAAGCAGCAATGGAGGCCAAAGTGGAGACCGAGGTGGCTCCCCTGAAGGCACAAATCAACGACCTAACCTCCGAAGTGGAAGCTCTGGAGAACAAGAGCCAAATACAAGAGAGAACAATACCGGGAAGAGCACATGTATGCTAAAGAAACTGGACAAACTGGAAACAGAAAACACAGAAATGAGAATCAAACAAGCAGACCTTGAAGATCGAAGTAGATGATGCAACATCCGCTTCCGCAATTTTCCTGAAAATGCAGAGGAGAAAAGTCCAGCAGACCCAATTGTAAGCTGGCTGAAAAATACAATCCCAAATCTGACGCTTGAGACAGATGACCTGGAGAGGGCTCACAGAGCCCTAAGAGCTATGCCGAAACCCAACACCCCCCCCCAAGGGACATCATCGTGTGCTT
The DNA here is from genome assembly GCA_034641385.1 of Darevskia mixta. NCBI lineage: Eukaryota > Metazoa > Chordata > Lepidosauria > Squamata > Lacertidae > Darevskia > Darevskia mixta. The sequence goes on from JAWWNH010000242.1 coordinate 890,087, forward strand.
TGCACGCTACAAAAAGAAGGAAGAGATATGGAACAAACTCAGAAGCTCAACCGACCTTCAATACAAAGACATCCGCATTTCGGTCTTACACAGCAGAGGGATGGTATCTGCAATATACAAAATACTACTAAAAAATCCCACCAACTCCCTGGACGCAATCAAAAAACAATGGGAGGATGACATGGGATATGAAATCAACCCCACCCAATGGACCAGCATGTGGTCTAAACCCCCCTTTAAATCCATATCAATGAAAAGAAAAGAACTCACCCTAAAACTAACCTACAGGTGGTACCTGATATGCCAAATGATAAGAGGAGGGTTTTCTTATATGCAACAACAGCAACAAGAATGCTGATTGCTAAAAACTGGAAGGGAGGAAAAACCACGAAGGAAGAATGGCAAATTAAATTATGTGAATATCTAGAACTAGCAAAAATGACAGAGGCAATCAGGAACCAATCAAACCAGAAATTCAAAAATGAGTGGGATTGTTACAGAGTATCTAGAAAAACATTGTTCCCAAACAAAATCATTAATATGCTTTGACTAATTCTTGCAAAGTAGATAACAGATAGATAATGTGTATTATGGGAAGCTTCCGGCCTGGCGTGCTCTGCATCGGGTTGCGGGATTGTGCTCTGAGAAACTGGAGCACACCCGATCACAGAAGACGGGAATTAGGGGAGAACGGAGGCGACGTTGACCCCCTGAAAAGGTTTGAGAGGGAAAAGCACCAGAAAAGCACCAAACACCCAAAGGGGTTTCCTAATCGCTCTGGCACGAATTAAAGTGAAGGATGAGGGGAGAACCTCAGATTTGTTGTGGCCAATGGCATGTACAATAAAGTTATTTGGATTGGATTGGACATATTGGGAGTGTGTTTGCCAACCCTGACCCAGAAGTAAGAGCTGAGACCCTGAGAGGAGGGAGTGGGCAAAGCAGAGGAAACCAGGTAGATGGCAAGAGCACAAAACATCCTGAAGATGCACACTAACTTCTGACATCTCTGTTTTCATAGGAGACATTCTTCCTGCCCCCACTCGAAACAGCAGCAACCCTGCATCTACCCATCTCAAATCTGGCAGGATCCCTTCCCGCAGAAAGGGTAACTAAGCTGGCAAATTTAATCCAACTGCCAAGATTTTTGGTTAAAAAAAATAGGAGCCCCCTTGTGGTTTTATTATTCTATGATTTTACAGTAAATTATACCATTGTTGCAGTAGTATTTTATTTTTTGTTTAAATTGTTGATTTTAGTTTTAATGTGTATGCATTTTCTGCCTTGGGGTCCAGCTGATTGGGATTAGCTTTATTTGAATGATGAGTGTTTGAGTTTCTTAGAATAGCTTAGCTATGTGGAATATCCTAGTTCTATGTTGATGATAAAGTCCAGTCCTTGACGAAACTGCTGGTGAAACAGGAAGATTCGAAGCTGGCCACCCGTCAGGAAGACAGACCCATACGTTTGATGGACTTTGCTTAACCATCTTTAACACTGGAAAGATAGACCCATATGTCTGATGGACTTTGCATAACCATCTCCAACACTATATATTGCACTTTGAATTAGCACTTTAATGTTTGAAAGTTTATACAGGCTTTTGCCTCTGAGGAAATACCTATGTATGTTTTTTGTATGACATTGTCTGTTTAGTTCATGATTTAATACATTTTCATGTATTGTATTTGTATATTATCCTTTGTATAGTTACCGTGACTGTCTGTTGTTGTTTCTATTGGGGTCCAGCTGAGCAGATTATCAATGCTCTAAATGAGTAAGTGTTGGGAAAGTAGAGACTGCGATAGAATAGAATATGCACTCTCTTAGGAAAAAATATATTGCTTGCAAAGCTACTCCCTAATTCATATTGTGATGAGTTTGTGGCAAGGGGGAGTAGGCTGTATGCCGAAGACCTTTCTATACCCTTGATGCAGCAAGTGTTAAAATATAAACTAGACTAGCTTCCTGGTGAGGCGATCACCTGGGTAATGGGCCATTAAGGGGAACAAAAGAAGTGAAGCTGGGTGGGGCCAGAAAATGGGTGGGGCCCCTCCCCCAACTCACAGATAGTTAGATAGACAAAGCCAGAGTTGAGAGCAGAGAGCAAAATGGTGTGACCTCGAAGCCAAAAACAGCAATCTTGGAACTGAGAGAGACAGAGCAATGTTTTATTTCTGTTTTGATCCAAGGCTGTGGCTATGAAGGAAGCAAAGCTCTCTTGGGGTGTTGATGCTGTGAACCCCTCCATTATAGGCTCAGGTTGTATATATGTGTAAACAAACCATATATCATAAAGACACCACAGTCTCCATTGTGCCACATTGCAAAGGAAACACAAACCCTGTGTAAGTGGCCTGGAAGCCCTGAAATCTCACTGCTCAGAGATTGGGGTGGCATGCAACAATATCTCATTTTTGTTTTGGGGGGGTACAAACAAGACATAGAATCATGACTTGCATTGACAGTGCTTTCCTAGTTTCAGACATTTGTTTTACTTAGCAAATTACAGTCTATTCCAGAAAAAGCAGCTGTTAACTCAAGTCTCGAATACTGCTGGAAATGAATCAAGAGGTACCAACAATCTCCACGGGTAGTACGTAGAACACGACTGATTTGATACATGACAAATCAAATGTTCCTGCTAGGGGGGAAAATTGTTCTGCAGCATGAATTATTGGAGGTAGGCCAAGTATGTAAATGTCACAATCTTTGCCAGATGCAGGCACACAGATCAGATAGAGGAGAGAGAACAAAAGTATTTCTCAGTGTCCAGAAACATCGTGTGGGGACAGATAAGAGGAAGCGACTTAGGACTCGTAAGTAAGTTACAAAGCAACAAACCTGGGCTTGCCACTTGAGAGCCCAAGCACCTGCATGACAGAAGTGTTTTCAAACACATTTTGCCATATCGTATACCCTTCAAGCCATTGAGAAGGTGTTCTTAATGAATGCACAGGGGGGCAGAAAGCATATCCGTGCCCCCTTCAGACTTTAAAATAATCTGTGCAGGTTGCGGGTGGGGTGGGGCCTGCCCCCATCTTAAAAGTTAATCAAACACGCCTTTTTGCTTTTGAGCTCCCGTTGTTCAGTCCCAGCTCCTGCCAACCTAGCAGTTCGAAAGCATGCAGTGCAAATAGATAAATAGGTACCACTCCAGCGGGAAAGTAAACAGTGTTTCTGTGCACTGCTCTGGTTTCGCCAGAAGCTGCTTAGTTATGCTGGCCACGTGACCCAGAAAAACTGTCTGCGGAAGCGGACAAACGCCGGCTCCCTCGGCCTGTAAAGTGAAATGAGCGCTGCAACCCCAGAGTCATTCACAACTGGACTTAATTGTCAGGGGTCCCTTTACACTTCTCTGGTCCCTATACCTTATTATAACTTAGCCAAAGCACATATAATGGAAATATTCACATATTCTTCCCCTTCCTACCAATACATCCTAACACCTCCCCCCCCCCAGTTGTTTCCTTGTGTCCTAAATTGCAAGGTGGGTCCTCGTCATACCTGTTTCTTTAGAAAGTGCCATGTACATAGATAAGTTGTACATGGAGTTGTCTGAAGTATTGGGGGGTATTTTATTTGGGTCTGGATTTCTGAGAATGCAACCCTCCTTTCCAAAGCCATTTTCATTCCTGGTATTTCTCCATCTGTGACCTTAACCCTAATCTGTGTACAGGTCTTGGATGCTCCCTTCATGTGTGCATTGGGTCATGGCTGCTATGCTTATAAGTCAAAGAGTCCTCAGTTTTGTATCACATATGACAACACCTGTGTACGATTCTTCACAAAATGTATAATTCATTGCCTTCAGACAATTTCCAGTTATGTGTCTGGGTGACACGTTTCTTAGAGATCTCAGCAGGATGTTTATCAATTTGAGTAAGTATACATATCAACTTTTGTGCTATTTATATATAATCAATTTACTTTGTTTTTTATGTTGAATATTGATGTTGAATATTCATGTGATGCATTGTCTTTTTTATAGCTCCTGAAGAAGGCCTTAAATTACAGTTGAATCAAACGTGCTGGGCTGTTACGAAAATAAAATCATCATTTTGTCAGCATCTTGTACACTTACCCATTTTTGCATTTTATGGTGTCAATTATGGGCATATATATTGATTAAAAGGGACGCGGGTTGCGCTGTGGTCTATAACCACTGAGCCTCTTGGGCTTGCTGATCAGAAGGTTGGCGGTTGGAATCCCCGCAACGGGGTGTGCTCCCGTTGCTCAGTTCCAGCTCCTGCCAACCTAGCAGTTCGAAAGCACTCCAAAAAGTAGATAAATAGGTACCACTCCAGCGGGAAGGTAAACGGCGTTTCCATGTGCTGCTCTGGTTCCGGTGTTCCATTGCGCCAGAAGCGGCTCAGTCATGCTGGCCACATGACCCAGAAAAACTGTCTGTGAACAAACGCCGTCTCCCTCGGCCTGTAAAGCAAGATGAGCGCTCCAACCTCAGAGTCGTCTGCGACTGGACTTACCGGTAACTGTCAGGGGTCCTTTACCTTTACCTTTATCTTGATGAAAAGAGACTTGCTATGACAGGCAAGGGCTTTACACCTTAGATGAAGTTTTATTTCTGGGGACTGCCACTTTACCACAGGATTCCACATATGAAGCACCCCTGACCCCATTAGGCTCCACCTCCATGGCTCCTCAAGACACCAGAATTTTAATCTTTCAGAAGCTGACCACAACACATTACACTGCAATTCTCTCCTGTAGGTCTTCCCTGCAAACTCTGGGGCAATTTCCACCATCTCACCATCAGATACTGAAGAAAATGGACCTAGCAGGACTACATTAAACAGGTACAATAGGCTTGAGAAGGAAAGCTGTGATGCATGATGCTGTTTAATGTTTAAGATTCCGAAGTTGCCGTAATGTGCAGGCAGCATTTAGCAGCATACAAGCTTGATGTGTGTAATAAAATTTCTATTCCCAACTGTTTGTTGCAATTATCATCACCCTGCTAACCATGGCAATTGTTCAGTCCATCCAAAAGAAGAATGTATTTAGAGGCAATTTATCTCCACAACAATGCTTTAGAATTTGGCAAGACAATTTGTCTTTAAGATCAGCTGCAGGGAAGAGCATGTTTTCTTTTTGCAGCTGGTGTTGTGTGCAAATGGAAAATTACCCAGACGCTTCCTAAAAGCCTTGAAAATAAGTATTGAGCTTTGGCTCCCACAGTTATTCTCGCTCTGCTTATCACTTGCCAAGTCTCAGCTAAAGTACAAGATGCAACGTACACTTCAAGGAGTTTCATGGAGACCAAATACAAATAGAACCTATGAATCTCAGAGTGGAAACAAACGTTTGTTAGCCAAGTGAATCCCATTCACTTCCTAACATCTGCTAACTGATGAGGAGAGGTTGCATTTTGCAGGGTGTAAGGGCTCGGGGTTGTCTCCTCGAGAGTAAAGAGCCAGAAACATCAGTTCTTCTAAAGCTAATACAGTGGTACCTCGACTTATGAGTAACTCGACTTACGTTTTTTTCGAGTTACGAGTGACTTCCGGTAAAACAAAATGGCCACCGCATCCGAATTTTTTCAACTTACGAAAAGACGTCACGGCCGCTTTTAATAGGATTTTTTTGACTTATGAATTTTTGACCCGGATTTTTCGACTTACGAATTTTTTCGACTTACGAAAATTGCATCGGAACGCATTATCGTCGTAAGTCGAGGTACCACTGTACTTTATTTACAGACTATATACATCGGAGCGTTTAAGATTCATGTCTGCTTGAGTCGGTTCCAGAATCCGAGAGTGGCTTTCGCCGGTTCCTTCCCCAACATAAGAGCTTTGGAATTCCAAAGAGTTGCCTCCTTTCCTTACGCTTTCCCCCCCTACGCAGCTGGAGCGATGGAAGTAGCTGACCGCTTTGCTCCGCAACCCACTCAGGTGGAGCTAGGGCTCTGTCAGCATCTCTGGCCCTCAGCTCCACCGCACTGCCTGGCAGTTCCTGCTCCTCACCACTGGGGATTTCCTTACTATCCCCGCTGGACTCAGAACTGCTTCCCAGGAGAGCCTGCACTTCCCTCCATCCCTCCTTCCCCGTCTCAAGTGCCTTGCGTGAGGGCAGGTCCCTGACACAGGGTAACAGAAGAACTCAGGCAATGAATATTTTACCCTTCCTCCATTAATTACTTTCTGCTGTGAACCCCTCTACATGAGAGTACCCTACAACCCACACTTCTTTACTTCAAATGGCATGCATCTCCCATCACTTTTGCAGCTGATCAACTGACTCAGGGTTCTCAGATTGCTCCAGCAAATTTAAATATCTATAGTGGCTCTCCATGGCAAAAACAGTGGTGCCAGAAGCCCAGCTATCAAGGAAAGAAAAGGGAGTTGAACTTCAAACATCTTTCTCCCTCTCCGTCCTTAATAACAGAGGCTACCCTCTGAGACTGAGCTAGTTTTGTATGGAGAGAAATATATGCACTTATAGACAGTTTCTGTACACTTTAGATATGCTGCTACTTGTCCCCCCCACCCTTGTTTTTCAGACGGCTGTTGCTGTTAGATATGCATTATGCTTTATATTTGCACCCAAGATAAGTAGGTAATAACTTATGCTATCAGACTTTATTTTATAGGAGTTGAGTTTATTGCTGGGATGACATTGAGTATAATTTGACTTTGCTGTTCAGTGTGTATTCACATTCATTATGCTCACTATGTATTATGACTATGCATTGCTTATTATTATGAATTGTATTTATATAACTTCTAGGTTTTTTGTATTGTAAGGCCGTTATTATTATGTAGTGACATACATTGTTTATTATGTTCTGCGTTGTAAAGCAGCTGTGTTCTTTTGAAGGAAAGTATATGATAGGAATTATTAAAAATGAATTTAAAATAAGGTATGTGCGGGTAAGGGTTTTAGACTGAACATCCTGAATAGCTGCGGTAGTCCTGGCTGATCCTCCCCACATCAACAACTTGTAGAGCGCCACACACACACACAGGAGAGGTGGGAAGAGACATGTTCTCTTTGTGTGAAGGAGTTTGTGGGTGGTATCCAGTCATTTAAATTACAGTGACTGCTCAAAGTAGAACTTAATAGCATACAGTCCCTTGTCCTCACTAAGGTGGCTACAAGCGGTGGACCACATGACTAATAATAATAAGAAATTATTATAATTATTATTTTATTTATACCCTGACCATCTGGCTTGGGTTTCCCCACCCACTGTGTGCGGCTTACAGCGTATCGAGAAACATAATAAAAACATCGAGCATTTAAATCCTCCCAACAGAGGGCTGCTTCCAGATGTCTTCTGAACATTGTGTAATTCTTTATATCCTTGATATCTGAAGGGAGGGTGTTTTGTATGAATTTTATACCATACAAAAAAATTCCCACTACAAAGAACCCATGTATTTTAACAAGTTTGGGTGTGGGTTTTTTGGAAGGTATATGTGGGGACATTCATTCATATGAGTTCTGATCTGCTGTCTAAAGAAACATGCTTACCATAAGAAGTCTCTCTCCATGGCTATTTCCCTTCATAAGAACAAGCGGGTTGCCCTCAGAGAAACATGGAGATTGGGATCATAGTGGTTATTTGCATCTCACTGTCAGGGAAAGGGGGAAATGTTTGAAATGCAGCCACTTACCCCCTTGATCAAACCCCTCCACAAGGTGTGAACTTAGCCATACAGTAAAGCCTTGCAGCTAGGGGGATGTGTACATACTCTTATTCTTTGGGGAATAGGGTAGTTAAAAGGTGTCAAGAACTGGGGTTATTGACAGGGGTGGATGATGGGCTCATGTTTCTACATGCCAAACACTCCTACTATGTGGCATATTTGTGATGTATTGATGATGCCATTGAAAAATGTATTATGGGAAATGGGGAGAGGTCTTAAAAGTTCACGTAACCCCATGTTCGGGTTTCCTACTCTTGTGTTTGAACCTCGTTGCAACAAATAAAGATCAGGTCTACTGACCGCTGTTTGCTTCTTTAACTTGGCTGGAGACTCCTTTTGCTGTCCGGAGAGACCCACGGGGAGTGGCACCCCAACGAGCTGGGCAGCAGAGTAAATCCGCACCCCAGGATTTTTCCTTATCGGGAGCAACCAGCTCTGACCACGTGTCACTATCCTTAACATCCCACCTCGTTGTGGGATCTTCCGCTGCCCTCTCCCTAAATTCTTCGTCATACTCCAGCTCTGTGGCCTCCCCTGCCATTAACTTGGCTTTTAGGATAATATGTTGCTAAGTTGAATAACTGCCAACCCTTGTCCAGGTAAGCCGATGATATAACCCCCACATAAATTGAGAATGCGGTCATCTAATTATGGAAGTTGCGTTTGACAGTTATTTTCTTTTCCTTCTGCCGTTCAGCAGGTTTAGACTTAATACTGCAGGATGAGGCTGGAGACAAGAAGGCCTTAAAGCATAAGATGTACACTGAATCAAGCTCAGAAACTCACTGGGAGGTCAAAGCATGCAGGTCACAGAATTCAACTTTAAAAAAAAAGAGAGAGAGAGAGAATTGAGATATTTTCATTGACTAGTGGAAGCTCCTGTAAGCTCGAGCATTCCTGAGTTTCATCTCGCCACACAGATATAGGGCATATACATCTGTTGCCTTGAGCCAATTCCAACCTCTCCACCGAATCTACCTCACAGGATTGTTGTACAGAAGAGATCTGTGAGGGAAGGGAATCATGTACAACACCTTCCACAGATAAATAGAATGAAATAAAAAAATTAGCTGTAAGCTGCCTTGAGCCCCTGTCAGGGAAAATGGTGGGAAAATAACAGCAACAACCACCACCAGAGAATTATCAGGAACATACAGGAGCGTGAACCCCATTGAACACAGTGGGACTTACTTCTGAGTAAAAATGCTTAGGATTTAAAGTGGATTGGTGACCTTTTCCCCAAAAATTATAGGAAGAGCTTCATATGCCAGCTTCACCATTTCCTTAATTGGGCGTAGGTATTTTATTTTCAGTGTAACTGAGCACCATTTTTGCACCTACACACATACCAAGGGTGCCAACTTGAGTAAAATATGGGGGGGCAGGTATACCCTGCCCCATATAAACTATCACTTGAGGCAGCACCCACCCACCATTTGAATGGCAATGCCCATTAACTTTGGGGGGGGCTGACCCCCTCAAATATTTCATTAGGGGGCCCGAAAGGCCCTAGGAGTTGGTTCCTATGACACACACACCTTTTAATTGTTCTCATTGACATGGGGGGGGGAGCAAAACCAGGACATCCCCGGATCAAATCAGAAACTGGGATGGCTTCTGTAATTCCAGGACTGTCCCTGGAAAATTGGGACATTTGGAGGGTACGATCTCCCATGAGATATAGGCCCTGCTTGGGCAAGAAGCCCAGACAATTGTTTCTGGGAATTTTTATTATATTGCAGCTTCACCAAATCTTAGATAAAGGTGATCTTAATTTGTAGGTTAATCAATTATGTTTCAGAGACAGGCAAGTTACAGGGGCATCATTTTGAACCCAATGTGGGTGACAAAAAATCAGGATGCCCAACAAATGTTTGGCATCATCTTATTGTACAGCCCAAGGACATCCATTGCACCACCCCTTGTTCCGTGGAAACAATTGCCTTTGGCGCGATGAGTTTAGCAGCCCTTGGGCCAATAAGATCCATGCTAAACTTTTATCTATTGGAATCTCGCCCATAGAACTCTTGAACCAAGATCTTACCTAAGCAAGGAAAATTATTAATCAAAGACTGGACGACATAGAGTGGCAGCGTAATCTTATGCTTGGTGGGGGGCTATGTTCCCCGCGTCAGTTGGGAGTTATTTCTCCAACTCATGTGCCATCTTACCTATCATCCCTTTCTATTGCCAGTCATCGTTTTGCCTTTATCAAAGCACGTTTTAATGTTTTCCCTTCGAATTCCCTTTTTCATAGATTTTCTAGGGGCCAAGTCTAGGGTTTTATGTTCCTGTGATAATAGATTGATCGAAACACTTCACCATATAGTATTTATATGTCATTTATATTGTGTTGTCCGGAAGAACTTACTGTTACCATTAATCCACAAGTTGCCTGGGCACCCGGCAGATTTTCGCTTGGCCTTCTTATTGCAAGATACAGATCAGCATGTAACTTTACAAATGGCGAAATTTTTAACTTCTGTTTTGACATATAAATGTCGTAATGGACTGCTGTTTGGAAGCTGAAAATTCCTTATAGTATCTATTTCTAATTTGTACTCTTTTAAGTTTTACTGGTTCTAATTTTTTTAATCAAATTGTACTGTGTATTTTTTCTAGTTCTGTTGTTCTTATGAGCTTAAAGCTGAAATAAAGTGATTGATTGATTGATTGATTGATTGACAGGATGCCCAACAAATGTTTGGCATCATCTTATTGTACAGCCCAAGGACATCCATTGCACCACCCCTTGTTCCGTGGAAACATTTGCAGCAGCTCAAACTGCTGAGTCAGAAATGCCATCCTTTATTATCCAACTCAATTCATCCGAAGTGTTCCAGCCACTGACTCCTAATATTTCTTTTATTTACATGAAAGAAGTACTGGATCTAAGTAAAGGTGCTTTGTCATGCCTCGGTAATTGCCTCTGTCACCAGGCATAAATCCTTCTGGTAGGCAGCAGAGTAGGAAATTCCAAAAGGGTGATCATCAAGCTGGGGAAAAAAGATATTTTTCGCAGACTAAATATTTTAAAATATATATTGCAAGTGTTAGAAAGTTACAGGGGAGAAACTTCAGTCTGTGAATAACTTCTGATGTAGGTAAAAGTGGGCCATCAAAGTGCCATATATTATTTATTTTCAAATAAATTTCCTAAGGATTTTGCAGATATACAGGTATATAGTTAATAACACTCATTGCAAGCCAGGAGATGCAAGATATAACCATTTGTTACTTATTCATCAGGTAACTAGAGCACTCTCTGGCCACAGTTAAGCACCATGCAATCTGATCCGATGAACATTTACTCAGAAGTAAACCCTGCTACTTTCCTTTGGGTGTACCCAACATTTTACTATCTTGCCAAAAACGTTATCATGGAAGAGTCAAATGCTTTGCTGAAATCAAAGTAACTAAATGCTTAATGTATTTGCAGGAGATACGTGCAACATTGACCTTTGAGGCTAAACATTTATCTTCTTCAGAAATTATGGTGGCTGGATTTTGTACCATCACTTTCGATTCCTAAACTAGACTTTGCCTCTTGCATTTGGATATCTCCCCCCACCCCCAATTAAACATGATGAGAGAAATCTGGTGCTGCTTCTGTTGGCTGTGAAGAAGAATTGTTCACACTTCTAACAAACAAAATAACCCATTTTGTATGGGGGTGGACATTACTGATAAGCACACATCAGCAAAACTAATTTGGTGTCTTAAAAATAACTTGGGCCATACAGTTATTTTAAAGGCCATTATCGCAAATGTAGATGCATATAATTAAGTGCCTTCATATGTTTTAGCAAGAACAGAAACATAGTTTTATTCTATCATTCCCCCCCATATAATCATATAATCATTGGGCAAATATGACCTCTCAGTGACTGAGATCAAAGAACTTCCCTTATATTCCCAGAAAAATATTTTTAAACAAACCATAAGGGCAGTGGCAATTAAAAATGGCCTAAACTCTATGTACACATCCACATGTGCCCCATTATATTTTAAACTTAGAGAGGCCCATGAACAAACACCTTATTTCAATGAACTGACTTTTGTAAAACTTCGGTAAGCTTTTACAGAGTTATGATTAAATACAATAAACTCTGCTTATAGAGATGGGAGACACAGAGGCATACCAACAAACGAACGTGTTTGCATTAGGGGATGTCCTGAAGTAGAGGACCTTATGCATTATATCTTTTGCTTTTTTTTTTTAAAATAATTTTTATTGGGTTTTCCAGATTTTTGTCCAGCCCCGATTCAGGCCGGATCACATACATTTATACAATCTCTGATGACTTCCTCACGCCCCCCCTCATTGTTTTCATTTAACATAGTAAACATTCTTACCAGGTTTCTAATTCCACATCATTAACATTTCCGTTATTTCTTGATTTCAAATCGTTTACCAGCCACTCACATCTTTAACTTTTAACAGTCTTATCTTTTACTATAATCGAATCCCTTTCCCCCCCCCCCAGTCCCCGGTGCAGACTATTTCAATATCAAATTTACTTATCATTTATATCAAAATTTATATCAATATCAAAATTACTTATCATTACTTATCATTTATAATAGCTATCCATCTTATGTCATTTTTTTCCAAAGATCATGCTGTAATCATTTCCTGCCATGTCCAAGTTCAGAAACCAGTAGGCCACAAAACAGTTCCTTCATGTAAATGCTCATCCTATTCCTGCAGGATCCAACTTTGGAACCCATTGTCTTTGCTGCAGAGTAGCCTCCAAAACAGTATCAATTGATGTCCTCGGCCTTTCCTTCCATGTTTGGTCCGGATTGTCTCGACTTTCCCTCTGCTGCTTGTCGTTGAGCTGTGGTTTTTTGACAGTTCTCTTACTATTTCTCTTTTTCCTGATGATGACGACAGCTCTTGACTTGTAGTGGATAGTTCTTTTGCAGCTGGGTCTCTTCTGGGTAAACTTTTTCTGTTTATACTCCGCAAGTACATTGTTCCCATAGTTTGATTGTAAATCCTGACCAATCAGATCATTGTTTGTGCTTTGCTTTATCTCTGTCACTAGGCTGTTCCCAGCAGCAGCCAGTTCAGCTCTCAGTTCTTTCACTCCAGCATTGTAATCCCTTCTGAATTCTTTCAGTTTCTCCAACAATGTTGACAAATCCACTTCCTGTTTCATCGCCATTTTTGGCAAACAATTCTTTTCTAACTTTTCCAAACTTTTTTCAAACTTTTTAAAAGTTCCAAAATTCCAAAATAATCCTCTTGCTCATACAAATTAAATTGACTTCATCTACCCCCTGGGACCGGGGGAGACGCAGGGGTTAAATTTCCAAAACAAAGTATCAAATTCCAAGCATCACTTCTCAAGCTGTGCAACAATGCCCTGTCGTTGTTACACAATGGCAAGGGGCAGACCTCCGTTTTTTCACCCTCAAGCCAGGTTCAAATTGGTTCCAAATAGCAATTTTTCTTTGTAAATTACTCACGGTTCCAAATTGTAGATTTAGGAGGAATCGGCGCGCTCGGCTGTGGCGGTCTGGCAGCTTCGCCAGACGGAGCTGTCTGCGGACCCTGGAGCTCCGCCGCCCGATCGCCCGGGAGCTCCGCTAAGAGCTCCCTGGGACCGGGACCGGCGTCCGAGCTCTTGCAGGTCCTCCGGACCCCGGGACGCCCTTCCCGGGGGTTTTGGGGGTCGCGGCGCTGGCGCGAACACCCCTTTGCTCGGTCTGGCGGGGGAATGTCAGGAGCGACATTTCCCCCCGACCGCCATCTCCGGCACGCCAACCGGAAGTCGCCGCATTATATCTTTTGCTGTCCTTTGTATAATGAAGCAAGATATTTAGATATATAAAGTTTTCTACATCTAAGCTATTAATTTTCACTAAATCAAAAATGTCTTCAAAGCTAACCTTGTATTTTAAATATTATTCTATTAGGCTACGGAGGAAAGTTTTGGCCGAAATATATATAAAATGGTGCCAGGCAAGCATTCCTGGGGAGAACATTCCACAAGTGGGGGGCCACCACAGAAAAGGGTTGTTCTTATGTTGCCACCCTCTGGAACTCTTGTGGAGGGAGGCACCCGAAGAAGGTCACTCATAAACAAAAATAAATGTTACCTGTGGTCTTAGACATTGACTGGATCATAATCCACTGACTATCAAGCCTTTTTCTCCAAGAAAATTCCATATTCAAATGATGGCTTTGACACCAAAAACAGAGGGAAATGTTTCCTAAGTGCCTCCTTAGAATACTATAGTGCAAATTTTGATGGTGGCAATCTTTCCTTTCCTGGTATTGAAGTCTTCAGAGTACCTGCACGGTCTCTGCTTGTATATTGTATTATCTTCTACTGTATTCACTCTGCTGATGAAGCCATAAAGGCGAAACAGGGACAATAATCCGGATATCAAGTTTATGTTTTGGACTGGTGCGACACTGCTTTATCGCCGGATTAAGCTTTATCATCTTTTGGAACTATCAATTGACTTGTGTGGACGGCACTGAACTGTTGCATCCTCACATTGTACCTCCATATATGAATTTTCTTACATAATTTGGAGTGTTAGTATGGACATATTGTATGTATATTGATTGATTTGGGTTTATGCTATATCACACATTGGATTTGGTCCATGTGCATGTTTTTGGAGATTATTATTTATAATTCACGTGCTATTACAATTATCATCTATCAGCCGGTTACGTTTGTTGTATGATTCAGGCAATCTTTCCTTCGCCAAGTAATTGCTGAATTTTTATAAAATCGCATACAAGGGCACAATTCTATGTAACAACCACAAAAATAATTTTGGATCTTTGAGTGGTATTTCCCTCTTAGAATAGAGTAACTTAAGTCCTCCCAGCTGTGAAAACTTCAATTAGAACCTTGATATGGCCTTGAAATGCCTTTGAGCTGCTATCACCCCCTGGAAGTTCCTCAAAACAGGACCTTTTCTGGAAGCTTGCATGTTGTCAGTTGCTTAAAAGCATTATTCAACAAAATAATAATTATTTTTGTGCTATATGCTCTTTATAAGCCTTCTTGAAATGTACACTCTGGAATTGTAATGGTATTTTCTTGATTACTTCAGTGTTAACCTCTTCTCATTATCAATATTGTTAATGTAGCTATGTGCCTTTCAGCACTGTTCTTTGTTAGACATTTCATGATATTGACAATCAAATCGATTGCACAATTTGTACTCAAATTTCATGTTCAGAATTGGAAATAATGTATTAAAGTTTGAATTCGGTAGTGGCGCCTGCCCTGTGGAACGCCCTCCCATCAGAGGTTAAAAGGATCAACAACTACATGACATTTAGAAAACACCTGAAGGCGTTCAGGGAAGTTTTTAATCTGTGATGTGTTAATGTATTTTAATGTTTGCTGGGGAGACCCAGCCAGATGGGCGGGGTACAAATAATAAATTATTATTATTATTATTATTATTATTATTATTATTATTATTATTAATTCCCCAAGCAGTTACTTGGGAAATTCCCAGATTAGCTAGCAACAATAAAATTGATAATTTGTTCCATATATTTACCTGAGAATTTTATATGACCTATATGACATTGAAAAGTTCCCCAAAAAACTTTCCCATCAAGTTTTAGCTGTAGACGTCTTTGAAATTTCATTTTAACTACCAAAAAAATACATGTATCAGATTCTAAATTTGTAGCACAGAGAAATGACGTTGAAAGAACCAAAATATTTGGTTTTAGAATACTGACATGAGTTTGTTTTCTTACTTTTTATTACTCTGAAATGCATTTGTAAATTGCTTTATAAATTACTATTAAAGTACCATCATTAAACTCGAAGTTAATTAAAAACACAGCTTTACTTGTAAGTAGTGAGGACACACTGAAAGTCAGTCACTAAAAGCCAATTCCTTTACCCTGGCCAGATTTAACGTACTACCCTCTGCCTTGCTGTTAGGCAGATACGAGGGCAAACCGTATGAGTCACGTGTCTGCCCATGTGGCTCATCGGAGGTGGAAACAAACCTGCATGTATTGCTGCATTGTAGCTATTATGAGGACCTACGCTTGACCTTTATTGCCCCTGTCCTACAAAAGTTTAAAAATGAACCAGATCTCCAACAGATGAGAGCCTTGCTAGAAGACAAGGTTCCTGAAATTACGAGCAACGTTGCCAAATTCTGTTTCCGCCATGAGACGCAGGAAACAAGAGTCTCCCAAAGCCAATATGCAGGCAAAGGCGAATATCTAACTTCACTATGTTCCCAATTTTAAATCGCCGTCATGCACAAACCATCTTGAACCTATCCTTGTTATTCCTGTGTTATGTTTTCTGACTACCTGTATGTGTTAACCTGGTCTGTGACCGTATAATAAATTTTGATTTGAAAGCCAATTTACAATTTGTTTTACAGCCAGCACCACACCTCACTATAGGGAAAAAAAAAGCCCACAAAGTTTTCAGAAACCCCTGAGATTTTCTAGCTTTCAGAAAGCTTCCATATTTTAAAAGGTGGGGGGGACCTTGTCTTTTCTAAAGAAAAGGAGAAAGGGCAGTAACAAAGTTGGTGGAAAGCAGCATTGATTTTTCTAGATCAATACTCATGTTGCAATAAATGCTTTTACAGTTTAGGAATACAACATAAATCCACTCTTCGCATGAGCAGGCTTCATTTGTCTATCGAGCTCATGGTTTCACATATCCTGGAGACTACTTGTATTTTATTTTATTTTATTTTTTTAAAAAAACACCTTTATTATTAGGACAGTGCTGAAGTACCATTCTTGTATGTCTCCCAACAGTATACCTAAGCAAGGAGCTGAAGATACTCAACTTTTTTAACTATGATATTTCTATTGGTTGTTGTTATTGTATTTTTTAAAATGAATAAATGATATGCTTTACGACTTAATCAGAGATAATATGCAGTTGGAATGAAGAATTGAACCCACCCTCCATTTCGAAACATCACTAGTCATAACTGAACTTCGTTTCTGCAAAATATCTTGAATCATCTCCAAATTCTCTTCCACTCTTGGGTTGTTGGGGGCTTTTTGGGGGGGGAGGGGGTTTCAATCTTCCCTACTCCCACAACACTAATCAAAACTATTTAGGCTTTAGAGTTCAATCTGCCTACAGCTGTACTACACGGCAAATTCCTGCGGGTACCTATCCACAAGCGTCTATGTCCATGCATGACCAATAAGGTGGAATCTGTTACTCACATTCTTCTATTCTGTGAATTTTATAGTGAAGAACGGTCTCGTCTTATATTACCCCTTTTATCAAAATTTAAACCCTTGCAATATTATCTGGAATTTATTCCTGAAATCCTACGCAAATTCCTTTTGGAAGACTCTTTGAGCTCAGTATCCTATGCTGTGGCCACGTTTTGCACCTTAGCCATCAAAAAACGTAAATCGCTTCTACTGGAAAATATAATTTTTTTTGCTCCATTGGTTTTTTTCCTAATCCTTAGGATTTTGACGCCTTGTAGCGATATTCTGATCGCTGGTTTGGAATTATACTGTACTGTATTATATTGCTGGCTTTTGCTGTAATAAACTGAGTTGAGCTTTAGAGTTCCACATGCGTTTTATCCAAGAATGCATTCCTCAATTCAATTCAAATATTGCTTCGGTGAAATTTTAGCAGCAACTCTAATCAGAAGATAATCAGCTTCCATAATGCACCTAAGGCAATCAAGCTACATTGATGCATACTTCTTTGTAACTGTAAACCACCAAGGAAGAGCTTGATACAGAAATGATGCTAGAAACATTTCATTTTTAGCCCTGCCAGCTACATATTGATTCTCCTCATTATCTGCATCTCTGAGTTGAGGAGTTTCACTCACACCTCCTTCATGTGGATTTGCTCCGACTAATGGACACTAAATTGTTTACAAGCTGTGCACCTGAATGGTTTCTGGCTTCCTCTCCTGCTTTTAATCACCTTTCTCATAAACTACGCTGTAAGTTATGACGCCTGCATGCTAGACTCCCCAAAGCTGCTAACACTTTCCTACTTTGATCTGAGTAAGGAGGCAACTTCTGCCAGATCAAGAAATGGGGGCAGAGCTTCCATACTTCCCTCCTAAGCCAGTTCACGCATAGAAGTGACTATTTCCCCTCCTCTATTGGCTCTCTTACACCTCATTTTTCCTTCAAAGAGCTTAGAGCTACATGCAGAATTCTTTACCCCCACCCCCTTTGAACCCTCAACTTCTCTGTGAAGTCGGTTAGGCTCCCAAGACCCAAAGCAACAACTTCTAGACAAAGGTTGTTGCTGTTGTTTCTCTCCACATCACTTTTCTTTTGAAGTTTCAAACTACGCAAGTATCAAACTAACGGCTAAGCCAAAAGTAAAAGCCCTGCCTAACTAAAGTGACCCCTCCTTTTAATCCAGAGGGCACAGCTTCCTCCTGCTCTTTATATAGAGTCAGGAAGCCCAGCTCATCACAGGCACCTGCCCCTCTCTTAATTCGCCTATCATCTGCTGCTGCCTTTAGGCAAAGCAAGACAACCAAGTCCTTAAAGAAGCCCTGCAACTCAAAAGGGTTTCTCTGGTCCTTTCTGAAAGCCTTGACCATCAGCTCTCTTTCTAGTTTCAGCTGCAGGGTGAGAAGTTATCCCAGTTCCAGTCAGTGTTCACTGTTTATGTCCCCTTACTGGGGACTTTTCTTTCTTTCTTTCTTTCTTTCTCTCTTTCTCTCTTTCTTTCTCTCTCTCTCTCTCTCTCTCTCTCTCTCGTTTTTATTAAAGATTTTCTTGATTTACAAAAGTATGTCCTCTGCCTCCTCTCCCTCTCCTTTTTCCTTGGTATCCTCTATAGCATGGGTAGGCAAACTAAGGCCCAGGGGCCAGATCCGTCCCAATCGCCTTCTAAATCCAGCCTGCAGACGGTCCAATCAGCGTGTTTTTACATGAGTAGAATGTGTCTTTTTATTTAAAATGCATCTCTGGGTTATTTGTGGGGCCTGCCTGGTGTTTTTACGTGAGTAGAATGTGTGCTTTTATTTAAAATGCATCTCTGGGTTATTTGTGGGGCCTGCCTGGTGTTTTTACGTGAGTAGAATGTGTCTTTTTATTTAAAATGCATCTCTGGGTTATTTGTGGGGCCTGCCTGGTGTTTTTACATGAGTAGAGTGTGTGTTTTTATTTAAAATGCATCTCTGGGTTATTTGTGGGGCATAGAAATTCATTCTTTCCCCCCTAAAAAGACCTGAGGGGCAGTGGACCGGCCCCCTGCTGAAAAGGTTTGCTGACCCCTGCTCTATAGGGCAACAGAAGAGTAAGGTAGCCAGCCATCACACCAAGCCACTTTGGTCCGGATCATGTCTACATCTGGTCAGACTGGCTGCAGTACAGAGCAGATGTGAGCCCCGGCCACATCTGGCTTCCCCATTGCACCTTTCAAGATGTTGATACCGGTATTTGTAAAATAAAAAATAAATGGTCTGCCTCCTGTGAGATCAACCGCTCCCTACAATAAATAAAGGAATAGTTAAAGCATAGTTGCAAAGGAATAATAAGTATGATTGGCCACGAGTCCTCTATTATTTCAGAATATTTTTTCATATAAGGACCAGCTTGCTTCAATTTTTAAGAATTTTTTTATGCACACAACAATATTGTTCAGGCAACACCCTGCTCCCCAAAAAAGGAATGTTGTTGGCTTTCTCTTGCTTGACAATACGCTTGCTGTGTCCTGCACTGCATTTCAGTTGAAGAATATCGCTGTAAAAACCATATAAGGGCTATTCCCCTGGAGAACTCATGAAGATGAAATATGGTTGTCATACTGCTATCCCAGTAAATATAACAGAGCTGAGGTAGAGGCTCTTCCTTCCCTTCAGCTAATGGATCTGAGAGCTTCAGTCCTGAAAAACATAACCTGCATTCAGTTTCATCATTTTAAACTAATCATAACAGGGATGGTGAGAGGAAGAGAGAGGGGTTTTGAACAAACTGGCCTGGCTTGCTCATCACTTTAAACCATAAACAGTTAAGCTTGACTGTGGCTCAAAGGTGGATGTGTCCTGGTGCATAGGACTAAAATCACAGCTAAAATTATAGGGCTAAAATCTGCAGTGTGTCACCCCACACTCAACAAAGGGTGTTATCCCACCCACCTTATATCAAAGATCATATATATATATATATATATATATATATATATATATATATATATATTATTATTATTATTATTATTTCAAGGATCTTCTTGTCACTTGCTAGCAGACAATAAACTCTCAAGATCTCATATGAGTTTTGAAAGTTCCCAACTTCCATCTCATTGTAGGGAGTTGAACTACATGATCCTTGGGGTCCCTTCCAACTCTAAGATTCTACGGTCCTCTCAACACTTGGAGGGTCTCATTTTATATTGAACTTGGCCCGGTAGCAAATTGTCAACCGGTGCAGATCTCTGAGCACAGCTGTTAAAGGTAAAGGTAAAGGGACCCCTGACCATTAGGTCCAGTCGTGTCCGACTCTGGGGTTGCGGCGCTCATCTCGCTTTATTGGCCGAGAGCCGGCGTACAGCTTCCGGGTCATGTGGCCAGCATGACAAAGCCGCTTCTGGCGAACCAGAGCAGCGCACGGAAACACCGTTTACCTTCCCGCCAGAGCGGTTCCTATTTATCTACTTGCACTTTGACGTGCTTTCGAACTGCTAGGTGGGCAGGAGCTGGGACCAAGCAACGGGAGCTCACCCCGTCGCAGGGATTCGAACCGCCGACCTTCTGATCAGCAAGCCCTAGGCTCTGTGGTTTAACCCACAGCGCCACCTGTGGCCCTGAGCGCAGTTGTTATATGCTGTCAAAGGCCTCACTCCTGTCAGCAATTGTGCTACAGCACTCTGCACTAACTGCAGCTACTGGATCAAGCCTGAGGGACACTCCACATAGAGCACTTTGCAATCATCCAGTCTTGAAGTAATTAATCCATGTCAAGGCTTTTCCAGTCCAGGTTTTTGCAACTCTTTAGAATTACTGTCTAAAATACTTTTTATGCTTTTTACAAATGAGGTACTGTTTATGGATATTTCCTGTGAATGGAACCACCCTAAACAGAAACCCACATGAGATTGAAGTGCAGGCAGGTGATAAAGGAAATCTCCTGGCTTTGCAGAGTAGTTTGCAATGGCAGAACTATTTCACCAGTAATCCACTTCTCTATGCATGTTTGCATGTGTATCAGTATCAAAATACTGTCTGTAATTCTGATTACCTTTGAGCAATAATATTTAAGTATTTGTAGCATAATGGGAGTCGGGTAGAGCAGTGTGGAGCAGGGCTGGTTAAGAAATATAAAATGTAGAAATTCCCATGAAATAACTGTTTTTTGTTTAGTTCTAGTCCTGACAGCTTCGTATAGAACTTCAGTTTCAATAAATATTTATTGCTCATAGTCACAGGCCTATGCAAACAGTAAAAAACAAAGAAAAAAGAGTTACTGAGCTTCCCAATTCCAATTTAACAGAAGAGCCATAGCTAAAACTATTATTTTAATATGATTATTACCCACCCACCCTGTATCATAAGTCCCATGGGTGGATAAAAAAAGTTAAAGAAAAACCTCCAATCCACTGACTCCTTGTTCAATACATCTGGAATTTTGTTTAAAGGGAAAGGGACCCCTGACCGTTAGGTCCAGTCGCGGACGACTCTGGGGTTGCGGCACTCATCTCGCTTTACTGGCCGAGGGAGCTGACGTTTGTCCACAGACAGTTTTTTCGGGTCATGTGTCCAGCATGACTAAGCCACTTCTGGCGAAACCAGAGCAGCACACGGAAACCCCATTTACCTTTCCGCTGGAGCTCTACCTATTTATCTACTTGCACTTTTTTGGGCATGCTTTCGAACTGCTAGGTTGGCAGGAGCAGGGACCAAGCAACAGGAGCTCACCCCGTTGCAGGGATTCGAACTGCCAACCTTCCGATCGGCAATCCCTAGGCTCTGTGGTTTAGACCACAGTGCACCAATTCCAATTCATACTCTTATTAACTCTTGATTCCATAGAGCAGTGTTTCCCAACCTTGTGCCTCCAGCTGTTTTTGGACTACAACTCCCATCATCCCTCGCTAGCAAGACCAGTGGTCAGGGATGATGGGAATTGTAGTCCAAAAACATCTGGAGGCACAAGGTTGGGAAACACTGCCATAGAGGACAGGCCTGTCTTTCTCTTAGCAGGGCTGCTGGTCTTTATGGAGATAATGTTAGATTTTTTCTTTAACAATCAATTCTGTACTACTTCCAGTGAAGCTACGTATATTGCCTTCACCCCCATATCTCAGACTCATAACACTGTTGGGCAACTGCTTCCCCTGCAAAGGCTTTTGGGGCAGGTTCCATCAATTGCCTTGCCTTTTGAGGGAAAAAGAATTTCAAAATATGTAGGATAGGTCTTGATATAATCAGTTTAACAGCTTCGGGTTGGGTTTTCCAATAAAGTATTTCATTAAAACAGATCCCTAGATATTTGAAAGAGCTGTGGAGCTCAGTGGAGTGGCCATCCTTTTTCCATTTATAGTTCCCAATTCCATTAAAAAACAAACAAACCACACACACCATAATCTTGTTTACTGAATAATTAATACTAAGACGTTGTTCGTTACAAAAGAAGCTAAACTTGGGTAAAATCCGCACAAACATATTTGGTTACCACACAGACAAATTAAAACTTATTTGAAGATAGTCTGGAAACTTTCACTGGTACGAAGTTTGGCAAAGCGGGTTCTCCTTCATGGAGAGCACGTGTTGCGGTGGGGGCCAGCAAAATCACCCCTCTGTTGCTGGGCGGGTTTGCATAGATGGCCACTGCTTTGATTGGGCCCTGGGTGTCGTTGGGGAGATTTCTACAGTATGTTGCAATTATTGATGGACAGCCCAGGGACTATATATTGCTTGGCTCGCAGCGTGATGTTCCCCTTTGCTGCGTGCATCGGATCTCCCGTCCCTCCCTCCCTAATTTTAGGCCTCTGTGTTTGACCTTGCTATGCCTGTCATGGGGTCGTCTGCTTTTGGGGCAGGGGCCTGGTAGGAATTTTTTCCATTTGGCTGATTGGCTGGTGCCATCTGGTTTTTGCCTACTGCGTAGCAATTAGTCACAACTTGTAAGGTTGGCGGTTAGGCATTGGTTATTATGTTGGTTGGAGGAGGGGTCAGAATTGACTGTGGCTGCCCCTCCAATGCTGCTGCTGCGCGGGGAATTCCGTTAAAGGAATCCAGGGGCTCGCCATGCTTTTGTCCGTATCCCCCGGTCGGGGGCCACGCAAGAGCCCCTGGGAGCATTTGGGGAAAGGCGAGGGTCAGACCCCCGGCTCCCATTCTCTCCCCAAAGTGTTTTGCCCTTTTACTGACAAATGTCAGTTCTGTCCCCAGCGGGACAGATAGTCTGAACCAATGCCTAAGCAACCACTCACATATTTTGTATTTTAATAAAGTTGTGGCCAAAATCATGCCAAAAACCTTAAACTTAAATTTCTGTCTGAAGTGTGTTTCATTTGAGGGGTGGTTTGGGACCTTGATACGCAATATGGATTTTAAGTGGACTAGACGTATGAAGGGACCCAGGTGGTGCTGTGGGTTAAACCACAGAGCCTAGGGCTTGCTAATCAGAAGGTTGGCGGTTCGAATCCCTGCGATGGGGTGAGCTCCTGTTGCTCGGTCCCAGCTCCTGCCTACCTAGCAGTTCAAAAGCACGTCAAAGTGCAAGTAGATAAATAGGTACCGCTCTGGCGGGAAGGCAAACGGCGTTTCCGTGCGCTGCTCTGGTTCGCCAGAAGCGGCTTTGTCATGCTGGCCACATGACCCGGAAGCTGTACGCCGGCTCCCTCGGCCAATAAAGCGAGATGAGCGCCGCAACCCCAGAGTCGGACATGACTGGACCTAATGGTCAGGGGTCCCTTTACCTTTACCTTTAGACGTATGAATGTATTTCATCACATACTTTCTCTTCACTGGTTTCTGACCAATTTCCAGACCCACCTCAAGGTGTTGGTTTTGACAGATATGGCCAATCATTACATAGGTCCTTAGTTTTTAGCAGAACACCTTCCCCCTTACCTTAATATCATCATCAGAGACCTTGCCCCCTCAGTCTCAAAGGTGGATATAGGGCAGAAGGCAGCCACAGTGGGGCCTTCCCGTTATAGAATGCCCTCCCTACAGAAGCTTGCCTGGCGCCTACATTACTATAGTTTCAACACCAGGCTAAGACTTCATCCTTCCAGGCCTCATTAACATCCACTCCTCCTCCTCCTCACTTAACACCGTACAAGACTGATACCAATTTTATGGCCTGTTTTGTTTGAGCTGGCCTATCTTCGGCTTTTTAAAAAGTGATTTTAGTGTTTGATCTGACTAAATAAATCTGATTGTAGTTGCTATTAGATTTTGTTCTCTGTGTTGTTTGCGGATTGGATTTATGGTGGTTTTCATTGTGTTGTAAACAAAATCTGCCCTTTTTCCCTTATGGGGTTTCCAAGAGCCCGTATAGAGTCCTTAACTGGGTTCCCTATTGGTAGGAGAAAATAACAGAGGCCAGCCAGAGAATACCGAGAAGCACACCAGCTAGTAAGCCTGATCTTTATTAAAACTGTTGCAACAGTTTTAGAATGAACTCGTGAATAGAAAAGGGAAGGAATATAGACACATATATAAATAAATAAACTTAGGATTGAGATAATAAGGAAATACAGAAAGATATAATGAGACTGAAATAAAGTGTTGCGAGGTCGGTGGAAGTCTTGATTTTATCAATTGTGGTCATGTAATGATGAATATGGTGATGGAACTATGTCTGTTTTTCTTCCTTTGTCTTTATCTTTTATCTTCGTTCTTTTCTTTTTTCTTTTTTCTTTAACTTTCTTCTATCCTTAACTTCGAGTTTTAATCTGTAAGATTTGGAATATTTCTTTCTTGTTTTGATGTATTGTTATATTTTGTTGTTAATATTAATAAAATTTATTAATAATAATAATAATAATAAAACTGTTGCAACAGGGTGTTCCCCCCACATGCAGGAGAGAGGAGGAGAACCCAGAACAAAGGTGTGCCAGCTCTTATGTAGACTTTTTAAATTGCCCACCCTCAAACTCCAGACCACCCCCAGAAACATCATACATACATCACAGAAAGAGGTGGTTTCCAGCAAAACCCTGTCTGGCGGAAAACCTATCAATGGTCACTGATTGGATCACCTAGCCAGGCTGGCCATTTTTTTTTATGTTAAACATTTAATTCCTGAGCCAGGTCACAGGCTCACCCTATTCACACCTTAAATGTGCCCTTAAGGCAGGCTTTGTGGGCACAGAGACAATGGGGAGGCTTTTTCATTTCCTCCCTCCTTGCAGAGAAACATTTATTCAGTTTGGGAGAGTCAAAATGGTTTCAGGACTGTCTTCCTGTACTGTTTCAGATATGTGGCTTATGTATTTATGTACTGTATTTATGTATTTATGTGCTGTGGGTTAAACCACTGAGCCTAGGGCTTGCTGATCAGAAGGTCGGCAGTTCGAATCCCTGCGACGGGGTGAGCTCCCGTTGCTCGGTCCCTGCTCCTGCCAACCTAGCAGTTCGAAAGCACATCAAAGTGCAAGTAGATAAATAGGAACCGCTCTGGCGGGAAGGTAAACGGCGTTTCCGTGTGCTGCTCTGGTTCGCCAGAAGCAGCTTTGTCATGCTGGCCATATGACCTCCGGAAGCTGTATGCCGGCTCTCGGCCAATAAAGTGAGATGAGCGCCGCAACCCCAGAGTCGGACACGACTGGACCTAATGGTCAGGGGTCCTTTTACCTTTTGCCTTGTACATTTAATCTACATATTTGAGACCTTGAATTCTTATAACAGTGGTATTTCATGTTTCCTTCTTTTGCCATTTAAAACTTGTTTTAAATTCTCCGTACTTCTCTCAGAGAACTGTGCTGACAAATAAATCACACAGACTGTAAGTTTGCATCCAGGAACTGTTTGCTTGACCCATGTTATCTCACTGAATTTTTTTTCTCATCAAATGTACAGGACTAAAAGCACTCATCTGCTAGAAATGTCAGAGGACTATCCTCAGATGAATGGTTTGATGCATGAATTCCAGCCTTGGGATTTCTAGAATTAGAAACTGGGACATCTCCATATCAACTTTCCACTTGCACTTCACCAGCTGAGGCCCCATATGCATAAATTTAAAGCACCATCATACCACTTTAAACAGTTCCTTCAAAGAATCCTGGGAACTGTAATTTGTTAAGGGTGCTGAGAGTTGTTAGGAGACCCCTATTCCCCTCGCAGAGCTACAATTCTGAGTTCCCTGGGGAGAAGGATTAACTGTTAGCCACTCTGAGAATTGTAGCTCTGTGAGGGAGATAGCAGTCTCCTAACAGCACTCAGTCTTCTTAATCTTTAAGTTCACTGATCTTTTTTTGGTATTTATCTTTCTTTGAACGATCAGTGAACTTAAAGGACACCTACCGCAAAGAGGATATCCTCCGAGTGTAATTGAATTCAACATTCACCAAGTTGCCCTCCTTTCTAGGGAAAACCTCCTCTTTCCAAGTGAGGTGTCCACCAGCAAAGAACAATTTACCCCATTTGTGGTAGATTTCCACCCAGCATCTCCTACCTATCACCTGACAATCGTAGGAAGCTACCCATTGTTAGCTTTAGCAAGCTGTTTGGAGTTTGCTATCAGCAAGCCTCCTGTTACAGCATTTTGCCAACCTCCAGGTCTGTATTTAGGGACGCGGGTGGCGCTGTGAGTTAAACCACAGAGCCTAGGGCTTGTCGATCAGAAGGTCAGCGGTTCGAATCCCCACGACGGGGTGAGCTCCTGTTGCTCGGTCCCTGCTCCTGCCAACCTAGCAGTTCAAAAGCACGAAGTGCAAGTAGATAAATAGGTACCACTCCAGCAGGAAGGTAAACAGCATTTCCATGTGCTGCTCTGGTTTGCCAGAAGCGGCTTAGTCATGCTGGCCACATGACCTGGAATCTGTATGCCGGCTCCCTTGGCCAGTAAAGCAAGATGAGCGCTGCAACCCCAGAGTCGTCCCCAACTGGACCTAACGGTCAGGGGTCCCTTTACCTTTAGGTCTGTATTTAAAGCAGAGCTATCAGCAATACTGGGTATCATCTTTGCAATTTCCAATGCTGTATTACCTGGGTGTGTCAGGACAGAGTAGGTGATTGAATATAATCTATGTCACTGAATGCAAAAAAGAAAAGAAACAATGTGGAGCAACCTGTTGCTAAACACTTTAATTCTGGGAACTGCAGCCTGTCAGACTTGTCAACAAATGCTATACAAATGCCAACAAATTCAACGGTGTTTGTAAAAAGTGGTCACTTTTGGGTGTACAAGCTGGACACATTATCAGCCTCAACTCATTGCCTTTAGCAAATAAAGCCCTTCTGAGCAATCCATCGTCAAAGTTCCATAACTGTCACCTTGAAAAGAGCATCATTTCTATGGGAGCAACTGATGAAATCGGAAGCTCAAATGTCTTGTGAAAAGAATTCAAAATTTCTGGCATTTTAGTCACTTAAATAAATATGCATCTAGTGATTAACTGCACCCTATCAGTATCTAGAATAAAATTGTCTGAAGTGCCGGTTGATGCTTTCATTGGTATCCATCTAATTAAGTAGCATAATCAAACCGGGATGCGGGTGGTGCTGTGGTCTAAACCACTGAGCCTAGAGCTTGCTAATCGGAAGGTCGGCAGTTCGAATCCCCGCGACAGGGTGAGTTCCCGTTGCTCAGTCCCAGCTCCTGCCAACCTAGCAGTTTGAAAGCACATCAAAGTGCAAGTAGATAAATAGGGACCGCTCCAGCGGGAAGGTAAACAGCATTTCCGTGCGCTGCTCTGGTTCACCAGAAGCGGCTTTGTCATGCTGGCCACATGACCTGGAAGCTGTACGCCGGCTCCCTCGGCCAATAAAGCGAGATGAGCGCCGCAACCCCAGAGTCGTTCGCGGCTGGACTTAACTGTCAGGGGTCCTTTACCTTTACCTTTTAATCAAACAAGACAGTATTTAACCATATAAATTATTAGCAACTCTGTAAAATATTAGACAGGAACATATTAATGGTTATCTGGGAGTCATTAATATATAAATGTTTTCTTTTTTATTTCTTATACTAACATTACTATCATTATATCTGTATTTGGCTGTTTGGTTGTGCTCATAGTTCTATTTTCTTATTCAATTCTGCAATTTATTATATTAAATTAAAATCATAATAGCAACAAAATAGGAGGGGATTTGTTGCTCCCATACAATCGCTTTGCTACAGAAAGCAATGATAAAAAAAAACCTTTTACAAAACATTCCCGACTACTAAGCATGAAGCTGATTCTCTTGCACACCTTCAAAGGTAGCACAAATGACAAATTTAGTGATGTGCTGAGGCACAGCTTGAGCAGAACCACAAGCCTTTTTAAAAGTGTTGATAAAGCTCCTCTGCTTCACTGCAGGTACAGACTCTGGCCGGCAGTTTATAATGGCTGGGCACAGGTGTCTAACAGGACTGGCACAGCTTCTGCTGGGAGCTCTCTTCTTCACACTTAGTGATAGCTGAGGAACACCTTCAGCAGAAGTAACAGTCCATTTACAGGTCATAATGAAAACTCTTCATCACTTCCTCAAAAAGTAAATTAATTAATTCCTTCGTTCGGAAAAAGAATCCTAAAATATTCAGATGTCATCATCATCATCATCATTCTTTTATTCGACCGTCAGTCAGAAGAATACATTTGTACAGAATTAAAAACATCTGAAAGAACTTTGAAAAAAGGAAACATAATCCACAATAGAATGGAACTAAACAAATAGCAGGGACCCAGGTGGCGCTGTGGGTTAAACCACAGAGCCGAGGGCTTGCTGATCAGAAGGTCGGCAGTTTGAATCCCTGCGACGGGGTGAGCTCCCGTTGCTCGGTCCCAGCTCCTGCGCACCTAGCAGTTCAAAAGCACGTCAAAGTGCAAGTAGATAAATAGGAACCGCTCTGGCGGGAAGGTAAACGGCGTTTCCGTGCGCTGCTCTGGTTCGCCAGAAGCGGCTTTGTCATGCTGGCCACATGACCCGGAAGCTGTACGCAGGCTCTCGGCCAATAAAGCGAGATGAGTGCCGCAACCCCAGAGTCGGACACGACTGGACATAATGGTCAGGGGTCCCTTTACCTTTACCTTTTTAAACAAATAGCCCCATATCGATACAATCAATAAAAATATTACGATGCTTAGAAGCTAAAAAAAGAAATTTAGCCACCAGGGAGGCTGTATTTCTAGTAATATTATTCAGTAAATATAAAACCTGTCTTTCTCTGGGTAGAAAGCTAGATTGACGTAAAAGTGGAGTTATAAGATTTTGCCTAAGTTCTGCATAGAGAGGACAAGACAGAAGGATATGTCCGGTAGACTCAACCACGCCCATAGTACAATGACAGGTTCTCTGGGCGTATGGAACTCCCTTGTACCTTCCCCACAATACCGCGGAATCAAGGGCGTTTAGTCTAGCCGCTGTAAGAAGTCTGCGGTATTCCACATAGTGGATTTCCACGAGATAGGGGGCTGGTATCATTTGATATATCTGGTCCCCTAGGAACATCCCTGGTTTCACTTGAGCTATGTCCTCTTGTCTGGCAATATCGCTCCATCTCCGGGAGATTGCAGTTCTAGCTTGATTATACGTCATGGACTCCAGGTAGAGGTGTGACAATCCACAGGACTGCACCTCTTTTATGACCTCCCTTTCCCATGATGACTGGAAATCATCCCTCAATGTCAAGGGGGCAATGCCCACTGGTTTAAAACAAAGCTTGAGCCATAGCCAAAGCTTCGTCTTCAAGGCCACATATCGTAAGGCTTGCCAGCCGACCTCAAGTCGATTCAGATGTCAAAATCTACACAACAGTAAAAAGTTATTACCATTTTTTGCTGTGCCTTTGCACATATATAGATTGTACAGTGGAACCTCGACTTACGAAGTTAATTCGTTCCGAATGCAAATTCGGAAGTGGAAAAACTCGTAAGTCGAAACGCGATTTCCCATAGGAATGCATTAAAAACGGATTAATGTGCTCCTATGGGAAGAGAAATCGAGGGTCACTTACCTTTTCGATGTGGACGGCCAGGCTCCCGCAGCTCTCCTTTTCTTGCAGGCGGCTCTGAGGGGTGCTCGCCACCGCCGCAGCCGCCGCCATGGCATGGGGGGGGGGGGAAGGCGAAAAAGCGGCCGCCCGCCAAAAAAAAAAAAGCGCCAGCATGGCGAGTGGGGAAAAAACCCCCCAAAAGCCGGAAAAAAGCCCGAAAAAAGCCGGAAAAAAGCTGAAACATCCCCCGAAAAAGCAAAAAAAAAGCGGCTGCAGGGCTGCTGCAAGCAGCGGAGCCGCCTGCCTCCAGCCATGGCGAGCGAGGGGAAAAGCTCCACCATGGCCAGCGGAAAAATGAAAAAAAAAAACCCGAAAAAAACATGGAAAAAAACCCGGGGAAAAAAGCGCGGGGAAAGGGGGGAGAGAAGGAAGGGGAGCGAAGGCTCCGGTCGCAACCAAAATGGCCGCTTGAGCGAAGTCCCACCTTCTCTTCCCTTCCACGTGACCTACCTAAAAAAAAAACCCAGTAGAACCTCGACTTCCGATTCGGAAGTCAAAGAATTTGTAAGCGCCCGGCCGGATTCTTCCCTTCGTAACTCGAAAAATACGTAAGTCGAGTTACTCGTAAGTCGAGGTTCTACTGTATGTGTAATGTTAATAAATGCAGCCCCACCTACTGGTTTAAAAAGATATAACGGCGCTTGGTTGTTATTAACAGAAGGGCATGATGGGAGAAGTGCATGATGGGAGAGAGGCCTTCTTTGTTGAGAGAGCCTGAGGGAAGAAGAAGGCCTCCATTTTTCTGTTGCGTGTTTGTGATTGCCATCTGTTGCAATCGCATTGTTGGCAAGCTTTTGTCTTGCTTACAGTTAATATAAGTATGTAATGGTGTTTGGACTGCTGTTTTGATAGAAACGTACTTATTGTATGTATCTCTATTGCTTTCTAGTTTTACCAATCCTTGTCTACTCAATAAACAAGGATTTCTAAGACAGTCTGTTTAATGAAAGGCAGGAGGTTTACCTGCATGCCAAGCTATGTACGCCACCAGGCAGCGTAGTGAGGACAGAACAATTTTTACTTTAATAATTAAATTTTTCACTATTTTGGTGCAGATATGAGGCTCAAATTTAACTTTTCATAGTTTCAAAAAGGGGAGTGTTCTGAAATAGTGTGCATTGGACCTAATCCAATGCTGAACCCAATCCACTTTCACATCTCCTCTTACCATTGAGATCAACTGCTTGATCTAAGAAGCTCTATTGCCCCCTACAGGCATTCCTCCAGTCAGAAAATGGCATGTTACTCTAAAGGCCCCTGTGTCGTCACACTCTCAAATTTCCTTGTCAAATGGGCTCACGAAATGCAGAAAGTTTGAAGGCACTGATAGATGTGCACATACAAGTCTCCAAGTCCAGCACCTTATAAATGTCATACTAATTAGGGTTTTACGGTTTGATTGTATAACTAATGCAAATGAGGTAAAAGGCTCTGCTACTTTCAAAACATGTAAAGGGTACATATCTCGGCACACACATACTTCCTTATTAAGCCTATTACCATTTCTTCAAATCTTGCAAAATAATCAGAACTACAGGAGCACACAGTTTGGTTGGCAGAAGGGATAAATCTTCATTAGATACTTGGGTTTAATAAATATCTATCATCTGCAAAAGCAGGTAATAGAAGGACATTAAAGACTAATCAAGGTGTCCTTGGTTGACTTACACCCTGGTATTTCAACTAATGAGGACTTTGACAAACTCGGAGCTCCCAAACATGTTATGTAATTTTACCCTTGCCACTTGCCAAGGTTGGTGTTAATCATTCCAGTCCAAAGCCATTAACGCTGAAAAGTTTAAGCCCTAAAATGAGTGCCCCTTTGAACTCTGCAAGCACTGAGAAGTGTCGTGGAAGAACTGCATTCGGTTGAATTGATTGCTGTGGTTCTGTACAATGTTAGCTTCCCTGAATAGGGCTGGTCTCCATTAGAACACCCCCTTTGACTTCCAATATAACAGCATGATATTCCCTGCTACTGTAGTGTGGCCAGAGGAATGTAGATAGGATTGACCTTGCTTCTCCGCTCCCATTTTGTTCTGTGCAACAAAGTCAATGAGCAGCAAATTGAGAGACACCTGGGGGGGGGGGTAAATAAGATGCAAGCACCCTGCTGAAATGGCCTAGTAAAGGGTAAAGGGACCCCTGACCATTAGGTCCAGTCGTGACCGACTCTGGGGTTGCGGCGCTCATCTCGCGTTACTGGCCAAGGGAGCCAGCATACAGCTTCCAGGTCATGTGGCCAGCATGACTAAGCTGCTTCTGGTGAACCAGAGCAGTGCACGGAAACGCTGTTTACCTTCTTGCTGGAGCGGTACCTATTTATCTACTTGCACTTTGATGTGCTTTTGAACTGCTAGGTGGGCAGGAGCTGGGACCAAACAACGGGAGCTCACCCCATCACAGGGATTCAAACCGCAACCTTCTGATCAGCAAGCCCTAGGCTCTGTGGTTTAACCCACAGCACCACCCGCGTCCAAATTCCAAATTAGTCCAAATTAGAAGCCAAAAAGGAAGAACCAACTTCTAATTCAGACAATGTTGCCACGGATCAAGTTACCTTCAAGAGAACTATATCTCCCAGGTTCCCCCAAACTTTGCCCCTGAGCACACTGTTACCTAACATCATTCATTCTATTTATAACCCGCCATTTTTTCCAGGATGGTGAAGAGGGAGGGAGAGAGGGATGAAAGAGACCAGCCCTCCAGCTTTATCACTCTTTGCATGTCCACCTGTGCTGCTCTCACCTCTACTTGTCAAAGAAGGGGGAACATGTATTGACAGTTTGTGAACAGAGAGGAAAGTTTTGGGATATTGGCAGGGATGGAGGACGTTTTTCTGATTGTTTTGGGGAAATTTCCAATTTCCCCTCCAGGAAACTTGCATCGTTTCAAAGTTATTTTGATGAGATCTTTGGAGAGTCCGCCCATCTCTAGCTGCAAAGGATTCATGAGACACTTGAGTTTCAAGGAGAGAATGGAAGGAAGAGAGAAACATGTTGTCCAAGGATGGAAAGAAATCCACCTCCACCATAATCTATGGGAAAAGAAAGCATTTCTGGAACAGATCCAGGGTCCACTGCTTTCTTCTTGGTTCCATAAACATCTGGAAATAAATGGAAGCCTCTACTGCTAGATGCGTGAGAGCTTTGAAAGATGTGAGAGGGTTGGGGTGGGTTTCAAAAGAAAAGCATACCCTCATGGAATCACTTCTCTGCAGATACAGACAAGGGATCCTTTCTGAGATTGTCCGATGCAGGCAAGAGTAACACATCTAAGAAGCTATGAGATATCCACCTGAACCTTACAGTCTGATTTTTGAAGCCTCCAACATACCAGCTTTGAAATTTCCTTTCAACACACACTTAGCTTTGAAATTTCCTATTAAAGTAGGACCAGAAGGAGCCTGGGTTTCATTTTCTCTTTCTATCTCTTTTCCTTCTGGTGTGGTGTTCTGTACATAGTATGCTTAGTGTTAAGGTTAAGGTTTAGACTTATTATAAGTTATTGTAAGTTTAAGTTAAGTCTGCTGCAACTCGATTTCTTATGGACAGGTCCAATCCTGAATGTATTGGATTTGTCACCATTATGCTCATTTGCCTTCAGTAGCAGTAAAGCTCTGCTGGATGAAATATAATTGCCTCTAGTCTATTTTGGGGGGGATCCTGCAACGTGTTTAAATTTTTGCTCTGATAACTAAACTCCGGAGTTCTGCTCTGGATCGATATTGAGTAGAATTCCATGACAATGAATGCGTGGTGTTGCTGTACCATCTAGTTCCATCTCCTCTGATTTGGCAGTTGCTCTCCAAGCTCTGCTGGATGAAGTATAATTGCCTCCAGTCTATTTTTTGGGAATCCTGCAACGTGTTTAAGTTTTTACTCTGCTAACTATACATTGGAATCTACTCTGGATCAATATTGAGTAGAATTGGGCTGGATCCTTCTTGTTCTGGATCCATCAACCCAGATGAGCAGCTAGACTATGAGTGTCCTTAGCACCCCAAAACCTCCTTTTTCCTTCTGAGGGGTCTTGGTGAATCCTTAACTTCCTGTATAAGGGGGATGGATTTACTTGCAGAAACAGATGCTGCACACATTACACCTGTGTATAAAAGACTATCTCTTTTAGAACTGCCAAAGACCAAGAACATTTATAAGAGGGTTCAAAAACACATTTAACAATAGATTTGTCCTGGATTAAACAATATGAAGCTCACTGTAGGTGAGCCAAAAATTACTTTGGCTCACATACTCTGAAACAGGAAAATGGCACCAAAGCTTAGATCCTCAACTGTAAAAGCAATCAGCCAGAAACACCTGACATCTCACCCCATTCTGCCCATGCAGGTGTCTTCATTTCTTCTTCTTATTCTGTTGTTTGGTGATCCTGCAGTCTCCAGCCTCCAGATTCATGCACCAGTCAATCACCTGTGGAGAGTAATCAGACGGAGGAACAAGGAAACTATTATTTTTTGTTGCTACTGTTTTTGGAAAATACGATTAAGAGAGAGGGAAAAACCAGCTACACGCATTGTTTCATGAGCAGCAGTCTTTAAAATAAATACACAGCCCAAGGGGAAATGGAGTTCAAAGCACCATATGTAGGCAACAGAAGAATCATCTTATGCCATTGAACGGTTGTAGTTTGTCTTCCTTGTGTTGCCTTCGCTGTCAGCCTTTCCTTTTAATTTTTCAGAAATGTAATCCCAACAGTTTGGCCTTGGTAGTTAAGTCAATGTCTCCCACAGTGGGAGAAAAATCATTAAAAAAATAACCCAAGCACATCTTGTTAAGAGGACAGAGCAGTAGGGTATATGGCAGAGAGCCTGGAGAGTCTTGATGCATTGTTGTTCCACTGATGGCAAAAATAATAACGGAAAGCAAAATCCTAAGGGTTCATTGCCTCCAGCCAAATAGGATTAGACTGGGAGCATGCTTTGGGGGAGGTCATGGCCTTGACACCAGAAGAAAGATCCTATCAGGATCGTCCTACACGCAAGTAGGACTCCGATAGAGAGTTATATGCCACTTCTCAAAATTATTCTCAAATATGTTCACAGTAAGAGTAAACAATATATAGTAATTCAACACAATGCTAATGTATCTTACATTAATATATTTATATCTATATCATACATAAATATATTTATATTTACATTTGCAAGCTAACAAAAAAGCAATTAAAATATCCCTGAACATGTGAAAAACCTTCCTTTCGTAAGTATCCAAAAAATATCCAAATTCAACTATCACAGCCTTCACTAAGATCTCAGTAGGAAAACCACAAACATCCTTATCAAAATGAATGTTACCATTTAGATCAATGAGATTTAGCAGCATTATAATAAGGCAGGAGGAAAAAGGTACATTGATCTCAATAAAAGCATCGGGGATGGGGGGGGATGTTTACAGTTTCAATTCCAACTACTCACAAAGTCTATGTCAAGGAAGTTCTCACCAACAATGGTTGGGCTCCCCATCTTTGCGTGTTGAGGTCACCAAGCCACCCCCCTAATAATTCACACTTCAGACATAAATTTTTGTTTGGGTTTATGGGCATATTTTTGGCCACAACTTTATTGAAATACAAATCACGTGAGTGGTTGCGTAGGCATTGGTTCGACTAGCTGTCCGACGGGACAGAGCTGGCCACTGACCAGCGCAGGGAAACCAAAACCGGGGAGAGTTAAGGAGACTGGGGGCATAGATCTCCCTCTCCCCAGGGGTCCTGAGGGGCTCTTGCGTGGCCCTGCAACCCTATGGGGTTCGGACAAAAGCCTATCGAGCCCCCTGGATTCCTTTTCGGAATTCCCATCACACCATCATCATTCGGAGGGCGACTGCCCATCCTCCAATGAACCAATGCCTAACCGCCAACCTTACAAGTTGTGACTAGTTGCTATGTAGTAGGCGAAAACCAAATGGCTCCAGCCAATCTGCCAAATGGAAAAATTCCTACTAGGCCCCCACCTCAACAACAGGCGACCCCTAACCGGCACAGCAAGGTCAAAGCAAAAGCCTATACCAGGGAGGGGGGGAGGGAGATCCAAAGCACGCAGCAAAGAGGGCTAGCACTTGGCGTGCAGAGAATATATAGGACGCTGGGCTGTCATCAAAATTGCTACATGTAATTTACCCCGGCAACTCAACTGGTCCAATCCCCACTGTGGCCATATACCCACTCCTCCCCCCGAGCTACCGGAGGGAGGAGGAGGGGGTGTCTTCCATGACCCAACTGCAACACTTGCTCTCCCTATAGGAGAACTCGCTTTCCCATAGGTGACCACAACCCTTATGGTGGTTATAAGCAACCCAGTGCCTGTGAAGGCCTTCCTTGTTGCCCATAGGATGCATTCCTCGCTCAGCTAATAGTAGATTGTCAGCCAATGGCATGACTGATTTGTGAAGGCTCCCAATTACCAGAACTATGTGTGCAGTTGCTCTGCTCTGGATTCAAAGAACCATGCATGCATTCAGGTGGGCTTCAGACCACATGTTTGTGAAACAGAAACTCCCCACCTCTATCCCCAATTGAGCATCCTCAATATCAGTGCTAAAAGCATGTATAAGGACCGTTGGGCCTGCATATTTCCTCCGTCTTCACAACTCGATTCTGGTCATATGACTCTGTCTCTAGACTAAGGGTGGCCCATCCTGTTTCATCGTCTGAGACAAAACCGTAAGGTTCTACTCCACTGTTGAAATATACTCAGAGTCAAGTGTGAATTTCATGCTCTTTATTCAGCTCATAGTAACAAGGAATGAATCTTTCCCCACAAACGTCTGCTATATACAGTATACATTATTTACACAATGGGCCCCATGTGATTGGCTAATTTCAGGCTACTCCTGTAGGCCAATCAGGTTGTGGATTCACTTCATCCAGGAGCCTGATTGGCTGCTCTTGCAGGCCAATCAGGTCGCTGATTCACTTCCACCTGGAGCTGGATTGGGTGGCTGCATTTTGGATCCTATTGTTCTAGGATTCAGCTCAGTACATAACAGCTGTCGTGCCCGTGAAGTGATGATGCTGGCAACAGGTTCCGGCAAGATCTTGAGAGATTTCAGCAAGATCTCACAATGCCAGGGACAGGGCAGATGAAGAGGAGTGGTGGAGACCACCTCTCCAGGAGCCTTCCAGAGAGGAGGAAGGGGCAGATAGTATAGATCTACAGGACTGGTTCGACACAGGGCACACCCCAGAGGAAGGAGAAGAGGGAAGAAGTTGGGAGATAATGGGAGATGAGGAGCCAGGTAGGTAGCATTGAGCAGGCAGCTGACTGACATGCTGTTGCTGGTGAGTCTCCCAGAACCCGTTCCCTTCACTGAGAAGAGAGGAGAGGAGAGGAGGGCTCGAAGGCAGGTGGCCCTTGACAGCAACCGTAGGAGAGGACAGGAGTCTGATGAACAGGGAAGTAATAGTACCACTGTATTCTGCTCTGGTCAGACCTCACCTGGAATACTGTGTCCAGTTCTGGGCACCACAGTTCAAGAAGGATACTGACAAGCTGGAACATGTCCAGAGGAGGGCAACCAAAATGGTCAAAGGCCTGGAAACGATGCCTTATGAGGAACGGCTTAGGGAGCTGGGTATGTTTAGCCTGGAGAAGAGAAGGTTAAGGGGTGATATGATAGCCATGTTCAAATATATAAAAGGATGTCATATAGAGGAGGGAGAAAGGTTGTTTTCTGCTGCTCCAGAGAAGCGGACACGGAGCAATGGATTCAAACTACAAGAAAGAAGATTCCACCTAAACATTAGGAAGAATTTCCTGACAGTAAGAGCTGTTCGACAGTGGAATTTGCTGCCAAGGAGTGTGGTGGAGTCTCCTTCTTTGGAGGTCTTTAAGCAGAGGCTTGACAGCCACCTGTCAGGAATGCTTTGATGGTGTTTCCTGCTTGGCAGGGGGTTGGACTGGATGGCCCTTGTGGTCTCTTCCAACTCTATGATTCTATGAAGTACAGAGCCACGTTAGATACTGAAAGGTGCTTGGTTGCCTTGCCTTGGCATCCAGAATAATAATAAAAAGGACTAAGAATCCTGTGTTTTCTCTGTCTCTCTGCTTTCCTGGGCAATCAGCCAGGAGCCGTCAACAGCACCCTGACACACAAGAAGTATCAGAGCGCACAAGATCTGGCAATATTTCAGTGAGCTCTTGCTGAAAGCTGCTGCCGCTTCTCCACCAATGGGAGAAGTGGCAGGGCACCCAGACGAATGCCACCTCTTGGGGTTCCACTGCCCAAGGCCTCTGCCTGTTTCTGAGCTATCTAATGCCAAGAAGCTTGCCTGCCCAAGTACAGCTACGTATCTCCATGCTTTGTAGTAGTTTTTGAAGCTGAGATCTTTTGAAAACAAGTTTGTAGTGTGGCATGAGAGAGTTATTCTGTTCCAGGTCCACGATTCCACCCTTGAATAGGCCTAAAGTATCTCTAACATGAGTTTGGCCAAACTGCGAGAGGCAGTGAAGGATAGGCGTGCCTGGCGTGCTCTGGTCCATGGGGTCACGAAGAGTCGGACACGACTGAACGACTGAACAACAACAACAACAACATCTCTTTGGATCCTGGTTTAAATAGGATACCGGTACATTCTTTTCCTCAGCAGATTCCTTAATCTCATCTCAAAATTCAACAGTGTAGCCTTCCTTTGACCTTTAGAAGTGCTACCCAAAACTGAACTTTGGTGCCTAGCATTTAAAAATCAGCACTTAGAGATTTACCTCTGGAACTTTAATTTTATTAGATCATGATTAGTTGTAGTTTTCCTACCAGCTCTAGGTTGGCATAGAAACACAACTCTTGTTGCATCAAGTGCAATATTAATGGTTCACCAGGTACCCAAATTCATCAAGGAGCTCAAGAAGAACATCTGCTGGATTATTTATCTTTAGTTTCATTAAGATAACTCCACCAAAGCAGTTCAACAACTTATCTTTCAAAAGATATACGTGTGTGTGTGTGTGTGTGTGTGTGTGTGTGTGTAAGTGTAAGTCTATATAATCTTAAATAAATTTCAGAAGTATTTAAATGAAATTATAAAAATATACTGACTGAATGTCAGAGAGAGAGAAACAAAGAATGTGCTCAAAGCAATGTCTTTTTCATTAGCCAAAATACTTTATCTGTTAGTTGTGGGTAAAATTCCCTTTGTTGTTAAGCTGCTATGGTAAGAAGCAGATGGCTGTCTAAATCTCAGAATTCCCAGCAGGAACTGTGAACAGATGTCTCTAACCAGGAATAGAATAACCCTTTTCTATAGGCTTCACTCTGGGAACCAAGCGACTTATGAGATTTTCTGAAAACCTGTTTGAATCCAGAAACCACTGAGTAAGCCACAATTCTGTCTCGTGTTTTCTTCTGTTCTTTAAAATGAGAAGGACACATCTGCAAGAGAGGTAAAGCTTTACTAAAAATAGAATGAGTTCTAAGGGCAAAGACAGTATTGCTAGTCATTCACCTGATGGATTTGCATTAGCACCTCATCCAAGAATCCTTGGAAATTGCCAGCGTGTCTTCCAGGTTTTATTATAATTATGAATTGATGTTAAATATCTTGAAGAACCACATTGTGGCCGAATTAACAACAAAAACCATCTTAATGCATTCACATAAAAGGTTATGTAAACACATGGCTGGGGTGATGCAGTAGCTCCAGTCCATCATCGCTCTCCAAAGTTTGGAGGGTGACCATCTGAAGCAGGGAGCCACCTGTATTCATGGAGACTCCTGGATGCAGCCAACAAAACCTTCCCGCCCATTCCACCAGCCTCTCCTCCCAGCCCCAAGGTCCCAGCTGCTTAGCTGATCAGAGGAAAAGAGAGAGTTCACAGGAAGAGGTGGTTAGCTCTTGTGTCCCAACGATCTCACTCCCCAGTGCTGTTCAACTGAACAGAGGGAAACAGAGCAACCATGGGGAAAGACAGGGCATTGCTGAGTCTGCCCATGGAATAAGAGATCATTTCTTCCTCCATCTGTCCAGATCAAGAAAAGTAAGAGGTCAAGGTATATAAACTTGGTGTGAATGTGGTGCATGTTTGTTTGTATGGTCTAGCCACACCCAATTTGGCTTTGACCATATCCGGTGCTGGTATTCAGCCACCAAACCACTTACCCCAGGGGAAATATGGCTCTGCGATTTAAAAGGAGGTTACCCAGCTCTGGTCTAAATGATGCTGCTTTATGTTGATTTAGCACTTAAGGAGAAATGCTAACCATTCAGTGTCCCCACCCTCACCCCAAATCACAACACGAGAAGATTTTAAGTTGAAATAATAAGTTCTTGAGCAAAATACAGTGGTACCTCTGGTTACGAACTTAATTCATTCCGGAGGTCCGTTCTTAACCTGAAACTGTTCTTAACCACTTTAGCTAATGGGGCCTCCCACTGCTGCCGTGCCGCCGCCACGCGATTTCTGTTCTCATCCTGAGGTAAAGTTCTTAACCCAAGGTACTACTTCCGGGTTAGCGGAGTCTGTAACCCGAAGTGTTTGTAACCTGAGGTGTTTGTAACCCAAGGTACCACTGTATTACACCTGAAAGACCTCATAGGAATAAATATTAGGAGCCATTACTGACCCACCCCCGTATGGTTGTGTATTATAAACAATAGTCTTCAATACTACTTCATCACTGTTGCATTAAATTGGAGCCATTTCTTAAGTATTCAGCTTATTAGTTGCTTTACACAAGCATCTCAAAGCAGCTTACAAATAACAGTAAAATACACAGTACTATATATAAATCAAAGCAAGCAAATGTGAAGCACAATATAAGATAAACAAGACATAAAAACACCCCTCCATCCCCAAATGTAAGGCTAACCACTGCAGTTATCTCCCACCAACTGCTGCCAAGAGGCAAAAAATAACACTCAGGTGCTTGGCACTAAAGAGAAAAATCAATGTTGGCACCAGGTGAGTCTGCCTGGGAGAGAGAGCATTCCGTGGTGGGGAGAGAGGAGGGACACTTGGGCCAGTCACCGCCTTTCAGCTGGACCTACCTCACGGGGTTGTTGTGAGAACCACGTACTCCACCTTGAGCTCTTTGGAGAAAAAGCTGGGATGTAAATGCAATGGATAGATAGATAGATGATATAGATAGATAGATAGATAGATAGATAGATAGATAGATAGATAGATAGATATAGATAGATGATAGTTAGTTAGTTTTAGTTAGTTAGTTAGTTAGTTAGTTAGTTAGTTGATAGATAGATAGATATAGATAGATGATAGATAGATAGATAGATAGATAGATAGATAGATAGATAGATAGATAGATAGATAGATAGATAGATGATATAGATAGATAGATAGATAGATAGATAGATAGATAGATAGATAGATAGATAAATAGATAGATGATAGATAGATAGATGATAGATAGATAGATAGATAGATAGATAGATAGATAGATAGATATAGAGATGATAGATAGATAGATAGATAGATAGATAGATAGATAGATATAGATAGATAGATAGAGACAGACAGATTCCCAACTATGATTAAACTATTGTCTATTTGACCAGCTTCTGATTAGTAAAGTGCTTTCTGAAAGGCAGTTCTCAAGAAGGTACCTTAAGTATCTCACAAGGAAGTAACTCAAGAAGAAGAATCTTCGTGACTGGCTGCGCATGGTTGCGGCTGACAAGGAGACCCACAAATTGTGTTATTTCCAGATCAGCCATGATGATGAAGGGTCTGGTTTTGCGAGCATA
Source organism: Darevskia mixta (assembly GCA_034641385.1). NCBI lineage: Eukaryota > Metazoa > Chordata > Lepidosauria > Squamata > Lacertidae > Darevskia > Darevskia mixta. The sequence continues at coordinate 931,610 of JAWWNH010000242.1, forward strand.
GCAGAGAAATCAGGGCCAACTGTGACTCCCTATTGTGTGCTACAACAAAATGTAAGAGACAGCCCACAAATATGTGCCATTCCCAGGACATAGCCATGCTGAAACCATGTAGTATATTGCCATGAAGTTTCGTTACGACATCCTTATCTTCTTGAGGGTGTTCTTCATTTTCCAAAGCTTCCCTTCTTTTTTCCAGAACGGCAAGTGCCTGGCTCACTGGAAGAGCATCAGCCCTTTATGACTTCGTTTCTCTTCAAACAATACATAAAATTTAATGTGTGAGCCTGCAGTAGAAGATCTACAACTGCCATAGGCATTGTTCAGTGTCATAGATCCATAATACAAGTTCGCCGTATTGGAAAGGGAAAAAATTCAGACATCTGGTCAGATAGCCCTTGGAGGCTACTGAATGTGCAAACAACAAAGTTCTGCTTCTCCTCTTCCTATGAGGTTGCAGCTCTGATTTTCTCCTACATTTGACTTCCAGGCTGAATGAGATATATAAAAAAGAGTAATCATTGAGCTTCAGTGGCAAATGACATAGTTACAAGTTGGAAAATGTTGGAAAGTGCAACCGCCATCCTGAAAAGCACTTGCCAATTGTTTGGGTTGTAAAGAACTTTATAGTCAAGTTGTCAGAGGATAGCTCCAATGTCTGCCAAGGCCACCAAAGGGCCCATTACCACATTCTCACTTTGCAAAGACTCCTCTAGAAGGCCAGAGGCTGCAACAGGCCATTCTCTGCCTCTTTTGGGTTCCCTGCAAAACCTGAACCAAGGCACCCCAGTCTGCTTCTGCTGATGAGCCCCACCTGCACAGGTAAAGCTTACAGCTACAAACTACCATGTACCATGATGGATGAAACAGAGGGCTGGTTCACACAACCAACTTACACCAGGCATCTGGTGTGGTGAAAATAGCCTGCTTTTGGAAGAAGGAGAAGGAGAAGAGTTTGGATTTGATATCCCGCTTTATCACTACCCGAAGGAGTCTCAAAGCGGCTAACATTCTCCTTTCCCTTCCTGCCCCACAACAAACACTCTGTGAGGTGAGTGGGGCTGAGAGACTTCAGAGAAGTGTGACTAGCCCAAGGTCACCCAGCAGCTGCATGTGGAGGAGCGGAGACGCGAACCCGGTTCACCAGATTCACCAGAGGAAACAGGAAAACTGGCAATTGGTGGTATACCCTAAACTTTGGTCACCAAGTGATCCAATGCTTTTGCAATCTGGGGATAGAAGGAGGAAATAAATTGAAATAAAATGGATAGAAATTTGGTGCTCCTCAAAGCAGATATTTCATGTAAACAAATTTTCCTCTGACCTAGCTCTCCCAGGAAAATATTCTCTTCTCCTGTTTGATAAAAGACTGGTCACAAGCCAATAGTTACTTCATCATTCTTTGCCAGATACCCATCAAGATGCAGGCCTTTGTGTATGGCATTTTCTATAAAGGAATCATGCTGCCCACTTACCACAACGTAAGCCCCACTGTCTTTTGAGTAGGCTGGTATAGGAGTGGTATAATACCTAAAGTGAAATACCTAGAGATTTCACTTTCTTGGGTTCCATGATCACTGCAGATGGTGACAGCAGTCACGAAATTAGAAGACGCCTGCTTCTTGGGAGAAAAGCAATGACAAACCTAGACAGCATCTTAAAAAGCAAAGACATCACCTTGCCAACAAAGGTCCGTATAGTTAAAGCTATGGTTTTCCCAGTAGTAATGTACGGAAGTGAGAGCTGGACCATAAAGAAGGCTGATCGCCAAAGAATTGATGCTTTTGAATTATGGTGCTGGAGGAGACTCTTGAGAGTCCCATGGACTGCAAGAAGATCAAACCTATCCATTCTGAAGGAAATCAGCCCTGAGTGCTCACTGGAAGGACAGATCCTGAAGCTGAGGCTACAATACTTTGGCCACCTCATGAGAAGAGAAGACTCCCTGGAAAAGACCCTGATGTTGGGAAAGATTGAGGGCACAAGGAGAAGGGGACGACAGAGGATGAGATGGTTGGACAGTGTTCTCGAAGCTACTAACATGAGTTTGGCCAAACTGCGAGAGGCAGTGAAGGATAGGCGTGCCTGGCGTGCTCTGGTCCATGGGGTCACGAAGAGTCGGACACGACTGAACGACTGAACAACAACAACAATAATACCTAAAGGATCAGAGATATCTTGGATCAGAGATATCTCTGTTCAAATTCCTACACAGCTGTGACGCTCACCAGCCGACTTTGGGCCAGTTGCTTTCTCTTGCCCTGTCCTACCTGACAGGACTGGTAGGAGAATGAAGTAAAAAAAAAACACATTCTGCCCTGAGCTCCTGTGAGCAAAAGCAAGACAAAATGCCATAATTAAAAACATGGGTCAAACTACCAAGACAGAGCTTCTTCAGCATAGGAGCTTTAAAACTTGAAGTTTTGTGTTTTGTTTAAAGAGTCCTCTTCAACAACAGGAAAGAAAAAGAGATGAGGCGTTTTCTGTCACTTTTACAGAAAAGGGCCACTGATATCAAGTATATAATTTATACTAGTATTGTACTTGCAATTCCCTAGCACCTGCCTTCCTGTGCTGCTTATTATTTTGCCATCTGCTGCTGTAAGTGGAAGTTTGAATATTGCAGATCATCTTACTCCATTCCTGTCAGCCATCCTTCAGCTCTTGGGACAACACCAGGATACAAAATCCCTTCCTTCTTTTTTACTTATTTATTTTATTTATAACCCATTTAAATATCCCCAGAAGATAGAGTGAGGAACAGCAAGTAACTATTAAATTTTAATTACGGAAACATCCCGTGGTAACAATAGCAATTATATATAAAATTATTAAACTCTCCATTAACACATTTAATAATGTAAAAATATAACTCTTTGGTTGTTATATTCAGTTTCCCCTCAGTAGAAGTATGGACTTGGCAAAGAATTTTTAACTTCTGACTCCACCTAAACTCAAATCCCCCCGGTATATTATCCCTAGTACTTCAAGATTACCACAAAAGTGCCTGGCTTAAAACCGTCTACCAAAAACTCCACTCTTGCGGCCTATCTCCACAACACCTACTCACTATGGGCCTAACCAAATCAAACAGTCTAATTTGTCAATGTCTAAAAGGTATCGAGCATCAGAACAACCTGGCCACTATAAGGAAATTCTGCCCATGGTGTGATCAATTTCCATCTTCCCATTTTGATTCTCTGGCTCCATACCTCCACAAACCAGCTATCCCAAAATACAGACGTGCTTTCACACTCGCAAGACTGAACGTTTTGCCATCTGTGGTACTTGAGGGCCAATTCCAAAAGCTCCCGCATGAGAAACGCCTTTCCCCTGTGGAGACGGTAGCACCAAAACAGTGGCTCACGTCCTCCTCTCTTGTACTCTCTACAAAGACCTGAGGAACGAGATCATCACCCCACTCGTACTGACCACCCCAGGGCGCACAACCACTGCCACAGGGTCCTTTCAAACCAAACAAAGCAGATAACAGCAAAGGTAGCTAGGTTCTTAGTAGGGGCAATCAGAATAAGGGCCACTAGGGGAGCAGGAAGCGGTGACCAAGATGGCATCGGAGGGTGATTTGGGCAGGAAGTGGGACCGGTGCTTGGTTGACTCCGCCGTCAAGCTGGGTGCTGGCTTTGGGTTGGGTGTCGTCTTCTCGGTCATCTTCTTCAAAAGGAAGACATGGCCCATCACTCTCGGGTCCGGAATGGGCTTAGGAATGGCTTATTCAAACTGCCAGCATGACTTCCGGTCTCCTTATCTTCTCCAGAGGCTGTTTGTCAAGGAGCAATGACGCAGGCCCGACACACGCCTCTCTTTTGCCAGAGGAACAACGGTACCTTGACAATTCCTTGGGAAGGTCGAAGCGTCCCGGCCTTGAGACAACAGCCTTTGGAAGCGCTTGCCCCGTTGCTCTTTTTTCCTGCGACACCTGGAACCGAATATCATTTTTTTTGTAATCCCTATTTTGGAAACGAAAACAGGGAAGGTGCTGTTCTGGAAAGTAAAATATAAACGAGAGAGTACAAAAAGAAAGAAAGAAAAAGATAAAAGAATAAGGGCCACTATCTGACTGTTGATTCAGGACCCTAAACTGCGCTTTTATACTAAATAGCTGACCCGGCTACGCCTTGCTGTGGCTGATTTGGTGAAATGCAAAAGTAAGATACAGTAAATTACAGTATGAAAGAGAAAGTGTATGTTTACTTACAGCTTATCTCGTTGAAGTTCAGTCTATGTGTTCTCCGTTTGCCCTTCCCATTTTTGTCTTCGTTTCTACAACTGTTTATTACTACTATTTTAGTCTATGAGGTTCTTTGTCCCCTAGTGTTTGTGGGCGGTCTGTCTGTCAATTGGATGGTGGTAGTGACGCCGGGAAAGGAGGAGGAGGGGTCAGAAAGAGGTGTGTTGTGTTGTGCTGTTTAACGTCCACTGGAGGGCGCTATTTTTTTGCAGAAAATTACATTTTTACCTGGGAAAGGTGTGGTATTTGTGCAATGTAAGTACATATGATCACTCCCATATGGGCATGGAACATTGTGTCCAAATTTGAATGGAATCGATCAAGGGGTTACGGAGAAAGGCGATTGTTAACAAACATCCAACTTGAACGATTTTATATATATAGATTTCCTTTCTTCTGTGTATATTGTAATGTTTTATTGTTGCTATGGCCATCGGCTAACGCAAATAAAGTTTCTATCTATCTATATTCAGTGCCAGGGAGGAAATTGCCTTCAGACCAATTGGGCCTGTCTGTGGGGTTTGCCTACCTCATAGCAATTGTCACAACTTGTTGATGGATAAGGCACTGGGCTGCATCCTTAGTCTAAGTGCATTGGCAGTGGTGGCAGCGGGGGGGGGGGGGCTTCCTTACTCCTAAGGATCAAGGTATCTCCTTAAAGGGACTCAGGACTTGCATGTGCCTGGATGCCCCAGATGGGGTCAGGGGGTGGGCAGAGCCATGGCACCTCCGAAATGGTGATCTTGGAGGGTCGCCCTGATTTGATGGAAATCATAGGGTGCTCCTTAACCTTGGCTAACGCTGCCAAATAATCAACAGGCAGGCAGGTCGGTTGATTCGGGATACATGCTCAGTGACTACATCAAAGCTGGCTGACATCTGGAATCAATAAGGTTGTGGCCTGTTTAAATGCTATTTGGTTGTCCTGTGGTTATTGCAACTTTAACCTACCTTAGCACCACTGCACCCGGGCCCACAACGTGACCCAGAACCCTCTGCAAAGCGTTCCGGCTCTGCTGCAGACACACATGCAAAATATGTTTAATGTGCATACGCTGCTGTGTTTGTGCGCATTGTGTATAAAATGTTATGTGGAGGTTTGCTCCTGCTTTGCAGAGAACTGTAAGCAAGCGCAAAGGGTGCTTTTGCGGCAAAAGCTGCAACAAGGAGGTGGAGTTTCTGTTTCAATGTTCATGTTAATTGATGATCCATCCCTGGGAGTCCTGGTCTCTCTCAGAAGCTGCCAGCACATTGAACAAGCCAGCTGCTTATCTGAATCTCTCTCTGGGACCAGAGAGATTATCATCATCATTATCATTATTAGTAACATTTATATACCGCCCTATACCACAAATCTCAGGGCGGTTCACAGGATGGAATCACAATATAAAAACACAAAATACATAATCAAAATAAAAACAAGAACAACCCAATAACCCCCCCCCCAAAAAAAAATAACCAGAGAGGGGAAATAGAATTTAAAACACACATACACAATATTTGTAATAAAACATATAAAAACAAGCACCCATCAGGTAGCGTCAAGGAGTAGATTAAAAGATCAATTTAACTGTCTTTCAAATTAAAACATTTTAGCCATTGGTTTTTTTCCCAATTGCAACCATTCATATGGACTATATTATATTCATATTGGACTATATTAACAAGTAAGAAAAACTGGACTGCATTGCTAGTTGTTTAAGAGCAATGTGTTTATTTTTATTTACAACTTTTTTTGTAACAGGACAATTTGCAGCAAAACTTTGGAACTCTTTTCTTGCTGTGAGAGTTTATTGATTTATACTCCGCTGCACAAGGTCCAGATCAGGGGATTCTGCTCACATAACTAACAATACAGGGGTCCTTATGAAAGGAATGGTGTGAAATGGGTTCCGAGAAGGCTAAAAGTTTGAAAACCACTACCTTGGACTCCTCAGTGAGCTTCATTGTGGGGCAAGGATTAATGGGCTCACATCGCAAACCAGTATCTGATAACCCTGAAATAAGAGAATGGTAACCCTTGCACCATTGGTACTGAATTGTTGTTGTTGTCGTTTAGTCGTGTCCGAATCTTCGTGACCCCATGGACCAGAGCAAGCCAGGCACTCCTGTCTTCCACTGCCTCCCGCAGTTTGGTCAGACTCATGTTGGTAGCTTCGAGAACACTGTCCAACCATCTCGTCCTCTGTCGTCCCCTTCTCCTTGTGCCCTCCATCTTTCCCAACATCAGGGTCTTTTCCAGGGAGTCTTCTCTTCTCATAAGGTGGCCAAAGTATTGGAGCCTCAGCTTCAGGATCTGTCCTTCCAGGGAGCACTCAGGGCTGATTTCCTTCAGAATGGATAGGTCTGATCTTCTTGCAGTCCATGGGACTCTCAAGAGTATCATCCAGTACCATAATTCAAAAGCATCAATTCTTCAGCAATCAGCCTTCTTTATGGTCCAGCTCTCACTTCCATACATCACCACTGGGAAAACCATAGCTCTAACTATACGGACCTTTGTCAGCAAGGTGATGTCTCTGCTTTTTAAGATGCTGTCTAGGTTTGTCATTGCTTTTCTCCCAAGAAGCAGGCGTTTTTTAATTTGCTGTCACCATCTGCAGTGATCAAGGAACCCAAGAAAGTAAAATCTCTCACTGCCTCCATTTGTTCCCCTTCTATTTGCCAGGAGGTGATGGGACCAGTGGTCATGATCTTAGTTTGTTTTTTTTATGTTGAGCTTCAGACCATATTTTGTGCTGAATAAAGGTAAAGGTACCCCTGGTCATTAGGTCCAGTTGCAGACAACTCTGGGGTTGCAGTGCTCATCTCGCTTTACTGGCCGAGGGAGCCGGTGTACAGCTTCCGGGTCATGTGGCCAGCATGACTAAGCCGCTTCTGGCAAACCAGAGCAGCGCACAGAAATGCTGTTTACCTTCCCACTGGAGAAGTACCTATTTATCTACTTGCACTTTTAATGTGCTTTCGAACTGCTAGGTTGGCAGGAGCAGGGACCAAGCAACGGGAGCTCACCCCGTCGCGGGGATTCGAACCGCCAGCCTTCTGATCAGCAAGCCCTAGGCTCTGTGGTTTAACCCACAGCGCCACCCATATTTGCGCTGAATACCTGACTGTAAATAAAAGTTGCAGCCCTGCTTAAAATTCACATGGTGGTATTTTTTACTTTTTTGCCTTTGCTTAAATGATGCAGCTGACACACTTGGCCACAGGACGGACAAGTATAGATCGACAATAAGGCTGTGACCTGGAGATGTTTGTTCTGACCCAGATTTAGCTTCTGTGCCCCAACAGCAGATTTCAACAGAGCTGACCTGCTACATATGACAGCAGAGACCCGGGCCAGGCTGGCTGGACCTTCACATTCAATTTCATAGCAGCTGTCATCCTTAGGGAAGAAATCAAAGGACAGCCTCCCTGACCTCAGCTGTCATTTCTCAATATTTCTTTTAATCCCTGAATACATTTCAGTGGAGCTTCCTGTATCACAAGAGCAGTACTCTGCACAGTCAAACTTGTTTTCAAACTATGGGATTTATGTGCACTGATAATTAAGACTGACATCATCTATATGGAGGCTATAACATCATATCCCCAACGCAGCCTTTCTTAATGGCTTTGCAGTGCTTCTGCATCTGGCTTAATGTTTCCGCAAAAATAGGTTGACCTTTAGAATAAAGGGAGGGAGGGAGAGATGTTCAGAGCTTTAAACGATTCCCATTTGTAGCTCCACAAACGGCATATTTGGTACAATTTCCAATCTCCATCATTTCTTAACTGTCATGCCACAAATAGTCAATAGGCTATAAACGTCTCCCCCTCGAGGGAGAAGGATGCAATCAAATCCACGCCCCAGCCGGCAAGTCTTCTATACCCTTTTAAAACAAAGATCAGTGCCGATAGAAGACAACAGCCAATGCAATTGTAACAAATAGAAAACACATTATTATTGTCTTATTTATTAAATTTGTATACTGCCCTTGATTTGAAGATCGCAGGGTGGTTCGCAACAGAAAAATGCAAACAAAAACCAAGTGATAACTCCCCCTCCAACAAACACATTTAAAAAGACGTTACCTATTGTAAGTAGATCGTTTCTAACTTTGCAAACTTTTGCAAAATTTGCAAAGACAACACAGAGCCAAAGTGGTATGGTGGAATCCGTGTGTGTGGGATTTGGACTGCAGAGAGCTGGTTTCAAATGAGATTGATAGGCACCAGAGCTTGTCTTGTCTATGGAGTCGCATTATAAATCCAGATGCTTCTGAATAAAGGGAGAGCGCAAACTACTGGGACCAGAATGGTGAATTTCTGATTCCCTGGTCACAACCCAGGTTACAGGAAACCAGAGGACTCGTCAGATTCCTTTAGTGGTTTGAGCCCTGCTGGTCCATTGGGAGGATTAAGTTATGCCTATATTTCACATGTTCTGAATGTAGATTTGTGTGTGTTTCTGCGCTATGGGATTTGTTCTATGGAATTCACTGGCTTGATGCCGATGTAATACGAAAGCATGCAATGCATTGATTTGGCATTACAAGACAAAAATTCGCTTCCTCCTCTCCCATACTCTGATTCCCTCTGGCTGAAAGAAGAAGTCAAGGAAACCAAATGAGAAGTGAGAAGGGGGCAGTAGGGGAAAATGTGCAAGGCCAAAGCTCATTCATGTTATACCAAACCATAGGTTGGCACTAGGATCTTGGCGACCCTGGACAAGAGAGAATTTTGGGGGCCCTTGAAGATATGAAAGCAAATCAGGCATAAAATGTCACTTAACTCTATAAGCTGCAATGAAAGTATGGATAAAATGTATCATAATACATTCATTGTGGTCAGTTCTTTATACTAACAATAGTGTAAATTGGTTGCCCAGTTTGCTCCCTCATGAAGTCACCACTGGTTGGCATTATGAGGTACATATGTACTGTGATTTTTAAACAAATCAAAACTGTACAGATATTTTAGGGTTTTTCTGTAAAATAGCCACATGTAAGTAGGGCAGTAAGAAGGCTGATCGCCGAAGAATTGATGGTTTTGAATTATGGTGCTGGAGGAGACTCTTGAGAGTCCCATGGACTGCAAGAAGATCAAACCTATCCATTCTGAAGGAAATCAGCCCTGAGTGCTCACTGGAAGGACAGATCCTGAAGCTGAGGCTCCAATACTTTGGCCACCTCATGAGAAGAGAAGACTCCCTGGAAAAGACCCTGATGTTGGGAAAGATGGAGGGCACAAGGAGAAGGGGACGACAGAGGACGAGATGGTTAGACAGTGTTCTCGAAGCTACCAATGTGAGTCTGACCAAACTGCAGGAGGCAGCGGAAGACAGGAGTGCCCGGCGTGCTCTGGTCCATGGGTTCACGAAGAGTCGGACACGACTAAACGACTAAACAACAAGAACAACAAAGTAGGACAGGGCGGACCAATGATTCTGCACATGTGAAATTGTCCCTGATAACCGTCCGAAAAAAGAACAAATTGAATATTAGTGAGTTTGCTTTACTTTGGGCTTTAGAATCCTCTTTCAAAGCAGCAGGTAAGAATTCATATAAAAAATGTTCCACTCTCCCTTTGGAATAGAAGGGCTACACAGGTTAAAAACCAACAGAGAGATGAAAGAAGACGAGGTTTGGAGATCTTCTCGCACTCCGTTTCTGCCTGGTTTCCTTATTAGATATGGTCCTTAAGAAAACAGAAGGTGATTTTAGCCTGGTTCACCATTTATCTTACCTGAGATGCAAGTCACTTAATGACTTAATTCCAGCACACCTAAACGTCTTCAGTATGTCACATTTCATTTGACAGTGTCATGCACATGGTGCAATGCTGCAGATGTAGTGTAAGGTAAAAAGGTAAAGGACCCCTGGATTTTTAAGTCCAGTCAAAGGCAACTATGGGGTTGCAGCGCTCATCTTGCTTTCAGGCCGAGGGAGCCGGCGTTTGTCCACAGACAGCTTTTCCGGGTCATGTGGCCAGCATGTCTAAACCCCTTCTGGTGCAACGGAACACCATGATGGAAACCAGAGCACACGGAAACCCCATTTACCTTCCTGCCACAATGGTATCTATCCATCCACTTGCACTGGCATGCTTTCGAACTGCTAGGTTGGCAGGAGCTGGGACAGAGCAACGGGAGCTCACCCCATCGCGGGAATTCGAACCGCCGACCTTCTGATCGGCAAGCCCAAGAGGCTCAGTGGTTTAGACCAGGGGTAGGCCCAATCACCTTCTCAATCCGGCTCTCGGACAGTCCTGAAATCAGCGTGTTTTTACATGAGTAGAACATGTCCTATTATTTAAAAATCATCTCTGGGTTATTTGTGGGACATAGGAATTTGTTCATTTTTTTATTTTATTTTTTCAAAATAGAGTCTGTCCCACCACATGGTCTGAGGGATGGTGGACCGGCCCACAGCTGAAAAAGGTTGCTGACCACTGGTTTAGACCATCTTTTACCTTAGATGTACAGTGGTACTTCGGGTTAAGAACTTAATTCATTCTGGAGGTCCGTTCTTAACCTGAAACTGTTCTTAACCTGAGGTACCACTTTAGCTAATCGGGCCTCCCGCTGCTGCTGCACTGCCGTCGTGTGATTTCTGTTCTCATACTGAAGCAAAGTTCTTAACCCAAGGTACTATTTCTGGGTTAGCGGAGTCTGTAACCTGAAGCGTCTGTAACCTGAAGCGTCTGTAACCCAAGGTACCACTGTAGTGTACTCCATGATGAAGTACTGTACAATATTACAGTACTTCAAATATGCGGCACCTTTGTTTGGGAAAGCATTATCGCAAGGACAAGGCCTGAGTATAGGCTGAGTAGCATTGTCCATTACTGAGATCCTGAGTACGGAACCAATAAGTACCTTCTATTGATTCCAGGGAAATTTGTCTCCTTATTATGGGTCTAGCATTGCAAGGTCAGGCACTGTGCTGAGCGATACAAACACAATTCAGCTCCCTCGCCTCTGTCTTTCCATAAAAATCCTTCCAGCTAAGAAGTGCAGCACCCACTGAAGGGTACTTGAGTTCACTGAAAAGGATTCAGAGCTGAAAAAATTAACTAGTACTTGTCTGCTAGCTAGGAAGGTTCCTAACAGCAACTGTGTAAGATATATTTATGCTTAGGTATTGTAACAGAACCAAGCCCATCTCCCTCTCTGTAAAAACCTCTTGTCTGCTGTGGATGTTTTCCTTCTATCCAGCATTAGAGGCTAGCCCTTTTGTCTCTGCCCCACACCCATCCCAGAACTGATGTTAAAATAACTCGTTTGGGATGGGGTTTTGTCTCCATTTGTCTTCAGAATTTGGGTGCAAGTTCTTCCCTCATCTATAGATCTGTAAGTCTGTAGACCTATGGTCTGTGGTATTATCAGTCTTAGGGGGGAACCACTGGTGGTGGTTGTTTTTACATAACTGGTCTCTCTTTTATACAGTAGATTATGCAAATACACTGGAAAGTGGGAGATAAAACTGATTCTGATGTAATACCCCCCACAAACAAGTCAGATATGAACGCTCATTAGATAGCCAACATCATCAGTTGCAAACCTCCTGTCAAATCACTTATGCCCTGCCCCTTGCCATTTGACCTGAAAGTGTTGCTGTGTAATGCCAGGTCAATGATGAACAAAACCACTGCCATCCACGACCTGATTGTGGATGGGGGACTTGACCTGGCATGTGTGACAGAGACTTGGTTGGATGAGGCAGATGGGCCAGTCCTTGCCGCTGCTTGTCCACCAGGTTTCTCTTACGCACAGCAACCCAGGCCATCTGGGCGGGGAGGGGGGGTTGCAGTGATTTTTAGGAAGTCATTAGTTTGCACCAGGCGTCCTATTGGAAAGACCAAGTTTTCTGAGTGCATGTTCTGGAAGTTGGGCAATAGGGGCAGTACAGGATTCCTTTTGGTGTACCGACCTCCCCGCTGCACCAAGGATTCCCTGCCCGAGCTGCTTCAGGTCGTGGCGGATGTGCTCCTGGAGACACCTAGCCTGGTTGTCTTAGGAGATTTTAATATCCACGCCGACACGACCTTACAAGGGGCCGCTCGGGACTTCGTGGAAAGCATGGCCTCCATGGGGCTGTCCCTGAATAAGTCTGGCCCAACTCATAGCCGCGGACATGCCTTAGACCTAGTGTTTACCTCTATGGATGTTGGTGATCTGACACTAAGTAAAAGCGATACAAAAGAAGTGCCATGGTCAGATCACTTCCTGGTGCAACTAGACTTCTCCGCGACCCTTCCCCTCTGCCGGGAGGTGGGACCGATTCGGATGGTCCGCCCCCGCCACTTAATGGATCCAAATGGTTTCCAGAGAGTGGTAGGGGATGTTTTATCCCATGTTGATGGCCTTTCAGCTGATTCCCTGGTGGCCCGCTGGAATGTGGAGTTAACCAGGGCTATTGACTGTCTGGCTCCGAAGCGCCCTCTCCGATTGCATGGAGCCCGGACAGCCCCGTGGTTTTCTCCGGAGCTGAGGGTGATGAAACAGTCGCTGAGACGGCTAGAGCGCCGGTGGCGGAAAACTCATTCTGAATCAGACCGGACACGGGCTAGAGCTCAACTTCGAGCCTACCAAGTGGCAATGGCAACGGCAAAGAGAACTTTCTTTGCCGTTTCTATTGCATCTGCAGAAAACAGCAGCAGGAGACTCTTCCAGGTGGTTCGCAATCTAGCAGAACCACCTCCGTCATCTGGGTCTGATAGGGACCCCAAGATCTCCTGCAATGCTTTTGCAATGTTTCTTGCAGATAAAGTCGCTCAGATTCGGAAGGAGGTAGACTCCACCGTGGGAGCAGAGCCGGGGCGGGAGAGTGCTAGAGCCCTGTCTAGTCATGTTTTATGGGATCAATTCCAATCTGTTACCTCCGAGGATGTGGACAGGCTGCTTGGACGAGTGAAACCGACCACCTGTCTTCTTGATCCTTGCCCATCCTGGCTAATAAAAGCTAGCCGGGAAGGGCTGGGCGATGGGCTCCGCGGGGTGGTGAATGCCTCTCTCTGTGAGGGAGCCTTCCCAGACCCACTAAAAGAGGCGGTTATTAAACCGCTTCTTAAAAAACCATCTTTGGATGTGGCCAATATGGCCAACTATCGCCCAGTCTCAAATCTTCCATTCTTGGGCAAGGTGATTGAGCGGGTGGTTGCTGAACAACTCCAGGCACGCCTGGAAGAAGCGGACCATTTGGATCCCTTCCAATCGGGGTTCAGACCTCATCATGGGACTGAATCTGCCTTGGTCGCACTGGTTGATGATCTCCGGCGGGCTAGGGACAAAGGTGAGAGCTGTTTCCTAGTTCTGCTGGATCTCTCAGCGGCTTTTGACACCATCGACCATAACATCCTTCTGGACCGCCTAGAGGGGTTGGGAGCTGGGGGCACTGTTATACAGTGGTTCCGCTCCTTCCTCCTGGGCCGTGTTCAGAAAGTGGTGGTGGGGGATGAGTGTTCAGACCCCTGGGCTCTCACTTGTGGGGTACCTCAGGGCTCTGTCCTCTCCCCCATGCTTTTTAACATCTATATGCAGCCGCTGGGAGAGATCATCAGGGGGTTTGGGCTGGGTGTTCATCAGTATGCGGATGATACCCAGCTCTACCTCTCTTTCAAATCAGAACCAGTGAAGGCGGTGAAGGTCCTGTGTGAGTGTCTGGAGGCGGTTGGAGGATGGATGGCGGCTAACAGATTGAGACTGAATCCTGACAAGACAGAAGTACTGTTTTTGGGGGACAGGGGGCGGGCAGGTGTGGAGGACTCCCTGGTCCTGAATGGGGTAACTGTGCCCCTGAAGGACCAGGTGCGCAGCCTGGGAGTCATTCTGGACTCACAGCTGTCCATGGAGGCACAGGTTAATTCTGTATCCAGGGCAGCAGTCTACCAGCTCCATCTGGTACGCAGGCTGAGACCCTACCTGCCCGCGGACTGTCTCGCCAGAGTGGTGCATGCTCTAGTTATCTCTCGCTTGGATTACTGCAATGCGCTCTACGTGGGGCTACCTTTGAAGGTGACCCGGAAACTACAACTAATCCAGAATGCGGCAGCTAGACTGGTGACTGAGAGCGGCCGCCGAGACCACATAACACCGGTCTTGAAAGACCTACATTGGCTCCCAGTACGTTTCCGAGCACAATTCAAAGTGTTGGTGCTGACCTTTAAAGCCCTAAATGGCTTCGGTCCAGTATACCTAAAGGAGCGTCTCCACCCCCATCGGTCAGCCCGGACATTGAGGTCCAGCGCCGAGGGCCTTCTGGCGGTTCCCTCGCTGCGTGAAGCCAAGTTACAGGGAACCAGGCAGAGGGCCTTCTCGGTAGTGGCGCCCGCCCTGTGGAACGCCCTCCCTTCAGATGTCAAAGAGAACAACAACTACCAGACCTTTAGAAGACATCTGAAGGCAGCCCTGTTTAGGGAGGCTTTTAATGTTTAATAGATTACTGTATTTTAATGTTCTTTTGGAAGCCGCCCAGAGTGGCTGGGGAGACCCAGCCAGATGGGCGGGGTATAAATAATAAATTATTATTATTATTATTATTATTGATTGGTGCTGTCACCAGAAATCCAGTCCCAGAAGTGGGGGCCCCTGCCCTGCGCCCCCAAAGTACCGCTTCTCGTGACATCACTGGATGTTCTGCCCCCAGAAGTTCCACCCTGGAAGGTAGAATCCCAGATGCAGAGGTTATCTATGAGCACATGATCCACAACAGACCAATAATTTTAGTCTTCTAAGGTTGCCAGAATGACCTGAGAGGGACCCCTCTATGGGCACAGGATCCCACAGTGGACCAATCAGAAGAGGTTTTGAAGCCCTAGCCAATCAGCAAAGCAAACAAGAAGATTTGGTGCTGGAATCCAGTTTGCATCCCCAGACATGTTCGGAGGAATAAACGTGGGGGCATCAAGAGCACCCAGTGCGGGATTTACATATAAGCTAAACAAGCTATACCGGTAGCTTAGGCCCCACTCTTTTGGGCCCCCCAAAAAATTTAAAAGGAAAAAAAACCTGGATGTACATTTCCAAAATATAAGATAAATATCAATTACTTTGAATACATATTTTGTTATGTGCAAATGGCTTTAGATACCTATTAGGTCCATAAATTACCATTTAGCATACATTCTACACAAAATGCATACATTCTTCTGCCAACCTAGCAGTTCAAAAGCACGCCAAAGTGCAAGTAGATAAATAGGTACTGCTGCAGCAGGAAGGTAAACGGCATTTCCGTGCGCTGCTCTGGTTTGCCAGAAGCGGCTTTGTCATGCTGGCCCATAGCTGTCAACCCTCCCTTTTTTTGCAGGAAACTCCCTTATTCCAATGCCGTTTCCCGCTGCTATCCCGGATTGTTGATATCCCTTAAATTTCCCGGATTTCAAAGGAAGCAGCTCCTTTCCCTCCCTGCCGGCCAGGGAGGCTCCGCAGCTGCGTTGCTCGGCTGCCAATAAGGAGTCTGAGACCGACTGGGGGCGGAGCTTGCATGCCTTGTGCAGCCAGACCCTCACACCCAACCAGACAGACAGCCTGCCTGCCTGCCGTCTATGTGCTCGCTCTTTCGCTCACCCGTTCGCGCGCAGCCTGTGGAGCGCAGGGTGGCGAGGCTACTTGGTGCCATTGCACTGCCCTCACGGCATCCCTTATTTTCAAATCCGAAAGTTGACAGCTATGTGCTGGCCACATGACCTGGAAGCTGTACGCTGGCTCCCTCGGCCAATAATGTGAGATGAGCGCGCAACCCCAGAGTCGGTCACGACTGGACCTAATGGTCAGGGGTCCCTTTACCTTTACTACACAAAAAACAGTGACAATTTGTTGTGTACAAAGGACAGCTGGACATATAAAGGGCCCCATTGCCTTCAGTAGCTTAGGGCCTCATCAAACTTAAATCCGGCCCTGAACATCCTTGAGGCCTATCTGAATCATGAGAGCTGACTTTTTCGTACCAGTAAACATTTTTGCTTGTTTTCACACTTGGCGAAGAATGTGGTGTAATGCAGCCTTGCAGAGCAGTTTATGAATAAGAAGATAAGAATCTGCCCAGATCGTTTACATGTTAGTAAAATGTTAATTAAAGTTAAGTACATTTTATACACACATTTGCATTTCATGATCTTGCCTGAAATACCAGGAGAAAGACGGCTGTCTTGAGACACTTTAGAGTTGATATATGAGGAATCAATAGTAAAAAGCACTGTTGAGGACAGTTAAACTAGTGATCCGTCTACAGTTGCATCCCTCAAGCGTGAAAAGGGAATAAGGAGGAAAATAGGAAAACCTAATCTTTTCCAGGACTGCCTTCCTTTAGGAGTAGATAATAACAATGTGGTCGCCTTCTTGTCCTTCATTGCGCATCTGCCCATGTGTACATGTTGTGGTTCAGTGCAAGGTCAGTTGAGAATCTGCATAATCTCCAGTAATGGTGCCCACAGGTGTGGAGAATGTGCACCAGCTGACAGCATGAACCAGCAATTTTGTACTTTGCCCAGTCAGCATTCACAGTCATTAAATGATGCTAGGAAATGTGCACATGGGCAATATAAATCATGCACCGCTGCGTCACTGTGCTTGTTGATGCTTTGGGGTTGTGCAAAATACAGTAATGGTGTCAGAATGTATTTAATTCCCAGCATATTTTCAATGCCAGTCTCTCGCTAATCTAAAAAAAATAAACATACCGGTAAAAGCGCACACAAAACCCCATCAGAACACAAATCTTTGCAACAAAAAGATCACAATGTTCACAAACAGCAACATTTCCATTTATATGCATATTACTGTCATGAACTGGCAGGACTTCGGGGAGGAGGGTGGATCCTGGCAAGGGGTGCAGCTGGGAGAGGGTCACACAGGAGAAAGCTGGGGATGGGGAAGGAGAGGTTGGTGCAAACCAGGCACCCCCAAACTCGGCCCTCCAGATGTTTTGGGACTACAACTCCCATCATCCCTAGCTAACAGGACCAGTGGTCAGGGATGGTGGGAATTGTAGTCCCAAAACATCTGGAGGGCCGAGTTTGGGGATGCCTGGTGTAGACAATACTCACAGGGTGACAGAGGGAGATGAGGGGACAGAGGCTGGTGCACAGGACCCTCCAAAATTGGGTCCTCCCTCAAAGAGGGCAAGTGTTGCGGTGTGGCCTGGCAACCAAACCCTTGTGTTGTGGGTGGGAACGCCTGGACAGCCACAACACCCGATTGGTAGGTCCCTCGATGCTGGGTGTAATCAGACCAATGGTATGCTAGCTAAACGGATCGAGGGACCTGCAAAAGCCCATGCATGTGTCCCTGAGCTTCCTCTTTGGGCCAGTGCATCGGAACACCTGCCCACCTCTCCCTATATTTAGGGCTTGTGCTTGACCTTGCTATGCCGTCGTGTGTTGTCTGTTGTTAGGACAGGGGCATGCCATGAATTTCCCCCACTTGGCTGATTGGCTGTTACCATTTGGGTTTTGCCTGCCGCGTAGCAAATCATCACAACTTGTAAGGTTGCAGATAGGCTCTGGTTCAGGTGATAGGGATGGGAGAACGCTCTCGCCATCCCTATGCGAAGGGTATTCCGTTAAAGGAATCCAGGGACTCAATGGTTTGGTCAACCCTGAGAGGGGTTGTGCCCATGCCTGAGTCCAGGGGGACATCTGGGTGGTGGACTAGCATGACCCCGCTTTCCGCTGTTCCAGGTGTTTACCCTAGGCTGACCTATGCTGGTGCCCTGGGTCAGCGCTACCTGCCACGGTGCAGGGAGCTATTCTAACCAGAGCCTATGCAACCACTCACTTGCTGTAATCAATAAAGTTGTGGCCTAAATTCTGCCAAAAACCAAACGAAAAATTTGAGTCTTGTCTGGATTTATTGAAGGGGGAGGTTAAAGGTCCACACACGCAACCAGAGAGGCTCCCGTCCTCACGAACACAGTGGGTCCTAAGACATAAGTAACAGCAGGCAGGGCACTCCAGGAAACAGGGGCAGGCCAGGGCCTGCAGCCTAGTTCACTAGCTGGCCAGGTGGGGGTGGAGGCATGGGATTCCTCAGCTGGGGGAAGGTGAGGCCAGGTGAGGGTCACCTGCCTCATCAAGCCCAGATGCTGCAGTCAACAGACACAGTATCAGAAGGCAGCTGAGCTGAGGTGCTGTGTCTGCTCAACTGCCTACGTTGAGGGACCTCACCTGGGATTCTCCTTGGACCTTCATGGGTTTCTACTTCGAGGTTGACTGCTGAGCTCCCATCTTGGCTTACTTGGACTGACCCCAGACTGCGTTTCCTGGTCTTTGGTCTGGATTTCTGTGGATTGGCTTTTGGACTTGGAACTTTGTAGCGTGGATTGGCTTCTGGATTTGGAACATTGCTTTGGCACACTGTCTGCCAGGTGGGCCAGGGGATCAGGACAACTGCCCAGAAAACCTATGAAACGTTGATTTCTAATTTTATAGGATACTGAAATGCACGAGGAACCTCCCCAAGTACAGAACGCTCCCCATTCAGAAGATGACCATCCAGAAGTTAGAGGATGACTAGAACACATCTCCTCCTCACACATCTACCTAACTTCTAATGGTAACGTCTGAAGAGGGTGGTGGTGACAGTTGATTGTTATTTCAGTTCGGAAAACAGAAGTGGCTGTGTACATTAAGAAGTGTGTTGAGCCTCTTTAAGCCTCTAAGCTCAGAGACTCCTTTCTCTAGCTGTAAATATTTTCCTCAGAGTGGATGTTTCACACAAATCAGAACCAACTCTCCTTCTCCCCCTCCTGCTCTCTCTTAAACCATCTCTCCATGTCTCTCAGAAGCGGCTCCTTTTATTCTTCCACCCAAAGTGCTGGCTCCATCCCGGGGGCTCCAAGGAAGCAGTGGGGCAGGGAGACCCGTAGGACAGGATGAAGGGGCGAGGCCAGTAAATATAGAGGTGACTCCCGGGGTCGAGCAATCATGGGACCCAGAGTTGCGTCTGAGCGAGCCAGCGGTGTCAGACAAAATGGCCCCGACGCAGCCAGCAGCCCCAGAAGTAGAACCAGAACCCCTGACCGAGGGACAACCTAGGCTGCAACGCATACGTAGGCAGCTGGTGTATCTCAAGGACTGTGATTGCTAATCTCCTGGGAGCGAGTGGAACTTAGAGGGGAGGGGGTGTTGTGTCTGGAGTTGGGATCCTAGAATAATAGGCAGGGAAGATTCTAAAAGGTAGCATCTGATTGGCAGTGGAGCCATCCAATCCAGCTCTAGAAGGGAAGTTTGAACTAGCCTATCAGGTGTGACCTAGGGTGTGGTTATAGAATATATAGCCTGGGTCTGGGAGGGACTATAAGCCAGGACACACCTGATGACTGGCTGTTTTTATCAGACTACTCTGAAATAAACTGGATGAAACGGATAGCTTCTCTCTGAGTATATTTCAGGAACATTTAGGAAAATTACATTTACCAAGCCCCCACCTCCGTATCAACAGGAGGTGGCTTTGCAGGCATCACGATCGACCCACCTGCTGGGCTGGGAATCAGCCCGATAAGTCAGAGGGCTTTCCCGCCCGCATCATCTTCAGGCCGACCAATCAGGTCGGTCTGAGGGTGTGTCCTGCTGCCGTTTAAGCAGGGAGCGGGCGGGAAATCCTCCCTTCTTTGCCCCGCTTCCCAGCTGTTAGGTTCACCCACCATCCCGCCCTTACACTTAGTCCCTTGACCTTGCTATGGACTTCGGTTGGTTGCCTTGGTTGGCCGAGGAGCCTGGTAGTTCTTTTCCCCGCTTGGAATAGCCATTCGGGTTTTTTCACCTACCTCATAGCAAATCGTCACAACTTTGGTTTGGCGGTTAGGCATTGGAAGAATTCGTCCTAGAACTGAGGAGGGGAGGTAGCGCCATCACCTGCCCCTATCTTGAAGGGTATTCCGGTAAACGGATTCCAGGGGCGTGGCCATGTCCAACGCCTAGGGAGGTTAGGGCCCAAGGCACGCCCCAACGGTGATCACAGGGGGAGTTCCATTAGATGTACATCAATGGGGCTACTCACTGGGGATTAACCCTTCCCAGACTTCCAACACACGGGTTGGGGTCGGATATAGCTTGTTAGGGTCCAATGCCTAAGCCAATACCACTCTACATCCGTAACCAATAAAGTTGTGGCCTTCACACCCATTAAAATTCATATAATGTGTCCATGTCTTTACTTCAAGGGGAGGGAGGGACATAGCCATGCAAGGGGCACCAGGGCCAGTTAGCCTTTAGCAGTTAAGTGTTGTTTAAAAAGAAAGGGGTGTTGGGGAAAGCTGGTGGTGAACTCAGTTTGGCTTTTAATAAGCTGATTTTGGGGTGGGGTCAAGCATGATTTGTGAAACATTGTCAATCTCTGCTTTTTAAAGCTTGCTTTCGTATAATCTATTGATTCACAATTTTAAGTTGTGAAACAGTAAAGGAGGTCAGCTACGAGGCAGAAAGTTCCAGGATCAAATCTTGCCTCGGCCTCTTGCGAAGGACTCTCTCTCCCCGCTGCTGAAATCTGCAATAGCATTTGCTGATTGTGCCTTGGTTCCTTCTGTGATAATTGTCGGCAACTTCAAAACAAAATCATTTCCATAAAAATAGGATGTTTGGCCTCTGTGGAAAAGGTACAAAGCTAATTTTGCTAAAGATGTCTTTTTGTTTTGTTTTTTTTACCAAAGGACCACATAGAGCGAGAGGCAATGAAAAGAGAATTTGCTAACACCTGGTTCCTTTGTACAGCTACGGAGGTTACTTTGTACAAACCACTCTGATGGAGCCACCAAATTTTGAAGGTTACTTGCAAATGTAATGAGAATCATTTCCAGCAAAATGAAGTATTAAAATTTACAAGTCAGCTGTGAATCAAAGCCAATGTTTTAAAACATTTCAGAGTTGGATCTTTCCGTATGCAGCTGTTGCAGAGCTTTCAATATCGAAAATAGATTTTCCCTTGTTTACCGCTCAGATTCTAATGTATTGCACATTAAATGGAGACAACTAAGGTCAACTTCAAATGCAAAACCATAAATGTTGCAGACAAGTTCACGGAATGATAAGAAGAAGAAAATTAACCTCAAGTAAAAAGCTTGTAACAGCCTTGACCTCTGGCTTCTGCTGCATACAAACTCGAGGATTTTCTTCATTTCACTTCAGTTAATGGATTTCCCAGGGACAAACGACAAGTGAGGTTTTCTGGAGCAGCAGCACCATCTACAGTTTAAGTGAAGGCCAAGAACTAGACTACAGATGAAAATATATTTCATGTTATGAGGATTACATGGTAAAATATTGCTCAAAAAACTAATATACTATCATGCCTTGATTAAGAGATATGAAGTAAATAAGATAGAATATTTAGAAATGAATTAGGTGAATCAATATATAAATTAATATAAAGAGAAATATGGAATGCAAGAGTAAGTTTATAATGTTCTAGAACCCACCGCTCTCAACACTCTCACCTGCCTCCCCCCACCAAATTCAAGCTCCCTTTCCAAGCTTCCTCCAATCTTCTCTCTCCACCAGAATTCCCCTCTCTCTCTTCCCCCCTCCCTCCCTGCTTAACATTCCCTTTGGAATTCTAGTAGCATCACCTCAGTTACCATATTGCAAAAAACAGAGGAAGAGGTTATAGATGGGAAATGTCTGGGAATCCCAAACTCTAAACTCAGAGCCCCTGGCTTATGTCTCACAGGAGGACTCAGGATTCAGCCTGGACCTCAACCTTTCCCTGTTCCCTCCCTGTGTCAAATTAAAGATTGTAAGCCCCTCGGGGCAGGAACCTTCTTATCAAGGGTCACACGCAGCGATGGTGCAAAGATATAATATAAAATAAATCTCACTAGGCTCCTGTCCCGTTGCAGGCTGAAGCCCGCTAGATGCCTTTTCCATAAAACCAAAGCTGTGTACACAAAATCCATTTAGGGCTCATCCAGCATGAAAAGGGACCTTAGAAATACAATTGGCAGAGAGGGCTCTGTGTGAGTTCCCTTTCCCCTGCTCTCCTGGAGAGAAAGGAGCATATTGCTCCCCTCTCTCTTCCTTTGACCCGTGTTGGATGCAGACATGCCTCTTCCACATGCCCCTGGCGTTGGTTATCATGTAAATATGAGTCTTGTTACAAAAGCTGGGTGCCACCCCCACACTCGGCAAGATGCCAGGGGGGTCCTGGCACTCACCCAGGGTCCGTGTTCCTTGGGAGAACGGAGACACGGCAGAAACTGGTTTGTTCAACCATTGGCCCTTTCCGTCTGCGTGGAGGGAGTCCGCATCTGACAGCCTGGTCCTGTGCAGAGGGGCTTGTCCCCCACAGCAGGGCAGCCCTGGAGTCCCAGGCATCTCTGCTTGGGCATGTTCCTGAGGCCCTGGCTTGAAAAGAAATCTGAGCCTATACTTTCCCACTGACTTCCAATACTCCAAACCATCAAAATTCTACCATTTGTTAATCTCTAGGGTTTAGGGGTTCCCCCTGCAAATGCATAACAGTATTTTGCCTGCATAGTTTTTACTTCTACTGTTGCTATGAACCAATGCATGATAATAAAGGTAAAGGGATCCCTGACCATTAGGTCCAGTCGTGTCCGACTCTGGGGTTGCGGCACTCATATCCCTTTATTGGCCGAGAGCAGGCGTACAGCTTCCGGGTCATGTGGCCAGCATGACAAAGCCGCTTCTGGCGAACCAGAGCAGCGCATGGAAAGCCATTTACCTTCTCGCCGGAGCGGTACCTATTTATCTACTTGCACTTTGACGTGCTTTCGAACTGCTAGGTTGGCAGGAGCAGGGACTGAGCAATGGGAGCTCACCCCGTCGCAGGGATTCGAATCGCCGACCTTCTGATCAGCAAGCCCTAGGCTCTGTGGTTTAACCCACAGTGCCACCTGGGTCCCTCGATAATAAAGTAAGGAAGGCTTATTTTTAAACTTCTCAGCTTGCAGCCTGATTCTTTCTCAGGTGGGCAGCTGACTTTATAGCCGGACTTCCTCCAAATCAGGTTCCTCAGCCTAATTCCTATCCTTTTAGGTTTTCTGTCAAAGATGGGATTTTAAAACTCTGTTTTTTAAGGACCAGGTGGCAACCCTACCTCAGGTATACAGGACCCACACTTTGAATGGTGCTCACAAACGTACTGGGAGCCATCGTAGATCCTTTAGGACCAGTGTTATATGGTCCCAGCGGCTGCTCCTAAGTTTTTAGTTTTGCTGTCAAGGGAGGGATTTTAAAACTCTGTTCATCTCACATTTGTGGTTATCTGGAGGGATAAATTTCAATTAACGTATACTCTCCTTCCTGTTAAAACGCATCCCACACAGTGACAAGATCCTGAAACTTTGGGAAATTCTCCTTAAAATGATCTGCAACATGTTTAGGAACGATGAGTCTGTAGGCTGACATTTAATGGAATGACCCTGTGACTTCAAGCTGTGATGTTTACGTAGCCTTAGAATTAAGAAGAGAATAGAGGCCTGGAAAGGCCATATGGTTCAACCTTGTAAGCAAGCAGATATTCACAACAGAAAATATAATCTGGGGGCTACAGCTGAGGACCTGCCAAGCTGTCGACATCTGTGGACAAGTCAAGCCAGGGAGCCAAACCACATGTACCTGTAACAGGTAATAATAATAATAATAATAATAATAATAATAATAATAATAATAATAATGCCACTCATCTCCTCTGGGCCACCTACCTTCAGAATCCATTTGATCATCAGAGTGATGATAAACTCTCTCAAGTCTCTCACCATCATCTGACAGGCATCCCTCTTGCAGGGCACTATAAGGCTTGCTTGCAAAGCAGCACTTTGTGACATCAGCTTTGTGACACATCAGCTTTGTGACACAGGGGCCAGGGTTGTCAGGCAGCTGAGTTAAGAACAATAAAATGGGCAGGCAAAGTGTGCTGGGATGAGGCCACCGTGGGTCAAGCCAGAGGGTGCTGTTGGGGTGTGTGGTTGTGCCTCCCCTTGTTCTGCATCTTGCTCCCCCGCCCGTTCCTTTAGCTACTTGATGGAATCATAGCATGGCAGAGTTGGAAGGGATCCCAAGGGTCATCTAGTCCAACCCCCAACAATGCCAGGATCCTGCCCACAGCCAGCCCTGGCTGGGCTTCAAACTCCAACCATCTTCTTACCAACCAGATGCGCTGACCCCTTGCAATTCTGCATGGGGTGGAGAAAGGGGAGAGAGAAACGTTTTGCTCTCTGTCCTTCAGGACATGGATATGAGAGCCACACCATGCGGCCCTCTCAATATCTCAAGGGCCATCACAGGGAGGAAGGAGGAAGCTTGTTTTCTCCTGCTCCAGAGGCCCTCAGGACCTAAAGCAGGCATCCCCAAACTTGGCCCTCCAGATGTTTTGGAACTACAGCTCCCGTCATCCCTGACCACTGGTCCTGTTAGCTAGGGATGGTGGAAATTGTTGTCCCTAAACATCTGGAGGGCCGCAGTTTGGGGATGCCTGACCTAAAGCCATGGCTTCAAGCTACAAGAAAGGGGACTCCGACTCAACTTCAGGAAAAGCTTTCTGACAGTAAATGCTGCTTGACAGTGGGAAGGAATCCCTTGGAAGGCAGTAGACTTTCCTTCCTTGGAGGTTTTTCAGCAGAGGTTGGGTGGCCATCTGCCATGGATGCTTTAGCTGAGATTCCTGCATTGCAGGGGGTTGGACTAGATGATCCCTGGGGTCCCTCCCAGCTCTACAATTCTATGATCCTATGATGTAAAGTGCATCCAATGAGCATTTAAAGCACATGATCCTGGGCATTGCGGCTTTCCTCTCGCAGAACTACAATTCCCAGAATCCCTGACAAACTACAATTCCCAGGATCATTTAGGGGAAGACACCTGCTTTTTAGAACAGGGATGAGGAACCTGCAGCTCACTTTCCCCAGTTTCCCAGGAACCAGGAATGGGAAGCTCAAGTGCTTCGAACAGGATGACTTGTCAGAGCAGGCGTACCGGTATAAAGTTTTGTTCCAAAAGGTGCCTCCCCTCTCTCTACTGAGCGATGGCAGGAGTCCATGGGGTTCCAGGCTCTCACCTTTGGAGAACTGAGGCATGGCAGAGACTGTCATACCTTTAAGAAATACAGTTTATTGACCTGTTTACACCTTCAGTTTGCATGGAGGGAGTCCAGATCTTACAGCAGAGTCCTTTCAAGAGGGACTTGTCCCCCACAGGAGGGCAACCAGCCTAATAATAATAATAATAATAATAATAATAATAATAATAATAATAATAATAATTTATTATTTATACCCCGCCCATCTGGCTGGGTTTCCCCAGCCTTCCCAAGTTAGATTCCAGACTCTCTTCCTCCTCCTCCTCCTCCTCCTCCTCCTTCCCAGCCCCCCTTGCTCAAAGCCTCAGTTTTCCTCACCACACACCATTATCCTGGCCCCCTTTCAAATCCCCAGTCTCTGCTCACACAGCAGCGCAAGGGTGAAGGAGTTCTCTGGCATTTCCAGTTAGGCTCTCCTTGGCATTGAATTGTATTTTAATGGCCAGGTCCTTTTGCATAGGCTAGCCCAGGAATTTCTCTGCAGCTTGTATTTCTCCCTTCACACCCCAAATAATCCCAAATCCTACCATTTATTAATTTCTAGGGTTTAGTGGGATCCCCCCTTTAGGGTTGCCAGGTGTCCACTATTTGAGCGGACAGCCCTCTTTTTTCACATTATGTTCACTATTTTTTTTCACAAAATAGTGGACATTTTTTTTTTATTCAAAAGCTTTATGATGAAATGATACGTAATCTAAAGCTGTACAGTCTAAGAGAATAAGGATAGGAGAATCGCGTTTTGTCTTTTTTTTCATAAGTAAGAATGAGACAAAGATCGAATATCCATTGAACTCGATTCTCTGAAAAAAATATTAATCATACTCAATTGTTTCACAAGACATTAAAAAAATGGGGGGGGGGGAGGCGCCTCTTGCCGGAGTTCTGCCCCGCCTGTTCCTGACTCGCGGGGAGAACAAAAGGGAGAGGCGCGAAAGAAAAAGACGCCTCTTCCTGTTCCTGACGCGCAGGAGCAGCACCAACCAGCTACCGGTAGAGGCGCGGGGGGGGAGGTCCCTCAGGTCCCGACGACCTGAGGGAGTGAGATCCTTGCCCCAAGGATCGCCTCCCTAATACAGGAACGGTAAGATGGAACCCCTGTTGGGAACTTGGGTAGCAAAGTAAAATGTAATTTAATATTTTACATATTATTATAATATATTTGATGTTTTGAATTTTAAGTAAAGTTTTGAAGTGATTATTTTAATACGTGTTAAAATGTTTGTAAGAAAATATATAATTTAATTTAATTTAACCCCCCCCCCCCGCTTGTCCGCTATTTTTTGGAAGCAGACCTGGCAACCCTACCCCTCAATCTATAACAATATTGTGTGTAATAGGGTAATTGAGGTGATGATGTCAGAATTCCAAAGGGAATGTCAAGCAGGGAGGGAGGGGGGAAGAGAGAGAGAGAGAGGAATTCTGGTGGAGAGTGATGATTGGAGGAGGCTTTGAAAGAAAGTCTGAATGTTGGTGGGGGAGGCAGTTGAGAGTCGGTTGAGAGTGGTGGGTTCTGGAGGGGGGAGGTCAGCTGGGCTGGGCAGCTATTCAGCTTAGGATCAATAGTCCAGTCACCATTGCTCTCGTTTGACGGTGGCCAAAACGGAACGGAGATGCAGAGAGGGACTGTGAGTCTCCTGTGGAGGCCAGGGAATGTGGCAGTCCCATTGCCAGCGAAGGGGGGCTCTGTCAGCTGCCCAGGAACAGAATTTCCCCCATTTAGGAGGGCCACGGAGCCAGAGCTTGGCTAGCAACGCCAATGCCCAGTTGCCTCACACCACCCCCTCCAAACACCTCGAAAACAGCTTTACAGATCTGGACTATGGCTGATTATCGTCTCCCCAAGCAACTTAAAAAAGTAATGCTGGTGGTCAACGAAAGAGGTTTAAAGACTCTCTCAAGGCAAATCTAAAAGAAATGTAGTATAAACAACTGGGAAAGGCTGGCCTGTGAGTGCTCCAGTTGGAGAACAGCCTTTACCAAAGGTGTCATGGGCTTTGCAGACACTCGAACTCAGGACAAAAGGGAGAAACAAGCTAAGAGGAAGCATATTTGGCAAACCCTCAGTGTTATCAACTCCCACCCGAAAACCTATGTCCCCACTGTGGAAGGATGTGTGGATCCAGAAGCCTCCACAGTCACTTATGAACTCACTGTTAAGACAATGGAAGACAATATTACTCGGGTACGTGTGATCGCCAAAGAAGAAGATGATAGATTTGGGGTCTACAGCCAATTTCATGCACGTGGACTTCATGGAAAATCCTCCAGGGAAGATGCCTCACATCTCTGTCCATCACCTTGTGTGCTGGCAACACAGACCATTCTCTGGAAGCGTGGCCCTGTGGGGAAAAAAAAATCTGAATTTGCGGCATTAAGGCTTGGTCCAGAAATCACCTTGAGACCTGCTTGCTGACATCAAAGGTGGCGTCGTGAAGGAAGAAGGACTTGGTATCCTCCTGGCAGACGTGGGGAATGGATGCCCAATGCCCCTGCCCTGACATTGCTCCCCAAGAAAGCTTGCCCCCCCCCACTTCAGGATGAGAGCATCTCCTTTCTGCTCTCATGCAGGAAGGTTCTTCTCCCATTCTCTGTTGACACTCAACTTGCAGGGTGTTCTCCCAGCCCCATGCAAATCTTTGCTTCCTCCTACCTGTTCTTTTTATGGGAGGCTTCGGCAACAGCCACAGGAGACAGTGTTCCTATAACTCCCCACTCGTGTTTCAGAAGGACCCCTTCCTTCCTTCTACCCTTCTACCTGAGGGTCCTCACGTCTCTCCAGGGATTTGGCCAGAATGAGGTAAAAGGCTCCCTCCTTTCAGCAAGTGCCTGGCTCCCAGCCATGCTAGCACCAGTCTGGCACATGAGGGTGGGAGACATGGGAAGGAAGCAATCCTATAATATAGGGCACTCAATTGGCATTTCCATTTACCTGAACTCTGAGCCTTTCCCCACTTTGCCTCCATACGGGGGTCTCTGTCCTTCCCCCTATCCCATTACCTCTGGGGTGAGAGGCCTTTGTCTGGGCTCCAGTCCCTCCTGGAATACGGCGGCTCCCAGCCTGAGTCTTTCCCTTGCTGCAAAGGAAACGGAGACATCAGCAGGCACGCTAGCACCAGTCTGGGCCAGGAGGATGGGGGACCTGGGAAGGGGCATTTCTCTCTACCTGATCTTACTAACTTCTCCCACTTGGCCTCTGTACGGGCGTCTCTGCTCCGTCCCGGCCGACCTAGCTCAGAAGCAACAGCCAAAGTCTCCTCCCTCTCTGAAATAACTCTAGATGTGGTTTTAATGGGAGGAAACTCTGGCTGCTGCGTCAAACAGGGCCGTGAATGAGCCATGCCCGCACAGAGAAGGGGCAGTGGGGAAGAGGTGTGAGGGTTGTCAGCTGGGAACCACCAGGATGTTCTCTTGCCCTTCATGAGCTGGAGCCTCATCCCAGGAGGCGTGGCCCTGTGGAGTAAGCAGGGCATCGTATGAGAATGGGCTGTGATGGGCCAAAAACTACAGAAGCCACAGGTGGGGAGAGTGTTTCACAAGGACCCCTTCGTTCCCTCTGCCCCAGTGCCTGAGGGTGGTCCCATCTCTCCAAGGATTTGACCAGAACAAAGTATATGTTGGGGAAAGTATATGTTGTCCCTCCCTGCAAAGAAAACGGAGCAATCAGCAAGCGCCTGACTCCCAGCCATGCTGGCACCAGTCTGGGGCAGGAGGGTGGGGGACCTGGGAAGGGGGCAATTCCTCCTACCTGATCTTAGTAGCTTCTCCCACTTGGCCTCCGTACGGGCATCTTGGCTCTGTCCCGGCTGGCCTAGCACAGAAGCAGCATCCAAAGTCTCCTCCCTCTCTGGAATAACCCGAGAAGCTGTTTTAATGGGAGGAAACTTTGGCTCGTCCTTCTGCACCAAACAGGGCCGGGAAGGAGCTATGCCCATATGGAGAAGGGGCAGTGGGGAAGCTTCACGAGGGATCTCAGCCGGGAACCGTCGGGATGTTCTCTCGCTCTTCATCCTGGAAGCTGGAGCTGGAGCCTCATCCCTGGAGGCATGGCCCTGTGGAGGAAGCAGGACACAGTATGGGAAAGGGCTGTGACTAGCCAAAAACTACGGACAGAACGTCAGATCAGACGCACATTCACCTGTCACAGCCACACCAAAAGTTTAGAGGGCTATCCAAGGCAACTAGTTGTGATGGGTCTGCTCATCCTCCAAGTTGGAGGGAGCAATGCTTCTGCAGGAAGTTGCAAGAAGCCACAGGTGGGGAAAGTGTTCCTTTGGCCTCCAGAAGCTGGTGTTGAATGGTCCTTTCCTTTCCTCTGCCCCACCATTTCCCCCTACCTGATCTTACAAGCTCTCCCCACTTGGCCTCTGTATGGGCGTCTCGGCTCCGTCCCAGCCGGCCTAGCACAGAAGCAGCAGCCAAAGTCTCCTCCCTCTCTGAAATAAGTTGAGATGCTCTTTTAATTGGAGGAAACTTTGGCTGCTGCTTCTACGCCAAAGAGGGCCAGGAAGGAGCCATGGCAGCACGGAGAAGGGCAGTGGGGAAGATCCGCAAGGGATGGCAGCCAGGAACCGTCGGGATGTTCTCTCACCCTTCATCCCGGAAGCTGGAGCTGGAGCCTCATCCCTGCAGGCGTGGCTCTGCGGAGGAAGAAGGACACAGTATGGGAAAGGGCTGTGACTGGCCAAAAACTACAGACAGAACGTCAGATCAGACGCACATTCACCTGTCACAGCCACACCAAACATTTAGAGGCCTATCCAAGGCAACAAGTTGTGATGGGTCTGCTCATCCTCCAAGTTGGAGGGAGCAATGCTTCTGCAGGAAGTTGCAAGAAGCCACAGGTGGGGAAAGTGTTCCTTTGGCCTCCAGAAGCTGGTGTTGAATGGTCCTTTCCTTTCCTCTGCCCCACCATTTCCCCCTACCTGATCTTACAAGCTCTCCCCACTTGGCCTCTGTATGGGCGTCTCGGCTCCGTCCCAGCCGGCCTAGCACAGAAGCAGCAGCCAAAGTCTCCTCCCTCTCTGAAATAAGTTGAGATGCTCTTTTAATTGGAGGAAACTTTGGCGGCTGCTTCTACGCCAAAGAGGGCCAGGAAGGAGCCATGCCCGTACGGAGAAGGGCAGTGGGGAAGATCCGCAAGGGATGGCAGCCAGGAACCGCAGGGATGTTGTCTGCTTCTTCATTCCCGGAGCTGGCGCTGGAGCCTCATCCCTGGAGGCATGGCCCTGTGGAGGAAGAAGGACACGAGGGAAAGGGATGGCAGCTGGGAACCGTCGGGATGTTCTCTCACCCTTCATCCCGGAAGCTGGAGATGGAGCCTCATCCCTGGAGGCATGGCTCTGCGGAGGAAGAAGGACACAGTATGGGAAACGGCTGTGACTGGCCAAAAACTACAGACAGAACGTCAGATCAGATGCACATTCACCTGTCACAGCCACACCAAACATTTAGAGGCTTATCCAAGGCAACTAGTTGTGATGGGTCTGCTCATCCTCCAAGTTGGAGGGAGCAGTGCTTCTGAAGGAAGATGCAAGAAGCCACAGGTGGGGAAAGTGTTCCTTTGGCCTCCAGAAGCTGGTGCTGAATGGTGCTCCCAAAAGCTGGTGCTGAATGGCCCTTTCCTTTCCTCTGCCCCACCATTTCCCCCTACCTGATCTTACAAGCTCTCCCCACTTGGCCTCTGTATGGGCGTCTCGGCTCCATCCCAGCCGGCCTAGCACAGAAGCAGCAGCCAAAGTCTCCTCCCTCTCTGAAATGAGTTGAGATGCTCTTTTAATTGGAGGAAACTTTGGCGGCTGCTTCTACGCCAAAGAGGGCCAGGAAGGAGCCATGCCCGTACGGAGAAGGGCAGTGGGGAAGATCCGCAAGGGATGGCAGCCAGGAACCGCAGGGATGTTGTCTGCTTCTTCATTCCCGGAGCTGGCGCTGGAGCCTCATCCCTGGAGGCGTGGCCCTGTGGAGGAAGCAGGACACGAGGGAAAGGGATGGCAGCTGGGAACCGTCGGGATGTTCTCTCACCCTTCATCCCGGAAGCTGGAGATGGAGCCTCATCCCTGGAGGCGTGGCTCTGCGGAGGAAGAAGGATACAGTATGGGAAAGGGCTGTGACTGGCCAAAAACTACAGACAGAACATCAGATCAGACGCACATTCACCTGTCACAGCCACACCAAACATTTAGAGGCCTATCCAAGGCAACTAGTTGTGATGGGTCTGCTCATCCTCCAAGTTGGAGGGAGCAATGCTTCTGAAGGAAGATGCAAGAAGCCACAGGTGGGGAAAGTGTTCCTTTGGCCTCCAGAAGCTGGTGCTGAATGGTGCTCCCAAAAGCTGGTGCTGAATGGCCCTTTCCTTTCCTCTGCCCCACCATTTCCCCCTACCTGATCTTACAAGCTCTCCCCACTTGGCCTCTGTATGGGCGTCTCGGCTCCGTCCCAGCCGGCCTAGCACAGAAGCAGCAGCCAAAGTCTCCTCCCTCTCTGAAATGAGTTGAGATGCTCTTTTAATTGGAGGAAACTTTGGCTGCTGCTTCTATGCCAAAGAGGGCCAGGAAGGAGCCATGCCCGTACGGAGAAGGGCAGTGGGGAAGATCCACAAGGGATGGCAGCCAGGAACCGCAGGGATGTTGTCTGCTTCTTCATTCCCGGAGCTGGCGCTGGAGCCTCATCCCTGGAGGCGTGGCCCTGTGGAGGAAGAAGGATACATTATGGGCTCTCTTGTGAATGGGATTCCCCGATTATTGCATTGCCGCACCATGCTGCTGGGCATAAAATTGGTGGTGGCTCCTGAGTTTTTAATGCTCGCAGTTGTACTCTGTGTCCATCTGGGAACTGTAGCACCAAACACGAGCTGAGACCGGGAATAGCCAGTGGTGGTGGAGGCCCTGTGTTGTCACATACATATGGGAAATGCCAGGGAACCCAGAAGAACTAAACTGACAGATCCTGGCTTCTATCTTTAAGCGGGACTCAGGGACCACCCTGGACCCCCAGCCTTTCGCTGTTGCCTCCTTGTGTCAGATTAAGGAGTCTAAGGAACCTCTTTGCAAAAGGTCACACGCAGTGATGGTGCAAAGAAATAATACAAAATAAATCTCACTACGCTCCTGCCCTGTGTGAGCCAAAGCCTGCTAGAGACCTTTCCCTTGAAACCATAGGCTGTGTACCCACCATAACTTTGGGGCTCATCCCCACTTCCCCTTGGTTCGTGTGCCCAGCAAGCTCATGTGTGTTAACAGATTTGCTCTTTGCTAGACCGGCCAGCCTCGTCTGCCAAAATCAGCCCAGCGATTCCTTGTCTGGCACAGTTCTTTAGCTTCTCCGTTCATTGATATCCCAATTAATCACAATTTTTACCATTGATCAATTTCTAGCATTTAGTGGGTGGGGGTTGCCTTCAAATCTATAACAGTATTTTTCCTGTACAGTTTTTAATGCCTCTATTGTTGTGAACTGATGCATGATTATAAAGTAAGTAAAGCTTATTTTTAAAGTTCCCAGGTTGATGCCTCATTCTTTCTTAAGTGGGGCAAAGGGAGGGAAGTCAGCTAGCTTCATAGCTGGACTTGCTCCAAACAAGGTTTTGTAGCCGATTCCTATCATTTTAAGTTTCTGCCAAGGATGGAATATTAAAACTCTTGTTTTTTAAGGACCAGGTAGAAACCTTTCTTCACTTATACAGGACCCACACTTTGAATGGTGCTCGCAAACGTACTGGGAGCCACTGTAGATCCTTTAGGACCAGTGTTCTATGGTCCCAGCAGCTGCTCCCAGTCCCCAGTCTAGCTGTCGCTACATCTGCTAGCTCCTCTCTGATATGCCTGAGCCAATCTGATCTGAGGAGAATCCCTCCCTGTCCTCCAATATATGGGAATAACCCGTTTGGTCATCTGCTAGAACTTGAGCAGGACCAAACCCCATCTCCCAGGCGTCCCCCTTGAAGGCAAGGCACGATCTTGGGACACTCAACACCCAACAGTTTCCCATTTCCAACTCAAGAACCTGGCATCTGAGCTCCTCCTACCTTCCTGGTTCCTCCTCATGACTGAGTTCCTAGGACTCCACGGATCTCTGCTAATGGGAGCTATTCCCAAAACGCCTAACAAACTACAGTTCCCAGGATCATTGGGGGGAAGACACCTGCTTTTTAGAACAGGGATGGGGAACCTGCAGCTTGCTCACGCCCATTTCCTAAGAATCAGGAACGGGAAATTGAAGTGCTTCTTCTAACAGGATGATTGCAGGGAGCAGCAATGCTTTTCTTCTTCTGGAACTGCGTTCCAGCACTTTAAAAATGTAAAAAAAAAATGCCCAACTTTCCCCTGCTTTTCCCCTGCTGGCTGGGAAAAGAATCTCCCCACTTGGTGATGCAGCTAAGATGTCTCGCTGTTGCGTGCCCAGGGAAGTGCCACCCTTGCCCGCTGCAGTGGTCACCTCGTGTGTAAAGAGAGGGATGCTGATTGGGAAATGTTTTCAGTGAGGCCGAAACTAGAAGTGACATTGAATACGTCTTTGCATTTAACAGGCGCCATTTTTTAAAAACCACAAATAGCAGCTGTGTGTGTGTGAGAGAGAGAGAGAGCAGATTAACCCTTTCAATGGGAGGGAAGCTCCCTTGGGGCACCGATAGTAGCTTTCCATCCCCAATGTCAACAGTAGTTTCAAAGGAGGAATTTTCCTTGTGATTGAAACAGGGGAGACGTCCTTCCAATCTGCTGTGATCCTGATAACAATCAGCCCTCTCCTCCTTGCATTTTAAAAAGCTGCTTGTTGCATTCAGCTTCATATCTAGTTTATTCCTGGGTGTGCCCTCTAAGCACTCTCCACACCAAACAACCTCTCAGTTTCTTTCAAGTGCAGCTCTACCAGTGACTGTGCGAAAACATTTAACACAATTTAAAAACGGCCAAGAAAAGATGGTTGGTGATCAAACTGAGCCCATCTGCATAACTCCTCCTTTTGCATAACATTCTGATTCTGTTCAGACGCATTGTAAGTTTGTTCCGTCTGGGCATTCGAAAGATGTGAAAGCCCCACCCACAACCCCCCCAAAAACCTGTCTTCTCGGAGTTATAGGCCGGAAGTCCAACATTTTGCTCAGCATCAGTTGGCAAGGTCTGCTGTGTAAAGAGCAGTCTAAGAGAATGTGGTCCATTGAATCAATACCTGGATTATAAGTACGCCAATTGAACACTCATCACCTGATGCGTTATTATCAAGCTGCGTCACAAGCTGGGCACAGAGCGGCTTTCAAAAAAAATCACAGAGGTGAGTTGCATTGCATTTGGTACCAGGGAGTCAAATTCTCAGTAGTTGAATTCGGAAAGCTGAATTCAAGGGATGCGATAACTGAAACCAGCTCTGGCCACGTGGTGGCAGCAAAATACACTTTTTGAAAGCATCTGCATTCCATCCGATGGTGTATTGTCACTAAATAAATGAATACTTGTCATTTGAAAGGCTATAGAAGGGCAAGAAGCTGGTTTGAATTTGTGTTGGGGATCTATCAATACCAGCCTTGGATTGTATTAAATAAAATTTTACCTGGACATGCTAGGGCTGTAGCTAAGTATTGCTACTTGGCGACAAGAATAAGACAAGCTAGGATGGAAGCAACCACCAAAGATAATGATGCCAGTCAATCCATAGCAGATGGAGAGGCGACAGAGACTTAATTTTTAATAGCCATGTTTTTAACAGTCAATTTTAAAACTGTGAAATATTTAATATTATTATAGGAGATAGAAATCCTACTTATGAACTGAATTGTATTATTTTTTGCTGGTCTTTGACCGTATTAAAGTTTACTACTACTACCTGGACATGTGCCGAGCTCCATTTCCAGCATTACGGAACTATCCTTCCTTGGAGGTTTTTCAGCAGAGGTTGGATAGCCATCTGTCATGGATGCTTTAGCTGAGATTCCTGCATTGCAAGGGGTTGGTCTAGATGACCCGCAGGGTCCCTTCCAACTCTACAATTCTATGATCTTATGATTTAAAGTGTATCCAATGAGCCTTTAAAGCACATGACGTCCCCCAAATGATCCTGGGCATTGCAGCTTCCCTCTCACAGACCTACAATTCCCAGAACCCCTAACAAACTACAATTCCCAGGATCGTTTAGGGGAAGACACCAGCTTCTTAGAACAGGGAGGAGAACCTGCAGCTCACTTTCCTCAATTTCCTAGGAAGCAGGAGCGGGAAGCTTGTGTGCTTCTAATAGGATGATTTCAGGGAGCAGGGTGTATAAAATTTTGTTCCAAAAGGTGGGCGCCTCCCCTCTCTCTACTGAGTCCATGGGGTTCCAGGCTCTCACCTTTGGAGAATTGAAACGTAGCAGAGACCATCATAGCTTTAAGAAATATGGTTTATTCACCTATTTACACCTTCAGTCTGCATGGAGGCAAGTTCAGGAGGATCGGAACAGTGGATTCCTAATACAAATCAACAGAGCAGCAAGACAAGCAGCGACTCAAGCGGACTGGAGAAAAATATATATAGAAATTGCACATATATTCCTAAGTAGCTAAACAACTAACATGAGGAATGCACAGATCTCTAACGCAAGAACAAGAAAGCTGTGGATCTCCAGATGTTGTTGGATTACAACACCCAGCAGTTTCCACAACCCTGCCTTAAAGTATTCATTTATCTAATAAATAAAAAAAGGTTATACTATGTAGTACCTCCCTGCTCTCCTTCCCACACTTTTAAAATAAGTGTACTCTCAGTTCTTTCTGAGGTGGTAAAACTGCTCACTTCAGACAGGGCTTTAGCCTAGCCTTCTTCCTGACATGCTAGATGTCCATGTGCAGGGAATGCATGCTGTACAGCAAACTGTTCTAGGGTCATTCCACATCAAATCAATGCCAAAACAAAAAACAAAAAAGGGTTTTGTCACCCACCATCTCGGATTTTGATGAAACTTGGTGTACACCCTTCCCTTATGGTTGAAAGAAACCCCCTTGATTTTTTTCACTCTATCTCAAACGGTTTTAATTTTATAGCACTTCAAAGTTTCATAGAATCATAGAGTTGGAAGAGACCACAAGGGCCATCCAGTCCAACCCCCTGCCAAGCAGTTTCGTTCAATCTGCATTGTCTGTCCCTCTTGAGACCCTCGGCACAAGATACCCTTGTGTACATTTCCACCCCCCCCCCTCCATAACCAATAATCAGATCTCTTGGAAATTTTACACAGAGCTCAATTAAATGATGAGGGTCTCTTGTGCCAAGGGTCTCCAGAGAGACAGACAACGCAGATTGAACGAAACTTTGAAGTGCTATAAAATAAAAACCGTTTGAGATAGAGTGAAAAAAATTAAGGGGGTTTCTTTCTGACAACATCTGTGGACAAGTCAAGCCAGGGAGCCAAGCCACATGTACCAGTGATGGGTGACGCTTATTATTATTACTACTACTACTACTACTACTACTACTCCTCTATGTATATGCCACTCATCTCCTCTGGGCCTCCTACCTTCACAGTTCCTTCTCATGATAGCTGATGGGCACACTTGTCTTGGCAAGTCTCTCATCATCATCTGACAGGCCACTATAAGGCTTGCTTGCAAAGCAGCACTTTGTGACATCAGCTGGCAACCCAGGCTGCTGGGTTGTCAGGCAGCTGAATTAAGAATAATAATAATAATAATTTTTTTTATTTGTATATCGCCTTTCTTTCTTACGATACTCAAGGCAGTTTACAAGCAGAAGAAACAAAAAATCTCACAACAATCCAATGCAATACAAAATTATGATAATACAAAACTTCAAAATAAACAAACTTCATCAAAAAGTAATGTTCAACAATCATTAGAGTAATATAAAACAATATCAACATATAAAAGTTAAACAGAAATCTACTCAACATTTACAACAAACAATTTCTAAACTAATTAATAAAACAACGCTATAAAATACATAAAATAATACAATACAAATTGAGAAGCAAAGACTAGCGGGTGGGGCAAGGCAGGTGGAAAGAGGCCTTGCCTGAGGGAGTCTCTCTGCTCACAGTCCCCTCACAATAATAAAATGGGGGGGGGGGTTCCAAAGTGTGCCGGGATGAGGCCACCGTGGGTCAGGCCAGAGGGTGTTGTTGGGGTTGTGCCTCCCCTTGTTCAGAATCTTGTTCCCCTGCCCGTTCCTTTAGTTGCTTGATGGAATCATAGCATGGTAGAGTTGGATGTCCCCCACAAATCTATAACAATATTGTATGTAATAGGGTAATTGAGGAATTCCAAAGGGAATGTCAAGCAGGGAGGGAGGGGGGAAGAGAGAGAGAGAGAGGAATTCTGGTGGAGAGAAACGATTGGAGGAGGCTTTGAAAGGGAGAGTGAATGTTGGTGGGGGAGGCAGTTGAGAGTCGGTTGAGAGTGGTGGGTTCTGGAGGGGGGAGGTCAGCTGGGCTGGGCAGCTATTCAGCTTAGGATCAATAGTCCAGTCACCATTGCTCTCGTTTGACGGTGGCCAAAACGGAACGGAGATGCAGAGAGGGACTGTGAGTCTCCTGTGGAGGCCAGGGAATGTGGCAGTCCCATTGCCAGCGAAGGGGGGCTCTGTCAGCTGCCCAGGAACAGAATTTCCCCCATTTAGGAGGGCCACGGAGCCAGGGCTTGGCTAGCAACGCTAATGCCCAGTTGCCTCACACCACCCCCTCCAAACACCTCGAAAACAGCTTTACAGATCTGGACTATGCCTGATTATCGTCTCCCCAAGCAACTTAAAAAAGTAATGCTGGTGGTCAACAAAATAGGTTTAAAGACTCTCTTAAGGCAAATCTTTAAAAATCTAGTATAAACACCAAAGACACTGGCCTGTGAGTGTGCCAATTAGAAACAGCCTTTACCAAAGGTGTCATGGGCTTTGAAGACGCTCGAACTCAGGACAAAAGGGGGAAACGTTTTAAGAGAAAGGCACGTCTGGCAAACCCTCGCCGTGGTGAACTCCCTCCTGGAAACTGCTTGTTACTTTTTCTTTTTAACAATATCACAATATATTATTTAATCGTTGGCATATCAAAGGCAACCAGTTGCTCCCATTTCTTTATTGAGTTCGAGCCTATGCCAATGAGGCCATTCTCTTGTCAGGGACTGGCACATTCAGACAGCATGCATGGCATCCCAGAAGACATGCAAGGCACTGAGCAGCATGGATTCCTCCAGCGACCTGGAAGGACGTTACAGTCCGGAAAGGCCGGACTGAAATGCCACGGATGGCGGAGTTTCGCTCATGTCCATCAGCTTCGGTGCTGGCGACAAAGACCGTTCTCTGGAAGCGTGGCCCTATGAAAAATAATAATAATCTGAATTTGCAGCGTTAAGCCTTGGTACAGGAGTCACCTTGAGACCTGCTTGCTCACATCAAAGGTGGTGTCGTGAAGGAAGAAGGACTTGGTATCCTCCTGGCAGACGTGGGGAATGGATGCCCAATGCCCCTGCCCTGACATTGCTCCCCAAGAAAGCTTGGCCCACCCACTTCAGGATGAGAGCATCTCTTTTCTGCTCTCATGCAGGAAGGTTCTTCTCCCATTCTCTGTTGACACTCAACTTGCAGGGTGTTCTCCCAGCCCCATGCAAATCTTTGCTTCCTCCGACCTGTTCATTTTATAAGGGTGGCTTCAGCAACAGCCACAGGAGACAGTGTTCCTATAACTCCCCACTCGTGTTTCAGAAGGACCCCTTCCTTCCTTCTGCCCCAGTACCTGAGGGTCCTCACTTCTCTCCAGGGATTTGGCCAGAATGAGGTAAAAGGCTCCCTCCTTTCAGCAAGTGCCTGGCTCCCAGCCATGCTAGCACCAGTCTGGCACATGAGGGTGGGAGACATGGAAAGGAAGCATTTCTATAATATAGGGCATTCAATTGGCATTTCCATTTACCTGAACTCTGAGCCTTTCCCCACTTTGCCTCCGTATGGGGGTCTCCGTCCTTCCCCCTGTCCCAGTACCTCTGAGGAAAGTACCCTCCGCCTGGGCTCCAGTCCCTGCCAGGATGCGGCGTCTCCCAGGCTGAGTTTTTCCCTCGCTGCAAAACAAACGGAGAAACCAGCAGGTGTCTGGGTCCCAGCCGCGCTAGCCCCAGTCTGGGGCAGGAGCGTGGGGGACCTGGGAAGGGGCATTTCCTCCTACCTGATCTTACTAGCTTCTCCCACTTGGCCTCCGTACGGGCGTCTCGGCTCTGTCCCGGCTGGCCTAGCACAGAAGCAGCAGCCAAAGTCTCCTCCCTCTCTGGAATAACCCGAGAAGCTGTTTTAATGGGAGGAAACTTTGGCTCGTCCTTCTGCACCAAACAGGGCCGGGAAGGAGCTATGCCCATATGGAGAAGGGGCAGTGGGGAAGCTTCACGAGGGATCTCAGCCGGGAACCGTCGGGATGTTCTCTCGCTCTTCATCCTGGAAGCTGGAGATGGAGCCTCATCCCTGGAGGAATGGCCCTGTGGAGGAAGCAGGACACAGTATGGGAAAGGGCTGTGACTGGCCAAACTACGGACAGAACGTCAGATCAGACGCACATTCACCTGTCACAGCCATACCAAACATTTAGAGGCCTATCCAAGGCAACTAGTTGGGATGGGTCTGCTCATCCTCCAAGTTGGAGGGAGCAATGCTTCTGAAGGAAGTTGCAAGAAGCCACAGGTGGGGAAAGTGTTCCTTTGGCCTCCAGAAGCTGGTGCTGAATGGTGCTCCCAAAAGCTGGTGTTGAATGGTCCTTTCCTTTCCTCTGCCCCACCATTTCCCCCTACCTGATCTTACAAGCTCTCCCCACTTGGCCTCTGTATGGGCGTCTCGGCTCCGTCCCAGCCGGCCTAGCACAGAAGCAGCAGCCAAAGTCTCCTCCCTCTCTGAAATAAGTTGAGATGCTCTTTTAATTGGAGGAAACTTTGGCTGCTGCTTCTACGCCAAAGAGGGCCAGGAAGGAGACATGCCCGTACGGAGAAGGGCAGCGGGGAAGATCCGCGAGGGATGGCAGCCAGGAACCGCAGGGATGTTGTCTGCTTCTTCATTCCGGGAGCTGGCGCTGGAGCCTCATCCCTGGAGGCGTGGCCCTGTGGAGGAAGCAGGACACGAGGGAAAGGGATAGCAGCCAGGAACCACAGGGATGTTCTCTCGCCCTTCATCCCTGGAGCTGGAGTCTCATCCCTGCAGGCGTGGCTCTATGGAGGAAGAAGGATACAGTATGGGCTCTCTTGTGAATGGACTCTCACTGTCTGTGGATTCCCCGATTATTGCATTGCCGCACCATGCTGCTGGGCATAAAATCGCTGGTGGCTCCTGAGTTTTTAATGCTCGCAGTTGTACTCTGTGTCCATCTGGGAACTGTAGCGCCAAACACAAGCCGAGACCGGGAATAGCCAGTGGTGGTGGAGGCCCTGTGTTGTCACATACATATGGGAAATGCCAGGGAACCCAGAAGAACTAAACTGACATCTGTCTTTCAGCAGGACTCCGGGACCACCCTGGACCCTCAGCCTTTCGCTGTTGCCTCCTTGTGTCAGATTAAGGAGTCTAAGGAACCTCTTTGCAAAGGATCACACGCAGTGATGGTGCAAAGAAATAATACAAAATAAATCTCACTATGTTTCTGCCCTGTGTGAGCCAAAGCCCGCTAGAGACCTTTCCCTTGAAACCATAGGCCAGGCATCCCCAAACTTCGGCCCTCCAGATGTTTTGGACTACAATTCCCATCATCCCTGACCACTGGTCCTGTTAGCTAGGGATCATGGGAGTTGTAGGCCAAAACATCTGGAGGGCCGCAGGTTGGGGATGCCTGCCATAGGCTGTGTACCCACCATACCTTTGGGGCTCATCCCCACTCCCCTTGGGTCGTGTGCCCAGCAAGCTCAGGTGTGTTAACAGATTTGCTCTTTGCAAACCGGCCGGCCTGGTCTGCCAAAATCAGCCCAGGGATTCCTTGT
The DNA here is from genome assembly GCA_034641385.1 of Darevskia mixta. NCBI lineage: Eukaryota > Metazoa > Chordata > Lepidosauria > Squamata > Lacertidae > Darevskia > Darevskia mixta. Next base: position 972,782 of record JAWWNH010000242.1, read on the forward strand.
CTGGTACAGTTCTTTAGCTTCTCCGTTCATTGATATCCCAATTAATCACAATTTTTACCATTGATCAATTTCTAGCATTTAGTGGGTGGGGGTTGCCTTCAAATCTATAACAGTATTTTTCCTGTACAGTTTTTAATGCCTCTATTGTTGTGAACCGATGCATGATTATAAAGTAAGTAAAGGTTATTTTTGAAGTTCCCAGGTTGATGCCTCATTCTTTCTTAAGTGGGGCAAAGGGAGGGAAGGCATCTAGCTTCATAGCTGGACTTGCTCCAAACAAGGTTTTTCAGCCTGATTCCTATCCTTTTAAGTTTGCTGCCAAGGATGGAATATTAAAACTCTTGTTTTTTAAGGACCAGGTAGAAACCCTACTTCAGGTATACAGGACCCACACTTTGAATGGTGCTCGCAAAGGTACTGGGAGCCACTGTAGATCCTTTAGGACCAGTGTTCTATGGTCCAAGCAGCTGCTCCCAGTCCCCAGTCTAGCTGTCGCTACATCTGCTAGCTCCTCTCTGATATGCCTGAGCCAATCTGATCTGAGGGGAATCCCTTCCTGTCCTCCAATATATGGGATAACCCGTTTGGTCATCTGCTAGAACTTGAGCAGGACCAAACCCCATCTCCCAGGCGTCCCCCTTGAAGGCAAGGCATGATCTTGGGACACGCAACACCCAACAGTTTCCCATTTCCAACTCAAGAACCTGGCATCTGAGCTCCTCCTACCTTCCTGGTTCCTTCTCATGACTGAGTTCCTAGGACTCCATGGATCTCTTCCAATGGGAACTGTTCCCAGAGCCCCTAACAAACTACAGTTCCCAGGATCATTGGGGGGGAAGACATCTGCTTTTTAGAGCAGGGATGAGGAACCTGCAGCTTGCTCACGCCCATTTCCTAGGAACCAGGAATGGGAAGTTGAAGTGTTTCTTCTAACAGGATGATTGCAGGGAGGAGCAGTGCTTTTCTTCAACTGGAATTCTCCGCAACTCCATTCCAGCAATTAAAAAAAAATTTATTTTGCCCAACTTTCCCCTGCTTTCCCCCTGCTGGCTGGGAAAAGTATCTCCCCACCTGGCAAAGCAGCTAAGATGGCTTGCCTCTGCGTGCCCAGGGAAGTGCCACCCTTGCCCGCTGCAGCGGACACCTCGTGTGTCAAGAGAAGGATGCTGATTGGGAAGCAGTGCAAGAAGAAGCGGGCAGCTTCCAGGATGCTGATTCCTGGACGTCCTTGAAGCTGTGTGGATGCAGGAAAGGGTGGTCGGGAGCCCTGGTCCATTTGTGGGAGAGAAAGAAAGCTGCCATTGGGGGATATCTTCATCAGCACCATCTGCAAAGTCACAATGTGATGAATAAGATTTGGGAATACCCAGAAATGTTACTCTGAGTAAACTAGAGGGGAAGCACAGTAACAGGGTGGGGTGCAGTTGGGGAGGAAAAGTGGGCATGATGGAAAAGCTCAAAATTGATGCAGGACTTCAGGAGGTATAATGCAGACTTAAGATGAGACTTAAGCAGGGCCAGAGCTTCAGCCTCTTGGCTTCCTGGTGCAGCTGAAGCAGCCGCCACTAAAAAGAAACAAAATAATAATAATAATTTTTTATTTGTATACCGCCTTTCTATCTTACGATACTCAAGGCGGTTTACAAGCAGAAGAAACAAAAAATCTCAACAATCCAATGCAATACAAAAATATAATACAAAACTTCAAAATAAACTACATCAAAAAGTAACGTTCAACAATCATTAGAGTAATATAAAACAATATCAACATATAAAAGTTAAACAGAAATCCACTCAACATTTACAACAAACAATTTCTAAACTAATCAATACTGTAAAACAACGGCATAAAATACCGGCATAAGAAACAGGACAATGGGAGTTGTAGTTCCCAGTTCCCAAACCCATCTTACTAGTGTAAGCTTTTTTTCAGAAATGCATCCAGAGCATGAACACTCAACTTGTAGGGTGTTCTCCCCGCCCCATGCACATTTTCCCTTCCTCTTACCTGCTCTTTTCTAAAGGGAGGCTTTGGCAGCAGCCACAGTGGTGAAGACAGGAGAGCCTGGAAGAAAGAAGGGATCTTTGAAGCAGGGGAGAACTCTTCACTACGGGAAGAATCCCTGAACATGTGAAAGGTCTGTCACAGAACGAACGCCAGGGACAAAACGTCCCCTCAGCCGCCCATCCAGCTGTCACACCCACCCCAGGGACTTAAAGGAGATCCCACCGCTGGGCGCACAAGAGCCACTTTTTTGCAGAAACAATCAGATGACCAGGAGATGCAGCAAATGAGCATCTCTGACTGCATGGCTTGAGATGAAGTAGAGGGCTGTCAAACACTACTAGCCCTGATAGATTTGCTCTGCCACCACAGTCAGAGGCCCACCTGGTCCAGCCTCCTCTTATCCCAGGGGCCACCCATATGCCTGTGGGAATGCCGCAAACAGGATTCGACCACAAGAGCCCTCTGCCCACCTGGGACTTCCTGCTTTTCTGAAGCATTGTTGCCTCCAACCATGGAAACAGAGCAGAGCCATCAGAGAGACTTGAATGGGGTAGTACCCCCAGAATATGATAGATCGAATCAAACCATAAGGTCCAGGACCGGTGCTAGGGGTTTTGGCGCCCTAGGCGAGGGGGCGGGGCACCTGACGTCATTGCGCATGACGTACAGTGTCCCACCCCCTGCCCGCCGGGCGCCCCGCACCGCCGCGATTTTCGCCGCTGGTTGGGGCGGCAACTGCCTAGTTTGCCTAAATGGATGCGCCGGCCCTGGGTCCAATGAAGGGAAATTACCAAATTACTTTTTTGATATACAGTGGTACCTCGAGTTAAAGACGCTTCAGGTTACAGACTCCACTAACCCAGAAATAATACCTCGGGTTAAGAACTTTGCTTCAGGATGAGATCACATGACGATGGCACAGCAGCAGCAGGAGGCCCCATTAGTTAAAGTGGTACCTCAAGTTAAGAACAATTTCAGGTTAAGAACGGACCTCCAGAACGAATTAAGTTCTTAACCCAAGGTACCACTGTAGTAAGGCATATGGAGTTTAATAATATGGAGATTAAAACATCTAACAGTACGCAACTATACTTTCCATTCAAGTTATCAAAATAGTTCCAGTAGACCAGATATGGTGTGGGCGTCCAGAGATTTGGGGGTGACAAAGGTGGAGATCCAACCGAGAACCATCTCAGACCACAATTTGGTGCTCCTGGATCCAGCTCTGGCACCAGAGTCCTAGGTCACCTCAGTAGCTTGGAGTGTGCTTGACCAGCTTGGGCTGTCAAAACTACATTTACAGTATGGAGCTAGTCTTACCTTTGTAGTCCATGTGCCGGTAACACCCGGACTGGATCACTGCAACGTGTTTGATGGGCTGCTGCTGCTGAGCTTTGTGCATAAACTTTAGCTAGCGCATAAGATTCGGTTGTTCACTGGCAGAGCATCACTGTCATGCTACACTGCTGCTGAAAGTCTTGCACCGGCTGCCAATTAGCTACCGGGAGAAGTTCAAGGTGCTGGTATACAAAGCCTATGCATCTTGGGACCAAGCTATCTAAAAGGTTGTCTTACCCCTGGGATTTTTGGAAACTGAAACAATCGAGTGGTTTCCATTCCTGACCTCTGACAAACATGCCATTGTGCTCCTGTTTCTGACAGAAATATCCCTGGTCACAATCCTTTCTGCATACCTGCCATGCAATTAAGACGCAGCTGTATGTTGCCTCTATAAAACACGCACATAATCTCTCCTCAAGCATAAGCTGAAGGAAAGCGATGGCAAAGAATACAAAACGAAAAAAAGTTGTTTCTGGTTTCCCACAACTGCAACTGGTCTCAAGTTGGAAAAATGGAAATCTAGCCAACAAATTAAGTTTGCAGGATTACTTTTGCATCAATAAGAATGGGGTTCACAGACCTGCTTTGTAAATTATTGAATTTCTACCAGGCAGCTCACACATGTCATATCCAGGGTCTATGAAAAAAACAAATATTCCAAAGAGATCATCCAATTACTTACATGTCTAGCAGTGTTTAAAACAAATCTGGCTGGCTTGCATGCATATTTGTTGGGAACCTGGGTGGCCTTTTGCTCCACAAATAGACTTTTAATAACCTCCCACCATACATTTTATTTTTAATAAAAATGGAGGAAATTAAGGACAGATACATTGTTATTTTAACAGTAAGGTTCCTTCAACAATGGAAACAACTCTATTTCACATAATGCATTTTTAAAATCTCATAGAACTTCCCTTTTAAATCTAATAAAATCATCTTATCAGTTATTTTTTCATAATATTGCTGGTTTTCTGCCCCAGCAGTAGCAATCGGGGGGGCCAAATGAGGATGAGGCATGAGTATTGCTCACAGTGCATGCATGTTCCCATCTACTCAGAGGTAAGTCATATAGCATTTGATGGCGCTTACCCTCCTTCAAGTGTGTATAAGACTGCAGCCTCAAGCATATATTTTGTGATCATGCTCTTCATATGGTTTATGATTCAATTTAAAAATAGTTCATTTGCCACAGCATATATTTCAAACATTCTCATAATCTTGAAAACACACCATACACTCCAATCTCATAAAATGTGTGGGTCCGTGTGGCGGTGGCTCGTAAGGTTGCCGCGAGAGCAGCAGCACCGGCACGGACGGAGTGTGCATGCGTGGGATTCCGTGCATGCGCAGTGCGTCCTGACATGCATCGTGATGTCACGACGCACGTCAGGACGCCCTGCCCCCAGCGGGTGCCTCTGTTCGCCGCCCTGGTAGGCCGAAAGAAAAGCAGTCTGTCCGTCAAACTGTTGAATTTTGGAGATTATTTGATTCTATATTGGATAGTCAGAGGAAACAGTACAATACATGGTATCCGCTTATTGCTACCATTTTATAGACTGCTTTTCTGAGCCTCTTTGCTGTTGTGTAAAAGAGCCTTAGTTTGAGGCTGTGGTGGGGACTTGGGATTTTTTGGGAGTCGTTAACTTTAACTGGTTTTAACACAACTATTTCCCCCCACTGAATATCTGTTGTTGGTGGAACACAGAGCGGAGATTCCAAAGCTGACCTCAGTTGGGGAGCAGGTTTATAGGGGATGCAGTTCCTCGGCTACTCTAGTCCCCAAGCCATTTATGGCTCTATAGGTAATAGCCAGTCCCTTTAACTGGGCCTTGAAACAAACTGGAAAGCAGTGTAACTTGAACAAGACTGGTGTGTAGTGCTGGATTTACGTATAAGCTAAACAAGCTATAGCTTAGGGCCCCTCTCTCTTGGGGGCCCCCAAAAAATTTAAAGGAAAAAAACCTCGATGTACATTTCCAAAATATAAGATAAAAAACAAATAAAATAAAACCTACATACAGCAACAGTGTTTTGTGTTGTGTAAGCTCCTATGGTGTAAGTAATGTGCCCCACCTGCTAGCCTGCTCCCTAAAATATCACATATAAAGGGCCCTATTACCTTCAGTAGCTTAGGTCCTCATCAAATCTAAATCCAGCCCTGCTGGTGTGATATGGTCAGAATACCGGTACTTAGAATCATAGAGTTGGAAGAGACCACAAGGGCCATCCAGTCCAACCCCCTGCCAAGCAGGAAACACCATCAAAGCATTCCTGATAGGTGGCTGTCAAGCCTCTGCTTAAAGACCTCCAAAGAAGGAGGCTCCACCACACTCCTTGGCAGCAAATTCCACTGTCGAACAGCTCTTACTGTCAGGAAGTTCTTTCTAATGTTTAGGTGGAATCTTGTTTCTTGTAGTTTGAATCCATTGCTCCGTGTCCGCTTCTCTGGAGCAGCAGAAAACAACCTTTCTCCCTCCTCTATATGAAATCCTTTTATATATTTGAACATGGCTATCATATCACCCCTTAACCTTCTCTTCTCCAGGCTAAACATACCCAGCTCCCTAAGCCGTTCCTCATAAGGCATCGTTTCCAGGCCTTTGGCCATTTTGGTTGCCCTCCTCTGGACACGTTCCAGCTTGTCAGTATCCTTCTTGAACTGTGGTGCCCAGAACTGGACACAGTATTCCAGGTGAGGTCTGACCAGAGCGGAATACAGTGGTACTATTACTTCCCTTGATCTACTTAATCTACTTAACCCAAATTATTTTGGCTGCAGCATTTTTTACCAGTTGCATTTTTTGAACACTGTCCAAGGACAGCCCCATGTAGACCCACATTAGATTCCCATATCCATACTAAGTGGGGCATGTATAAGAGTGACCAGATCTGCTTTTCTATATCGGATTGTCAGAAACAAGACGATACAAGGCACCCGCTCATTGCCTCAGTTTTATAGGCCGCTTTACTGGGCCCTCTTGGCTGTTGTGCGTGTATGGCGCTTGTGTAAACGGTCCTGGTCCTAGCCTTAGCTGGAGGATGTGGTGGGGACTGCCCCCCCGCATTCCTAGTTTGAACGCAGCCCCCCCCCCCCCAATGCCTCGCCAGGATGGAGGCGCATGCAAGGCCAGGCGATGGTCCGTTCTGCGGGATCTTCCCAATCGCGCCCAGCGGAGGGCGCTGCCCGCAAGCAGCATTTCTCGTGCGGCGGCAGCGTCGGGGACGAGCGGAGGCTTCCCAGAAGCAGCCGCTTCTCCTCCTCCTGCTGCTGCTCTCCTTTTCTTTGGCGTCCCGCTTCGGTGCGGCGAGCGCGCAGCCGAGAATGGAGCCGCTGCTGCTGCTGCCGCCGCCGCCGCCACCCGGAGCCCCGCCGCTCTTCGCGGAGCCCCTGCTGCGCGCCGCTTGCGCATCGCCCCGCGCGCGGTGACCTGGCCCTGCCGGGACGCGCAAGGCTCACACGGGCGGCCGCCCCCGGCGCCTCGTCGGCCGGCGCGCTCTGCCTTCTCGCTCTCGCTGCGCAAAGGCGCCCGGCTCGGCGGGGGCGCGCGCTTGAGCCTCTCGCTCCTTGGAGAGCTCCTGGGAGGCGGCGGCGGCGAGGGGGGCAGACTTTCCTCCTCTGCCGACCCAGCGGCTGGAAACAACTTTGGGGGGCGAAAGCGGGGTGTCCGGGATCTTTTTCCTCTTCGCTTGGAAGCTCCTTCCCCGTTTCTTTTTGGCGCTGCTCTTCTTTCCCGGCTCGGCTCTCCGCCTCCCTTGCATGGATGCACCATGGCCACCGCAACGCTGGTTTGCAGGGTGCAGTTCCTCGACGACACCGACCCTTTCAACAGCACCAATTTCCCCGAGCCCACCAGGCCGCCGCTCTACACTTTCCGGGAGGATATCCCCCTGGGCACCCAGTTGGCCGGGGTGCACCGCCTGCTCAGAGCCCCGCAGAAGGTACGGGGTGGGGGGGTCGCGGAGGGGGGGGGCTTCTGGGAAGAATGCGGGTCGTTTTTGCTGGACCGGGCTGGAGACAGGAAGGGGAGACCCTAGAAATGTGCACCCCCTTGAAAGTGCGCGCGCAAACAGATCTTAAAGTGCCCTTGGTGTGCGTGGAGTTCTGCAGAGTAACGCAAGGAAAAGTTCCCGTTCTCTCTCTGACCCCAAGGAGCTTATGTTCTGAATGACTTGTGTGTGGGGGAATGGTTGGGATTACCGTATTGTGCATGGCTTGTGTACGGGCAAGACTTTTTTCCCGCCTTCTCCCCAAACACTAGAAATCAGTTACCAGGTGAGATTTGTTAACAGCTAGTACTGTACTTCGCCTGACACATAATTAACGTGTGGAATTCATTGCCTCAAGATGTGATGATGGCTATTGAAGAGGTTGGGGGAAGGAAACCACGGAGCCTTTGTTTATCTAACAATGGCTAATAGTCATCATGGCTATATGGAGGATCCTCCAGATTCAGAGACAGTGTACCTTTGAAGGGCAGTTCAGGTACCACAGAGTAGGTGGCCAGGTAACAGCAGGGCAACGCTCTTCACATCTTGCTTGTAAGCTTTTCAGAGGCACTTGGCTGACTACTGTGAAGAAAGGTTGCTTGGGTTTTTATGATGTTGTGTCAAATTTGTACCGAATATTGGGCTGAACCACCTGCTGACTTGTTATCTGTGTTGGTTTAGTGCAGCAAGGCTTTTGAGCCGATCCTGTATTTTGGCACTGTGTTTTTGAGATCTCTGAACATCCTGGGGGAGAAAAGTGAGAAGTGATGGAAACAGTGGAAGTTGTGACATCCAGAAATGCAAAGTGTAAGGTGTAAGGGAAATATTTCAGAAAATGCTTAGGTGGGACATGCAGTGAAGATCACCATCCAGCTTGTGGGCTGGTTGTCCACTGTGAGGCCAGATTCCTGGTGTAGATGGGCCTCTGGTTTGGTCCAGCAGGGCTCCTCTTATGATATGTGGTGCCATGCCCTCTTCTGTATACTTCTGTTGTCAAACGTGGTGATCAATCCACAGATTGCCTGCAATATTTCCAAAAGAGAATGAGACCTTCTCAGGCATATGGTTGCTACACAAGTGATACAAGCACACTGCTATATATAATGCAAAGTTTTATTCACAAACTTTGATAGAAAAATAATACTCCAATGCAGTGATATATGTCACTCGATAGGTTCCTTGTATTTCTGTGCCACCTGCAATTCAGTGAATCTCAAAGGGACTTACAAGCAATGAACAGCAACAGCGACTTCACATATCATCTTAGGACAAGTTATATAATATGATCAGCAAATCATCAATGTTCTCTTTAGCATAAAAAAGTTAAGACACTATCATCAATGTAACAGACACAAATTAGAGGTGTCGTGTGTTGACGCTGACTGGGCTATTTGATAATTTTGGACATTGCTGCAAACCTCTTTCTACATATGTATGATTCTCTTTTTATTTAAACCAATTTGCGCCAATCACATTGACAGTGAAGTCTTACTCTTTATGCAGTGTGCTTCATTCTTGTTTATATCTCAATGTGATGCACACATTTTAATATCCTGTGCCTTGGAGCATTCTGTATAACTGTGTGCTTGTGGAAGAAATTTTTTTTTTTTATTTTGTTTTGACTATGACAGACCAACACGGCTATCTACCTTTAACTGTGTGCTTGTAATTATCTACAGAACAGTTGTACGTCCAAGAGCACCCCTCTCTATTGCCGTTTTTGTTTGATACTGTGTGTTTTGTTATGTAGTCATCTCTCCCCATTTGATATTGCCCTCCTTGGTTATATTACCTTGTTTGCGTCTTGTTTTCCTCTATCCGGAAATATGTCCATGCAAAATAATTGTTTCGTATTTTTGCATCTCTAATAGTGCAGAAGCAGAGACTAGTGCCTAAGTGGGGCAGTTTGTTCCTGTGCATGTTTATTGAGAAGCAAGTCCCAATGAATTCAGCGGAAGTTACTCCAAGGAATGTATGTTTATAGGATTCAAACCTTACTAATTGGGGTGATGTAGAGCATTTTCTTCCTTTAGCTTGTGGAAGGGAGGAATCCGCAAAATTAAATTCCACCCTTCCTTGGTGGAGAGGACAGAGCCTGAAATACAGTATGCTTGCAAAAAATAGTTCTGGCACTTAGACTTATGTTTGGAGGTAGAACTGGAACTCTTGTCTTCTGCCCAGTAGGGAAGGACTGTACCTGAGGGATTCAGGGAGAGGCTTTTGCTAAAAAGGTAAGTGTAAAAGTAGAGCAATGGTGTATTGATGCCATAGCACCATGGAGGTGGAGATTCTCAAAAGTAAAACACAGGAGGCATCCAGCATTGCTCATACTACCGTACTTCTCAAAAACTTGTGCTCAGTTTCCCTTTGCCTGGAGTAAAAACACAGAATATGCCAAATGCCTTTTCTTCCTCTTTAATTAAAGTGAGCATGTTTGAAAACCCAGAGGCTTTTTGATAGCTGGGCTATTTGTTCCATGGTAGAGTGTTTTGAGAAATAAATGAGGAATTCCTTAAGAGAAGTAGGGGCTGTGTGGAATGGGTGCCGCTGGATCTCAAGAAGGATCTCTATTTGGGACAATACATTTGACACCTGTGCTAATAAATGCATCTTGGTGTCTCCCTTAATAATTAATTTGCACTGTTTTTCTAGCTCCTGGAAAGATTGCTTTCCATTTCCACAATAGCTTTACAGGGCAGACATTCCTCCCACCAGTTCACTATAATAACTGGAGATTTTGAAGTTTTCAAAAGAGACCCACCATAGAGCCAACGTGAAACACTTGCTCCTACTAGCAACTTGCTTGGAGTGTCATGCAATCTTGGGCAGTGATATATATTTCAAGACGTCTGGTGAAGCTGGGGGCGGGGGGGGGGCAGGGAGTATGTCCAAGCAAATAAAGGCGTGTTTAAGCTGTCGCTGTGGTGTGGTTCTTATGAGCTGACAGTTGCGCCAAGGCTTTTGTTAAAAATAGCAGTTAAGTCTACTGTCCTTGGAACACTTGATATCCTTTCAAAAGCTACAACATGTAGCATAGCAGTGAGTCAAGCCATAACCTTTGTGAAATCCAGCCTTGTATCTGTGCGTGCATCAACTATCTTCCGACAAACGTAGCTCTCTGTTCTTGAGGATCTGGACTATGGTGTGAACGCATTTGGAATATTTGTGCACAGTTCTGGTCACTTCACCTCAAAAAGGATATTGTAGAGTTTGAAGAGGCTCAGGAAAGGACCACTGAAATGATAAACGGGACTGGAGCAACTATGAAGAAAAGTTGTCATGTTTGGGACTTGTTAGTGTAGAGAAAAAGGCAAGCAAGTCTCAATGTGATATATATTTATAAAATTATGCGTGGCAGAATTATACCCTTCTTCCATTTTATATTCTGCTTGCACCTTCCACTTCCCTGCTTATAATAATTTGTGTCAATAAATTTGTGAGCAAGTCCTTCATAGCCTGCGAACCTTCCACTCCACCATAAATTGATAATAATGCTACCTCTGGACTTTCGGTCAGCTTTAACCCAGTGATTTCTGATATCTCATTAAACACACTTTGCAAATAAATAAAAAAAGGTACATATTTACACCCCCACCACATGTGAACATAATTCCCTGTTTCCTGGCATCCCCTTCAAATGTTTTTTCTTCGTCTCTCGTAGACATCCTTTGCAGCTGAAAGTTGGCAGATAAAAGGAAGTGCTTCTTCACACTATGGAAATCGCTCACCCTGGGGGCAGTGATGGGAACCAACTTGGATGACTTTAAAAGAGGTTTAGACAAATTCATGGTGGAGAGGGCTACTGGCCAGAATGGCTATGCTCTGCTTCCACAGTTGGAGGCAGCAATGCTTCCGAATACCAGTGGCTGGAGGCCACGGAAGGGAAGAGTTTTGCTCTTGTGCTCATGTTCTGCTTGCTGGTTTCCCTTTGAGGCATTTGATGGCCACCATGAGAAAAGGATGGTGGGCAAGTTGGCCCACTGGCCTGATCCAGCAAACTCTTCTTATGTTCTTAGGATTGCCATAATCTATCTTCAATTCGTTGTTGTATATAGTATCACGTTCCCTACGGAGTGGCATTACAAGGATGCCTTGAGGCACTTACAGTCTATACAGTGGTACCTCCGGTTGCGGACAGGATCCGTTCTGGAGGTCTGGTCGGATCCCCAGGTTTCCGCAACCTTTGACCGCTTCTGCGCATGCGCTCGTGGCGAAACCTGGTCAAATACTTCCAGGTTGGCCGCTTTCTCATCCTGAAGTTTATGTAGCCAGAGGGTTACGTAACCGGAGGTACTACTGTATTTTTGTCCAGGGATGACATCTGGACAACTTCAGCTGCACAGGCTCAGGCTTGGTTTTAAGTCAAGAACAAGGACCAGGGGTTGAGCTAAATACTATATGGAAAATGAGGCTTTTGAGAATGGGTTGGAAGAGGGAGAGAGACACTTGTGGTGCTGTGGTCTAAACCACTGAGCCTCTTGGGCTTGCTGATCAGAAGGACGGCGGTGTGGGCTTGCTGATCAGAAGGACGGTGACTGTGGAGTCACCTCTGCTGGGAAGTGGCTTTATGTGGCTGAGGGTGATAGAATGGTTCCAGACTCTGGTTTTCAGACATTCCCTCTCCAGTCAATGCTTGTCACGTCATTTTGCTGGCTGAGGAGCCCCTTTTCATATGCCACAGCAGCACTTCAGAAGGTCATAGGTCATGATCTAGGCCAGGCGTAGGCAAACCTGGCCCTCCAGCTGTGTTGGGACTACAGTTCCCATCATCCCTGACCACTGGTGCTGTTAGCTAGGGATGATGGGAGTTGTAGTCCCAAAACAACTGGAGGGCCGAGTTTGCCTATGCCTGGCCTAGGCATCTGGCCAGGCCTTCTTTGCAAGGGAGGCGATGGATACAATATAGCCTTTCCTGGAGAAAAGGAAGCAACTTCACATGCCTGCAAGCAGGAGGAGAGACACGTTTGCAAAGTCCCCTGTACCAGTTTTAACCCTGTAACTTGTGAAGTGACTACTCATCCCCCCAAACACACACACACACACACACACACACACACACACACACAGTGGAAATATGCACTGAGTGGCCAGAGCCCATCACAGCTCTGCATGTTGTATTGCGGCAGTGAAGATGAGACAGATGCAGAATGCACTTAAATTTTAATGTGCAAACATCCAGCTCTACCTTAATGTATACAGTGGTCCATCACCCACATCGATCCGGAGCTTGCTTTGCAGCCTATAGGTTGGGCAGCATCCATCGCTCAGGAGCAGAACATGTTTTGCATGTAGATGGCAGACCCTCCAAGTGTCCCTATTCTCCAGGGATGTCCCTCATTTAGAGAAGCCGTCCCAGTTTCTAATTTGATCCACTTTTCCTTAGGACAGTGGTGGCTAACCTTGACACTCCAGATGTTTTGGAACTACAACTCCCATCATCCCTAGCTAACAGGACCAGTGTTCAGGGATGATGGGAGTTGTAGTCCCAAAACATCAGGAGTGTCAAGGTTAGCCACCACTGCCTTAGGATGTCCCTATTTTCATTGGAGGGTATGGAGTTATCCAACCCCTGAGCTGTCTGAAGACAATCCTGTATAGGGAAGGTTTTTTTTTTATTTAAAAAAATGTTTAATGTTTTTATATGTGTTGAAAACTGCCCAGAGTGGCTGAGGCAACCCAGTAAGATGTGTGGGGTATAAATAGTAAAATTATCATTATGGAATTGGATGCCCCTATTTTCATCAGAGAAATGTTGGAGGGTATGAGACAGTCCTAGATTCAGTCTCTGGCACTTGTGGTTTCAGGATGGATCTCAGGCAAGGCTTTTGACCGAGACTTATTACCACGGACAGAGTAGGCAACACTGAATCACTAGAAGGCAGTTTACTACGCTGGCATGATTAAAGGTAAAGGTAAAGGGACCCCTGACCAATAGGTCCAGTCGCGGAAGACTCTGGGGTTGCGTTGCTCATCTTGCTTTACTGGCCGAGGGAGCCGGCGTACAGCTTCCGGGTCATGTGGCCAGCATGACTAAGCTTCTTCTGGCGAACCAGAGCAGCGCATGGAAACACCATGTACCTTCCTGCTGGAGCGGTACCTATTTATCTACTTGCACGTTGGCGTGCCTTTCGAACTGCTAGGTTGGCAGGAGCAGGGACCGAGCAACGGGAGCTCACCCCGTCGCGGGGATTCGAACCGCCGGCCTTCTGATTGGCAAGCCCTAGGCTCTGTGGTTTAACCCATAGCGCCACCCGCGTCCCTTTGACCGAAACCTCTTACCACTGACAGAATGGGGAACACTGAACCAGTGGTCTGAATCACTAGAAGGCAGTTTACTATGCTGACATGATTACAGAGCGGCAAATGTTGCATTTGAAGAGGGGTTTAGGGTGCCACAGACAGGGGCGTAGCAAGGGGAGGCGATGGGGGTGGGTCGCCCCGGGTTCCACCCCAGAGGGGGGTGACACTAAAAAAAATTTTTTAAAATTTTTTTTAATTTTTTTTTAACTTTATTGGAAAAAAGAGATAATAGACACACACACAACCCCCACACCTCACAAAGTGGCACATCAGAGGGGGGTGACACTTCTTTCTTTCTTTTTATTTTTTATTTTTTTATATTTTTTTAAAAAAATTAAATTTTAACTTTATTGAAAAAAAAGAGATAATAGACACACACACACAAAAAACCCCACACCTCACAAAGTGGCACCATCATTTTTGGGGGGTGGGGGTGACTTGCTATGCCACTGGGTGCAGCTCTGCCAGTGCCCTGGCAAAGTGGTGGTGGTGGGGTGACAAAAAAAATTCCGCCCCGGGTACCACCTGGGCTGGCTATGCCTCTGGCCACAGATTGATAGTAAATGGCGTCTGCAGAACTTTCTATTAAAATGCAAGAAGGGTAGGAACGGTCGATTCAGTATGTGAGGGGGGAAAGGGGTCACCATTGATAAGATTTATAGTTCTTCAGGGTAGCTTGCAATGATAAAATTGATAAGTGCAAATGACCAATGTGAAAGAAGCCTCTTGAAGCCAAACAGTAGTGCAAGAAACTGAAACAAGCAGGGTAAAACGTTGTCTCAGAAATGGAAAGCATCTCAGAAATGGACAACAGCCATTCCTAAATGAATCTAAAAAAACCCTATTCAAATCCGTTTATTCAGTGATCATTTAAGAGCAGTCAGTGAAAGGGACAGGTATTCCTCTATTGAGACGCTGCTCCAGACCTTGGACATTACAATCAAAAGCCTCTCCTGTGTACCTGCATCAGAAGTAGCCTTCCTCAAAATCCTCCTCCTGCTGCCGGAGCTCTTGCTTAGACCCATGGGGGGTGGGGGAATAAATTCCTGGCCGTTTTAGGAGTTTAAAGGTCAAAGCCAGAGCCTTGTGTTGAGCCTGGAAGCAGATTAGTAGCAGGTGAAGCGGGCAGAGGATGAATGTAATATGATACAAAACCCCAGCAGCCACATTTTGAACCAGTTGAAGCCTACAGACTGTCTCCAAGGGCAGCTCCACATACTATGGTAATCTAGACAAAAGCACAATCAGCCAATGCTGGGTTTGGTTTCTCCAGGAAGTAGTACTGTTGGCATATATGATGAAGCTATTTATTTATTTATTTATTGTTGTTGTTGTTGTTGTTGTTTAAACACCCTGCTGTGTGTGATTAAACTGAGCTACTTGTGCAGCTTTGCATGGACAAAGCGTGATTTTGCATGCAGATATAGGAAGCTGCATGATGGAGATGGAGATTTTTGTCTTTTTTAAAAATGAGATTCTTCTCTGTGAGCTCACGCCTAACATCTGCATGTGTGGCACCATGCCTGAACCAAGACTGTCATGTTTTACAATGAATGTATTTATTTTTGTTGGTTGAAGTTAGTGCCATTAGGTGATAACCAGGAGGGTAACTTCTTAAACCTTGATCTCGCGGTTCATAGACCTGCATTTGAACCTGTATTTAAATCTCAGATTTGCTCCTCGCAGCCCTCTCCTGCAATCTGACGCTTCTTTCCTGAACTTAGTTGAATTTGATAGTTTACTTATTAATCCAGTCGCTTAAGTGTGTGTGTGTATGCACAAACACACATTACACTCATTGCAAGGCACCGTGTAACATTTTTCATAGTGATACATGGGAATACATGACATGGCGTTTTCAGAAAGTGGAGGGCACCACAGCCTTAAAGCTTGGCTGCATATACTGTGCATAGAGCAGGGGTAGGCAACCTAAGGCCCGTGGGCTGGATGCGGCCCAATCGCCTTCTCAATCCAGCCCGCGGATGGTCCGGGAATCAGCGTGTTTTTACATAAGTAGAATGTGTCCTTTTATTTAAAATGCATCTCTGGGTTATTTGTGGGGTCTGCCTGGTGTTTTTACATGATTAGAATGTGTGCTTTTATTTAAAATGCATCTCTGGGTTATTTGTGGGGCCTGCCTGGTGTTTTTACATGAGTAGAATGTGTCCTTTTATTTAAAATGCATCTCTGGGTTATTTGTGAGGCCTGCCTGGTGTTTTTACATGAATAGAATGTGTGCTTTTATTTAAAATGCATCTCTGGGTTATTTGTGGGGCCTGCCTGGTGTTTTTACATGAGTAGAATGTGTGCTTTTATTTAAAATGTGTCTCTGGGTTATTTGTGGGGCATAGGAATTCGTTAACCCCCCCCCCCAGGAAAAAAAATAGTCTGGCCCACCACATGGTCTGAAGGATGGTAAACCGGCCCATGACTGAAAAATGTTGCTCACCCCTGGCATAGGCTAACCTTGACACTCCAGATGTTTTGGGACTACAACTCCCATCATCCCTGACCACTGGTCCTGTTAGCTAGGGATGGTGGGAGTTGTAGTTCCAAAACATCTGGAGTGTCAAGGTTAGCCATCACTGGCATAGAGTCTAGGAAGCGGCAACTTCACTTCTCGGTGTTCATGCATACAGTGAGCAATAGGCAGAGAAAGGACTGGCCCATCCATGAGGCAAGGTAAGGCAACTGCCTCAAGCAGATCCGGCCTCCAAGGAATGCATTGCCTGCTGCCTTGGCAGCTCCCTGCTACCTCTACAGCGGCCTCTTGGTGAATAGTACCACCCTTGTTCCTGATGTAGATCTTTCTTCCCCCCTCGTTCCCAATGTAGATATTTGTTCCCTGCTTGTGCCCGATGTAGATCTTCACTCACCCCTTCTTCCCTGGTGGGAGGGGAGGGAACACTGTTTTGTGGTTCGCCTCAGGCGCCAAAACGTCTTGGGCCGTCCCTGAATGGAGGTGACATTGCAAATGGGTGTCCATGTACCACGCTCAGTCTGTATATGTGAGCACTGGCCCGGGCAAAATACAGTGGTACCCCGGATTGCGCACTCAATTCATTCCGGGGTGCCGTTTGCACCACGAAAAGTGTGCAAACCGGGTGGCGCTTTTGCGAATGCGTGAGACTGCACGAGATCTCGCGCTTCTGTGCATCCACGGACATGCGCAGAAGTGTCCGCGCTCCATGCTGCACTTCTGGGTCCGCGGAGTACGCAACCCGAACGTCCGCAACACAGAGCGTACGCAACACGGGGTAAGACAGTAGGTTGTCAGTTCCTGCTGCTATTGCGCTGCCTCATTTGTTGCCTTTGGTTACTGTAAAAACAAAAGGGCAGGTTTAATTAAAAATATTTTATTAGAAGAGGAATGGCAGATGAAATTAATGGACTATGCAGAACTGGATAAGATGACAGGGAGAATTCGAAACCAGCGGGACCAGAAATTCTTGAAAGATTGGAGTAAATATGCGAGTTATTTGAAAGACCGTTGTAATCAACTGACTACGCTTGTAGGACTACAAGAAGTTTTGTAAGGAGAACTATATGAAATATTACAGAAAAGATTTATGAGAATGGATTTTAAGTTATTGACTATTAAAAGTAATAGTTAGGATAACAAATGTAAGATTAAGAGAGGAGGTTTGAAAATCATTAGACATGGTTGATGGAAGTCTCAGGCTAAAATAGCCAAAATGATGTATAAGATAAGATGAGATGAGATGTTCTGTTTGGAAAATATATGTAAAAACCAATAAAAATGTGTATAAAAAATATTTTTGTTTAAAGGCCAGGTTAACCTGAAATTGGTAGCTGATGGTGACTGTAATAATAGAAAAGTGTACTATCCTAAGTGCATGAACCTGGACTCTTGAGACAGCACTTACCGGTGAAACAGGAGAACTTCTAACTGTTGCCCTTGAGGAAGATTTTTTGTTGTTGAAACGTGTTAGGTGGTGTACTTTCGCTAATAAATTCTACACCTGGCGCTAGCATTGACATCTTCCTCCAAGAATGAGAAGCCTTTCTAGAAGCAGGAATCCTGTGGCATGATCAAGACCTAAAAACTTACTTGTGTCATGCGTCTTCACAGGTTTGAATGTCCTTCTTGGATCGCTGAAACTCTCTGCCCTCAAGGTTTGAAATAAATGCACTCCACGGTCTCTGATTCAGGATCCACAATGAAAGTAGATTTTTTTTTGTCACGTAAAATCCTTAATTAAGGACTCTCCAAATGGCCAGACTTCTTCTTCTTGTTGTTTTTAAGGTGGGAAAATGTGCTTTACTCCCATTTATAAACTTCCTAACTTTCCAGTGTTCTATTAAGACTGCATTCCTGTGCAGGAATTGCAGTACATGGGAGTGAACATGGTGGGTCTTTCATTCTGCGTAAGCATGCATAGGATCAGGCGGCGAAACACACTGAGCATTGTTTGCTTAATAAAGCTCTCCTGCCTGCTATAATGCAACCTTTGCAGTTCTGATGACAGACTGAATGTTCTTGCAGAGAACTGTTACCATTTTGAAACGTGTGCTCTGTTTTTCTAAACTGCTAGTCTGTGCAGAACCTCTTCAAAGAAAGAAAGATGGTTATACAATCCTGCCTTTGTATGAATCGTTTACTCTTATTTGCAACTTGCTTATTGCATTCAGTCTGTCACAGTTTAAGCGAACAGTTTTAAACATGAGAACTGGCGGCATTTGCAAGGACTTGCATGTCAAAAAACGGAGGCAATTAAGCTTAACCTGCAGGCCCTCTCCTTTGCTTTTAATCTAGAATCCCTGCTAGGTCGAATTAGAAAAGATAATTAGTGCCCTCCCCATAGTCTTTCATAGTGAATTGCCCTGCTTCCTAAATACTAATCTGGAATTGTGTTGATCACCAAAACAGAGTTTAAGACTTGCTTCAACGCTGTGCATTTGTTTTAATTTAGAAAAGAGAAACTCAGGAATCCCAAGGAGACCTAGTCCTTGGGGAATGCTTTAAAGGTTAAGGTAAAGGACCACTGACAGTTACCGGTAAGTCCAGTCGCGAACGACTCTGGGGTTGCGGCACTCATCACGCTTTACTAGCCAAGGGAGCCGGCGTTTGTCCGCAGACAGTTTTTCCGGGTCATGTGGCCAGCATGACTAAGCCACTTCTGGCGAAACCAGAGCAGCACACGGAAACGCCGTTTACCTTCCCGCCGGAGCGGTACCTATTTATCTACTTGCAGTTTGACATGCTTTCGAACTGCTAGGTGGGCAGGAGCTGGGACCGAGCAACGGGAGCTCACCCTGTTGCGGGGATTCGAACCGCTGACCTTCTGATCAGCAAGCCCTAGGCACAGCGGTTTAAACCACAGCGCCACCCGTGTCCTAATGGGGAGTGCTTTAGTCAATCACTTTTCTGGAGGAGATGCCCAATCTCTCGCTTAGGCAGAGTACTATAAAGCTAGCTTTTGAATCGGTCCATTGGACTTTGGGAGAAGCCTGTGTTTGTGGAAGCTGTGTAGAAACCAAGAGATGTTCTTTATTAGATGCTGGTGCTCCAAATATCTGTGGCTTCCTTGCCCATAGTTGTGGGTTTCCTGACAGGCTTACTCATAAACCTCTCTCTGCTGAATAGCTGTGGGTACCTCATGTTCTGCTCCACAAAGTGAAGCCCAGTGATTAGTCAACACTTTGGTCTAATTTCCACTGCGCCACTTTACTGGGGTTCTATCACTGCCTGAAAACACATTAATGTGTATGCTGAATAAGATTCTTTGTTTCTGTCTTGGCTCTTCCTAGTGCAGGGGTGTGGAACCTGTGGTCCGGCAGATCTTAGAATCCTAGAATTGTAGAGTTGGAAGGAACCTTGAGGGCCAAACAGTCATACCTCGAGTTGTGTTTGCTTCACGTTGCGTTTTTTCAGGTTACTAACGCGGCCACCCTGGAAGTGTTTACTTCTAGGTTCGCCACTTTGCGCATGCGCAGGACCGATCTGCATAGAATCATAGAATCATAGAATCATAGAATCATAGAATCATAGAGTTGGAAGAGACCACAAGGGCCATCCAGTCCAACCCCCTGCCAAGCAGGAAACACCATCAAAGCATTCCTGACAGGTGGCTGTCAAGCCTCTGCTTAAAGACATCCAAAGAAGGAGACTCCACCACACTCCTTGGCAGCAAATTCCACTGTCGAACAGCTCTTACTGTCAAGAAATTCTTCCTAATGTTTAGGTGGAATCTTCTTTCTTGTAGTTTGAATCCATTGCTCCGTGTCCGCTTCTCTGGAGCAGCAGAAAACAACCTTTCTCCCTCCTCTATATGACATCCTTTTATATATTTGAACATGGCTATCATATCACCCCTTAACCTTCTCTTCTCCAGGCTAAACATACCCAGCTCCCTAAGCCGTTCCTCATAAGGCATCGTTTCCAGGCCTTTGACCATTTTGGTTGCCCTCCTCTGGACACGTTCCAGCTTGTCAATATCCTTCTTGAACTGTGGTGCCCAGAACTGGACACAGTATTCCAGGTGAGGTCTGACCAGAGCGGAATACAATGGTACTATTACTTCCCTTGATCTAGATGCTATACTCCTATTGATGCAGCCCAGAATTGCATTGGCTTTTTTAGCTGCTGCATCACACTGTTGACTCATGTCAAGTTTGTGGTCTACCAAGACTCCTAGATCCTTTTCACTTGTACTGCTCTCAAGCCAGGTATCACCCATCCTGTATTTGTGCCTTTCATTTTTTTTGCCCAAGTGTAGTACTTTACATTTCTCCCTGTTAAAATTCATCCTGTTTGCCTTGGCCCAGTTCTCTAATCTGTTAAGGTCATTTTGAAGTGTGTTCCTGTCCTCTGGGGTATTAGCCACCCCTCCCAATTTGGTGTCATCTGCAAACTTGATCAGGATGCCCTCAAGCCCATCATCCAAGTCATTGATAAAGATGTTGAATAAGACTGGGCCCAAGACAGAACCCTGTGGCACCCCACTAGTCACTTCTCTCCAGGATGAAGAGGAGCCATTGATGAGCACCCTTTGGGTTCGGTCAGTCAGCCAGTTACAAATCCAATGAATGGTAGCATTGTCTAGCCCGCATTTTACCAGCTTCTTTACAAGAATATCATGGGGCACCTTGTCAAAGGCCTTGCTGAAATCAAGATAGGCTACATCCACAGTGTTCCCTTCGTCTACCAGGCTTGTAATTCTGTCAAAAAATGAGATCAGATTAGTCTGACATGACTTATTTTTCAGAAACCCATGCTGACTTTTAGTGATCACAGCGTTCCTTTCTAGGTGCTCACAGACCGTTTGCTTAATGATCTGCTCTAGAATCTTTCCTGGTATTGATGTCAGGCTGACTGGGCGGTAATTGTTTGGGTCCTCTCTTTTCCCCTTTTTGAAAATAGGGACAACATTTGCCCTCCTCCAGTCTGCTGGGACTTCACCTGTTTTCCAAGAATTCTCAAAGATTACTGCCAGTGGTTCTGAAATCGCCTCTGCCAGTTCTTTTAATACTCTGGGATGTAGTTCATCTGGCCCTGGAGACTTGAATACATCTAAACTAGCCAAGTGTGCTTGTACTACCTCCTTACTTATTCTGGGCTGTGTTTCCCCTGCTGAATCATCTGCTCCATATTCTTCAGGTCGGGCATTGTTTTCTTTTTTGGAGAAGACTGAGGCAAAGAAGGTATTGAGGAGTTCTGCCCTTTCTGCGTCCCCTGTTCGCATTTCACCTTCTTCTCCTCTAAGTGACCCCACTGTTTCCTTGTTCTTCCTTTTGCTACGGACATACCCATAAAAACTCTTTTTATTGCTTTTAACCTCTCTAGCAAGCCTGAGTTCATTCTGTGCTTTAGCTTTTCTGACTTTGTCTCTACATGTGCTGGCTATTTGTTTGAATTCCTCTCTGGTGGTTTCCCCCTTTTTCCATTTCTTGTACATATCCCTTTTAAATCTTAACTCAGTTAAAAGTTCATTAGATAGCCACCCTGGCTTCTTTAGGCACCTTCCATGTTTTCGTCTCATTGGTACTGCTTGAAGTTGTGCTTTTAATATCTCCCTTTTAACAAACTCCCATCCATCATGAACTCCCTTCCCTTTTAGTATTACTGACCATGGGATCACACCCAGCATTTCCCTAAGTTTTCTGAAGTCGGCTTTCTTAAAGTCTAGAATTTGAGTCTTAGTATGCTTGGTTGCTCCTTTCTGATGTATAATAAACTCCAGAAGAGCATGATCACTCCCACCTAATGATCCTACCACTTCTACCCCACTAACCAGGTCATCACTATTGGTTAGGACCAGATCTAAAATGGCTGATCCTCTTGTTGCTTCTCCCACTTTCTGGACAATGAAATTGTCTGCAAGGCCCGTGAGGAATCTGTTCGACCTTATGCTCTTGGCTGAGTTTGACATCCAACAAATATCAGGATAGTTGAAATCCCCCATTACTACTATCTCATTTCCTTTTGAATGCTTGGTCATCTGTTCCAGGAAGGCATCATCTATGTCCTCAGTTTGGCTTGGGGATCTATAGTAAACTCCCACCATGAGATCACTGTTATTTTTCTCTCCCTTAATTTTGACCCAGATACTCTCAATTTGGCTTTGAGATTTGGCTTTTTTAAATCATGGATCTCTTCACAGGTATACACATCCCTGACATATAACGCCACTCCTCCTCCTTTCCTGTTTGGTCTATTCCTCTTAAATAGATTGTATCCCTCTATTACTACATTCCAATCATGAGATTCATCCCACCAGGTTTCAGTGATGCCTATTATGTCGTATTTAGTTTGCTGTACCAAGAGCTCAAGTTCATCTTGTTTATTTCCCATGCTCTGTGCATTTGTATACAGACATTGAAAACCATTGATCATTCCCCCTAGTCTCCTACTTAAGGATTTTTTCCTCCCACCACTAGGTCTGTGCACTGTTTGCTCCATTTGGTCCTTGACTTTTGGATGATCATCTTCAGCCTTTGATAGACTCCTACCTTCAGGACCACTGTCTCCCTCCCCCACATAAGTCAGTTTAAAGCCCTCCTGATGAGGTTTTTGAGATTGTTGGCAAAAACATTCCTCCCAACCCTTCGCGCATGCGCAGGAGCGCTCTATCGTGCCATGCGCACACGCAGAAGTGGCGCTCTACTTATGGACTTTTCGGGGTGTGAATGGCACCCCAGAACGGATCATGTCCGTAAGTAGAGGTACCACTGTATAGTCAAACCCCAGCATTGCAGGAATCTCAACTATCACAGATGCCCACGCAACCTTCCCACCATCTTCCAAGGGAGTCCATTCCACTGTCTAACAGCTCTTGCCACCAGAAAGTTCTTCCTGGTGCTTAGTTGGAACCCCTTTCTTGTAACTTGAATCCATTGGTTTGGAACAGAAGAAAACAAGCTCGCTCCATCTTCCATGTGACAACCCTTTAGATATTTGAAGATTGCTGTCCTATCTCCTCTCAGTCTTCATTTTTCCCCCAGGCTAAGCATACCCATCTCCCTCAACCATTCCTCATCAGGCTTGGTTTCCAGACACTTGGTCATCTTATCATTTTGTTAGACTACAGTTCCAATCATCTCTGACTACTGGCTGGGGCCGATGGGAGGTTGAGTCCAACAACATCTGGACTTGTGTGTGGGTTTAATTTTTAACGTCAACATTTTGATGGAATCTGTTTTGTTTTGTTTTATTTCTTGTATAAAACAAGAGGAGGAGCAGACCTGAGGGGCTGGCTTTCTTTCCTCTGCAGCCAGCACTGAAACTAAGCAGCTTGGTGGAAGCCTAACCCTAACCCTGACATTTAACCCTAACCCTAACCAGGGTGGATAAAAATCGATGATTTTTAAAAAAAAAAATCAAAAAAATCGGATTTTTTTGATTGAAATCGGATTTTTTTGATTTAAATCGATTTTTTTGATTTAAATTGGATTTTTAAAATAAAATGCTTTTGGAGGAAAAATCTTTCTAAATATAGTCTTCTATTTAAGTTACATTGTAGTCCAAAGGCTATTCATCAGGAAATAAGGATTTGTTTTAAGTTTATCAAGTGTGCTAAAACTCAGTCTAATTTTTTTTAAAAAAATGTTTAACCACATCAGTTAACAAACATGGATACATATGCTATCATGTTATTGTTTTAGTTAAATAAATTGTTTAAATGGTTATTAAAGAAATGATTATTTTTCTCCTTCCAATAAAGTACAGCAGAAAAGTTGTCCAAATATAAACAGTTAACTTATTAAACCTCACCATAATTTCATAATTATCTGTCTATGTATTTCTAGTATTGTAACCAAATCAGTAATTTTTGATATAACTGTAAAAACTACTCTGAACATTTATTATTCCAAAAATGAAACCTTCATATGGTTGTAAATATTAAGATTATACCAGCAAGAATGAGTCTTTCTGTAAAAAAAATATTTAAATCAAGTCTTACTGACTAGTGATTTAAATCAAGCCTTACTGACTAGTGATTTAAATCGTGATTTAAATCGTGATTTAAATCAATTTGATTTAAATCAAATCCACCCTGACCCTAACCCTCCTCCACTGGGCCACTTGCTCACTTGCATGGTACACCTGGTTGCCTTTGACAACTAAGTACTGGTAAGTTAAATACAGGCCAGTTGCTGCATTTTGTATATTT
Source organism: Darevskia mixta (assembly GCA_034641385.1). Lineage (NCBI taxonomy): Eukaryota > Metazoa > Chordata > Lepidosauria > Squamata > Lacertidae > Darevskia > Darevskia mixta. Next base: position 997,055 of record JAWWNH010000242.1, read on the forward strand.
TTCATTGGGAACCTCTGAATGCACGAAAGGTCTTGTCACGCACAGAGAAAGATGCAAAGGGGTCGTATATTTCATTAAAGTGGTTTTGCACAATCTGTTTTCCAGCATTCCTAGGAAGCCTAATACTGCTATACAGCATTTCTTTGTAATATAATAAATCAGTTTGGCTTATCCGGTAGACACATAGAATATACAGAAAGACTGTTTTAGCGTTGACTGTATCTAAAGGTGAGACTTTCAGTCTATCGGAACATCTTTTTATTTTCTTCCCCATGCTAGCGTCTGTAATGGTGCTCTGGCGGAAATAGCCAGCACATACCTATTTGAGACGGTCAATAAATCATCTCACTCATCAACCGGGGGACGGGGGGACGGGTGCTATTTAGAAAAATTGTTACAAAAGATGTATTGGGTGTTTTTAAAGGGCAAAGTGTCAAGTGTGATAAGAGGGGTGGGGGTTAAAGTAAAAAAAAGGCTTTTTATAACCTTGAAAGGGGGAGAGAAAAGAGGCCTGGTGCTCTCTCTCTCTCTCTCTCTCTCTCTCTCTGTGTGTGTGTGTGTGTGTGTGTGTATATATATATATATCCCCATTTACTGAACTGTCTGGCCAGTTGTAGCAGGTTACCCTGATAGACTACAACGTTTGAATTTCACGCTCCCCCTTTATAAAGGCACCAAAAAGCATGTGCCTCTGTAATGGAATGTGACATTTGTTTAAACGTGCACAGGAACACTACATAGCTCTTCAGAAACATAATGCTGTATTTACCGTGGCATTAAACTCCAGGAGGGAATTAGGTTGGCAGGATGTAATTATGCATCTTGGAAGTCAGCCAGCCAGGCAGGTTAGCATACCTCTGCACTTTGGAAAGCACCAGGAGGTTCTGGGCAAGGTCTGGGATCTACCCCCTTGTTTGGCAATTAAAAGGTAATAATCTGCAACACCCTGCTTAGATTCCCTCTCCCCCCCCCCCCGCCCCGCTTTTCAACATCAGCACTTCTTATAACACCTGGATAGGGTTTAGTCATATTAACTCTGTATTGTTACAGCATTTTAATAATGCAGTCGAGGATGGTGCTGAATGCCTTTAGGGAAGGAATGGGTTTTTATTTTAGTTGTAGGATTACATCTTCCAAGAGTGGGACGCGGGTGGCGCTGTAACCACTGTGCCGCTTGGACTTGCCGATCGGAAGGTCGGCGGTTTGAATCCCCGCAATGGGGTGAGCTCCCATTGTTCGGTCTCAGCTCCTGCCAACCTAGCAGTTCAAAAGCACACAGTGCAAGTAGATAAATAGGTACCGCTCTGGCGGGAAAGTAAATGTCGTTTCCATGCGCTGCTCTGGTTTCGCCAGAAGCGTCTTAGTCATGCTGGCCACATGACCCAGAAAAACTGTCTGCGGAAGCGGACAAACGCCGGCTCCCTTGGCCTGTGAAGCGAGATGAGCACCACAACCCCAGAGTCATTCGCAACTGGACTTAACTGTCAGGGGTCCCTTTAAACTTTAACTTTACATCTTCCAAAGCAAAAAAAAACCATAGCCATTCTTTTTTAAAAGGAAGAAGTGGCTAAAGAAGAGGTATCAATAGAGCGGTCAGTGTAGGTTGTGCATGACTTTGCTTCAGTTTTATTTGTTCTTATAACAACTAGAGGCAGACACAGAACAATGATTTTGGGCTTGGAACTCACTTTAGCACTTTGGATAGTGAGTTGCATCGAGAGAAGCCTCACTTTGCCATGGCCTTGAAGCAGGCTCTTTTCAGGAACCCCGAAGCTTCCAATGTCTTCCCATTGACCATCATGCAGAACAATGGGCTCTGGGCATCCTTTCGTCAGAATTGGATGGGATTTAAGAACGGTGGTCCAGTTTGCCCATAACCACGGCTCAATGAGCAAGCCTACTGGTCCACGTTTTGAAAGCCACGGGGTCCTCTGGCCCTGCTGTTCTACTGGGAGTTAAACTATGGTTTGACTTGCTGTTATGTGCAAACCCAGGCTTGTGGTTTGTCTCCCCCAAACAAACCATGACCACCAAGCCAATAACAAACATTGGTTACAGGTCATGGTTCATTTGGAGGAAGGCTTGAACCCCAAGCCCAGATTTGCAGGCAATGTTAAGCTAAACCATGGCTTAGCGGCTGATAGCATAACAACAGGAGGACTGGGAAATGGAGCAAAGTAGTTGTCACTTTTTAAATGTGTAGCAGGCCATGGTAGCTACTTCAGATAAAATTAAGACTGCCAAATTTCAGATAGATTGGGAACGAGTGGGGTGCAAGGGCTGTTTGCGGTGGTTTCTTTCCCCCTGTTTTGTGGGGAATTCATAAAACATGCTGCAAATCGTAGAGGAGGCACCTATGTATGGAACCTGGATACTTTCAGGAAGCAGGTTAGGGAGGTCCGATGAGTGAAAATCAGCTTAGCAGAAAGTGAGCTTATTCTGTCCTTCAAAAAGCCTTGCTGCATTTACAGTAGCCACAGTACCAAGCACCAAGTTACAAAAGTGTAGCAGAAAATATTTCTTTGGACACACGTCGCTCATAATTTTATATATGGCAGTGTTAACAGGATAAGAATAGCAGAGAATGGATGGACAGACAGTAGTTTTCTCTGATCATCCTGCTAAAATATTTTCAAGTCATAGGTATGCACATGTCTAATTTGGATCCTGAACGTGTTTGACTTTGGAATGTTGTCAACTAGACCACTACTTTAAGAATAAAGATGACCTCTGAAAAATAAAGTATAATCCAGTTAAGGTTAAGGACCTTTGAAGCTGCAATTCCAAGTGCAAATAAGCCCCAGGTTGGTGCCCACCTCCTGACTAGCTTCCCCCCCCATTAGATGCTGACACATGTGCCACTGTGATCATCTCCCGCAGGACCAACATGCAACACTTTCAGTCTGAAGGGGGCCGGTGTGAATAGGCCCCTTTCAGATTGAATACAACAGAGTGTTGGGTCCTTCAGACGGCACAAAAGCAGAGCTGCTAAGAATTAGCAACAGGAGCACAGTCAGAGGTGATGTGATCACAGGGGTTGAGTGATCAGAAATATACAAGCCTGGGAGCTGGTGCATAGAATGGCTCCAGCTCTAGGTAGACTGTGCCTACAACCAAAGGCTTCTAAGATTGAGGTTTCAGAGACCAATGTAGAGCACAGCTACGGGCCACCAATGTTACCTGAGGAATTGGTCTACTCATAAGGAGTGATTTATTCACAAGCATCCCCTTATTCATGCAGAGTCTGATCAAGCCTGCACTTCTAGGCACCTGGCCTGCATTCCTAAGGGCTAGATAGTCCCTCGGTGTCTGCCTCTGAGTTAGAGATGGGTTGTCCACATCTTGAGGGGAAAGATGGACTGCTGTCTCCCCTGAGATCCCTGGTTCCCCTGATATGCCTCAAGCAGTGTTAAAAATTCAGATATATAAGCTACCATATATAAGTCTACCAACTCCATCTGGTACACAGGCTGATACCCTACCTGCCCGCAGACTCTCTCGCCAGAGTGGTGCATGCTCTGGTTATCTCCCGCTTGGACTACTGCAATGCGCTCTACGTGGGGCTACCTTTGAAGGTGACCCGGAAACTGCAATTAATCCAGAATGCGGCAGCTAGACTGGTGACTGGGAGTGTCCGCCGGGACCACATAACACCGGTCCTGAGAGATCTACATTGGCTCCCAGTACGTTTCCGAGCACAATTCAAAGTGTTGGTGCTGACCTTTAAAGCCCTAAACAGCTTCGGTCCTGTATACCTGAAGGAGCGTCTCCACCCCCATCGTTCAGCCCGGACACTGAGATCCAGCGCCGAGGGCCTTCTGGTGGTTCCCTCATTGCAAGAGGTGAGGTTACAGGGAACCAGACAGAGGGCCTTCTCGGTAGTGGCGCCCACCCTGTGGAACACTCTTCCATCACATGTCAAGGAAATAAGCAGCTATCCTATTTTTAAGAGACAGCTGAAGGCAGCCCTGTTTAGGGAAATTTTTAATATCTAATGCTGTATTGTTTTAACATTTGATTGGGAGTCGCCCAGAGTGGCTGGGGAAACTCAGCCAGATGGGCGGGGTACAAATAAATTATTATTATTATTATTATTATTATTATTAATCACATATGAATTGACCTCTACTTCTTAATTTTGACATGGACCATTGATAACATAAGAATATTCTTCTCAAACGTGAGCAGGGCAGTGGGGTGGGGGAAGTGAAGACAAGCGACAACAATTAACTATAACGTTGTTCACTGCTCCTGCTCAGGCGGCAAAGAAAAAGCATTTTGGTTCCTGAAATTCATTTTGATTGTGCAGATAAAATATAACTGATAGAATTCGACAGCACATGGTATTAGGGTGTGTAAACAGCTGAGAGCCAAGGATTCCCAGGCACGCACCTCTAGACGGTGGAGATGTCAGGAGCCATCCTGGCGCCCAGGCATCTTCACATGGTCACTCACAAGTGGCCGATAGCCAGGTGCAAAATGTGCCTGGCACCTGGCTCATTTCAAACACTGCTTCCAATGCTACAACTGTATAATCTCAACTACATTGCATGACTGTAGCGAATAACAATTTGCTTGTCCGAGTATGCAAGGAGAAACACACACAGTACAAATGGGAATGGTATTAACTATGGACTGAGGTGGAGGTTTTTAAGCTGTGGTCTGCGAGTTCCATTTGGGTGGCCTGTGGAAAGGCTGCAGGGCAGTCAAATATATCTGTACCCAGCCCTGCACTTCCCTTGATGTGATGATGGAGGACTAAGATGCCCAGCAAGGGGCCCATGATGCGCATGGTGGTGCAGAAGCAGAAGATGTACGTCTTTTGCTGCGCACAAGTCACCTGGCTCGATGGAGATGTCAGTTGCCAACATGGCAGCCAGAAATCTCCATGTGGTCGCAATTGGACCCATGCCAGTAGCAAATCATGCCCGGCGCCTGGGGAATAAGATTCCTCCATTGGGGGCATGACATGGGACCTAAGGGGTGGGACCAGCTCGACTGATTTTAGGGAGCCCATGGGTACTGAATGGCTGAACAGGGCTTTACTTAGAAGGAATCCCTGTTGAAATTAATGGTGTAAAGACATGAGAAAACAGGTAAGCTTAGATTCAAAATAATTTCAACAGAAGTAGTTACATGCTCGAATCTCTCCAACTTAAATCTGTAGAACTTATCACTCAGAAAATAATCAAACCGAGATCAGTGGGACTTACTCCCAAGTAAGTCTGCATAGGATTGAAGCCTGGATAGTGCTCTGCTTTGTTGGGATCATGTCCAGCATTCCCAAATTAGATGACGTTGGCCACAACATATTCTCTCTAGAACTGCCCAGCTGACTTTATTTTGACTATTTCAAAGGAATCGTTTGGCATAGTTGATCTCAGCTCAGCTTTGGTATTTTTGTTGTTTGTTTTGCCCGGTGAACAAGTAGCAGGTTGATGGCAATTTACCTCAGGAAACTGGTGCCGAGGAAAAGGTTTAACTCATCCACTATTATGACTCCAAACCAATTTTGCGGACCGATGGCTCTTATCACCCATCCAGTGAGTTGATGTTTTCTGAGGAGGGGAAGAAAAAAAATAGAAATGTTGGCAGATCCAATCAAAGGTCTTCCATATCTCATCTAACCTGCTATTCCGAATCCTGACTGAAGAGAATGGAGCCCCTATTGATCAGACTGCTTGTAGTGAGTCCTCTGGAAGATTGTCCCCTCCATTCATGTAGTAAAGAGTGTGGGCGACAATGGAAGTGGTCTTTGGCCTTCAAGACTTCTCCACCTCATGGTCCTGGCTTTAGTTTGGAAGCTACATAAACTATGAGAGAGTTTCTCTGAAAATCTTTTCAGGTTGTCCCAGTGTCTGGAGACTCCAGTAGCTGGGGCGCTGGGAGTAGACTGTGATAACTGACACATTAATTGGGTTGTTGAAATAAAATTCTAATGTGCTACTATTTCCTCTTATGAACTTGGCTTGCTTTCCTTTTTCTCATAGTGCAAATTTCAACATTTCTTGAATGTGTTACAACATGTAATTGAGTTGGCCTATATTCAATCTCTGCTGCCTGTAATCCCAGCCACAGTAAGAATGCTGACTGATTCATGGGGTAAAAATAGCCCTTTACTCAGACCTGGTATATGTTATCACTTGCTCTCTGTTTCAGCTAATTGTTGATCATTTTTGCTTTAATAGATGCTGACAAGTAGGGTTGTATTGATTCACATTGAAAGTAAGTAATGTGAAATATTGCCCTTAAACTTGGTACCGCCCAGTGTTAGATAGATAGATAGATAGATAGATAGATAGATAGATATAGATACTTTATTGTCATTGTACGTAGTACAGTGAAATTGAATGCCATCCTACATTTACAGCCACATATACGCATTTATACATTTACAACCACACATACACAAACATACCATCCATCACGACTCCCCAAAGATCATATCATTTGGTTACAGCATTTAAAATAGTTATAGCTCTTGGATAAAAACTGTGTTTTAGTCTATTTGTTCTTGATTTAATTGTTCTGTATCTCTTGCCCGAAGGCAACTGTGCAACTGGTTGATAGAAAAACTAGGAGCCAAATGGCTTCTGGGACCTGGGTTGTGGGCGCCAAAACAGAATATCTAGTTGCCATTTTGGGGGGAGGGGGGTCAGCAACACTTTTTATTTATTATTTTGATAAGCACGAACTAATACACAGATCACATAAGCGACACATTGTTGATATCACATTTTTAACTGAGGGTCTGTGCTTGTGTGGTAACCCATGTTAAAACTGTTAAACTGCAGAGCATCCTTTGGTCAAGATGGACATCTAAGCATTTCTTATCAGTTAAGCCAAAACAGCTGCTCTCCCAGCGCCTATCCCCCAGTTAAAATACAGTGGTACCTCGGGTTACAGACACTTCAGGTTACATATGCTTCAGGTTACAGACTCTGCTAACCCAGAAATATTACCTCAGGTTAAGAACTTTGCTTCAGGATGAGAACAGAAATCGGGCAGCGGTGGCGCAGCGGCAGCAGGAGGCCCCATTAGCTAAAGTGGTGCTTCAGGTTAAGAACGTTTTCAGGTTAAGAACGGACCTCCGGAACGAATTAAGTACATAACCAGAGGTACCACTGTATATGGCTTTTAAGCCCACATAAAAGTAAAACAGATAAAACGGATATGCTCCTTGCAATTAACATTAGCTACTGAGCCCAACTGACTTTAAAACTATTCAAAATAGAAAGAAATTAAAACTAGAACAGAGCATGCTCAAGGACAAGCAGCCTTAGTCGTCACCAACTTCACATGCAAAAGCGAAAGCATGATACAGCAAAAGCGACTATGGATGGCTTGCATTACTCACTGCTCACTTGGAGTATCAAATGCAAGGCTGGTGTTTCCTCAGATCCTTGACTCCTGGAAAATATTGTGGAAGGCAGCAGAAATTTAAAAAAAGTGTGCCAAACCCTGAAGATCAAGGAACAAGCTTCAACATACTTGTGTGTGATGATGTCACCGCAAGACAATATTGGCTATTTGCCCACAACATGTGCTCCTGCAGCTGAAATGTTGACTGTATATATATGAGGTCCTAAACCAGTCTATCAACATGATGCAGTCTTTGCAGTTGTCCAAGATTGTGTGTGTTTTTGATCAGGCAGTTCATGCCCAGAGCTGTAGAAATCACCTTGACTCATCCAGAGAAATTCAAATATACCATCATAATTAGAATGGGTATTATTTCACACCATATGCTCCTTTTGGCCACAATTGGTAAGTGGTTTCAGGATACATGATTTATACATTGCCAGGCACAATCACAGAAGGTTCAGTAGCAGAGGAGGTCAGAAGTTTAACCATGCAGTCAATCTTCACAAGCTGGTTTATGAAGCACTCATGGAATAGCATGGCATGGTTTTTTGGTCATTGTTGAAAAACATGCATGCATGCAGAAGGTATGGTATATCTGGATGAAATGCTGTACAGCTTAAGGAACCTTTGGCATGATGTATGCATAGTTTCACTGAAGGAAAGTCCTTGGTAAGCAATCATGTTCAGGGATTATGGAGTTCCTTGAGGACTACCTGGGATGGTCAGGGATGATGGGAATTGTAGTCCCAAATATCTGGAGGGCCGGAGTTTGCCTATGCCTGATTCTGGGTATCGTATCTGGACACAGTAGAAATTCTGCTGGGGTTAATTTGTTGTTGTTGTTGTTGTTTAGTTGTTTAGTCATGTCCGACTCTTCGTGACCCCATGGACCAGAGCACACCAGGCACTCCTGTCTTCCACTGCCTCCCGCAGTTTGGTCAGACTCATGTTGGTAGCTTCAAGAACACTGTCCAACCATCTCGTCCTCTGTCGTTCCCTTCTCCTTGTGCCCTCAATCTTTCCCAACAGAAAATGAGAGCACTGTGCTAACATTAGTTTAAGACAAAAATGTATGGGATGTCTGTCGTCCCCTTCTCCTTGTGCCCTCCATCTTTCCCAACATCAGGGTCTTTTCCAGGGAGTCTTCTCTTCTCATGAGGTGGCCAAAGTATTGGAGCCTCAGCTTCAGGATCTGTCCTTCCAGTGAGCACTCGGGGCTGATTTCCTTCAGAATGGATAGGTTTGATCTTCTTGCAGTCCTTGGGACTCTCAAGAGTCTCCTCCAGCAGCATAATTTAATTTCCAAGAAGGTAAATAGGTGTTTGACATGCAAGCCTGCAGTGTTCCCATAACATTTTGCCCATGGCAGACTGTATGCATGCTGCCTTCCATACTGTAAAGCCCATAGGCTTCTGTAGTTCAGAATCCTGTTCAGAATGCCCACAGTTCAGAATGCCCACAGTGACCAACTGGATGCCTATAAGGTGCCCATAAACAGCACTTACACACCATAGGACTCTCCCACTATTGCTCCCTAGCAGCTGGTATTATTATTTATTAAATCTATATACAGTACCGCCCTTCATCCGCAGATCTCAGGGCGGTTCACAACATAAAAACACAATATAAAAGCACAAAAGACATTATAAAAACAAACTAACAACCCCCTCCCCCTCCCCCAAATACATACATTTAAAGGGGATATAAGATGTTAATCAGCCCAAGGCCTGGTTGAAGAGGAATGTATTCAGAGATACACTGCTCTTTATCCTGGAGTTTGCATAGAATCATCAGAAATAATAGCTTTTGGTAGGCTTGCCCCCACTCCTTTCAGTGCTTCCTAAATGGGCATTACAGCAGTGAATCACCGTCTTGTTCCATTTAATAATGCTGGTGCAACCTGGTTGGCATGACGACAGAACAAGCCTGAGCTTCTTACTTCCATTCTAAGTGCACGGACATCGTGTTCTCACCTTAGGCCAGCAAGGAAGCATCAAAAGCGCCCGGCTGCCTTGCATCTCTTAATTGGGAAAGCTGTTGCATTTCCTATAGGGTTGTGTTGGATCTGTTCCAACAAACAGCGGCAGATCGTGTAGAAATTAAGCAGCTGAAGGTTATCTCAGCACTTTACTCTCCATGCCAGGAAAAGCTTCACCTGGGGCTAGGATCAGGAGCAGTGAACAAAATGGCAACCCTAATTTCACGAGCTGGTGTTAAATAAAAATAATTTTTTATTATTATTTATATGCCATCCATCTGGCTGGATTGCCCCAGCTACTCTGGGAGGCTCCCAACAAAATATTAAAAACACAATGAAACACACACACACACACACACACACACACACACACACTGGTCGTAGTGAAAAGAGATCTGTACATTTGTATGAGTCTGGAGAAAAGGAAGGGTTTGGGGATGTATTGTTAACCAAATTCAGTGGCAGAGAAGCTAGAGTGTTGTAACGACAAGATGGCAGTTGGCGTTTCTTTCAGGAGAGGCAAGTCAGAGCAAGACAACCCCCCTCTACATTTGTGGGTGTCGCCTCTAAATATTGCTGTATTTTACTTTGCTACATTTATCGGTTGCTGTGGAGAACACATTGTATTTACTTTTATTACATTTATTTTCCTGCCTTTTCTCTAAAGAGTTCAAGGAGCTGAGAGGAAAATGAAAGGTTAGATATTGTTGAAATCAAAGAATATGCCTATAAAAATAGACAGGACATGGTGTGTCTCAGTCCTGCACAACTTGTGTGTGGTTCAACAAAATGAAATCAGGCCAGAAGTAAAATATGGCTGCTCACCGGACCTACTGATGAGCAAAACGCCCTATTTTATTTCAGTTTTCCTGCCTCTTTGCCTCATGTATCCGTGGATACAGAGTCAGTTTAACATCCTTGGTTTTAGGAACTGAAATTTGCATGTGCTTTAGAATAGGTGTAAATCTGATGTTCTTCGGAACGTGCATCCAGCTGCAGATGCCGTTCTTTGCTTTCAGTGGCTTGTGTGTGTTTTGGATTTGTATTCTCATTCTTCAACCCCTGCCGCTAGCTTATGCAAGGGTTTGGGCACCCAGCAGCTGTTGTACATTTCCCCTCCCCAACAGGAAGCAAAGAGAGAATGGAAGGTGGCTTTGTGCTAGCTGCCACACCCACAGAACTTTAGCATATGCATGGAAAAACCAAGCCTTTTGGATTAGCTTTGAAGGACCCGTAAAACTTCTGTGGTACCCAGGACTTCAAAAACGGGGCTTGTCGGGCATTTGAGAGGCCACAATCCACATCGTTCAGTTTGGTGAGTCATCCGTGGTGCTGGCCTAGCGCACATGGAACCTTCAAGGCTTTGCTGTGGAGTCAGAACATTTCTTCAAAGATGTGACCTTTGACTGGTTTTGCTGGGACTGTCCTTGGTAGTCTGTGAGCACTAAAGGAAGTGGGCTCCAAGTTTCTTTGAAGTGGTTTAAGTAAATGTGCATATGGTTCTCTCCCCTCCCCAAACACCACTGAAACTAATTGCTTAGTTCTCCTTGTGTTGTTTTTGTTTTCTGTTCTTTCTGGAGAAGCACTGGGGATGTTGAAATCCCCAGACACAGAATGCTTATAACCCAACAAAGAATTCTAGCAAAAGTCTAGAGGCTGATTCTCATAAACACCAGATGAGTTGGTAAGCCTGTGCTTGGGCTGCGTCGTTTCAGACTGCAGGTGGAGACTTCTGTGATGGAATGTGCCTCTCTACACATAGAAAATGTGCGTGTCAGGAAGGAGAGTTCTAGGCTCGTGTTCTCCTTGATGTGCTGTACTAGTTTTCCATGTGAGTCCACCTCGGTACAGCCCAGGTGCAGGTTTTCTGTTAATGGGACTCATCCTTGATATCTGTGGCCAATAAGCTAATGTCCATCTCTTACTCAGACATGTGTGGAGACAGAGGAGACAAGAGAGGTCGTACTTGCTGAAGCTCCCTCTTCTATACAACTGCTTGAAGGTGCAGCGGCCTTGCCATCCTATGCATCTGGTCACCTTCTCTTACTCTGGACTTCTGTAGAGTTGCTACCTTTGTCTGGCCTGGCTCTTCTGCCTTCAGGGGCGTCTTACCCATAGAGGCTAGTGACGCAGGGTGCCAGGGAAGAGGCGGAGGCTGGACATGGTGCCTCCTGGCATCAGCTCGCCACCTCCGCCATGCCGCACCAAAGCAGCGCCGCGCCCGGAGCCTCCATCTGCCATGGCCACCGTGGCACGAAGCGGTCCAGCCTCCGCCTCTTCCCTGCTGGAGGAGCCGCCCTCCAGCCGCTGCCCGCCTCCTCCAGCCCTGCTGGCAGCGCCGTCTTCCCTAAAAAACTCTTGGAAATGGGGGGGGGGGGGGGCGCTGGAGGGAGCTTTGCACCACAGCACCGAATATGCTTAAGTCTGCCTTTAATTCTATCTTCAGTAGGAAGCAAATGGTAAATCTTCCTTTGGCTCTTCTGTTCTCTTATTGTGCTGAAGATCCTGTGTATATCAGCTGATCTGTGACTATTACAGATCTAATCTTCCCCCATTTCTTGTCTTATATATGCCAGGTGTATGGAACTTCAGGCCCAGGGATGGACGAAGCCATTGGTTTGGGTCTTACCCTCCAGAACAGGAGAAAACAAGCTTGCTCCATCTTCTGTGACAGCCTTTCAGATATTAGCTGTCATAGCTCCTCTCAGTCTCCTCTTTTCCAGGCTAAACATACCCAGCTCCTTCAACCATTCCTCATAAGGCTTCGTTCCAGACACTTTATCAACTTGGTTGCCCTCCTCTGCACACGTTCCAACTTGTCAGCATCCTTCTTAAACTGGGGTGCCCAGAATTGGACACAGGATTCCAAGTGTGGTCTGACCAAGGCAGAAAAGAATGGGACTATTACTTCCCTTGAAGTGATTCCATCTCTTCAGTTTATCCCATTGTATCTTAATTCCCCACTATGAATGTTCTGAATACATTAGTGGATGATTACAGTTTTTTTAAAAAAACCTTTCCTTAAGATGTATGGCGACTGCCTTATTTTCTGGCCCTTGTTCCTGATGAGTCACTAGCCCTATTTTGTCGTTTGGAGAGATGTTGGAGATACATTTTTATTACAAATCTTAATCTGTAGACACATACATAGGAGTGCTTGAGGCTTCTCCCTCAGACTTGTAGAATATGAACCACATGATGTGTGGGGTGCACCAAATACTAAGTCATATTTTGCAAAGGGATCAAATACTTATTTCACTCATTATAATGCACATCAACCTCTGACCTCTTCTGGGTTTCTGGGGGTTTTCCTGTTGTTATTCTGTCTCTCACAGCTACAATAAACCTACCATTAAAATTATGGACTGGTCATTTCTTCGTCAGAGGGCAAACGGGCAAATTTAGCAGGGGATCAAATACTTCCCCCCCTCACTGTATGTATATAGTTTTAATTCTATCAATGTTTAACTGCTTTTTAGTTATTATTATTTTTCCTATGTTTTTAGCTGTTCTTATTTGTATCTGTGAGCTGCCTTGAGTCTCTGTCAGGGAAAAAGGTGGGGTATAAATAAATGAATACCGGTAATAATGGTCATAATCTGAGTTTCCAAGCCATTGCTCTGCTTCCATATGGGGATTCTCAGGGAGGATGGTGCATAAAAATTTGGTTTGCCTATACTGTATATATGGAGCAGAAATCATGATTTGGAGCTTAAACCATCATCAGCAGATAGTGTACTTTGGCATTGCAGCTGAACTATTCCAACATATTCACACTGTTTCAATTTGCATAGTCCGTTTACCAGCGCACCGTGCTATAAAAACCGGACCAGGGTAGATCTAGCAGGCAGCAAAGAATAATCAGCAGTGTTAAATACCCCAACTATTTCTAACTACTAGGGACAGTTCTGATTTTCTTGTTCGTGCTTCTTTTGCTCCATGGGATGTCTGTGGGATTTTCAAAAGGCAGCACACTACAGGCTGTTTCAGAATAAAGGAATACCACATATCATAGCTGTCAACTTTTGGATTTGAAAATAAGGGATTTTTTCAAACTTTCGGATTTGAAAATAAGGGATGCCGCAAGGGCGGTGCAATGGCACAAAGTAGCCTCGCCACCCTGTGCTCCAGAGGCTGCGTGCAAATAGGTGAGCAAAGAGCGAGTGCGTAGACGGCAGGCACGCTGTCTGTCTGGTTGGGCATGAGGGTCTGGCTGCACAAGGCATGCAAGCTCCGCCCCCAGTCTGTCTCAGACTCCTTATTGGCAGCCGAGCAACGCAGCTGAGGAGCCTCCCTGGCCGGCAGGGAGGGAGAGGAGCTGCTTCCTTTGAAATCCGGGAAATTTAAGGGATATCAACAATCTGGGATAGCAGCGGGAAACGGCATTGGAATAAGGGAGTTTTCCGCAACAAAAGGGAGGGTTGACAGGTATGCCACATATTCTGGTGGCACCTATAGCAGGTTGGAGAACAGCCTTCATTCATGGGTAGTGGGGTAGTAGGGGGTGGACTGATCTTAGAATAGAGTTGTAAATACATAGATGTATCTATCCCTCTTTTAATCTGGGATACAGTGGAAGGTGTTTTAGTGTTTAATGGGGGTGTGGAAGTTTAGGTGGAAGGAGGGCTCAGGCAGTGGTCCTTGGTGTAAGAATATAGGTGTGTTTGTGCATGTTTTCGCCTGTGAAATGTTAGTGTGTATGTAACTTGAGTTCCTGGATCCTTCTTAGTTGGCAACTACAAACAGTCCGCAAAGTTTGTTTGCTTAAAGCAAGCAAACGAATGTAAAACCAAAGCATAATGTAAAACCAAAGCGGTTGCCACAAACAAGATTGTTATGAAGATGGTCATGGATTCCATACATGTCCTGCCTTAAGGAAAATACAGGCCAAATTTTGTTAATGTTAATTAAATAAAAGGAGCAAAAAGGAGCGTTGACTTGGTCCTATGCAGCTTCCTGTACATTTGTTTCCATGGTCACTCATTAAAAGCATTTCTTGATGCACACAGTCACCATAGCTGTAAATCCTCCTAGTAAAACAGGAAGAAAGCTGAGTAGAATTTCAATCTGTTTCTTTTATTTTCTTTTGAGGGCACTCCGCTAGCCAGACTGCTTGCTTTTTCAAAGAAGAAAAGGAGAGAGTGTTGTTTTCCTTCAGAAAGAGTTGAACTCTGGCAACCAAATGTGGGAACAGGGCTTCCTAAAGGGAACAAAGAACACGATTATCAGTTTTACTTCACTGCATCTAAAGAAAAACGTCCTTTCTCTTAGCGGGAAACTGATGTGTGGGCACCATGTAAAATAAGAATATAAAATAAGTCATCTCCATATTTCATGGTCTTCTGCGAGTGGAATACTAATTTTGTAAAGCAAAGGCTGCTAAACTTCCCATGATTATTTTAAACGATGGTTTCTAAAGCATGCAAACGACTTTCACTGTGGGTTGCTTCATCTCAAAAAACCCAGGATGATGTGTCTCATCAGAAGGTAATCGTTTGGCAATATTTCTCAATCTGAAGAGGGCAAACATCCCATAGAAAAGGGTGGAGTAATCTGGGGGTCTGCAAACAAAAGCAAACACATTATGAACATCGACACAGCAATTAAAAGACTAATACACCCATTCTTCTCAGTTTTACAGGCAAAAATGATGAAGATAATATTACAAGGCCGTTTAAGTTGAAAATTATTGAATAATATAATATCAATATTCTTGAAGTGTTCCGTGGCGTCTTTTATAGAGTACAGTTTTTAAGTGGAGGTGCATAAGAAGAAATAGAGCTGAGTTTTTAGATTCTGACAGTTTACATCTCTTTGGAGGTTTCATGGAGGGCAGTGGGTCTCAACGTTGGGAGTGTTTAAGTTGCCCCTTTACCTACGTTACAATACTTGTAAATAAATATGAACAGTAGCAAATGCCATAAGCTTGCCTTGACCTGCTTCCAAAGGAAACCAAATCTAGGTAAGCACTAAATCCCTTCTCAGCGCTCGGGAGAAATTGGGAGAGTATCCTATAGATAATGATATAGATCAGTTTAATCTGTTCTATAAACATGATTAAGTGAACCACAATGACTGTTCCAGATGCACACTTTAAACTTGTTTTTGCTTACAGTAAATAAAATAAAAATCAGGGCGCTTTCAAAAACTTAAACCAGTGAAAATGTCACAGTCTTTACAAATTGCTAACCGAATAAAAAGCATTAAAAAAAAAACTAAACTAAAGCCCCTTCTATGACCCACATGAACAACATTTTTGCTGCTCCTTACCCATTTTCAAAATAATTTTAGGCCATAGAAAGGTAAAGGGACCCCTGACCATTAGGTCCAGTCGTGTCCGACTCTGGGGTTGCAGCGCTCATCTTGCTTTATTGGCTGAGAGCCGGCGTACAGCTTCCAGGTTATGTGGCCAGCATGACTAAGCCACTTCTGGCGAACCAGAGCAGCGCACGGAAACGCCGTTTACCTTCCCACCGGAGCGGTTCCTATTTATCTACTTGCACTTTGACGTGCTTTCGAACTGCCAGGTGGACAGGAGCAGGGACCGAGCAACGGGAGCTCACCCCGTCACGGGGATTTGAACCGCCGACCTTCTGATCGGCAAGGTATGAGCTTTCGTGTGCATGCACACTTCTTCTGCTCTCCCCAGCGAGGTCTGCCTGGTATCCTTTTGACTGCAGATAAAAGCTTACCTCTCCCTTCTCCTGATCTTTTGATAGACTGAGATAACGCTGTTTTATTAATACTATGCTACCAAGCTTCCTGTTGCTGTTATTGTGTGTTTTGTAGTTTTTTAATGGCATAATGTATTTATATTCGTCTTTTAAAATGTGCTGTGAATTGCTTGGAGACATTTGGGTAACAAATGACTAACAAGCCTAATAAATTGATGATAATAATAATAAAACCATGCTGAGTATAACCTATAAAGCTCTAGGCCAGGCATGGCCAAACTTGGCCCTCCAGCTGTTTTGGGACTACAACTCCCATCATCCCTAACTAACAGGACCAGTGGTCAAGGATGATGGGAATTGTAGTCCCAAAACAGCTGGAGGGCCAAGTTTGGCCATGCCTGCCCTTAGCCAAAGATAGTTTAGGTGTTGCCACTTCCCTCATTTTATTTCAATTTTAATCCCATCCAGTAGTGATCCCTGGTGGAAAAAGAGGCTCTGTGCACCAGTTACTGCCGATGAAAGGGGCCTCTTCTCCCTGACTTCACAACTCTACGGGGCTGCCCCATGCAGGGGCGTAGCAAGGGGGCGGGGGGGGCGGGGGGCGGGCCGCCCCGGACACCACCCAGCGGGGGGTGACAAAATCCGCTAAAAATAATAATAATAAAAAAATAATAATTTTTTTTTTTAAGGCTATTTTCGGCACTGCCGGGGTGGTGCCGCAGGGGCGGCCAGCGAGGAGCGGTGTCACCCCCCTTCACTGGCCACCCCTGCGGCTCCGCCCCGGCAGCGCAGCGCCGAAAATAGCCTCCTACCCGCCGCTGGCTGGCTTGCGGCGCCGCGGCATGCAGGAGAGGGGCGGGCCAGCAGCCAGGGGGGTGTCACCCTCGTGGCTCTGGTCCGCCCCTCTCCTGCATGCCGGGGCTCCGAGCCTGCGCCCAGGGAGCCCAGCTAGCGGCGAAAAAAACCGCTGAAAGGGGGCGAAAAAGGAAAACAAGCGCCTGCTTTCAAGCGCCTGCTTTGTCTTCCTTTCCCCCGTTCAGCGGCTTTTTCCGCCGCTGGCTGGGCTCCCTGGGCGGAGCCACGGCATGCAGGAGAGGGGCGGACCAGAGCCACGAGGGGGTGACACCCCCTGGCTGCTGGCCCGCCCCTCTCCTGCATGCCGCTGCCCGCCCGGCACCCCCTTGGAGCAGCGGCGCTCGTGCCGGCGCTGCAAGGGGTGCCGGCAGCGGCTTCAGGAGTCCCGAAGCCGCTGCCAGCCCGGCACCCCCTTGGAGCAGCGGCGCTCGTGCCGGCGCTGCAAGGGGGTGCCGGCAGCGGCTTCAGGAGTCCCGAAGCCGCTGCCCGCCCGGCACCCCCTTGGAGCAGCGGTGCTCGTGCCGGCGCTGCAAGGGGGTGCCGGCAGCGGCTTCAGGAGTCCCGAAGCCGCTGCCCGCCCGGCACCCCCCTTGGAGCGGAGGCACGAGAAGCTGCCGCACCAACAGGTGCCGAGCAGCGGCTTCGGGAGAGTCCCAAAGCCGCCGCCCGGCATCCCCGGGGCGGGGCATCGCGTTGTGCACGTGCGTCATGCCGTCATGCCGCACGTACACGCCACGACGCCCCGCCCCCGGGGGGTGCCTCTTGGCTTCCCGCCCCGGGTAGCCGAGAGGCACGGAACGCCCCTGGCCCCATGGGAGATGGAGCAAGCTTGTTTTCTCCTGCTCCGGAGGGTAGGAATCAAACCAATGGATCCAAGTTACAAGAAAGGAGATTCCGACTAAACAACAGGAATAACTTTCTGACAACAAGAACTGTTATTAGACAGTGGATTACGCTAAGGTTTCCGCTGTACAATGAGCCTGGAAAGGCCTGGTGAACTTATTTTGTCACATTGACTATGCTTCTCTGAGGTAGCTATCCATTTCACCAATAACACATTAATAAGTTTGGTGTGTGCTGTCCAGGTAACAAGGGCAACAGTTGTAATAGTAACAGAAACAGTGCAATGCTCTTGGGCATACCTGTTATTTAGGTAGCTGCAGTACCAAATAGACAGCTGCATATAATTTAACCATTGATGCAAGAAAAATAATGCTCCAAGTCACTGAATGTTAAAATATATCCATCACATTGAAATGCAAATATGCAAAGAAGTACGTATGATAAGTGACATATGTATTAAAGAATAAGATGCTAATGTTAATGCGATTGCTACAAATTGGCTACAAACTGCCTGAAGATTATGGTGATTACTCAGAACCGAGTGCATGTAGAAAAAGTTCTGTAGTAGTGCACAAAAACATCAAATACATTGAGGTCCAGTGCCGAGGGCCTTCTGGCGGTTCCCTCACTACGAGAAGCCAAGTTACAGGGAACCAGGCAGAGGGCCTTCTCAGTAGTGGCGCCAGCCCTGTGGAACGCCCTTCCATCAGATGTCAAAGAGAACAACAACTACCAGACCTTTAGAAGACATCTGAAGGCAGCCCTGTTTAGGGAGGCTTTTAATGTTTAATAGATTATTGTATTTTAATGTTCTGTTGGAAGCCACCCAGAGTGACTGGGGAACCCCAGCCAGATGGGCGGGGTATAAATAAATAAATTATTATTATTATTATTATTATTATTATTATTATTATTATTATTACTTTCTGCACAATGTGAACAAGATCCTTCAGGATGTGAGATCTCATTGTTTATGTGTTGTCCAGAATACATGCTCCCCCCCTTTTAAAACACGCACCCACCCACCCACCCACACACCACAAACCTTCTCCTTTTAATCCTTGGGTGCATTTTCCATAGAGTACAGACCACAACCTCCGTTCTGACAACCTGAGAAGCACCTCCATCCACTAACTTTAATAAAAGTTAAGGAACCACTTCCGATGTCTGCATCTGAATTTTTGAGATGCAGGGGTGGTGGTGATCTAGCACGGTCCCCTGGCTGTGCTAGACTTCCCCCTGAATCTGAAAGGCTGTTGAGCAGACAGAGGAGTGATTGTCAAGTGAATAGCAGAAACAGTTCCAGAGTTTTGGTGAAGTGGAACAGATTTATTCTGCTCTATGCCAAAACAGAACCGGGAGCCTCTGCTGGCCCCTAATTACAGCCTCTGAGATTGACTGTGGGGCCTCTCTTCATGTGACCTATAAAGTAGGACCAAAGAGAGATATTCCCAGCAGTCACCACTTCCCCCTCCCCCTCCCCCAAATTATGAAATTCCCTCCATTAAAAATCGGCAAAATTCAAAGTCTGATTGGAGTTTCTTGCTTGTGCTGCCTTTTGGATGGCAAGGTTAAGTTGAAGAGCAAAACAAAGTTTCATTGACTAATTATATTCTGCTTTTATTTGGCTGTTGTTTTTGCTACCTGCTCTGAGGCTTTGGTGTGGGCAGGACTTTAGAATAAATGTTTCCTTGAAGTTAGTGTATGAAAATCATGTTGTGCCAGTTCCTTTCTGCAGCAGAAACAATAGGTTGTATCCAACTAAGACATACTCTTGACTAGACCAGGTGAATTCAATGGACTTGGTCATGGCCATTGATTCAGTTGGTCTACCCCAGGGGTCTCCAAACTATGGCCCGGGGGCCGGATACAGCCCAAGGGACTAATTTATCCGGCCCCCGGCAACCCCTGCTGCCTGCTGCCGCTGCCCGCTCTTTGCAGCACGGCGCGGCTACCCACTTCCAGGTCGGAGGAGCACCAGAAATAGCTTGTGCGCATGTGCAAGCGTTTTTTCCGGTGCACATCCGGGTCGGAAGAGGCCCATGCACATACGCACAAGCTATTTCCGGTGCTCCTCCGACCTGGAAGTGCGCCGGAAATAGCGTGTGCGCATGTGTATGGGCGCGCACACCCCCATCCTCCGGCCCACCGTGCGATCGGCACTGGAGACACTGGCCCGAGGCACGGTAAGTTTGCTGACCCCTGGTCTACCCTGAGGATGGCTTAGCTGGAGAAAACCCATCCCCCCCTTGATATTCATTTATTTTTACTTTAGTCAAAGGCTTTTGCAAGAAATGACCTTTGACACCTAGTTTAATTCTGCTGCGAATGAAAGAAAGAAATAGAAGTCAGAAAACATAGAAAGTGGAAGGATATACCTGTAGAATTACCAAAAATTCCAGAGTGGCAATGTAAGTTACAGGAATTCTCGGAGATGGCTCTATTGATGAATGATCTGAGAGGAAACTCCAGGCAGAAATTTGTAGAAAAATGGGATATATATACGAAGTATGTACAAAAATATAACAACACCTTTGCCTCCATGCCAGCATTTGAGTGTAAATGAATGAGATTGAGTTGGGGAATTATAGATGCATAAGTTATTAAGAATGTATTAGAAAAAGTATAGATGAAGGTATATTGGTTGAAGTACATTCAGTATTAAGATACGCAGATGCAAAGGGATTTGGCAAGAAGTCGGTTGGGTGTGGGGGGGGGGTGTGTACAAGTAGGTGTGGGGGTGTTTTTTGTTTTTTTCCTTCCCTTCCCTTCTACCCCCTACCACTTGGGATAGGGGATGGGTGAAGATAGCAAAATAAACGAGATGTAGACTAAATATTGTTGAATGTAAACTTTATTTTGTAAATTCACATAATAATAGTTGGATTAAGACATTTTTGTATGTTAAATAGAAGGAAGTGTTCGAGGGAAGCCATCTTAAGATGTTATGGAAATTAGCTGAAATTAAGAAATATTTGTGTTAAAATTACTTTCTTTTCTTTTAGTGTATGTTTATATTGCTGTAATTTTATTTGTTATAAAATGAATAAAAAATTATTTAAAAAAAGAAAAGAAAAGAAAACATAGAAAGTGTTTCTGTTCTATAAAGGCATTATCACATTTGCCCTTTCCTTAACAGCTTGTTTACAGGAGTCATTATGTTCCCCTCCCTTAGCCTGATTAGCATCAGAGAAGAGGTGCTAAGTAACACTGAAATTTATTAAATTGGCTCCATAGCTCACCTTAACTAGAAATCCCATTGGGCATATGTACTCCTAGCAGCACAGAGAGGAAACAACAGTTGTTCCAAATACTTCATGTACCTATTCTTTCTCAAGCCAAGAAGACATTTGCTCTTGAAGTGTTGGGATTCAGCCTCCCGGTTTTTGGCAGAATTTGCTGATCCACAGACTTAAGTGCAGAAGCCTTTTTCTTTTATAGTGTCCCCTTCCCACCCACCCCTCAGAAGCACTTTTCACCCATCTCCTGCAATTCCTTCTCCCATTCTCCTTTCACATTACAGGTAGGTATGCACACGAAAGCTCATACCAATAACAGGTATCCGAAGAAGTGTGCATGCACACGACAGCTCATACTTGCCGATCAGAAGGTCGGCGGTTCGAATCCCCGCGATGGGGTGAGCTCCTGTTGCTCGGTCCCTGCTCCTGCCAACCTAGCAGTTCGAAAGCACATCAAAGTGCAAGTAGATAAATAGGTATCACTCCGGCGGAAAGGTAAACGCCGTTTCCGTGCGCTGCTCTGGTTAGTCATGCTGGCCACATGACCTGGAAGCTGTACGCCGGCTCCCTCGGCCAATAAAGTGAGATGAGCGCCGCAACCCCAGAGTCGGTCACGACTGGACCTAATGGTCAGGGGTCCCTTTACCTTTACCTAAGGTGCTAATGGAAGGAATTTTTGTTTGTTTGTTTCTCCTTTCACACGCAATTTGTACCTCTGCCAAACAGCCAGTTCCTTTCATTCCTCCTCTTTTCTGTTCATTTATTCCTCCTTTAGCAGGGTTCTTCTCTTACCCCCTTCCTTCCTTTCTATTTATTTATATATTAATTAATTAATTGAAATATCGACCTTTCATTTCAATTTCCAATTTCCCAGCAATGCCTACTTGGGCACTTTCCCCTTAGAGACCTTCCTTCCCTGCTCCCTATCTGAATTTCTTTGCCTTCTGGCCACCTTTACTCAGCATGCAAGGAGTTGCTGGTGCTACAGTTGGTGCAACCAAATGGCTATTATGGCTGGAGGGTGGGGCAGGCAAGGGAGGAGGCACTGGGCAGAATAGAATAGAAATTTATTGCGGCTATAAGCGCACTGGGCAGGCTGCAGCACTGAGGTCCACTTGAAAGTGGCCGAAGGTCCACTGGTTGAGAAAACACAGCTCTAGTGGTAGCCAAATATTATGCCTTGATCCCGTTTGGGGGATCCTGTTTGGGGGGAATATATTCCAAAGCTACAGAGCTACTTTGGCTTCACTCATGCATAGCAGAGAAAGTCAGCACCAAAGTCAGGAATTTTGTAGTGTTGTATATTGCCTGCTCGAAAATGTGCTCGAAATCCTGACGTACAGAGAGGTACTTTAGTTGCAGAAACACTCTGCGTATTTATCTTCATAGGCAGGGAGTAGTTCTGTTTGTTAAAGAGATTATTCGTTCAAAGATTTGGAGTCTAAATTACTATTGTGTTTTGATAGAATGCATGATTAAGTATTTATATGAATGAGCCCTTAATCTGTAAAGCACTTTAAGGCTGGAAACCAGCCATAAAAGTCCTAACATGTAGGCATTAATTTGATAACTACTCAAGTTAAAAAAAAAAAAAAAACTCAGAAAACTCACACATAAAATTTTTGAGAGTGTAGTTAAATTTTATGTAAGTTGCTGCTCTGTAAGTGAGGGCATTTTGCTTTAGAGTTAGCTTTTTGTGGCATGTCGGTTATTATTATTTTTGACAGATATTTAATATGGGACAGTAATTAGGGGAAGTTTATGCCTCGGAACTCTAGCACTGCTGTAAAAACCTAAGATGTAAACTGCTCCAGATCTGGAGCTTGGAGTTGATGAAGCCATGCTTTCTAGCGTTTCTCTGCAGCTGCAGGAGACCTTTCAGATGTGCTGTTGACAACAGTGCAAATCACCAGAGGTTTAACAAAAGTTCCCTCTGCTTGGCAGGGTGCTTTCTTCCAGGCTCAGCTGGGAACTGCGAGGGCCTCTAAGCCTTCGGTGGTGAATGGAATTCCTAAGTGGAGGAGTGGGAAGTGTCCTTTTTGACATTTAGGGTGAGATCCTGCATGCATGACAAGGAGTAAAAATCAGGGATAAGAGCCAGAGATATGCATTAAGCTGTTTGGGCATAGTCTTGAGAATAGTTTGTCATCCCCCTTCCGTAGAGGAAAGACTGAATTTGAAAGCTTGTTGGGGATTAACAAGCCAAAAATGGTGTAGCATGATTGGCCAAAAAGATGAGAGACAGCTGTACACAAATATGTGAAGAAGCAGAATAAAGACATGAATTTCCAGATCTTGAGAGAAGTATGGAAATTTGTGTTTGGGAGGGTTCAGACTTCTTCATTATAACATCGTGTGAAGAGAAGTGTACCTTACAAAAATGGCAATCTAATAGCATCAGACTCTGCGGAATGGCAAAATGGCAACCAAGTCAGGAGGGAAGGGCTAGAGGAAATATTAGTGATGGAACCATTGTTGTGGCTGTTGAGTTACCTACACAGACAGGAAGGCGTAAAAAAAATACCAAACACAGATTTTGTATGTACTAACAACAGCCAGGATACTTTATGCCATGACATGGAAACAGAAAAAGGGAAACTGGAGATGGTGAGGAAAAATTGGGAACAGTGCAGGCTCTCTTGCTGAGTGTGTGTTGTACATATGAAAGTCAGAAGGGTGGCTAACCCTCAAGGTGGCCTGCAGGCTGAAAAATATTTATTTAAAAGGTTCTGGAATTTTACTCGCCCCTCCTCCAGGCAGAGTTTAGGCTGTGCGTCTTATGGTGGAAAAAAAGAACTCAATGCATGCGTCGCATTTTGGAGGTGACTCTAGAATGCTAGGATGCAGGTGGTGCTGTGGTCTAAACCACTGAGCCTCTTGGGCTTGCCAATCAGAAGGTCAGCGGTTTCAATCCCTGTGACAGGGTGAGCTCCCGTTGCTCGGTCCCTGCTCCTGCCAACCTAGCAGTTCGAAAGCACACAGTGCAAGTAGATAAATACGGTAGGTACCGCTCTGATGGGAAGGTAAACGGCGTTTCCGTGCGCTGCTCTGCTTTCTAGTACTCACTTGCTTAAGACTTAACAAAATAAAATTGGCCACACTACTGATACTTTGCTACTACGATTGCTGTGTGGAATGTGGCTGTTCATGTGACATTGGTACCTACTGGATAACGCTGTGATTTAAATAAGCGCTAGGGTGGCGCTGTGGTCTAAACCACTGAGCCTAGGGCTTGCCGATCAGAAGGTCGGCGGTTCGAATCCCTGCAACGGGGTGAGCTCCCATTGCTCGGTCCCAGCTCTTGCCAACCTAGCAGTTCGAAAGCACGCTAGTGCAAGCAGATAAATAGGTACCGCTCTGGCGGGAAGGTAAATGGCGTTTCTGTGCGCTGCTCTGGTTTCACCAGAAGCGGCTTAGTCATGCTGGCCACATGGCCCGGAAGCTGTCTGTGGACAAACGCTGGCTCCCTCGGCCAGTAAAGTGAGATGAGCGCCGCAACCCCAGAGTCGTTCGCAACTGGACTTAACTGTCAGGGGTCCTTTACCTTTTACTAAAATGCTTGTGGGCTCCTTGAGGCTATGGGCCATTGAGTGCTGCCCAGTTAGTCCATGTCTTAATCTGGTCTTGGTAATTTTGGTTTGACTTCACCCCCAAAGGCACACTCTTCCACTGTCTCCCAAGGCAGACGGATCCCAAGCAGCACCACTGCAGACCACAGGATCCATCCATCAGCAGCCAGCTGCCCTGCAGCTTGGAGCTGGAGAAAGAGACTTGCTGAAGTCAATTTTATTTTACAGTGCCTTTGTTAAGCCACCCTGGACTTTTCTTTCAAAATGGATATAAAATATGAATCAATAAAATGTTCCCAGCCTCTTTTATTACATCGTGTCTCATTCACATGACTCAAGGACTGGGGTTTTGCCAGACCCAGAATCTTTGCCAGGATTGTAACTTTCATGCAAAGGAGCAGCTCTTGGGTCCAGCAACTGAGGCATTATGTTTAAGATTGTGCTAACTTTCAGGGGCTGTGTGCATGTGACTTTAGGCGGGGCGGGGGCGAAGAGGAGGTCATGCTTCCAAGATGTAGGTTTGCGTGCTTGCTGTCGGTTGCCAAGGAAATTATTGTGATATTATCTGTGCATCCAGCGGAGAATAAAATGGTTTGAGGAGGGGAGGGAGTGAAGCCTATTAGCATACAAATGGCTGTTTTTAAGTGCCCACACACGATAGAAAAGAAATGCTTGGGCAAATGTTTTAGCTCAGTCAAGCGTTCCCCCCAAGAAAAGGGGTCCTTTAAATTGATTTTAAAATACCAAGGGAAGGAAGCAGCGAGAACAGTATGAACTTCTACTAAAACTGATCAAATCCTATGCCCGAATATAAGGCAGATGTTTGATGTTTCGAAACTTTTGGAATGTACTTTAACACTGCACATTTCAGAATTAAAGGTAAATGTAAAGGGACCCCTGATCATTAGGTCCAATCGTGTCCGACTCTAGGGTTGCGGCGCTCATCTCGCTTTATTGGCCGAGAGAGGGCGTACAGCTTCCGGGTCATGTGGTGAACCAGAGCAGCGCATGGAAACGCCGTTTACCTTCCCGCCAGAGTGGTACCTATTTATCTACTTGCACTTTGACGTGCTTTCGAACTTATAGGTGGGCAGGAGCAGGGACCGAGCAACGGGAGCTCACCCCGTCTCAGGGATTCGAACCGCCGACCTTCTGATCAGCAAAGCCCTAGGCTCTGTGGTTTAACCCATTTCAGAATTAGCAAGGGGTTAAAGTCGGATTGATTCGGCAAGTCAGTAACTGGAGCTGTAACCTGCTAAATCTGTTTGGAAATGCGGGTTCATGCTGGTATGATTTAGATTGCTTGGTTCGAAGCAGGTTCTGACAGCCTTGTTGGGCTTCCAAAGGTTCCTCAGCTGGAAGATCAGCAATGAAGGAGAGGCTTCCCAGAAATAGGGCTTGTCAGCTGCTATTGATGAGTTCACAGGGAGTGATGGCAATACCCAAGAGGCCTTGACCTCTGACCCCACATGGACCGTTCACTCAGCCTCCCTGGATTCGCAGGAATCCTCTGCAGCACATGCAGATGCTCAGGGCCTCCTCAGCAGTCAAATCAATAAGGGGAAGGTTCCCTGAAAGGGGACAGCTGAAAGCATTTAGATGACAATTGTATAAAA
This sequence comes from Darevskia mixta, assembly GCA_034641385.1. Lineage (NCBI taxonomy): Eukaryota > Metazoa > Chordata > Lepidosauria > Squamata > Lacertidae > Darevskia > Darevskia mixta. Next base: position 1,023,194 of record JAWWNH010000242.1, read on the forward strand.
ACCGTGGTCTTCCATTTAAGGAAGGCGCCGGGCCTGATCATCTCATGGTTTGAAACATGAAGGATGAAACTGCATGTTTGCGACTTGGATCCACCTGTATTTTATAAATGGGGTGGCGGTAACCCCTGGACACTTTCCACCGGCTGCTTTTCATGTTTCTCGAATGGTGCAATGCTTATGCCTTTAAAATGACTGGCTGCCAGGGGAGGTTTCATTCACGTGAAGTGCAGTAAAATGGGAAACACAGGGGAGAAAAGCAGTGGGTATTAGATGAGGGAAAGTTGGTCTGGGTTTTCCTTGTTTGTTGTTCTTTGTTTTTGAACACTGGCAAATAAAACTCCCCCCCCCCCCGTACCCATATGCACATGGGGTTTAAAGCAGGGCCCGAAGAAGAGATGGCTTGGGAGGCCCTGAAAAGACTTCTTAGGACAAACAAAAAAGGTTCCCTGAAGTTTCCGTTGGCATGGCAACAAGTGTGTTCCTTTTCAGTTGATTTATCTGCCTGTTTTTGCTTTTCCGAGGGGGATGGCAGGGGGGGGGAGTAAGTGGGTGGAGGGGAGAGATGCTTGAAGGCCTCTGTGGTACTTAAATACATGTGGCTACCATGTGTCTGAGGCAAATGGCTTTGCCCCCCCCCCCACCCCAGCTCCTCCTCGCTTCCTTTCTCAAGTGGGTCAGCCTGAAGCTAAAGGACCGCAAAAGCACACACACACACACACACACAGGAACAAAGCTGGGGCTAATGAGTTAGTTTTATTCAAAGCCAATGTGGAATTTCTATTGTCCTTGCTGAAAGCAGAAAAAAGGGGTTTAATTCTCCTCAGGTATCTGGTGAGGAGCAGGCTTCTGCTCCCTTTTGTCCTCCCCCCTCCAGCCCCCCCCCCAAAAGGAGCTGTTTAATGGAAGGAAACTAGAACATTTTCTGTTGCTTAGCAGTAAGAGCTGTGTTTTGTGAGGGGGAAATGGGTCACAGATTTTTAGGGTTTTCCCTCCCCATTTTCTTTTTATAACTGACCAACTGAGAAATCAGCATTATTTCTGTAGAGGTAAAGCCAGGTTACAAGCGCTTGCTAGTTTTGCAATTAAAAGAAAACAAGCCTAGGATAAGGAACACTCCAAAATTGACTGTTAAAGGCAACCTTTCGTTGGATTTCACTGCTTCCTAAATCCTGTGTGACTTTTCCCTGAGCAACCGAACCTTCCATATCTCTGGAAGCATTTTATTTTATTATAATTTATTACCCACCCTTCACCCTGCAGTCCCGGGGCATGTTAGACTTTACAGCACAGCATTACAACACAAGATTAAAAGCAGTTTAAAGCAACATGCAATTACAGAAATAAGATATACTCTTAGATACTCCTGCTACCTTTTTCCTGGTAATTGATAGATGCATTAGAGACGACAACTTAACTCATGCTTCTAAACTGGATGATAATAACTAGGGTCTTTGTTAAAAGGCTGTACCAAAGGAACTGAATAGCTAGTGGTGATTTCAGATAGTGTTAGTTGATGAACAGCCTTAATGGCAAGGGCATTGCTATGCGAGAAAATGCTCTGAATATCCCCATTCCCATTGACCTAAGCAATTGCATCTTTGAGCATCTCCACTTTGACTCCAGCCTTACACTGGGGAGGGTCCTCCATGCTCACCATCTTCACCCATGGGTGTCAGGGACAGGGCAGAGGAGGAATGGTGGAGACTGCCTCCCCATCCTGACCCTTCCAGAGAGTAGGAAGAGGAAGACAGAATAGATTTACAACAGGGAATTGAGGGAGGTCTCAGGTCAGAGGCAGATGAGGGGGAAAGCTGGGAAATCGTTGGACAGCCAGAACAACACCCAGCTGAGACGTTGTCATTAGAAAGCATTCCAGACCCTCCATCTCCCAGAACCTGGCGAGCCTTAAAAGTAGGAGAGCAAAGAGCTCAAAGACAGAGGGCAGTTAGCGGCACCCGTAGAAGTGACGGATGAGGAAGTGGGAGAGACGGGGGTGGAGATTCACTTAGGGCAAGGCCTTTATCCAAGAGGCTGGGTTCTACAGTGCCTCTCTGTAAATATTGAAAAAGGATGGAAAGAAACTTTTCCTTGTTTTTATACTTTCCTGGGCAACCAGCTGGGAGCTGCTGACAGCATCCTGATAGTGGGGTAAAATCGACACCAAGATTGGATGGCTTTATCATCTCAGTCTTCTTTTTGACTTTCATGATATTAGGCAGGGTGGCATAGTGTGCCTCGTTCAGATGTAGGTTAGCGGTCACCACGGCTGGCAGCTTCAGATGCATCATTTCTAGACCCCCGTTCAATTTCACGCTCAGCCTTCATCCAGACCCCACCAAGAGTCACTTCTGAAGCAAATGTCCCCTGAGGCCAGTCATGAAATGCTGCGGTCAGCTGCCCTGCCCAGTTACAGTTATTGTCAGTGGCCTGTTTGCCCGGCAGCAGAAGGTTGATGCCTTCTGTCTTGACCTGCACAGCCATGATCTTGGAAACCTAGATAGGGGTCAAGGCTGTTGTAGTCTTTGGCAGGGATCTCCACAGGCAGCTCTCGATCAGCCCTCCATGACAAGGGATGTGCGGATTGTCTCCTGGCACTGCTGTGGATCACAGCCTACAGCATCCGCCTCGGAGGAGACAATCTTGTTTTCCTTGAGCCGCTCAGCTTCTTCTCCAGCAATCTTGCAGAAGGGGATCATGGAGTGCTTGGCTCCATCTGTCACCATGCCTGTTTTCTCTGGTTTCACCCACAACTTCACAGCATAAACAATGACTACTTCACTCACACCATTGCCCTTGGCCCGGCCGCTGCCATTGTGTCCCACTCCCAGTCACCCTCTCAGCTTAAGCCCCTCTACCTTAAGGCCATTAGATCATATGTTGCCTTGTGGGGCCACAGAGAATAAGTCCTTGCCCTCCGTTATGCAACAGTCCATCGGGCATAAAGGTAAAGGTAAAGGGACCCCTGACCATCAGGTCCAGTCGTGTCCGACTCTGGGGTTGCGTGCTCATCTCGCTCTATAGTCCAAGGGAGCCGGCGTTTGTCCGAAGACAGCCTCCGGGTCATGTGGCCAGCATGACAAAGCTGCTTCTGGCGAACCAGAGAAGCGCACGGAAACGCCGTTTACCTTCCCGCTGGAGCGGTCCCTATTTATCTACTTGCACTTTAACATGCTTTCGAACTGCTAGGTGGGCAGGAGCTGGGACTGAGCAACGGGAGCTCACCCCATCGCAGGGATTCAAACCGCTGACCTTCTGATCAGCAAGCCTGTGGTTTAACCCACAGCGCCACCTGGTCCCTCCATCGGGCATGGGGATTTCCTAATGGAATTTCTCAGGAACCTCATGCCTGTGAGTCCTGAGTGTAACACTTCAACGTATCTCAGGTAGAGGAAGAGGCTTTGGAGGAAAAGAACTTTTAAAAAAACCTTCCAAGGGGAAAGTCCAGTGTGAAACTACCAGGTTACAACTTATCAAGAAGTGTAATTCATCTGTGGTTGGGAGTGCCTGTAGGCAGTGATATTTTGGAACGAGATACTCAAAGTGATCAGCACCATAACTGGGCAAACAATGGTTAAAACATGGGAATTAATGCTACTTTCACTGTTTAACTTGGAGGCGGGGAATGTAGTATTTAAGGGCTTGATTACATTCATTGTTAGTCACTGCCAGGCTTGTGATAACACAATAGTGGAAGCACAATAGGACTCCTACTATAGAGCTCTAGTATGGTAAACTGGAAAATTGCCACAGCGGCGTTGGTTAGGCATCAATTCTTAGTTATCAGGAGACAGGTGAAATGGGATGCCTTTTTTTTCTCCCCAAAACGGAGTAGTTTTGTTTTTCATGCTAATAAGACAGTACAATGACACCCAAGCCCAATATGCTACAATTCGAAAAAATTGCGATTCAAGTGTATCGGGACCATCAGTTTCCCTCTAAATTAGTTCTGTAACAAGAGAGGATATTGTGTTATTTCGGCTATTGTGCCATTGTGGTTGTTGGGTCCTTTATGCAGAGTTTCATTTGTTTTATGGTGTTTGCTTGATAAATGTAAATAAATGTGGTTCTCAATATGATTTTTTTAAAAATAATAATAATGAAGTACAATCTCTGTGTTGTGGCACGATAATGGTTTTCTGCCCCATGGTAGGGGTTAATTAACTTGGCAGTGTTTGCCAAGTGTTTGCATTAGGGTGTTTGCATTATCATTGATTGCTGGTCTTGTGAATGGTCTTTGGGCACATTTTGCATACATTAAGCTTTAATTCTCACAGACTCTTGACCAGCCCAAGCCAGCATGGCCAATGTTCAGAGATGAAAGCTTATCCCATGATAAACTTGTTAGTTAGTCTTAAGTGCCTCAAGACTGACTCTTTGTCGTGCAACATATATTTTATGCGCACACATTAAATTCTAGGGATATACCTACCGGTAATAATGCATGTGAGGTCGCCTGCATTTGGGATAGACAAAACTGAAAAGCTTTTCAGGTTTCAATTTAAGGTTCCATTAGAGATCAGAGAGACACTTTCAGAACTTCTGATTCTTTTACTTGAATAGATCCATATTAAGAAGAGTAATTAATTTACCCCCTCCAAAAGAAAGTTTCTCTTATATGCTCATCACGCCATCAGATCCAGTACTTTGAAACTGGAATACTTAATTAATGATGTAAGAAACAGAAAACATTTCATTCAACTTGAAAGTAAAGCAATTCATTTAAAGTCTGGGAAAGCTTTGGTTTCGTTCACTGTGACACCCAGGGCCCTTCCCATTTTTGTAGTTCTTTGGAAAGGTACCGGTATAGTAAAGCAAGATTATTTCCCCCCGAATTACACAACTGAATTTGTGGGCAGACGTTCTAATCACCCTAGTGATGGAAGAGTTGTTATCCAATTAGAGGTGCCTTTTTGTCATTACAATTTCAGTTGTTACCCAAGGCTACTGAGGAATTATACAGCTATTTGCCTGGTTATTAGCTGCGAATTCTCTAAGGATCTGGTTTAGTATATCCATTCATTTGTTCTAGGTTTGACATCATTTCTGGTTGGAAGAACACCCTATCAGTGGCTGGGTAGCTTCAAAATAGCTAGCATTTGATCTTGGTTCAAAAAACATCACAAGCCTGAATTAGACCTCACCTGGAATACTGTGTCCAGTTCTGGGCACCACAGTTCAAGAAGGATACTGACAAGCTGGAACGTGTCCAGAGGAGGGCAACCAAAATGGTCACAGGCCTGGAAACGATGCCTTATGAGGAACGGCTTAGGGAGCTGGGTATGTTTAGCCTGGAGAAGAGAAGGTATGATAGCCATGTTCAAATATATAAAAGGATGTCATATAGAGGAGGGAGAAAGGTTGTTTTCTGCTGCTCCAGAGAAGCGGACACGGAGCAATGGATTCAAACTACAAGAAAGAAGATTCCACCTAAACATTAGGAAGAACTTCCTGACAGTAAGAGCTGTTCGACAGTGGAATTTGCTGCCAAGGAGTGTGGTGGAGTCTCATTCTTTGGAGGTATTTAAGCAGAGGCTTGACAGCCACCTGTCAAAAATGCTTTGATGGTGTTTCCTGCTTGGCAGGGGGTTGGACTGGATGGCCCTTGGGGTCTCTTCCAACTCTATGATTCTATGATTCTATATGGTTCAAAACCAGCAAAAGAGTCTTGTGTCACCTTAAAGCTTTAACAAAACTCTTAATGTCAGGGTTGTGGGTTCGAGCCCCACTTGGGGCAAAAGATTCCTGCCTTATCGGAGGTTGGACTAGATGATCCTTGTGGTCCCTTCCAACTCTGCAATTCCATGAAAAATGTAGTGTAGGCTTTTGCAGGCTGCAGTACATTTCAACAGATGTGTGAGGTGTACATGGTGGAAGGGGAATGAGTTGGAGGGGGAAACCCCCCAAAAAGGAACAGACATGTCATTTCCCTCTGACCTCAAGCCCCTATATTCTTCCACCCTCAGCTATGCTTGTCAATTTAGGATTACATTTCATGCATCTGATGTATTGGACCACAGAAGTCTATACCATAATAAATATATTGTTCTATAAGGGGCCACAAAACTCTTAGCGTATTGCAGCAAAAGCAACAAAACCTGGGCCTTTTTATATGGTTCAAGCAGCATCTAGCAATACTACCTGCAAATGCTGGTCAGAAATAAAGGGAGAGAATAGAGAAAGGGTGGTGATAATGATCCCCCACTGCCCCCCCAAGAACTGAAAGAGGGATTGCTTGCACATGCAGTTTTCGCACGTCTCATTTTTGCAATGTATGCATTGTTACACACCACTGCAACCTCTGAGCGGTGTGAGATACCATGGGTTCCAGAAGCTCACCCAGGGTTCATGTTTCCTTTTGAAAACGAGACACACTGGACACTGTGGTGCTTTTATGATATATGGTTTATTTACACATATATACAAACTGAACCTACGATGGAGGGGTTGACAGCATTAACACCCCAGGAGGGTCTTGCTTCCTTCATTGCTGCAGCCTTGGATTAAAACAGAAATCAAACATTGCTGCATCTCTCTCAGTTCCCAGATTGTTGCTTTTGCCTTCTAGGTCACATTTTACTCTCTGCTCTAAACTCTGGCTATGCCTTTCTAACTATCCAAGAGTTGAGGGGGAGGGCCCCCACCTCACCCCCACCCCCACCCATTTGCCATCTCCCACAGAGCCCCTTTCCTCTGTTTCCCTTAATGGCCCTTCACCCAGGCGATTGCCTCATTAGGAAGGCGATCAATTTTTACACTTGCTAGATCCACAAAACTGGTTTGGTCAGAAGCTATGGTGACGCTAAAGAAAAATGTGCATAAACCACAATATTTATATTCCTTCTAGATTTTAATTGCTAACATCATGGGGAGACGGGTTTACATTTTCTGATTCTCTAGTTACGTACCACTCTGGATACGTAACTTTCGGGTTACGAACACGGCAAACCCAGAAGTGTATACTTCTGGGTTTCGCCACGCGCGCATGCGCAGAAGCACTCAGTCGTGCCACGCGTGTGCGCAGAAGTGGCGCCTCTGCCTACGGACTTTTCGGGTTGCGGATGGACCCCTGGAATGAATTTAATTCGTATCCGGAGGATCCACTGTATAACTTCCCTGGAATTTTCTATATAAAGATTGACAATGTCCAAAAGTGTGATCAGGATCAATGACTAACTTATCTGAAAAGTTGTAATTGTGTGTGCACAATATATCAGCTGCTCTCCATGCTATGTTGTCATTATTTTGCTGCGAACATGGGAATCTGAGTTTAATCTATGATAGCGTATGGTTAAAATTATGTGTGCCCAGGCCTCTTCGGAGCTCAGTTTGTTTGCAAAATCATCTACAGCAGGCTAGAAACCTCTGAACTCTGATTTGCCTAGGCATTCATACATTCAATAGTTTCCTTTTTGTAGAGGAAGGCCTGTCTCGACTACTTATTTACAGATGTCAGATGAGCCAAATATTATAATACTGTCTGTAAAAAGAACAGTATCTTTACTTTTTGTTTGTTTTTTTAAACCAAGAATTTAGATAGAGATCTGGTGCTCAATTAAGATCTTAAATTGACTTTGAAAGTGTTGGTTTAATTTGCTGAACTAAGCTCTGTCTCAGGAAATCATGTACAGGGAGACACCAAAGGAATCTTGCTTCTCACCTTGGATGCAGAGAGGTTGCTTTGATCAGGTTTTGTGTGGTCCAGACGTAACACTTAATCATAGTTAGCATGTACCACGGTTTGTGATGCTACTTCAAACTGTGATTTCCCATCCAGGTTTGGAGCCTAATACTTATGTCTGAATACTTCACCATGACTTGATAATTAACTGTTGGTAAGGAAAACAACAGGGGGTTGGACTGGATGGCCCTTGTGGTCTCTTCCAACTCTATGATTCTAAGTGTTGTGTCTGCAAAGAAACAAGCAGCATCAACCTATGGGAAGATTATGGACTTTCCTAGCTTTCATCCAACAATAAAGTGATCTGGTAAAGAAGAGCAGAAGTGGTTCTCTCCGTTGAATAAAATGTCAGGTTCCACAGAGAAATAGGCAAGTGATCAAAAGCGAGCGAGAAGGTGCGGGTGACAGAAACACACAGAGATTTCTTGCTTTCGTGAAAAGGATTGGTTGTCTCAGGAAACCACCCTGAGATAACCTCTGAATTACACCTAGCATCCATATACTTGGAACAATAATGCCTGTTCCTACTGTTTAGAGTTTTCTTAGAGGAGTAGGTGGCAATTAGCCCAACATCTCTGGGGGAACTTGAGGTACTGGTATTAAGTGGGTGTGTGCTTCGACCGGGGCAGCAACAATCTGATGGTTTGTGCTAAATTGTATGCAAGCTGGGCTGGAGGCTGGAGGCCTTGAAACTGATACAGTGAACTACAGTGTTTTCTTTTCTTTTCTTCTTCAGCTTGATGACTGCACATTGCAGCTGTCTCACAATGGTACCTACTTGGATTTAGAGTCCACCTTAGCAGAACAAAAGGATGAATTGGAAGGTTTCCAGGAGGATTCTGGGTAAGTTGTTCATTAGAAAGGTGTGGGAACATTGATTTCCACCAACGTTTCTGTAGAGGGTAGCATGATGTGGCTTTTCTCCACCACTGGCAGGAAGTTAAAACCTTTTGAGGGATACATTAATGGGGAGACAAGCCCCCTGACTCCATTTCCTGCCTTTGCCACTGGAAGGAGGTTTCTTGCCTGTTCTATTTTTTAAAAAGTTATATTTATTGGGTTTTTAAGATAAAAATACAACAACTTAACATCATTACTGTATATTCCTGCGTATAAGACTACTTTTTAACCCAGGAAAATCTTCTCAAAAGTCGGGGGTCGTCTTATTCGCCGGATCGTATTTCTTATACGGCGAGTATATCCCAAACTCTATATTTTAACTGGGAAAGTTGGGGACGTCTTATACGCCCAGTCGTCTTATACGCCGGAATATACAGTACATTAGTCATGATAAAAAAATACAAAATACGAAAAAGACAAAACACATACATACATCTTATTTTCCCATTCATCTTGTCAGATCATATTGGGGTGACTTCCTCACGTCTCCCCCACTGCGTTTCATTATCAATCATCTTTAGTAATTTCTTAGCATCTTTAAACATTATTTACTATTATCAAATATGTCCTTTTCTTATATAACCTAAAATCATAAGTCTGTATTACTTAACCTATTTTTCTATTCTGTAAGCTGTCATTTCTTCCAACTTTTTTCAGTCTTTAAATCTTACAATAGTTTTTTAAATAGTCTTTAAATTTCTTCCAATCTTGTTCCACCATCTCCTCCCTCTGGTCGCGTAGTTTCCCGGTCAGTTCAGCGAGTTCCATGTAGGTTTCTTGCCTGTTCTAGGCATGGCAATAGGAAAAGGTGGGAAAGCCATCTTGGAAGGGATTTTTATGCCTTTGTCTTTGTTTCTTGGATCCCTTCTGCTCTCCGTACCAGGTGCTATAGCTCAAGAAGGACTGTAGCACATGATTACTTTCTTGGAAGTAGGGAACTCTCTCTACTTACCGTTGCTACCAGATACTGCTTTGTTAAGAAGCTGTATCCAAAACAATAAACGTTGTTAAGTGAAGCTCTGAGTGGCACCAGAAGACTGTGTTATATCTGTGGATATTTGGAAAGCATTCTCTTTTCTGACTACTAGTAGGTTTTAAAAATATTTTTGTATACCATGCAAGGAGAAAATGCAAGGAGGATAGTAATGCATTTTGGCAGGTGAAACAAACCATGCTCTTTCCAGTTGAGCATCAGATCCCATTATTTCAGTTCTTCAAGTACAGTATATGGTTAACATTTTACTGAGAAAGCATGGTCCCCTGAGGGAGTGTACACTTAATTTTTTTGTCTCCTCTCACTTTAAAAAGCCCTCTGAGTTCTCAATAGTTGAAACGTCTTCTGTTAAAACTTTTGAAAAACTATTGAGAGACTGTCCTTAGACATCTGCTCCGTGCAAGGCGGCGGCGCTGCCCCAACTGACAACGCGCGTGCGCCACCGCTGCCTCCCGGACACGCCCCCCCTCTCCGGCCGCTCCAATGCCTGCGTCCCTGTTTGGGGGGGGGGAAGTAGAGCTCTCCAGTCCGTGCGTCCCTGTGGGACATGCGCACTCGCGCAGTTCCACTGACACACAGTGGACGCAGGGACACTTGAATATTATTATATGTGATATAAGAACTTTGATTGGTCTACTCCTATAATTTGAATGATATCATTATTCTGTTATATATTCTCTACTAACTATTAGCCTACGTGTTGTGTTTTTATTGTTGTGATAAAGTTGTATCAAGTAAGACTTCTCTCCAGCTCCATTCAGACGTTTCCCCTAAATGTGTGGAAATAGCACATGGAGAGAGTGCTATGGGCCATGCATGATCTCCCCACTCCTAATTGTCCCTGCACACCCTGGGCTTGCCCACTCTACCTTACCACACGAAGCAGAGAAGGTCAGGGGGGGATTGTTGTTCCTAAGTGCATTCACCACCTGAACATGCTTGGAAGCCTCCCTATCATAGCTGTCAACTTTCGGATTTGAAAATAAGGGATGCCGCGATGGCGGTGCAATGGCACCAAGTAGCCTCGCCACCCTGCGCTCCAGAGGCTGCGCGCGAACGGGTGAGCGAAAGAGCGAGCGCATAGACGGCAGGCAGGCTGTCTGTCTGGTTGGGCATGAGGGTCTGGCTGCACAAGGCATGCAAGCTCCGCCCCCAGTTGGTCTCAGACTCCTTATTGGCAGCCGAGCAACGCAGCTGAGGAGCCTCCCTGGCCAGCAGGGAGGGAGAAGAGCTGCTTCCTTTGAAATCCGGGAAATTTAAGGGATATCAACAATCCGGGATAGCAGCGGAAAACGGCATTCGAATAAGGGATTTTCCCGCAAAAAAAGGGGGGGTTGACAGCTATGCTCCCTATGGAGACCCAAAAGTGCAGGATTAGTGACAGCCGCAACAGGAAAACAGGAAACAAGGGCAAGCCTTAAGGTGTGTTGTTTAACTGTCGTATTTAGAGATGTTGCCAGGCTTTGTGAGTCCTTGACTTGGAATGTTAAATTTGGCGACTTGCACTGTTTACCTTTAAAATGAGGCGAGTGTTCCAGCCTTCGGAGTTCTCGCTTGAGCCAGAGGAGAGCTGCACCCTTTTACCCCCCACTTGTTTGTCCACCGTTTAGAGGGTGCAGACGGCAACTTTAGCAACAACAGCAGGCAGAGCATGTCTGACTTTGCCTCTTCCCTGGCACCTTGAATACTGTTACAGCAGTGACCCTGGAGCCCTGGGCAATGTAATTTTCCCAGGAGGCTTGAAAACGTCTGACAGGCGCTGCTGCCTCCCCAGTAACCTGCTTACTAGGCAAGGGGAATTGAGAGGGAATTGGACCCAGATGTGCTATCCTTAACACCATTAAGCGTTTGAAGGGCTTTAAGCAGTTTTCTGACTTGTAGGGAAATTGCTCAGTTGGATGAACCAAAGTACAAACTGAGCCCAGGGAGCTCATCATTCCTAGCTGTGTTTGTTTTTTCATGTATTTGATGAATATGTAAACGTTTCTATCCATGCTTTCTGGCAAAGAATAAATAAGCCAAATGGACTGTTTTTCTGGTGCAAATCGGTTGAACAATTAAAATTGTGTGTGTCTCTATCTCTGTTTTATAACAGATTCTTGTTTAATGTAGTAATAGAGTCCTTGCAGTTTAATAATAATAATAATAATAATAATAATAATAATTTATTATTTGTACCCCGCCCATCTGGCCGGGTCCCCCCAGCCACTCTGGGCGGCTTCCAACAAACACTAAAATACATTAAAATATCACACATTAAAAACTTCCCTAAACAGGGCTGCCTTCAGGTGTTTTCTAAATGTCAGGTAGTTATTTATCTCTTTGACATGGGATGGGAGGGTGTTCCACAGGGCGGGCGCCACTACCGAGAAGGCTCTCTGCCTGGTTCCCTGTAGCTTTGCTTCTTGCAGTGAGGGAACCACCAGAAGGCCCTCGGTGCTAGATCTCAGTGTCCGGGCTGAACGGTGGTGGTGGAGACGCTCCTTCAGGTATACAGGACCGAGGCCGTTTAGGGCTTTAAAGGTCAGCACCAACACTTTAATGCATGCTTTTATAAAAAATTGAATACCTGCCATTGCTGAGAGTGTATAGAGTAATACAGATGATTCACTGAGATTTGCTTTAATGAGCTCATCATTTTTTCTATTTTTACCCCCCTCCTCCCCAGCAGGGGCAAGAAGCACAGTGTCATTTTGAGGACCCAGCTTTCAGTCAGAGTCCATGCCTGCATTGGTAAGTGAGTTTCCAAGTATTTTGATGTAGTGAATGAGTGGGAAGCATTCCAAAAGCAAGATGCACAACTTTACCTTTTGTCATTCTGTTGCTTCCTGAAAAGACCTTGTCTGCCATCCAAAGGTTCCACATAGCTACAAAAAATAAAAAATAAAAAATGCATAGCAAGTAGAATAATTCTTATCTGTTTAATGAATGCATGCAAGATAAATTTTAGTTCTTGCACTTCTAAGGCGCAGTGTTGAGTCCAGTGATAACATCAGAGCTTTGAATTCCATGTGTCTTCCTGGTTCAAATCAAGAGCCATCTAGCCCAGCATTTATCTATATTTTGATTATTTTATTATATCCACTTGCTTTAATAAGTCTGTGCTCTTTGATCATGTTTCAGGTCTGCTCAGTTACTGGTTCATAAATTTGGAAGCAGGGTGAATATTGGATGTTGTCGTTGTTTTCACCAGAGGAGCACACTTTTGCTATTTGTAGATGTTCAAGTCAATTGCAAGAATATCTATAACAAATTTTTTTGCATGGCTCATCAAACTGCAGTTATTTGTACCTGCCTCATTAGGCCTGCTGGTTTGAGATGGCGAACTGTGGAATTGTAGGCTGGCAGCAAAAGCTACTGTATTTTAAGAGGCAGATAATATTTATTGCTTGAAATCGTGCAGCTCTTGGCCAGGCAAACTGTCATTACTGCTGTGTCAGGGACTGGAAATAGAATAGACTATTGCTGTCAAAAGGGAAGCCAAATGAAACCAGTGCGTAGAAGGCAGCTCATGCATATCAAGTCCTGCCAACTCAGCACAAATGAACGCCTGTGTTTTGGAGTAGCGTGCATTGCGGCACTGGGTGTCTTTTTAAACGGGACATTACTTGTAGCAGTTGATAGCAACCAGGAGAGGTGGTGGTGTTTACTAGGACTGGATTTTCCTGGGAGGCCTGTGTTCAAATACCCTGATTGGACATCCACTGAAAAGTCACTTTCTCAGCTGCCCTTTGGATGAATTTCAGAATGTAGGAGCATATGAAGCTATCTTACATTCTGTCTAATAATAATAATAATAATAATACCTTTATTGTCAAACTACAACCTGTGTACAATGAAATTAACTGAGCCTCCCTCCCCCCCAACACTCAATCTCATTGCACTCTGTGTGCTTGTCACACAACACACCAACCAATTTTTATTTTCTGCCATAATGTTGTTGTTGTTTAGTCGTTTAGTCGTGTCCGTCTCTTCGTGACCCCATGGACCAGAGCATGCCAGGCACTCCTGTCTTCCACTGCCTCCTGCAGTTTGGTCAGACTCATGTTGGTGGCTTCGAGAACACTGTCCAACCATCTCGTCCTCTGTCGTCCCCTTCTCCTTGTGCCCTCCATCTTTCCCAACATCCGGGTCTTTTCCAGGGAGTCTTCTCTTCTCATGAGGTGGCCAAAGTATTGGAGCCTCAGCTTCAGGATCTGTCCTTCCAGTGAGCACTCAGGGCTGATTTCCTTCAGAATGGATCTGTTTGATCTTCTTGCAGTCCATGGGACTCTCAAGAGTCTCCCCCAGCACCAGAATTCAGGAGCCATGGGACACCAGAGGCCTCACCAATTTGCAGAGCGGACATGGATTTTGGCCTGTTCATAGGTGGGATAAGACTAGGAATATGCTAAACTTGTCCCTTTATGTCTGGGATATTTCTGATTTCCTTGAACTGACATTGCGAAACCTGGTAATGTTAATGATGTGGACTCAAATCATTGTTGAATGTCACATTGTGTGTGTGTGTGTGTGTGTGTGTGTGTGTGTGTGTGTGTGTGTGTGTGTGTTTTAAGCACTTTGCTTAATTGTGCGTTGTGCTCCTCACTGAAACCAAAAGCCAAAAACCCGGACATCTCTCAAAGCAGTGCAGTGCACATTCAAATAATTGTTGTAAACTGCATGCAATTTGCAACACTAGCCTGCAGCAGCTCTCTCTCCTCTTTCACAGATATAATAAAAGACCCATTGGCTGTTCCAACAGGATGCTTAGTTGAATAGCAATTATACAACATTCTTATCAGATATTTGTAACACCCATAGTTGCAAGGTTAGTGTGCGACACCACATCATACTTTTTGGCCATGGGCTGCTTTCCACATTTCTGGTTGTCAGCTGTAACACAAACACAGGAAATTTTGCACATATAAAATACGTCTCTTTGTATGTAGAGGAATTCTAAGACTTATACAGCAGAATTCTTGACATGGCTCCTGTAGGGAGCTCTTTCCAAAGGCTTTATGGTGGTGAAACGGATTCTTCCACTCACCCACGCATACTAGTTGACTGAAGAGCGACATGGGTTATCATGGAATATGTGTGCTTTTGCTTTTAGGGAAAGTCTAACACTGATACCATGGGCAATGTATATATTAAACTAAAGCTAGTCTGAAGGAAGAAATAGCAATATATTCTGCCAGCCAGGAACACCTCTTTACCTCTGTTCAGAACCAGAATTATCAATTTCTCTCATAATATAGACTATGTGACCGCCCAAGTCCCTACATTTGTTTCCTGTCCATTCACATATCGACAAGAAATGAAAGCCTTCAGCGGTATTGTCAGATTCCGTAACCGTTGCTCATGAGTAAAGAACAAGTCCGTCTTGCCTTTTAGCTATCTTTATTGTGCAAACTATGTACAGTGCAGAGCTACCCTAAAACATGACCACCTAGTCCCTAGCAGAATCCGGAAGTGCCCCTTTCCGGTTGCGATGCCAACACCAGAGTTTCAGCACCCTAAAGCGCCGCCTCCTTGGTCCCCTGACCCCTCTGCGCCAAGCGGGTGCCGGAAACGGTGTCTCCCCCTCAGAGTGAGTCTGCAGAGCGGTGCTGGGTCTCTCTGCAGCATCCTGCAGACCCCTTCCCACTTGTCTGCTCCCTGGTAACTCCTCCTCCCCCGGGGAGGAGCTGGAAGACTCACTGGGAGACGTGTCCGTTGACAACAAAGGCTGAGGCTGCCGGTACCCACTCAGTGCCGGACTGGCAGGGGAGGGCAGGTCCCTGACAGGTATCTTGCTCCAGTTCCGTATCATTCTGCCCCTGTGTTGCCTTTGGGCCAGAAGGGGTGGTAGTGAACCACTTGGGGTGATTAAATGAGCTAGCCTTTTATTTTAAATTGTGGAGCCCACTCTTCTTTCTGGAAGTGAGCCATGGGCAACTTACAACAGCCAGGAGCAATGCCTTAACCTAAGACCCGTGAGCCAGATGTGGCCCATGGGCCTTCTCAATCTGGCCCACGGACGGTCCGGGAATCGGTGTGTTTTTACATGAGTAGAATGTGTCCTTTTCTTTAGTTGAGAGCCAGTGTGGTGTAGTGGTTAAGAGCGGTAGTTAAAATGCATCTCTGGGTTATTTGTGGGGCATAGCCAGTCGTTCATCCCCCCCCCAAAAAAAAATAGTCCGGCCCACCACATGGTCTGAAGGACGGTGGACCGGCCCACGGCTGAAAAAGGTTGCTGACCCCTGACTTAATGCCTTCCACATGCGTTGCGCCGGGAGGATTTTGGGCATCACAAGGCAAGACAGAGTCTCAAACAAAGATGTGCTCTTTGTCTCATGCAAGTTGGGCGCAGACCAGCCACACCCTGCCTCAAATCTGAAGCCAGCTTTGCACATATTCTATAAATAATGGTAATTCACTGAGCAAGTGGTAATTATTTCAGATTACGTGAAGTAATCTTTTGCTGTTGATTAGAAACTTTATTACCATTTTTTAAAAAGGAAGCAGAATGCTTTCTGTGAAATTCAGATATTACTGTTTCTGGACTATAAAATTAAGGGAACCCCATAAAACCTTTATTAGTGAGTGATTTAGATCTATAATGTGTTGTTTATAAATGCAATTTGAAAGCCTCCAAGAAGCTCAAGAAAAGCCATTATTTGGGTTTTAAAAAAAGGAATATTAGAGAGAGAGATTTATTTGTTTTGTGTTAGATATACTTCAAACAACCCACTTCAAGCTCAAAAGGAAGAACAGGTGGACAGCATTAGATGCTAACCAAAACCTGCAACTAATTTGGGATTTAATTTAAAGGGAAGAAAAAGGTGCCTGGAGAATTTGCTGGAGGTGCTGTTCTTTCATGTTCAGATGTAAGGCAAGGGGAAGAGCAAATTGGAGTGAGCCTGAGACTATTTTCTCTCCTTGTACTGAATCTGTTTAACAAACAAACAAACAACATGCAGAACAAGGGGGTGAGAGGGAAAGCAGAGAAAGCATTGGAGGGGGCTGGACTAGATGACCCTCGGAACCCCTCCCAAATCTACAATTCTATGATTCCATGAAAAGCAGTGGTTTTAAATACTAGCAGTTTTAAATTGAGCAGAGGCACCTGCTAGCACAGTGATGGCTAACCTTGACACGCCAGATGTTTTGGGACTACAACTCCCATCATCCCTGACCACTGGTCCTGTTAGCTAGGGATGATGGGAGTTGTAGTTCCAAAACATCTGGAGTGTCAAGGTTAGCCATCACTGTGCTAGCACATGGGAACGCAACTAGCTTTGGAGCCGTTCCAAGGCAGAATTGGTGATTCAGCTCCCTGTCAGATTGAGTGCGACATGAAACATTGCTAAAGCATAATTTTAAATCATTTTGGTGGTGATGTCAAATTATGAATGTTAAGATTACTTAGACTGTGTGATGAAAGAAGGTTTCTGCATCCGATGGATGTCAGAAAAATAGAGCAAGGTGGGCATACATTTCTTTTCTTTTCTTTTTTTAAAAAACTTACCCTTGAATATTTGTACGTGTGTGCAGTTCCTATCCACTTGAAACTATGGTGTCAAGGATCCACATCAGAATGTTCTCTCTGTATGTAGGAAAGCTGCCTTTCGAGATTATGAATAGTCCTCTTGACAGGGTGCTATTTAACAACTTCTTGGTGGCGCTGTGGTCTTCTAAACCACAGAGCCTAGGGCTTGCTGATCAGAAGGTCGGCGGTTCGAATCCCTGCGACAGGGTGAGCTCCCGTTGCTTGGTCCCTGCTCCTGCCAACCTAGCAATTTGAAAGCACGTCAGAGTGGAAGTAGATAAATAGGTACCGCTCTGGCAGGAAGGTAAAACGGCATTTCCGTGCACTGCTCTGGTTCGCCGGAAGCGGCTTAGTCATGCTGGCCACATGACCCGGAAGCTGTCTGCAGGCAAACGCCAGCTCCCTCGGCCTATAGAGCGAGATGAGCGCCGCAACTCCAGAGTCATCCGCGACAGGACCTAACGGTCAGGCGCCCCTTTACATTTACCTTGCCTCCATTAAACAGAAGTACAAAGCATTATAGAACCAGAAATTTACTTGAAATATACTTGAAATTTCATTGGGTGCTTTCCATTTTAACCCTCTATTTTCCTCATCCTTTTGTTAGAAAATGCAGCTGTAGGCTAGAAAGGTAAAGAGAGAATTCCACAAAGCAGTTTGAAACAGCAGGTAGACATGTGGCAAATGTAAAACTTCCCCGTGAAATGTGTCGTACTCAATTAATTGACCCAGAAAAATGGCCAGATATGCAGGGTCTAAACACTTCAGTTGCACTAAATGCGTTGAGGAAAGCTTCCAGCTGAATCATAGTGTTTTTATTAGCAGGGAGTCAGACCGCCATACATATATCAGGCTAATTCAGGGAAAATTAGGCGTGTTTTGAGTTTCTTTGAAGGCAATGGAGCTCAGATGCTTTGCTCTTATTTGAGGCAGCTCCTGTGATTTCATGAGACTTTGGCACAATCAAAGGCAGTGTCATGGGATCTACAGATGGCAGACACCTCAGGAGGGCCCGTTGCCAGCCGCATCACCTGCCCATAACTGTTGGGAAGACATGGATTGTCCCAGGAGGGGCTCAAAAGGTGTTTGCTTGTGGGTGGAGACTAGGAAAGAAGAGAAACAGCGAAAGAGGACGCAGGAAAAGAAACAGATATAAAAAGGAAACAGCGCATTGTCTCTGGGAAGAAGCATCCCATTGTTGGGACTGATCATTGCCTGATTTGCATGGAGAAGCTATTTTAAAATGTGTGATAAAAGGCTCGTAGGACACCTAAGACCTCAGAGTGTCTTGGAAAACTTGCCTGAATTAATTTACCTCAGAATACAGTATTTTTCCGTGTACAATATGATGACCCCCCCCCCGCACCAATTTTTAAGTCTTATACACGGATATATACAGTAAGTCTTGGGTTAGCTGGTGGCTCCTGTTGCCTCCTGAGTCACCAAGGGTCGTGGAGCTGGCTGGAGGGGCGAGGTGGTACCAAGGCGAGGAGGGAGCTTGGCCGCAGCACGGCCCCATCGGCTCTCACCGGCTGAGGCAAGACACAGACACAGGCTGGAGAGGCAAGGTGGATCTAGAGTGGTGGCTTGAAAAAAAGCTCAACAACTTTTGGGACGATTTCCCCCAAAAGCTGAACAACTTTAAAATAATGATTCTAAATTTTGGGCTCCCAAAAGTAGGGGTCGCTTTATACACCAAAAAATACGGTAAATCAGGTAATTTTTGAGTTAATATTGGAGGAGCTTTTGCATGCTCACCTACAGGGTGGATTTGATTTAAATCACGATTTAAATCACTAGTCAGTAAGGCTTGATTTAAATCACTAGTCAGTAAGGCTTGATTTAAATATTTTCTTTACAGAAAGACTCTTTCTTGCTGGTATAATCTTAATATTTACAACCATATGAAAGTTTCATTTTTGGAATAATAAATTTTCAGAGTGGTTTTTACAGTTATATCAAAAATTACTGATTTGGTTATACTACTAGAAATACATAGACAGATAATTATGAAATTATGGTGAGGTTTAATAAGTTAACTGTTTATATTTGGACAACTTTTCTGCTGTACTTTATTGGAAGGAGAAAAATAATCATTTCCTTAATAACCATTTAAACAATTTATTTAACTAAAACAATAACATGATAGCATATGTATCCATGTTTGTTAACTGATGTGGTTAAACGTTTTTTTAAAAAAACTTAGACTGAGTTTTAGCACACTTGATAAACTTAAAACAAATCCTTATTTCCCGATGTAGCCTTTGGACTACAATGTAACTTAAAAAGAAGACTATATTTAGAAAGATTTTTCCTCCAAAAGCATTTTATTTTAAAAATCCAATTTAAATCAAAAAAATCGATTTAAATCAAAAAAATCTGATTTTTTTGATTTTTTTTAAAAAAATCATTGATTTTTATCCACCCTGCTCACCTATCTCTGTTCTAAAACAAAAATAAACAAATCTCTACTTCCAGGTAAGCATGCATCGAATTGCAACCTTAATCTCTCATGGCTTTTTAATACCCTACCCCTTTGACGATGTTGGCTCTGCTAAGTACTCGGTGAAAAAGTGAAAATTAGAGGCCCCTCTGGTGTATTTACTGGTGTAGTAGTTGGAAGCAAACAGACGCACGGTTTCTGGAAGGCTTCTCGAAAAGTCAGATATGGGAAAAGCAACGACAGCTGGTTGCCGTCTTACTCGGATCGTACTCAGCTTCATCTTCTTAGAGCAGCTTGGACTGTTCAGAATAAGATCTCCTGTCAAGGGAGGATTGAGGTAAACCGAGGACCAGGGCTGCGATGCAAGCAAGGCTGACCTCTCCCCATTCCCTGTCGAAGGCAGAAGTTTTCTACCGCCCAGCCTGCTAGTATTCACTTGACATAAGGTCATGCTGAAGCAGACATCTTTCTCTCTTCCCACCTACCCAGCTTTCCCACTCCCTAGTTCTTGAGATTTAGGGCTTTGCTACTTGGACCGTCGAAATCTTCGTAGCAGTCAGATTAACTAAACCATTTTATTTTTATTTATTTTTGCTTTGTGTACTAATTTGAAAGTTTAGTTTTACAAATAATTAAATGTAGTATGGTTTTATCCTTTGCCGTCTCTTCAGAGATTTTTTTTTTAAATACAAAAATATCCAAAGAAAAATTATTCATTTTCTTCAAAAACAGTCGTATAGTTTGCAAGCATACTTAATAGGTTCTTTTTAGCTCTGCTCACAAAAAAAACATGAGTAACAGAAAACAAGCTAATGATTAACATACCTACCTTTATAGAGTTTATTCAGTGCCCCCCTGTTTTCTGGTTTAATTTTTAAGAGGACCATAAATATGAAAATGAGCACCAGGTGTTCTTTCCCAAGTCAGCCATTAATATTCATTAGGTTAAATTGGGCCAAGCCCTTTTGGTACATCATTTCTAATCAACATCTAAACCTGCCCCATCATAGTTTGCACAGTTGCTTTCAAATAAAGGACCACCTCTGGGTCATTAAGGAAAGGCACCAGATGCTGAGGACTCAAACTTCCACCAAAGCTCCAGTCAGCATGGAGAATGGTTGGGAAGGATGAGAGTTGAAATGTGGGATGTCCACAGCAGGTTAGCCTCTGTAGGAGCTGGATTTGATAAGCACAAAGCCTTAAATGCAACAGAGGAAAGTTTGCTCTGTGCACCTGCTCAGCACCTCTCCCTCTGATGTAGAGCCCATAAATTTGGGCCTTTATGGAATGATGTGGACAGTTCATATGTGCAAGAAGCCACCCAGCTTCCTTCGGTGCATAGAAGGGTATGCATTAGCCCAGTGGAACCTTCACCAGTGCCTGCCTCTGCAGTGTCTTCTAACCAGAGCCAGTGTGGTGTGGTGGTTAAGAGCGGTAGACTCGTAATCTGGGGAACCGGGTTCGTGTCTCCGCTCCTCCACATGCAGCTGCTGGGTGACCTTGGGCTAGTCACACTTCTTTGAAGTCTCTCAGCCCCACTCACCTCACAGAGTGTTTGTTGTGGGGGAGGAAGGGAAAGGAGAATGTTAGCCGCTTTGAGACTCCTTCGGGTAGTGATAAAGCGGGATATCAAATCCAAACTCTTCTTCTTCTAACAAATGCATATATTGTAGATGTACACATTGGTTCTGGGGGACGCGGGTGGCGCTGTGGGTTAAACCACAGAGCCTAGGGCTTGCCGACCAGAAGGTTGGCGGTTCGAATACCCTCGATGGAGTGAGCTCCCGTTGCTCGGTCCCAGCTCCTGTCAACCTAGCAGTTCGAAAGCACACAGTGCAAGTAGTTAAATAGGGTCCACTCCAGCGGGAAGGTAAACAGCGTTTCCGTGCGCTGCTCTGGTTCATCAGAAGCGGCTTTGTCATGCTGGCCACATGACCTGGAAGCTGTACACCGGACTTCCGGTTGGCGCTGCCGGAGATGGCGGTCGGGGGGACATGTCGCTCCTGACATTCCCCCGTCGGACCGGGCAAAGGGGTGTTCGCGCCAGCGCCGCGACCCCCAAAACCCCCGGGAAGGGCGTCCCGGGGTCCGGAGGACCTGCAGGAGCTCGGACGCCGGTCCCGATCCCAGGGAGCTCTTAGCGGAGCTCCCGGGAGCGATCGGGCGGCGGAGCTCTAGGGTCCGCTAACAGCCCCGTCTGGCGAAGCTGCAAGACCGTCACTACCGAGCGCGCCGATTCCTCCAAATTCTGCAATTTGGAACTGTAAGTAATTTTAAAAGGAAGAGTTTTAATTTCGGACTATTTCGGACTGGCTAAAGGACGCAAAAACGGAGGTCCGTCCCTTGCCATTGTGTAACAACGACAGGGCATTGTTGCACAGCTTTGAAAAGTATTGCTTGGAATTTGATATTTTGTTTCGAAGATTTAACCCTTGCGCCTCCCCCGGTCCTAGGGGGCAGATGAAGTTAATTAAACCTTTATGAGTAAGAGGATTATTTTGGAGTTTTGGAATTTTTGAAAAGTTTGGAAAAGTTTGGAAAAGTTAGAAAAGAACTGTTTGCAAAAAATGGCGGTGAAACAGGATGTGGATTTGACAACATTGTTGGAGAAACTGAAAGAACTCAGAATGGATTACAATGCTGGAGTGAAAGAACTGAGAGTTGAACTGGCTGCTGCTGGGAACAGCTTGGTGACAGAGATAAAGCAAAGCACAAACATTGGCCAGATTGGTCAGGATTTACAATTAAACCCTGTGAACAGTGTACTTGTTGAGTCTAAACAGAGAAAGCCTATTCAGAAGATAACCAGCTGCAAAAGAATCATCCACTTTAAGTCAAGAGCTGTCGTCATCATCAGGAAAAAGAGAAATATTAGGAGAATAGTCAACAAACCACAGCGCAATGACAAGCAGCGGAGAGGAAGTCGAGACAATCTGGACCAAATATGGATTGGAAGGCCAAAGATTTCAATGGACATTGTTTTGGATGCTACTCTGCAGCAAAGACAATGGGTTCCAAAGTTGGATCCTGCAGGAATAGGATGAACATTTATATGAAGTAACTGTTTTGTGGCCTACTGGTTTTTGAACTCGGATATGGCAGGAAATGATTATAGTACGATTTTTGGAAAATAATGATATAACATTGATAGATATTATAAATGATAAGTAATTTTGACATTGAAATAGTCTGCGTCGGGGACTGGGGGGGGGAATAGGGATATGATTAAGGTAAAAGATAAGAATGTTAAAGATGTGAGTGGTTGGTAAACGATTTAAAAATTAAGATATTATGGAAATGTTAATGAAATGGAATTAGAAACCTGGTAAGAATTAATATTATAATAAATGAAAGCAATGAGGGGGGGCGAGAGGAAGTCATCAGACATTGTATAAAATGTATGTGATCTGGCCCGAATCGGGGCTGGACAAAAATTTGAAAACCTAATAAAAATTATTATAAAAAAAAGGAAGCTGTACACCGGCTCCCTCGGCCAGTAAAGCGAGATGAGTGCCGCAACCCCAGAGTCGTCCGTGACTAGACCTAATGGTCAGGGGTTCCTTTACCTTTACTTTACACATTGGTTCTACCCCAACAGAAATAAAGGTGGAGGAATTGGAAGGGGTCCCAAGGGTCATCTAATCCAGGGGTCGGCAAACTAAGGCCCGGGGGCTGGATGCGGCCCCCTAGGCTCGTGAATGCGGCCTGCGTCGTGAAGTCAGAATGCTCCGTGAAGCCGAAACTCCCGGCGACGGGAGCAAGGTTCCGGGCGGCGGCTGCTCTGCCACTCAAATGCCTGGTTTACCTCAGTGGCGTTTGATTGGCAGAGACGTCCCCGCACCGCACTGAGGTAAACCAGGCGCAGAGTTTGATTGGTAGAGTCGCCGCCGCTCGGCCTCTTCTTCCCGTCGCCATCGCCTGGAGTCTCTGCTTCGTGGCAGGTTCTGGCTTCGCGGCGTGACCTCTTCCTCCCATCGCCGCCGTCATAGCTGTTGCCGCCCTGGTGCTCCTGTGGGCCAGAGAGTGGAGCGGACGAGCTCATTCAGCCTACCCACGAGAAGCAGCAGCAGCGGAGGTGGTGATTGTGGTGGCGGCAGCCCCTGGAAAGGTAACCGCAGCGGCTGGGGAGTGGGGAGGAGGACTACTTGCCCCCCTCTTCTTCCAGCTCCCCCCCTTCCCATTGCTGCTTCTCCGGCCCGCCACAAGGTCTGAGGGACAGTGGACCGGCCCGCTGCTAAAAAATAATGACGACCCCTGATCTAATCCAACCTTTTGAGACCCGAAAGAAAGAGTGACTGTAAAATTTCACCAGTCTTTCCATCTCTGGAGATCAAGACAAACCAAAGAGAGATAAAATAGGATCATGGGAGGATGTATGGATGTATGTTTAGATGTATGTCTAAAAATATATACCACTTTTTCTGTGTAACAACTTAAGTAATGATGTATATGATGTGTGTATGTATGTATGGATGGATGGGGTGGTATCCAACTAGGCCATGCTCCTACTGGACTCAGCTATTGCAAGTAATTTAAGTCCTCAGTCTAGTCAACAATTTTTTAAAAAAAAAATAGGCAACAAAAAGAAATGCGAAACAAATCAAGATTTTTGTAGGTCCAAATACAATTACCGCCCTCCTTGAAAATGCACTTGGGGGGATGCCATTGTGCAGGCCAGGCAAAATGTTTTTCCTTCTTTCAGGGTCTGGAATAGAATCTCTTGATAGCAATTCTTATTTGAAGTCAGTTCCTATATTTTCTCTGAGAGGAGCCTCCCCTCCCCCCTTGATTTGTCTAGCGGTTCTGGCAAAAGGAAGCTGAAAACCAGAGCTCAGTATAGAATTTCAGCAAGCGAATCTAAGCCCAGTGTGTTCAAAGTGGTGTGCCTTTTCAGTTTTGAACACTCCTTTTCTAGATTTAATGCTAATTTCATTTGGTAAGCCATAACATCTATGTATACTTTCAGAAGTTTCACTTTGGATCATGAAATATAGGTCAGCAATGGATCCTCTGGAACATTGCAATACATAGAACGCAGAAATGGCTAGATTTCTATGTTAGCTGAGCAGCGTGGGTGACATTCTCTGTAGATCAGGCATAGGGAAACTCAGCCCTCCAGATGTTTTGGGACTACAACTCCCATCATCCCTGGCCACTGGTCCTGTTAGCTAGGGATGATGGGAGTTGTAGTCCCAAAACATCTGGAGGCGTTTGCCAAGGCCCATCTGCCCCAGAAGGGTCAATACCTTTCCTGCCCCCCCCCCGACTGCTGTTTCTTGGCTCCCTCCTCCTCATGCACAGGAGCTGAGTGGCTGCACCGCTTCTGGCCTTTCATAACACTGCTCCCGTTTCTCTGCCGCTGTAGCTTCGTTGAAGCTAAGGATGCATGGACCGTATTAGTGACCACTGAGAGCCACGTGTAAAGTGACCCTTCGCTATCTAAAGGAAGAGTTTATATAAGTAGAATAATACTTATATAATAATAATAATAATAATAATAATAATAATAATAATAATAATAGCTTATATAAGTAGAATAATAGAGTTGTAGAGTTGTAAGGGGGACGCGAGTGGTGCTGTGGTCTAAACCACAGAGCCTCTTGGGCTTGCCGATCAGAAGGTCGGCGGTTCGAATCCCCGCGACGTGGTGAGTTCCCGTTGCTCGGTCCCAGCTCCTGCCAACCTAGCAGTTCGAAAGCACGCCAAAAATGCAAGTAGATAAATAGGTACCGCTCCGGCAGGAAGGTAAACGGCATTTCTGTGCTCTGCTCTGGTTTTGCCAGAAGCGGCTTAGTCATGCTGACCACATGACCCGGAAAAACTGTCTGCGGACAAACGCCGGCTCCCTTGGCCTATAGAGTGAGATGACTGCTGCAACCCCAGAGTCGTCTGCGACTGGACTTAACTGTCAGGGGTCCCTTTACCTTTTTAAGGGACCCTGAGGATCACATAGTCCAACACCCTGCAGTGCAGGAATATGCCGCTATCCCACACAGGAATCAAACCTGCAACCTTGCCCTTGTCAGCACCAGACTCTAACCAGCTGAGCTCCCTGAAGCCCCAGTTGGTGTAGGACAGTGGTGTGGCATGCCACACTGGTGTGGCAGGAGAGGATGGCAAGTGTGGCAGGAACATTCAAGGACAATTAAAGGAACATTTAAGCATTTCACGGTAGTATAGTATAGTATCTTTTTTTTTTTTACTTGCAGAATATGGTTAGATATATTTTCAAAGTGAGAGCAAGAGCATCAAGTGATACTGAGGACAACCCTACTTGTATTTTCCAATATATTTCTTATCAATAAAAAATAATAATGGTGTGGTACGAGCAAATTTTTATTCTGAAAGTGTGGCCCAGAGAAAAAAAGTCTGAGAACAACTGGTGTAGGGATTTTTGCCTGGCCTGATCTAGTATCTGACACCTGGCTTGCCTGTGGTCACACATCTTGCCTCTGGTCCCCTTGACCAGGGCCTACCTGTGTGCATAGCCAGGCAAGGTTCTATCAAAGCTTTATTTCTGACCCTCCTAGGCTCCAACCATAAAGGTAAAGGTAAAGGGACCCCTGACAGTTAGGTCCAGTCACGGACGACTCTGGGGTTGCGGCGCTCATCTTGCTTTACTGGCCGAGGGAACCGACGTTTGTCCACAGACAGTTTTTCCGGGTCATGTGGCCAGCATGACTAAGCCACTTCTGGCGAACCAGAGCAGCACACAGAAACACCGTTTACCTTCCCGCCGGAGTGGTACCTATTTATCTACTTGCACTTTGACATGCTTTCGAACTGCTAGGTTGGCAGGAGCTGGGAGTGAGCAACGGGAGCTTCCCCCGTCGCGGGGATTCGAACTGCCAACCTTCTGATCAGCAAGCCCTAGGCTCTGTGGTTTAGACCACAGCGCCACCCGCATCCGCTCCAACCATAATCCACCTGAATTTGCACTGGCTGCACCTATGCCCTTCCAGATTTCAGTCTAACTCCCCCTCTTCTGGCCCTTCAAATTCCATTTTGGGTCATACTCTAGCTGATCATGTTCCATCAGACACCGCTGTTCATCTGCCATGGTCTGTCTTGACTCTTGCTTAAAAAGGGCAGTCTTACTAAATGATAAAGTGTGAAGGTTCAGCGGTGTTCCAGCCATCTAAAGGCTGAAAGGTATGCCTGAAACTTCATAGCTGTCAATACAGGGTGGAGTGATGGTGAGGATAAATGAATCTGAAGGTCAGGGTGGAAGCAAATAAGGTAGGCCTGCAGTGGTGAAGTTGTACAAGATAGGGGACAGGCAAGCTTGCTGTATCCAACAGAAGGAAAACAATTGAACTATTAAGTGTTGCCACTTAATTCCACCATTTCCTTGTTTAGAATGCAGTACATGTTTGCCTGTCTCATAATACTCAGCTCTGTGATAACTTTCTCCAAGAGTTCCTCTCCAGCTTGGATTATAAAATGAGATTTTATGCATGTGTACTCAGCAGACCAGGCACCCAAATTCAATTGCTTTCTCAGCACATACACAAACATTCATTAATGTTTAAGCTCTTGCTGAAAGTCTGGTTGATTACTGTGAAGTGCTTGACCAAACCACTGGACCCAGAAGCCACCCACCCGTTCCTTCTGCTGATTATATTCCCTGGCCTTTGGGAAATTCTCTCAATTTTCCCTCCCTTGCAAACATTTTATGCGCTTCTTCTCTGCCGTCCAGATAGAAAACCTCCCCTTCTTTCCAGGTCTGTGTGTTCTGGGGAGGAAGAGTTGAATTTCCAGCTCTCCATCATAGCTGGTGCCGGGAACTCCAATTCCCAGGGAACATGACAAAGGCGCGCATGCATGTGACAACATTACTAGCCACGAGAGAACTGCCAGGAATACAATCTGTCCTCCCTGAGTCCTAACTGAGAAGAGCTGGTAAATGCCAAACTGGTTCTGAATTGTGCAGAGGGAAGTTCAGCCATCACTTTTGACAGCCGTGCAAATAGCTGCTTTTTGAATCCATAGTATAAAATTGCTGGCAATGAAAAGAAAACAACTTGGGAAGAATAAATGAGTGCCTTGGACTATCGTGAGGATAGTTTCTGACTTTTAGATCCCAGCTAAGTATGGTTTGTTCAAATGGAGGATCAGTCTCTGAAGGGCATTTAATAAAGTATTGTTCTTGAATTCTTTAATAATGCTTCTCTATGGGTTAAGGCTCCAGTACTTAAGGCTCCAGTACTTTGGCCACCTCATGAGAAGAGAAGACTCCCTAGAAAAGACCCTGATGTTGGGAAAGATTGAGGGCACAAGGAGAAGGGGACGACAGAGGATGAGATGGTTGGACAGTGTTCTTGAAGCTACTAACATGAGTTTGGCCAAACTGCAAGAGGCAGTGAAGGATAGGTGTGCCTGGCGTGCTCTGGTCCATGGGGTCACGAAGAGTCGGATACGACTAAACGACTGAACAACAACAAATGGGATAATTCGTGGGGACGCGGGTGGCGCTGTGGGTTAAACCACAGAGCCTAGGGCTTGCTGATCAGAAGGTCGGCAGTTCGAATCCCTGCACCGGGGTGAGCTCCCGTTGCTCGGTCCCTGCTCCTGCCAACCTAGCAGTTCGAAAGCACGAAGTGCAAGTAGATAAATAGGTACCACTTCGGCGGGAAGGTAAACGGCGTTTCCATGCGCTGCTCTGGTTCGCCAGAAGCGGCTTAGTCATGCTGGCCACATGACCCGGAAGCTGTATGCCGGATCCCTCGGCCAATAAAGCGAAATGAGCGCTGCAACCCCAGAGTCATCCGCGACTGGACCTAATGGTCAGGGATCCCTTTACCTTTTGGGATAATTCAAAACATCACAAACTTTATACATGCGCAAATATTCTATTACAGGTCTATACGTTTGGAATCTTTAACAGGGTGTAGGGGTGGAAAGTAAAATTTACATCCGTTACCAGTGTTCCCTTTGCTTGACCCCTTTGGGGTGGGTGACTGAATGTCAGGTGCTTCTCCTACTCTGTGTATGCTAAGGAAACATGGAATACTGGTGGATTCTTCTGCATTGTTTGGTTTCCCCAAATTCAGCATCCTCAAATTTTAGAGTAATAGTTGCATGGTTATGCATTTACACCAGTGTTACACTGGCTAATGTACAAGGCAGCATTGGTGGCAACATGAACATCTCGGCATTTTGTTCAGTGTGATTAAAACAACAACAATCCTGTAATCTTTACTCATGACAGAGGTGTCGGAATTGAATTTCCTCAGGGCAGAGGGAATATTTTTGAACGCTGACTTCAGTGAGTTCTGGAAAAGCAACTAAGAAAAGATGAGAGAAAAGTGAATACTACTTAGCATGTAATTATGTGATGCTCCCCCAGCCACCCACCCATATTTCCTTGCACCAAATGTGTTAGAGACAGGGAACAGTTGTTCGGTGTGATAAGTTTCCACCTCACACTGGGGAGGCCCAGAAATAGCTGCAGAAGCTTAGGGAGCAGCCGTCTGCAGTCACTACGCCCCTGGAACCACTAAAGGTATGCAGGGCACGGCAGTGGCAATTATGCCAAGGTGAAGATTTCACAGGGAGGGCAGCCCCTCCAAGCAGGCCAGGTGTTTAAAAGGCTGAGCTCACATGGCAAAACCTCTTAGCGTGCATATTTCAGGGACGATTTTATTCCATTTGCAAACTGAGTGCTCAGCGTTTGTATATGGGACAGCTAAATGGACATCTGTTTATAGGTTGGTAAATGCACAGCTTCAAATATTGATTCCAGGAGACCTCTATAATCTGAGGCAAATGCACCCTTTGCTCATGGAGTTGCATAAGCAGAGCAAAGGCATTCATAGCCACAGCCACTGCCAGAAAATCCAGGGGCAAGGCTGGATCCAGGAGCACTCTGTAATGGCAGTTGGGGGGGGGTTCCCCAAAAGAAGCCCAGCACCCTCCCAAAGTCTGTATCTTCATTGCCAGATCAGTAGTAAAGGTAAAGGTAAAGGGACCCCTGACCATTAGGTCCAGTCTGGGGTTGCGGCGCTCATCTCTCTTTATTGGCCGAGGGAGCCGGCATACAGCTTCCGGGTCATGTGGCCAGCATGACAAAGCCGCTTCTGACGAACCAGAGCAGCGCACGGAAACGCCGTTTACCTTCCCGCCAGAGCGGTACCTATTTATCTACTTGCACTTTGACGTGCTTTCGAACTGCTAGGTTGGCAGGAGCTGGGACCGAGCAACGGGAGCTCACCCTGTCGCGGGGATTCGAACCGCCGAGCTTCTGATTGACAAGCCCTAGGCTCTGTGGTTTAACGCACAGCGCCACCCGCGTCCTAGAGAGTAGTAGTACTGAATAAAATGGAAAAACAAAAATACTTGCATACCTCTGTAGACCAGTGTGGTGCTCTCATACTTCATTCCCCCTAATCTAAGAGGGGGGTGGTCTGTGTAGGTGACTTGCACCCCGGCTTGCTAGACCTTGATGCCTGAATTGGCACATCTGCCTGAGATGCCAACGCTGTGTGCTGTGGTGTATTTTGCTGATGCCACACTTACTTACCCTAATTACTTGGCCTGATCCTGCTGTGCAGTAAGCTGTTAGTCATTACCGGCTGGGCAAATGGTTACCCTTTCTTGTCTGGTCCAAACTGTTGACTCTGATAGACCTGTACGTTAAAAAGGGGTACTGTATTTAGAATTCTAGCATCTCTTGAATTACCCACAGATCCCGTTCCTGTGAGACAGCCTATTCAGTGAAATTTAAGAGCACAGTGACGATGACGTGTGTTCAGTTAATAGTTATGGTTTTCTTTCTTCATATATTAAATTATTGTTGCTGAAAAAGAAGCCAAGATTAGCAAAATTGCTCTTAAATCAATCCATATGCTTATCCTGTTTATCAGGTTATTTCAGGAGTTCCATGCTACTTCTTTGTCAAGCAGGATTACCCATAGTTGTGTAATCTCTGCTCCTGAAGGCCTCCAAAACTTATTGTATAATCTTTTCATGTGCAAAATCATACATATTTTGTAGCATTTATTTAGATTCTGTTTGATTTTATAAGCTTGCCTGTCTCTTCATGGGTCTGTTATCAGCTCTCAGTAGAGCACATCTATGTCACAGTCTACTAGTAAGTTCTCCTGTCCGAATCCCACTGAAATTAATGGTGCACTGCTTGGCCACAGAGCTTCTCCATTCATATTGATGGAGTTCATGAAAGAGAACTTCTGGTACAAGTGCTCTCAAGAAAAATGACTATTTTAGATACAGCATTAATAAGGTAAAAAGGTAAAGGACCCCCCTGGATGGTTAAGTCCAGTCAAAGGTGACTATGGAGTTGCGGTGCTCATCTCGCTTTCAGGCCGAGGGAGCCGACGTTTGTCCACAGACAGCTTTCCAGGTGATGTGGCCAGCATGACGAAACCGCTTCTGGCGCAATGGAACACCGTGACAGAAGCGAGAGCGCACGGAAACACTGTTTACCTTTCTGCCACAGCAGTACCTGTTTATCTACTTGCACTGGTGTGCTTTCGAACTGCTAGGTTGCCAGGAGCTGGGACAGAGCAATGGGAGCTCACTCCGTTGCAGGGATTCAAACCATCGGCCTTCTGATCGGCAAGCCCAAGAGGCTTTGTGGTTTAGACCACAGTGCCACCCGTGTCCCTATACAGCATTAACTGTGAGTGGTATGGAAAACAATGACAAGAGAACACTGAACCTACCCATGCACAAACAAAAATGGAAAATTTAATAATAAACTATAGCCATACCTCGGGTTGCGATCGCTGCGGGTTGCGTGTCCTCAGGTTACGGACGCGCCGAACCCGGAAGTACCGGAACGGGTTACTTCCGGGTTTCAGCAGCCGTGCATGCGCAGAAGCACTAAATTGCGCTTTGCACATGCGCAGAAGCGCTGAATTGTGTCATGTGCGTGCACAGACGCAGAGCTGCGGGTTGCAAACGTGCCTCCCACACGGATCACATTCGCAACCCAAGCTAATTCACAACCCAACCTAATTCTTACTACCTACGGGAGAAATTTTGCCACGGCCAGGGTTACATATTTTACTATACTGTGGGCTGTATAAACAAGCCAGACACCAATTAATTAAGCCCTCATTGGTAAATTTACCTAGAAACACTGATCTCTTTTATCTGAAGTATCTCCTTGAGGTTCAGGTGTGACCGTAATCTAATCCCAATGTGGATCTATGGCTGAGCTTGTGAATTCAAATTATGGCAGCCATGTGAATGGCCCCCTCATGGAGGCCTCAGTTTTCACAACTGAGCACTGTTTGGGCCATGGCACAACGCAAAATTAGACAGATAATCCATCAGCTATGTTCTGCTGGTCCTGATGATGGAGCTCACACACTAATACTGCTACTGCCTAATAACAGCAGGGAGAGATTTATTTATTGTCATTGGTCAGATACAATGAAATGAGTATTCCTCAGTAGTATCAGGTAAAATATACAAGGTAGTCACATTACACTTGTTTCACAGAAATCCCTTAGAAGGTAGCTGCACATTTCCACCCCATAACTTTCTTTCTAGGATGGCTAGAAACCCCCTTTTCCCCCCAGATGAAAGCTCAGCACCTGTGCAGGGACACTAATGGAAGCCTTTACAGGCTGCATGATACTGTGGGCACTGGGTTGGCAACCCCAGCCGTATCACCTTACCATTTGGAAATCTTTATGAAGGGATGAATCCTGTATTTTACTATCACACGGGCATATGTTTGCCAACATGGGTGTGCCTTATGTGTCTTTTGTGTCTTTAGAGTAAGAGGCAAAGGAACCCTCAGTAAGTACTGCTGGGATTCTTGACTTTGTTCTTTGTAATTTTGCACGCCAAAACATAATATTGCAGCTTTTGAAAGACAGAACTACAGTGCATAGTCCTGCGATTTCTATGTGTCAGGAGGTTATTATATTACATCTTAACTGTTCTCTTGGTTGAAACTAGACTTGCGCAGTGATAACCAGTTTATCTAGAATCGCGGCTAAAGAATAATTAGGCTGTTGTAATTGAGTCCTAATGTTCTTCGTATAGATAGCAGAGTTTTGAAAAAGGAAGTTTTGAAATGGTTTCGAATTTCAAATCACACATTTAAAAGAAAAAGAAAGTGACAGTAATTGCCAAAAGCTCATCTGACATCAAGATAATTTCAAGTTTCATGCTATGAAGATTTAAACCTCTTGATGCTAGATTATGGTGTCATTAAAGTATTTTTACTTCCTTGGCTGCACCTATTCTTTTCACAGCAGGTGACAGTTATCAGAACCGTGTAACAGGTATACTGTATGTGGCCTGTGACTGGTAGCATTTGGGCTGCTTTGTGCATTTTTGCTAGCTACAGTTGTGCAAAATAAGTCAAACCAGAGGAAGTTCTAGTTACAGGTAGGTAGCCGTGTTGGTCTGCCATACTCAAAACAAAATAAAAAATAAAAAAATTCCTTCCAGTAGCACCTTAGAGACCAACTAAGTTTGTTCTTGGTATGAGCTTTCGTGTGCATGCACACTTCTTCAGATACCTGCACACGAAAGCTCATACCAAGAACAAACTTAGTTGGTCTCTAAGGTGCTACTGGAAGGAATT
The DNA here is from genome assembly GCA_034641385.1 of Darevskia mixta. Taxonomy (NCBI): domain Eukaryota; kingdom Metazoa; phylum Chordata; class Lepidosauria; order Squamata; family Lacertidae; genus Darevskia; species Darevskia mixta. The sequence goes on from JAWWNH010000242.1 coordinate 1,056,289, forward strand.
TTTTTATTTTTTATTTTGTTTTGACAGAGGAAGTTCTATTTCTTAAAGAGGTTGTGGAAAGCATTACCACTCTGATTAGTACACGTGAACTCTCATACGGTTTTATTAAATTCACCTAACAAATCTCGGCAGCAAGTGATTGCCGAACTCAAAAGACCCTGCTTTAAAAACTATGTTTCCCCTATAAATGGTCTCCTCATTCTTTTTTTATTCTTTTTTCTTTTAAACGAGATGGATAGTAATTGTCTGAAATAGCTTAAACCTCTTTCTTTCTCTGTCACTCTCCCCTGGGCATATTTTAAACATTTAACATTCCTAGGACGTGGCTTGTATAGCTAATTATATCTTACTGAAGTTCTCAGCTGTGGGAAGAGAGAGAGAGAGGAAAGTGGCGGAGAGAGAAGCCTACATGTACAAAAAAATACTTTTATTTTTGATGCAAGATTATCAGGTTGTAAAAACATCACACTGCATAGTAACAGATTTCATATTGGCTGCTGTCGACCCTGCACAGCGCTAGGGTTGCCAGATCTTCAGCATCTCAGGTGCCTTCCTGATTACCTGTTTATTGAGCCCCCATCCTAATTTGTTTGCTTGGAGATTTGATGAACTTGGCTGCTTATCACACATTCATTCTGATTGGCTTGCAGGGAGATTAGATGATGTTGCATTTAGCAAAATTTCCCCATCACTTTCCTTGTTGCAAAAAAAAAAAAAAAAAAATCTATGGGGGATGGGAGGCAGGAGTGGCCCACTCCTTTAATTGTGCAACCTGAACTTGGTGGTATGTGAATGAATCCTACACAAAAATAGTGACAGCCTTGTGTGTGCGGAAAAGCTTACTTGCGTTCATAACATCTTGGTGATACATCAGAATATATTTCATATAGTATACTTGCTTAGAGATTCTTCCCCCTCCCCAATACTTTGGTCCCCCCCATTAAATCTTCCTTTCATAATCTTGGAGAAATGCAACTATATTCAAAATAATAATTAGAAAGAGGGCTATCCCACCCTCTGCAATAACTCAAATAGAGGCTGACTGGGTCTGTGAAGTGACTCAGAATTGAGAGCTGCTGTCTTCACTGATTGCAAAGTTTTGGGAGTCGGGTCCTTGAATGTGTGTTGTAGACTAACAGGTATTCTCTCTCTCTTTTTTGGCCGAATCGTTTTTATGACACGTACGTACAGTGCCATTTCCTTTAAAAGGGCCCCTGAAATCTAGGTGCATTTCGCAGGGGCAGGGGTGGAGAATGCTTGCCAAATGTACCCATATTAGTTTGTGTCAGCCCTAACTATCACACAGGGAACGCTCAATGTATGTGTTGCTCTGCAGAATGAAGTCATAGATGTAGACCCATTTCATTTGTTTGTTTGTTTGTTTTTTGGGACGCGGGTGGCGCTGTGGGTTAAATCACAGAGCCTAGGGCTTGCCAATCAGAAGGCCCACGAGCCGCCCCTGAACCGAGCTGCCCGCTCGGTGAGTCCCCTGTGCGCTGCGGTAAACCAGTGCAGTGCAGCGCGGGGACTCGCCTAGCGGTGCTGAAAATTGCATCTGTGCACGCGCAGATACTGGTAATTGCATCTGCGCATGTCCAGACGCCGAAAATCACTTCTGCACAGGCGCGATTTTCGGCATCTGGGCATGTGCAGAAGCAATTTCTGGCACAGTGGACATGCGCAGATGCGATTTCCAACATTGCGCTGCACCAGTCCTGCCCACAGACAATCTCCGTGGGAGTGTTCCGGCCCATTGCCAGTAAACCTTGCCAACCCCTGGCCTAGACAATAGGGGGATCAGATAGTCAGCATGCTGATGCCCAAGTAGCCAATCATATTTGAGAAGGCAGTGGTTGTTGACCTCACTCTTTATGGGCAAATACTTTCGTCCCTTTCTGCAACCCCTCCTGAGCTGATGGCATCTTTAGCAAGGGTTCCCTGCCCCCTGTTTTGGCCGAACCTAATTCACAATCATAGGCAGTACAATATTTAAATGCTCCCACAATCACAAGTTCCTGCACGTAGAAAATTAGCATGACAGTTAGAAGGCTATGCTGAAACCCTTTTCTCTGATTTTTGCAAACAGGGAGACGGGGTTCTTACTATGTGGGGATCATTCAGACAAGCCCTTTCCCACTTGCAGATAGGAAGTTCAGATAGTCTGAAATGTTTTTGCTGCGTGGCTGAATTTAACCAGACAACAAGCTAATCCCTTAAATGGAGCATATTAATAGCACAGATAGTTAAAATCAACCAGTTAAACTTGCTGATCTTCATCACAGCTGGAATTAATGGCAGATGCATCCAAATTGCTTAAAACAAATCCTGGCTAGACAACATGAGACCAAAGTTGTCATTTAGCATCTGATGCAATAGACAAAATTCACTTGATCTAAACCCCCTTTAATTCCTCTAACATCTACAAGCCTATGTTAGGGAAAGAACTCTCTGTCAACTTTCGCCACTCCATGTATAATCTTAAAGGTCTGTATCTCATTTTCCTTACTTACTTACTTTTCTAAACTAAAATGCCTATATGTTGTAATCATTCCTCATAGAGGAGTTGATCCAATCCCTTGGCCGTTTTCCCAATTCAGCTCGAGATTCAGGGTTTGCATGAACCAAATGCACACTCCTCCTGTTCCTCCTATTCTTGTTTCCTTAAACAAAGAAGCAGGAAACAATAACAGTATTGTTCAACAGCTGTGCATGAAGGGATAGGGATAGGGCTGCCGAAGTTAGTAACTGGGTGGAGTAACAAAAGCCACCTCTGTGAGTATTGCTAACTTTAGCACTTATTTAAGAAGCAGGCAAACTTCCTTGGCAAGTTGGTTGCCGGTGTTCACCCTGAGTTAAGTTTAAAGGTAAAGGGACCCCAGACCATTAGGTCCAGTCGCTCATCTCGCATTATTGGTCGAGGGAGCCGGCGTTTGTCTGCAGACAGTTTTTCCAGGTCATGTGGCCAGCATGACTAAGCAGCTTCTGGTGAACCAGAGCAGCGCACGGAAACGCCGTTTACCTTCCCGCCGGAGTGATACCTATTTATCTACTTGTACTTTGACATGCTTTCGAACTGCTAGGTTGGCAGGAGCAGGGACCCCATCGCGGGGATTCGAACTGCCGACCTTCTGATCGGCAAGCCCTAAGCTCTGTGGTTTAACCCAGTGTTCCCCAACCTTGGGCCTCCAGCTGTTTTTGGACTACAACTCCCATCCCTCGCTAGCAAGACCAGTAGTCAGGGATGATGGGAATTGTAGTCCGAAAACAGCTGGAGGCCCAAGGTTGGGGAACACTGGGTTAACCCACAGCACCACCCGTTAAGTTTATGCAAGTGCAAAATAACTCAGTTTGCACAGAAACGTATTGGACATAAGACTTGAATCGGGAGGCTCACTTAATCAGCTTTTGCATCTTTTCTTTGAGGCTCTCCTTTCCATGTGTAGACTTAAGCAAGGGATGGGAAGAATATCAGCACAAAAGGTAATCCATTTTGATTGTGCATAGGGCCATTGTTGTTGTTGTTTTGCACAAAAGAAAAAGGAATCAGTTTTCATTTTTGATTTCACAGTAGCCTGTGTTGTGTCCTTGAGCAGTTGACCTTTAGGCTACTTTGCTCACGCTCCTTGCCTGTGTCTGAGTGCAGGTTCTAATGAAGAACTTGACAGTTGAGTGCTTCTTTGATTTGATTTGATTTCATGCTTTGCCCCACTACTCACGTTAGCATGTCACCCCAAGGGCAATGGAGACATCGCTGATGACCTTCACTTCCTAGTGAGCTGAAGACAAATTATGACATAAAAAGCAAGCAAGCTGAAGCTTGTGCAGGTAGCGGAGATAGATATATGGTGATATATGTTATTTCACTGTTCATTTTTGTCTGTGGGAATTCAGAGACGGGTCAAATTAACGTATGAAATTGGGATATGTTGCATAGTTAGCAATTTTGGCCGTAGGTGCAGAGGAGTCGGTAAAACAGGCCAGAGCTTCAGAAGGTATGAAGACTTCAAAGAGATTGCTTCGTACCCTTGGATAATGCCACCGCAGAGCCTGCATCCAAAACTAAGGTGGATTGTTGCGGAATGATTCAGGCTTTGTCCAAGCCTCAAGTCCACCTCAGAGATTCAGAGGATGCAGACAGGGTTAGGTAGTCTCAAACCATCAGAAACCTCTCTCCCATCCTCTAACTTTCTATTGCAATATCTGAGAAACTGACTCACCAGTTGTGTGTGGTATGGGGAACATAAACCCTGCATTTTTTGCAGCATGTCAGGACTTTATTCGGTATATCCATGGAATAAAGCATAGGGAACTCAATACCTCTTTATCTTGAAATATATACACCGTCTATAAGACGCCCCCATGTGTAAGAGGCCCCCTATTTTGGGAAACTCAAATTTAAGAAAACGGGGGGAGATGTATCTGTGTATAAGACACCCCCTAATTTTTGGCATTATTTTAAAGGAAAAAACCCTAGTCTTATACACGGAAAAATACGGTAGTTTTAGACACTGACCTAAACAGCCTACCCCCTCCCACAAACAACCACTTCTGGATGAAATGTTCCATTGGTTAGGGTAACGATCCAACCCATCTGTATACCTGCAGAAGCATAGAAGACTAAGTTAATCCTATGATTTGAGTAACTGTTACTTATTTGTTACCATTACTGAAAAATCAATGATTAAAAAAAAACAGCATAAAGTACAAAACTAGCATAAAATTAATATTAAAAAAAGCCAGAACCAGCATAGGGGAAAATCAGTGCCAAGTATACCTTCAAGCATATACAGTGGTACCTCGGGTTACAGACGCTTCAGGTTACAGACGCTTCAGGTTACAGACTCTGCTAACCCAGAAATAGTACCGGTACCTTGGGTTAAGAACTTTGCTTCAGGATGAGAACAGAAATCGTGCGGCGGCAGCGGGAGGCCCCATTAGCCAAAGTGGTACCTCAGGTTAAGGACAATTTCAGGTTAAGAACAGACCTCCGGAACGAATTACCGGTAAGTTCTTAACCCGAGGTACCACTGTAATTAAATATAAGACCGCGAGGGCCTCCAAGGCCACCTGTGCCTGAAGTCTAAGACTGGCCAAACTATTGTACCTGGTCCTTTAAAGAGAGAGCAACTCTATCCGAGCAGGTTCAGTATCACTCAGCCAGACAGACAAAACATCCACCAGCAGTTACCTTTATTTGGTGTGGATTGCATTTCAGGTTATTGGCTTTCATCCAGTTTTGAGTTTATTGGCCTTCGTCCAGTCCCCTACTGTGCCAGAGCTGATTGCCTCACCTAGATTTGATGGGGGGGAAATATAGAGCTGGGTGTCACTGATGACACTTTGGGATGGGGACGACTCTGGTTCGTTCCCTGTTTTTAGGAAAACCTATTCCCCTTCCCCATACATACACACCTTGACCCATGCGCGGGTCTATACATTAAGCTCCATAATCAGTGAACCAATCTACATGTGAGTTTTCCCAGTACTTAGGAGGTGATCAGAGAGCTGCCTCTTTCTATAATTTATTTTACAGCTGCATACTGCAGCCACTATCTCCTCTGCGACCATGCAGGGAAGCTACATAATGCTCCCGTGAAGTGACTGTATGCCATAATGTGCAATCTCTTCTTAAGGAATTGCATAGGGAAAATGATGGCCTCCCCCATATACTGTATCTATGTGGGAAGCCATCCCTGCCCCCCAATGTTCATGGTAGCTTTAAAAGTCCCACTACCCTTCAATGATGATCATTTCCAGGTAAGCATACATAGAACTGCTGCCATAGTGATGGGAATCAATGACAACTCATGAGAAAATTGTCAGTTGATGAAGAAACATTCAACTTATAGGATCAATATCTACCTATCTCCCAGTCACCAGTCTACAAGAAAAAAATCCACCTATCATAATTCAGACATTACCTTACAAAAGGACAATATGAGTGGGCTCTCGATGCCCTCACCACAGCAAAAAGACTGATTCTGATGAATTGGAAAAATAAAAATGCAGCTCCCTTCTACGATTGGATTGAAGATTGAAGATTTATACAAACTCACAACATATGAACAACTTGCATATAAACGCAGACTTGCCATGGACAAATTCAATGATATTTGGAGTCCATTCTTACAAATACTGTAATAAGTCAAGATCTGGTGAAGTACAGTAACAACTTTGTACAGTTTGGGGTTTTTCCCCCTCCCCCCTTTACTTTCCCTTCTACACAGGTGCTTTTTTCGCTCGCTCTTTTTCTCTCTTTTATTAACATCTCACCATATTTAGGGACGCGGGTGGCGCTGTGGTCTAAACCACTGAGCCGCTTGGGCTTGCCAATCAGAAGGTAGGCGGTTCGAATCCCCGCGACGGGGTCAGCTCCCGTTGCTCAGTCCCTGCTCCTGCCCACCTAGCAGTTCCAAAGCACGTCAAAGTGCAAGTAGATGAATAGGTACCGCTCCGGCGGGAAGGTAAACGGCGTTTCCGTGTGCTGCTCTGGTTCTCCAGAAGCGGCTTAGTCATGCTGGCCACATGACCCGGAAAAACTGTCTGCAGACAAACGCCGGCTCCCTCGGCCAGTAAAGCGAGATGAGCGCCGCAACCCCAGAGTCATCCTCGACTGGACTTAACTGTTAGGGGTACTTTACCCTTTACCTTTTTTTAAATATTTAGTGCACATATAATTATGTACTTTCAAATTTCAATAAAGATATTGGGGGGGGCAATAATTCAGACATTATCTGTTTCTCTTGGGGTCATATGTGAGGCACGGCATTTCTTGAACATTTCCGCTTTTGTATTATTATTTTCACAGCAGTGCATTCAAATATTGTTCGAGAAAAATTTTGGTGTCTTTGAAATGCTGTAGAGAAAACAGGAAGTTTTTATTCTTTTCACATGGGGGGGGGGGGAGAATATGACAAATGATCGTCTCTCCTCATGCTCCCCTCCCATTGCATTTTCCTGAAAGGTCTTTGTAATAACCCCCAGGACCACTTTATGTGGTTGGGATTCTCAACATCCTAAAGAGATTAGGGATCTCTCTCTCTCTACCCCCCCCCCCCCGTGAGAATTCCAGTACCAGCTCAGTGAGCCAAGCTTTTCATTCTCCCTCCTTGAGGTGCATTGAAAGATCTTTGATGTAATTTACATGTAAAACAAGGGCTCAGTTCAGAAGCTCCAGTGCAAAAGGCCTTTGCCATCCCTGTCAAAGGGGGTTATGGGAAAACAGCAAAAGCTCAGGGTTCCTTTGTGCGGCTGCCTTTGTTCAGTAGCTGAGTGGCATCAATGAAGCACTAACTGTACAAGAAGTGAAAAGTTATTAAAGCAGGCAGAATTACACCAAAATAGGTGTGCGGGGAAGATTATTTCCATCTACCGATAAAAGGGGAAAAAACAGAAAAGGGGGGGCACCCACCACCTTGCTGGAGTAATTAAAGTTGCATTATTGAATGTTTGTACACAAATCTGTGTATGTCAGATGGCCAGCATTAAATCTCTTTCTCTCTTAGCAAATGCCAATATTGAGTGTGATAGCATTTCAGTAGTTTTGGGAGTTTTGTTTGTTTGTTTGTTTCGGTATATTTATAGCTAACATTGCAAGACCCGCAACATAAGAATAAGGTACAGTGGAACCTCAGGTTACGTATTGTCCCTTTGCGTATGCTTCAGGATATGCACACGGCAAACCCGGAAGTTACAGAAAGGTTTCTGCTGCGCGCGCATGCGCAAAAGCGGGCTACCGCCATGCGCACCTGCACAGAACAGGCACCTCTGGATACAAATGTTTTGGGGTAAGAACGGACCCCCGGAATGAATTAAATTCGTATCCAGAGGTACCACTGTATTACAATATTCCCATAGCGGTCAGTTTTACCTTGCATCTTGACTAGGGCATCTAACTGGCAAATATATTATTATTACTATTACTATTACTATTATTATTGTTATTATTAAAAATTATTAGTTTCTTATTAGTGTGCTTATTGCATCATTGGTGTCAGAATGAGAAATGCCATGGAACAGTTTTTTGAGGCTGCAGGTTCAGTTTGATGAAGTACAAGTTATTGTATACAAATACTATGAGCCAGCTAAACCACTGTGATGTTTAAATATCTTTATATTTAAAACGGATATCCCCCTGCATATATTTCCATTAGTTTTCAATATAGCAAAATACAGATTCAACTGAAATAACTTGTATAAACAGTGAGTAAGGAAAGCATGCACGTTTTATAGCAGTTTTTCCAAAGTGGGTGATACCGCCTCCTGAAATGATCCGGACGTGGGGGGGGGGCGGTAGTAGCCTTGGGTGCAATGGGGAGGGGGGCGCTGAATAAAAATAAGGAGGCAGTGGAAGCATAAAGGAAGAAGAGAAGAGAAGAAAATTGTCTGTACATGTTTCATCTGTTGCGTATCGAGGTCCCAAATCCCACCCCAATAATTCACACTTCAGACACTCACGGCAAAGAATGGCTGGGCTAGGGCGTGCACGGGGGTTATAAACCCACATGCCATCAATCAAACTATTGCAACAATTCAAACTCCCCAACGACAACCCCTTACCCAATCAAAGGATTAACCTAACCTGCTTATCCCGCCCTTTCCAAGGGTGGGGGTGTGCTCTAGGACCCGACCGCAACACGTGCTCTCTAATAAGGAGAACACGCTTTGTATAACGACACTTACTGCCAGGTTGGGCACCATTGTGGAACGGCAGCAACACGTCGCTGGGATCTGGTTGTTGTGCTGGAGGCAAGAGGTTTTCCCGGCTTGAGGGAACCCTTCTCCGCTTCTCCCAGGCATGGGATGTGGATCACAGCTTGCCTGCTTATTTAGCCAATGGCGGGTGGGCTGCAGCGCCGGCCCCACCCATGGGGCGGATCAGACTGAGCCAGCAAGCTTCACTCCAGTTCAACCCATGGGTTTTACTAAATACTGTATATTCCTGCGTATAAGACTACTTTTTAACCCAGGGAAATCTTATCAAAAGTCGGGGGTCGTCTTATACGCCGGGTCATATTTCTTATACGGCGAGTATATCCCAAACTCTATATTTTAACTGGAAAAGTTGAGGGTCGTCTTATACGCCCAGTCGTCTTATACGCCGGAATATACGGTAATTTTACAATTTCAAGCTTCAAGGTGTCTTATTTACAGCAACTGCTTTCTTAACTATGTTAGAGGACGTAGGTAAAAATATAGATGCATAAAAGAACACGGGTAGCGCTGTGGTCAAAACCACAGAGCCTAGGGCTTGCCGATCAGAAGGTTGGCGGTTCGAATCCCCGCGACGGGGTGAGCTCCCGTTGCTCGGTCCATGCTCCTGCCAACCTAGCAGTTCAAAAGCACGTCAACATGCAAGTAGATAAATAGGTACCACTTGGGCAGGAAGGTAAACTGCTTTTCCGTGCGCTGCTCTGGTTTGCCAGAAGCGGCTTAGTCATGCTGGCCACATGACCCGGAAGCTGTACGCCAGTTCCCTCGGCCAATAAAGCGAGATGAGCGCCGCAACCCCAGAGTTGTCCGCGACTGGACCTAACGGTCAGGGGTCCCTTTACCTTTACCTTTAAAAGAACACAAATTTTCACTGCATCTTTCTGTTGGTTCGCTTAAAGGTGGGATAGCCCAAGTCTTTTTCCACCTGCCTCCTTTCCTCCCTCTTTTTATATCTTATTTCTTTGCCAAGCGCATAAAGCTGTATGCACACAAGTTAAATGTTTGTAAGTTTTGAGTTACCTGAATGTAATATAAATAAGTTGCTCCCATTGTTCAGTAGCTTATGGAGGAAATATGATATACTGTTTTAGACACCGACTGAAAAACTTTTTTTTTATTTCAACATGCCTCCACAGACATATAATTTACTTTTCTATGTTTGTTTTGAAAGTTTTACTGATTTTATCTGTTCTCTTGATAATTAGATTGTGTGTACTTTTTTTTTAAAATAGTTTTTAATAGCCCTGGCAAATTATAATTTTATTGTATATACTGCTTGGAGAGTTTTATGAATGGGCAAATAAATAAATAATGATGGATAATTTGTTCACACCCACACCCTTTAAATCTGGCTTGGTATGGTGTTTTGAATTGAGCTCAGGTATCTAGTTAAGTACATTGTGTAATTGTTTCTTTGTTCATGCAAAACATATATTTAGCCTAAAAAAGAATTAGCTAGGCTTCAGTGTATAGAAGTGCTGTGTGAAAGTACTCTTCACACTGTGGGACTAAAATTCTGGCCCCATAGTTTACTCTCTTGAGATATTCCAGCAGGTTGCATCAGAAAAAGATTTATTTTCCAAAGTTTGTGGTTGTTGTACAGTGGTACCTCTGGTTGCGAACGGGATCTGTTCCAGAGGCCCGTTCGCAACATGGAAAGAGTGCAATCTGAAGTGCCGAATCTGCGCATGTGCGCCACATGATTTGGTGTTTCTGTTCATGCGCGAAGCGCGCTTTAGCGCTTCTGCACATGCGCGAATCGCCGAACCCGGAAGTAACCCATTCCGGTACTTCTGGGTTCGGCGCGTTCGTATTCTATGACTGTTTTTCAATCAAAGAGAATTATTTGTGTTAATTAGGCCTAGGACCTGTGTGAGGAGCAGACCATGATGCCGACTTCACTCAGCAATATATCGCTGGTGAAACCGCCACTGCACCCGGGTCCCTCTGCTAGCGACTTCCTCCAGCGAGTGTTGCTAGCAGAGGGACTCAGGAGCAGTGATGGTTTCACCAGCGATATATCACTGAGTGAAACCGCCATCCCACTGTGCCCCCATACTGCGCACAAGGAGAAAAAAGCTGCATTGGCAAGGCTCCTCCCTCTGCATCTTTAAAGTGCTCGGCTGAGGACCGTGCGGTTCCCGTTCCCTCAGCTGAGCAGCTAAAGCAGCTGTCAGCAAACTTTTTCAGCAGGGGGCCGGTCCACTGTCCCTCAGACCTTGTGGGGGGCTGGACTATTTTTTTGTGGGGGGGGGGGAATGAACAAATTCCTATGCCCCACAAATAACCCAGAGTTGCATTTTAAATAAAAGCACACATTCTACTCATGTAAAAACACACTGATTCCCAGACCGTCCGCGGGCTGGATTTAGAAGGTGATTGGGCCGGATCCGGCCCCCGGGCCTTAGTTTGCCTGCCCATGAGTTAAAGGATCCCCCCCCCCAGCCCAGCGCTGGCAGGGGGAGCACCTGGGATGGCTCTGCTGGGGATGGGGAGCCCACAAAGGATCCCCAGTGCTCTCCGTGCTTGTCCGCGAGTGGGGGGGGCATCAGGGACAGCTGAGCTGGAGATTGGGAGCCCTCCCGCGCCCCAGCTGAGCTGTACAAACAAGTTGTGTTGTCCCAGCCCAATGGGTGCTGGGGTGAAACAGCCTTAGCTCCTGTGGTGAGAGCTGTGGCAATTTTTCCCGGCGCCTCACGGACTGAGGCCAAGACAGCTTGTTTTTTCAACTTGGCGGTATAAAACCAGACCACAATGTTGGGCTGGTGATGTTCACCCGCGATGTTGAAAAACTGATATCGCCCCAGCCCTAGTGTTAATCCTTCACTTTGACCTTCAGATGTCCATCAATCATAGATTGAGAAGCCAATAAAAGTCTTGTTTGGGCTATGGCAGTGATGGCCAAACTTGGCCCTCCAGCTGTTTTGGGACTACAACTCCCATCATCCCTAGCTAACAGGACCAGTGGTCAGGGGTGATGGGAATTGTAGCCCCAAAACATCTGGAGGGCCGAGTTTGGCCCTCACTGGGCTATGGGGAAATATTACCCTGTTTCCCCTTTTTTAATACGTAGTCATAAAGTAAGCCATGGCAGGTTTTTTTTACCTTTGTGAGAAGTAAGACGTACCCCAAAAGTAAGCCGTGGTGCCACCACAGGGGGAGGCTGTACCATACCATACTGACGTAATAAAAATAAGACATCCCCCCGAAAATAAGCCACCCTGTGTTTTTTTGAGGAAAACAAATTATAAGATGGTGTCTTAAAAAGGGGAAAAGACGGTACATTAAGCTTTATTTCATAGATATTTATTTCTGGACGTGAATGTATGGAATGTCCACTATGAAGATTTTGATGTTTCTGAGAGATAATATTTTATTACAGACAAAATTAGAGGCATTTAACTTTATGAACAGAATGTTCTCTAGAACAGTATGAGAAGTAAATAGTAGAATCAAAAGGCAGTGCTGGGAGAATGTTGGTCCTTGCTGTGGCCTGTGGGGTGTCACATGGTTTCATATTGTCTCCCATGCTACTTAGCATCTACAGGAAACCACTGAAAGAGGTTCTCCAATGATTTTAGGGGTACTTTCACCAGTACAGGCAACCCCCGTTTTAGGCATGACCAATATGTGCACAATGTCACACATATGTGCATGGTGCTGTACCCGGAAGTGACCTGGAAACATAATAAAAGTTGTTGTTGTTGTTGTTGTTGTTGTTGTTGTTGTTGTTGTTGTTATTACCCTGCCTGTCTGGCTAGGTTTCCCTAGCCACTCCGGGTGGCTACCAATCGAATATTAAAAACACAGTACAGCATTAAACATTAAAAACTTCCCTAAACATGGCTGCCTTGAGATTTCTTTTAAAAGTGGGATAGGTGCTTAGTTCCTTGACATCTCATGGGGGGCGTTCCGCAGGGCAGGCGCCACTACCGAGAAGGACCTCTGCCTGGTTCCCTGTAACCTCACTTCTCGGAGTGTGGGAACCAGCAGAAGGCCCTCGGCGCTGGACCTCAGTGTCCGGGCTGAACTATGGGGGTGGAGACGCTCCTTCAGGTATACAGGACCGAGGACGGAAACTGTCACTAAATGGGCAGAACAGGGCACAGTGAGAGCCAGTGTGGTGTAGTGGTTAAGAGCGGTAGACTCTAATCTGGGGGACCGGGTTCGAGTCTCCACTCCTCCACATGCAGCTGCTGGGTGACCTTGGGCTAGTCCCACTTCTCTGAAGTCTCTCAGCCCCACTCACCTCACAGAGTGTTTGTTGTGGGGGAGGAAGGGAAAGGAGAATGTTAGCCGCTTTGAGACTCCTTCGGGTAGTGATAAAGCGGGATATCAAATCCAAACTCTTCTTCTTCTTCTTCTTCTTCTTCTTCTTCTTCTTCTTCTTCTTCTTCTTCTTCTTCACAGTGGGGTGTTTCAATTGCATGTGATTTCACACAAGCATGCAGTGACCCAGAACAAAAAAAATAAAAAATAAAAGAGGGGAAAATCAGGCCTCAAGAAGCCTCACACTGAGCAGGGCTTCCTTGAGTCTTATTTCGCAATCAATAAGCTCCCTGAAATAATTGGGGGAAACTTGTAGTGTCTCCTCTTTATCCATACATTTTAAAGAACCAAGAAGAGAAAGGAGACAGGAATTTATTCTCCCTCATCCCCCTCCTCTGCATGCCAAGCAAGCCCCTGCCTGGAAATGTTAAAGAATGCAGTTGATCATGACTTTGAAAGAAGAACCATTGTTAGAAACCTAACACCAAATGGGATTTGAAACCACCTTCCTTGCCAGATACAAGATTCAGTTACCTCGTACTATTTGCTCTCATTTCAAGGGGAAAGGATCTCTCTCCACCCCAATGGGAATTTCCGCACTTCTGAGTTAAAACAGTCACACGTTAAACCGAGTCTCCGCTACCTGGTGTGACAGTGGCTCTCCTAAAGCAGCAAATCCTGCTTAGGAGGATTTGCGGGCATTGTCCATATGGTTGCGCTTCTGAAGGAATTTGCGGCGTTTGCTCCCAGGGGAGGCAACAGGCTAGAGGCGAGGTGTGAATTGTGGTGGTGAATTTTGTGGAAAAGAATGTAAACGGAGGGAGTACCAAATTTAAGGGCGCCGAATCTCGCTCGCACACAGATTCCACTCCTTGAGACTTGTGTGAGGGTAATGTCGGGTAAGAACATGATTTGTGAACCAGGAAGGTGCCTGATAAAATCTTGCCTCCATATGCTCCAGCTGCTCCTATTTATCAAGGGCAGTTTCAGTTTTCTGGTACCTTGTGGAGCCTTTTGAGGAAATTTTGGAAATGCCAATAATAATAATAATATATTTTGGTATGCAGAAATTTGAATTTTGTAAGTCACTTTGGGTCCCTTTTGTGAGGAAAAGGAAATTATTATTATTATTATTATTATTATTATTATTATTATTATTATTATTATTATTTATTTGTACCCCGCCCATCTGGCTGGGTTTCCCCAGCCACTCTGGGCGGCTTTCAACATAGCATTAAAATACAATAGTCTATAAAACATTAAAAGCCTCCCTAAACAGGGCTGCCTTCAGATGTCTTCTAAAGGTCTGATAATTGTTGTTCTCTTTGACTTCTGAAGGGAGGGCGTTCCACAGGGCGGGTGCCACTACCGAGAAGGCCCTCTGCCTGGTTCCCTGTAACTTGGCTTCACGCAGCGAGGGAACCGCCAGAAGGCCCTCGGCACTGGACCTCAGTGTCCGGGCTGACCGATGGGGGTGGAGACGCTCCTTCAGGTATACTGGACCGAAGCCATTTAGGGCTTTAAAGGTCAGCACCAACACTTTGAATTGTGCTCGGAAACGTACTGGGAGCCAGTGTAGGTCTTTCAAGACCAGTGTTATGTGGTCTCGGCGGCCGCTCCCAGTCACCAGTCTAGCTGCCACATTCTGGATTAGTTGTAGTTTCCGGGTCACCTTCAAAGGTAGCCCCACTTAATGGCCCTGGAAGGTGCATTCTGAGTCCCAGAAGATCAGCGAATGAGAAGACATGACACCAGGAGTTGGGATGAAGTCAGGCCCAATCTTCATTGGCCGCAGTAGGCAGAGTCTGCGTTGGCAGGGCAGTAGGACCAGGATCAATTCTTCATTCTATTCATTCCCCTGCTAGTGGGATGGGATCTGCTGGGGCTGTCCCATGCCAAAACCATTCCATGGGAGTCTCCCATGTCATGGTGGAAGCCAAACTGGCAAGGTCCAGCTGGGAGACCAGGGTGAGGATTCCAGACAGGCAGAGACTGAACCCGAGCTTGGACCCGGAATGGAGCTCACACCAAAATCACTGAGATACGTAGACACGTTAGTATGCAACTTCATAAACATGGCCAAGAATGTTGTTTTTTTCAACCAGAGGCAATATTTTATCAACACCTCAGTTTAGCATCCAGTTTTAGAGTGATGCATGCCTGTTCTGGTACCTGTGCATCATTTGCAGATGTCCCATTTAGATCGCCCAAATCCTGCACCAGGTGTTCACCAGCAGTGGCATTATAGTTGACTACAACAAAATATTGCTTGTGCACCCTGCGTTAGTGCATCAGCTCACAATTATCTCTTCCAACAAATAATATATTGCGGCAGCCTCCACTGCTCACCCAAAACAAGGATGTTAAGCTCATTTTCTGCATGTAGGAACAATCAATCATGTGGGTTTGCACCTGGTATTTGAAGCAGAACAGTACTTCGAATTAGTGAACAAGTCTATCCAGTGAGAATGAGGCCCAAGTCTATCCAGTGAGAATGAGGCAAAGAATTACCCCTGTTTGCATTATGCCACAAGTGGATTCCATGGGGCCAAAAATATTCTGCTTGTGCAACCAGAAAGCCTTTTGTAAAGAAAATGTACGACTACGGCAAGCTTCTGATTGGGCTACCTGAATGCAGTCATGCACTGAATGCATAAATCCAGGGATGAACAAAAGATCCCTGAGGAATTTTCCTGCATCTCCCCCTGAATGGTTGAATTTAACTCAACACATTGTATCTTTTAAAACTCTCCTCTCATTAACTAAACAATATATATCTATTTTCTAAATTAATAAAATCAAATTGTGTTTTTTTTTTTGCAGTTCTGATTATGTCATTCATAACTGGAAGACTTATGAAAGGTGTAGACACAGTTAACTGTTTTATCCATTTTCTTGTTCCATGTTGTTACTAAGTTTGCTAATTACTTATATTTTTCAAAATCAATCAGTTCTTTTTAAAAAGAATCCACTTGCAGTCTCTTAGGATGCCACAATATTGCAAACAGTTGGCAGTTGTTTACCCAGCCATTTTTCACTTTTTGCTAATCATTAAGAATATTCTGCATTGATTTTCAGATACTGTCTCTTTGCTTCCTGTCACTTAAGCAAGGAATCAGCTGGAAAACCCATTGGGATATGAAGTCTGTTTTGCTTTAGTTAGGATTGGGTCCCTGCGATTTGTGTTTTCATTTTTGGCTTCTCCTATATAGATGGCTGCTGCAGAGCAGACTTGACCTTTAGGTTCAAAATCACTGATGAGTAGTTTGCAGAATAATGACTGAAGCTTTTCCAACTTCCAACATAGCTCATGATTTTATGGCTCTCTAGGGGGGAATTCATGAGTAAACCACCTTTTTTGCCCTCTGTGTGTGGCTTTTAGAATTCCGTAACAGATTTTTCTTTCCTTGTTAGAAATTCATCACCAAGCCTTGTGTAGAGAGAGAGAGAAAGCATGCCTGCTTTTTCAAGACAACTATGGATCAGATCCAGGGAAATAGGCATAAGCCACCTTAATGGGTATACTGTGTCAAGTGCCTGTTAAATCATAACATGTTGTTCTGTGTTGGTATTTACTCTTGAAAATGCAGTGCAGCAAATGTCCTCAAGGCATGCTTTGTTTTCTTTTTCCAATTTAGAGCACAATGCTATATTTGCAATATGCTGGTCGAGAAGCTACCATTTTCATCCCGAGGGATGCATTCCTTTGTGAAGAACCTTCTGGTGCACCAATGCCGATGAGGTCAAAGGCAAAACTGGCTTTCACCTCTTACTTTTGTGCAGTAGGCCAATTTCCAGCCACACAAAAAGCCAGAGGTTTCTGCATACACACCAACACACATATTTCCAACCTCCGTCTAGCTGTGCAAGAGGCTTTATCACAGTGAGGTTACAGGGAACCAGACAGAGGGCCTTCTCGGTAGTGGCGCCCTCCCTGTGGAACGCCCTTCCAGCAGATGTCAAGGAAATAAGCAGCTATCCTATTTTTAAAAGACATCTGAAGGCAGCCCTGTTTAGGGAAGTTTTTAATATTTAATGCTGTATTGTTTTAACATTTGATTGGAAGCCGCCCAGAGTGGCTGAGGAAACTCGGCCAGATGGGCGGGGTAAAAATAATAAATTATTATTATTATTATATAGTTCTCCTTATAAACACTTCAAGTAAAAGGCAGAACCAGTAAATGGTGTGGTTTGCATAGAGGGTGCAAGCTACTGAGAATCCATACGCTAAGGCGCATTATCAGTGGAGGGTGCTAGCATGTGATGCAGAAAATTGTTAGCACACTAATTAATTGCACTGATGTGTTTTAAATGAGGCATGACAAGATGAATAGATATGATCCAGGAATTCAGAGCCTACTGTCATGGTAAGGGAATATAGCCCTGAGGCAGAGAGAAGTTTCCGGTGGGCTTTTCTGATGTCTTATGTGCATTGGAGTTTGTTGTAAATAACCACCCTTTGTTTAAAGACTACAGTCGTACCTCTGGTTACGACAGGTTCAGGTTGCGTTCGTCACAGGATACGAACACGCCGAACCCGGAAGTACTGGAACAGGTTACTTCCAGGTTCGGCAATTCGCGCATGCACAGATCCGGCGCTTCAGGATACGAGCTTTTCATGTTGCAAACAGGGCTGCGGAACGGATCCCGTTCACAACCAGAGGTACCACTGTATATCTTACACCTATCACACGCCAGGTCTTGTCAGCTTCAGTTGGATCTCACACCTTACAGAAGCGACGTCTCCTGTAGCAGCTTAAGAGGAAAATGCTTCAGCCGGCATTGGCTGCCCAAGGTCTTGCTTGCTGTTGCTCTCTGCTTCCCTTGTGAACTTCCATGAAACTGGATGCTGTCAACCAGGTTGGGTTGGGAGTGAGGAGCATGGTGCAGTGGTGGTTCCACTCTTCCCTGCAGGGCCATTTTTATGAGGGAGGCATTGGAAGGCTTTCCCTCAACCTCATTGCTCTTATGGGGTCTGCAAGATTCCATCTTCTCCTCTATGCTTTGTAATATTTATTCAAAGCTGATGTAGGAGGTCACTAAGGGGTTTCGAGTGAGGTATCATCCGTGCCCTGTTTCTTTTTTTCATCTGAGACAGATGAGGCTGGGCAGCTAGCTGCTGAACTGGCCCCATTGGCCGGATGGGGGCCAATATATTGAATCTGAATCTGATACGTTGGAGGCATGGTGGTAGCTGGACCCTGGGTTTGAAACAGCATCGCACTCCCCACTGAAAGAACAGGTTCACAGTTCAGGGGGCTACTTGATCCACCTTTGCCATTGGAGGCCCGGGTGGCCTTGGTGATGCAGAGTATCCCTTACAAGCTTCAGATACTTCAGTTGTGATCCGCAGTGTCCTGCTCCTTTGCTGATCTGCATGGATCAGTTGAGGAAGAGGACTGAGTGGGACAGAGTGGCTTGTGTGGTTTGTGTGTGTTTTCAGGAGTGTGTGTGTGTGTCAAGTGTGTATCTGGCCATGCCCTCTTCAGAATCCATGCAGTCTGGACAGCTTTCTACCAAGGGTAGCGGGAAAAGGGTTCCCACCTCTGGGTTAGATGTCAGGCTAATATATTTTCTCTCATGCAAGCATTTTGTGATTTTATCACTGCCTCTCTTGGTGATATTGTTATTTTCCTTTTATTGTATAATATTTACAATTTATTATTTATACCCTGCCCATCTGGCTGGGTTTGCCCAGCCACTCTGGATGGCTCCCAACCAAATATTAAAAACACAATACAGCATTAAACACTAGAAACTTCCCTAAACAGGGCTGCCTTCAAATGTCTTCTAAAAGTCAGTTGTTTATTTCCTTGACATCTGATGGGAGGGCATTCCACAGGGTGGGGGCCACTGCCGAGAAGGCCCTCTGCCTGGTTCCCTGTAACCTCGCTTCTCGCAGGGAGGGAACCGCCAGAAGGCCCTCGGATCTGGACCTCAGTGTATGGGCTGAATGGTAGTGGTGGAGACGCTGCTTCAGGTATACAGGACAGAATATTCTTCAAATAACATATACCGCCTTGGATTCTGATCTTATGAAGGACAGCATAGGAATGGATACTACACTATGTTACACAGCTGTAAAATAAAATATTTCAAGGGCTTTATCTGGTCAAACGCTCTGTGCTCATTCTAGGTTGGAAACAAGGCTTAATGTGGGTGGTTTCTGCATGAGGAGAGTAAGTGGATCTCTCCCTCCCCCTCTTTCTGGGCTGCAACAGCCTTAAATAGCAGCTGTTTTTCTTGGCTTCAGGCTTCTTCCGAATGGAGGCTTATTTGTTTAGGCCAGAGATTTTACTGTTATTTACACACACAAACACACACGTGTGTATGAACAAACACACAAACAGGTCCCATTTCCCTTTTGGGGTTCAAATATATATTTTTATTTCCCTGACCCACTTAACCCCTTCCTTTTGTTTAAATGGGCACATGTTTACTAAAGAGGAGGTCATCGTTCCTTTGTAACTGCCATGCTGCTTTACCAAGAGTTCTTAATTTTTTAAGTGTAAATACTTGAAATTACGGTTGCATTTATGTCTGCTTCCTGTCTGTAGGATCTTAAATTTGATGCAGGTGTGTGCTTAACTGTATGAAGTTTTTCAGTTGCTATTTTCTGTTCAGTTGTACCATTTATTGGTTGAGAATTTGTACATTTACCATTGCGTTGTCATCTGCTTCGCATCTGCCCTTTTTTTTAAAAAAAGGAATAGTGCCTGGTGAACATAGGCTTGATCTAACATGCAACAGAATTGGCGGTGGGTGACATGAGTCCCAAAGCTGGGGGGGATCACACTTTTGAATGCTACAGTGTGTACTCTCTCTCTCTCTCTCTCTCTCTCTCTCTCTCTCTCTCTCTCTCTCTCTGTGCTACTCTCTCTCTCTCTCTCACACACACAGGTGCTAGGGATGCGGGGCACCCAGGCGCCGGGCTCTCCGGGACACCACGCCGAGAGTCCAGGGCCTGGGAGTTGAGTCCGGGGAAGAGCCCGCCCATTGGTTCAGGGTACCATGAGTTCAAACCTATCCATCCTTAAAGAAATCAGCCCTGCGTGCTCACTAGAAGGGCAGATCCTGAAGTTGAGGCTCCAGTACTTTGGCCACCTCATGAGAAGAGAAGACTCCCTAGAAAAGACCCTGATGTTGGGAAAGGTTGAGGGCACAAGGAGAAGGGGATGACAGAGGGTGAGATGGTTGGACAGTGTTCTCGAAGCTACTAACATGAGTTTGGCCAAACTGCGAGAGGCAGTGAAGGATAGGCGTGCCTGGCGTGCTCTGGTCCATGGGGTCACGAAGAGTCGGACACGACTGAACGACTGAACAACAACAACCATGAGTTCAGGGTCGACTGAGCCAGTGAGACGCTGAGGCGACCGTCCGGCTCTGCCCTCCTGCGCGCCTGGGACTGGGCAACCGGGGGGGGGGCACCAGGCGGATCTTTGCACCCCGGCGCCGCATATGCTTAAGACAGCCCTGGTGTGTACATGTACCCAGTGGGGACAGCAACACATCAGGGATGCAATTATTTAACCTACCTTTTTTTCATCTAGTGCTAGTTTTCTGCTTGCAGGAACTTTTTGTTTTGCATTCAAATATGCATGATCTCTGACCTCATCTCTCCCCGTTCTTCCCTTCTAAACTGGTACATTTTGTTCCACCACTTGCAGGACTTTGTTGCTAAATTGCCGCCTCATTTTCACTCAAAATGTTTGGGTTAGAAGGCAGGTTTTTCTCACGCTTCTTCAGTTTCTGTTTGTTATGACACAGGGCCGGAATGATAGAAACAGGACAAATGTATACAAGATTGCAGATGCTGTAAACAAATATTGCAACAACTTGGAGGGGATTTTTAAAATTAGGTGAAAGATTTATTTTCCCACCCTACAAGTGAAGGGTCACATTTTTGCATCCTTTGCTTCCCCACATCCTTTTGGCATAGTGGCTTAACAAAACTTTGCTCTTTATAGTCCAAGCAGAATTAGCAATGCCTCAGTGGCAGTCCATCAGGGTTGTAACAGGTGGTCCTAAGTATCCACAAGATAGAGGCCCAGGATAGGGTAGCCAGGATGCCATATATGCAAGTAAATAGCTGGGAAATCTATGTTAAGATATGAAATCTGAAGTCAGTAATCTGTTTTAGTTGTGAATGTTTATTTTAATTTTTTGCTGAAACTTTTATTGTATATTTTAATTATGCAATTTTTTTTTAAAAGAATTGGTTTTATACTTGTAAACCATTTAGAACTTTAGAAGCCACCTTGGCAATTAAGTGGTACGTTACAACAACAACAACAACAACAACAACAACAACAACAACAGAAATGAATGAGGCATTCACTGTCTGTGAATTCTGATATGAAATGATCTGATTGACACCTGCCGAACTGAAGCATAATTACCCTTCAGATTTTGCATTTTTCTGAATTTTCGTGAAAATAGATAGCAAAAAGGGTGGGTGGGGGAATTAATTTTGCCCTCAGCCCTTTGTAACCTTCTGTGTTTCAGTGGGTATCTATAAATAGCTGACACCCAGCTGACAGGTTGCTGAACATAGAAAGAAGACTTACCCATGAGAGTTTTCAGTTGTCAGAGTTGTGAGTACACAAGAAACTGTCCTGTTGAGACAAGGGATTTATGCAGTGTGATGAATCATAGAAAATATATCTGTATACATGGGCTCTATAGAGGCTGAATTGATGTGTCTTCATATTTCATGCACTGTTGAGGAGACAAAATACAGGACCGTTCTGCAAGATAACCGAAATTAATATGAATTGTATGTGTGTGTTTATAAATGCCACTCTGTGTGAATGCCACTCAATGATTGATTGGAATATACAAAGTAAATACCATCTAAATCTGAAAAGGGAAAGCTATTAAACAGTTCCTGCAGTATAAAGATATAACGGGGGGAAATAACATAAGTTTCTGTATTTTGTTTTTCAAACAGCATAGCTGCTTGCTTCAGTTGCCTTTATAATCTGAATGGTAAATATTTTGTAAAGGATACTTTTCTCTACCATGGAATTCTTCCTTCCAACCTCTCCTGATAGGTAGCTGTTGAAATTTGGCTGGCCATTTGCCAACTAAGTTCATATGCTTTGCACATGAAAAGCCAGTTCTCACCCATCGTTTTACTTACATCAGGGATTCATTAAGTTCAAAGAGGTAGCAGGACTAGGCTACAAAAAATACGGTGTTAATTTCTTTTAAAACAAGATCAGAGACAAGAAAATAGTGCTAAAACACGCAGAACAGTGTGCCCATCATTCTTCTACTAGTTACGTTTCCCCTTACTTTTTGCATTCTGCAAAAGTCATGTAGCTCTCAGTATCAGGTTTCCAGATTTCTTCAGTTTTTCAGCATCTCTCCCCCCTGGTCCCTGAGAGAGATGGTCAATGGGGGCCTGGGGGCTTCTTGTTTTCTTTCCAAACAGAGCCCTGTTGAGTACAATAGGGGTAGTGAAAATGTTTTAATTTATCATTATAAAAGGAAAGAGTATTGAATGCAGCAACAGCAATGGATTTTGCATACCCGTCAGCATTTGGCAGACTGGATAACAGGTCAGGAGGTTACACTTACATTTGTTTTATGTTACAAGGATGTGGGATTCATAATAGGATATTAAGCAAGTGAAGTGAATGGACCCCTTTCATAGAATCGTGGAATCGCAGAATTAGAGAGTTGGAAGGGACACTGAGGATCATCTAGTCCAGTGATGGCTAACCTTGACACTCCAGATGTTTTGGGACTACAACTCCCATCATCCCTGACCACTGATCCTGTTAGCTAGGGATGATGGGAGTTGTAGTTCCAAAACATCTGGAGTGTCAAGGTTAGCCATCACTGATCTAGTCCAACCCCCTGCAATGCAGGAATGCACAGCTGTCCCGTACGTTATCAGCACTGCTCTCTAAACAACTGAGCTATCCAATAGGTAAAAAAGGTAAAGGTAAAGGACCCCTGACAGTTAAGTCCAGTCGCAGACGACTCTGGGGTTGCGGCACTCATCTCACTTTACAGGCTGAGGGAGCCGGCGATTGTCCACAGACAGTTTTTCCGGGTCATGTGGCCAGCAGGACTAAGCCACTTCTGGCGAAACCAGAGCAGCGCATGGAAATGCCGTTTACGTTCCCGCCGGAGCGGTACCTATTTATCTACTTTCGAACTGCTAAGTTGGCAGGAGCTGGGACAGAGCAACTGGAGCCCACCCCATCGCAGCCATTCGAACCGCCGACCTTCTGATCGGCAAGCCCAAGAGGCTCAGTGGTTTAGACCACAGTGCCACTAGCATCCATCCAATAGGTATCCAAAGCTATTACATTGTATGGGTTGTCTTCTAGGGAGCTCTGCTAAATAGTTGCTCATTTCCCTACATTGCAGACAACACTGGAGCCGAACCCATAACTCCAGTGAAGTATTGGCACAGATCATCATGGGCTTGCCACCAGATTTCCCTTCCAGCTGCACTTGCAGATTGATCTATTCTGGTTGTAGCACATAGTCTTTAAAAGCTGTTGTTTAAAATCCATCTGCACACCTATAATATTTGTTTTGTATATTCAGATTATATTTTAACTTGTACTCATGTACTATTGACCGTGTATACGCATAAAAATCTGTCCACATTAGTAACTGATAACACCTTTTATCACTTTCCGAACGCTAGTATCACCTGACTTTATATATTCATGTTGTTTCACTTGAAACAACGGCAATGAATATATTGCCTTTTTTCTGCGTAGAACTAACGGATCTGCGAGGCAGCCACTCCAGACTGCTATCATGAGGCTTCCATGCGGCTTCCATGCAGGATGTGTTTTGCATTCTACAAACCATGATTTCTCTCTCCACAATTGCACTTTATCTTCTTTTCTCTGGTGATTCCTTTCCTCCCATTTTTGTCCTGCAATAATGATAACGTATGCTCTGTAAAAAAACCTATGTATCTTTGAAAGAAACATGTTTTGCCATTCAGTAATTGCAGCTTGCATGGGAGCCTCTTGAAATTATTGGCTTTCTGGTCAGCGCGGTTGCCATGATTCTCAATTTAAAAAACAAAAATGAAGAACAAGGACCCTGATTGCTCTATTTTTGCCCATGTTGTTTTAGGCTGATCTGTAATTTTCAGTTCAGTGGACAGTGGGCCAGCTGGATCAGCCTTGGAAGGTTGTGTTTCCATTCTTCTCTTTTTGAAATGGCCCTTAATATCTTTTTTCCAGAGGGGTAGCTGTGTTAGTCCATTGCCACACCTTAAAGACAAACCAATTCATGGTGGCATAAGCATTTGCAGATTACAGTCCACTTACATCAGATGCATAAAGTAAGGTTATCAGACGTCCCTGTTTCCTGGGGACAGTCCCCAGATTTACACATCAGTCCTCTGACAAAATCCATCTATTTAGTAGGAAGTTGGAAAAGTGTCCCCGGATTCATTGAAAAAAATCTGGTAACATTAGCATAAAGTTCAATCCTGAATTATATTTATATATAACTACAAATGGGTGTGTTTTGGGGGGCAGGAGTTAGGAAACCCCCTTTCAATCATGGCCCAGACAGCGACTTCATAAATGAGCTTCTACTGTCAATTCAAGACATTTCTGTTCTCCCAGACCTCTGATTGTTAGCTGTGAGAGTTTGCTGCTCTGGTCTTTGGATCTGTAATGGTTGCCTGGTTTTGTACATTATTATGATGTACATTTTTTTTGTACAGTTTTATTATGTGTGTGATATTTTAGGACACTTTTATTTGTGCTTATGATTTTTACCTCAATTTCTTATGCACCCCCCAAAATGGGGTTTTCCTCCTCAACTTTGACCTGAACCCCCCAAAATGGGGTAGATCACTGCCAGTTTTTAGCTGTGTGAGTAGATCGCCGTCTCTTGGGAGTTGGCCACCCCCGTTATTGGACCTTTAGAAACCAGTTTGTGGTCTTTTCTTGCTGAAGAGCAGTATGCAGATACCTAAATACACTGCAGAAGTCGGATCTCCCTGGAGACCTAGAGATGTGACGATAGACTGCTCTGCCTCCTTTCTTTTAGCAAATGTTCTGCACCACTGGGGAAGTGGTATTTCTGTATCGATTTGTTTCGGATGTTTGTTTGTGATGCCAATAAAAGGTTTGATGATGATGATAAATGGAAAACAACACACACACACGATAAAACAGCTCATTGTTTTATTTATGATATTTATACTGTATACCCCATAAGTGTTTTGGAAATGGTTTGCAAATGAGTTAAAAGTACATAGAAAAACTTACAAACGCCTCCAAAGGACGGCTTCTCCTGTATTCTCAGATAGCAGCAGTGGCCAGGGCCGCCTTAATCAGCTTGGATTGAAGAACAGGCTTTGACCACTACTGTACTCTGAAGTTTGCTTTAACCATGGTACAAATGTTGGCATGTAGAAACACACAATGTCTGATTCTCTATTTTTGAAAATATAAAGTCCAGCAATTACCCTGCAAGAAGGGAGAGGGAGAGAGATACATAAGGTAACCCTCCCCGTTTTTTCCTCTCTTTTTGTGAAGGCGATCCTTTTCTCCCTGATTTTATGCTTTTACCAGCGCTCCCATAATTTATGAGTTTTTTAACCATACCGCCAATTTGCAGTGTCAATTTCAGGAAGCATATATTGCAATAAGCAATCTGGTGGCTATCAAAACATTGTTCCCGTTTGGTATTTGTCAAAGGATTCATTCTGTTTGCTTTTTCAAAGTCCCCGTGCCTTCAAATGAGTAACTGTGGTTCTTTTGGTGTACCACATGCTCCAGAGAGAAAGCTGCAGACAAATGGCTGCCCTATATACTTGTCTCTATCCTCCTTAATTATGTGTGTCATTTCTGAGAGTGCCTTAATTTTACCATCACACTGAGAGGGGGTCGCTTTTGCAAAACAAATAAAAATAAAAAGGTCCTGATAGTTAACCAGCAGGGACACATCATATGCTGAATGGAATTGGAGACACAGAGTGACAAGTCCCCAACATGTGTACAGAAAGCAGGCAGATAATGTCTTTCCTGAGGGAAATATCCCACAATATCCCTTTAGGCAGAATAACAGTGTTATGCTAACAACTGGGCAACCCTAAATTAAGAGCACCCCCTACAAAAACATATAGTAAAATGTATCACATGGTTTCATTACATTGTGTTTTTCTCTCTTATTGGCTGTCTTTGACCAGGGCAGATAAGCACACAGCAAGATGGCATCAGTTCACATGTGTCGGAGGTCAGAGTGTGGCCATCACCTACCTCCTAGGGGTATCCCTTTAAAGGGATCCGGCGATCGTGGATCCTGTCCGATGCCCTGCTAGTGGCTAGGGCCATGGCACGACCCCCAGTGACGTCAGGGGAAGCTTCCAGTTGTATTGGCATCAACAAGCTCCTCCCACTGGGTGTTAACCCTAAAGTGACTCCCCCCCCCGTGGGGTGGAGTCTTGTGTTGCGCTCTTGTCCAATGCCTAAGCCAATACCGCTCACTTGCTGTAACCAATAAAGTTGTGGCCTTGTCTTACCCATTAACCTAAAATCATGTGTCCGTGTGTCTTATTTACTCCCCGCGGGTGGTGGGTCATCAACTCGCAAGCCATAGTTAAAAACAAACTATGGTTTAATGTGAACAAGCAGGGCTCATGCTACTGAAAAGTTCTTGCTCCACTTCTGCTGGCTTCTGGGAAACATGCCAGAGTTTGGTTTGCCATGGCATCTGAACCCGCACTCGTGGTTTCTTTCTCTTCAGACAAACCATAAGCTGTAACCAAGGTTTGTTCTTGGTTTAGTGCTTGTGGTTTGTGTGCGGGAAACAAACCTCGAGCTTGGGCTCAAACATCGCAACAACAAGCCAGACTCCGGCATGTTTGCTAGCGGCACAACAGGAATGGAATGAGAACTCTTTAGCAGCGTGTTATGTACCAGCACACTGCCTGTTCACATTGAACCATAAATTGTATTTAACTGTAGTTATTTGCAACGTGTGAACTGGGCCTATATGTCAGGGAGGAGGAAAGCCCACAGAGGGATCCTTTTGTGGTTGTGGTTGTTGCTCACAGCTTGTTGTTTTATCAGAACATCAATCTCTGTTCATTGAAAATGAGGCTGGAGTTTAATAGCTTCTGTATTTTATCATCTAATTTTCTGATTGCAAATTAGAATAGACATGGCCTTGACATTCCGTTTATTGTTGTGCATCGAGCCCCAAAACCCATCCCCAATGGAAATAATGACACAGTGGACACAGAATTTAGTTTAAAGGTTAATGGGCAAATTTTGGCCACAACTTATTGAAAATACACAAGTGTGACTGGTATTGGCTTAGGCATTGGGATCAAACTATAACTGGCTCCTGACCGCCCTGCAGGAAGCCTGAAGGGTAAACAACCAGCAAGGGCGAATTGACTGGTGCTCACCCCTGGGGTTCCCGGGGGTTCTGGCATGGCCGGGCTTGGAATGAGATCCAGACCCCCGGATTCCTTTAACGGAATACCCTATTAATGGGAGGGGCAGGTGATGGCCGGACCTCCCCTCCCCACATTTCCCAAAACCAATGCCTAACCGCAAAACCTTACAAAGTTGTGACGATTGCTAAGGAGTAGGCAAAAACCAAGCGGCCACAAGCCAATCTGCCACATTGGAAACATTTCCTACCTGGGCCCTGTTCCAAAACAGGTGACCAACCGAAGTCCAAAGCAAGGCCAAACACGACCTAATTAACGGGTGGGTGGGCGGGTGTTCGGTAGCATGAAGCAAGAGGAAGTCCCCACGTTGTGCTGCCGCATATATATACCCCCAACCCCCAACCTTGCCACATTGCCCATTGGTTAAAGGCCATTGGCACAATAATGGCACCACCAGCTGGGGCGGTGCAAGCCCCGCCCCAAGCCGGTCGGGAAAGAGTTCCAGGGCCGTGCACAACATGGACCCTCTGTGGTGTAGTGGTTAAGAGCGGTAGACTCGTAATCTGGGGAACCGGGTTCGCGTCTCCGCTCCTCCACATGCAGCTGCTGGGTGACCTTGGGCTAGTCCCACTTCTCTGAAGTCTCTCAGCCCCACTCACCTCACAGAGTGTTTGTTGTGGGGGAGGAAGGGAAAGGAGATTGTGAGCCGCTTTGAGACTCCTTCGGGTAGTGATAAAGTGGGATATCAAATCCAAACTCTTCCTCCTCCTCCTCCTCCTCCTCCTCCTCCTCCTCCTCCTCCTCCTCCTCCTCCTCTTCTTCTTCTTCCCAGCCACTCTTTTTGCATAGGCAACTCAGGAATTCCTCTGCAGCTTGCCTACATACCATCATCATCATCCTTTATTCGACCGTCAGTCAGAAAAAGATACATTTATCCATACAAAGTTAAAACATCTGAGAGGGTTTTTAAAACACAACCAACACTAAAATGGGCTAGACAGATAGCCCCAGGTCAATACAGTCAATTTTAGTCTTGCGAAGCTTGAAAGCTAAAAAAAGAAATTTGGCCACCAAGGAGGCTGTATTTCTAGTAGCATTATTCAGCAAGTATAAAACCTGGTTTTCTCTGGATAGGAAGCTAAATTGCACTAAAAGTGGAGCTATAAGATTTTGCCTAAGCTCTGTATAAGAAGGGCAAGTTAGGAGAATATGTTCGGTGGACTCGACCACGCCCATGGCACAATGACAAGTTCTCTGGGCGTATGGTACTCCCCTGTACCTTCCCCACAATACCGCAGAATCAAGGGCATTTAATCTGGCCGCTGTAAGAAGTCTACGGTATTCCACATAGTGGACTTCTGCAAGGTAGGGGGCTGGTATGGTCTGATGGATCTGGTCCCCTAGGAACATCCCTGGTTTTATCTGGGCTATATCTTCTTGCCTAGCAATATCACTCAGTCTCCGGGAAATCACAGCTCTGGTTTGAATGTACGTCATAGACCCTACATACCCAAATGATCAAAATCCTATTATTATTTTCTAGGGTTTAGAGGGGTCCCCCCAAACCTATAACACCACCCGTTTTTAGAAAAAGGGGCATATTTCCATAGATGTGCGAATAACTTCGAATAACTTAGAAGTTACTAATGGGAAGAAGAAGAAGAAGTCCCAGCAAAAGAAGAATGGATACAAAAACTTATGGAATATGCAGAAATGGCAAAACTTAACCGGAAAAATAAGACAACAAACTTTTTATAAAAGAATGGAAATGGTTTATTGAATATTTATAAATAAACTGTAAACAGATAAGAACATTGGCAGGATGATTGTAATAACCTTGTAATCATTGTTGACCTAAAGAGGGTTGGAATTAATTAGCCTTTGGAGGGGAGACGAGGGAGAGCTTGATGTAAGAACAGAATATAATAAGTGAATTAAATAATAATAATCCAGAGAAGTAGCCATGTTCTTCCATTGCAGCAAAAGGTATCTAATGCACCTTATTTTAAGACTAATGCACTTACTACAGTGGAAGCTTCCATGAAAAATATAGCTCACTTTATCCGATGCGTAAAGTATTATCCTGAGTTACAAGACTAAGCTGAACTTTTTTTTTCTTTTTGCTTTAAACTTCAGATTCAACAACTGGGTGGGAAAAGGCAAGGCAGGCAACCCCCAAAATATTATGTAGGCTCACAAAACTGGTTTTATTTGTTTTTTTGTTTAGTGAGAAGTATTTCAATGGTGTCAGTCATGGTCTACTTACCGTGACTTCAACCAACCGATCTGCAAACAAGAAATTAGGGTCTTTCACATTTTACTCTGCTGGAAGTAACAAAAACATCAGACTGTATTCTTTTGAAACCTTTGAAGTATTGCATATAATGTTCTCTCACTTGGAGCCTTCCAGTCAGCTAAATTAGCCACTTCCCATTTGTGAATCTGCGTGGAGTCAATGAGAATGACAGATGGGGAAAACGGGGGCCAAGAGAGGCCTTTTCTCCGCAGCTTTTAGTGCTCTGCTAAACAGGTAGAACCTTGGAAACAGGTGGAGAAACAGCTTTATTTAGTGTGCAATCAAGATTTATGTGATCCAGCTTCTGTGCTGAGTGGGCACACCGCTTAATTCCTTCCTGTGTGAGTGGCACAATAAATCAGACTTGTGTTACAGAGAAAAAGTCAATCAATTCTACAGACAATTTCTTGGCTTCAGAGCGGCAGCAAAAAATGTTGAGTAATCCTTAGCACAGTGCAAGAAAACCACACTGCCAGACCCTGCAATTTGCCATACCTTTTCCCGTATAATTGTACATCTCTTTTATCTTTCTTTGGAAGATGGCTAGTCAGATGGTGACCTCTGTCCTTTCAGTATTCCCCAGCTACACATTCACCCCCCATGCCAAACTATGGCTGAGGGAACTTAAGCACGGTTGAACGTTGTGCCTGAACTGACAATCACATTTGCAATCTGTACTCAGACAAATATTTAAACGTAGTCTGATGTGGAATTTAAAACCATGTTCTGTATTTACTGAGGGACCCAGGTGGCGCTGTGGGTTAAACCACAGAGCCTAGGGCTTGCTGATCAGAAGGTCGGCGGTTCGAATCCCTGCGACGGGGTGAGCTCCCGTTGCTCGGTCCCAGCTCCTGCTAACCTAGCAGTTCGAAAGCACGTCAAAGTGCAAGTAGATAAATAGGAACCGCTCCGGCGGGAAGGTAAACGGCATTTCCGAGCGCTGCTCTGGTTTGCCAGAAGCGGCTTAGTGATGCTGGCCACATGACCCGGAAGCTGTACGCCAGCTCTCGGCCAATAAAGCGAGATGAGCGCCGCAACCCCAGAGTCGGACACGACTGGACCTAATAGTTAGGGGTCCCTTTACCTTTACCTTTTCTGTATTTACTATGGTCTGATGCTGCAGATGACAATGACAACGACAATAAAATATATTCTATTCTATTCAGATGTTGTTGCAAGCCCCCTGTCACCTTGACCACTGGCTATGCTGGCTTGGGACGTATGGGAGCTGGAATCCAATGACATTTGGAAAGGATCCCATTCACTACCCTGATGTAATGTCTGAATCAACAAGCTATATTTGCAGCCATGCTCTGCCTCTAGCAGCCAGTACACCCACAGACAGGAGTGCCGCAAAGGCAAAAAATGGAAGGAAACCATCCATTCTAAACCATTGTTTTCTTGTACATTTAGACGCTCAACCCATCACTTCAGTTCCAAGCTTTGCAGAGCGCAAACCATGTTTGGTACAATGTCTGCAAAATAAGTTACCCTATTTCTGGAATGCTTCATTGGAATAATGCCCTGAGGGGTGTTGACCAAAAACACACAAAAAACAAAACAGGAATATTAGTTGTCTACCACTGCAGAATGCTTATGGAAATTTGAAATATGCAATGTGCTCAAATCATATCT
This sequence comes from Darevskia mixta, assembly GCA_034641385.1. Taxonomy (NCBI): domain Eukaryota; kingdom Metazoa; phylum Chordata; class Lepidosauria; order Squamata; family Lacertidae; genus Darevskia; species Darevskia mixta. Next base: position 1,087,599 of record JAWWNH010000242.1, read on the forward strand.
GTAATGTTTTCTTTGATGTACAGTGGTACCTCGGTTTAAGAACAGTCCGGTTTAAGAACGATTCGGTTTACAAACGCCGCAAAACTGGAAATAGTGTCCCAGTTTGAGAACTTTACCTCTGAATCCGGACGGTGGAAGGGCACCGGCGGCGGGAGGCCTCATTAGAGAAAGCGCGCCTCGGTTTAAGAACGGTTTCGGTTTAAGAACGGACTTCCAGAACGGATTAAGTTTGTAAACCGAGGTACCACTGTATCAGACTTTTGTATGGAAATTGGTGATATATTCTAATTATAGCATTTAAATAAATATGAAAAAAGAGCAATGTTCCTTTTTAAACGGATGGGCCAATGGTACTAGCGTGTAGTATGTTTGTATTTGTGCACACACACATGAAAATAAATACCAAATTGATTTATGGGAGGGACGAATACATGTGAATATTGCTTAGAATATTGCAGCTTTGCTGTAATGGGTTCAGAATGCATCATGGTTTCTGTTCCAAGGACAGCAGTTGGGTTTTGGACAAAGATGCAGTTTACCTATAAACAAATACTTTCACTATTGTTTCCCAGTTTGGCAGAGTACCAATTTTAAGCCTGATGGTCATATTTTGCCAGGAGCACTCAGAAAGTACTTATGTTCTTATTTTTCCCACCTCTCATGTAATTTTGGTTACACAGCATAGGACAGGGGTGTCCAAACTTTTTTCAAAGAGGGCCAGATTTAGAATTGAAGTTGTTGAGCTTTTACGGTATCTTACCCCAAAGTTGTTGAGCTTTTTTTACAATTGAAGTTGCTGAGCTAAGGATTTTACCCCAGGAAATAAACTGCCACAGGGGCCGGATTAGGCCCCCCAAATGGACTTTGGACATGCCTGGCATAGAGGTTCACAGGGAAATAAGAGACCTGTAAAATAACACAGAACATTTCTGCTGCAAGGGATAAAGAATAGTAGAAATGGATGTTTGTATTAATATCTTGTCATTTCATTTTTTTATTGGTAAACTGCTTTGAGGGTGGGTTTTGTTTTGTTTTTTTGCAATTAAGCAGTATATAAATTTTAGGAAAATAGAAGGTGTTTATGTCAGTATTTCCAGTGCAACAACCAATGATTTACGGGACCCCGCTGAAGAGGGGGCTTCCGATAGTTCCCACTTGCCTTTTCCACCAGGGCTCGGAAGATGAGCGGCAATGCAGCATGGCGGAACGCCTCTCCTCTTGCCAAAGTTTGGCAGGGGGCTGTTCCACCGGTAGTGGGGTGGGCAGGGCGCCGTCTCTTTCCCTTCCGCCGCCTGAAGCAGATGCTTCGCCCTGCCTCATCATTGGGCTGACTCTGCCTACAGTTCCCATTCACCTCAGCCATGGAAATCGTAGTCCAAAACATGTGGAGGATACTAGGTTGGAGACATCTGTTTATCCTCCTCTCGCTCTATGCTTCACATGGTGAAGTTCAGAGACAAGCAGAAAGGAGCCTTCCTTCAGTAACATTGTGCTACGAAAACCAGATGGAAAACCACAAACATGAGGCCTTTCCTCAGCTGCTAGTAATGCAGTTACAGAGCTAAAATCTTTTAGATACAATTCCTTAAAATCTAATACCTTATAACATGAGGCACAAAGTACGGAAGATGCTTCACTTTGAGGTATTTGCAGTGCATTCTCTGAGTCAGCATATCTGACTAAAAGCCTGACCGTTTAAGAAAGCCAAGGCAGACCTCTGATACAGGGAACCTGTTATAGTTTACTAGTAGACTGTAAGTCCGTTAAATTAACGGGTGCTAGAACATCCCCGTCAGGTGGGCCGCCTGGAGCACTCTTACCAGGGAGTAGACCCCACAGAACACAGGGACTTACTCCTGAGTAAACGCGCGCAGGCTTAAGCCGGGCTCAGTCTCCTCCTCCCCCCCCCACTTATTTTCGCTCCTCCGGCTCCCTCTCAGCGGGCCTGATGGAGGAGGAGGGCACGGCTTCGCCTCCCTGCCCGAACTGAAGCGAGGGGGGAGGCGGGAGGTTGCCAGCTGCAGAATAGGCCGCGACACGGGGGTGGGGTGGGGAGAGAGAAAGAGAAGGGCGGCCGCCTCCGCCTTGCCTTCTGGATACGCGCGGCTCCAGCAACGGCCGCATAACGGCTAAGGCATCTTCCCTTCCCGCGCCTCCTTTCCCACCCCCTTTCCCCTCCTCGGGTCCTCCGCGGCAGCTCGTCGCCTATGTGCCGCTCTCTCTCCCTGCTCTTTCTTTCCCGACAGCAGCCGAGCTCCCTCGCACTCCGCCGGGCTTCACGTCTCTCTCGCGGGGTGGGGGTGGGGAAAGAAGCTGGTGCGGCCGCTGGACTCCTGACTCCGCTCGACCCTGCTGCTGCCCCTGTTCCGCAGCTGCGACTGGCGGAGGAGGAGCCGCTGCTCCCAAGTCCGTGAGGGAAGGCGAAACGAAGGAGGCGAAGAGAAGAACGGCGGGAGAAGCAGCAGCAGCAAGCAGCTTAACCGCCTGCTTGCCTGCTTCGCGCGCGCCCAGCGTTCGGCTGGCCCTGATTGGTGCGCGCGTCTCTGCGCTCCAATCCCTGTGTCCGTGAGGCACATGCGCAGTAGCGCAATCCCACGGACACAGGGACACACGACGCAGAGACACTTGGACATTATTATATAGGATTTGCAGAAACAAAAGAAGATATGACTTGATGGCAGGACATAAATAAACATTCATAATATTATTAGTAATAATAGACAGTAGATAAGGAGGCAAAATAGTGTAATTTTAGAGATAGTGTAAAATAAGGGGAAATAAATCAAAAGTGGAAGATGGGGGGCAGGAGGGAGGGAAGAGGGAATATAATATGAATGTTTTGAATATGTGATGTATGTAATAATAGAAAAAGAAAATGATTTTTTTTAAAAAAAAACCTTCTCTACTGCATCTTTCCCAATAATCCACATTTTATATAACTCCAATATCTCTATAGCGCTTGCTACATTGCAAGTGTTATTGCAATCCTGCTAGTGTTTTCATCTGCTTACAGTGGTACAGCAGTCAGCTTTCAATTTACGCTGGGATTATGTTCTGGGGACACCATGTGAAGCCAAAATCACATATGGTGGCAGAAGAGAGTTTTTTTTTTTGGGGGGGGGGGAGTCATTTGCTGGTCCACCTCAGGTGATGGAATGTCTTGGGCTGACCCAGTGTATCGTTGTTTTTAAAATGCCTGAAATAATATAAAGAAAATTGCCCTGGCATTTTAGACTGGCCAGACCACATGCAGAATAATGAGCAGAGTATTCAGAATTGATCTGTCATCTCCACTGCGGTTTCAGTAGTCCATTATGTAGGAGAAGAACAATTTCCTCCCCTGTGGTATGTCTGTAGTCCACAGTATAATTTAGATGCCTCTCAATTGCTTCCTTTCATTTTTATACACATTTTTATTAGGATAACATAAACAAATGCATGCAATTTACAGGATTATTTCCTGCTACAAAACATTTTTAGTGGCTTCCTAACAAATGCGGGTTGTGTTATAAAGGATGGAAAAATAAATCCCTCTTTTTTAAAAAAACAGAGTCTTATAGAATCAAACTTTTAACCTTAGATTTTTTAAAAAAAAAAATCAGTTGCCTAATGAGATACTTGGGATAATTATATGGTTGCAAGGATATCTTATGTACTTAAGGTGACTGGATTTTTTGTGGGGTTGACCCTTATCGTGCCTGAATTTTCTACACATCATAACATCGAGATGATCATTCCAATCCGTTTGAAATTTAACACAGAGAATCTGCCTAATAAGGGGCATCATCTGGCCAAATTTCAGAGAAACTTATAATAGCAATTTAAACATTTTATTACTATAATTCAGGGAAAGTCCAGTTCCCCACATTGCTTGTTCCCAAATACCTTCTTCAATGGCAAGTATTGCAGTGCCTCTGCTGCAGGGTTTTTGAGATGAGGTGGAGAATGCAGTGCATCTTACTGCAAGTTTGACTTGAGAGTGTAGCATTTCCCAAAGAAAAGCATGAGACTCTTAATCTCAGGCTTGTGGGTTCAAGCCCCGCATTGGGCAAAAGATTCCTGCATTGCAGGGGGTTGGACTAGATGACTTAGAATAGAATATATTTTATTGTCATTCCAACTCTACAATACTATGATACAATACTACAGTACTTAAGTAGACTGAACCACAGCACCTGATGATAGTACGTTTGTTTGTTTGTTTGTTTGTTTGTTTGTTTGTTTGAGTCCCCCACCATGTATGGGTCTTCCTTTTCCATTTTTGTGGCTCTCCCTCTGCCTTTGAAAGTCGCTGTGTCTGTAGGTTCGTCTCCGAGTTTGTGATTCTCTTGTTACATTTCTGACTCTGACTCTCTCAATCTGTGGGTCTAGCTGCCTATGTGGGGATCTCTCATGTCTGCATCTACGTGTGATCTTTTCTTTTCCCCAGATCACAGCCATGGGTTTACTTGATTTGCAGTTTATGACGCGCGTGGCGCTGTGGTCTAAACCACTGAGCCTCTTGGGCAGGGGTCGGCAACGTGCTGCCCATGGGCCGGATGCGCCCCACGAAGAATGTGAATCTCTGCTGAAGGGCAGTATACTACTACTACTACCACCGTATTTTTCACGCCATAAGACGCACTTTTTTCCTCCTAAAAAGTAAGGGGAAATGTCTGTGCGTTTTATGGAGCGACTGTGTGGTCCCTGGAGCTGAACTGCCCAGGGGCAAAAGCAGATCCTGCTTTTTTAAAAAAAGAGAGAGAAGGAGGTGTTGAAAGGAAGCCCTCTGAGCAGCTGCTCAGCAAACAGAGAGATAAGGGAGAGAGATTCCAGCCCCGCCCACTTGCAGAGGGAAGCTGTTTCCCCAGCGACATGTGACTGGCTGATTAGATTATCTGTCTGGAAACTGTAGAAATGGCTCCCTTTACTGAAGCTGCAGAACTGTGAGTTAAACCCCATAAAACAGGGTTTTTTCCCTTTGCAAAGCAAGCTCAACAACTTTGAGCTGATCCTCAAAAAATGGGCTTTTCTCCTTTGCAAAAGAAGCTACAGGAATTTGAGCTGATCCTCAACAAATTGGGGCTTTTCCCCTCTAAAAACTAGGTGCGTCCTATGGTCAGGTGCGCCTTATAGAGCGAAAAATATGGTAATAATAATAATAATAATAATAATAATAATAATAATAATAATAATAGAAGGTGGGGAACATGGCTACCAAGCACTTGAGATTAGTGTATTTGTAGATACAGTCCCTCCTTTTCCCTTTATTTTTAGAGAAGACTTTAAAAATAACAGTGAACTGCTATCAAGTGCAAAGTAGGCAGCTCTGACCCCTCCAGCTTCTTACACATATACCGTAGAAAAGCCCAGCCATGGATGTTACGGTTGTGGGTTTTTTTAGGAAGTGTGGGCACCTGGCTAGACTGCAGAATGCAGACTAGCAGAGAAATTATTTGTAGAATGTAATGAAGATCACTCACAAAACACCTCAGCTACCTTAGAAAGAAGTCCTTCACCCCACCCACACAAATTTTACCCAACGTTTCTCTCCCCTTTGATAATTTTTGCATGCAATTTCTTTGCTCGTTAATTGATGGAGAATGGCTTGGGGGGAAAGCAGAAGAATTTTTTGGCACAGCCCTGGTCCTGCTCTCCTGCTGAGTAAAGGAATTAGTGCTGCCTGATATGGAAGGCTGGTGGGACATGCGTGCTTTCACTTCAGCGGTGATAACATTTCGGGCTACTGCTGGTGTAGTTATAAGGAACTTCTGGGCCTCAAAATAAACCCTTTATGCATTGATTATTTTTTAGCAGAGCTTGACCTTTGATGATACATGACTGCCTTAATAGGACTTTGTTTCTGTAAAGTAAAAAGGTTTCTTTCCGGGAGCCAAGTGTTTTCTGTGAAGTTGCGGTCATGGCTTGATCAGACCGAGGAACCCTACAGATAGTGGTGCATTTTAGTTTTGGCTACCTGTCTAGCTTTCCATTGCTATAGCCTGATCCTGCAAGCAGCTGTTTTCAAATTTCCTCTCCTGATGGCTTTATACTGGGTGCAATTGCTCCCAAGAAACTGGGTATAGCATTGCAGCCTAAGTAACACAGCATGCCGACTGAGGAAGACAGAGAACTGAAAAACCTCTGATTTCGCAAAGCTTTTTATAACAGCAGTAACGGGGAAATAACTTTTAGAAAAGCGTTTTCTGACTTAAGTGTTATCATAAAGAATTTAATATCTTGGGTGAATTTATTTTTCTTGCAACAGATTCCATTCTTTAAAATACAAAAACTTGTCTTCTTTGCATAGATAAGATCTTCAGTCAAAAGAGGCCGAAAGTAATGGTCTTTGGGTCTTATGCACATTTACTTGGAAATAATAAGAATAAGAATAATATTTATACCCAGCCCATCTGGCTGGGGTTCCCCAGCCACTCTGGGCAGCTTCCAGCAGAATATTAAAATACATCCTATTCTCAAGTAAATAGGTTTAGGATCGCTTCCCTAATATTTCAATTTTTTTATTATTATTAAGAACCATTTTAAGGTACCGCAACAGAGTTTTCTGTGGATTGTGCTATCAGCGCTGTTTTTTATTTCAGTCCGGTTATCTGATTGGCTGTTTTAAGCCCTTGTGTTGTTGCCCTTGTTATTAACCTTCATTTTGTTTTGAAATAGATGGGGCAATTATCTTGCAATTGTGTTAAGATAGCTATCCTTTAACATGAATGGCACATGCAAGAGAAATGTGTGGCACTTCTAGGCAGGCGCAAGAAGCCCTCACGGTCCTGACTTTTGCAGAATATTAGGTCAACTCTCTTTTCCAGTCTTGCAGTGCTGCTGCTGCTGTCTCTCTCACTCAGGTGTTGTTCCCACAGAGGAAATCTTGTAGACTTCTTCAGACTGTCTGATGGAATGTTCCTCTGTAAAAAATGAAATAAACTTAAAAAAATCCTCCTAGACAGAGAATCAGCATGTCGGTAAGATTGCTAGGCTAGACCACTTCTTCCTGACAAACCAGATTTCTTTTTCTTATGGAAAGGCATTTGATCGTGTGAGCCCCCACCTACAACCTGAAGTGATACAGACCAGACATGGGTTCACACCTAATTAGACTAGTGCAGGCCTGCACAGCTTGTGATCCTCCCAGAACACAATCTCAGAGAGGCAGCAAAGATGGGATTTCTGTATGGGAAGTCATAAATGGTGTGCTATATTTGGCTTGGTGGGTCAGAAGTTGGGCAAGCTTGGACTAGATGCAAAATAAGATTCAGTGGGGCTGCATAAGTATTGCGTGTCGAGGTCCCCCAGACCACCCCTCAAAGAAAAACACTATACACACAGGAATTTAGTTTAAGGTTTTTGGCATTATTTTTGGCCACAACTTAATTAAAATACAAATTATGTGAGTGGTTGCTTAGGCATTGGTTAAGACTATCTGTCCCGCTGGGGACAGAACTGACCTCCATTTGCCTATGGAGTCAGTACAAGGGAAAACACTTCGGGGAGAGTTCTGAGCGCCCGTTCTCCCCTAATGTTCCCAGGGGCTCTTGCATGGGCCCTGGCCCCCTACAGGGGGTACGGACAAGCGAAGGCGAGCCCCTGAGTTCCTTTAACGGAATTCCCTGCGCAGCAGCAGCATTAAAGGGGCAGACACAGCCAATCATGCCCCTTCAGCATTTGGAGGGGCAACCACAGCCAACCTGCCCCTCCATCAACCATTATAACCAATGCCTAACCGCCAACCTTACAAGTTGTGACGAATTGCTATGCAGTAGGCAAAAACCAAATGGCACCAGCCAATCAGCCAAATGGAAAAAATCCTACCAGGCCCCTGTCTCAAAGCAGACGACCCCATGACAGGCATAGCAAGGTCAACACAGAGGCCTAAAAACAGGGAGGGAGGGCGGGTGATCCAAAGCACGCAGCCAAGAAGGCTCCAGAACTGCGTGCAGGGCAATATATCAGCTCTGGCTGTCCATCAACCAAATTGCAACATATGAATCTCCCCAGTAACAGCCAGAAGCCCAATCAATGTAGTGGCCATCCTAACTAACCCGCCCAGCAACAGAGGGGAGACTGGTTGGCCCCCACCGCAACACGTGCTCTCCAAGAAGGAGAACACGCTTTGCAGTGGCACTGCCTCATCGTTTGGACTTGCGGCATACTTGCTAAAATAGTTGGCCACCACTGGTCTACACAACCAGTGAGCTGGCGAGAGTCAACAACGTTCTTGACTCAACTGTGTTGCGAGGATAAAAGCCCATTTGAGCGAGAGCAGGGTCATTTCTAGGCTTCACTGCAGAGTTCCCTGGAAACAGAAATGGCCCGTGAAAGACCTGAGAAAGTAGGTAAGGGTTTGTGACAGAAAAGCCCACCCTTCTGCGTAAAGGCAATAGCGGTTACATCAGGATAGCAGGATAACCTGGGAAAGTAGCTCATCTCCGATGCCTTGTGGGATATCTTTGGGAGAGAAAAGACAATGGAGTAAACCCTAAGACGGTTGGATGGTGCCTTGAACCATCCATTTTAACCTGTCCTCCCCCCCTTGGAATATCCTGCTCCCACCCCCAGGGGGCTGTATGGCCACCGGTTGGGAAACACCATATGGTGACAGTGGTAAGAAAATAATTATTTTATGTTGATAACCTCTAGTGGGTGTCCCAAATTCTTAAGCCTTTGGTGGGGATTTCTTTTTTAACTGCCCACTTTTTTGTTTTTTATCTTAGTTTCTTTGTCTTTACTCATGTTTCAGTGGAGTACAGTGGAGTCCTATCAGACATGGTACATACATAGAGTCTTTTAATTATTCACCTAATTACTGGGATTTTGATCATCTTTGAAGGCCAAGGTTCCTCCAAGACTTGTAACATTTTTGACGAGTCATATGCTTTATTTTGGAGTAGTAGTTTAGGTCCTTGCATCCAGACAAATAGTTTCACACCTCAAGTTGTCAGGGAGGTACAAAAACTGAAGTAGCAAAGCTAAATTCATTGGACCCAACCCATAGGTCTATGTGCTGCTGGCCATGTATGGCTGTACATTTATGCGCAAACTTTCATAATTCTAGCTATATCTCCTGCTACCCAGGCAGAAAAAGCAATGTACGAATCTGTACTGACTAATGTGATAAAACTGAATTACTTCCTTTCCCTTAGAAACGAATGAATTATGATGTAGACATAGCTGACAGGCTGTCTGTTGTTGCTGCTAAAATGAAAAATGTCTGGTTAAAAACATGTAAGCAAGCAGGGTACATTTTGTTTATAAAAGGTTTGGCAGTGTGAACAAGAGAGAGAGAGAGAGATCATGAGTAGGAAGGTTGGCAGAACTAGGCAGAAATGCACCAAGGCAACTTACAGCAGTGTTTCTCAACCAGTGTGCCTCCAGATGTTTTGGGACTACAACTCCCATCATCCCTCGCTAGCAATACCAGTGGTCAGGGATGATGGGAATTGTAGTCCCAAAACATCTGGAGGCACACTGGTTGGGAAACACTGACTTACAGTATACATAGTCTGTCTAGACTCATTCCAGTGTAATATTAACTGCATTTAAACCTCTAGTAAGCTATGAGTGAGAGTGCCCCGATTCCTGCAGGAATTACTGCTATATAGGCTTGAAGCTACAAAACAGCATCAAAAGCAGCTGTAAGCAAATGTGTGTTTTATGTATCCCTGAACAAGCTTGCTGTTTGTGACAAAGCGTGTTCTCCTTAATTAGAGAGCACGTGTTGCGCACGGGTCCTGGAGAGCACCCCCACCCTTGGAAAGGCGGGGTAATTAGGCTGGGGCAAACAATTGATTGGCAAGGGGCTGTTGTTGGGGAGTTTTAAATGTATCTAATTTTGATTGACGGCATGCAGGCTTATAACCCCCTGCATGCTCTGACCCAGCCATTCTTTGCAGCGAGCGACGGATCTCCCCCCCTCCCCCCCTTTTTTCTTAGGCCCCTGTGTTGGCGTTGCTGTGCCCGTCGTGAGGTCGTCGGCCTTGGGGCTGGGGCCCAGTAGGAATTTTTGCCAGCTGGCTGATTGGCCCCTTGCCTTCTGGTTTTTTGCCTACTGCATAGCAAACTGTCACAACTTGTAAGGTTGGCGGTTAGGCATTGGTTATTTGTGTTCGTTTTGGAGGGGAGAAAATGGGCTGTGTCTCCCCTCCTGTGATGCTGCTTCGCGGGAATTCTGTTAAAAGAATCCAGAGGCTCACCATGCTATTGTCCATATTCCCCCCGGTAGGGGGCAAGGGCCACGCAAGAGCCTCTGGGAGCATTTGGAGAGAGAATTGGGGCTCGCCCCCGGCCCAATTACTCTTCCCCAAAGGTTTTCCCTACTGACTGTGTGTCAGTTCTGTCCTTAGGGTGACAGATAGTCGGAACCAATGCCTAAGCAACCACTCACAATTTGATTTGTATTTAAATAAAGTTGTGGCCAAAAATTATACCCAAAAACCACACTAAACCAAAATTATGTCTGAAGTGTGAATTATTTGGGGTGGGCTCTGGGACCTCGATGCGCAAAGCGTGTTCTCCTTATTGAAGAGCACGTGTTGCGGTGGGGGCCTTCCAGACACCCCTCTGTAGCTGGGCGGGTTAGTTTGGATGGCCACTAAATTGATTGGGTCTCTGGCTGTTACTGATTGGTTGGGGCTGTGAGTGGTTTGGCGGTGAGCCGTTGGCTCTTGTGGCGGTTAGGCATTGGTTATAAATTGGGTGATGGAGGGGCAGGTTGGCTGTGGTTGCCCCTCCAAATGCTGAAGGGGCATGAGTGGCTGTGTTTGCCCCTTTAATGCTGATGCTGCGCAGGGAATTCCGTTAAAGGAACTCAGGGGCTCGCCTTTGCTTGTCCGTACCCCCGCTTGGGGGCCAGGGCCCACGCAAGAGCCCCTGGGATAGATAGATAGATAGATAACTTTATTGCAGCTATAAGCTCAAACATATATACATAAATAGGCACACAAATCAAGCCTCTCTTACAATCTGTTAAAAAAATAAAAAAAATAAAAAAAAAATTAAATAAATTAGATTTACATAGGACTGATGAAATAAAATATATACAATCAGTCAATGGAAATAAAAATGACATCAGCCTATGATGTCATCGGAGCTATTGACCTGGAAAGGGTGAAAATAAATTATTGAGATTCGTGTAATAGACCATTTCTCCTCTTGTGGTTCAGAACCGAAGTCAGATACCTTGCCACTTGCAAGGTTACCGTAGGGTTGGAATCCTGAAATAAAAAGGTAAGCTGCCTCTCCACTGGCAATCCAGAAATTTTTTGGACCAATGGGGTCAACAAATTTCTCCTCGCATTACTGTATAAAGGGCAACTAAAAACAATGTGCAGGAGGGATTCCCTTGACAGCTCATCACATGAACATAAATCTGATACACTTCCCCTAGAGAATCTATGTGACAGGACCCCCGAGGGAAAGGCATTAAACCTTGCCCTAATAAACGCAAAACGGTGCTTTGCAGTAATAAGGGATGAGAAGTAAGATGGAAGGTGCTGGCCCGATGTAATACCCAAATGCCGGGGAGAGCATACTCCCCCACCCAACATGTGATTATGCTGCAGCTCGATATCGTCTAGTCTCAAATTGATAAGTTTTTTGGCGGAAATTAGATCTAAATTCAGAACTTCGGAAGGAGAAATTCCAATATTTAGAAGCTTGGCATGGATCTTACTTGCCCAGGGACTAACAAATTCGTCCCGCCATAGGCATTGGGCTAGGCAGTAGTCCGGAAGTCTATGCCAGAGTGTTAACCAAAAGTTTAGAGTTCTTTTCCATATAAGTGTTTCTATTGATGAGATTTTCAATTCTAGACGTATCGCCGCGTTACTCACGCAAGGGGGGAGTTTCAAGAGACGACGCAAAAAATAATTTTGGGGCGTCTCGAGGGGTGTGAGGTTGGACATAGCAGCCCAAAGTGGTGCCGCATATGAAAGTATAGCGGCTACTTTTGCTTTGAACACCCTCAGTCCCGAGGGTACATGCAAGGCCCCATCGGAATAGTAAAACTGCAGCAGGGCATGGGACATTGTTTTAGCCTTGTTCAGAAGATACTGGATATGAGATGTCCATCGTAAGTTCTGTTGAAAATATATACCCAGGTATTGAAATTTGGCTACTTGCTCCACAGTCTCTCCATCCAACTTCCATTTATACAGTCTTCGAGATCTAGAGAAAATCATCACCTTCGATTTAGAATGGTTTATAGCCAACTGATTTGCTTGGCAATATGCAGCAAAAATCCTCAGCGCTCTAATGAGGCCAACTCGCGAGAAGGATAGAAGCACAGCGTCGTCCGCATACAAAAGTAAAGGGCAACGGTAATCCGCAATACGGGGAGAATGGATATTAACCTGGGCCTCAATTAAGGGATTTCTCATATCACTTATGAACAAATTAAACAAATAGGGTGCTAGTATGTCCCCTTGACGGACCCCCTTATTTATAGGTAGAGCCCCTGGGAACATTAGGGGAGAACGGGCGCTCAGATCTCTCCCCGAAGTGTTTTCCCTTGTACTGACTCCATAGGCAAATGGAGGTCAGTTCTGTCCCCAGCGGGACAGATAGTCTTAACCAATGCCTAAGCAACCACTCACATAATTTGTATTTTAATAAAAAAGTTGTGGCCAAAAATTAATGCCAAAAACTTTAACAAAAATTCTGGTGTGTATAGTGTTTTTCTTTGAGGGGTGGTCTGGGGGACCTCGACACGCAAATGGCATCTTGCCCTAAAACCATTGTGAGTTCAACCCTATTGCAATTTTTTTTTTTTTTTTTTTTTTTTGCAATTCCTATACAAATACGCTATCCAGTGACCAAATAATATGTGCTGCAGCTGCCAAAGTTACAGGACCGCCCCCCCCCCCAATCTCGGCCTATAGAGCGAGATGAGCGCTGCAACCCCAGAGTCGTCCGCGACTGGACCTAACGGTCAGAGGTACCTTTACCTTTAAAGTTGTTGAGCTCCCCCCCTTTTTTTCCTAGATAAAGGATTATAAACTTGCTGGGGGGGGGGAAATCTAGGACAAAATGAAGAATCTTTTAGGTGGGGAGTGGAGGATGTTGAGCATATCCAGAACATCACTTATTGGTTGATTGAAAATATTTAGCAGGGGATCCAAGACATTATGGACTCTTCATTGTTGATTTACTTATATTGGAGATTTTTGGACTTGCGTGTCGAGGTCCCCCAGACCACCCCTCAAAGAAAAACACTATACACACCAGAATTTTTGTTAAGGTTTTTGGCATTAATTTTTGGCCACAACTTTTTTATTAAAATACAAATTATGTGAGTGGTTGCTTAGGCATTGGTTAAGACTATCTGTCCCGCTGGGGACAGAACTGACCTCCATTCGCCTATGGAGTCAGTACAAGGGATAACACTTCGGGGAGAGATCTGAGCGCCCGTTCTCCCCTAATGTTCCCAGGGGCTCTTGCGTGGGCCCTGGCCCCCAAGCGGGGGTACGGACAAGCAAAGGCGAGCCCCTGAGTTCCTTTAACGAAATTCCCTGCGCAGCATCAGCATTAAAGGGGCAAACACAGCCAATCATGCCCCTTCAGCATTTGGAGGGGCAACCACAGCCAACCTGCCCCTCCATCACCCAATTTATAACCAATGCCTAACCGCCACAAGAGCCAACGGCTCACCGCCAAAACCACTCACACCCCCAACCAATCCTTCAATCCCAATACAATTGCATTGAGCCATGTGTCATTCCCTAATGGGGAAAGGTTCACCCCATCGTCCCGATACATGTTTATTGCTTTGAATGTAATACTAGGATGTGCAATCTCTGAACCTCTCATTTCCCTAATCACTTGCAGTGCTGCACTATTTGCCCGCTTCCTAGCCTTTTCAGTAGCAGCTGGGGACTGACTTCCACGCCACACACGTCTCTGCAGGAGATGCGACCAAATTATCTTTGATCCAAAGCACGCAGCCAAGAAGGCTCCAGAACCACGTGCAGGGCAATTTATCAGCTCTGGCTGTCCATCAACCAAATTGCAACATATAAAAATCCCCAGTAACAGCCAGAGACCCAATCAATTAGTGGCCATCCAAACTAACCCGCCCAGCAACAGAGGGGAGACTGGTTGGCCCCCACCACAACACGTGCTCTCCAGGAAGGAGAACACGCTTTTCCATACCTGAACGTTTCATGCTAGATTAAGCTTTTGAGAAGCAGATTTGGTACAAGAGTCCCATAACAGATGTCACTGTCAGGTAATAGACAGCATATTACAACCCTTGAAAACTGATATAGCCTGCAATTTCTTTCTGTTTAGAGTATGTAGTTAAATTTTTGTTCCAGTTCATACCACCCAAAATCTCACTGGCTGCAATGTAATCTGAAACCCAAACAGAAGCTGCTGATATGGCTAACGGTAAAAGCTGTCCCCAGTTCGTATCTTTCCTTAGCTTATAATTCATTAGACACCTTATTCTCTCAAACTCAGCCATGTGGAGATAATAATAGTACCCAATCTTTCTTGGAGTGGCAAATGGAGTACTTAGATAAATATGTTAAGTGCTTTAAACAACACACACATGCTAAGTATTATTATAATGATTCACTAAGTGCACATTTCTATTAAAGTACTTGGATTTTTTGGTAATTGGATAATTTTAGTAATTTTCTGAAATGATTTTGTTCACATAAGCTCACAAAAGTTACTAACTCCTCCTATCCAAAGGAAAACACCCACCAACCCTGACAGAAGGACAGAGAGCAGCAACCCAATTGCAGTTCTGTGCTTGGAATAAAAATAATAATAATAATTGTTGTTGTTGTTGTTGTTTCCCCTGCCACTCTGGGTGGCTTACAGCTTATATAATAATAATAATAATAATAATAATAATAATAATAATAATAATAATAATAATAATTTATTATTTATACCCCGCCCATCTGGCTGGATTTCCCCAGCCACTCTGGGCGGCTTTCAACAGAACATTAAAATACAGTAATATATTAAACATTAAAAGCCTCCCTAAACAGGGCTGCCTTCAGATGTCTTCTAAAGGTCTGGTAGTTGTTGTTCTCTTGACATCTGGTGGGAGGGCGTTCCACAGGGCGGGCGCCACTACCGAGAAGGCCCTCTACCTGGTTCCCTGTAACTTGGCTTCTCGTAGTGAGGGAACCGCCAGAAGGCCCTCAGCACTGGACCTCAGTGTCCGGGCTGAACGATGGGGGTGGAGACGCTCCTTCAGGTATACTGGACCGAAGCCATTTAGGGCTTTAAAGGTCAGCACCAACACTTTGAATTGTGCTCGGAAACATACTGGGAGCCAGTGTAGGTCTTTCAAGACCGGTGTTATGTGGTCTCTATATAGAAACATAGCAGGGGAGAGACATTCCTCCTTTAGCTGCCGACTTGGTTCCCAGGTGCAAAGGAGGTATGGAGTGCTCCACCTCTCCTCCTTCTTGGTCATCTGCCTGGAATGCCATGTGGCCTGTCCTCAGTGAGAAGACCAAGACCTGGTTTAAGTTGTGGTTGCACCTTTTAGCAGGACACTTCTAGTCAATGCCATACCATGGCCCTGCAGAACCATGTAACTTAATACTGCAACGTAGGGTCTTTTTGGAGTCCTAAATATAATGAACCAATGCAATGTAGGGAATCCAGTGTGCCGAGAAATATTGCACAAGAAAACCACCAGTGAGTAGCACATGAAATGCCCAGCGTTCTGCTGATCAGCCAAATGAAACCTCAGCCGATAAATGTGTGCACTGTAGGTTCTGAAGATGGATGCAGATATAGGTTAGGGCAGAGGTGAAGAGCCCTGCAGATATTGTTGGACTACAACTCTCATGATTCCTGACCATTGACTATGCTGAATGATGGGTGGTGGAGTCCCACGATAGCTGGGTGGAGGGCTACGCATTCCCCATCCCTGAGTTGGGCTGTCATTCAACTAAAGAAATGTTTGTTGATTAATGAAGTAGGAGATTTAATCAGTTAATAAGCTGCTTAAATCTGCATCAGTGTGCATATTGTTAAAACAATAGTTTTGAAAGTAAAACCATTCTTATATATTGTATTGTATTGTATTGTATTGTATTGTATTGTATTGTATTGTATTGTATTGTATTGTATTGTATTATCGTATTAATTATATTACAGTGGTACCTCGAGTTACAAAAGCCTCAGGTTGCAAACGGTTCAGGTTACAAACTCCGCTAACTTGGAAGAGTTACCTCGAGTTGAGAACTTTGCCCCAGGATGAGAACGGAAATCGTGTGCTGGTGGTGCAGCGGCAGCAAGAGGCCCCATTAGCGAAAGCATGCCTCTAGTTAAGAACAGTTTCAGGTTAAGAACGGACATCCAGAACGAATTAAGTTCGTAACTAGAGGTACCACTGTATAATGCATGTTGTTGTAGCAAACACCATCTCAGAAGAGGTATTCCTTCCTACTTGAGATGGAAGAACAGATGACTTTTCCAAAAATTAAACCTGCCACTCATTGATGTGATTGTGTATGTCCTTTCATTTAAAATAATTAACTTTTAAAATAATGTTTGGTACCTGATAAATTGGGTTTATTTTTTAATTAATTAGAAAAAAATAGTCTTTTCCAGGACTTTTGGAGTAGAATATTCATTGTGTTATATTTTATGCTAGTCTTACTTGGAGTTGACCCATTGAAATTAATGAACCTAAGTTAGTCATGTCCATTAAACTTAAAACGGGCCACTCGATGAGCAGGATTAGCACTGAATACCACCCATTGACTTTTAAAGGGGGTGAACCTCTAAGACATTTTTGGTGAGGGGGTCTTACCTTTCAACACAAGTGTGTTTTAAATATTGGTGTAATGATACATACAGTACAAGGGCATACAATCTTTATGTTGAAAATAACCTTAGCTCGTTCTTTATTGTTCAAAGGGTTATACTGTAGTCGCTTTCCAAGTTACAGTGCTGTTGTTGTTGTTTAGTTGTGTCCAACTCTTCGTGACCCCATCTGTCTTCCACTGGCTCCTGCAGTTTGGTCAGACTCGTGTTGGTAGCTTCGAGAACACTGTATCTCGTCCTCTGTCGTCCCCTTCTCCTTGTGTCCTCCATCTTTCCCAACATCAGGGTCTTTTCCAGGGAGTCTTCTCTTCTCATGAGGTGGCCAAAGTATTGGAGCCTCAGCTGCAGGATCTGTCCTTCCAGTGAGCACTCAGAGCTGATTTCCTTCAGAATGGATAGGTTTGATCTTTTTGCAGTCCATGGGACTCTCAAGAGTCTCCTCCAGCACCATAATTCAAAAGCATCAATTCTTTGGCGATCAGCCTTCTTTCTGGTCCAGCTCTCACTTCCATACATCGCTACTGGGAAAACCGTAGCTTTAACTATACGGACCTTTGTCGGCAAGGTGATGTCTCTGCTTTTTACAGTGCTGTAGCCTCGGGTAAAGGATTGATCGGGGTTATTTTGGCAAATGGAAAACCACCGAAGGGCCAAACATGTCAATACTGAACATTTTGTTCATCAGTTCCATGGTGCTGAATGACGTGCCAAGATCAGTGTGACCTAATCATTGTCCCTCTAATTAGCATTTGGAACAATTGCTTCGTGCCTGAAGGGCACATCCTTCTGGTTGCATTCCCTGCAGGCCAGGATTCAGGAAGCCTCTTACGGACAACCTTTAGGATTATGTTCAGTGGAAAAGTGCTCAAAGTTCTGACACAGCTGCACAAAATCAAACATGTTTATGGTGGGTGTCCTAAAGAGAGATGCTTGTAATTGACTGTCCTTCAGTCCTCAATTTACCACATTTACTTGAAGCTAATCCTCACCTTTTTTGGCCAAATTACGCTGCGAAAATTAAGGAGTGCATTCAATTCGATGGCACATTTACATTCACCAGCAAATACTTTTTCAGGTTTCAAGGTTCTGAAAATTGAGGTACGTATTAGATTCGATGGCGCGCTAGACTTGTGTAAATACGGCAAATTGTCATAAAGATGGAAAACCTCTTTCTGGGTTGCGGAACTTCAGATTGCAAATGACATCTGACATGGTGGAATACTTCTCCTTAATGGAGAAAGCTAGAATGAGCGTTGGGCTTAGAAATGTTCTTTCTGACAACTCATTTTCTGTGTTAAAGGATTTCTTTCTTTCTTTTTAATATGGAAGGATATTGAGTCATGCGGATACCCAGCTGTGATGGCACAGCCCAGGCACACTTCGCTACTAGTGAGAACTAGGCTTTAAACATGCATTGAAACAGTTTTTCCAAGCACAGTAGGGCAAGTCAGAGATATAATTTTTGTGTGTGTTTCTCTGCAACTGTAGTTAAAGAGTCATAGTACGTACAGTATATTGAGGGTGGTCAAGTGGTGGTCTGTGGGCAGAAAAGAGCCCACCAGCTGGTTTCTTTTTGGTGCCTGAGCACCTGTTTGAGGATTGAAATGCTGACAGCTCAGAAGTGGCATATGAGAAAGTCAGATACATGTGCCATTTCTGAGCTGGCAAGCTCCTCAACCCTTCAGTGCTAAATGGAGACATGTCCCAGGGGGCTCTGTTATGTGATGGGGGCGTCTAGGATATGTCTCCATTTAGAGCAGGGAGGACAGAGGGGTTGCCAGTTCTTTGCGGCGAAATATCCCAAGTAAATTCCTTGGGGAAAGAAATGGTGCTCTTCATACAGGAGGATTCAAAACCAGCAGTATCTCAGCCCTCGCAGTTCTAAATGAAGACTTCCATGTCTCTCCATGTAACGTTGGAAAGTCTAGGGCAGTGATGGGCAACCTTTTGAGCTTGGTGTGTCAAAATTCGCTAAAAAAACGAGCATAACTCGGGTGGTGTGTCACTTCGATAAAAAAAACACCACAATTTCATGATATTTATAGTTTAAATAACAAAAATGTATAATTGTAATATATAACTGTATTTAATAAACCAAAAATTAGAAATCAACAACACCCCAGAACAGTAGATTGGATGGTGGTTGCTGTGGTTATGTGATTGCTGGTAATGGCGATCACAAGGCCCCTAGAGATGCGTCCCCTGCGGCATTCCGCTGCTCCCTGCTCCGCCGGCCGGAAGTGAGGTCAAAGATCCCCTAACGGCCTAACCGAAAGTCCCAGAACTACTGTAGACACTCTGTGCCGGAGCTCTGTTGTTTTGGCCTACAGACCTCCGGCACAGAGTGTCTACACTACAGCAAATGTTTCATCCTCGGCTACTGCACCTGGCCCTGCAGTAGCCGAGGATGAAACGTCCTTCTTGGCATGCGGCCCCATACTTCTCTGCATGCAGCTGCGTGTCATCAAAAATGGTTATGCGTGTCAGTGCTGACACGCGTGTCATAGGTTCACCATCACTGGTCTAGGGAGTGGCAGGCTCAAAATTTGCTCCTTTGAGTTTAGGCAGCTGCTTTTTAAAGGATAGCTAAGTTTAAGAGAATATTATTTCTAGATCTGGAAAATTTCACATTAACACCTCAGTCCTACCTGAGCAAGTCTTGGTCAGAAGGGGGTCTCATTGAGTCCAATGAGACTAAGCCCAACATATGGCTATAGGATTGCAGCCTAAGTTTTAAAAATTCTTATCTCTCCTTTAATATACACTATAGCTTTTGGAAATGCAACATTGACTGTACGTGGTTTTCGCTTTAGGCACAATCCTGTGAACTTATCCCTGTGTAAGTTACAGGTTTCCTGTATATTTTAACTTGTCCTGAGTGGTGTGTTCCCGCCTCCAAACTGTGTGGAATATAAAAGTTTAAATAAATTAATGTGGAATCCTAAAATACTTCTTAGTGAAATGTGAATTGGCATAGCATTTATGAGGTTTTTTTAAAAAAACAAAAACAAAACAAAACTGAAATAATGGCTTATTTGTTTCCTTGTCTCTTATTTTTTTTACCCAGGAGTAATGAAATTGTTCTCTTTTCTTTTTTAAAAGGGGGAGGATTTTACAGTTTGGCTGACATTCGCTTAGAAATCAAAATTAGGGTTTAGTCACTATTAATACCAGAACTGGACAAAATAGAATTACAGACTGAAAAGAAGTCACATACATTCTCTGCCAAACTTAATTGACAAGCAAACAGGAAAAAACTTCATTTGCTCAGTGAATTGACAATTCATTAGGATGAGATGCAAGGGGATGTATTAGATAATAACTGAAGAGCTTTTCAAGTGGATTCTGAATGCTGGACCATTGTGTTCTTCAAAAGAAATGTCATTTAAAATAAAAGATTAAAAACAAAAGACCGCCTTATAAAAATGTCCTTGTAGTTTTAATGTTCTCTTGAGTATTCATGACCTTCTCAGTGAATGCCATCTACCCACAACGATTTCATTTGCATCGGGGATCATTGCCTGCATGAACACATTAAATGTTTATTGCAAATTTATTCACAGATGCAAACTAAAGTAGGTTTAAAGCATACGCATACACAATCCATCTGTTTCAAACCCAGCAAATCATAATAAATATATCTCTACAAATCCTATAAACCAGGGGTCAGCAAGGTTTATCTTGCCTGGGCCGGATCGGTCCCACGGAGATTCCTCCGTGGGCCGGATCATGCGTATGCATGAGTGCGCCCGCGATTTCTGGCACCTGCGCATGCGCAGAATGATTTCCAGCACCGCAGAAGCGAGTCCCCACGCTGTGCTGCACTGGTTTAGCGCAGTGCACAAGCGGGCAACTCTGGGGGCGGCTTGGGGGCCAGTCAAACGACCTCTGTGGGCCGCTTCCAGCCAATGGGCCTTAGGTTGCTGACCCCTGCTGTAAACCATGGTGCACTACCTAGAAACTTACAAAGCGACCTCACATTAGCAAAAAACATTATGTGGTCTATATTCCCTAAATTTAATATGTCGATCTTTCCATATTAACAACAAATCATAACTTATTTTACTACTCCTAAAATGCAATATCTAAATTCCATTATGCACTTTTTTGAGAGTAGGTCCTATTGAGCATAATTCACTTTTTTTCCTGAGAAAGTTCCTCATGGGGCAAGATGTTTGACAGTGGAACAGATTGATGCAAGAAGTGGTATAGGGGGTATTTAAAGAAGCAGGTGGCTGGCCATCTCTTGGACGCTTATAGCACATGGGGAACCTGTCCCAGAGGCCAAACGTGGCCCCTGAAGCCTCTTCTGGCCCCCAGGACTCTACCCACACCTCTTACCAGCCCTGCCTCATACTTTCATTGAATGCTTTTTCCCAGCTGAAATGTGTCCTTGACCTCTGCTAATAACTTTTGTTTGTGAAATATACTCAGAGTCAAGTGTGAATTTCATGCTCTTTATTCAGCTCATAGTAGCAAGGAATGAATCTTTCCCCAAAACGTCTGCTATATATACATTATTTACACAATGGGCCCCACGTGATTGGCTAATTCTGGGCTACTCCTGTAGGCCAATCAGGTTGCGGATTCACTTCATCCAGGAGCCTGATTGGCTGCTCTTGCAGGCCAGTCAGGTCGCTGATTCACTTCCACCTGGAGCTGGATTGGGTGGCTCCTGCGGACCAATCAGACTGCTGCATTCTGGATCCTATTGTTCTAGGATTCAGCTCAGTACATAACAATTTGCCTGGATGGAAGATAGGTAAATGAGTTTGTGCAGAAATTTGACTACTGTACAAAAGTAAAATTTAACATTTGTTGCCCCACACACTTTTGCCTCTGGAAAATGTAGCCATCGGGTTGACAAAGGTTTCTGATTCCTGCTGCAGTAGAAGATTTCCAGCATCTCACCTTCCCTGAGATCAGTGCTTGCCTCTCAACAGCCACAACACAGATCTATTTTGTGTCTTGGCTCAAGTAGTTTACTATTTAAAATTAATGATCTAATTTCCTATGAAAATGTAAACATCACAGAAGACACATATCAACTCAGTTACCACAGACGGAAATAATTAGAAACACAGACACAGCGTATTAAAGTCAGATAATTTAGAACAGAGCTTCATGTAACGCATTTAGAAGCCAAGAAAGCCTCTTTGTTGATGACACTGTGTTGGCTGTGTTGTTAATTTACAATCCTGTTACGCCTTGTTGAAAATGAATGAACACATTAATTAAACACACATTTAATTGGCGTACTTGAGATTTCAAAACAGTGGTCCTTGCCTCTGCACTTAAATAGGGGGAGAAACAGTATAGAAATGAAGTACCTTATCACTGAAGAAGATGTAGCGGCCCCTTGCTTCGCCGACTCCTATTCCTTGCCCCAGGCTCCTTGCGGATCCCAATGAGTTCTCCTTGGGGTACAGTGGAACCTTGGTTTTCGAACGTAATCCGTCCCAGAATACAGTGGTACCTCGGGTTACATACGCTTCAGGTTACATACGCTTCAGGTTACAGTGGTCCCTCGACTTACGAATTTAATCCGTTCCGAATGGACACTCGTGGGTCGAAAAGTTTGTAAGTCGAAAAAAGTGATTTCCCATAGGAATGCATTGGGAGAAAAAATATTCGGAAAAATTCGTAAGTCGAAAAAAACGCATCTAAAATTCGTAAGTCGAGGAAACCGCATCTAAAACCCGGCAACGATTTCCATTCGGATGTTGAAAAATTCGTAGGCGTGCGGCCACTTTTTTCGTTCGTAAATCGAAAAATTTGGATGTCGAGTACTTCGTAAGTCAAGGGACCACTGTACAGACTCTGCTAACCCAGAAATATTACCTCAGGTTAAGAACTTTGCTTCAGGATGAGAACAGAAATCAGGCAGCGGTGGCGCAGCGGCAGCGGGAGGCCCTATTAGCTAAAGTGGTGCTTCAGGTTAAGAACATTTTCAGGTTATGCGCTGTACATAGCGGTTTGCCGCCAGTGCCGGGATCCTCTGCCCACGGTTGCAGCCGCGAACGGAGGATCCTCCACATGTGGCTGCGGCGGCGCGATGGCTGCTTGTGCCCCCGTGAGCCCCCACAGGGTGCCTTCTTGTCACCCCCCCAGACGTGGCACCTGGGGTACACCCCCCCACCCCACATTGTGACACCACTGAGATATTGTATTGTGCACATTTTACATCCTTGATGTACAATTGTTTACTTGTAAGTACATCCCCATGGGCATAGACAGGTTTTTGTTGTGGGGGAGGCAGGACTTGGTTAGGAGGGGCGGGACTTTTGTTGGGGGGGGAGAACCAACGTGATTGGCCAGTTAAGTAATTCTATTGTTTAACTTGATGGGGGGCAGCTGCCCCCCTTGGCTGTGCCCATGTACATCCCAGTGAGTTCAGCGAGGTTTGTTTTCCAGCCTTGCACACTTAATCATTCGCTGCTAAAACAAGAAGCTGAGGAGCAGAGCGATCACAACACTTAAGTGTTTCCCAGCCTTCCTTTTATGGAATGTGGCTGAGCGAGTGTGTGATGCTTTGTTCTGTGAACTGCGGAGAGGACAAAAATAGCATGTAATCGAGAACTAGAGAAACAGATCAGACGTTCAGACTGGGATTGGTTTCCCTCCACTAACGTTTATGGGCTGGGTGATTTCCAAAAGCACTTGCAGTTTGCTAGCTATCAATCATCCCTTTGCATTCCCTCTACAAAAGTGCCCGAGAACAGATTGCAGAATGTTTTGAAACGTGGAGATGATTCGTCAAAAAGGAAAAGAAGAAGCTTCAGAAATTAGCACCCTGATTTAGCTCTATAAAATATGCCCACTTTTCAAAAAAACAAAACAAAAAACCTCCTCTTACATGCATAAAAAACCCCCTGAAATTGCTGTTGTAACTTTAATTTGTATGTAATCGCTCTCTTGATATTTGCAAAACAAAATAAAAAAATTCCTTCCAGTAGCACCTTAGAGACCAACTAAGTTTGTTCTTGGTATGAGCTTTCGTGTGCATGCACACGAAAGCTCATACCAAGAACAAACTTAGTTGGTCTCTAAGGTGCTACTGGAAGGAATTTTTTTATTTTGTTTTGACTATGACAGACCAACACGGCTATCTACCTGTAATTGATATTTGCAGTTGAACAAAGTCTGCATATAAAACACTGCTGAACGGTTTTACTTCTTGTTTCAGTTCCCAAACTTGAGGCATGTTTCAAAACATGGGTTGTGAGCCACCCAGAATCAAGAAGTTTTAAGTCTTGTTCACAGAAATTAGCAATGCAAACCTATACACAAGTCTGCCCAGAACTCTAATTTACATTCACAAGGGCTTACTTCTAAGCAGGTGGGTATAGGATTCTGCAAGCCAGTTGCTGCCTTATACAATTCCAAGCCCATTTACTTGGGTGCAAGCTCTTTTGAGCTCAGTGGGACTTGGTTTTGAGTAGACATGTATAAAATTGCACTGTTAATAAGTCATTTAACTGCCCCATTTGAAATCAGCTTGATTTTAAATTGCTTAATATGGGGAGGGCCATGGTTATGATTTTGTAAAAATTAGATTTGTAATCCATTTAAAGGAAAAGATACTGAGATATCATACTAGGGCATATATACAACAACCTTTTTCTATGAATATTGTCACTGTTACAGAATATCAGCTTGTCAGTGTTACAAACCATAGAAATCTATTTGACTGTGTCAGTTGCTAGAGATTTGGAGCGTTCTCCATACTTAGATGCCGTATCTGGTGGTCAGCTCCAAGTACCTCAAAGAAACATTTTAGGACTTAAAACAAAATAAATAAATAAAAATCCTTCCAGTAGCACCTTAGAGACCAACTAAGTTTGTTCTTGGCATGAGCTTTCATGTGCATGCACACTTCTTCAGATACACTGAAACAGAAGTCACCAGACCCTTATATATAGTGAGAGGGTGGGAGGGGTATTACTCAGAAGGGTGGTGGGAATGGGTGATAGGCTGATAGCTGTGGTAAACCTGTTGACGACTGTTAACGACTGCAATTAGTCTTACAGGAAAAAGCAAGGGGTGAGAAGATTAAAAATAGCTTTGTCATGTATAATGAGATAAGAATCCAATGTCTTTATTCAGACCAGGTCTCTCCATGGTTTTAAGTTTGGTAATGAGTTGCAATTCAGCAACTTCTCTTTCCCGTCTATTTCTGAAATTCCTTTGCAATAAGACAGCTACTTTGAGATCTTGTATAGAATGTCCTGGGAGATTGAAGTGTTCTCCTACTGGTTTCTCTGTCTTGTGATTCCTGATGTCAGATTTATGTCCATTTATCTTTTGGCGTAGAGTTGTCCTAAACTAAAATGTAGATTCTATTATCATACAGCTGTGGCAGAGCCAACTGGCCAAAAAATATATGCAGTGATAGGCATTTTATTTACAGTAAAATGTGTCCAGTAGCACCTTTATAGACCAACTAAGTTTGTTCTGGTTATAAGCTTTCGTGTGCATGCATACTTCTTCAGTTACACTGAAGCAGAAGTCACCAGACCTTTATATATAGTGGGAGGGTGGGGTATTTCTCAGAAGGGTAGTAGGAGATGGGTGGCTCAATGGGTATGGTAAACTTGTTAACGGCTGTTAACGACTGCAATTACTCCTACAGGAAAAAGCAAGCTTAGGATATTTTTTGTTAATAATTTTTGATAAGAATTTTTGTTAATAATCACTTAAAAGATAACATAAATACAGCAAAAAAAAAAAAAAAAATCCTTCCAGTAGAAATACAGCAGAAGTTCAAAGTTTATGTATAGGTAAGAAAAGATAAAGTATATGTTTTTCTTTTTGTGTGTGTGCATATGATTGAAACTTCAGTTCACTTTATGAGATGTATCATAAATATATATTTATGTAATATATTGTAAGACAATTAATAAAGGAGAAAGAGAGAAAGAGAGAGAGACAAGAATCCAATAAGTTGTATTCAATTCTTGAAAGATACATTGCTGAATTACAACATATTACCAAACTGAAAACTATGGAGAGACCTGGTCTGAATAGAGATATTGGATTCTTGTCTAATAATAATAATAATAATAATAATAATAATAATAATAATAATAATAATTTATTTATACCCCGCCCATCTGGCTGGGTTTCCCCAGCCACTTTGGGCGGCTTCCAACAAAGCATTAAAATACAATAATCTATAAAACATTAAAAGCCTCCCTTTTAATTACACCTTTTAATTACTCCCATTACACCCCTTTTAATTACTCCCATTACATCTGCATACTGTCCCTAGCTTTTTTCCTGTAGGACTACCGGTAATTGCAATCATTAACTTAGTCTATAAGGTGCTACTGGACATTTTTTAAATTTTAAATTTTAATTTCGGCTGCGTCAGACCAACACAGGTACCTACCTGAAAGTAAAATGTGTGTGTGCTTTACAGTTAGCCTTGCTTTCTTTATGCCACTACAAGTATGGTTCCTATTTCTGCACTTCTGTCAGAGGTACCGTAATTGGTCCTCCACATTTGTATGATAATAGAATAGAATCTTGTACCCTTATAATTTTAGGGAAGCTTTTAATGTTTGATGGGTTATTGTATTTTAATATTTTGTTGGAAGCTGCCCAGAGTGGCTGGGGAAACCCAGCCAGATGGGCGGGGTATAAAAAATAAATTATTATTATTATTATTATTATTATTATTATTATTATCATCATCATTATCTCCAGTTTTTGATGAAAACCTTGGATGTAAACCCTGCAGGATTTTCATGGTGTCACACAAAGAACTCCTCCCTCTCTAAACATGCTAGCATGCAGCAGACCTCTTCTTTTTTTGAGTGGGGAGGATGATAGTTGAAATTTGGTGGCGGGCTGTAGAAATGATAATAAAACAAGTTCATGCTTCATGTGTATCTTGAAATAACCAGATTGGAGAGCAATATAAACCTAAAATACGCTCAGGTTGTGTGTGTGTGTTACCATATATGCTATGGCAGTGTTTTTCAACCACTGTTCCGTGGCACACTAGTGTGCCGCGAGATGTTGCCTGGTGTGCCGTGGGAAAAATTGAAAAATTCGAAAGATTTTTTAAAAAAAGACACGTGTGTGTCTTTCTTCGATTCCAGCCAGAATATCAGCTTTGTGTTCAGCCAAACATGCCCAGGTTGCGCACTGAATAAAGTATTTTGTAATTTTTCATATTTCTGTTTACTTACTATTTCATAATAAAGTAATTATAAAATACTTTCTTTGTGTTTATTTGATTCCTATTCAAGAGAATTACTTTATATATAGTCAATATAGGCACAGAGTTAAAATTTTTAACATTTTCTAATGGTGGTGTGCCTCGTGATTTTTTTCTTGAAACAAGTGTGCCTTTGCCCAAAAAAGGTTGAAAAACACTGTGCTATGGGATTCTGTAACAATGGCCAAGCATCTGTCTGCACAATCTTGACATCACAGAGGTTGACTGGTGATGATGTCACAGACGGACCATGGTAGAGGGGCTTGGAATTGGGCGTGCTGAAGGATAAGAGCAGAGTAGGGCATGGACTTTGAACCAGGAGCCTAGGGAAAAGGTAGGCAAAGGAGAAAGGAGGTCTTATGGTGGGAGGGCAATGTTATTTCTAACACATTTATCCTGCCCTCCCGCCAGAGAGCTCAAGGTTGTCTGTCAGGTTGGTCTGTCCCCCCCCCCTTTTTAAAAGATTTTCAATTTTATACATTTCGATAATTTTACAATCATTTTAACATTTAAAAACATGACTTCCTTCCCCCTCTTTCTGTGGCTCCTTAAATTTGTTTTTAATATTTTCTGCATATCCAAATTAACTTAATTTGCACATTTATATATCTACTTTAAATATATACTCTCATAAAACTGCAGGTTATTACAATAATCCTGCCAGTGTTTTTATCTGTTTACAGTTTGTTTGTACATATTCAATAAACCATTTCCATTTTTTTAAATGAAAAGTTTTATTTCTTATTTTCCCAGTATGTTTTGCCATTTCTGCATATTCCATAAGTTTTTGTATCCATTCTTCTTTTGCTGGGACTTCTTTCCATTTTTGGGCAAGTAACATTCTTGCCACTGTAGTTGCATACATGAATAAATTTCTATACAATTTGGGTAGTTCTGTCCCTATGCTTCCCAAAAGGAGAGCTTCTGGGTTGTTGTTTTTACAAACATTATTTTAAACAACTTTTTCAATTCATTATGTATCTTTTCCCAATAAGCCTTAACCTTACTACAAGACCACCACTTATGATAAAAAGAATCTTTTTCTTTTTATATTTCCAACACTTACCGGTATTTGATTTGGATTTATAGATTTTTGCCAATTTACTCGGTCTTAAAGGTAAAGGTAAAGGGACCCCTGACCATTAGGTCCAGCCGTGTCCGACTCTGGGGTTGCGGCGCTCATCTCGCTTTATTGGCCGAGAGCCAGCGTACAGCTTCCAGGTCATGTGGCCAGCATGACTAAGCCGCTTCTGCCGAACCAGAGCAGCGCACGGAAACGCCGTTTACCTTCCCGCCAGAGCGGTACCTATTTATCTACTTGCACTTTGACGTGCTTTCGAACTGCTAGGTGGGCAGGAGCTGGGACCGAGCAACGGGAGCTCACCCCATCGCAGGGATTCGAACCGCCGACCTTCTGATCAGCAAGCCCTATGCTCTGTTGTTTAACCCGGTCTTAGGTACCATCAATATATCATTTTCATATAATTTTATCTTAGACCATATAATGCTGTAAATTTTATATTCCACAATCATTCCCATGCTTCCATATCTATGTTATGACTGATATCTATTGCCCAATGTATCAATGAGGATTTTACTTGCTCATCCTTTGTCTCCCATTCCAATAATATCTTATACATTTTAGACAGCACTTTTACATTACATTCCAACAGGTCTCTCTCTAGTTGTGATATTTGTCCCCCTTTTCTTTGCCCTCTCGATGAACCCGTGAAGTAAGTTAGGCTGAGAAATGGTCAGCCGCCAAAGTCAACCAGTTGGAGGTGGAGCAAGCTGCACCTGGGGGTGGGGCTAGTCACCTGTGGGGGCGGGGCTTGTCACCCGTGGGGGCATGGCGAGCATCCCAGGGGGTTGCCGCCCGCAACGAGTGTCCCAGGGGGGCACTGCCCTCATCGAGTGGCCCAGGGGGTGGGGGGCGATGTCACCCCCCAGGGATGACACCCGGGGCGAACCTCACCCACCGCACCCCCTTCCTCCGCCAGTGCAACCAGTGCTCCTCAAGGCTGAATGGGGATTGGAACTGAATCTCTCACGTCAAGGTCTGCTCACTTTCCCACTGTTTATTACCTCTGTTTTGTTTAGAAAGGCAGCATTGAAAGAAGGATGGTTGTGGAGGTTTAAGGTCTGGAAAGGTTTTAAGCGTGTGTTCACGGAGAAACTGTAGGTCTAGCAAAGTTTGATGTGGGGGGGTTGTGTTTGCGTCGGAATCCGTGGGCTTCAGAAAGGAAAAGTGGAATGCCAGAAGGTGAGGAGCTGCAACGTTTGGCTCAAGCCTCAGGTTAGATCTCCAAAGTCAAGTGCTTTTCATTTATCGGACCTTCTCGGTAGTGGCACCCACCCTGTGGAATACCCTCTTGTCAGATGTCAAAGAAATAAATAATTATACAACCTTCTGTAGACATCTGAAGGCAGCCCTATATTGGGAAGCTTTTAAAGTGTGATGTTCTGCTGTGTACATTTTTGTATACAATGATACCTCTGGTTACGTACTTAATTCGTTCCGGAGGTCTGTTCTTAAGCTGAAAATGTTCTTAACTTGAAGCACCACTTTAGCTAATGGGGCCTCCCGCTGCCGCTGCTGCCCGATT
This sequence comes from Darevskia mixta, assembly GCA_034641385.1. Taxonomy (NCBI): domain Eukaryota; kingdom Metazoa; phylum Chordata; class Lepidosauria; order Squamata; family Lacertidae; genus Darevskia; species Darevskia mixta. Next base: position 1,117,221 of record JAWWNH010000242.1, read on the forward strand.
TCTGTTCTCATCCTGAAGCAAAGTTCTTAACCTGAAGCATTATTTCTGGGTTAGCGGAGTCTGTAACCTGAAGCGTATGTAACCTGAAGCGTATGTAACCCGAGGTACCACTGTATTCTGTTGGAAGCCACTCACAGTTGCTGGGACAGCCCAGTCAAATGGGCAGGGTATTATTATTAACAACAACAGCAACAACAACAACAACAAATCTTTCACTTTGTACCTTCAGGTGATATTTGATTTCCTTTTACTAATTGAAGACAGCTTTTAAAGTTGGCATCCTATATACATACTGCATTCTGAGCAATAATTAAGTAGCTGTGTGGCAGTTGATTAAAGGTGACAGGACAGCAATTTCTGTTAATGAGTATTTCTTTTTTAAAAATGGTGGCATTTATAAAACCATGTAACATGATAATGCTGCTTCTGTTTCAGGCTCAATATGAAGTGCAAGGCTATTTTTGTTCCGTTAGCAGCTGTTTGGTAGAACTAAATATGAGAGACTGATTTCCTGTAGGGAATAATCCCTACAACTTTCCTTTTTAGTGCTGCGGTGTAAGAAAGTTGTTCCAAAGTACCCCAGTATTGTTGAGTACCAGTCAAACATTGAATAAAGACAGGTTGGATGATGGGATTTTTTAAAAAAATGTACATAAAGGCTGAACCCAGTTTATGAGCTGTCAAGGTAGTTAACCCTTACAGACAGTTCAAACAATCCTTGTAGATCTCTTAATGTCCTTGTAGATCTCTAAGGGATGAGGAACAGCGAGTCATTCTCTTCTCCAGCCAGCTTCTCTGTTGTTGGGTGTAGGGACGTTCAGAACTTGTCTGAGGAATACTGTTGCTGGTTCCTTTTGCCTCTTCTGTAACTGAGAAACTCCACTGAAAGTTAAAAGTCAAAATTCCTACGGAGATGGTGTAGGAATTCCAAGGCTATGTTAGAAACTGAAATATGAAAGCTAGGAGCTAAATGGCACCTTAAACCTAGGTGATGGATGCAACAACAGAATGTCTCGGTGCACTTTTTAATAACAAGAATACAAAGCTGAAAATGAATGAACTGCAGCTAAAATATTATGTTCATTTTTCACATGGTCTAGTCCAGGCATCTCCAAAGTCCGTTTCAGGGTCCTAATCCGGCCGGACGGTTGATTTAATCTGGCCCCTGTGGCAGTATATGTCCTGGGGTAAAATCCTAGAAAAAGCTCAACAGCTTCAATCCTAAAAAAAGCTCAGCAACGTAGTTCGGCCTTCGTTTGGGCACCCCTGAAGACCCTCCCCTGCCCACCCCCCTAATATTCTTAAGAGGGTCTCTTCTCCAGTCTTCAGAGAGTAGCTGAAAGTGGGGAGGCAGAAAAAGGTCCTCCTTTCCTTCCACTCTGCAGTTTTAATCTGAAATCTTAGGCACAGTACAGCGCCCAGAGCTCAGAAACGGCCCGCCCTGTCACAAAATGTGCCTAGAACAATGGGAGTTTCAAACACTGTTACAAGGAGATAATGCACGTGAAGCAGTTAGAACACTCTTCAAGGCCCAAATAATGTGGTGAGTTGCAAACATTTATATCCAGTTTAGGTCGGGCTAATCTTCCTGTAGGGGCGCGGGTGGCGCTGTGAGTTAAACCACAGAGCCTAGGGCTTGCCGATCAGAAGGTCGGCGGTTCGAATCCCCGCGACGGGGTGAGCTCCCGTTGCTCAGTCCCTGCTCCTGCCAACCTAGCAGTTCGAAAGCACGTCAAAGTGCAAGTAGATAAATAAGTACCACTCCAGTGGGAAGGTAAACGGTGTTTCTGTGTGCTGCTCTGGTTCGCCAGAAGTGGCTAAGTCATGCTGGCCTCATGACCTGGAAAAACTGCGGAAGCGGATGAGCGCCACAGCCCCAGAGTCGTCCGCGACTGGACCTAATGGTCAGGGGTCCTTTTACCTTTACCTTTAATCTTCCTGTGCTGGTTTCCTTGCCGGACTTAGCAGCTGCAGTGTCCTTTCTCCTGCAGTGCCAGGGCAACTGGCATTTAAGTTACAGATGCTACTTCTTTGGCCATCAAAGGGGCTGTGTTGGTCTTCCCCAGGGGTCAGCAAATTTTTCAGCAGGGTGCCGGTCCACTGTCCCTCAGACCTTGTGGGGGGCCGGACTATATTATGAAAAAAAAATATGAACAAATTCCTATGCCCCACAAATAACTCAGAGATGCATCCTATATAATAAAGTGGCTGTGTCCCTGCGTCCGTTCCGTGTGTCACGGAATTGCGCTACTGCGCATGTCCGTGTCCCACACGGACGCAGGGATTGGAGCGGGCGGAGAGGGGGGCGTGTCCACGAGGCAGCGGCGGTGCACGCGCGTTGTCAGTTGCGCCAGCGCCACTGCCTCGCACGGACGCAGAGGGCCGCCCCATCCTCGCCGCCGCTACTGCCGCCGCTACAGCCGCCCCCGGGGAAAACGAAGAAGGGGGAGGGAGCCCCTCTCCACCCCCCAGCGGCCGGTGTTCTGCCTCCTCCTGCCTCCTCCTCCTCTAGCGCCCGTTATTGAACGGGCTAACTTCAACTAGTTTTAAATAAAAGGATACATTCTACTCATGTAAAAACACACTGATTCCCGGACCATCCGCAGGCCGGATTTAGAAGGTGATTGGGCGCATGCGGCCCCTGGGCCTTAGTTTGTCTACCCATGGTCTACCCTTTGCCGCAATGTTCTTCTTCGGAGTTTAGGGGTGCAGCCTTGTAGTGACCTTTGGTCCCCTGGCCAGGGGCAGAAGCCAGAGTGTGCTATGCTTCACTTGCACCCACCTGTACAGGATTTGTTTGCTTACAGTTAGTGGGAGAGAGCAATGAACTGTTTTTGCATATAAGTTGATGTAATGCATGTAAGTTTCATCTGGAGTATTCTGAAATCTTTCTTTGGAAGAGAAGAGCAGAGGAGAAAAACCTCGGTGGGATTTCTGTGAAGAAAAACGGGAAGAGAGCTGAATCCCAGCCCCAGGCAATCTGGCATCTCCAACAAGCTAAGAGCTGCATAAGTATGCGTGTGTGACATTTAAAACAAATGTGGGATGCAGCTGATCTTGAAGCAATGACTTCCAGACCACGGAGGATATGGAAAGTTTGATAAAACACCCTTTTGAATATAGGAGGACACTCCGGACTCTGAAATAAAAGGATGAGTCAACCTGAAGAAGAAGAAGAAGAGTTTGGATTTGATATCCTGCTTTATCACTACCCGAAGGAGTCTCACATTCTCCTTTCCCTTCCTCCCCCACAACAAACACTCTGTGAGGTGAGTGGGGCTGAGAAACTTCAGAGAAGTGTGACTAGCCCAAGGTCACCCAGCAGCTGCATGTGGAGGAGCGGAGATGCGAACCCGGTTCACCAGATTACGAGTCTACTGCTCTTAACCACTACACCACACTGGCTCTCAATTTGTACTCTGCGGCTTTGCTTTCCCCTAGTGCCTCCCCCCAATGGCAGTTAGGTGCTTTAAAATAAAATAAATAGGACGATGTGTGAGCAGGACCGGTGTCAGGGTTTTTGGCACCCTAGGCGAGGGGGCGGGCCACATGACGTCATTACGCATGACGTAAGGTGCCCCGCCCCCTGCCCGCCGGACGCCCCGCGCCGCCGCGATTTTCGCTGCTGGTTGGGGCGGCACCGGGCGGCAGTGGGGGGCGAGGGGCAGGCTAGCCAGCGCCCCCTCCATTTTGGTGCCCCCGCCGCCGTGGTTTTCACCCCAACCTGCTCGCTCCGCCGCTGGTTGGGGCCGCAGCGGGGGGTGGCGGGCAGGCTGGCCAGCGCCCCCTCCATTTTGGCGCTCTAGGCAACCGCCTAGTTTGCCTAAATGGACGCGCCGGGCCTGTGTGTGAGGCGTATCCAAATTGGGTCATTGCTACATACTCGTTAGGTGCTCTGAGGGATGGGGACTTCATTTTCATTCCTTTGTAATCATGAGGGAGATCATAATTAAAAACGCAACTCTTATGTATGGCTAGCCTTGAACCCTGCCAGCGACTGGCGGGATGTCAGGCAGGCAGGCAGGCATTCTGGTTGTGCACTAGCTCTGAGCTTACAAATTTGCTCACCAGATGAGTTGGCTGGTCATGTCCTTATACAGGGGTGAGTTGTGGCAAAACCTATCCTTTCAGCTTTACCACAGGATTATTGTGCCTCAGGAAAAGAAGCCTGATAGACCAAAGGCCCCTTTAGTTGAACTTTCTATTCTCTGAGTGGCCAACAGAATGCCTGTGGAAGCAGGACATGAGCACAGGAACACTCTTTCACTCGTGTTCCCCAGAAACACATTCAGAGGAATTCTGCCCCTAATACTGGAGCTAATATGGTTGGCATCTTTCTTTCTCAAGAGACAATGGAGTGCGCCTCTGGAAGTGAAGTCAAACAGCTGCGTTCACAGCAACTGGGCAGTGTGCATGGAGGTCCTGGGCTGCCCAGATGACATCTTGGCCTTGCTGATGTGGTCCACAGGAAAGCAGAGCAATGCGTTTGGCACCAGCTTGGCTGCAGGAGTTGCCTGAAGGAAGCCTAAAAGGTGCCATCCAACTGCCTTAGGGACTCCACTCCAGATTTGTGTGGGGTTTACTCCTTAGCCTTTTCTTCTCCCAAAGATATCACGCAAGGCAGAGGAGGTTTAGGATCAGTTTTCCTTCCCCTAGGTGGGCTACCTTCCCAGGTTGATGATCCCCATCTGCCCCTCACTTCAGCTCATACAGAAAACGCCTTCTTGACTATTGGACCCACTCTTGATAGAGCTGGGGGGGCAGGCTCCCTGGCAGCTGAGGTGGAGCAGCAGGTGGGTCGGTCTAGCGGGCAAGTGGATGGAGGCAGTGGGCAAGGAGCTTGTTGGAGGCGGGCTCCATTCACCCTCTGTGCGGGCTCCACGCACACACACCTGGTGCACGCCCCCACCCCAGCTGCCCAGTCCATCGGGTTTGTGTGTGTGTGTGCAACACTCGCCCCGCCCCAGGTGCCAGCAACTCATGCTGCGCCACTGACTCTTGGTATCATGTGCTGCATCTGTCGCAGCCTGCCTTCACATGCAGGTGAAGTCCCTAACACATTCCTAGGGGGGGGGGCTTCTGTCGCATGTTGACAGCTTTTAGCAGCCACTTGTGGGAGTTTAGTGCAGGGTGGGGTGCAAACTACCCCAGAAGGTGCACAATGTTTCCCCCACCAGTTGTGGAAGTGGGGGACAAATAATAATAATAATAATAATAATAATAATAATAATGTCAGGGGGCTTCCCCCCTTCCAGCCCAGCGTTGAGCGTTTATAGAGAACAAATGCCGATTCTGGCAACGGACTCCTCCTCTCCCATTGGCAGCAGCAGCGGAGAAGCGGAAGTGTTGCAAGGGCTTGAGAGAAGCAGGGAGAGACCTCGCAACTTGCAGGGGGAACGTACGGGGGGGGGGGGAGGAAAAGCAAACGGTGCTTCCGTTTCCCCAGATGGTCCTGCTGGTGCGAAAATTGTGGTGACGCACTTCCAGATCCTGAAAGTGATTGATGAGACATGTTTACGACGTGCTCTGCATTGTAAAGTAATTAGCCTAGATTAAAGCTTCAAAGCTAGATGGCTCAGACTCTTTCTTGAACGGCCAGCGAAGGGGGGCAGCCCTGAAAGCCTGACAAATAATAATAATAATAATAATAATAATAATAATAATAATAATAATAATAATAATGTATTATTTATACCCCGCCCATCTGGCTGGGTTTCCCCAGCCACTCTGGGTGGCTTCCAACTGAATATTAAAATACAATAATCTATTCAACATTAAAAGCCTCCCTAAACAGGGCTGCCTTCAGATGTCTTCTAAAGGTCTGGTAATTGTTGTTCTCTTTGACATCTGGTGGGAGGGCGTTCCACAGGGCGGGTGCCACTACCGAGAAGGCCCTCTGCCTGGTTCCCTGTAACTGTTGGGTTTTAAAAAGTATACCTAGGCCAGTCTGATGTCTAAAACCGGTGCTGTCTCTTTAAGTATTACAGGTGTTTGTGTTTTGTCATTAATCGGCTGAAGCGTGGGCGGCACTGGGTGTATTTAAGGCTCTGCTGCAAAGCGTTTATTGCTCCTAGCTTTTGGAGTTGGTGGGAGTGTTTGTGGCTGGGAGTATAGGAATGAGAATCTTTTGATAAAATGTATTTAGTATTAATTGAACAGAGTCTCTGTAAAGGACTAAAAACTAGCAGGGAGTTCTTACTTTGCTTTTGAAATTAAACTCCAGTTTAGAAAAGTTCTTTTTCACTCCTGGCGCTTGCTTTAGTCAAGTTAAGTTTTTCTGTTGCATTTAACTCTGCGGAAAGCATACTTTTAAGGGCCACTGACAAACTGGGGATCTTGTTTCAGTACCCAGTATGTTTGTTTCAGTACCCAGTTTTTATTTTTTCTCATTGGTAACTTGGCTTCTCTCAGCGACACACAAATGGGTCTAGGGCAGAGGTAGCCTGTGTGGTGCCCTGCAGATGTCATTGGACTCAAACTGCCATCTGTAGAACACCATGTTGGGTATACCTGGTTTCGAGGTTGGATGACCTGTGGGAAGGAAGCTTAGAATTTGAGGTGGGGGAGACTATGGGCTGAGAAGTTAAAGAAGAAAAGTGAGAGTTATGGGGGCACAAATCATAAATACTAGAGTAATGGTCACGCAAGAAGGCCTGAATAAAGTAGCTGAGGACTTAGTTTAGATATTCATCGTTTCGCAGTCAGTTCATATACTGATTCTAGGTTTCTTGTCATATTTTGAAAACAGCAAGCCTAGGCAAAAGCTGTCTTGTGGTTGTTACCCAAGCTGGCCAGGCTCATTTGAGAGCAATAACTAGAGCCTTCAGGGCCATCAGCCCAGTGCAGTTAGAAGGCGATTGGGCCGCATCTGGCCCATGGGCCTTAGGTTGCCTACCCCTGAGTTACTGGTCTCTGCAGCCACAGCGGGCACTGTGATTCTCTGGCAGTTTGGCTTCACCCCCAGAGGTTGCACTCCATTGTCTTTCAAAACAGGCTAATTCCAGCAAGAATTTAAAACCCACCCACCCGCCTGACATATGGCTGAATCCTAAATATATATTAGAGGCATGGACAATGTGTGTGGGAGGCAGGGAGTGTCCTATTTATGACCCTGGGACTCAGCTCTGAAACTTGTAGCCTGGGTTTGGGCCATGGCCTAGTGAGCTAGCCGTTTCAAGTCACTCACCCAACCTATCAGCACCCCAGATTTTAACTGGAGTAGGGCCTTGTGCCGAATTCCACGGCAAGCCCTACCAAAATAAGCATACGGAAATAGTTTATTTTTCAGCAACAGACTCTGAGGATGGCCTGAGCGTTAACTGACAGCTGCCTGGTTGTCGGGGTTGTTTCTGCATTTTGCGTTGCACAACGTAATGGTACATTGTCAGATATCTGAGGAGAGCTAGCCCTCGCCTGTTGGATAACGACTGATCAAGTGAATAAGTGATCTACTGCAGCACTTTCCAATAAGGGTAATTATATGCTGTCAGCACTCTTTGTGAACAAATAATGAGGAAAGCATTGATTCATGGGTTTGGCGGGGGGGAGGGAGTCCTTTTCCAGAAGTCCCTGTGTGCGAATCCTGAGAACTTGCTTCATGGCTCACTTCACAGCCAGTTCGTATTATCATGTTTCAGGTCTCTGGGAGCCCAGACAGTCTGAACAAAAGAAATTACTTCATTTCTTGCGATAAGTTATTGAAACCTAGGAGAGGAATGACAGAAAAAAATTATGTGCTGATGATATGTTTTGCATTCAAATGGTTTGTGTGAGGTTTTGTAGTGTGGGTGCAATGCTGGTTTTGCTAGAATGTGTTGGAAGCACACTGGGCGAAGCAGAGAGGTCTCACTCCAGAGATTTCCCTCCCTGGCACCTTGAATGCTTTTTGCAATAGTGTCCCAAAGGCCCAGGAGGAAAGAGGCCCTAGTACGTACTGTTTCCCAGTGGAAATTGCACCACTTGCTCATAGCAGTGAAAATCTGTTGTGAAGTTGTGTGCTGACTGTATCCTTTCAAAATGATTATTTTCATCATCTATTTTGACGCGGGTGGCGCTGTGGGTTAAACCACAGAGCCTAGGGCTTGCCGATCGGAAGGTCGGCGGTTCGAATCCCCGCGATGGGGTGAGCTCCCGTTGCTTGGTCCCTGCTCCTGCCAACCTAGCAGTTCGAAAGCACGTCAAAGTGCAAGTAGATCAATAGGTACCGCTCCAGTGGGAAGGTAAATGCCGTTTCCGTGCGCTGCTCTGGTTCGCCGGAAGCGGCTTAGTCATGCTGACCACATGACCCAGAAGATGTACGTCGGCTCCCTCGGCCAATAAAGCGAGATGAGCACCGCAACCCCAGTGTCGTCCGCGACTGGACCTAACGGTCAGGGGTCCCTTTACCTTTGCATCTATGTGCATTTATCTACCTGTCAGAGAAAGGGAGAAAACACTTGACAATTTTATTCATCTGATTGCATATAGGCCATGGTATTTTGCTTTAATCAGACCACAATTTAAAGTGAGAAACTATTTTTTCTCTGCTGAGTATAAATTGTGTCTCCCCTGGAGTACCTAGTCAGGGAGAAAACATGAAGGTTTCAAATAGTATGTATACACACACACACACACACACACACACACACACACACACACACACAGTCAGATTACCGGTAGATCAAACCCTATGAATTTGTAACAGGCGAAGCCACATAACCTCAGCAGACATGCAGAAGAGCAGCATTAATGTACTAATGGGCACTGTGCCTGTGGCTGATCCCCCTCACAAAATGATATATTTTGCTGGGTCTGGGAGTAAAAAGGAAAGTGCATTGTCTTGCCAATAGATTTATTATTGGCTTTTGTAGACAAAAACAAAGCTCAGACGAAAGCCTTGTTTTGGCATCACTCCAAGGTATTTTTTCTTGCTCTTGCTGGACACCAGTTAAATTTGTCTGACATTCAATGAAAGAATGGCATGCTGTAATAATTAGTTTTATATGCCTCCTGAAAAATGTCCAGACGTTTACTTTGTTCTGAATTTTCACCCTCTGCACCAAGCAGTTGACTTTAGTTAGTGATGCACAGTACAGGATGCACTCAGTGATGAATCAGACTGGGGATATTGTAGCACCTGCAGCTGCTCAAATGCACAAGTTATTTGCACTTCCAGCTGTTGCAGTGCTGTTATTGTGCGCAAAGGAGAACATGTAGAGAAAAGTTCATAAGCCACAGAAGCATATCTTGATTTCAGATCCTTCCAGCGCAAGTTGCTCTTTGGACATGACAGAAGCAGTATGACAACCCAGAAGTGAGACATGTGTAAATCAAACAGCAACTGATTTTAATCAAATGTGCCACCTGAGGTTCCTCTAACCCAGTGATGGCTAACCTTGACACTCCAGATGTTTTGGGACTACAACTCCCATCATCCCTGACCACTGATCCTGTTAGCTAGGGATGATGGGAGTTGTAGTTCCAAAACATCTGGAGTGTCAAGGTTAGCCATCTAACCTCTAGCTCTCCTTGCACAAATTGCGACCCATGAAGCTGAGCATCAGAAAGTGAGCATGCATTATGGCCTGCTATGCATGCACATAGCAAAAAGAAAAAGGGTTATCGTGCTCCTGACACACAGGGCTATGTTTGGCTTGATGCATCACAACTTGCACACGTCTGCATTAGAAAAGCAGCTCCAGGTAAAAACAAATGTATTGCTAAATCCATGACAATACAGTTCTGTGAAAATGATATGTTAAACTGAGATAGCTCAGCTGGTGGATCATGAGACTCTTGATCTCAGGATTGTAGGTTTGAGTACCACATTGGGTGGTACCCAAAGGTGTCTCAAAGCGGCTCACATTCTCCTTTCCCTTCCTCCCCCACAACAAACACTCTGTGAGGTAAGTGGGGCTGAGAGACTTCAGAGAAGTGTGACTACCGTCTTTCCCCCTTTTTAAGACACCGTCTTATAATTTTTTTCCCTAAAAAAAACACAGGGGGGCTTATTTTCGGGGGGATGTCTTATTTTTATTATGTCAGTATGGTACGGTACAGCCTCCCCCTGCGCGCTGAGCAGGCAGGGCAGAACTCCGCAAGAGGCGCATTTCTCCCCTGCGCCTCTCGCTGGTTCGCTGGCTCCCAGCGCACGCAGGAGGGGCTGAGGAGGCGATGGGAACAATGGCGGCACCATGGCTTACTTTTGGGGTACGTCTTACTTCTCACAAAGGTAAAAAAACCCCTGCCATGGCTTACTTTATGACTACGTATTAAAAAAGGGGAAACAGGGTAGCCCAAGGTCACCCAGCAGCTGCATGTGGAGGAGCTGGGAAGCGAACCCGGTTCACCAGATTATGAGTCCACTGCTCTTAACCACTACACCACATGGTCACAGAGTGTGTGTTATTTCTCTCAATAATTTATCTGAATCCTAGAATCCTAGAATGTTCGCTTTTGCTTGAACAAAAGGAGAAAATATTAGTGAACTGATGCCACCTTTGGATTTTTTTTTTAAAAAGTAGCACCACTAGCCAAAAACAGTCAGTCATTCCAAGGGAACTAGGCTGAAGTAGAAGCAGGTATTGTGTCTAGAGAGGGGATACAAGGACTCCGTTTGGGTCAATATGTAGTGGGCTTGCATCCCAGCGTATGCTGCTAGCCACTCTGCACACGCAGCAACCACAGCATACAGTTCCTACCTGACTGCTACCTCTGTCGCTGCCAAGCAATGTTCTCCATGATTTGCAAATTCCTCCTCTTCATCAGTCACCACTGTCAAACCTTGTGACACAAATTGCAGAGTGTAATGTGCCACTTCCTTGAAGAAGGAGGAGGAGGAGGATAAGGAACCTCAAAAATTGAAGACTATTAAACCACAGCATGATTGGGAGACATGGGTAGGGGCCACTTAAGCAAAGTAACTCCATATTTTGCACAGCCACATTGTAGCTCGGCTTCGTCATTAAGCAAAGCTGTATGTTGGAGGGAGACAGATGCAGGAAATCATTCCAGCTCTAGGAAGGAAAAGGCTCTGCGGGAGCAAAGAGAGAACCAGCAGCAGCATGAGCAACAGCAAGCACTTTCTGCGCTTGTGTCATTAATTGCTACTACAGAAGGTAAAAAAAGGTAAAGGTAGCTGTCAGATCCACGTAGCGGTTGCTCATGAGTAAAGACAAAGTCCGTCTTGTCTTTTAACTATCTTTATTGTGCAAACTATTTACAGTGTGGAGCTACCTAAAAACATGACCACCTAGTCGCTAGCAGAATCCGGAAGTGCCCCTTTCTGGTTACGATGCCAACACAAGAGTTTCGGAACCCTAAAGTGCCGCCTCCTTGGTGCCCTGACTCCTCTGCGCATTGTGGGCGCCGGAAGCGGCATCTCCCCCTCCGAGTGAGTCTGCAGAGCGGTGCTAGGTCTCTGTGCAGCATCCTGCAGACCCCTCTCCACCTGCCTGCTCCCGAGTAACTCCTCCTCCTCCCCCGGGGAGGAGCTGGAAGACTCGCTGGGAGACGTGTCCGTCGACAGCAGAGGCTGGGGCTGCCTGTACCCACCCAGCGTCGGACTGGCAGGGGAGGGCAGGTCCCTGACAGTAGAGGACCCCTGGATGGTTAAGTCCAGTCAAAGGCAACTATGGGGTGCTGCGCTCATCTCGCTTCAGGCTTAGGGAGACGACGTTTGTCCACAGACAGCTTTCCAGGTCATGTGGGCAGCAGGACTAAACCGCCTCTGGTGCAATGGGACACTGTGACAAGTGCCAGAGCACATGGAAACATTGTTTATCTTCCCACCACAGCAGTACCTATTTATCTACTTGCACTGGTGTGCTTAAGGTTGGTGGTTTGAATCCGTGCAACGGGGTGAGCTCACGTTGCTCTGTCCCAGCTTCTGTCAACTACAGAAGGAATACACAAGTTGGAGGGGGGCTTGACTGGCAATCCTGGCTCTGTGAGTGCCCCCGTATTTTAGGTTCTCTCCCTTCCTCTCCCGGAAGCTGTCTGCGGACAAACACCGGCTCCCTCGGCCAGTAAAGCGAGATGAGTGCCGCAACCCCAGAGTCGTTCGCGACTGGACTTAACAGTCAGGGGTCCCTTTACCAAATGAGGCTAGCACCTTTATGTGGATTCTCCCTATTCCCTGTTTAATTCTGTCTGAGTCCTTATTTGAGGACACTGGGTGAGTCCTGAGGTTTTGCAGCATGGTGTTTGGGTCTTAAATTCAATGGCACTCTTCATTCAGAAGTAAATGGATTATCTGTTGGGTCCGAGAAATAAAATGCATTTGGTCATGATGCTATCGGTCATCCTTATGTATTAAGATTCGTGGTAGTGTAGCGACAGAGACATACTACTCTGAAACGTGAAATCTGTTGCGAAGGCATAAAACGCAACAGTCTTGCTGAAGCATTGCTAATCCAGGTCTATTCGATGCCTGGATGGCATGTTGCCTGGGAATCCCACGTACACCATGCTGACTCTTGTGATGAAAGAAATTAAAATCTAGTTCTGCATCTCTTCAAAAACATACAGGCAGATAGACCCATCTTTGGACAAACTGTTTGCAATTGTATGAGAATGAAGGGAATTTAATTCTAACAAAGGCCAGATGGTGGTATCTTTCCAAGGAATAATTTTGTTCCTATTTAGCACGTGAAGACAATACAATTTTAAAAAATAAAATCCAGCAACTCCCACCCCACCCCGCAAAAAACAACAACACCCTATTATCCTTTCAGCTTTCCTGACAAGACTTTACTTTATCCAGCCAAGAAACATAATGTACTTATACACACTAGTGAATTGATTCTTGGGCTAGGATAATTAAAGTGTGTGTTTGGGTCCGTGATTACAAGAGACATTCCTTTTTGCAATGTTTTGTGCTGGGAATTTGTCAGCTCCGTAAGGAATAAGAAGTTGTGAGAACTGCGAGAGGGGTAAACGGGCCACACATTCTCTCTCCAGCGCCAAGGACAGAATATTGCTTTGGAGGTTTACAAACAACTGCTGAGGCGTCTCTTTCATACTGACTGAAACTATATGGACCCCAGCAAATGTCTGTTATGTTTCGCGTCTTTCAAAGAAGAGAACCAAAAGCATTTGCTTCCAAAACATGCCTTTTCTGCTTATGCAGAACATATGGGGAACAAACCAGTGGGAAGACCTCCAATGGCCCCTCGCAGAAGTGAATAAGCTCCACTGGGGCCCATTCAGGAGGCTTTGCTGCTGGATTGCACCCTTTGCTGTTGCATTCAGCTCTGTTGCCATTTTACTTGTTAGGATTTTGTTGACCCCAGTAGAACAATGATCCTACCATTTTCTTTCTTTCCGAGAAGTCTTTCCAATGCACCCATATGCTATCCTTGTGGAAGCTGTGTACATAGAAGTCTAGTTTTCCTATTCAATAGTGAGGAAAGGAATTCTCGACACTCATGGCGACTATGATCCTGCAACACTTTAACCAGGGTGGATAAAAATCAATGATTTTTTTTTAAAATTCAAAAAAATCGGATTTTTTTGATTTAAATCGGATTTTTTTGATTTAAATCGGATTTTTAAAATAAAATGCTTTTGGAGGAAAAATCTTTCTAAATATAGTCTTCTATTTAAGTTACATTGTAGTCCAAAGGCTATTCATCAGGAAATAAGGATTTGTTTTAAGTTTATCAAGTGTGCTAAAACTCAGTCTGTGTTTTTTTAAAAAAATGTTTAACCACATCAGTTAACAAACATGGATACATATGCTATCATGTTATTGTTTTAGTTAAATAAATTGTTTAAATGGTTATTAAGGAAATGATTATTTTTCTCCTTCCAATAAAGTACAGCAGAAAAGTTGTCCAAATATAAACAGTTAACTTATTAAACCTCACCATAATTTCATAATTATCTGTCTATGTATTTCTAGTAGTATAACCAAATCAGTAATTTTTGATATAACTGTAAAAACCACTCTGAAAATTTATTATTCCAAAAATGAAACCTTCATATGGTTGTAAATATTAAGATTATACCAGCAAGAATGAGTCTTTCTGTAAAAAAAAAAAAATTAAATCAAGTCTTACTGACTAGTGATTTAAATCAAGCCTTACTGACTAGTGATTTAAATCGTGATTTAAATCGTGATTTAAATCGTGATTTAAATCAAATCCACCCTGGCTTTAACCATCTGGCATACCTGTCTTTTGAGAGCATATTGTTGGGTCTAGGTTCAAAATCAACCATCAAACTCCGTGGGCAACCTTGGGCTAGTCAACCTCGGCTCCAGATAAACTAGAAGCTGTAACCAATATTTGTTTAACACTTGGGGTTTATTGGGAAGACAAACCATGAAGCTGGGCTCCTACATAATGCTAAGCCAAACCATGGCTTGGTTGCAGGTAGTGTGGCGGCAGCAGGACTCAGGAAAGAACAAAGTAGGCACAGTTTTCTCTCTGGCCATCAGCATGCTTGAATATTCACGTTAAACCATAGTTTGGCTTTCCATTGCGGCCATTTTTTATAAATTAATGTTTAATTTATTGATTGATTGATGTTTAGTTACCCCAATCAAACTTTCACTAAACGTTCTTCTTTTCTTTTGTCTTTTCTTTAGAAAAACTCTACAATTCAAATGGACGGGAGCTGAGGCGGGCCCTCTTCTCCTTGAAACAAATATTTCAAGTAAGTGAGTCTTTGTTCAGGTTCTTTTTGTCTGCCATTCAAGCTGGTTTCCATAAGATTACATAGGTACAGCCTTGTTTAACAGGAAGCTAGGAGATATTGGAAGCAGTTACTGGCAAGCAAGCACATTATTTACCCATTTCGAGTGTTTCCCCAGCTCCTTGACTTCATTTTGTCTGGAAGGGTAGATGAAGCAAAATACCTTTTGCACCCCATCCACTTTTGCACTCACCACCCATGGTGGAAAAAAGAGAATCCCAATGGCACTATAAATACTCTCCCTCTCTTAAAGGAAGGTTTCTTTCTTCCTTCCTGCAATACTAGTGGTGGTAGCAGTATCCATTGTCCTGTGTGCTCCCCCTTTCAACCTGCCATGTCAGGGGTTGAAAGAGGGAGGGTGCAAAACAGCAAGCTGAGTGGGGGTCACTCAGCCATTTATTGTGGTTTGACACCCCTCCTCCCTTCCATTTTTGCAGTCCTGGGCAGGTAGCAAAATGATGACTAAATCCTATGCATTGTTAGTGAGCCGTATTCAGTCTGTTGGGCTGAAATTTTCAATGCCTGGTTTAGTTAATAAATAGGTGATGCAGAAGAGAACACTCTTCTGTACACTGATCTAGGTTATATACACTGTATATATATATTTATGTAAGTTTTTTCCTAAAACCTTGATCAATTGTGTATCATGCCGTGCAAATATTAGGCAACAGATTGTGAGCAAAATTGGGTATGAAATCTCTCTCTCTAGGCATACACACACACACACACACACACACACACACACACACACTCATATACACAGCATTATGTCATGAATCAATTAATCATTGCTAACAATTGTGGTTTTCAAAGCTTTTAGAGCATCTCTTTTTCAGTCTGTTGAAAAGATTAACTTGAAGGTGTTCAGAGTCATAGAATCTTATCAGCGAGAGAAGTAAAATGTCACACACTTCACTCCTAAAGAGTCATCAATCATCCTTAGGAGAGGAGAAGGAGTATTCCCCAATTGCTTCATTGAGCTGAGGAAGGAGGTGTGGCACATAGAACACCCTGGTTCATGAAAAGAATGATGGATGACTCCTCAGGGACTGGAGTAGATGAATTTGATTTAGGGGCTTCATTTGTAGCTTGCCAGAACTTTCTGTATTCAGCTACGAGAAGAAGAGAATGCCCTCTGTTTGATGACTTCAATTATTTTCTAGTAAATTGCTTGGATTCTGTCACAAAGAGGAGAAAACATTTCATTCCCCCCAACTTCTATGTTACAAGCTAGTACTTTGAAATTTTGTTTTTATCCTTGTATTTTCTGTTGACAAAATTCGTTTCACATATAAAAGCCAAAATAGGTTTAGGATTGTGGTCATTGATTTAAATTATACATTGGGCCATTGTATCACACATTATAAACCACTGGTGAACAGCAGTGGACTTCTCGTGGTGTGGGAAGAAGAAGCCTTTGACGGCTTGCTTTTGAGGAGAAGGATGGTCCTACGATCACCTACGGTACCTCCTCACATAGTTAGACCCACCACCTCCTGAAGGGGAGAACTTCCCCCGAAGGCACCACCACGCAACGGGGTACACATGCCCTGTTTTCACTTTAATTGGGGAGAGGGGCCATGAATGATGAACAGGAACAATCTTGTCTCTGGAATGGTGACTGTTCAGGTAAACATTCTTAATGTCTCCTTTCAGGCATTCACGCTCTGTGTGCACAGGTTGCGAGTGGAGCTGGTGCATGCAGGAACATTCTAAGTAGGACTGGCGCCTGCGGCCTCAACGCAGTTTGTGCTCACGTGTGTGCAGCTGCGGTCTTGCACTTGCCCTGGGGTGAGCTCCTGTTGCTCTGTCCCAGCTCCTGCAAACCTAGCAGTTTGAAAGCATACCAGTGCAAGTAGATAAATAGGTACTGCTGCAGCGGGAAGGTAAACAGTGTTTCTGTGCGCTCTGGTTTCTGTCATGGTGTTCCGTTGCGCCAGAAGCGTTTTAGTCATGCTGGCCACATAACCTGGAAAGCTGTCTGTGGACAAGCACTGGATGCCTTGGTATGATAAGTGAGATGAGCACCGCACCCCATAGTTGCTTTTGACTGGACTTAACCATCCATGAGTCCTTTACCTTACCTTTACCTTCCTTACAATGGTGTTAAAGTCAGTTATTGCTAGGATTGTGGCCTCATTTGGCAGTCTTACCAGCTATTTTTGAATGTGAAACTAAAACAACCACTGACAATAATTTAAAACAGAAAATCAGCTGGAATTTCCATGATGCCCAAGTATTAAATGTCATTGTTGTTCTGTAGCAATACTAGTTTTGCCTGGTTGCGGTTCCCTTCCATTAAGTGCTGTTACGTAGATGCATTTGTTGCAGCTGAATAGAGCTTTTGATTTTAAGAACTCTTGGAGCATAATCCAAGTTACGTACTGTGGATCTTAGTTAGGTTTCCTAAAAAAAAGTTTAACTTGCTTAATTCTCCCTATTTAAATTAGTGGAACTTCAAAGTGCTTAACTGACTGGGTTGCATACTTAAGTTTCCAGTTTATTTTTATTGTTCAAATATTATTGAACGTGATCCACAGCTTGACTTTACAATTTTCATGTGAGGCTGTTTCCTCTTATTTGCTTGGTTATTGAAGTGGATTACATGCATACGTACATAATTTTATTTGTATCCCGCCTTTCCATAGTTAAAACAATGCTCAGGGCAGCTTAAAGATAAAGGTAAAGGGACCCCTGACCGTTAGGTCCAGTCGCAGACGACTCTGGGGTTGTGGCACTTATCTCGCTTTATTGGCCGAGGGAGCCGGCGTACAGCTTCCGGGTCATGTGGCCAGCAAGACTAAGCCGCTTCTGGCGAACCAGAGCAGCGCACGGAAACACCGTTTACCTTCCCGCTGGAGCGGTACCTATTTATCTACTTGCACTTCATGCTTTCGAACTGCTAGGTGGGCAGGAGCTGGGACCGAGCAACGGGAGCTCACCCCATCGCGGGGATTTGAACCGCCGACCTTCTGATCGGCAAGCCCAAGAGGCTCAGTGGTTTAGACCACAGCGCCACCCACGTCCCTCAGGGCAGCTTACAACATGGGAAAAAAATACATAATCCAAAGCATTAGAAAAGTAGTGATAAACACCCTCAAAAATGCCCATCAAAAAGTACACAGCCAAATTGAACAATTTCCACATAAATCAAATAAGATCTAATATAAAGATGCAAAATTAATATCAGTAACAGCAACAACAACCCCCCAACTAAACCCTCTAAACAACATCCCAGCACGATAGCGCGGCAGCATGGCCCTGCAGAGCAGTGGTGTTGCTTGGGTTCCCACTTACACGTGTGCAAAAAATGGGGCTGGAAATGGGCGGGGTGGAATGGGTCAAGGGCGGAGTGGGGAAATCCCCACTTATGTCCTGTAAGGAGATGTGGACTCAAAACACTTGAAAACAGCTTTAGGCTATTCATCCTGGCAGCCCTTAAACCAGAGGGTATAAACAAATATTTGTTGTTTAGTCGTGTCCGACTCTTCGTGACCATGGACCAGAGCACGCCAGGCACTCCTGTCTTCCACTGCCTCCCGCAGTTTGGTCAGCCGCATATGTTGGTAGCTTTAAGAACACTATCCAACCATCTTGTCCTCTGTCGTCCCCTTCTCCTTGTGCCCTCAATCCTTCCCAACACCAGGGTCTTTTCCAGGGAGTCTTCTCTACTCATGAGGTGGCCAAAGTACTGGAGCCTCAGCTTCAGGATCTGTCCTTCCAGTGAGCACTCAGGGCTGATTTCCTTCAGAATGGATAGGTTTGATCTTCTTGCAGTCCATGGGACTCTCAAGAGTCTCCTCCAGCACCATAATTCAAAAGCATCAATTCTTCGGCGATCAGCCTTCTTTATGGTCCAGCTCTCACTTCCATACATCACTACTGGGGAAACCATAGCTTTAATTATACGGACCTTTGTCGGCAAGGTGATGTCTCTGCTTTTTAAGATGCTGTCTAGGTTTGTCATTCCTTTTCTCCCAAGAAGCAGGCGTCTTTTATTTATATTAAAATTAATATTAATTAATTATATTAAAAACAAATATAGCAACCCACTATTTGCATCCCTGTCCCCAAAACGCATAATCCTGCAAAATTTAACCAGTCTCCTTAAAGTTATCATTTGTTGCTCAGGGGAAAGAAGTAAGGAAAGGAAATAGAACTCAAGAATCAGAAAAACTTCCTGAAGTCTCAACTCAGGCAGGCATTTGTCGTTCTCGGGCTATTCTTACTACTCCCAGTGCTAGAATGTGTTTCTGTTCTTTGAATGTGATGATTCTTCATGGTTTTGGATGGTTCCTGTCTCTTTTGCCACTTTAAACCAGCTTCTTCCTCTGAGGAGTCAATCACATTCGATCAGTTTCATGGAAACTTGGGAGAGTGAGAAAACCTGTGTTTGCTCTGATTCAGCAGTAAAACACTGGATTCTCCGGAGAAATCTCCAGGACAAAACAAAATCCCTGCTTGGACATGGATCTGGGAAACTTGGACCCCTGCCTGGAAAGTGCATAGGGAAGCTAAGTGGGGATGAGCCCTAAATTAATTTTCAGGAAAGCAGACTCTGGATAGCCAAGGAGGAACTTAGCAAAGACCGATTCTGTAAGCATCAGTGAAACTGGAACAGACCACTAGGAATATATAACATCAGTTTTATAACAATTTCACTGGAGCCCAGTTATTTGCCTACTTAATGTTTGTTGCCTCAAAACCTTAAACAGCCCAGACCCAAGTTACCTTAAGGACCACCTTCTCCCTGTGCCCCTGCTTGCTCCGCTCATCCAGTGTGGTGTAGTGGTTAAGAGTGGTAGACTCATAATCTGGTGAACCGGGTTCGCGTCTCCGCTCCTCCACATGCAGCTGCTGGGTGACCTTGGGCTAGTCACACTTTTTTGAAGTCTCTCAGCCCCACTCACCTCCCAGAGTGTTTGTTGTGGGGGAGGAAGGGAAAGGAGAATGTTAGCCACTTTGAGACTCCCTAGGGTAGTGATAAAGCGGGATATCAAATCCAAACTCTTCTTGTCTTCTTCTTCTTCATCCGCCACCAACCCTCTGTCACTGCACCCATATTCATAGCTGTCAACTTTTTCCTTTTTTTTGCGGGAAATTCCCTTATTCCAAATAGGATTCCTCGCGAGAAAGGGGAAAGGTTGACAGCCATGCCCATATTAACCCCCTAAAGCAGGCATAGGCAAACTCGGCCCTCCAGATGTTTTGGGACTACAACTCCCATCATCCCTAGCTAACAGGACCAGTGGTCAGAGATCATGGGAGTTGTAGTCCCAAAACATCTGGAGGGCCAAGTTTGCCTATGCCTGCCCTAAAGCTTCCCTTCCCAGTGGTGCAGCAGGTGAACACATTAAACTGCCTTATGCTGAGTCAAACCAGTGGCTTCCTCTTCTGGAAGTTCTCAAAGGACAATCTAAACCCAATACAATCTAGCAGAGATGCCAGGGAATGAAGCAAGGCCACACAACTCCCTCCTGGCGAGGTTTGTCTTGCTCTTTCTTCTCTTTTTAAGTTTCAGGCATCTGGCAATGCCTGCATTTTCCTGCAGATGTTTGGGGCCTCTTGATTGTACTGCTGATACTGGGTTTTCTTTGCTAGGCTTCTGCTGTTTTTATTAACGTGCTGTTGAATTTTTCTTTCCTGGTTTTAATCTGCATTTTCTCCTTTTAAAAACTGTTAGCTGCCTTGTAGATTTTGTTAAATCTAAAAGAAGAAGATAGATGCAGCTTTAGCAGAAGTGTGCTGGTTCAAAAAGTATATAGAGTATACATTTTTTTTTCTTTTAAAGGTGTTAACAAACCATTATTCAGCAGATTTTTCTCTAAAGGATGGGTTTCTGTTCTAATCAGCAGGACTAATCAAAGTCCTGAAGTTTCCCTGTGCCTTTTAGTCTGTATTTTCCTCTTTTGCCACCAATTCTGCTGTCATGTTAAACTAATTTATATCCCTGGAAGAAAGAATCATAATCCTCAAACTCTAATCCTCCTTAAACCAATTTGATTTTTCTGTCCTGCGCTGGGTTTGATGTGCAAGATAGCTTTTGTCTGGTAGTCAGTGAAACATAGCCTGTGTTCTCCGGTCTTCCAAATAAAGTCACATCACATCGGAAAGAAGGAAGAGTAGTTGTGGTTCAGTCTGGGCCTTGTTAAGTAGCTGGTTGCACCTAACTAGAAAGTGTAGCTGTTAATAATAATAAAAAACACCTATCTGATTAATATTTTGAAGACGATTTTCATAAAAACCAGTATGAATATTTTCCCAGTTGTTTCTCTGAAGCAGATGTAGGTAAATGGTAGGAAATGAGTCTAAATAGTCCTCGTTTGACACACCAGATAAAGTAGTAAGAATCTTTTCTTTCCGTTTTACTTTAAAGGAAAAGAAACAATGGGTCTCTGTGTATATTACTTACAAACAAAGTTGTAGTGCTATCTCACACTCATTCTGAAAAAGCACAATATTACTTGCAGTTGGCCTCTTGACGAAACCTTTCAGGAACCACATTAAGGCTTCATTCTCCTCCTCCCCACGCCCGGTTTTTGACCTCAAACCATCTGGGTACATCTACTATAATCAAATAGATGCAGTGAGCATGGAGGTCTGTTATAGCACAGTGTTTAAGGAACAGTTTAGTACAATAGTGAAGATGGCATAGACTATTAGGCCAGAATTAGCCTCCACAAATCAAGCAAAACAGAAGTAACTTTTGTGTCATCTCAAAAACAATGCTTTTTAATGGAGACAGTTGACATGTTCAGTTGTAAGTTATCCAAGAGAAGTAAGAATGTACTTGCATGTGTGAACTGGCCCTAACTGTGAAGCAGAACCTATCCACTTAGCTGTATTTTCTGGGTCCTATGTAGTCACTTTGATGTTCAGCTGAAATAGTGGTATATGTACAGTAAGTTGGATTTTTTTTTTTCCAATTAGCAAGTTTCTGGCATGGAAAATTCATAAATGTTCTGGGGAAGCCTGTTTCAGAAATGCATTTTTGTTACAGTAATCCCTCTTCCCTCGATGCTAAAATACAAATGGACAGTTATATAGTTCATTCAAAATAAAAAAAATTCCTTCCAGTAGGACCTTAGAGACCAACTAAGTTTGTTCTTGGTATGAGCTTTCGTGTGCATGCACACTTCTTCAGATACACTGAAACAGTGTTGTTCTCATAATATTCTTTCCTCCTTTCCTCCTATAGACATGGAAATCTAAGACTGTCGTCATGCTCTGCAGTTTGTGTGACTGCCAATAGGAAGCCATGACAATCCCAGCATTGCAGACAGTATGCAGCTGGGCAAGAAAGCAGAGTTGCTGGAAGGCATTTAATGGAGGAGGGAGAGGCGCTTCGCAGAGTGATTTAGCAAGCCGCTCTTTTCACCATTAAAATGTGGCTGCCGGGGGGGGGGGCGAGCTTCTCAGAGCAGATCTGCAGGCTGCTGTGTGAAGCTGCCAGCGTGGTGTAGTGGTTAAGAGCAGTGGACTCGTAATCTGGTGAACAGGGTTCACATCTCTGCTCCTCCACATGCAGCTGCTGGGTGACCTTGGGCTACTCACACTTCTCTGAAGTCTCTCAGCCCCACTCACCTCACAGAGTGTTTGTTGTGGGGGAGGAAGGGAAAGGAGATTGTGAGCCGCTTTAAGACTCCTTCGGGTAGTGATAAAGCGGGATATCAAATCCAAACTCTTCTTCTTCTCTCCCCCCCCCCTTTAAACACGGCCGCAGCGAGGTTTAATGGAGGGGTGAGTTGCTTTACACAGTGTTTTAGCAAGCTGCTCTGTGAAACACCTCCTCCCTCCTTGGAAAGGGGTTGGGGGGGTGAGGTTAGCTGTGCGGTGAAGGGAGCTGGTTTTATAATGTTTTTATTTCATTTTATAATATTTATATGCCACTTTACTGACGCGGGTGGCGCTGTGGGTTAAACCACAGAGCCTAGGGCTTGCCTATCAGAAGGTCGGCGGTTCTAATCCCCGCGACGGGGTGAGCTCCCGTTGCTTGGT
This sequence comes from Darevskia mixta, assembly GCA_034641385.1. Taxonomy (NCBI): domain Eukaryota; kingdom Metazoa; phylum Chordata; class Lepidosauria; order Squamata; family Lacertidae; genus Darevskia; species Darevskia mixta. The sequence continues at coordinate 1,139,895 of JAWWNH010000242.1, forward strand.
CCCTGCTCCTGCCAACCTAGCAGTTCGAAAGCACCAAGTGCAAGTAGACAAATAAGTACCGCTCCAGCAGGAAGGTAAACGGCGTTTCCGTGCGCTGCTCTGGTTTGCCAGAAGCAGCTTAGTCATGCTGGCCACATGACCCAGAAGCTGTACGCCGGCTCCCTCGGCCAGTAAAGCGAGATGAGTGCCACAACCCCAGAGTCGTCCACGACTGGACCTAACGGTCAGGGGTCCCTTTACCTTTACCTTTACTGAGCAAAGCTTGCCCATGTACTATGTTTAGATGGTAATCCCTTTGACAACTCAAGAACTAAGCCTGTTCTTGAGTGATTGCTCATTGTGCCCTGCTTCTTACCATTTGTAGCTGAATAATCCAGAAAGGAGAACTCCAGGAGATTTCCATGTTTGGCTGCTTTTCTCATCAGTGCTTTAATGCTGGCCGATGAAGGAGGCAGACCATAAATCTTAGCAATATTGCAGGACTGCTCCGTTTTTTTTACCCAAGGACAACATCCTTCTCTCCTTCCTTCCTTTAGCTGTTACCACACATATTCTGAAACGTGTCAACATTTTGATCATAATTTGTTCCTTGGCTCCCATTTTTGGTTTTCAAATTCCCCAACCCAGAAACTCATGCTGGTAGAATAGCCTTTTAAATTTTTGGTCACTCGTGTTAGAAAAACAGTAAGTTAATGGGGTTAGAAAGACTGACTACTTTATTTCAGAAGTGATGTAAACACAGTCCTTTTAATGCAGGGGAAACGAGTTTGGATTCTTTTCATCTGTCTTTGCACAGTCCAGATGTTTGGACCTTCTCACAACCCCATCACATTATAGATGCATGATAAAAAAAAGGTCATGTATAGAGTGCAAATGTCTATGGCATGATGTTTACGTTCTCTTTCTTCGCACTTCCATTCCCTTTCCTTCCTTTAAAAAAGATACATTAAAGCCTTTTGAAGTTTAAAGCTTAGATTGTTTATTCAGTATTGTTAAAATCAGTCCGGTTAAAGTGTCTTTTATGAATTTAATGTGTGTTTTAAATTCAGATCAGATCCTGAAGGATTGCTGTTGTTCCCCATTAACTCATTTGGATATTTCGTTAAATTCAAACCTGCCGTGTACCTTATACATCACCGAACAGTCATTTTGAGTATGGAAATGCTAATTTTGGTTCTATTGTTTGCATCTGACAGTATTTGAATTTTCAGGATGTATTACTCTTAAAGTGCTTGCAGAAAGGTGGCATACAGGTTTTGAAAAATCAAAGAATGAGGCTGAACAAAATTCTCCAGGGAGGGAATTTCACAGTTATGGGGTATGACAGGTTATTGAATCGTGCAAGTTTGTCACAGCTCACCCCCCCACACACACACAACATGAATCCGGTCCCTGCTAGGGCTAGGCGAGATCTGGTTTTCAACATTGTGATATATCAGCAGCTAAATACCTCAATATGCTGATATATCACGATGTCTTGAATGTATCTCGGCAGTTCCTTCCAACCCAACTTAGGGGAGAAAGAAGCAGTCGTGATACATTGCGCAGCCCTACAATGTCCCTCCAACTTACACCTGAGCTGGAGGGACATCAGAGCCTTAACTGCTCACCTGGGGGGTGGAGTTTCCTACCCCCCAGCTGAGCAAGCGCCGATGCCTCTCAGTCAACCTATTTCGAAGCTTTGGCAATTGAGCTCTACTCTCAAATGAGTCGTGGACCGTTGTCATGTATATCTGCTACATAATAACCATCTCTCATATCACTGGAAAAATCAGTATTAATTTGTGAGCCGTGCTTACTGTTTGTTTGTTTGTTTGTTTGTGAAAAATATTACAACAGCAACTCATTTTTCTTTTTTGCCTTTTCCCCTGATAGGATGACAAGGATTTGGTTCATGAATTTGTTGTGGCAGAGGGCCTGACCTGTTTAATAAAAGTGGGTGCTGAGGCGGACCAGAACTACCAGAATTACATCTTGAGAGGTACGGAAGTTTATTTCACAAGCTGTTTTTGCTTCAGTGCAACGTTTTCTACTCCAGACCGTTCAGTTTGGCGGTGCTGCTTAGTTGCAAACTACAGATTTCACAGTTTTCCCGTTTCTTAGTAAAATACATTATTTGTTTGAAGAAACCCAACCCTTACTGCATGTCCTTTCACCTTTCAGCTGACCAGATTTGACTTTATCTGGCATCCAACTGCCTTATTTACTATTACTTTCAAACAGCCTTGTATTTAAGCACCATTCTGGTAGCCATTGGCCACTAAGTATTGCTTGCAAGCAATTGGCATGGCTAGTGAAGAAGTGGCAGCTGTCAGTAAATACCCCGCCTGGGGCAGGTTGTGAAGCTGCCCCAAAGTCAGAGCAAAACTGTGTGCACACATCCCCGGCTACAGAGAGTCCGGTGGCGCAGTCATATGTGATTGTTCCCAGCATGAAGAACAACACACACAAGCCATAATTAAGGCTAAACTATTTATTGTAGAAAAAGTGCAGAGAGAATCTCTGCTGGTAGCTCAATAAGACAGAGCTGCCATAAAGCACGTCCTTTCGGCATTGTAGCAAGCCAGAAGAGCGAGCACAAAGGCTAGAATTACAATAGTACAGTGAAACGTAAACATTCCATGTAGGAAAACAGGTAAGGCAGCTTTCTCACGGCTTAGTGAGACAGGCAAATGTCAAACCATCCTCGCTGCAGCTGTTTGCCGCTCTGCTTGGACAAAAATCATAACATCAACACCATTCTGGCTCCCCTCTGTAACCAGCATGGAAACCAAGTTTGATTCCAGAGGAGGAAAGCCATGAGATCTACACCCAGCATTGAAATGCAATGTGCTACTGCAAGAGGAATGGGACTCTCCTTCCCTCCTCTTCCCAGTCACCAGTAGGCTAGCAGACATTTTTTCACACTAGTAACTTTCCTAGGGAGGCAGTAGGAGACAGGAGTGCCAGGTGTGCTCTGGTCCATGGGGTCACGAAGAGTCGGACACGACTAAGCGGCTAAACTACAACAACAAACTTTCCTAGGCTCCTAAGTTCACAAGGCAACTTTCAAACACTTCCTGTCAGGATGTCCTACTCACAAGTAGAACCTTGGCAGAGACACATGCCTGACTGGCATGTTCCCTCCCTCCTGGGCGATCGTTCGGGAGCTTCATAAGCATTCCTCAGCCCGAACATCACAGCGACTGATGCCAGAAGGCATCAGCACACTTACTGATCCACAGAGTGTGCACAGTTGCATAACAGACCTCAGCAACTCAGCATGTTGGCTAATCTACTTTATTTACATATAAACATACACAGAGCACTTCATCATGGCTCCTTCTCTCTCTAGCATCAGACAGCAAAGAGAAAGAACCAAGGACAATAGTCCCACTTCAGGGAACACAGTAAGACAAACATCCTGCCTTCGTCACATCCCATTCCTGTGGAATCAAAACACATACCCAGTCATGTGATAGACAACAAACCCATGACTGCACACGGGGAATGAATCTCCAACACTTCCTACCCCCTGCGCCCCCATTGACTTTTTTTCCATTTGACTTTTCTATCTCTTCCTCTTCTAACGTCTCCCTTCTTTACTTTTGGACTGTAAGTCTCTGGCCAGGCCTGTGTTATTCTTAATTATTAGGGCACCTATCAATTTTAGACTTGTCACAAATAAAGAATACCAACAACAAGCTGCATAGCTCACTTACTTGCTCAGTTATTTATTTAAAGTGCCTACGTTCTTCTAGGTGCTATAAAGCGATTTTAAAAATGACATAGACCCTGTCCTCAAGCTTACACTGTAAAAGATGCAAAAGGAAAAAGGTATGGGGAAAGGAAGGGAGGGAACCAAATTCAGGTAGCAAAACTTTTAATTGCATAATAAGTGGCATCAAAGAGACAGTATAGTGAGACAAGGATCCAAGTGGAAGTTAATTCCAGCTGATTCAGGGTGCCTCGTTGCCCTACCTCGCCTTTCTCTCTCTTTCTGCCTCTGTCCCCACCCCACACCCCACACCCCCAAAGTTGCTGGGCGAAATGGCTGCTAATAAGGAGCAGGGGAGCAGGGGGACAAAATGGCGGTTGATTTCAGCCAAGCCAAGCCAATGGGATGGTTGTGTTGTCTCATATCTCCCTCTACTGAAACCAGGTGGAATGGCTGCTAATGCATTAATCTTTTTAAGAGCCTTTGCGCATGTTCAAGAAGCCCTGTAAATTGAGTGCACGGCATGCTCAAGACCATGGGTAGGCAAACTAAGGCCTGGGGGCCGGATGCGGCCTAATCGCCATCTAAATCCAGCCTGCGGATGGTCCAGGAATCAGCGTGTTTTTACATGAGTAGAATGTGTCCTTTTATTTAAAATGCATCTCTGGCTTATTTGTGGGGCATAGGAATTCGTTCATATTTTTTCCCCAAAATATAGTCCGGCCCACCACATGGTCTGAGGGACAGTGGACCGGCCCCCTGCTGAAAAAAGTTTGCTGACCCCTGCTCAAGACCATAGGGTCTGCCTCCATGCATCCATTGTTGTGGTTATAAATTGTTTCAGTAAAATAAATAAAATATACCTGCATAAAGTAATGTGCAATCTTATTTACAGTGTACTAGCTTGTACAGTCTAGATGCCAGGTATATGCGTGTAGAGATGTGTCCTGTATTTTACAGTAAAACAGAACATGTAGAAGGGTGATAAGTCAGAAGCACAAGTGCTGAATGTGTCCTTTTATTATCTGTGGCCTTTGCATCAGGCCTGAATACAGAATAACTGGTCTATGAATGTGGAAGAGTTAGCTTTTCACTGAGTGTACTAGGGAAGTACAATACAACTCTGTTCTACTGTTATCTTTATGCGATTGTGCACTCAACAAAAGGTTGTGTTCTCCGTGGTTCAGATTGTGTTCTCCATAGTTGTGTTCTCCGTCGTTCAGATTCAAATCATGGAAACCCAGCCAGATGGGTGGGGTGTTGTTGTTGTTGTTGTTGTTGTTGTTGTTGTTGTTGTTGTTATATTGATCTTTCATCTTCAGAGAAAAATGTTTTTTAAGTGTCCAAAGTGGGTGGAGATGTTGACAAAAATTACAAATATATGTCCTAATAAATTAGAAACATGGGTCAATATTTTGTATTCCATGAAAGTGGTCTGGTAGTGGAAGATCAAGCTTCTCAAGTCCAAGGTCAGTTCAAGGATGCTTCTTGGGTTTTCACAAGTTTTCTGTTTGGTCCGAATCTCCTTTCCTGTAACTTGAATCCATTGGCTCTAGTCCTATACAAACCTGCTTCATCTTCCATGTGACAGTCCTTAAGATCAGGCATGTCTAAAGTCCGTTTCGGGGGGCTAATGTGGTCTGCCGGTTGGTTTAATCCGGCGCCTGTGGCAGTTTATTTCCTGGGGTAAAATCCTAAAAAAAAACCCTCAACAACTTCAATCCTAAAAAAGGTCAAAAAAAGGCTGGCCCTCACGGCCCTTCACTTCATCAAATCTGGCCCTCTTTGAAAAAAGTTTGGACACCACTGCCTTACGATAGTTGAAGATGGCTATCCTACCTCCTCTCAGTCTACTCTTCTCCAGGCTAAACATAGTTCCTCAACCGTTCCTCATTAGGTTTGGTTTCCAGACCAGTTTTTCCAGCCGAAGATGCTTGCAGAGAAAGAACAGCACAAGCTACACATAAAAAGAAGTTGCCACTCAAAAAGGGAATCTGAGGTTTGAAGAAGTAAAAACAAACAGAAACAGAACAATAAATGAAGAGTATGAAAAAGTTAACTGCTCCCCTTATACAGTCGTACCTCCTGTTACTATCGCTGCAGGTTACGTTCGGCGCGGGTTACGAACGCGCCAAACCCGAAAGTACCAGAACGGGTTACTTCCAGGTTCGGCGGTTCGCACATGCACAGACGCGTCAAATGACATCACACGCATGCACAGAAGCGCCGAATCGCGTCGCACACATGCGCAGACGCAGCGCTTCAAGTTACGTGTTGCTCATGTTGCAAACGGGGCTCCGGAACGGATCCCGTTCGCAACCAGAGGTACCACTATACAGTGGTACCTTGGTTTTCAAACGCCTTGGTACTCAAACAACTTGGAACCCAAACACTGCAAATCCGGAAGTAAGTCTTCTGGTTTGCGAACTTTATTTGGAATCTGAACGTGCTCTGTTTTGAATGTTACGCTTCCATTTTGAGTGCCACACTTCCATTTTGAGTGTTACGCTGAGGTCTGTCCGATTTTGCTATTTATTTTGCGTTTTTGTGGCTCTTTCTGTTTTGTTTTTGTGATTGTGTGGAACCCAGTTCAGCTATTGATTGATTGATTGTGTGACTGCAGTACATTGTTTATTGCTTTCATTTTATGGATCAATGGTCTCGTTAGATAGTAAAGTTCATGTTAAATTGCTGTTTTAGGGGTTGTTTTTAAAAGTCTGGAACGGATTAATTCATTTTGCATTATTTTCTGTGGGAAAGCGCGCCTTGGTTTTGGAACCCTTTGGTTTTGGAACGGACTTCCGGAACAGATTAAGTTTGAGAACCAAGGTAAAGGTAAAGGGACCCCTGACCATTAGGTCCAGTCTCGTACAACTCTGGGGTTGCGGCGCTCATCTCGCATTATTGGCCAAGGGAGCCGGCGTACAGCTTCCAGGTCATGTGGCCAGCATGACAAAGCTGCTTCTGGCGAACCAGAGCAGCGCATGGAAACCCCGTTTACCTTCCCGCTGCAGCGGTACCTATTTATATACTTGCACTTTGATGTGCTTTCAAACTGCTTGGTGGGCAGGAGCAGGGACTGAGCAACGGGAGCTCACCCCGTCACGGGGATTCGAACCGCCGACCTTTTGATCGGCAAGCCCTAGGCTCTGTGGTTTAACCCACAGTGCCACCTGTGTCCACTGTATAAAGGGAGAGGGAAGGAGAGAACGGAGAGTTCATAGTTTGGGATTAAGACAGGGAACAGCACACGGCCCCAAAGGGGGGCTGTGCAGTGTCTGACCTTCTCGGGTGATACAGGCCTAAAGTTAACAAGATTTAAGGCCAGAGCACATAGCTTTCAGGGAGGGGTGCACTGCAACATTTTGTTATGGGGTCCTGCTTGTATCTCATAGTACCAGATGCTGGGATCATACATTGAGAGGGAGAGCTCTTGCCTTCATGGCCTCCCTGTAAACCTCCTTGACGTATTTCTGGTACAGGGGGGCAGTGTGCTCCCTTGGAAACAAGGCAGCCAACTAGCTAAATAGTTGGCCTAATCGAGCTGTCCTTATCATTTAATTTCTAGCATTGGTTCATTTTTCATAGGTGAGTCATTTTATATGGATGTATCTGATCAAAAGCTGAATACAGCTCTTGTTGTTTTGATGTTGTTTTCAAAAGAGATTTCTAATAGAATTGAATAATGCCATCTATGTCAAAGATCAGTTCTCAAAATGATCCATTTTCGGCAGTCGCTAATACGGTCAAGCCCTTTAACGTTTGCTCTGTTATGGGAACTCAAAACAGTTTCATCTAGATACATTCTTTTAGTTGTTCAGTGTAACTTTATCATGTTTTGCTTGAAGGCTTCTGATGTAAACTCTGATTTTATAGGCAGAGCTTACTGCCAGAAGTGACTGTGCTTCATTTTCTTTAATTAGCAAAAAGAAAAGGAGATAAAAGCCGGCTTTTACGTAAAAGGCCCATAAACCAAGGCCATTGTTTGCGGAAATTTACAAAGGAGCATTGCAGAATAATTTAAGCATGGTTTTGCGGTAATAAATGTCTGCAGGGACGATATGGTAGTGGAAGCAAGAAGATAGCCCTAAGCAATAGAGTCTCTAAGGTGCTTAATAAACATTTTAATCATTAAAAATCAATTGTTATTTATAGCCAATAACAAAGATGGTTATTGGCTATAAATAACAATTGATTTTTAATGATTAAAATGTTTATTAAGCACCTTAGAGACTCTATCAGAGCTAAAAGGGACCATTGCCCTGACCACAGACCTTTTATTTTGTTTTCATTTCATTCTTCTGAATAATATTTTAATATCTTAAATGTCTCAAGATCAAAGACTTCTTTGATGTGTTCACCTCAAGTCTTGTATTCTAAACATTTTGTTATCACTTCTCCCATTCCACTTCTTGACCTGGTGCATCCTGAATCATAACTGGTGTTGGGTGGAAGATAACCCCATAAAGCACTTGCTCTGTTCTTCTTAAATCTTAAATCAGTTCCACATAATTGGCAAAAAAACACAATCCTTTACAAATCATTGGAAGGCAATTATATCTATTTTTTGCCTTTGTACTTCTCTTTTTCATGTTGCCTTTTTTTTTTTTTTTTTGGCTCTATACTGCTATAACATGCTATCTTACCTGTATTAGTGTTGGATATATTCCTCTCTCAGGCAAGTTGATAGAGCAGGCTGTCCTTAAGGTATCAAGCAATGATGGGCCAGCATCTTGAATTGAGCTTGGAAGCGAAGTGGTACCCAGTGCAGTCTATTAAAACCTGTAGGCTACGCTCCCAGCAAAAATCCTGGCTGTTATATTTTGAACAATCAGAGGTTCCGAAATGTCTTCAAGGAGAATGCCAAGTGCAGTGCATTAGGAAAAGGTAAAGGGACCCCTGACCGTTAGGTCCAGTCGCGGACGACTCTGGGGTTGCGGCGCTCATCTCGCTTTACTGGCCGAGGGAGCCGGTGTACAGCTTCTGGGTCATGTGGTCAGCATGACTAAGCCGCTTCTGGCAAACCAGAGCAGCGCATGGAAACGCCATTTACCTTCCCGCTGGAGCAGTACCTGTTTATCTACTTGCACTTTGTACTTTCGAACTGCTAGGTGGGCAGGAGCTGGGACCAAGCAACGGGAGCTCACCGCATCACGGGGATTTGAACCGCTGACCTTCTGATCGGCAAGCCCTAGGCTCTGTGGTTTAACCCACAGCGCTAGTCTTAAATGGGGCGTTACCAGAGTGAGGATCACCATGGCTAGGCTGCCCCTGTCTGGGAGAGGCTACTGTAACATTTGGAACTGTGTGCAATGGAATTTAAGGAACGTACTAGCCAAAAGTTCACTGCAGGCTTCCATGATGTATGGGGATACTATAGATAGATATAGATAGATACGGTAGATAGATGATAGATAGATAGATAGATAGATAGATAGATAGATAGATAGATAGATAGATAGATAGATAGATAACATAATGCAGAGTGCTACTTGAGTTATGTTATGTTACTTTTGAACCCCGAGAAATACAAGACTCTAGATTGTGACTACTGGAATATGGCCCAAGTTACCTCTAACTGCCGTCAAATATATTTCTCAAATCGTAATGAGTTTAGCCTGCCGTCTCTTTAAAAAATACCCACTGCTTTCAGAAAGGATCTACAAATCACTGGCAGAATTGCATATGCACCCTCTGCCATCTGCTGATTTCAGTAGCAAAATAGCTCAATTGCAAGTTCTCCATGTGTGCATTGACTGCTACAGCTATTTATAAAACAAAAGGCGTGTGATGTCACCTGAGCACTAGTTTTAGAACAAACATTTGTGCTTGTTCATTCTGGGAAATCGGATTCCTGAAACAATTCAAGGTTATGGATGTTCAGTAGAATGCCATCTGGTTTATGTTTGTCATTGTGTGTGCAGAGTTACAGAAAGGTTCTTTGATAGTTAGAAGAGACCAAAAGCAAGGGCCGAGGTGACAACAACAAGCGACAGAAGGAATTTGTAAGATTTGGCTCTAGTTGTGCACGGCACACGGTTTGCTTTGAATAAATCCTGCTTAAAATACTTGTTTTAGTGATGTCACTGAAATTCCTCAGGAACAAATTTCAATGGCTCATTAAACTCAACCTTAAAACTGAGATGAACTTTAATAATTTCTGACATACTCCTCTACCTCAGGTTTTGATCCAAGCCAGAGGAAAATTTGCTCACCCTCCTCTTTGCCCTGTAACCACTTTTCTTTCCCCCTTTTCTAGAATGAATGGGGGGGGCAGGCTGTAACACAAGGGTCAGCAGCCTTTTTCAGCCATGGGCCGGTCCACCATCCCTCAAACCATGTGGTGGGCCAGACTATATTTTTTTTGGGGGGGGGGATGAACGAATTCCTATGCCCCACAAATAACCCAGAGATGCATTTGAAATAAAAGCACACATTCTAGAGCCAGTGTGGTGTAGTGGTTAAGAGTGGTAGACTTGTAATCTGGGGAACCGGGTTCGCGTCTCCGCTCCTCCACATGCAGCTGCTGGGTGACCTTGGGGTAGTCACACTTCTCTGAAGTCTCTCAGCCCCACTCACCTCACAGAGTGTTTGTTGTGGGGGAGGAAGGGAAAGGAGAATGTTAGCCGCTTTGAGACTCCTTCGGCTAGTGATAAAGCGGGATATCAAATCCAAACTCTTCTTCTTCTTCTTCTTCTTCTTCTTCTTCTTCTTCTTCTTCTTCTTCTCATGTAAAAACACGCTGATTCCCAGACCATCCGCGGGACGGATTGAGAAGGCGATTGGGCCGGATCCGGCCCCCGGGCCTTAGTTTGCCTATTCATGCTGTAACAGATTGCGGTTATTTTTTCTGAGCCCTTGAATTGACTTCGAGAAATTACCTGAATTTTTCTGACACCCCCATTTACATATAAGGATACCTAGGGTAATCTCCAAATTCATCCAAGGTGAGTTTCCAAGAACATTCCCATCTCAGCTTCGTTTATGTAAGGCATACGGTAGATATTATGCATTTCATTAACATAACTTTAATATCTCTCATTCTCTGGGCAGAGTACGGGGCGCGGCGGGGAATAAAAGCACAAAATACAAAAAATCAGCATGAACATAAAACCAGAACTTTGACAATAACATTAGAATACAATCAGTTTGTGCTGTGATCTGCCCTGAGATCTGAGATTCACCACTGGATCATTGGCTGGGTTTGTTCATGCAAAGAATGTTGGAGCGTGTAAATGATGATCCAGCAAAACGCCTCCTACGGCCCTAACGGCGAATACACATGATCTCATAGCAATTAACGCTTAGCTAAGTTGGGTTTTGTAAATTTTATGTATAATGGTTAACCACAGGGGTCCTCACCCCAAAACCAGTAGATCATGCACAATTGAAGTAAAGCCACCCCTGAACCACTGATATTGAACCAGGATGCCTCAGTACCTTGCTACCTGTGCTACCACAACAATTTGCTATAGGAAGGAGCTGCTGGTTTCTTAAACCCGTAGGATTTTTATAAACATCAGTTTGCCTGTAGGAGAAATAGGTCAACAGATGATGCCATAGCTACAGCCTTTCACCTTGCAGCGAGTCATCTGGAGAGACCGGGGAATTATGTTAGAATTTTGTTTATTGATTATAGCTTGGCTTTTAATACCATCCTCCCGGACATTCTTATTAAAAAGCTGACGGATCTGGACCTTTCTTCTACCATCTGTGACTGGATTAAAGACTTTTTGAGGGATTGGACACAAACAGTGAGGATTGGGCCTGTTACATCTACCTCCCTGAAGCTCAGCACTGGCACCCCACAGGGATGTGTGCTGAGTCCCTACCTGTACTTATTGTACACACATGACTGCATATCATCTGATCCATCCACAGTAATTATTAAATTTGCAGATGATACTACCATAATGGGTCTAATTACAGGTGGAGATGAATGAGCGTACAGGGGGGAGGTTCAAAAAGTATCTACATAGTGCTTAGAGAATAACTTGCACCTAAATATTAGTAAGACAAAAGAGATGGTGTTGGACAACCGGAGGAAGAGAAGGGAACCTGCCCCGTTGTATATTTGGGGGGGGGGGGCTGTGTGGAGAGAGTCTCCTCCTTCAAATTCCTGGGAGTTTACCTTAGTGAAGACCTCACTTGGAAAAACAATATAACTCAGGTGGTTAGGAAGGCCCAACAGAGACTCCATTTTCTCAGGGTCTTGCGAAAGAACAATGTTAAACAACAACTGATGACCTCCTTCTACCGGTCCACAATAGAAAGTGTCCTCTCATATTGTTTCACAGTGTGGTATGCTGATCTGACAGCCACGGACAGAAAGTCTTTACAGAGGGTGGTGAACACAGCACATGATATCATGGGCTGTCCCCTGAGCCCGCTAGATGTCATTGCAAGGGATTGTTGCCTTAGGAGAGCGAGAAAAATTCTCAGGGACGATTCACACCCCGGCCAGCACCTCTTTAATCTTCTACCCTTAGGCAAGAGATATAGAAGTATAATCAGTCGTACCAACAGGCTAAAAAACTGTTTCTATCCGTGGGCTGTTAGGCTGCTGAACGGAAAATAATATAGTGCAACTGACTTTCGGGGTTGGTGTGTTGTGCACAGACATTTCCCCTTACTTTTTAGGAGGGAAAAAGTGTGTCTTATGGAGCAAAAAATACGGTAATTAATCCCCACCATCACAGTTATTTGTGGGTGTAATTCCAGGTGTACCCTACTTGCATGCATCCATCATGAGAACATAACAGTTCCTCACAGCCTGCGACTGGTCATGAAACCACTGTTGTGTCCATAAGGATACAAAGCTAAAAATAAACAGAGCTCCCCCTTCTTCTTTGTATGATTCAAAAACTCATACATGTTATGCCTGTTACTGTTGCTGTAGACCTTTAAGGTTTCCCTGCAGAATTTAGGAATAATAATGCCATGCAATTATGGGTTTCCCTTGTTTTGAAATCTGAGGGGCTCAGGGTGGCTTCATATTGCTTTCTGTCTACATGAAAATGAATCTCTCTGTTTATACTGATGAAATTCCCATGAAACGTGACACCCAGGGCTATGTAAACCATACCAACAATGAGGAAGTGAGCCATATTTTCAAAATGTACGTTCTTGAAGGGCAAAAACTACTACATAGTTTTGAACAACAGTCGGTTGGTGTCTTTAAGAACACTCTGGACCTTGTGAGTTTTAACTGCTGGAAATTCAATTATCAGTTTATAAAATAACCCACTGATGCAGTGGGGGGGAGGCTGCAGAGAGGGGGGTAAAATAAAGTGTTTCTTTTTAATTAATATTTGAATTATATTACGACAAAACCTTATTCCTGATAGAAAGAAGTTTGCTTGTAGATCCATGGTTTAAGCCTCAGACCATGTGGTGGGCCGGACTATATTTTTTTTTGGGGGGGGGGGAATGAACGAATTCCTATGCCCCACAAATAACCCACAGATGCATTTAAAATAAAAGCACACATTGTACTCATGTAAAAAAAACGCTGATTCCCGGACCGTCCGCGGGCCGGATTGAGAAGGCAATTGGGCCGCATCCGGCCCCTGGGCCTTAGATTGCCTACCCCTGGTTTAAGCAAACTACAGTGGTACCTCGGGTTATGTACTTAATTGGTTCCGGGGTGCCGTTTGTAACCCGAAAAGTACTTAACTTGAACGGCGATATCACGCATGTGCGAAAGCACAATATCGCGCTTCTGTGCATGCGTGAAATGCGCATGCGCGGACTGCACGGAACGCTTCTGTCCATGCGTGGACCTCGTGCACGGCAAAAACACTTCCGGGTTACCGGAGTACGTAACCCGAAAAAACGTAACCCGAAGCGGACGTAACCCGAGGTACGGTCATGTATGACCAGTGGCTATGTAAGGCATTAGCAGTTTAATGCCCCAGACCCAAACTCCACTGTGCAGATTTGTTTCACATCTGCTGCTGAGGATGCCCATTTTCATGTGGATTCGAAATGGCTTTAAAGGCCTAGAATTCTCGTGCAGCTGGTTGCCTTGCAAAGTGAAGAACACAAACTTGTTCCCTCCAACGGTTGCTCTGGCAGAGGGAACAAGACAAGACAAAACCAAATTGTAGCTTTGGGCCTCTTTCCTTCTTCCTCGGATAGGGAGGTGGATCACATGTTGCCAGGTGGCTCCCGTCCATGTTATACATGGGTCTAGTGCAAATGTGTTATTTTGTAACTCTGCAAGCACATAATTGTGTGTACAGAGATTTCCATCTTGCGTATTTTTAAAAGCAAGAGAGAATCTTGGGCACCCCAGAGACAGCAGTCTGAGTATTCAGTAGCTAGTGATTAGGGACTCGGACATAGAAGTTCCCAGGCTTCTATGCTTCCTCCTTGCATTCTGGACCTTCCCAGTCCTTGCTAAAAATGAAACAGCATTCAGAATAACGCAAAGTACCCGGTAAGTAAATATTGCTAGGCACAAATAAGCCTTCTGCGAATGTTGAGCTGATCCTGAATGTGTCCAGCAAAGCAAATGGTGTTCACATGTGGGAACTACCCTGTACAACTTTTAACCTTTAGTTAATTGCACTGGAGTAGAAATCTGACTTTGGTACCGAGGATTGCTGATGTGTAATATGTAGTTGCTGTCGTGTATCTGGGGGTTAAGACCTACTAAGAAGTTAACGTTACCAGCGCAACTTGCAATTAACAAGAATGCAGTTAAGTCCAGTCAAAGGCGACTATGGGGTTGCAGCGCTCATCTCGCTTTCAGGCCAAGGGAGCCGGCATTTGTCCACAGACAGCTTTCTGGGTCATGTGGCCAGCACGACCAAACCGCTTCTGCCACAACAGAACACTGTGACGGAAACCAGAGCGCACAGAAACACTGCTTACCTTTCCGCCACAGTGGTACCTATTTATCTACTTTGATGTGCTTTCGAACTGCTAGGTTGGCAGGAGCTGGGACAGAGCAACGGGAGCTCACCCCGTCGTGGCGATTCAAACCACTGACCTTCTGATCGGCAAGCCCAAGAGGCTCAGTGGTTTAGACCTCAGCGCCACCCGCGTCCCATAAAGGGTTTCTATGGAGGGCAGGGGAACGTAACGTAATAAAAGCGAAGACTCCAGTGCAACCAGGAATAGCCAATAATTCATTCAGAAATAAGAAATCTTGTGCATCAATTTAATGTTGTGTGATATTTTGACAAACTTTTATTTTATTAAATACACTAGCTTAACCGGCCGCACCCTGCTGCGGCTGAATTTGTGAAATTGAATAAGTTCCCCTGTTCACCTTCCGTCTGCCCCTTCTCTGCAACTACCCCTGTTTTCAATTACTCTCTTCTAGCCCCCCCTTTTCTACTACCAGTTTGCGAGCTTGCAAATGGCCGACGGAGCTCTGGCAGGGGGAAGGTTTTGTAGCTGCAGTACCAGTATAGCCGTCACTAGAGGGTGAGGTTTTGCTGGTGACGTCTTAATAGGTGCGACACTTTTTGTGCTTTTGTAGCTGTAGTACCAGTATAGCCGTCGCTAGAGGGCGCTGTTTTGCTGGTGACGTGTAATAGGGGAGCCAATTCCCCCCCCCCCCGTTTTTCCTTTATTTTAGGCATGACAGGTGTGGTTTTTCTGAATTTTTATTATGCCAGATTCTTTTGCCATGGTAATGGAACGCTTTGTCCTAATTTGATGTGATTTGGTCCAGTGGTTACGCAGCAAGGGTGTTTCGGACAAACACGCAATGGGAACATTTATATATAGAGAGATGGTGCCTTCTAGCTACAGGCCAGTGCACAAAGATCCATGGTCCAAGAGATTTGCAGTTTGGAAGTGCATAAAGTGAAGCCGAGGAAGTGGAGGGAGATTGAGTCAGGGATAAATAAGAGAAGAATATGTGGTAATCACAATTGCACAAATTTTGGTTGGGTCACTCTGTCGCAGGGGTGGGGAACCTGTGCCTTGTTCCAGATGATTTACAAGGGGAAATGAGTTGCCCTTCAGTTTCCAATCAGGCTGAAAGAACTTTAAACAAATGGGGAACATTTACCAAATGCACCTTAATATACAAATCAATAAAACAAAGAAAGATCTGAGTGTTGGAGACACATTAGGGAGAAGGAGTCTTCCTGCTTTTCCGTAAATGGAGAAATGCAGCAAATTTTTACGTGAGGAAGCATTTGAAAATGCAAGCCCACACCTGTTTTCTGAGGTGGTACAGCCCAGGCTTAACTTCTTTAGCTAGAGATGTTAAGGGTTGAACTTGGGATATTTGGCACGCACATAATGTGCTCTGCCATCAGGCTGTATAGCAGAAGAAGCAAGAAATTGTCAGCGAGTGCCAAAATGCATTAGCCATAGGGATGCCAAAATATATTGGCAATACTCTGCGAAAAAGAGAATTGCATCAAGGAAGAAGTAAGTAAACGATATAGATATAGAGTAACCTTCGCTTGTGCAGTTGCTGGCTTTTCCATTACAGTGGTACCTTGGTTCCCGAACTTAATCCGTTCCGGGAGTCCGTTCAACTCCCGAAACGGTTCAAAAACCAAGGCACGGCTTCCGATTGGCTGCAGGAGCTTCCTGCACTCAACCGGAAGCTGCAGAAGCTGCATCAGACGTTCGGTTTCTGAAAAATGTTTGCAAACCGGAACATTCACTTCCGGGTTTGCGCCGTTCGGGAGCCGATTTGTTCGGGAGCCAAGCTGTTCTAGTACCAAGGTACCACTGTATTCTGTAGTTTATTGGGAAAACTTTTTACAGAAGAGAGGATATTGCTTGCACTGTTTGCACCCTCATGAAACACCTCTGTTAGCCAGGGCCGTATCAGAGATATCCTTACTAAGACTCAGGTAAATGGTGTGTTATGAAATGAGAGAGTCCAATTTTAGCATCATGAGCCATCCTAGAAATGTCCCGTACGCTGATGAGTCAAAGCCAAACTGCATTTTGTAGTTGGCCCCAGTCAAGCCGTACACAGCTTGTCGTTCATGACATTTCATGATTGTGAGCCACTATAAGAATAAATAAACAGATAATAATAACAAATCATAGAAAGAATGATGTATTATTTCTATCTCCTGCTTTGGTTGAGATATTCAGAGTGGCTAGCAGTTACGTTTTTTGCTTTTTTAAGTAAACATAAAATACAATTCAAATAATCAGTTAAGAGCACAATGCTGTGTATGTTTTTGCTGCATTCACTGGGGCTCCTAGTAAGCGTGTTTTGGATTGAAGCCTAAAGCCAACAATATAAAACAGATGATACATTAACACAGTGATGTCGGGGCTATAATTAAAGTTTGCTTAACATTTTGAGTTCCTTCATGCCAGCGATAAAGAAAGGCTTAATGATGTCATGTATGAAATCAGCATGATTTGAAGTCACCCTCTCAATTGATTTCTTTTTTAAAAACACGCCAAGCAATCTATCACCAAAAGCACAGTAAGTCTTAGATAATGTTGGATACTGTAGTTAACTGGTAATTTCCTTTCTTTTGGCTATAATTAAAGATAGCCACAATTGGTTTTTCTCGTTGACGTTTGGCAAAGAAATTCCCAAATGTCTACCTTAAAGGAATGCACAGTGCCATCAGATCTATGTGTTGTTAATGTGCTGATAGTTTAGGTGAAATTTTGTGTCCAATTTTGTGTCCAATTTTGAGTGGACCCCAGGCCAGTGCTGCGTAGATCCAAAGCAGATCTAGATGTAAATAGTTAGGCATGACTGGTTGCGGCAGAATCCAAATGGTAGTTCACAATTGGATGTGCATGTACTGTACTCAAACTAACTGAATCTAGATAGACAGCATTTGCATTCAGATATGCACCTGTGATGCTTCCTCTCTTGCCCTGTGATAAATTATAATAATAATAATAATAATAATAATAATAATAATAATAATAATAATAATTTATTTGTACCCCGCCCATCTGGCTGGGTCCCCCCAGCCACTCTGGGCGGCCTCCAACAGATATTAAAATACATTAAAATATCACAGGTTAAAAACTTCCCTAAACAGGGCTGCCTTGAGGTATTTTCTGAATGTCAGATAGTTGTTTATCTCTTTGACCTCTGCTGGGAGGGCGTTCCACAGGGCGGGTGCCACTACCGAGAAGGCCATACAGTGGTACCTCTGTTTACAAAGGCTTCTGGTTACGAACGCTTCAGTTTACGAGCTCTGCTAACCCGTAAGTAGCTGCTCCTGGTTGCGAACTTTGCCCCAGGATGTGAACGGAAATCGTGCTGCGCATACCGGAGAATGCTCAGAGTTCGGGGGCTGCAGGGGCACCCCAGGGCGATTTCTAACACAGAGAAGGGCAGCAAAGCTGTTCAGGGGAAATAATTATTATAAGGAAATGTTGAAGGAACTCTGTATTTTACCATAGAAAGGAGAACATAACATGCCTGGTGGGCTTTTGCGTAGAAAGAGTGTAGGTTTCCAGGGAATATTAGGAGAGACCTATTAACAGTAAGACCAGTTTAACAGTAGAACCATTTATCTGGGGTAGAAGGTGGTCTTTCTCTGTGTGTGTCAGGGTTAAATCAGAGGGATTCTCTGCTCTGGGTTTCCTGAATCAAAAGGGGTACCTTCCAACTCTATAATTCTATACTTAAGCTTGTTAAACATGCCACAAAATAAAACACAGGAAATGTTAATAAATGATTGCTTATAACTTTTTAATATTTAATAATACTATATCAGCACATCCCCACTGCTACTAGGCTTCAGAGTTATGTATAGCTAAAATACCTTTGAGCTTGTTCATTTACTTGGGTGTCCAATATACTGGAAAACAAACTTCCTGGAATGGAAGGAAGGGCACGGCCCCTGGACGTGTTCCACCATTGTCAGCTTGCTAACATTCTGATCTTCAGACTTTCACTTTTGCACTATTTGAGGAAACGAGACCTTCCTGTATAAAACCTCTCCCAAAGAGCTGACTTTGTCCCCATTTGCCTGAAATTGTCAGGCACAGAAACCCCAAATGGGGTCACATAATTTGTGTATATGCATTTTTGCATTTCAGTATGTCTGTTGTTCAAAACATTCTTTTCCTCTTAGGTATTTTCACATTTTTGAAATCGCAATATAGAACAGTAGCATTTTCCCCAACTCTTGAGTTTTTTAAAATGAAAGGTGGGTTTTGTGGGTGAGGCCCCCCTCCCAAATCCCAAAGAGCACATTTCCCCCTGCTGTTTATAGTGGTTTGCTGCTCATGGTTTCTCCGTCTCCTGCTCTCCCAAGTGCCATTTTCTGCACCAAGCTTTCTTCTTATCAGGGATCACATAGGAAATGCAATTATGTCACAAGAGCCCTGCCAGTTTTTTAAAAACTGAAAGGCATGGTAAAAAATTGAAAATATGTAAGCTATAGCAAAATGGGACGTCCATGTACCATAGCAGTGTATTCTTCTTCAGGTCAAACTGCCCTGCTGTTTTTATGAGCTTCAAGAGGCTTCTGGCTGGCTTCTGGTATAAACCAACTTTGATCTGATCCTGTAAAGCTGTTCTAATGCGGCTTGGCATGCAAAGTTGGACTGAGATTTACCTCTGAAAATTTTCAGAGGAAGCATGTTGATTCTAGGCTTAGCTGTTGTTTTTTAATAATAAATTACAACTTTTCTCTGACAATAATAATAGCGCAAACTGCATTTTATATTAAACATACTCTTAGTTTCCGCTCCATTTTAATCAAGGATAAGAAGCATTAATAACCAGAGCGTTCTTAAATTTTCTGTGAAGTTGACTACTGCAATATATCACTGACCAAAAGTATATTCTATACTTCTCTGGGAAATTGCATAAAGATGAAATGCCGGCATTAGCAATTGCATTCCTGCAAATGATTTTTATTATTTGCCTTAAAATATTCTATTTATAAGACGTTATACAGAAAAAACATAGTTATAACGTTTCAGTTTGGGTTTCACTTGCCTTGGTGCTCACAAGTCATCTGATACGCCACCTCCGTTGACTTGCTGCCAGCAGCCATTTGATAATTAGCTTTGTCATCTGAACAATGTTTCACTCAGACCTGAAGTCAGGCTGATTAAGGGATTGCGAGTGGATTGCAGGATTATCACATTCCCATACTCTATCCTCTCTTTCCTTGAGAGCAATTTCCCCCAGACCTTTCATTGCTGCCCTTAACTGGAGTTCTTCCGCGAGGTGTAAGCCAGTTGAGAGCACTTCAGATGCACACCTTCCCATCAACCTGAGCCTCCAACCACCTTACTACTTGCAGGATAGAGGCAGCCCATACACATACAGGAAACTTAGGGGATGTGGGTGGTGTTGTGGTCTAAACCACTGAGCCTCTTGGGCTTGCTGATCATAAGGTTGGCAGTTCCAGCTCCCGTTGCTGTGTCCCAGCTCCTGCCAACCTAGCAGTTCAAAAGCATGCCAGTTCAAGTAGATAAATAGGTACCGCTGTGGCGGGAAGGTAAACGGCGTTTCCGTGTGCTCTGGCTTCCGTCACAGTGTCCCGTTGTGCCAGAAGCGGTTTAGTCCTGCTGGCCACATGACCTGGAAAGCTGTCTGCGGACAAACGCTGGCTCCCTCGGCCTGAAAGCGAGATGAGCACCTTACTCCATAGTTGCCCTTGACTGCACTTAATCACCCAGGGGTTCTTTACCTTTCTACCTGCACTGGAAACTTGCAGAAGAGGGCAAGTTTTGAACTCTGAACAGAGCATGAAGAAGAAACACAGGATATTTGCATCTAACTGACGTTCTTTTCACTGGTCCTCTGGTCACAAGGCATGCCGGTCTTCTTCACCACAATGCAAATGCTTATCTGTTATTTGCCGCAGTCTGCAAGGGAGTGAAGGGACACAGGTGGCGCTGTGGGTTAAACCACAGAGCCTAGGGCTTGCCGATCGGAAGGTCGGCGGTTTGAATCCCCATAACGGGGTGAGCTCCCATTGCTCGGTCCCTGCTCCTGCCAACCTAGCAGTTCAAAAGCACATCAAAGTGCAAGTAGATAAATAGGTACCGCTCTGGTGGGAAAGTAAACGGCATTTCCATGCGCTGCTCTGGTTTGCCAGAAGTGGCTTTGTCATGCTGGCCACATGACCTGGAAACTGTACGCCGGCTCCCTCGGCCAATAATGTGAGATGAGCACCGCAACCCCAGAGTCGGTCACAACTGGACCTAACGGTCAGGGATCCATTTACCTTTACCTTACAAGGGAGTGAAGAGAGGGCTTTGGCCCCACTCTTGAGACTAGCCAGAGCATGTGGTTTCCTGGCTCTTCTAAGCTCTAGTACTTTCCCAAATGCTGTTCTGCGCAGGCTAAGATCTCATATATGTGACTTCACAGAGATCACATACTGTAGTTAAACTTGGAATTTATTCCAACAAGAGGGAGTGATGTCCACTTAAAAGAAGATTAGGCAGGATAAGGCTACCAATGGCTACTAGCTGTGATGGCTTTGGTCCACCTCTGCTGTTGGAGACAATATGTCTCTGAATCATTGTTACTCTGACTCCTTGGTGGGGGGAGTGCTTCCCACAAGCATGTTGTCGGCCACTGTGACCAGAGGACGCACGAGTAGATCAGCCGCTGGCTGACCCAGCAGGCCCTTCTTATGGCCATTTGAAGACTGTCAGCTACAGCTAAGCAACCTGTATTTTTCTAGTGAGCAAGTTCAATACTGGGTGGTTCTGCTAGAGGCTGCTGTAGCTGAGGATGCAAGTTTGAGAGCTGACATGAGGAACCCTTTGAAAGTGAAAATATGAAATGTTTCGCTTTATTTTCCTTACTTTATTTTCTTTATTAAATTTTCATACCACCCTTCATCCAAAGATCTCACGAAAGTTCACAGCATAAAAATATAAAATAAGAACACAAAATACATAATAAAAGCAAGAAGAGAACTAACAAATAACCCCCCTCCCACAAACACATTTAAACTCTGGACGGCTTCCAACAAAATATTAAAATACAATAGTCCAGATATTAAAAGCTTCCCTAAACAGGGCTGCCTTCAAATGTCTCCTAAAAGTCTGGTAGTTGTTTTTTTCCCTTTGACATCTGATGGGAGGGCGTTCCACAGGGCAGGCGCCACTACCGAGAAGGCCCTCTGCCTGGTTCCCTGTAACTTCACTTCTCGCAGTGAGGGAACCGCCAGAAGGCCCTCGGCCCTGGACCTCAGTGTCCGGGCAGAACGATGGGGGTGGAGACGCTCCTTCAGGTATACTGGACCCGAGGCCGTTTAGGGCTTTAAAGGTCAGCACCAACACTTTGAATTGTGCTCGGAAACGTACTGGGAGCCAATGTAGGTCTTTCAGGACCGGTGTTATGTGGTCTCGGCGGCCGCTCCCAGTCACCAGTCTAGCTGCCGCATTCTGGATTAGTTGTAGTTTCCAGGTCACCTTCAAAAGTAGCCTCATGTAGAGTGCATTGCAGTAGTCCAAGCGGGAGATAACTAGAGCATGCACCACTCTGGTGAGACATTTTGTGGGCAGGTAGGGTCTCAGCCTGCGTAGCAGATGGAGCTGGTAAATAGAACGTTAATCAACCAACCTAAACCTTGCTTTGAAAGAACGTGCATTCCTGGATGACACCCCTGTTACTCCCGGAGTAGGGTGGAGCCATTGCCATTGCCAGAGAGGAACAAAGGCATGTTGTTGAACAACTAAAACAGAAGGTCTGAGTATCAGGCATGTCACTTTCAAACGTACTTTCATTCCATCCGTTTCTGCGATAAAGGTAACTACTGCAAACAACAAAGCACATAAATTGTCCTTTCTTTTTAATGAGAGCTCCCTGGATCCTCGATGACAGTTTCACTTTTCCTTAGCTTTTGTTCAATTAAATGGAATGTGTCACTCAGCCTAGAATCAACCATTTGGTTCTGCACTATTGCATTCTGTATTCTTTGATGCACATTCTTTAAAGGGTCTTTCTTAAATGGGAACTGGTGATGCGTAGTGGGTGTGAATCATTTTAAAATAATAATAATAATAATAATGTGAATTATGGTGCTGGAGGAGACTCTTGAGAGTCCCATGGACTGCAAGAAGATCAAACCTATCCATTCTTAAAGAAATCAGCCCTGAATGTTCACTAGAAGGACAGATCCTGAAGCTGAGGCTCCAGTACTTTGGCCACCTCATGAGAAGAGAAGACTCCCTAGAAAAGACCCTGATGTTGGGAAAGATTGAGGGCACAAGGAGAAGGGGACGACAGAGGACGAGATGGTTGGACAGTGTTCTCGAAGCTACCAACATGAGTTTGGCCAAACTACGAGAGGCAGTGAAGGATAGGCGTGCCTGGCATGCTCTGGTCCATGGGGTCACGAAGAGTCGGACACGACTGAACAACAACAACAAAATAATGTGAAATTCAGTAGTGACAACAAAGATGACCAGAGGTGAAGGAGGAATTTGTTCACTTAGTCTAGTTCAAGGTTTCCCAAACCTGGATCTCTGTTTTTCAGAGCTGTTTTTTAACTACAATTCCCATGAATCCCTAAGCACTGGTTCTGCTAGCTAGGGAAGGTGGGAGTTGTAGTCCAAAAACAGCTGGAGACCCAAGTTTGGGGAACCCTGGTCTAGTTGATTAGATGTGTAGAAGAAAGTACTGATGCACACTTGTCTTTAGTAAAGAGAGGAAGAAAGTATTGTAATTCTCCTGTAAAAAGGTAAAAGTAAAGGGACCCCTGACCATTAGGTCCAGTCGTGGACGACCCTGGGGTTGCGGCGCTCATCTCGCTTTACTGGCCGAGGGAGCCAGTGTACAGCTTCCGGGTCATGTGGCCAGCATGACTAAGCCGCTTCTGGCAAACCAGAGCAGCGCACGGAAACACAACTATTAAAGGCACAGAAAGCAATCAAAGTCGTTTCTGAATTTGCCTGCCTCCTGTGTTACTTCACAGGCCTTTGAAGGCATTACATATTAAAATGTAAAATATCTGGACCCAGTCTCCCTAAGGCATCTACATATTAGAGTTGCATTAGCCTTTTTAGCAGACTCACATTTGGCTTGTCGTCTACCAAAGCCCCCAGATAGGACTGAAAACAGTCGATTCAAGGTACAAGAAAGGTGATTCCCACTAAACATTAGGAACAACTTTCTGACAGTAAGAGGTGTTCGACGGTGGAATGGACTTCCTTGGAAGATGGTGGACTCTCCTTCTTTGGAGGCTTTTAAGCAGTGGTTGGATGGCCACGATCTAGTTGTGGTGCCTGCATTCCAACTCCACAATCCATGATTCTGTTACCTTTTCCACATGTGATCCTGTCAAGCCATGTGCCACGAATCCTGCGTGCATCTGATTTTTCCTGCCTAAATGCAGAACTTTACATTCATCCCCAGTGAAATCTGGTTGTCAATACCACATTCAGTCCTTTTTTCCTGTCTTCTACAGTAAGAGATGCCTGTGGCTAGCCCACTTGTTCAGTCGTTCAGTCGTGTCCGACTCTTCATGACCCCATGGACCAGAGCACGCCAGGCACGCCTATCCTTCACTGCCTCTCGCAGTTTGGCCAAACTCATGTTAGTAGCTTCGAGAACACTGTCCAACCATCTCGTCCTCTGTCGTCCCCTTCTCCTTGTGCCCTCAATCTTTCCCAACATCAGGGTCTTTTCTAGGGAGTCTTCTCTTCTCATGAGGTGGCCAAAGTACTGGAGCCTCAACTTCAGGATCTGTCCTTCTAGTGAGCACTTAGGGCTGATTTCTTTAAGAATGGATAGGTTTGATCTTCTTGCAGTCCATGGGACTCTCAAAAGCATCAATTCTTCGGCGATCAGCCTTCTTTATGGTCCAGCTCTCACTTCCGTACTAGCAGAACACAAAAACAATAGCCATCTTCTGCTGTTGTTCTCTGCCATTCTCCCTCTGGATCCCAGAGGTACCATTTAATCATTTAATCATCATGACTTATAGCCATTGACAGTCTTAATCTCTATAAATTTGTCTAACCCCCCTTTATAGTCATCTAAGCTAATGGCTATTTAGCTTCATTAGGTGAATCTGGGTTCTAGTTTAACGAAAGTGAGAGAAACGCTTTTTACTTGATCCACTCCAGAGGATTGTATGGTACTTTAAAAACCTATCCTGTCCCCACTTTCTTTTTCTAAACTAACTGTAAAAAAGGTCTCCATCATTTTCACCTTTCCTCATCGGGGAGTTGCTGCTGGCCACTGGCAATTATGGTATCCCCTTTCTGCACCGTTTCCAGCTCTACAACATCTATTTTGAAGTGTGGTGGCCGAAATGTACACAGCAATCCAAGTATGGCTGCATCATAATTGCTTGCGCTGCTAACCGTATTTTGGGCAGCACACTTTCTAAACACACTTTGCATTTTCCCTGTGTTTTTCGAGTTGAGTACCACCTTAAAAGTTAGGGGAGGGGGGAGACTTAAGCATAGTTGCTTTGAACAGATAACTGGCATTCCAAGCTGATGTTCTGTACATAATTAGTAGTGATTGATAAAAGAAAACTCACACCTGCAGCTCCTCTCTTTACAAAGTCCAAATGAGCTCAAAAGCAGCTTCAACGTGTGGAGTACAGTGAAGAAAATAATTTTCTTCCTGTTTCAAGTTTTGGCACATCATGTCCTTCTCTCCATTCCCTCCAAATCAGGATTATGCTTTGCTTATCTTAAGAAGGGGCTTAGCACTATAATGTTCATTTGGAGGTTAAATCCTTGAATTGCATCTCAGGAGATTTATGACACTAGGCTGTGTTCCCACCCTCACCCAAGCAGTGCTGCTTCCTGGAGCTCTATGCTAACCACCAAATTGCTCAGGGAAGCGTAAGAAGAATTGTTGGGACCCTGAGGGTCATCCGGTCCAATCCTTTGCAATGCAGGAATCTCAGCTAATGCGAAGTAAGTTCTTGGAGTTCTTGTTGGTATATACACACAAAAATAGAAAGCAAACAAAGAGCTCAGGCCAACAAATACCATTCAATAATGAGAATAATTCCTTTTCACAAACCAACAGTGAACATAGAAAACAAGATTACATACAACCATACAATTTATGTGACAATGCAATTTTCAAGAATATATGTCCCAACAAGAGGACCAACTTTCTGTTTAAATAGTTTTCGCAAACTGAAGATTTTCCAGTGTAATATCTCAGTTCAATTATATCTGACTGATCTCAGCTAAAGCATCCATGACAGAGGCCACACAACCTCCACTTAAAAACCTCAAACCTCAAAACCACCACCTTCTCATTATGGTTAAAAAATTAACTCGTAATAGTAACAAAACTGAATTGACCGTAAAAGGGACCCCTGACCATTAGGTCCAGTCGCGGACAATTCTGGGGTTGCGGCACTCATCTTGCTTTATTGGCCGAGGGAGCTGGCGTACAGCTTCCAGGTCATGTGGCCAGCATGACTAAGCCGCTTCTGGCAAACCAGAGCAGCACATGGAAACACCGTTTACCTTCCCGCCGGAGCAGTACCTATTTATCTACTTGCATGTTGACATGCTTTCGAACTGCTAGGTTGGCAGGAGCAGGGACCAAGCAACGGGAGCTCACCCTGTCGCAGGGATTCGAACCGCCGACCTTCCAATCGGCAAGCCCTAGGGCAGTTCTGCGGTTTAACCCACAGCGCCACATGCGTCCCTGGTTGACCATACGTGCCACATAGGGCATAGTACCCAAATCCACCATCGACTTTAGTCCTGTATGAAATAGCAAAACTTAAATATAAGCTTCACCATGCCACAGAAAATACTCTATTCTGCGATATCAAGCTGCTGTTGACATTTCTGTCAGAGACTAGTAATGTCGTCGTCACATGATCCAATGGTTGATCAATTGAGCAGGGAGAGACATGGAGAAAAGTTCTTTCTGAGGTTGGCTGGCCTGGGTGACTGGCCACCCAGTGATGCTCAAGGCTGGGTTTGGATTAAGACCCAGGTTTTCCTGGTTCAGAGGAAATGAGAAAGGGAAGCATGTTTATCACTACAAAATACAAGAGAGAAAACGACTGCTTTTATCAGAAAGTGTTACATCCTATTGGCGCTTGATGTATTTTCGAAACTTTTTTTTTAATGAAAATAACCCACGAGGGAAAATCAGTGATTATTTTATGACATGCCTCCAAACCCCATATCTGCTTGTGTGTGGAAATGCTCAGAACAGATTTTAGGGGTGTGGTGGGACCATGTGGGGAGAGGAAGGAGTTGCATTGCACAGCCAAAACTCCTTCCACTAGCAGACTTTCTTCATTGAATACTGTCCATTGTATTGTATCTTTTTCTGGAGGAATTTCAGCAGTTAAAATGATAATACCACCAGAACCAATCTTTATTTTGATATCTGCTAATCAAAATATCGATCCAATCGTTACAACAATGTACACTGAAGTGCATCTGGAATAACAAATAAACAAGGGTAAAAGCCAGAATTTATGAGATCTCTAAGTCCTGTACTTAGCTCTGTTTTGTATAGCAAAATGTTTAAACTGGGTTATAGATTGCATAGCATATAGCAAAGCTTGAACAAAATATATTGAGAACACCTTTATATGAGATACTATGGGGGATTGCAAGACTCAGTTAAATATAACTTATTTTCACAGTTTGGATTCTAAAAAAAACCTCATTTAAACCTACTTCACTTCTGGAATTTATCTTGGATAAAATTAAAGAGAAGAGACATCTATAAGATTTCAAATATGGAAAGCAACAAACTTTTTAGAATACAAGATCTGGTATATCAAGGGGTTCATTGATTTCTTACTCAGAAATTAAGAGGAGACTACAAGGCAGGATTCCCCCACTGTTTCATTATTTTCAAATCCAATCTTGTTTGCGATGACATTTTACATCATATGAACAAAAACGAGTGAACCTAATTTGAAATTTAAACAATGAAAAGTAAGAGTCTGCATGGTTAATAGGCTCAATGGTATAATAATAATAATAATAATAATAATAATAATAATAATAATAATAATAATAATTTATTATTTGTACCCCGCCCATCTGGCTGGGTCTCCCCAGCCACTCTGGGCGGCTTCCAGCAAACATTAAAATACATTAAATATAAGGGAAAACAACCCAGTGGATATGTGGAAATGTCTTCAGAAAACATTCCACAGGTTTCCCCCTAAATATGGCAATTAAGAGAAAACTGCTAGCTCACAAGCACATTATGCCAGCCTGGAGACATAAAGTTAATAATAAATAAGCTACGCTGCAATATGTTGGAAGTGTCAAAAAGAGACAGGCGATTCCCACCCACCCCAGTACGTGGCAGAACAGCAGTTTGGCAAAACTATTGGAGGAAAATAGGAAATAATCTTAGCTTGAGTCTTTGAAATTCCATAACATCAGGATTTCTGCAACTTCGTCTTAGACCATAATGCCAGTGCAATAGAGCTGGTTTAAATCTCTTGAAATTTAAATGTTTGGGGATAGTTGTCTACCACGATTATAATTTTGAAGAATCAGCTACATGTGAAATACAGTCCTCCAGAGATGCTCGCTCTAGAGCAGGGGTGGGGAATCAGTAGCTCTCTTTTTTTGCATTGCAGAGGGTTGGACTACATGACCCTCTGGGTCCCTTCCAACGTTACAATTCTATGACTCTACCTTGTTCTTCTACAACTCCCATTGCCCCTGACATCTGGCCATGATACCTAGAGTTGATGGGAGTCAGCATCTGGAGAGCCACAGGTTCCTTATCCTTGCTCTAAATATTCCTCACCTCCAGTTAGCTGTGCCTTGTCGTTTTTAAGGCCTCAGAGCAGCCAGGAAATAAGTTGCTTCTTAACAAATAAATCTTGATGCTTGTATTCCAAGGACCGTCAGCAACTGATAATGTTAACATTTGATAAAGCTCCTGGATGCGACCGACAAACACGCCGTAGGTCAGTGTGCCTGAAAAAAACAGCTTGATGACATCCTGTAGATTTTTAAAATTATTATTCTGTAAAACACCGTTCTTTTGCCAGTTGTTTAAACAGCAACAGACTTTGTTCACAATTTCCCATCAAAATCCACAATGCTAACCTGAAGCTATAGCAGATACGATCGGATTCCATAGTCTTGGAAGAAGCTTTTGATAAGATTCTTCAGTAGCAGATGAAAATAGCCAGGAATTTCTTTTGAACATTGTTGTGGTTTCTTTGCATGGGGCTTATTAAAGGGCTTGGCTTTTTTATGGCTATACTGAGCGACAAACCTGAAAGCTGGGGAGTAATGCAGTCCAGAATTTACCTAGATACTTAGCCAGTCTTTGTTGTTGTAATGTCCATGTGATGCTTTAAAGACTGACTTTTAGAAGTCCTTGATTTATGGTCCTTATTAATCTGAAAAATATGTGTGGGGCATAAAATTTGTTTCACATTTTCTTCAGATGCAAATGAAATCCTTTCCTTCTGATCCAAGAAGTTTCACTACAAAGAAGCAGCTTGGTGACCTTATCTGATTCTGATCAAAGGGCGGTTTTCTTTGTACTGAAGGGAAACAAAAATAATATTCATTAAGCCCTTCTCTAATTGCAGCTGGATAGCAGTTGTTCTGAATTATCTAATAATAATAATGATAAAACTCTGGATCCCTTTGATGTAATGTTAATAGTCAGTGGATGGCGATGTGCATTAAAGTCTCTTTATTGTTCACTGACATTTAGGTCACAATCAAGAGACAGATCGGGTCCTCCCTCAAAAGAGGGCACGTGTTGCGGTGTGGTCTGGCAACCAAACCCTTGTGTTGTGGGTGGGAACGCTTGGGCAGCCACAACACCCTATTGGTAGGTCCCTCGATGCTGGGTGTAATCAGACCAATGGGACACTAGCTAAACGGATTGAGGGACCTACAAAAGCCCATGCACGTGTCCCTGAGCTTCCTCTTTGGGCCAGTGTATACGAACACCCCCCCCACCTCTCCCTATATTTAGGGCTTGCGCTTGACCTTGCTAGCCGTCGTGTGTCATTGGGACAGGGGTACGGCAGGCATTTTCCCCACTTGGCTGATTGGCTGGTGCCATTTGGGTTTCGCCTGCCATGTAGCAAATTGTCACAACTTGTAAGGTTGCGGATAGGCTCTGGTTCAGGTGATAGGGGTGGGAGAACGCTCTAGCCATCCCTATGCGAAGGGTATTGCGTTAAAGGAATCCAGGGACTCAATGGTTTGGTCAACCCTGAGAGGGGTTGTGCCCGTGCCAGAGTCCAGGGAGACATTTGGGTGGTGGACTAGCATGACCCCACTTTCCGCTGTCCCAGGTGTTCACCCTAGGCTGGTGCCCTGGGTCAGCGCTACCTGCAGGGAGCTAGTCTAACCAGAGCCTATGCCACCACTCACTTTTTCTGTAATCAGTAAAGTTGTGGCCTATATTCTGCCAAAAGCCAAACCAAAATTTGAGTCTTGTCTGAATTTATTTAAGGGGGAGGTTAAAGGTCTGCACACGCAACCATGAGCAAACTGAGCGAATGAGAATGGTCATCCCCATCCTCACCAGACTGACAGATGGGAAGGTTGTCTTACCCCCATCCACGC
Source organism: Darevskia mixta (assembly GCA_034641385.1). Classification (NCBI taxonomy): domain Eukaryota; kingdom Metazoa; phylum Chordata; class Lepidosauria; order Squamata; family Lacertidae; genus Darevskia; species Darevskia mixta. The sequence continues at coordinate 1,170,049 of JAWWNH010000242.1, forward strand.
TGTCCAGTGCTGATAGGGATTACCTGCATCAGATGCACATCAAAGCTATATGTAGCATTCTTGGAGAATCCATGAGTGGTCCCAGTTAGGATGCATATACACATTTCACTTTCTGGAAAGGCAGCCAGCCAATGGGTCCAGAAGCACAGCATTCTGTAATGCGAGGGGCTCTTGATCCTTAAAACGGATCTGCAGGCCTGCCTTTATGTGTAGATCTCCCACTGAACTGGGATGTAACCTCTTAAGAGGGAGTTACAGCCATTGGCTGGAAAGTGACAAACAAGGCAATGACTGGTTGCATGTTGCTGTTGATTGTGTGAGGGTGGTCTACATGGGCTCTCAAAAGAGGCCTGAACACACACACACACACACACACACACACACACACACACACACACAAAACAGGGAACATGACAATGGTATTCTAGTTTGTGATGAAGGGGCCATGCATGGGAACAGCTGTAAAAGCAACTGCAATTTCTCAATGGCCATACAGTAGTACCTTGGTTTACTTTATAATAATAACAATAACAATAACAATAACAATAATAATAATTAATTTATTATTATTTATACCCCGCCCATCTGGCTGGGTTTCCCCAGCCACTCTGGGCGGTTTTCAACAGAGCATTAAAATACAATAATCTATAAAACATTAAAAGCCTCCCTAAACAGGGCTGCCTTCAGATGTCTTCTAAAGGTCTGGTAATTGTTGTTCTCTTTGACATCTGAAGGGAGGGCGTTCCACAGGGCGGGTGCCACTACCGCGGGTACCACTACTTTACAGCCATAATCCATTCCAGAGTTCCATTTGTAAACCAAAACAGGTTGTAACCCAAGGCGCGCTTTCGCCAATGGGGTCTCCAAAAGAAATTTGTTCGTAATCCCCCCAAAATGGGTTGTAATCCAAAAAAAGTTTGCAAACCGGGACACGCACTTCCAGGTTTGACGTGTTTGTAATCCAAAACGTATGCAAACCAGACTGTTTGCAAACCAAGGTACCACTGTATTACTTTGTTATCACCAATTTTACCTCCATCCATGTTACAATAAATGCGGCTTGCAGTGAGCTCCAACTAGGTGAAAGGGAAATAAAATGGCAAATGCAATTCAGTGTAATCAAGCATAAAGTTATGAACACTGGGACCAAAGAAAATCTAAAGTTCACATCTCGGGGGGTAACTGTTCAGGAATGAGACCTTGGAGTCATGACAGATAGTTTGAAGATGCTGAACCAGTGTGCATAACCTGTGAAAAAGACCACATCCATGCTAGGGCTAATTAGGAAAGAGAGAAAACTGTCACTATCCCACTCTGTGGTGCAAGGGTGCAACTCTGGCCTCCTTCCCTCAAGAAAGACATTGTGGCAGTGGAAAATGCTCAGAAAAGGGCAGTCACCATGATAAAGGGGATGGAGAACTCCCCTAGGATGAGCAGATGCAACATTTTTGGGGAAAGGGGGTAGTTGAGAGAAAAAGTGAGCATGAGGTGACATAATCAAGGTTTATAAAATTATGCATGCTGTGGAGAAAGGGGATAGGATTACCTCTCTCACAACAAACACTTTTGCCAGTTCAGTTCTTTATTCGACCGTCAGTCAGAAAAGATACATTTCCATACAAAATTAAAACATCTAAAACGTCTAAAAGAACTTTGGAGTAAAAGATAGCCAACAATAAAATGAAGCTATACAGATAAACCCATGTCGGTGCTGTCAATTTTATTCTTGCGACGCTTAAGAGCTAGAAAAAGAAATTTGGCCACCAGGGAGGCTGTTTTTCCAGTAACATTATTCAACAAATATAGAACCTGTCTTTCTCTGGATAGAGAGCTAAGTTGACATAGGAGTGGAGCTATAAGATTTTGCCTGAGATCTGCATAGAAAGGGCAGGTCAGGAGAATATGTTCGGTGGACTCTACCACTCCCAGGGCACAATGACAAGTTCTCTGAGCGTATGGGACTCCCCTGAACCTTCCCCACAATACCGCAGATTCGAGGGCATTTCATCTGGCCGCTGTGAGGAGTCTACGGTATTCCACATAGTGGATTTCCGCGAGATAAGGGGCTGGTGTAGCCTGATAGATCTGATCCCTCAGAAACATCCCTGACATCAACTTCCTAAGGAGGTTTCATTGAGACCCCTGGAAAATTTTGGAGGCTGATAAACGATAGCCTGGCAAATATTTAGTCTTTCATCTAGTGGTGGCGCAGAAGGGTACATGAGAGGAGTACACTGTGCTGTGGCCTGGGCTCCCTTCCCCAGGAAAGCATGGGCCCACAGAGGGCTGTGATGGCTCTCTCCATCACTCTCACTCTCTGTCTCTCTCTCACACACTCACATATACAAAATGGTAAAAGACCCCTGGACGGTTAAGTCCAAACTTGACTATGGGTTTTGGCGCTCGTCTCACCTTCAGGCCGAGGGAGCCGGTGTTTGTCTGCAGGCAGCTTTCTGAGTCATGTGGCCAGCATGACTAAACCGCCTCTGGCGCAACGGGACACTGTGACGAGTGCCAGGGCACATGGAAACACCATTTACCTTTCCTCCGCAGCGGTACCTATTTATCTACTTGCACTGGTGTGCTTTCGAACTGCTAGGTTGGCAGGACCTGGGACAGAGCAACGGGAGCTCACCCCGTCGCGGGGATTCGAACCGCCGCCCTTCCGATTGGCAAGCCCAAGAGCTTCAGTGGTTTAGACCACACATACAAGCCCCCCCTCCTTCACATGCATCCATTCAGCACATCAGCTGAGGTTGCGTTTCAATTGCATTTGCATCCATGTGCCCTCTGGAAGAGTTAGTTGAGGTTATCCAGAATGGCGACTTACTATAATTTGGAAGCAGAAAGAAGTTTTGTGCTTTTTCTCACTCAACTGAATTTTGCTAACTTTCCTTATCTTCTTTATTTCCTTAGCACTGGGACAAATTATGCTATACGTAGATGGGATGAATGGAGTAATCAATCATAATGAAACAATCCAGTGGCTCTACACTCTCATTGGGTCAAAGGTAAGAAGAGATTTTATAGTGTGTGTCTGTGTGGACAGCTGTGATACACACCCACACACCCACACCCACACACACGGAGAACATGCCAGTGACTGAAAAATTCCACTAGTTTCATACTTGCCACAAGCAGAGGAGTACATGTGCAAAGGCAATGCTACTTCCATTTATAGTGGCACATTCCTCTTTTTTTTCAGCTAGTGAAAATAACCCATGGGGCAGTGTATGTGGAGTTAGCTTCCTACTGCAGAATGGCAGCCCAATGGGACTATGTGTTGCTGGTCTTGAAAGTGCTGCCTTGGCTACAGGTGAAGTTCCTGGGGCAAATGTTAGTACAGCGGACGCTCGGGTTGCGAATGTGATCCGTGCGGGAGGCGCGCTCGCAACCCACAGCGCCACGTCTGCGCACGTGTGGGTTGCGATTTGGCGCTTCTGCGCATGCGCGAGCTCCGAAACCCGGAAGTAACCCGTTCCGGTACTTCCGGGTGCGGCGCAGTGCGCAACCCGAAAATGCGCAACCTGAAGTGGCCATAACCCGAGGTATGACAGTACAGTACTAGCATATGAAGCTGTGAATGGGACCCAAATACTGTACCTATAAGAGTGCCTTCTTCAGTATCAGCCATCTCAGTCCCTATGATTGGCAGGCGAGACCTTGGTGGTGGTGCCACCCTTGGGGGCTGCCCGGTTGGCATTGGCCCATGACGGGGCCTTCTTAGTGGCAGTTCCCTATTTGTGAAATGCCCTCCTATCTCCCTCATTATTGGCTTTTGGGAGGAATTTAAAAACATTCCTGTTTGCCCAGGCTGTTCATGGCCCAAAAGCACTGTTCTTGGCAACCTTAAAATCACTGGTTGAGAGAATGTTTTAAAGGGTTTTTAGAATGTATGGGCTTTAGGTGGGGGGGAAGGGTTCCCATTTTTGGCTTTCTTGGGAGGTATAGCGGAATAAAAAAATAAACTACACATGCTGTCTCAGTGCCAAACATACAAATCCCTTTGGTGAACAAAAGAATGGCTCTTGCTGTAGTTAGTAAAGGTAAAGGTACCCCTGACTGTTAGGTCAAGTCGTGGATGACTCTGGGGTTGCGGCGCTCATCTTGCTCCATAGGCCAAGGGAGCCGGCATTTGTCTGCAGACAGCTTCCGGGTCATGTGGCCAGCATGACTAAGCTGCTTCTGGCGAACCAGAGCAGTGCACGGAAACACCGTTTACCTTCCCGCCAGAGTGGTACCTATTTATCTACTTGCACTTTGATGTGCTTTTGAACTGCTAGGTTGGCAGGAGCAGGGACCGAGCAACTGGAGCTCACCCCGTCACGGGGAGTCGAACCGCCGACCTTCTGATCGGCAAGCCCTGGGCTCCGTGGTTTAGACCACAGCGCCACCCGCATCCCCCTTACTGTAGTTAAGGAGGCATTAAAAAACTTCACAAACACTCAATATATGCTGCCAATTGGAACAAGTAGTCTTGAATGTTAACTCAGAGCAGGCCTTTCTTCTTACTAGGAATCTTTCATATGCACACAGACACACACTTATGGCGTAAAGTGAATAAAAAGGAAGAGACATATCTCAGAGATGCTGGAAACAATTACTGTTTATTATTATTATTATATGCTTGCTGTTTTATTCTAATGCTTTATGCCCCATCTGTCAAATATATTATTAGGGCAACTTGCCAAGGAAATAATTTCCACACAATGAAGTAAGGCCTCGACTCTCTGAGGTGCCATTTTTATCACCTTTATAGCCTCTGTGTGTGCCAATCCTGATGCTCCAAAATAACTGAACCACGGCAAGGACAGATCAGGCCACAGCAGCCCTGATTGTGTTTGCTCTTGCTAAGGAATGGTAATACTTCCCAGTGAGAACATTCAAAGCAGCAATCTTAGTACAGGGATATCCTGGGATGTTTAAATTTCCCTCTTTTGCTGTAGAAAACCATCACATAGCGCCACCTAGCAGAACAACTAAAATATATTGGGATGAATAGAACACATTTTTATACCTAAACACACTCACCCTGAGAAGGTCTGCTCAGCATTCATAATTGCTTTATTTAAGACTTCATAATGTAATATAATTTCCATGCATGTATGAAGTAATTGGAACCCTGCTCATTTTTCCCTGGTCAATTATTTTTGGGGAGGAAATGTTCAGATCTTGTAAGCCCTGTCGATCAATAAGAAATGTCTTGAACATTATGAGCATGCATAATATTAAACCTTTTATATTAAGTAATTTTTGGTTTCCCTTATTTATCCCCTGCTATTGTCATCATCAATCAATCAACTTTATTCCAGCTTTAAGCTCATAACACAAGACAACACAAGAACAGCAGTTACACTCACATAGTTGAATTTAAAATTATTGGCAATAAAATTAGTGGTAATCAAAACTTAATAAGTATACAAGATAGTGTAAATATTAATTCCAAACAATTTCAATTTCCAATCAACAGTCCATTTCGTCTCTTGTATGTCAGAACGGAAGTTAAATTTTTTTGCCATTTGTAGGGTTACAAACTGGTCAGTGTCTTGCAATAAAAAAGCAAGGAGGAAGTCAACTGGGTGCCCAGACAGTTTTTGGATTAATGGCTGCACTAAATTCTTCCGGGCAGCATCATATAGAGGGCAGTTAAACACCATATGGTGGAGAGATTCTATCGATCTGTTATCACAGGAACACAAAACCGAAATTTGACCCCCAGAAAATCTATGGAAAAGGGAATTCGATGGGAATACATTAAAACGCGCTTTAATAAAAGCAAAAGCGGTGACTGGCACATGGGATGGCGGAGCAATACCCAACTGCCTCGGGGAGCATGTACCCCCACCAAGCATAAGATTATGTTGCCACTCTATGCTATTGTCATCATACTCCTAACTAACATATTTGCAGAAGAAAGTCAGTAGAGATAAGTGCAGTAGCAGGTGAGAAATCACAACCATGTTCTTAGTTATGCACGGTGCACTGTGTACCACTGAAAAGCTGTGGTGCAGATAAATGAAAGATAATTGAATCGTGGAATTGTACAGCGGGAAGGACCCTGGGGGTCATCTAGTCCAACCCCCTGCAATGCAGGAATCTCAGCTAAAGTTTCCATGTCAGATGGCCATCCAACCTCCGATAGAAAACTTCCAAGGAAGGAGAGTCCACCACCTCTCGAGGGAGACATCCGCTGTCGAACAGCTCTTGCTATCAGAAGCATTATTCCTGATATTTAGTTGGAATCTCCTTTCTTGAATCCATTGCGTTTGAGTTCTGCCCTCCAGAGCAGGAGAAAACAAGCTTGCTCCGTCTTCCGTGTGACAGTTAAATCTCCCAGGTTTCCTGTTGCAAGCTGGACAGGAAGCTTGTTTAAATATTTGGAGACTGTCCCTAAAATTTACATTATACCCTTCTTGTTATCATCATTGCAATCTGTATGTTTGGAGTATTGAGAGCAAGATGAGAGCCTCTCTAACCCCACACCAACATCCAGTGCAGCAGAATTATTTTTAAAGCCCTCTTAACAGGAGTTAGGTTTTTTTTTAAAGGTTTATTCCTGTGTTTGTGTAGGTATATTTGTATTAAATTAATGCTGCATAACTCTGATGACTTCACCCAGAAAGAAACATATCAAGGCCTACATATTTTAGCAAGTTTCTGTCGTTATTATTGTGTGGTTGGAAAAATAGGATAAGCACTAGGGGGTTTCTCTACATCTGTAGCTGTAGCGTTTGGAAGCTGCCCAAACTGTTTCTGAGCCATTCCGTGTCTTTCGAATTTGACTCAATATTTTGGACCAGTTTAGATCTTTTGAAAATGAAACTGGTCCCCCCCCCTCATTTGTTATAATAGGGAATCTTTCTTTTAACTGAAGTGGGTGAAATTTGTAGGCACAGCAGATTCTCTAGAGTGGATTAAAGCCTGTCAGATTATAGGCAGATACATCCAGGAATTTTTGTTCAGGGCACCTTTAGAATTTGATATTTTAAAGAGACAGACAGACAGACAGACAGACAGACAGACAGAAGGTATCTTATTTTCCGCCAGAGTTGGATGCAAGTTGCAGGCATGGTCACCCCTTCTGAGGAGATGAAGCCTACTAAATTGGTTCTCACTCAAGGGCAGATTTTATAATAACTGGTAGGCTAGAAAAAGAGTGTGGATAGCCAGGATCTCATCATGAATTATCTTGGGTGCAAAGAAGCAGCACTTCCTTTTATATCCGACTAGCTGACCCGGCCACGCCTTGCTGTGGCTGATTTTATGCTTATTACCACCAGTAGCAGCCGCAGCCAAAGTAAACCCCCACCTACCCCCACTGGCGTCGTGTGCACTCTGCACGTGCTCAGGCGCCCTCTCACGGCCTGTGGCAGAAAAAGCCGAGGAAGGAGGCCTCTGACGCCATCTGAGGGAAAAGCACTATGGAAACGCACAGATAAAAAACACATCGGGAGATCACTGAGGGATGATCATGGTGGCCATTTCCCGGCGTGCCTTGCCTGTGGCCTTTTCAAGGGGAAAAGTGCTAGTAACCCTCTACAGAGAGGATTTGATTCCATTTCCCAGAGTGCCTTGCGCGCGCGGTTGGCTGGGATAATAAGCCCACCGTTTCCCTGCATGTATTGCGGTTTGGGCGAAAGAGCTTAGTTCACCCACAGGGCGCCTTAACTCCATTTCCCAGCGTGCCTTGCGGGTCTGGCCTAGTTAACTGTGAGAGGCGGCGGCCTCCATTTCCCAGCGTGCCTTTGACAAAAGAGATATTTACATTTCCCTGTTTCCCAGCCAAGTTAATCACACCCTTTTGTCTGGCACTCAGGTATCAGGAAGCCACTGAGACAATCACCCCCTCCTTCCATGCAGAGAAACAGTTTGTCAGTTTGGGAGTGAAAATGGAGACAGGCCTGCCATTGCTAGAGGGCGAGGTTTTGCTGGTGATGTATAATAGTGGCGCCAATTTTTTGCTTTTCTGGCTGTACTACCAGTATAGCCGTCGCTAGAGGGCGCTGTTTTGCTGGTGATGTCATATGTGCACGCCAATTTTTTACGTTTTTTCTTTAGGTATGTCAGGTGTGGTTTTTTTGAATTTTTATTATGCCAGATTATTTTGAGATGGTAATGGAACGCTGTATCCAAATTTGATGCGATTTGGTCCAGCGATTATGCAGCAGGGGTGTTTCGGACAAACACACAATGGGAACATTTATATATATATAGATTCACAGAATGTTGGTTTTTCAGTCCACACTAAGCGAGATTTCCTTGGTTTGGACGTAACTAGGATCTCTCTGGGGTAATGCAGGCCAGGATCTTGGTGTGAAGCTGGGGTTCTGTGGGAAGAAGGAACTAGGGAAATGTCTATTTGGTCCTAGTAAATGCTCATGGATATCATGGACTGGTTGGACACAGAGGAGTGAAGAAGTTGGCTGAAATGGGCAGAGCAAAGACAAGCGGTACGCAGGCACAGTCTCCAATTGCTTGCCGGAAGCCCTGGAGAGAAGGAGACATCAGTGGCTTTGTGGAGACAGGGACTTTTAGTCTCAGCAACTAATTTCATTGAGTGGGACCTGAGCTGCAGTGCTTATCCTATTTTGCCAAGGCTGCCAAGATCGTGTTTCTCTAATAAAGAGTTAACTCCAGCTTTGAACTGTGTGATTTACTGATTGGCTTCCTCCTTTACAATGGCATTAGAAACCTTTTTTTTAAAGGACTGGAACAATTGTCTGAATTAGACCATTACAAGAAAGATTCATTTCTTTATTTGGGGAGGGTCTTTAATTTCATGGCAGAGCACAATGCTTCGGATGTATTATGTTTTGTATTCAATGCCTGTTACCTCACATGTAGCCGGGTTGGAGAGACCTGTGGACTGGGTTGGGCCAATCAATGATCTGACTCCAATAAGTCAACTTATAATGGTCACAGATTTCCTTCCTGCCATAGTGGTCCTTGTTTTAAAATCCTGGCCTCTCATTTTTAGCTCGTGTCAAGTTGACCAAAGATTGAAAGGACAGCAGTTCTGTTCACTGACTCTAACAGAGGGTCAGCTTGCATTGCATTAAGAAAGCAGCATGTCTGCAAATGTCAGCCTCATGAGTGACAAGCTCTCCTCTCTCTCCTCTTGCAGTTTCGTCTGGTTGTAAAGACAGCGCTGAAGTTGCTCCTTGTTTTTGTGGAGTATACGGAATCCAATGCACCACTTCTGATCCAAGCAGTGTCCATCGTGGATGACAAGAGAGGTGAGTTAGTGTACCTGCCTGTAGTTGCGCTTCAAAGGAAATAATGAAATGGTTTGTTGTTTTGCTACCACAAAACAACCCTACAAAAGCAAATCATACTCTCATACACTATACCTTGTTCTCAGGAGCAGATTTCAAGTAGAAAACAAAACGCTTGCAGGCCACACCGTGGCATAGCTTGGGGGGGCTGGAAGAGGGGCTGCTAACCAGGGTGCAAAATTTGGGGAAGCTGCAAAATTTCAAAAGAAAAATAAACCACTTTTAGGTTTTTAAAAACAATCATGCAATGTAAAAATTCCATTAAATTAATAATAATAATAAAATAAACGGCCGCCACTGTCATCTCCCAAGCTTCCCTCTCCCTGCTGGGAAGACCCTTCCCCATCAGCCTCACTGCCACTCAGCCCTGACAGGAACCATGGGTTTGGGCAGGGGTCAGTAAACTTTTTCAGCAGGGGGCCAGTCCACCATTCCTCAGACCTTGTGGGGGGCCGGACTATATTTTTTTAAAAAATATGAACGAATTCCTATTCCCCACAAATAACCCATAGAAGCATTTTAAATAAAAGAACACATTCTGCTCATCTAAAAACACGCTGATTCCCGGACCGTCCGCGGGCCAGATTTAACCACAGAGCCTAGGGCTTGCCGATCAGAAGGTCGGCGGTTCAAATCCCCGCGACGGGGTGAGCTCCCGTTGCTCTGTCCCTGCTCCTGCCCACCTAGCAGTTCAAAAGCACATCAGAGTGCAAGTAGATAAATAGGAACCGCTCTGGCGGGAAGGTAAACGGCGTTTCCATGCGCTGCTCTGGTTCTCCAGAAGCGGCTTTGTCATGCTGACCACATGACCAGGAAGCTGTACGCCGGCTCTCGGCCAATAAAGCGAGATGAGCGCCGCAACCCCAGAGTCGGACATGACTGGACCTAATGGTCAGGGGTCCCTTTACCTTTACCTTTAGGGTGTTCTCATTTTTCTCCATTTTGGCGTTTTCCTGATTTTGTAGGTGAGATTTCAGGCAATCCTCAAACCGAGAAGCAGTTAGTGTCATATGATGTACATCATTTCAGTGGTGTGGACAGGACAGGATGGAGCTCCCCGTGGCAGTGGGGATGCAGTGAGAGCTGCTGGCCAGAGGGCTGAGAAACCTGTCACCAAGGCCTTTGCAGTTGATCTTGAGGCAGTCGTGGTGTGCTGCCTCAGCAGAGATACACCTGACAGGGGACTAGGCCATCTGGGCAGTAAGCTCCTTCATGAGGGTAGGGCAGACATCCACTGGTCAGAGTCAGCCAGCCATGCCCACTGTGGATTTTATGCACATGCATTTTCATCTTAATGGTTTCATGCCCTCTTGAATTCTCTCTTCAAAGTTCTTTTCCATTTCCTCTTACGGTACTTGTTGACTATTGGTCTCATGCCAGTGTTTAGCCTTTGATGGAGTTTGGAGGTGGAATTATGGCTGCTGACACCAGGCTTGCCCTCTGATTGACTCTCGTGAAAGGATTTGATGTGCACTTACGCCACTTACAGGACCTAGTATTATAAGAATTCTAAGCTCTCAAATATAGAATAAAGGTTCATAAATGCACACATATCTAAATATCTAAATGTGTCTGAAATAGTACGGAAGAGCAATCCTGAAGCCATTTTGATTCTCCCAATGACCTCAAATATTCCTCTGCAGTAAAGAAGGCAAATGGGGAAAGCCTTCCCATTGTATTTTTGCTTACAAATCCTGTCTTAAGGGCCTATTTGCATATGAATAGGGTGAGCCTATGACCTGGATTCAGGAACCAAAGTATTCACCATCCCCAAAGAATGGCCAGGCTGCCCAGGTAATGCAATCAGCGACCATTATCAGGTATCCTGGCAGACAGGATTTCTGCTGTAGACCGCCTCCTATGATGTATGTATGATGATTTTAGGGTGGTCTTTGGCTAAGGGGGTTGGGCAATGTCAAAAGTCTTTACAGGTTCCTGCACACTTTAGTTCAGGGTCTCTCCCTCCTTGGAAGGAGGGGAGCGAACTCTGTTGCAACAGAAAAATATCTGCCTTGCTTTTCACTGGATCCTGCCTCCATCCATTCTTCTCTGACCAATCATGAACTTAGGGGACTCAGAGCCCCATGGGGAGTTGGGCAGCAAGAGCCAAACCCCAGTTTTTACATCACTAGAAAGAGACCTGTATGATTGTTGTATTTCATCACTGCCTCCCTTGGATATGGCAGCCATTTCTCAGGCTTCCTTTCCAGAATTGAACCCAATTCCCCATTCCTCCATTGGTCACCATGGTTATGCACAGCCCACGGAGGGGTTCAGAAAGTTCTAGATGTTCACTGACTTCTATTAGCTCTAGAATTAGCACAGTGAAGTGGCCAAAGGAAACATAACTGATTTCATGAGGTGTTCACAGTTTCTATTTAACACCCATGTGTAGTTATGCATGTATAGTTTAATCTTTCTAGCTTGAGCCCCATTGAAATGAATGGGAGTTGCAGAAAAGCTTCCATTCATTCAAAGGGCCTCTTAAAGCCTGCTGGGAATATGGCTTTAGCTATCTTATTTGGGAATCCTTTTATCAGTCTCAGAACCGGTTGATTAAGTGCAGGCCTGCTTTTGTAGACACCTGGTGCTTTAATGGACATTTTCTTTGGTGAGTTATAATCTTTCAACATGTGCAGTGCACATGATTGGCAAAAGTGGGGCCACTCCTAATAATTCAGCCCCAGTTTTCCTAGTACAGCTGTTGTGTGTTGCTTCCACACTGCAGTACATCCAAATGGAATTGAAAACTCTGTAGGAACATCCGGCTTACAAATGCTCCCTGCAGTTTTGGAGGAATGTGTTAAGAGGCAAGCAAGAGTTCAGCCTATAACATGTGCATTATTGTCTCTCTTCTGCATTTTTTTCCACAATACAGAGTGCTCTTCTTGCAGGACAAACACCTCAGTATTATAAACTTAAATCTTCTACTGTCTGCCTTTCCAAATGAGAATAATCACTTTTCCCCCAATTACCTATTGTAATCCTATATAATAAAGTTGCTGTGTCCCTGCATCCGTTCTGTGTGTCACGGAAGTGCGCTACTGCGCATGTCTGGGACCCACACGGACGCAGGGATTGGAGCGGGCGGAGAGGGGGGCGTGTCCGCGAGGCAGCGGCGGCGCACGCGCGTTCTCAGTTGCGCCAGCGCCGCTGCCTCGCACGGACGCAGAGGGCCGCCCCATCCTCGCCGCCGCTACCGCCGCCGCTACAGCCGCCCCCGGGGAAAAAGAAGACGGGGGAGGGAGCCCCTCTCCACCCCCCAGTATGGAATGAAGAGAGCGGCGTGAGCGGCGCTCGCCTGCGTCCAATCACCTCCCGGCAGCCGCTGTTGCGAGGGCCTCCAGCTCGGGTGGAGCCGCCATGTTTTTTCCCCACGTCATAGCGCGGGGCAGGCGCGAGGAGGTGCGAAGAGAAGGGGCCACCGGAGCGTTCGCTGCCGAGACAGCTGCGGGCGGGCGCAGCTCCCAGGGGGACCCGGCGGCGCGACGCTAAGGGCCGCTCTGTCCTGAGGCGGCGCGACTCGGAGCAGGGTTGCTCCGGTGGGCTGGGGGCTGCGGAGGACGCCGTGGCTGAGGCGGAATTTTAACCCGGGCCTCCTCGCCTCCTCCTCCTGGGGCTCTGCCTCCTCCTGCCTCCTCCTCCTCTAGCGCCCGTTATGTAACGGGCTAACTTCAACTAGTTATTTTATAGCTTCTGAGCACTAAAATGTTTTTCATGCTAATGAGCTATAGAACCATAGAATTGTAGAGTGGGAAGAGACCCCAAGGGTCATCCAGTCCAGCCCCCTGCAATGCAGGAATCACAACCAGATCAAATATGACAGATGGCAGCCAAACCACTGCTTAAAACCACCCAAGGAAAGAGAGTCCACCACCTTCAGATGGAGTCCCTTCCACTGTCAAACAGCTCTTACTGTCAGAAAGTTCTTCCTGATGTTTAGTCAGAATCTCCTTTCTTGTAACTTGAATCCATTGGTATGGGTCCCATCTTCCAGAGTGGGAGAAAACAGCTTTGCTCCATTCTGCATGTGGCAGCCCTTTAGATATTTGAAGATGGCTATCATATTTCCTCTCAGCTTCCTCTTCACGAGGCTGAACATACACAACTCCCTTAACTGTTCCTGACAAGACTTCGTTTCCAGGCCCTGGCTCAAATTGGTTGCCCTCCTCTGCACACGTTCAAGCTTGACAATATCCTTCTTAAATTTTGGTACCCAGACCTGGACACAGTATTCTGGGTGTGGTCTGGCCACACGACTTCAAAACATGTCATTTAGTGGTTGTTGTATTGTACCGTTTACATTATGCCACCAGCACATGAAGAACAATTGCATGCTGTGGATCTTACAATCTAGTTTTCAAATATGCAGGTACAATCTAGTTTTCAAATGTGGAGGGGAGAGACTAGCGGGAAGCCAGCATGACAAAGCCGCTTCTGGCAAACCAGAGCAGCGCACGGAAACGCCGTTTACCTTCCTGCTGCAGCGGTTCCTATTTATCTACTTGCACTTTGATGTGCTTTCGAACTGCTAGGTTGGCAGGAGCTGGGACCGAGCAACGGGAGCTCACCCCGTCGCGGGAATTCGAACCGCCGACCTTCCGATTGGCAAGCCCTAGGCTCAGTGGTTTAACCCACAGCGCCACCAGTGGGCAAGCTCAAAAAAAAATTTGGTGGGAGGGTGAGGTCTTACCTTTCAGTAGAAAGTGGTGAGGGGCTTTTCCTTCCTCATTTCTTTTTATTACCATTTACACCAAAATAAAAAATCCCTACTGCTGCATAAGGCTCAGCTGCGCTTTTATCCTAGCCACATTTCGGGGACAGGAATGATGCAGCGTCAAGCAGTGGCATTCATTGGGGGGGGGGGCAAAGATGGCTGCCTTGTCGTAGCCATATTCTCCCCTCAAGAATGCATTTGTTTGGTTTGCAGGAGGCGACCGTTCATAATTGTATTCAAAGGAAAGAGCACCACCCTGAAAATTATTAAAAGTCACTGAAAATCACACACACACACACACACACACACCCCCCGGATGAATTCTTTCAGGAAAGTGTGTGGCCGGTGGTGGGGGGTGTTTTAATTAACAGGCCATGAAGAAATAACAAAAAAATAGAAATAGCAATATATGTTAGGGAGATTCATTTTCTAAACCATATGGTGGTATACCATATACTGGCCTGATGAGGCTAAGGAAACAAATATGCTGAAACAGTTAATAATAATAATAATAATAATAATAATAATAATAATAATAATAATAATAATAATTTATTATTTATACCCCGCCCATCTGGCTGGGTTTCCCCAGCCACTCTGGGTGGCTTCCAACAGAACATTAATATACAATAATCTATTCAACATTAAAAGCTTCCCTAAACAGTTAAAGCTGATAAAAAGTGGAATGAGGTCTGCAGTATGGTCTGTAACAGAGGAAAGCAATCCATCCAACAGGGGGAATCAGTACATTTCTTATTCCTTATTTCATCACTGCCCATTTCATTTCAGCGTTTTAAAGACTTCCATTCTGATTTACTGAAAAGTTAGAAAAGACTCACAATCAAGAAGGTCGCGCGGTGACGAGGCCGTAGGGTACTTTAAAATGTAGGCTATTCCTCCGAAGATTTAGAAACGGAGAAGAAAAAGTAGGTTTCCCAGCTTTCCCTTTTATTTTACTTTTTAGCTCTGATTCGCTTGCAAGATTAATCATTGCAGAAAAGATACAAAGTCCCAAGATGAGAATGGATAAATCCCAACAGCTTCTGAAGGGGGTTGATCTTGAAATGTAACCCCATTCCAGGTGGCCTTTTTATATAGCTGGTGTAGGAACGTTAGTTCACATATTTATGCGCACGAGTTGATTCTGCATTCTATAATAATCAGTGATGACTTAGAATCATAGAATCATAGAGTTGGAAGAGACCACAAGGGCCATCCAGTCCAACCCCCTGCCAAGCAGGAAACACCATCAAAGCATTCCTGACAGGTGGCTGTCAAGCCTCTGCTTAAAGACCTCCAAAGAAGGAGACTCCACCACACTCCTTGGCAGCAAATTCCACTGTCGAACAGCTCTTACTGTCAGGAAGTTCTTCCTAATGTTTAGGTGGAATCTTCTTTCTTGTAGTTTGAATCCATTGCTCCGTGTCCGCTTCTCTGGAGCAGCAGAAAACAACCTTTCTCCCTCCTCTATATGACATCCTTTTATATATTTGAACATGGCTATCATATCACCCCTTAACCTTCTCTTCTCCAGGCTAAACATACCCAGCTCCCTAAGCCGTTCCTCATAAGGCATCGTTTCCAGGCCTTTGACCATTTTGGTTGCCCTCCTCTGGACACGTTCCAGCTTGTCAGTATCCTTCTTGAACTGTGACTTAATAGCTGAATTTATGAACTTAGTCCATTGCTGTGTTTGATCAAAGTCTTGCTGTGAGTGTTAAACCCAGCTTCACGTTCACACATGACGGTGATTATTTCATGTGTGAACCCATAAGCCTGGCACATTTAAACCCCGCCCCCACAGAAATCAAACCCGCACTGAAATGTCTCTAATTCATGATCAGCCCCTGGTACTCCTGGCCCTGCCCAGCCCTGCCTCCAGTTCAAATGGAGTGGGATCTATGTTGGGGTGGGGGGAGTTATGTCTGGGTTCACTTGACTTTGCTGGTTGTTGAGGGGTAAGCTTTTTGGAGTGGAGTCCGTAAGACGGTTGGATGTCGCCTTGTACGCCTCATTCGGGCAACTCCTGCAGCCCAGCTGCTAGCCAAATGTACTGCTCTGCTTTCCTTTGGACCAGGCATGTCCAACAGGTAGATCGTGACCTACTGGTAGATCACGGGGTGTTCCTAGTAGATCCTGGTTGATCTCTGGCCCCTCAGTGATCTCCTTACAAAAAAGCAAAAAAACAAAACCCAACCTTGGCTTCCTTAAAAAAAGCTCAACAACTTTGGGTAGATCACTGCCAGTCTTTTTACGACAATGAGTAGATCACTGCCAGTTTTTTTATACTGTGAGTAGATCGCAGACTATTGGGAGTTGGACGTCCCTGCTGGACCACATCAGCAAGGCCAAGGGGGGCGGGTCTTGTTATCTGGGTAGTCCAGGGCCTCCATACGCACAGCCCAGGCTTGCACCCCAGGGAGGTCACTTTGGTGCTGCTAATGCAGAGGTTTGACTTCATCCCTGTCTCTCAAGACAGATGGGTGACAGCAGCAACAACAAGAAGAAGTTTTTTGGAATGTATATTCTCCAATGTATTCTCCAAACTTTTAATACCCAAATCTCTTACGAAGGGTCAGATAAGAAACTTTTGCAACAGTTTGTTGCACTAGCACAGATAATAGTAATTCACTTAATATAATGTTGTTCAATTTTGTGGAGCTGGAATAAGCTGTGATTTTCTGCTGTGCCGGTGTGGTATAATTATAGCATTGTATTCCCTCTGTGCAGAGAACCTCTGAATCTGAGAAATGTGATATTGATAGCAGCATTGTACTGCAGCAGCATACATGAAGTGGGAGGGTTTGGGTAGGTGTTTGTGTATCTCAAAAGCTTATGGAACTGATTCTGGTATATTTCTAGCCCAATGCAATTGCATGTGTAAGTTTGCTCCCATTTTAGGGGGTAGCAGAATTTGGGGGCAGGGACGCGGGTGGCGCTGTGGTCTAAACCAGTGTTTCTCAACCTTTTCTGGGCAACAACACACTTGTTTTATGAAAAAAATCTCGCAGCACACCACCCACAAAATGGCGGCGGCAACGTCGCTATGGTAACGGAAATCACGGAGTTATGCGCCCAAAGCAGCCCCACTGGTATGAAAAGCCCGCCCCTGGGACTGTGAAAGAAAACCCGAAAGGAAAGACTTAGCTGATCCCAGGCAGCGAGTGAGGACGGCGAGTGGAGCTGGGGAGGCTTCTCAGCTGGCTGGCTGGCGGTTGGAGCGCTCGCAGAGCGCTCCTCCTTAGGGTGGCGGCCATTTTGACCGGGTGGCTACTGGCAGCCCTCGCGTCTCCTTCCTCTGACTTCCTATTGGTCCCTGGCAACCAATCAGATTCGGCGGCGAGCTCCCAGCTTGCGCATGCGCGGTAGAGCCCGGCAGCTTCTCCGCGGTGCCTCTTCTCGGCGGTGGCTTTCTGCGCTCCCTTTCCCCCACTGGAGCCGCTGCTACGCGTTTGCGGCGTGGGTCCCTAACGGTTTTCCCGCGGCACACCAGCCGACGTATCGCGGCACAATACTGTGCCGCGGAACACCGGTTGAGAAACGCTGGTCTAAACCACAGAGCCTAGGGCTTGCCGATCAGAAGGTCGGCAGTTCGAATCCCCGCGACTGGGTGAGCTCCCGTTCCTCGGTCCCTGCTCCTGCCAACCTAGCAGTTCTAAAGCATGTCAAAGTGCAAGTAGATAAATAGGTACCGCTCCGGCTGGAAGGTAAACGCCGTTTCCGTGTGCTGCTCTGGTTGTGACAGAAGCAGCTTAGTCATGCTGGACACATGACCCGGAAGCTGTCTGCGGACAAATGTCAGCTCCCTCGGCCTATAGAGCGAGATGAGCGCGCAACCCCAGAGTCATCTGCGACTGGACCTAACGGTCAGGGGTCCCTTTACCTTTACCTGTAGAATTTAGGGGCATCTCATGCACTTCAACTGCTACTTCCTTTGTTTGAGCCAGGACAGGTGATAAGGGACTCTGAGATGTAGGTAAACTCTCGGTATGTCACTATGCATATCCATATGAGCAAATATAAACTATAAGAAGTTAAAAACATAAAGGTGTACAAAATAACATATTGTAAACAGACCTGTCGTACAGAAAAGCCAGTCCAACGCAATAATTCTTTGTTTTCTGATATTAAGTTATAATAATTGCTCCCACCAGCAGAGATTCGGGTTCAGTGTCCTTTGCGCAAAAACACCATACAAGATCTACAATTAAGAGCAAAAAGAATTTAATACTTTTATATATATGGGTGGATTTACATACTTGAATCATATTTATTCACGCCTGTGAAGGCCCTGATAGAAATAAATAGATTTTATTCAAATGTCATTTTTTTGCAGGTTCCTTTGCATTGTATTTTGGCTTGCTTCTGTATGTACCCCTGGCAAATACACAGAAAACTATTATATGACACTCCTTTATGATTGCCGTGCAGAGACGCATATGGAAGTGTGCTTTTGTAGGCCACAGGCAGAATATTCTAGAATGCTTTAGATGGGAGGAAGCACATTCTGAGAAGACAAGTAGTCTGTCTGTTAACTAAAGCATATTTCTGTCATACGGCATGGATTAAAGTAATTAATTTGTCATGTTACTGGCTTACGGTTACCCCCAAATGGCATAAGTATAGGTTAGAATCGTATATCTATCCTTCTTGTTTCCAGTTTCTCTCTCTCCATTAGAAACCACAGGCAGGCATTTCTGCAATGGGGGTATCATGCCCACCTATCGTATATCTTCTGTGAACTTACTCAACATGTACACCCAGCACACAGAATATATAGAAAGTTGAGCTGAAAATAATAGAGAAGTGTTTGATTGCACAGTATTTCTTGTATTAAATATTAAAGAACAGTAACGTTTGCACAGAACCAAATGGGTGTGCTCAAAAATAGTGATGGTAAAGAAACCTCTTCTCAGTCAGAGGGATCTGATGAATGAGAGCTGGTTTACATGTCACAGCTGCCACATGGCGCTGCTGGAACCAGACCCCCCTTGTGACTTCTCCCATTCAGCTTATGGTGCCCAGAAACGCAAGGCAGTGCCATCCAGTTGTGTGTTTTCCCACCCGCCATCATTGACTTGCTGCAGTAGATGCAGAAAAATGCTCCACGTGATGTCATAGGGAATGGTACTTGCTACTGTGATGTCATGCTGTCTTAGAGGTCCAGTGCCAAGGGGCTTCTGGCGGTTCCCTCACTGCGAGAAGCTAAGTTACAGGGAACCAGGCAGAGGGCCTTCTCGGTAGTGGCACCCGCCCTGTGGAACGCCCTCCCACCAGATGTCAGAGAGAACAACAACTACCAGACCTTTAGAAGACATCTGAAGGCAGCCCTGTTTAGGGAGGCTTTTAATGTTTAATAGATTATTGCATTTTAATGTTCTGTTGGAAGCCACCCAAAGTGGCTGGGGAAACCCAGCCAGATGGGCGGGGTATAAATAATAAATTATTATTATTATTATTATTATTATTATTATTATTATTATTAGAATGATAGAATCATTCTAAGTCATCTAGTCCAACCCCCTGCAATGCAGGATTCTCAGCTAGATCTTATATGACAGATGGCCCATGAAACCTGTGCTTACAAACCTCCACGGAATAAGAGTCTACCATCTTCTGAGGAAGACCGTTCCACAGTCAAACGGCTCTTACTGTCAGAAAGTTCTTCCTGATGTTTAGTCAGAATCTCCTTTCTTGTAACTTGAAGCCATTGGTGTGGGTCCTATCCTCCAGAGCAGAAGAAAGCAAGCTTGTTGCATCCTCCATGTGACAGCCCTTTAGATATTTGAAGATGGCTATAATACCTCCTTTCCGTCTCTTAATTGTTCCTCATAAGGCCTGGTTTCCAGACCCTTGATCATCTTGATCGCCCTCCTCTGCACACGTTCCAGCTTGTCAATATCCTTCTTAAACTCTGGTGCCCAGAACTGGACACAGGAATCCAGGTGTGGTCTGATGAAGGCAGAATAGAGTGGTACTATTACTTCCCTTGATCTGGACACTAGACTTCTGTTGATGCAGCTTAGAATAGCATTGCATTTTTGGCTTGGTAGATCCGTTTCACCATCTGCCAATGTGGAAATATGTGTATTATGAAACTTTTTATGTAGCACACAACAGCTTTTTATATCTCAGCAATTAACTTATTTACTAATCCTTATTTACCTTCCTTACATGTTTCCTTTCAAAGTTAATGTGTTTCAAGAGGGGTAGCACTATTTGCAAAAACTACAAAGAACATTGTGACACCTTAAAGACGAAGGTTAATGAAGTTCATCACAAAGCCATCTATGCCTGCAAACCTAACCATGCCTACTCAAAAGCTTTTTTTGCTATTATACAGTGTTGACTCTTGTTAAGCTTGTGGTCTACTACGTCCCCTAGATCGTTTTTGTCTGTACATTGGTACCTTGGTTCTCAAACTTAATCTGTTCCGGGAGTCTATTCGACTCCCAAAACCGTTCGAAAACCAAAGCGCAGCTTCTAATTGGCTGCAGGAGCTTCCTGCACTCAAGCGGAAGCCGCGCCGGATGTTCAGCTTCCGAAAAACTTTTGCAAACCAGAACACTTACTTCTGGCTTTGCAGCATCCAGGAGCCAATTTGTTTGACAAATAAGCCGTTCGGGAACCAAGGTACCACTGTACTACTAGCAAGTCAGGTGTCCCCCATCTTATATTTGTGCAGCTCATTCTTCCTGCCTAAGTGTCGAACCTGCCCATTGCAGACATAATATAGTCCACCTCAGTCCTCTTGAAGTTGGAAGCAGGGCTGATTTTAGGTACCGCATTTTCCGGCGTACAAAACGACTTTTGAACCCCGAAAAATCTGCTCCAAAATTGGGGGTCGTCTTGTACACCGGATACTGCAGCACGGCGTGGGGACTTGCCGAGCAGCGCCGGAATCACGTCCATGGCTTCGCAGAACCAAGTTCTGGTGCTGCGGACATTTTGGATATGGGCAGCGCAGCACCAGAAATCGCTTCTGCACATGTCCAAAATGTCCGCAGCGCCAGAAATCGCTTCTGCGGAGCTGCGGACACGCACAGAAGCAATTTCTGGTGCCGCGCTGCCCATACCCAAAATGTCCGCAGAGCCAGAAATCGCTTCTGCAGAGCCGCAGACGCGATTCCGGCGCCGCTCGACATTTTTTGAGTTAAAATATAGAGTATATCCCAAACTCTATATTTTAACTCGAAAAACTGAGGGTCGTCTTATACCCCCAGTCGCCTTGTACGCTGGAAAATACGGTAATAGTGGACATGCTTGGTGGGCCCTGTTCCCCCAGGGGGATCTCCTCCTCCAGACCACCCTCCCTGCTCCCCACTTAAGGAGAAAGCAAATGGCCACACAGCTACTGTGGCTTCTGCTCCCCATTACCTGCCTCTTCCTCTCTGTGGCAGTATGGATTGGGTCCAATCACCACTGCATTTGACGGAGGGGGGAAGCAAACTGCCTGCTTCCCCTCCTCACCCTTGTCAATTCTCACTTGTCCCCTCTGCACCGCAAGGAGAAGGCAGGTGAGTGAGCAAGCAAGGAGCAATGGGGAGAAGGAGAAGCAGAGGCCAGGGGGCTTTCAGTGGTGGATCCCTTTCCACCTGCTATGTTGACCTGCTAACATCAGTCATGGTCAGTAGGATTTGTTTCCACATACCAAATGCAAAGCGTCGAACTGTGTCAAATGCCCATGCATTATTTGTATTACGGTATTATTCACATCTGTACTGAACCATTTATTTGGCATCTAACTGCATCGTGGGACCCCAGTTGTGTAACACACTTTGATCTTCTTGCCTAATAAGTTTTTGTTCCCCTTTCAGGTCTCAAGCTATGGTCCAATGTTATGGAGATCCTGGAAGAAAAGGATGGGGTTGACACAGAACTTCTGGTTTATGCAATGACTTTAGTGAACAAGGTTTGTTTTAAATTTGGATTTATGTATTCAAACGTGTAGCGCAAAACTTCCTATGGCAGCTGACCCTGACGTTTGAAAACACGCTTTTAAAATCTCCCTTTAACATTCCAATTAAAAGACAACTTAAAAGGCTTAAAATATAATAATAAACAGTTGTCCCACTGCAAAAAAGGCACAAATGTAAATATGCTTGTATATGCTTGTGAGAAAAAACTTAGCTAACAGCTGTTAATTGTTGAATGATATCGAATAAGAGAATGTGTTTTTTTTAAAAAATTAAAAAACACCTGACTTTCCACTCTTCACTGGGAAAGATAGAATACATTTAGGATGAAAAATGTACTGATACCTCAGGGCTTTGCATAGCAGGTGAGTGTTACTGAAACTTGTCTGTAGGCTATTGGTTTATTTGATGTTATGGTGCCAGGAGAGCCATGTACCGTATTTCTCGCTCCATAAGACGCACTTTTTTCCTCCTAAAAAGTAAGGGGAAATGTCTGTGCGTCTTATGGAGCGAATGTGTGGTCCCTGGAGCTGAACTGCCCAGGGGCAAAAGCAGATCGTGCTTTTTTTAAAAAAGAGAAAGAGAAGGGGGTGTTGAAAGGAAGCCCACTGAGCAGCTGCTCAGCAAACGATTGGGGAGAGAGATAAGGGAGAGAGATTCCAGCCCCGCCCCCTTGCAGAGGGAGGCTGTTTCCCCAGTGACATATGACTGGCTGATTAGATTATCTGTCTGGAAACTGTAGAAATGGCTCCCATTCCTGAAGCTGCAGAACTGTGAGTTAAACCCCATAAATCAGGATTTTTTCCCTTTGCAAAGTAAGCTCAACAACTTTGAGCTGATCCTCAAACAAAAGGGGCTTTTCCCCTCTAAAAACTAGGTGCGTCCTATGGTCAGGTGCACCTTATAGAGCGAAAAATACGGTACTTTGTGCCTTTAAATTTCTTGGTGGAGTCACCTCTCACAGCCATATCAGTGACTTCATAAAAGGATGCTGGTTACCTCACACCATGGACTGTGACTTCATTTGAGATTGTTTCATGTACTGTGCCTGACACAGCTTCAGATGTACTTTAGCTGCCTTTTAGCAGGGTTGAATCAGGAGAGAGTTGGTTAGGCACATGGTATTACGCGCAGAACCAGGACAAGTTGGGCCAGCTGAAAGTACCTCTAAGTGTTGTGCTGAATGTTTGCTTCTGTTCTGTTTTGAGCAATGGCCTCAGCAGCAAGGTTACAGAGGTAGGTACCCTGGACAGCTCCCTGCAGGCCTCAGGCTGGACGCACCATAAATCCAGATGTTCCTTCAGTGGCAGTCACCTTCAGATTGAGCTTTAAATGAGAGCCATAGCTCTATCTCAGTAGTTTACTTTGCTTTCTGTGGGAGAAGCCCTGCCTTCTTTAGCAGTCAACTTCAACTGAGTTAGGAAAACTGGTTCTGCTAGGGTGTAGGAGACACAATCTTCCAAGTCAGAAGAGGGCAGCCCAACTGCCTCAGGCCAAGGAGGTCCTGACCACAGTGGGTTCATTTTCTCCAAGTACTTCTGGTGTACACTTAGGGCTGATCTTGAAGACAATTTCCTCTCCTACTCTTAATCCGTGGCCTCGTCCCCAAGGGTCATGGCACCTTCCTGATACTGAGTACCTCATGTAGGCTGATGTCAATGATCCCCTCAGTGCCTGTGGGCGCAGGATGGCAAAGCATGGAGGATAAGACAAGGAGGAGGGAGGCAAGGAGGAATGGGGGGAGACTGGAACAGGTGGGATACCTTTTTCTCCTTCTGAACACATCTGGCTCCAGTGTTGACACAGGAGTCCCAGCCCCCTCCCCATCCCAGCTCAATTGGACTCTAGCTGTGCCAGTTACAGTTTTGATGAAATGCGGCACACACCACAATAAGCTTCCTCTGTGGAATTGCTACCAGGAACCCAAGGCTGACTACTGAAGCCCAGGACTTCCCCTGCTTATTGTGACTTAAGGCAACACTCTCTGACCCTCCTCCTTAACACCATATATGGTGTCATCTGAGACCCAACTAGAGGTCACAGGGACTCTTTGTACAATGTACCGCAAGGGGAAAATAAAGTGACTCTGTAGCCGCCCACAGTGGCTGGGGAAACTCAGCCAGATGGGCAGGGTACAAATAATAAATTATTATTATTATTATTATTACCCTGTTTCCCCTATTTTAAGATGTAGTCATAAAATAAGCCATAGCAGGATTTTTTCGCATTTGTGAAATTTAAGCCATACCCCGAAAATAAGCCATAGTGATAGGCGCAGTTCTGGAGGGCGCCAAGGAAAACGCGGGGCTGGGCTTACGTAATAAAAATAAGACATTCCTTCAAAATAAGCCATAGTGCGTTTTCTTGAGGGAAAAAATATGTAAGACCGTGTCTTAAAATAGGGGAAACACGGTATTATTATTATTATTATTATTATTATTATTATTATTATTATTATTATTATACTTTCTAAAAGTGTCATGTGACACACACAAAATCTGCCTTGCAACTTGAATACAGAAGATGCCTGGAAGCGCAACCCCCCCCCCCCCCGGCTAAACCTCATTCAATGGTGAATGCAATAATATTTTCCCCAAAGCCATAAAAGCAGCATCGTAATCAGGAAGAAGGTTTTTATATTTATAAAATAATCTCTTTGCCTTCCCCCTCCCTTTCTTGTAACTTATATCCTGTCATTTTCGGCTCTTTCAGAAGTCAGAGACTTCTGCAGGCCAGTCCTAAGGGGACATACAGGAAAGGAAGTTCCATCAAGTTTAAGTGAAACTTACTCTCACAACGTGTGCTTAGAATAGCAGTCTTAGAGCCTAACCTATCCATGCCCACTCATAAGAAAATCAGTACCACTTACCTAGTTATGTGTAGGACTGAAGCCTAGTGAAAAATTATTGTTATTTGAAGAATAATGCAGTCAAAGTTAAACAGTTTAAAGCCCTTTTCATTTTCAGTTGGAGAATTGTATCTTCCGAATGTTCTCTGCCAGAAATCAGTGGTATTCAAGAACGTGTGTGTCAGGCACCTGACCTCACGCAAGGCTGTTGAGACGGGGAAGGAGGGATGGAGGGAAGTGCAGCCTCTCCTGGGAAGCAGTTCTGAGTCCAGTGGGGATAGTAAGGAAAGCCGCAGTGGTGATGAGCAGGAACTGCCAGGCAGTGCGGTGGAGCTGAGGGTCAGAGATGCTGACAGAGCCTCAGCACCACCTGAGTGGTCTGAGAAGCAAAGCAGTCAGCTACTTCCGTCGCCCCAAATGCATGGGGGGGGGGAAGCGTAAGGAAAGGAGGCGACGCTTTGGTATTCCCAAGCTTCTATGTTGGGGGAGGAACCGGTGAAAGCCACTCCTGGATTCTAGAACCAATTCAAGCGGACATGAATCTTAAACGCGCCGATGTACATAGTTTGTATTAGCTTTAGAAGAACGGATGTTTCTGGCTCTTTACTCTTGAGGAGACAACCCCGAGCCCTTACAGTGTGCCTTTCCCTGGATCATGTCCTTGTTGCCTGGGACAATTTGTTAATGTTTCTGTCGCCAAGTATTGAGTCTTTCTTTCTTTCTGATCAGCACGGTCAACATAAGTGCAATTTGTTTTGGAGCAAGAAGCCTGAAATGCTTTGCCTTTTGACTTTCAGACACTGTCTGGCTTGCCGGACCAGGATTCCTTCTATGACGTTGTTGACTGTCTGGAAGAACTGGGGATAGAAGGCATCTCCCAGAGACACTTGCATAAGAAAGGAGCAGACTTGGACTTAATAGAGCAGTTCAACATTTATGAGGTAACAGAACATGCCCTGCTCTATGCATCTTGCAACTCGGGTGTACTTCAAAGTTGAGCTGGGCGGGGGAGGGGGGATGTGACCAGGGTAATATTAGTCTAGTTATTTTTATTTGAAAAGTCAAATATCTGGTTATGGTACACAGTGACGGTGTACGGTATTTAATAGTAAAACACACCTCATAGAATCATAGAATAGAATCATAGAATCATAGAGTTGGAAGAGACCCCAAGGGCCATCCAGTCCAACCCCCTGCCAAGCAGGAAACACCATCAAAGCATTCCTGACAGGTGGCTGTCAAGCCTCTGCTTAAAGACCTCCAAAGAAGGAGACTCCACCACACTCCTTGGCAGCAAATTCCACTGTCGAACAGCTCTTACTGTCAGGAAGTTCTTTCTAATGTTTAGGTGGAATCTTCTTTCTTGTAGTTTGAATCCATTGCTCCGCATCGTCTTCTCAGGAGCAGCAAAAAACAACTTTTCTCCCTCCTCTATATGACATCCTTTTATATATTTGAACATGGCTATCATATCACCCCTTAACCTTCTCTTCTCCAGGCTAAACATACCTCATATAATAATAATTCATGGTTAAGAAATGGAAGAAAAAACGAATATGTTTATGGTCCCTTTGAATGTGCTCTTGTCGGCAATTAAACTATTTTCATGCAGATAATTTCACACCCCATGTAAAAGCATCCAGCATTCAACAAAGGCTCAGCTCAATAGTGCTGCACCTGCGATTATTCTCCTTCTTGATGGCCCTTCGAGCCCACTTTCATGAGTTTAGATTGGAATAATTATTGAGCTTGTGCAGCAACCGAGTGTAGATGAAGCTACATTCATCATCATCATCATCATTTATTATTTATACCCCGCCCACCTGGCATGGTTTCCCCAGCCACTCTGGGCGGCTCCCAACAGAATATTAAAAACACGATAAAGCATCAAAAATTAATTTTCCCCTAAACTTCCCTAAACTATTGATTACTTTACAACTTCATGTAAAGTAATCAATAGTAGAGTACTTATGTGAGGGATAGAATATGAATGGGGAAGACAGAATATGAGCTTCCCAGTACTGAAAAAAACCCTTTCAGACTTTGTAAACTGAATGCTATGCACTGTGAAAGAACATCTCTCTGTTAATGCATCTGAAATTACTTTATTGCTTTAGTAAAACATTAAGCTACATTCTCTGCCTTTGAAATGCTGGAGATCTTAGGTTTTGTAAGTCTTCATAACAGAAGAAAAGTTCTGAAAGACCCAACGGAGATGGCTTCTCCACTCCCCTGGGGAGGTGGTACTTTTTGATCACCCTCCCATCCTGCCAGGCACAATCCAGCCCATCTGAGAGGGGAGTGACTAGGACTGAACTGTCATCCGAGGAACAAAAGGTCCCTGGTATACTGAATAATTGTGTTGGGGTAGATGGCTGGGAAATGGGAGCTGCAGGGTCTCCCTCTCATATCTCGGTTGGTAAGGGAAAATAAAGCCCTCTTGTTCACAGACACAGACCTCTTCACCCTGGCTGGACATTCCAGTAAGGTAAAGGTAAAGGTAAAGGGACCCCTGACTGTTAGGTCCAGTCGCGGACAACTCTGGGGTTGCGGCACTCATCTCGCTTTACTGGCCGAGGGAGCCAGCGTTTGTCCACAGACAGTTTTTCCGGGTCAAGTGGCCAGCATGACTAAGCCGCTTCTGGTGAACCAGAGCAGCACACGGAAACGCCATTTACCTTCCCGCTGGAGCGGTACCTATTGATCTACTTGCACTTTTTGGGGTGCTTTTGAACTGCTAGGTTGGCAGGAGCAGGGACCGAGCAACTGGAGCTCACCCCGTCACGGGGATTCGAACCGCCGACCTTCTGATCGGCAAGCCCTAGGCTCTGTGGTTTAGACCACAGCGCCACCCGCGTCTCTGTGGACATTCCAGTACCTGTGAGTATTTCAGCATCCGTCTCTTTTTTTCATGTGGTCCTCTGATATTTCCAGCAGGGATGGGAGCAGAAGGCACATCTTCTGAACTGCACATAAGTGAACAAACAGATTGCACAGGAGTGCTTTGCGAGGCCAGGTAGCTCCCAATGACCCAGCAAGTGAGGTGCACGTGAATTAGTATAGGACTGGGGACGGCATTTGCCATTGCGCCACCCATGGCATTCC
Organism: Darevskia mixta; assembly: GCA_034641385.1. Taxonomy (NCBI): domain Eukaryota; kingdom Metazoa; phylum Chordata; class Lepidosauria; order Squamata; family Lacertidae; genus Darevskia; species Darevskia mixta. The sequence continues at coordinate 1,197,910 of JAWWNH010000242.1, forward strand.
TTTTAATTCTAAATTCTTTCAGATGACCCTGAGGCATGAGGATGGCGACAACAATGGCGAGCCCCCTCCCAGTGGCCGCAGAGATCGAAGAAGGTCCAGCTTTGGCTGCAATGAACGAAGGGGGCTGGAACGTAGGAGGAGCCGGAGGCATTCTGTCCAGAGCGAGAAGAAGACGTTATCTGCTCCTCCCAGCCCCTCTCCTCAAGCAAGCCTTGGGGGTAGCCATGGGCAGGGCGTCGAAAGCCTCAGCGAGAAGTGAGTGCAGGGAACTGTCCCTTGTTTTTCCCTGCTTTGTACCTTTCCGTTTCATTCTTGCCCCGTAAAGATGGGGTGTGGGAGCCTGTAGTGCGCATTCCCCCCTGGCCCACCCAGCTTTGCAGCTGTTTTCCAGGTCTGTCTCCTTCCTTGGCAGATGGGAAATGGTGTTACATAGAAACAGCTTTCATATTATTAACAAAGCTGTAAATTCAAGAGGGCCTTCTGGCTGTTCCCTCACTGCGAGAAGCAAAGCTACAGGGAACCAGGCAGAGGGCCTTCTCGGTAGTGGCGCCCGCCCTGTGGAACACCCTCCCAGCAGAGGTTAAAGGGATCAACAACTATCCTACATTCAGAAAATACCTGAAGGCAGCCCTGTTTAGGGAAGTTTTTAACCTGTGATATTTTGATGTATTTTAATATATGTTGGAGGCCGCCCAGAGTGGCTGGGGAGACCCGGCCAGATGGGCGGGGTACAAATAAAATATTATTATTATTATTATTATTTAGGAGTTTTGTCTCGACACCTGCTTAGGTTTTAAGGCAGGCTTCCTCAACCTCGGCCCTCCAGATGTTTTTGGCCTACAACCCCCATGATCCCTAGCTAGTAGGACCAGTGGTCAGGGATGATGGGAATTGTAGTCTCAAAACATCTGGAGGGCCGAGGTTGATGAAGCCTGTTTTAAGGGAAACAGCTACTCTGCAGCACACACTAGATAGTTTTCTTCATTCACTCTTCATTTATGCTTTGTGGCCATATCAGGATTGTTGCTTCTATAGGTATCAAACTATCTCTGTTGTTGTTGTTGTTGTTGTTGTTGTTTGTTGTTGTTGTTGCTGCTGCTGCTGCTGCTGCTGTTGTTGCTGCTGCTGCTGCTGCTGCTGCTGGCATCTGTCTCTCTCAGGAGACACTGGAGGAATGTGCTTTTGCGGGTGAAGTCATCCTGTTGGAGAGTTACAGCGCCTGCTGTGGCTGTGGAAACCGATATGGGAGAGACATGTTTTGTTGCAGCTGGGGCAGATGAAGGTGTCCACTTGTGCTGATGCAGATGCACCATGGCATATCTTCTCTCAAAACTCCTCCTAGCAGTGATTCTTCATGCTGTGGATGCACGACCTTTGCCAATGAGGGTGTGAGAAACTGTGCATCTCCCGAGCTGCCAAGCACGAGTTTTTGAATCCACGCAGTGTATTCATCTAATTTTTCTTTTCTTTGCAGAGGGCCTGTAGTGACAACAGAGTCTTTTTTCAGGTTCCCAAGTATAATCGGAGGAGTAAAGATGCTTTGCTTTAAAATGAATGTGACAGCATAACATCTCTGCCTGGTGTAATATCATTACTGGATGTGGCACTAAACTTGCTGCTTCTGCTGCTTTTGTTGTTCACAATTATTAGAAGATGCAGAAGGGGTGATCTTTGTTGTGGCCAAGGAGAGGGGGCTTTAACCTTTTCCTCCCCCACTACAGTCCCCGTGAAAATTATTTATTGTTTTTATTATTTATTGAATTTCTATACTGCCCTATACCCGGAGGTATATGGGCCCTGCAGCTGCTATTAGCTTTGATTGTTCATTTCAGTGAGATGGAAGCTATACAGAGACTTGGTCTTTCTGAAGGCGAATTCAGATATTGTCTCTTAAAGGTAAAGATAAAGGGACCCCTGACCATTAGGTCCAGTCGTGTCCGACTCTGGGGTTGCGGCACTCATCTCGCTTTATTGGCCGAGAGTCGGCGTACAGCTTCCAGGTCATGTGGCTAGCATGACTAAGCCGCTTCTGGCGAACCAGAGCAGTGCATGGAAACGCCGTTTACCTTCCCGCCGGAGCGGTTCCTATTTATCTACTTGCACTTTTACGTGCTTTCGAACTGCTAGGTGGGCAGAAGCTGGGACCGAGCAACGGGAGCTCACCCCATCACGGGGATTCGAACCGCCGACCTTTTGATCAGCAAGCCCTAGACCAGTGTTTCTCAACCTCCTCGGGGCAACGGCACACCTGCCCCATGGAAAAAATCTCGCGGCACACCACCACCACATGCACCCCGCCCCCCCCCCGCCCCGGGGGGCGGAGTGTCCGCGCGCCCTGGCGGGAGGGAGGGGAAGGACCCAGGCGGGCGAAAACGGAGCGGGAGATCAGCGACCGTGGCGGGCCAGGCGCCCGCCCCCCCTCCGCCTCCCGCGCCCAGCCCCCCGGCAGCACCTCCACCCGGCCCCGAGCGAGCCCGGTGGCACCGGCACCTCCCGCCCGTCCCCGACCGCGACCGGGGCGGCAGAGGCAGCGGGCGAAGCGCCCGGCAGCCCCGGCGAAGGCGGATGTCGGCGAGCGGGAAGCGGAGCCGAGGCGACGCCAGCCCGGACCGACCCGGAAGCAGAAGCGGCCCAGGGCGGCACAGCAGCCGGTGTCTTCCCGCGGCACAGCAGCTGGTGTCTTGCGGCACACTACTGTGCCGCGGCACACCGGTTGAAGAACGCTGCCCTAGGCTCTGTGGTTTAACCCACAGCACCACCTGGGTCCCTATATTGTCTCTTAATGACAGCCAATACAGGAACCACTTGCGTGCCTCTTTGCTCACTTAATAACGTACAAAAAAACCAAGAATGTAGCATTCAGATCAGCTCTCACTGTGGTTGGATCTAAGTCTAGTGTATGTGAATCTGACTGTGAATGAGAACTCCTTAAATACTACATTATTAGTAAGTATACATAGATGAACTCCAGAGCAGTGTGATGACTAATCGCTATGATATTGGACTTGGGCCAGAACAGACTTGCATTCAAATCCCAGCTCAGCTACGAAGCAAATGACTCTGCCACTAACCAGCTATTCCTGCAAATCTTCCAGGTTCTTCCTCCTTAATCTCTGAGATTATTAGGATCTGAGGCTCCAGAGGCCTGGTACTCTTGGCTAAGCTTCTGTTGAGCCTTCTCCTCTCTTCTGTCCTGCTGCCCCTGAGTTCGCTGAGTCCACTACCTTTGTAATGCCATCCATTACAATCAATGTAATACAATCAAATATTTTCAAGGCAGCTAGACAAGAGGTCCTCTAGCACCTCACGTGATTCTATCCTGAAGCCTGCTGCTCCACTCCATGCTCCCAATGAGTAGTTGAGAATTCACAGAGAGGCTGCGAGGGATTTCCTCCATGCGTGCAGAGACATATGTACACAGGCTTCATGCCCAAGGGAGGGGGCAGATTGCGTTCAAAGCTTTTGATCAGCATGTAGTCAACTTGCCTGCTTTTTCAAGCTTAGGCAATAAAACTATGGGCTGCAGCATTTAGACTGGGCAAGTGGAATTTCAGGAATAAATTGACGGCAGAAGCAGGCGAGTTTGGAAGGAAATAAAAATGATACCTACTTATGACTTATAAAACCTTCCTTTTTGATGGAACATTTTCCACTTTATGTTTGTTCACCTGCAAGGAGTTGAAGAAGACTGTTTTTCCAAGTGCAGCGCAAAGGAGAAACAGATCTGGTATTAAAATATTGAAAAATAGGGAACTAAGTAAACCAGAAAGTGCCTAATAATCAGCTCTCATAAATATTAAAACAGAAAGTGCCTAATAATCAGCTCTCATAAATATTAATATTGAACAAATATTTCAGTGCAGTAAGTCAGTGCATTGGTGCTTTAATTATTTCTATCCTTTTCCTTTCCTTCTCTCACTCCTAGTTTTATTTCGTTCTGCTGAAGGTATCTGCTCATCTCATTTTTCTCTTCTATATTATGTGTTTCTGTCCATCTGCATGCCTCTTTCCATTGCTTTGGTCCTAGAGAGGAGGAGGAGGAAGAGGAGGAGGAAGAGGAAGAGGAGCAACCAGTCACAGAACCTAATTCAGAGGAGGAGGGGGAGGAAGAGTCCTCTAGGCAGGTCAAAACCAGGTACTAGGGTGGTGCCCTTCCTAACACCTTAAAGAGTGCCTGAACTAAACATCTCACTAACTTTAATAGCTGATAACAGCCCTTCAGAATTTTTGCTCTGTCCTTGTTAAATGTATGATTGAATCCAGAAGCATAATATTATCTCTTCTTAAATATTTATGTTTAGCATCCTTCCCGTGGCCCCCCATGGGCGTAGCTGCCCCCCTCAATAAGTACAAATCAATACAAATCTGAGGTTCTGCCCCCCAAAACAAAAGTGCCCCCTAACAAAAATCTTGACTACACCTATACTCCCCCACTCCTACCAGTAGAAAGGTAGCTATTTAAATGTTTTGTTTGTAAATTGAACAGGCTTTATTTATATTTTTCCATTTTTTATAATTTATACAAAATACAGTTACATAAAATGATAGGAACATAATGAAATATTGTTGAAGCAGAAAAACATAGAATCCTGGAGCTGGAAGGGACCCTGAGGGTCATCTAGACCAACCCCCTGCAATGTAGGAAACTCAGCTAGAGCATCCATGACAGGTGGCCATCCAACCTCTGCTTAGAAACCTCCAAGGAAGGAGAGCCCAGAACCTCCCAAAGGAGATCCATCTTCCATGTATTATAACAAGTGAACAACACTTATTTGACCCCAATTATTTCACACGGAGGGGGAAACCTACAGATATAGTCCAAAAGGCGCACAGGGAGTTCTGTATATATGAGAGAATTTTAAAAAGCAAGTGGTCCTCTGGCTGCCTAGATAAAACACTATAGCCCCCCACACCCTTACCTGGGAGTAAGGCCCACTGAACTCAATGTGGCTTTCTTCTGAGTAGATATTTCCTTATTTACCAGATGCAAGCCAGCAGCAGCAAATGACCCCACTCAGCTAGGGCTAGCTAGTAAAGATCAAAGAGCACATCAGAACTGGAGGAGACCCAAGAAGACCCTGTTGCTCAAGCATAGCTCAACTGAAAGTCAAAGCTCACCGTTAATATTGCTGGCCAGAGATGACGCTGGTTTGGATACCCAGTCAAAGATCTCCCAGACCTGCAAAGGTCAATCCATTTAATTCCCCCCCCCCCAAATCGGTTATCCTTTTCAGTTATATGCCGAAGCCTCATGCTCCATTTATCTGCTTGCAGATTAGCTAAACTTTTAAACGTGTGTGATTCAGACCGGGCCCCTTTCCCTCCGCAAAAATATTTGATTCCCAGTTCAACCATCAAGTAAGGTTGATTTGGTTCCCTACCTTGTTCCTGATGTAGATCTTCACTCATACTCTCGTTCTTGATTGTTGACCTCTGCTCCCCACTCCCAATGTTCCTGATGTTGAGCCTCACTCCCTTGTTCCTGTTGGTTGCTCCAGATGTTGATCTTTCCCCCCCCTCTTGTTCACTCTCCCCTTCTTCCCTTGGGGGGGGGACCATTTTGTGGTTCACTTCTACACCACTGTAAGGTCAAAGTAAAATGACCCCTGACCATTAGGTCCAGTCGCAAAAAACTCTGGGGTTGCGGTGCTCATCTCACTTTATTGGCCGAGGGAGCCGGTGTACAGCTTCCGGGTCATGTGGCCAGCATGACTAAGCCGCTTCTGGCGAACCAGAGCAGCGCACGGAAACGCCGTTTACCTTCCCAACGGAGCGGTACCTATTTATCTACTTGCACGTTGGCGTGCCTTTTGAACTGCAAGGTTGGCAGGAGCTGGGACCGAGCAACAGGAGCTCACCCCATCACAGGGATTCGAAACGCTGACCTTCTGATCGGCAAGCCCTAGGCTCTGTGGTTTAACTCGCAGCGCCACCTGCGTCCCGTCTACATTACTGTATTTTGTTGCAAATCCTACTGACATTGGCTAATTTCATACTAGAACACAAAGCAAACGATGATTAGTTCAATATATGGATAATTTATATTAAATTGTTTAGGGAAACAAAGTATTTTAATTGAAACGAGATAATACAGGGTCTGTTTTCAACAATATACACCCCTTTAAAGCTTTTATTTGGTACATTCATCTTCTTTCTTTCTTTCTTTCTTTCTTTTCCTTGACTATTACTGTGATTCATCTAACACAACATTAATTTCATTTTTTAATATAGAATTAAAATATTTATATTATAAAATTCACATGGAATGCTTTATTGTGTGGTTCCCCACCCCCTAACATAATAATAATAATAATAATAATAATAATAATAATAATAATAATAATAATAATAATTTATTATTTTTACCCCGCCCATCTGGCCGGGTCTCCCCAGCCAACATTTCCCTTTAATTGTCCAAGGGCATATTACACCCCCACACCCATAAATATGTCAAATAAATTTGTCAAGTGATCAAATATTTCACTCTGCTATTCGGTAACATTTAAAACGGATGCCTTAAAATCAACCAAACATTGTTTCCTGGTTGGCTGAACAAAAAGTTATCTTTTAATATTCCTTAGTCTTCAATCCTATTATAGTAAATTTTCTTCTGAACAGGTAAAATTGTTACAGCATGATATTAGAGGCATCATTCCAGCCCTCCCCCATGAAACATCTGGAGCTTTTGGATACCTGTTCTGAGAGGCGTATAGCAAACTCCCCCAGCCCAAAATTCTCGCTCTTCTTCTGATCTTCAATCTGCAGAGAAGAGACTGAGGTGCCCCAGAAACTCCTTGTAACGGTATTGCAGGGTGCCATTTGGCAATTGTGAGCTGTTCTCAGCTGCTTTTCAGAGAAATCTGAAGACACCTTGGGAAGAGATCCCAAGAGGCCTCTCCACCTTCCTTACCCTCTCAGGGAAGTTTATAAGCATACAAGGCATCTAAACCTCTCTTTTGTGTTTTCACCATTAACCTATCTATTGAAATGCTTCCATTAATGCCATTTTCTCTCCTCTCCTGTTCTGCCTTTCCTCCTTTCCTTTCCCAGAAGGCTTCCAGAAGGACAGGAGGTTGGACATGGTTCACAAAGTTCTGAGACTTCAGCCACCTCAGGTGTATCTTCTCAGGATGAGAGGCTTCCCGTGGGCTTTAGGGCAGAGAATTCACCCAGGAGCTCATCATGCCCTGTGCCTGGTCCATTTGCTTCACACCATTGTTCTCTCCATTCATCACCTTCATCTGTATCCATCACCTCTTCCCAGAATTCATCATCTGTCACGCCAAAGGCATCCCCAACTGTCGATAAATTACCTTACGTCCCACACAGCCCCTTTCATCTGTTCTCCTATGATCTTGAAGCACCTCCAGCAGCTGTTAAAGAGAAGGAAGCAGAAGGGGTTAGGGAACACAGGTAGCGCTTCTCAAGAGTTTCATTAAATAGTCTGTGAGATAATTGGAATGTTATGTTCAAGAAATATTCTATATCAGTCCAACTCCCAAGAGACTGCAATCTACTCCCAGTATAAAAAAAAACTGGCAGTGATCTACCCATCATCATTGGAGGGAGGAGGAGCCTGCATGGGGTGGGTGGGTGGAAGGGAAGAGAGGCAAAGGTTGTTGAGCTTTTGGGGGGGGGAGCTGCTGAGGTTTTTTTAGGGGGGTGGCAGGGGGAGGGCAAAAGTTGTTCAGCTTTTCTTAGGGGGCGGGGAAGCCAAGAATTAACTACGACGCTAAAAAGCACATAAAACAATAAAACCAACTGACTTCGGAAGCAAACTATAAAAGAACGCCCTTTTGACGCAACGTTGGGACAGAGCAAGGGGGGCGGGGGGAGGAAACATTCATTATACATTGCTTTTATTCCCGCGGTCGGTAAGGGTCACACGATCGACCATGATTGACCGTGATCACTCAGAGGTCTACCTGTCGATCGTGGTCAACCTGTTGGACATCGATGTTCTATATCAGGGGTGGCCAACACCCAAGAGACTGCGATCTACTCACAGAGTTAAAAACTGGCAGTGATCTACCCCATTTTTGGGGTTCAGGTCGAAGTTGTTGAGCTTTTTTGGGGAGGAGGAAGGCCCGTTTTTTAGGGGTTCATGTCAAAATTATTGAGTTTTTTTAGGGGAGTCAAAGTTGTCGAGCTTCTTTGGGGAGAGCCAGTGATCTACCAGTGATCTACCACAGACATCCAGTGATCTACCGGTAGATCACGATCTACCTGTTGGACATACCTGTTCTATATGAATGGTTATCATGCCAGCACATCATTTTGGGTGGTTTCTTACTTGGACTTTTCCTGTCATTATTTTGCCCATTTCACCTCCAAACTTTGTCCCAAGTAGACATTTCAGATCCTGTGCACAGTGGGGTATTGGAATCAAACCAGCCAAGTGTGCCCCCATAGCATACCCACCCCTGTTCAAAGTTCATATGTTTGCATTGCACCCTACACACATTCAGCTCAACACATGTAGGCTCTGTCTTCATGCTTCAGTCTTGTGATATATATACATACACACACATACACATGTTTGTTTGTTTTTAAAGATACATGTTCTAGTATACTCACTGGGTGTACACCTGTAATTATTCATTATTATTAATAATAATAACTATAAACCTCAACATTTTGTCACTATCCAAAAACTAAAATAAAAGTTCAGTTCTCTCCCATAGACACACAATATAATCTACATCGGGGGCAATGGCACAAAAGAAAGGATTTGAGATCAGTTGATATGAGGTCATGTTATATTTATATTTGTAGGTTCACTCAAGCTTTCCTTTCTCAGCCTTCCCTTACCAAGAGCTCTTTGGCTCTGTCCTCACATGCTGAGATTCTTTTTGTACCGTTTCTCCCAAAATAGTGGAGGTGACCATTGAGAGTCTAGAGAGCCTCTCGGTGCAATTGTTCATGGTTTATTCCTTATTTTGTCATCATTCCTGCTTAGCCTCCTCCGGACCATAAGCTTGATATCTGAACCATGTATTCGAATTCTGTTCTCCTTTTTTTTCTGAATGCCATAGCAATGTGAACCAAGGTACAACCGAGTATAAGTGAGCAAACGGCACTTCTTCCATACGTATTTCGTAGCTGCTCAGTGTGTATTCTATTTTTCCCCTGTCAAACACATCTGTAGTAATTGTTTCTCCTTTCTCCTGCAGTCCTTCTGAAAACCTGCCTGTGAACAAATTTTCTGACTCCTTCGATCCTTTTAATTTCAACTCTTTGTCTTCTCTTAGGTGGGTGATTCTTCTTCATACGGTATTCTTTCCTTGTTATAGGATGCTACTGAATTTAATGTCTTTCCTTTCCTTTCCTGAACTTTAGCATTTTGATTCCTTATACCAGAATACTGACATATACAGGTGGTACCTCTGGTTACGAACGCGTCAGGTTACAAACTCCGCTAACCCGGAAGTAGCTGCTCCTGGTTGCGAACTTTGCCCCAGGATGCGAACGGAAATCGTGCGCCAGAGGTGCAGTCGGAGGCCCCATTAGCGAAAGCGCGCCTCAGGATAAGAACGGTTTCAGCTTAAGAACGGACCTCCGGAATGAATTAAGTTCGTAACCAGAGGTACCACTGTAGTCCTGAAACCCTTGTTGATCCAATAAAAAATAATATCAGATAAGACCACACAGTTAACACCATGCTTTATTCCCCCAATATTTGAAGCATTGAATTCATGCACACCAATAGCAAGGTACTGATGTACCTAGCTCATAGCCAGAAGGGGCGTTGTACAGTCTTTCTTTTCCTTTCTTTTCTTTTTAAAAGAGGCAAGTTGCTAGGCCTCATGGAATAGAAGATGCAAAGCAAAATGTGCCAGCAAACCTCTAAGTGATTTAGCCCACAGGTGACAAGTGAGTTCTCTGGACACCAGGCAATAGAGAATCCCCAAGATCCCAAGACCTGCCATTTTCTCCTGCCCTTAAGTGCACATTTCTCTTTCCTAAAATCAGTCTCATTTTTTCTAATCACTGGAATATCTGTAGTTCAAAGATCTACTATTTCCCTTCGTCGCCCTCTGCCCTTCCTATCAAGCAGGATGTATCTTCTGTGTGGTGAGTTCATCTGAAATCAGATAAACCCTAAAAATTATCTCCCCCCCCCCTGAAAATACCACTATACCACCTGTGTGGGTGGATGTTAAAGGACCCACCTCTCAAAAAGGCAAATGGAAAATGCAAAAACTTCCCAAAGAGGACTTACTTCCAAGTAAGCATGCACAGGATTGTTAGCATGTAAGTTGCTTAAAGATCATTTGATTGTGATTTGAGGTATGTCTTTTAAAAAGATGTAATCTGATTGATAGTGTTTTTATCCCACTTTGGCAGAATGCATGCATGATAATGTGGTGTTAGTATAGTTCATGGGTAGGCAACCTAAGGCCCGGGGGCTGGATCTGGCCCAATCGCCTTCTAAATCCGGCCCGCAGACGGTCCGGGAATCAGTGTGTTTTTACATAAGCAGAATGTGTCCTTTTATTTAAAATGCATCTCTGGGTTATTTGTGGGGCATAGGAATTCGTTCATTTCCCCCCCTTCAAAATATAGTCTAGCCCTCCACAGGGTCTGAGGGACAGTGGACCAGCCCCCTGCTGAAAAAGTTTGCTGACCCCTGGTATAGTTCCTCAATGCACACCAATATCGGGGTAGGGTTCAGTGAGTCTGACAATTCTTATTTCTCTCAGTTTTTGTTTTTATGCCCTTAAGTTCAGTTCTCTACATTTCCACATCAGTTTAGGATATTTGTTTTTAAGTCCTCGTGAAGATTCATCATCATTCAGATATACATTTTTTTTTTGCAGTTTTCCCCAATAGATACATTTTTATAAAGCAATTTTCCCCCATACACCAGATGTTTGTGTGTTATTTTTTTACAGTATATTCATTTTTATACACACCTTGCTGCAGTGTATGCATTTTTGTGTGTGTTGTTTTATTATTTTTGTTTATTAAACTTCATTGCAAAATTTTAAATTATGGCTGTGTTTCAGTTTGAGTATTGTTTTGGAAAGTGTGAATTAGGTACATTTGTCATTACATGTGAAATGGATTGAATTTCGCCCCCATCGAATTTCACCCCCATCCCTGCCTGGGAGTAATTTGAACTGAACGTGTGAGACTTATGGATCTAAGTAAACATGCAATAATCAGGCCTAATTAGGATTGGTTGAAGCCTTGGAGTTACAGTCATGGTGGTGGGGACATTGCCAATGTGCGCAGAGTATTTTCATTGTTATTTTCTTTTATCAGTGTTGGCAAACTGGTTTTAGTGTGTTATACTGTGGTTTTGTAAATTACTGGGATTGGAATGTAGCAATCAAAGCATGGAAGGTGGTGGGAATATTTGTTTTCCTAATTTTGTATGTTTTTAATACTAGCGTCTCACCATCACTTTTTTTTCCTGTGAATGGTACATTACATCTATATAGTTCCAGATCTTCAATTTAAATAGTTTTTAATTTATAAATGTATCTAGTTGCCCAAATGTTTTGTTGGTGTTTGTTTTGCTCTAACTTTGTGTGGTTTGGTTTGCAGTTGACAATGTGTCAGCACTGGGGTTTTGTGCCTTTAACAGCTGTGTGGCAAAGCATGTCTTCACCTGCTGGCTTTCTGTCTGTTAGACATCTTGTTACTTGTGTGCTCCCCAATTTATTTTTGGGCCTTTCACCCTGACCTTCAAAAGATGGCATAAAATTGCGCGTGACAAAGTATGTGCAGATTTTATGCACATCTGTGGCTTTTGTGAGTTCTTGAGAGAGCCCTATCCATGTATCCATTTATTTATAAGATTTCTTACCCACCTTTCACCATAAGGTCTGAATTGATATAATATACGTGGAACAGGAAAATAGCTGCTAGTGCTGTTCTACAGATACTTGTGCACGATCTTACCCACTTGTGGGGGAAAAAGCTATATATAAGTAGGTTTTATAGTAGTGCTGCTGCATAATGATAAGTTCCCTATGGCTTACCTGGAACCATACTGTGCAAACATATGGGCTCCCAGAGAGAAGCTTGCTTCTGTTTTGCTCCTTATTTCTCTGTGATTGTGCCTAAGAGAATGCTGCGTGTCACTTCCCCCCCCTCTACATTAAAAACAGGGGGCTCCTTTATCCTCTAACCCAGGGTTCGCAAACATTTTGGAACCCAAGACACATGAGGTCCAGCTCCGAGGGCCTTCTGGCGGTTCCCCCACTGCGAGAATCTTGAACCTTGCGAAACTTCTGTAGGCACCAGTCACAAAATGGCTTCCATGGTGATGTGATGTAACACACAGCATGGTTGCCGTAGGGATGTGGCACACACAGAGGAGGGGATGTGTTTGTAGGTGGAGGAGTAATTGGGAAAAAGGCAGAGGAGATACAGTACTGGTACAGGAAGAAGCTAATAATAATAATCTTTTTATTATTTATACCCCGCCAATCTGGCTGAGTTTCCCCTGCCACTGTGGGCAGCTTACAGCACAGGTTTGCTTTCAGATGTCTTCTAAAAGTCAGGTAGTTGTTTATTTCCTTGGCATCCGATGGGAGGGCGTTCCACAGGGTGGGCGCCACTGCCGAGAAGACCCTCTGCCTGGTTCCTTGTAACTTCACTTCTCGCAGTGAGGGAACCGCCAGAAGGCCCTCGGAGCTGGACTTCAGTGTCCGGGCTGAATGATGGGGGTGGAGACGCTCCTTCAGGTATACTGGGCCGAGACCGTTTAGGGTTTCAAAGGTCAGCACCAACACTTTGAATTGTGCTCGGAAACGTACTGGGAGCCAATGTAGGTCTTTCAGGACTGGTGTTATATGGTCTCGGCAGCCAGTCCCAGTCACCAGTCTAGCTGCCGCATTCTGGATTAGTTATAGTTTCCGGGTCACCTTCAAAGGTAGCCCCACGTAGAGCGCATTGCAGTAGTCAATGCTAATCTGCGAGGGAGCCTTGAAGAAAGGCCATCGTGCCTTAAGATCAGGAGGGAATCCTGCCAAGGGGGAAGGGAGAGAAGAGTACTGTGAAGGCTGATCAGAAGGCACTATGGTGAAGGTAATGGGACAAAGGAAAGTGTAGTCGGAAAAACAGGAACCTGAGAAAACACTGGGTGGCAGAGAAACAAAATTGCAGCGGGGCAGAGATGATAGGACTGGGGCAAATAAAACAACAACCCATAAATAGGGTCTAGAGATGTGGGGGACTGTGCACTATTAGCAGAAATTATGTGAGCGGGGAAAGCGAGCGTTGGAGGATGAGCCGTGGTTGACCAGACAGCGAAGGATGCATAGATTTGGCAGATTTAAACTGGAATTCTTCCAGTTGTGAATTTTGTGAATGGGCAACAAAAACCAAACAGTGCTGAATATTACAAATGCATTTGTACTAACTGGCCAGGGTTTTTTTTTGTCTGTGGACCTCTAGCACACTATTAACCCAGGGAATAGTACATTTCAAAATTGCATCCATTTGTAGTGCATTAATGAAAACAGCATGTTGTTGACCTGTTTAGGAAGTGACATTTTCCTCTTCTCTGTACTTCTGTCAACTTCAGATACAGTGGCTACAGCAACAACTCCTGTTCTTCCACATTACCTCATTCTGGATTAAGTACAACACCCAATTCTCGCCATGCTGCATCGCCACCCGAAGAGGCCAAAATTGAGAGGTTGGTAAGAAAACAGCGTGAACATAAAATAGATTAATTAATTGAAAATAAGTTAAAATATTGATATGCTCGCCTTGACCGAATCTGGTTTCAAAGTGGTTTATAGAGTTACATTCCTAGAAGAGTTCAGCGATGGATCCAGGCTGGTTTAGGTTTGGCTTTCCTGCGCTAGGCAGTGGATTGGGTTGGTTTATCTTCGAGGCATCATTCAACTCTTGCGATTCTATGAAAGATGTAGTGGTAGCAGCAGTGGAAAGATTTCAGACAGAAAGAATAAATTGCAAGTTGAGAGGGGGCTTGCCAGTGTATTTGATTGTTACACATCCATTGCTGAAGGGTAGGATATAAATATAATGAATTAATTAATCATTACTGGCAGCCATTATCTTCTTTCTTGAACTTTTATTTTGTCACTGCTTAACAGAGCAGCAGCAAATCTCCTCTCAGTAGTCATCATGTGCCCTTAGTGACCATGAAATGAGATCAGGATGTGGTTGCTTCTAGGAGGTTTTCCGCAGCAGTGAAACAAAGTTAACCTCCGCTCACCACAAAGTTCCCCACCTCAGCCTTTGAAATAATTTCGCATACAAATTTCCGGAATAGCCTCCAAATCACAGTGTCAAATTGGAAGGTGTCATTTTCACAGTTCTAGGGAAGAAAATGCCAAAACTTTATTTTACATGCTGGAGTGTTGCTATTCTGCAAAAAGGTATTTACACAGAGAGAGAGGGTCTGTCTGTGTGTTTAAATGTCACCTGTCAGTTGTGCTTCTCCCCTTGGGAAGCTTGGAGCTTTTAAATTTCCCACCCTCAGAGAGACATGTGATGTAGACTCATCAGCAGTGGCAGATGCCTATGTCTTGATGTCATATTAGACTCAGGGCACATTCTAGAGTTCCAAGCTAAATCGTGTCCTCCTCCCAGAGAGCATGCGTTTCGGTGAGATCATCAGGACTGACCTCACTGCTGTTGTGGGTGGGAGCAATTGGATAGCCACAACAACCCGATTGGTGTTCCCTCGGATGCTGGGGTAAATCTGGCCATTGGGATTGTTCATACATTAACCGAGAGACCTATATATACTGCTGCATGTTATGTTGAGCTTCCTCTTCTTTGCCTCATGCACCGGATCACCCTCCCTATATTTAGGGGCCATTATGACCTTGCTATGCCGTTGTGGGTCGTCTGTTTTTGGGACAGGGGCCCAGTAGGAATTTTCCCATTTGGCGGACTGGCTGGTGCCACTTGGGTTTCACCTGCCATGTAGCAAATCGTCACAATTTTGTAAGGTTTGGCGGTTAGGCATTGGTTCAATGGTGGTGGAGGAGATGCGGATAGGTTGTGCCTGCCCCTCCAATACTAGGGTATTCCGTTAAAGGAATCCAGGGGCTCGCCTTGCTTTTGTCCAATCCCCTTCCAGGGCTTAGGGCCACGCCAGAGCCCCTGGGAGTATTTGCGGTGAGCTTGAGTCTGAGCCTGGTCCAGTGCTCCCCCAGGATGTTTTCCCTTACTGACGTCTGCTAGAATCCAGGCGTCAGTGCTGCCCTGTGGAGGTCAGGTGCAGCTAGTCAGGAACCAATGCCTAAGGAAACCACTCACGATCTGTAATCAGTAAAGTTGTGGCCAAAATTATTCCAATAACCTTAAACTAAATTCCATGTCAATTGTGTCTTTATTTAATGGGGGAGGTCTTGGGATCTTAACATGCAACCATGCACTCCTCAACCATCCATGTCAGATTCCTTTCTCGGTTGTTCAACAGAAAAGCCAAGCCATTTGTCTTTTAGTTCTTTTAATCAGTGCCAAATTATTTACAGTGCAGAGCTCAACCTTATCATGTCTGTTCACTGACTAGCAGAATCCGGAAGTGCCTCCCTCCGGTTTTGGCGCCAACACCACAATCTTGGCAGCCTAAATTGCCTCCTCCTCCTCCTACGTAATCTATGTGCCGGACCTGACATCTCTCCCTCCGATCGAGCCTGCTGGGTGGTGCCAGGCTTCTCACTAAATCCCTGGAGCCCTGGCACTCCTTCTCTCCCAGCCACTAACTGCTTCTCCCCCGAGGGACTGCTGTTTTCACTCGGAAGATGTATCTGTAGTTAAAACAGGTGGCGGCTCTCTATAAACACTAAGAGCTGGACTGGCAGGGGGAGGCAGATCCCTGACAATCCATATAAGCAAGATGTACATTCCCATTATATACACAAGCAGTCGAGGAGAGTAAAGGCCTATTCCTTCACAGTGCGAATTCGGAAACAGCTCGTACCAGCTGTTGCTGGCCTCATTTCTCTGCAACCTACCCCACTCCCCCCCAAAAAAAGAATCTTTGTGTTTATAAATGTGTTTATAAAATGTATGTTAGCCTTGGGGGATCCTACCGGATAAGTTCTAAGTGCAGTGCAATGTTACGTTGCCGGTTGTAGAGAAATATTGGCACATTTACAGCTCCACCTTTGTGACTGTGACTTCTTATTAAGCAAAAGAAAAGGAAGCGATCTTGCCAGCCTGTAACTGGATTTCTAGATCGCCAGGAGAGATGCATTTCTGGGGACAAAGGGGCATGTCTGTGTGCAAACACTGTTTTCAGTGATATCACTATGGCATCAGTAGCATGTAGCCCCATCCTGAAATTAACAAGGGTGCTGTAGGGTTGCACATTGCCCTAAGTGTTGCAAAGCGCTGGAGGTTCTGTTGCGTTTTTGTGAGGGATGAAGTGGTTCCTGAAAATCACTTGGCTTTGCCTTTTTTCTTTTCTTTTTTTTTTCTTTTTTTTCTTTTTTTGCATGCTTTGCCTTTTTTCTAAGCTCTTTGTAGCCATTGTCTGCCCCATCTGCTACTACTTCGGTACCATTTTTAACACTAATCTTTCCGTCCCCCCCTATCATTCCCTTCCTGGGATAATCTGAGCATTGGCGGACCTTGGGATCTAAAATTTCAGCGGTGCCCTGTGCAAACCCTGTGTCCCCCACCTTGCATTCCTCATCATCATTGTGGTGCCCATGAGGCTGTAATTTTAAAAAAAGGTAAAGGTAAAGAACTCCTGGACAGTTAAGTCCAGTCAAAGGCAACTATGGGGTTGCGGCGCTCATCTCGCTTTCAGGCCGAGGGAGCCAGCGTTTGTCCACAGACAGCTTTCCAAGTCATGTGGCCAACATGACTAAACCGCTTCTGGTGCAAAAACACTGTGACAGAAACCAGGGCGCACGGAAACGCCGTTCACCTTCCCACCGCAGCGATACCTATTTATCTACTTGCACTGGTGTGCTTTCGACATGCTAGGTTGGCAGGAGCTGGGACAGAGCAACGGGAGCTCACCGTGTCGTGCGGATTCGAACCGTCGACCTTCCAATTGGCACCCCCAAGAGGCTCAGTGGTTTAGAGTAGACCACAGCGCCACCCACTCCCTATTCCTTGAGGCTCTATGCCCAGTGCGACTGAACCAGTCGTGCTCCCCTAAATCCGCTTCTGATCCAAGTTAATCAGGAACCATGTAAATAGTGCAGTGGCATCGCCGAGAACAAATGTTGCTGAGCGAGAATGAGGGTTGTGCTTTCTGGACTGATCCCAAAGGTGATCCAACCAGTCAGGAGTGCATTGCCTCGCTTTGTCGTCATTTGTCATTTATCAAAGCATGGGAGAGATTGTCTTTGGGGAAAAGGTCCTAGGTTTAATCCCCTGTCTGAAACCCAGGAGAGCTGCTGCCAGTTTGTGCCAACAGTACTGTGCTAGATGGACATATAGTCCAGCTTAGTATAAGGCTATTGGGATTATAACCATTCCCCTTTTTCCTGTGCCAGTTGCCTTGTTTAAATGGTGTATTTGGAAGGGTTTTTTTTTGCCAATTTAAAGGAAGCAGCACAATTCTTACCCACCGCCCACCCCCTGCCATTTGGAGGCAGTTTGCCAAGAGAGCAGGAGGATTCACCTCTTTTAAACTGGGGAATCTCTTATAAAATGATGAGCAGGGAAGAGATTCTCTGCAGAATCAGCTCCCTCATTCTTCTTTACGGCCTTTGGAGCTAGGCAAAGGTTTTTGCCACCTTCGACAGTGCCACCTTGAAAAGCCAGTGATAAAGGGGGTTGCTTTTGTCGCCTGACAAACGTTTCACAACCTTTTTTAGCTCAGACCTAGCTTGACAGCAGTCGCACAATGATATTGCATTTGTAATTTTGTGCCAGAAACAAGGTTTACGGGATATCGGGTTTTATACCCCCTTATGTAATGCTTATCCACGTGGGATGTAACAGATTTGAATTCAATGCGCAGAAATTGTTGAAATCATACTTGCATTGATTTGCCAGTGGGGCAAAAGATGCCACGTCTTGCGTAACTGAATATTTGTATGCACATCTGCAAGCCAAAGTGTTTTAAAATAGTGGCAATGGTCACCTAGCTTATTTTGCTTTTAGAGAAAGGGGCTGCAGTTCCTCCTGTCTCCCCAGCTAACCCTTTCATTCCAAACTTGGGATATTGCGAATGCCTTGATGAAATAGATCGGGAGAACCCACATCTGCTTTCACTTACAAATATCTGTAAAAATGCACCCACTAATTACGGTGGCAGCAATCTTGAGACTCCAAAGCAAGAATTTGATAAGCCCTTCTGAAATGGCCCGTCTTGATTTCTTTTCCCGGAATTGGAGCTTCTAGGTAACGTCCTATAAGAGAAAAGGGACCACCCTCGATTTCAGAGAGTACAGTTACATGTGGTCCTTTGATTACATTTTAACAGATGGCTGTATCAAAGTTCAAATCACATGGCCAGCAGTGAGCCTTTTATTCCACTGTTGATTCTAGAAAAAGAGCTACACTTTTTTTTATTTTATGTGACATGCAGCGACCCCCCCTGGGGGAAGGGTTGCCCCTTGCAATTTCCTGTATTGGTCACACTGGGGGATCCCACCCAATTAGGAATCAAGTACTGAAAGGATGATACCATGATACTCCTTAGCCAATCCGATTTAGCTATGTGATAACGTTACCAAAAGTGAGGCCAATTTAAATGAGTAAGCAAACACGTTTAGAGGGAGGGCCAAAAAAATAATTGAAACAGGGATGTAATACTCAGCACTTCAGAAAGTGTTCATGGAAAACATTTAGCAGTTTCAGTTCAGCCATAACAATAACTTCCTTCTTTGTCTTGTTTTAACTTGCATGTTTTGTCTCTGTCATTCCAGGGGGTGCTGCTTTGCCTGAAAACTGCTAATAAGCAGTTTTCTTAATGGGATTTTATCATTTTATTCTTGTGTTAGCTGTTTTGACTTTTTGGGTTGCACACTGGTATGTGAGTTATGGAAGGGTGTTAAATTTAAAAAAATCTGAATAGCATCAAGTTATGGCAAAGGCATAGTTGCAAGGAAGACATCTGTACGGCAGTCGCCACACCCACCTTTGCAAAGCAATGGCTGAGTCCAGAATGGCCCATCTGAGATGCTGCCTCGCAATGCTCTCTGAGATTGGACATAGCTTCCAACTGCTCCCTAGGAGCTGCGAAGTCATAGTGGTGGCACTCCTAGCCAGTGACTGACAACCAGTGCCGGATTTTTGTGTAAGCTAAACAAGCTATAGCAGGGCCGGATTTCTTGGGGGCCCCAAAAAAATTAAAGGGAAAAAAACCACAAAATATAAGATAAAAACAAATAAAATAAAACCTACATACAGCGGGTGGTGCTGTGGGTTAAACCACAGAGCCTAGGGCTTGCCGATCAGAAGGTCAGCGGTTCAAATCCCCGCAACGGGGTGAGCTCCCGTTGCTCGGTCCCAGCTCCTGCCAACCTAGCAGTTCGAAAGCACGCCAAAAATGCAAGTAGATAAATAGGTACTGCTCTGGCGGGAAGGTAAACGGTGTTCCGTGCGCTGCTCTGATTCGCCAGGGTGGCTTAGTCATGCTTGCCACATGACCCAGAAGCTGTACGGCGGCTCCCAAGGCCAGTAAAGCAAGATGAGCACTGCAACCCCAGAGTCGTCCACAACTGGACCCTAACGGTCAGGGGTCCCTTTACCTTTACCTTACATACAGCAACAATGTTTTGTTTTGTGTAGGCTCCTATGATGTAAGTAATGGGCCTCGCCTGCTAGCCTGCTCCCTAAAATATCACTTCTTAATTGTATTTCAGTTCAACAATCACTTTGATAAAATACATACTTTGTTACGTGCAAATGGCTTTAGATACCTATTAGGTCCATAAATTACCATACATCATATATTCAACACAAAAAACAGCGACAATTTATTGTTGACAAAGGACAGCTGGACATATAAAGGGCCCCATTACCTTCAGTAGCTTAGGGCCCCATCAAACCTAAATCCAGCCCTGCTGTCAACCTTTGTGTTGGAATGAAGTGTGGTATCCAACAGTTACAAAAGAGCAGCATCAGATTTAGGGCAGCACGGGTGGTTCCCCCCCACAAGGTGTCAAGCCGAGAAGGTGCAAAATTGAGAAGGTCCAGAATTGAGAAGATCCATTTGGGGGAGCCAAATTTGGCCTGGCTCAGAGTGCCATATTAGCAAAGATTACCAAAATCCACCCCTGAAAATAGCTTGCTTCAATGAAAGAGAAAGGTTTCCAGCAGTCTTTACTTTGGGGCTGATCAAATTAGTGAAATGACTGGTAATCCTCTCCCGTTGGCCCTTTGTGTAATACTCTATTGGTTTGTTGTTGTTGTTGTTGTTGTTTTAATCAGAAGCCCTACCAGAGTATGTGCAAAATGGTAATTCACCTTTTAGCATGAACCAGAGTGGCCGTAAGTCACATATGGAAAAGGCTGGCTGCTGAGATGTTGGGATACAGTATATATATTTAGAATGAGAAAAAGTAGACAGGCGAAAAGCTATTTTATTGAAAAATATGAAGCGATGTGATTTCTCCTTGGTCTGCAGGCCGTCCTTGGGTGGTCTACTTACATCGTCGTATCGGCAGCACCAAGAGTCTTTGGCAGCGGAAAGAGAGAGGCGGCGTCAGGAGAGGGAGGAGAGGCTGCAAAGGATAGAGCGGGAAGAAAGAAACAAGTTCAAGTAAGACGGGAAATTATTTCACAATTTGTTATCTTAATATAACTAGAGTTGAAAAGTCATTTGCCGTATTCAATATATGCACCCTTCCATGCGTCTTCCTAAATGGTAGCATCTCCACGCTGACCTGCATTTGCACATGAAGAGAAATTTGGAATTGTGGCATCTGATAAACCAGGCATAGGCAAACTCGGCCCTCCAGCTGTTTTGGAACTACAACTCCCATCATCCCTAGCTAATAGGACCAGTGGTCAGGGATGATGGGAATTGTAGTCCCAAAATATCTGAAGGGCCGAGCTTGCCTATGCCTGTGATAAACCACCTATTTGGGTATTTCTCAGTTTCCATTCCCACAAGTCACAGAGTACACAGTATGAAGTACATTTCATAAAATACTGCTAGCTTTGATGCATTTAAATCCCTGTAGCCCTGTCAATTAGCTGGAGTATCTGGAGTCAGCGGAAATATTATTATTAGTAGTATTATTATTATTTAAATTTGTATACCACCCTATACCCACAGGTCTCAGGGTGGTTCACAGGTTAATACCTGAATGAATGAATGAATGAATGAATGAATGAATGAATGAATGAAACTTTATTTGCGTCAGCCGTCGGCCACAGCAACAACAAAAAACATTGCAATATACACAGAACAAAATAAAAAGTTGATTATATATAATACCTTGTCTTCACAGTTTTCAATCCACTGTCAATTCTCTTAGGTCTATTGAACCACATTAATTACTTCAGAAGCTGTTTGTGACCACATACAGATAAATGCTTATTTAAAAACATGAAAAATCGGTTTTCATTGTGTGCTGCTGATTTTTTTTCTTTCAATAATGGGATTTGATTGGCAGAAAAATCACTATTACATTGATAGGATTAAATGTGTTCAACTGGTGAGACCTACTTCACCATCTTTTCATTATGAGATCTGCGTGTAAATTTGCTTAACATAGTGCAAGATGATGGCCTAATAATTTCCAAATGAGAAAATTAATTTGCTAGTTCTGTAATGAAACAGAAAAGCTCAATAACTTATCAGTGACTAACAAGTCAGTAAAGTCAGAAGGAGACAAAAGAGTCCCCAGCCTCTGGCCTGTTAATGAAATAGTCATCTTCTATGTAATGTGAATATTTTTGTATGGAGGTATGTTAAGGGGTGGCACCCGGACAATAAGTTAGTGAGAACTAGGCCTTTAACTGTCACTTATCTAAGAATGGATTCTCAAGACTGCCTCCCACAGTGCAATTCACATAATCTTTGGAAAGAATCTCAGACTGGTTTTAGCATCACCTCGTGAAATAAACACCTGGGTGTTAATTGCTGCCATTTCTATGGTGGCTGTACACCTGAACAAATATTTGTGTGTGTGTGTGTGTGTGTGTGATTTTAAAAAAATATTTATTTTATTTTATTTTTCCCCACCTGAATAAATCTTGATACCTTTCACATAGAGCTCAGGTCAAAACTTCATGCAGGTTGGAGACTTAATGACATTTGCTTAGAGCATGGCGCTCATAATGCCAAGGTCACAGGTTCGATCCTTTGAAGGGGGCTGTGCTAGAGGACCTTCAGGGCCCCTTCCAACTCCACGATTCTGTGACATATTCTCCTATGAAAAACATCAGTTATCAGCATAGTACCAAAGAAGTGTATGTGTGGCAATGTGTCCTTGACATGTAAAAATTACGCCCATCATCACAGATTTCTTTTATCAAAGAATGTATTTTAATCTGAGCTCTTTTGTTTTACCTGCTTTCATTTCTTTCACTGCTTGCTATGTTTTTTTCTTTTCCTGCTTTTTCTTTAAGTTATTTTCCCTGTAACTTTATGCACCTCTGTTTCATAGTCGTAATTATCTAGACAAAAGAGAGGAGCTAAGACAAGCAAGAGAAGAGAGGTCGGTACTTAATACTGTTTTTGGCTTTTTTCTTTTTTTACATTTCTTATGTCATTTATTGAGAGATGCATGGTTTTGTAAACATGCTTCCAGTTAGACTTGTAAAGAATGGCTTAAATCAGAAATGCACGTGCTATTTCATTCTGGCAAGCACAGCCATGATAAAGAAAGATGTTCATTTCTGAATAATGGGCAAATACAAATATCTTTATTACGGTCAAAGACCAGAGAACAGTTAATAACAATCCATAACCAGATATAGTATTGGAGATTGAGTCATATTACAGAATTAGAGCCCATCTCATAAAACTGATACTTACATTTAGAATTAAAATTTACAACTTAAGATTTTAAAATTTTACATTAATAGATCTTTACCACCTATTAACATTCCTTCAGAGATTAAAGCTCAAGTCTCAGTCTCAGTCATTATTCGTCTTACTCTTGTCGCAATAAAACAAAATTTTGCGACGATCCTAGTGGTCTCCATATCTTTATCCGCTAGGAGGAGTCTGATGTAGGCTTCCTCAGAGCGGCCTGGCAGTTTCCCCAACAGCGGTTCAATCAGTTCTTTCCTTGAGTCACGATACAGTGGACAGTATAAGAGAACGTGCCCAGTGGATTCAATCTCATTACAATCACAGGGGCATAATTTTTGATCGATCGGTGTATCTTACTATATCTGCCCTCTAAGAGAGCTGAGGGGAGGGCATTAAAACAAGCCCTGGAAAAAGCCCAGCGATGTTTAGGGTTGTCTAGTGACTTAAGGTTGTTTGCTGGATGGAGCCTTTGAAGGTCATACTTACCTGGCAGGGGAGACACCTTGATCATGAATAATGGGCATGTAACAAGTGCTCTGGTCCATGGGGTCACGAAGAGTCGGACAGAGAGAGAGAGAGAGAGAGACTTCTCAGGACTTTCAGCTATTTCACAAGAAGCCTACAGCGGAGAAATCTGCAAAAGAAGTGGCATGGGAGAGTTTGGAGACTAGGTTTGATTCAGAACTTCCACCAGACCTTCAGGTGGCTGTTGCATGGCTGGAAAGGCAAAGGAAGGACAGCAACTCTATTTTGAATTTTGAGAAAGTAAGAATCCCATGTAGAGAGCTACTACAGCAATAGGTAAAAGTCACATAGCCTCGATAATACGAGAGCAAAGTGCTACCTGCAATTTTTATAGTATCATTTGCAGAAAGACAGGCTAACATGACTGCCTCTTTAAATAGATAGAACATATTGATCATGTTGCACACACAGCATATGTTCCCCATCCTTCAGCCCATGCCAATGTCCAAACATCATTCCTTCTAAATAGTGAAGTCAGGCGACGGATTTTGGAAGGGTTACTGAGAAATAAGAGGTTTGGTATCAACATGCTTGGGAAATCCCCAAGGTTTCCAGAAGTAGAAAACACCATTTGAAAAAAATACCTAAAACTGCAACCTGCAACAGAGGCTGGATACAACCAGTCAGGTCATGCATCCATAGCAGTGACCAAAGGAGGGATGACTGCTGGCAGGAGTGCAGAGAGAAGAACTGCCATGGTGCATCTGCACTTCCAGCTGCCCCAGCTGCAACATAACATGTCTTCCACTGCAGGCCTCTACAGTCCCAGCAGGCACCGTAGCTCTACAGCAGTTTGACTTCACCCTCAAAGGCGAACTCATCCATTGTCTCCTGAGACAGATGGATGGCAACCAAGCATTTCCTTGCAGCTAGCTTTACTTCACCATGTTTTAGATCAGGGGTGGTCAACTCCCAAGAGACTGCGATCTACTCACAGAGTTAAAAACTGGCAGTGATCTATCCCCTTTTGGGGGGTTCGGGTCAAAGTTGTTGAGTTTTTTCAGGGAGGAGGTAAAATGTTGAGCTTTTTTTAGGGGAGCCATAGTTATTCAGCTTCTTTGGGGGGGGGAAATAAAAATAAGAAATAAAAAAATTATTATAACCAGATATAACCAGCTAAGAGACCAACTAAGTTTGTTCTTGGTATGAGCGTATCTGAAGAAGTGTGCATGCACACGAAAGCTCATACTAAGAACAAACTTAGTTGGTCTCTAAGGTGCTACTGGAAGGAATTTTTTATTATTATTATTATTTTTTGACTATGACAGACCAACACAGCTACCTACCTGTAACTGTCTTTGGGGGGAGTCAGTGATCTACCAGTGATCTACCGCAGACGTCCAGTGATCTACCTGTTGGACATGCCTGTTTTAGATAAACGATCCTTTGGAGAAATGGTGGTCAACCTTCTTGGCAAATGTGCCAAAGCATATGCAGCCCTCCCTCCCCATCCCTTGGAATGGTTTTCTTCTAACCTACTAAGGGAGGGAACAGGTGGCAGTACAACACAGAAGAGTCAGATAGCACTGCAGCCACGATTCCAAGCTATAGGCAGACCCACTGGTTTGCCTGTTTCGATCCAAATAGGCTACAAACCCCTGCTACCTGTGTCACTTATGAACCCATCTACTCCAGGGGTTGTCAGCCTGGTCCCTACTGACCACTAGTGGGTGTTTCAGGATTCTAGGTGGGCGGTAGGGGGTTCTATGGCAGAAGCTGAATCCTCCTTCCATCGAGCACTGATGGGCGCTAAGGAAATTTTACCATCAAGAAAGATGCATTAGTGGGTGGTAGATATAGAAAAAGGTTGACTACCACTGATCTACTCATTTGGGAGATAAAGCCTTATTTAGGTAACAGCTTAGCTCTCATAGAGAATCACAATCTATTGAACTGGCTGTGTTTAAATGCTAGAAACATTTCCTATTTTATAGCCATCCTTTACAATCACTTTCCAAAATCTGTGGGCACTCTACATCACATGGAACCCTCCTAACTTCTTAACATTGAGAAAAAGCTTGACTATGTTACTGAAAATGGTTTTGCACACCTTTGAAACCAGATCCTGCAACACTGCATGTGGCATAATATTTATGAAAGATATCTTCGTATCTGTAATGGCTGTGCACTTGAAATACTGTACATGTGTACCCATGTATTGACTATATACGTAATTTAGTATTTACTAAATAACAGGCACTGTTGTTTTCCGGGGGTGGCAAGGCAGCCTCATCCTTACTGGGTGCAATGTTCACTATATCGGCTCCTAAAAGCATCCACCCCAAGGAGGAGACCGCATGCTGTGCATCTGCATGATTCACTCATCTTGCTTTCCAGTCAGCTTCCACTGAGATCTGGCAATCTACTCCATCTCTGCATTAGGCGCAATTGGATCATTCAATCCCTCTTAATGCAAGATGCAGCAGAATCGCCCACACTCAGGGGAGGCTTCCCGTTGCATTTGCATTTCTGCATTAGTCTCTTGTCAGTGTGTACCTCTTTTCAAACAGTGACACACGGGAGGTGAGGTCCTCTGAGCCAGGTAACTTTTACTCTTTCACACTATAAACCATTTCAGGTGTAAAACTGAAGCATGCTTCCAATTTCGATTAAGGGAAAAGATGGTGGGAATCTGGGAAACAATGCAGCATTGTACAGAAGTAAGATCTCTATCTTGCCCCATTTCGTATTGTTATGAAATGCTTAGTGCAGTCAGATATTGGAAGCCAAACACAGAGTCAAGGGATGCAGGAAGTTAGTCCTGATTCACCTTTGTGAGCAGTTCACTTCTGAGTAGGACAAACCGAGTCAGCAGCCTACTTTTACATCTGCGTTCATTAATGCACTCCATGGGCAAATAATGGTGGATAAAATTAGCAGACATCTGGAAGACACACATATTCCGAAGCTATTTTGGTCTGAACATATAAAGAATTGTATGGAGAATATGATTGGTAGCTGGTCTTAATAAACAGTTAGCAAGTCCTGCCTGCCTAAAATGCAAAACAGATGTATCTTTGTTCTTTTCAACTGACTTTGATGAATAAACTATATGTGACGTCATATCCAAGCTATTGAATGTCTTGAGTTCGGCCGAGAAATCTTTTAGAATTAAAAAAAAAAAGTTTCCATTGTAGACGCTCGAGAGAACAAAGTGAATTCCAGTGCACTGCTCTTGGAGCTAATAGAAGCAGGTTCAGAGACTCAGACAGTTTTTAGTCCAAACATTTGCAAGTGGTATTATTTTCTGCAAGATCTATTTTCCTGCGAGGCACTAAAATTTCCTCCCCTTTCTCTTCAGCAAGACTGGGACTGGGTCTTTTATCATTTGGGGATCCGAGAGACATTTTTGTGAAGGAAAAGGGAAGAGACTGTAAATGTTTCCATGGGGAAGAAGACAATTTTCTTCAAAGTGCAGCATCTGAGGACTGCTTAATATTATCCTTTTGTTTGACATCAGCACTATAAACGTCTCTGGGTTTTGCTTGTTTTTCGTCCGTCTGCCCCCCTTTGCCCTGGTGCCTTCTGTCCCGCCCCCCTCCCACCAAAGTTTAGCCCAGCAGTCAGTTTTGCCGCGTACCTCGTGTGTCAGGAAGTCGGAACTTTCCTCGCAGGTGCTTCAGCTATAAACAAGCATCAGCAACCGTTCTCTCCTTCTTTACGAAATCCCTTTGGAATTTGACTTCCAGATACAAATACTTGGAGAAATTGGCAGCTGAAGAGTATGAGAAGGAGCTGAGAAGTCGGAGTTTATGCAGGGGCAAGAGCGACTTGTCCTTGAACCTGGGCTCTTCTTCAGTCCCAACCTCTCCCATCCCGACATCTGCTAGCCCCACTTCAACAGATTCTCAGGAGGAGCCAAGGTCCGCTGTGACAACTCGCAGGGCATCTCAGATCTCAGAAGGTAAGTGCCATCTCTTAATAGCTTCTCAGTTGTTTAAGCAGATACATCAATATAGATTTCAAGGTATCGCACTTTCATAAAATGTTGATATCTTTCGCTGTCAATCCTTTCTCTTAGATATAGGTTTGATGCCTTACAAACAAATGGCAAAATTGGGTATGCTATTCTGATTTCGCCGATTGCATTTGGTGTTGTGATCCTGGTAGATCAATGCTTACAAAGTCAAAACACTAAAAGTATGTGCTCCAGCTAAAATTAAACATGTTAGATGAATTGGCTTCAATGGGAGATTTAAGCATGGGGGACTTAAAATGTTTCATTTTAGCTAGACTGCACCTTGGAATAAGGCCATGTGTGTACCTTGGATGGCTTTTAACATCTTGTCCCCTTGACCCCAAGAGCCAGGCTGCTTTTGAAACTCTTGAGAATTTCAAATTTGGTGACAGGAAAGTGGCAAACTCCCGTGTACACATGCCAATTCCAATGTTCCTGAATTTGTATTTTATATGTATTAGGTTTAAGTTACTGTTAATCATCTTTTTAATTTTTTTATAGGAAAAATGGGATGAAAATATAATTGGAATATTTATTATTATTATTATTATTATTATTATTATTATTATTATTATTATTATGCTTAAGGAATCTCTGAAAGAGATGTGATGATTTGGTACCAAAATAAGTGGCAAGGCAATAGTGAATGGGAAAACAGAGATGAAAAGTTGTTTTTATTGGTGGGGGTGGCATGCATACAATCTGAGATGTATAGCAGAACTCTTAATAGGTTTATAATACACCAAATGCAATTATGTGGGTGAAAAGTGAAGAAGAAATCAGAAGCATTATCTAGCCCAAGTTAATCACTGTTAAATCACATTTATTTCAATAATGAGTTAAAGCACATGCCTAAATCTTTCCTATTGAGATCCGTGGGACAAAAATACTTATTTTTGGCTGGCTTATGCACATGATCAGCATCTTACGTAGTTTCTTTGGAAATCTGATGATGAATGCGTTGTCTATATATGTGACTTCTGTACTTGAAGGTAAGTTGTTAACTTCTTCCTCGACGGGAATCAAATCCTCAAAATACTTTATCTGTTATGATGCATGAATATTTCTGGGGCTGGTGCATGCTGAATGCCAGTTCTCACTATCATAGTATCATAGAGTTGGTACATCAAAGGTCTCCCCCCGCTGATTCTGGAAATCCACCGCAACAGGTAGCCATCCAATCTCTACTTTAAAATCTCTGACAAAGGAGAGTCTAGCAGTGATGGCTAACCTTGACACCCCAGATGTTTTGGAACTACAACTCCCATCATCCCTAGCTAACAGGATCAGTGGTCAGGGATGATGGGAATTGTAGTCCCAAAACATCTGGAGTGTCAAGGTTAGCCATCACTGGCTACTGCCTCTTGAGGCAGACTGTTCCACTGTTGAGCAGCTTGTACCACCCGCAAGATCTTCCAAGCTTTCAGTCTAAATTCTTTTCCTTGTAATTTGAGCTCATTGGTTCAAGTCTACCCTCTGGTGCAACCCAGAACAAAACTGCTCCAAGCTCTATCTGACAGCCCTTCGTGTACTTTGACTTGATGATGCCTCTATGACTTGAGCTTATTGGCTTTATTGGCTGCTGTTGCTTGAAGCATGCTGTTAAAGAACTACCATCTGAAGGGAGAATGGATATTGTATGCTGACTTAGGGTGCGCTGCTGTCAAACTTGATTTTAGTTTGCATGGTTTCTATTTTTTTCTCAGTATTGGAGAGTTCCTACAAAGATTGTGTATCTGTGAAATCACTTTTATTCAGAATGGCAGTTATTCAAACCCAGTGTCAGGCTTGAAAACAAAAACAAAAAAACCCTCACCTCATTTCCCCCTACCATTAGGATTTTTCAAATCTCTGCGTGGAGAGCAGCTATCTCTTTTATGATAATTATTTTCTCATACGTCTCTGGGATTCCTTCCAAACATTACATTATAAAACGGAGCTCTTTGGTATGTGTGGGGAATAGATTTATAACAGGTGCATAGGCTAACTCTCTGTGGTTGAGGTGTGGAGTTGCTTTCAGCAGATGGCAGGTGTTTAGGGTCTTTCCAGAGGAGCACCTGACGCAAATGAGCAACGTTGTGGAAATTTGCACAGATGAATGAGATAAAGACAGCAAATGCTTTCAACGTTAAGGGAAACATCCATCTCTGTAAAGATCTCCGAATGCAGATGGTCCATGCCTTGAAATTGCTGTCATAGGCATAATTACAAGGAACGAAACCCTGTTGATCTTAGTTTCCCAGCAAACATTATTCACTTGAATGAATGTGAATAACTTGGATTCAGAAAGGGTTACAAGTCCCATCTGAATGTTGGAGAGGTGCACCTACATTTCCATTGTTATCTTGAAAGGCTGCAGCACACTGAGAAGTTAGGAGCAACCTTTCTCAAACCTTTTGTTTGCCCATGAAGACAGTCTATGTTCCAAATACTGAGAGTTCACTCAGGTTCATGTACTGCACATTACGTATCTCTACCACACTTTTCAATAGCATTTGGATTATTTGCATCTCCAAAACTTTGCTTCGTTTCTGTAATGGGATTTTGAGAAACCTGAAGACTACTCAATTCACAAATCTAGCCAGGTCGTTTTGTGGAATCTTGATTTTCTCCAGGGAAGATGGGATGGCTTGGTACATGAGAAGGAAAGTCATGTTAGAAAACAAACGTTCCCCCCCCCCAAAAGAAAATAAGGGGGAAATTACATTTTCGGTTGTTATACACACGTGTATATTTGACATGCACAAAGCAATTTCATTTGTTTCCCCTTTTTCATACTAAAAGAGGCCACCTACATTATTTATGGGAAATGGTTGAATCCAAAATCAAAACTGCAGGTGCTTCATTAGTAGTGCAAGAGACATATAGGTATGTGCAGGAGACATATATACCGTGTTTCCCCTATTTTAAGACACCGTCTTATATTTTTTTCCCCTCAAGAAAACGCACTATGGCTTATTTTGAGGGGATGTCTTATTTTTATTACGTAAGCCCAGCCCCGCATTTTCCTTGGCACCCTCCTATCACTATGGCTTATTTTCGGGGTACGGCTTATATTTCGCAAATGCGAAAAAATCCTGCTATGGCTTATTTTATGACTACGTCTTAAAATAGGGGAAACAGGGTAGATATCTCCTGAAATGTATGTCCTATGGAGTTAATTGGGGCTTAATCCCTTGTAAGTGGGTGTACAATTCCAGACTTAAGTGTTTTACTACGGAAATCCAGCAGATTAGTGAATAGTCTAAACTGTAGACTGAACCCTTGGTAAATAAAGGAAATAAACTATGTGAGACAGAAGTTCCTAGAATGTCTGACTGACTAATCTAGATGAAGAATATCTAACAACAGACATGTGAAAACTGTAGACTGCTTAGAATTTTTGCTACAGTTAAGCCGTACAGCTAGATGGATGGATGGATGGATGGATAGACAGATCTATTGGATACAGCTGCTGTGTGACATGTTAGCAGTTTTTTCATGGGGAAACTCCTAAAAGGGTCTGACAAGCCTTCCCATACCTGGTCAGGTTAGGCACCAATTGTGATTTCTGGGGCTGATGGGAATTGTAGGTGAAGGGTGGGTCAGACAAAAGATTATGTAGTAACCCAACTTTCAGCTGCCTTTGGAAGTTCACAAGCAGATTATGAAGGCGATAACTTTCCATTATTGTTTGTCCCCAGCATTTGGTAATCCGTGGTAGAGTTTGGCTCCATTCATAGGCTGTGAAACTCCTAGTGGGGGGGACTTGGCAAGTTTTGGGCCTGCTGCATGTGGTGGAGGACGGAAGTCTAGATTTTTCTGCCTCCTGATTCAATTCTAGGGGGCAGAGAGAACTTGAATTCCATTGTCCCTGTCAAGAAATGCCCCAAGTTTATAAAACCTCTCACTATTTCGAGTCAGACCCAACTCTGTTCTGATTCAGTTAGAGTCAGCCTGAAATACTAGTTATGTTGGCAAATTCTCATTTGTGGAATTCATATTCTAAGCTCTATTCAGTAAAGGGCTTTTAATTTGAATTCCTCAAAATAAGAATTTGCCACCAATACTAGCAATCAGAGGTGTGCAGTTGGAATGGGGAACGTGGGACTGTTCAGATGTTGTTGACCTCTCGCTCCCATCAGCCCAGCTAGCATGGTCAATGGTCAGGGATGAATGGAGTTAGAATCCAACAACATCTGAAGAGCAACATGTTCCCCATCACTGATGTAGCTTTCGTGATCTGTAGAACTACCTTCTGTGTATCTTGCTAGAATCAGAAGAGCTTCAAGTTCTGTGTTCATGGGTCGTCCCAAAAGCTCCAGCTGTATTTCAAATTGGCATTGTTATTTACATTGCCGTTACATGGCGAACTTGAATTTTGCTGATATACTAGTTCATATCTATATCTATATCTATATCTATATCTATCTATGAATCAGTTCATTTGAGAGGTAGAAAATTAAGAAGATATGTCAAATCTCAAAATGATTTTTCCTAATAGTCATCCACCTCTCAGGAGTTGTCGCTGAAAAATCTGAAGATAGACTTTGTTGCATGGCATTAGAAATTCATGTTCTGACCTCCCTTTAGACTGCAGGGGTCAGCAAAATTTTTCAGCAGGGGGCCGGTCCACTGTCCCTCAGACCTTGTGGAGGGGCGGACTATATTTTTTGGGGGGGGGGATGAACGAATTCCTATGCCCCACAAATAACCCAGAGATGCCTTTTAAATAAAAGGACACATTCTACTCATGTAAAAACATGCTGATTCCCGGACCATACGCGGGTCAGATTTAGAAGGTGATTGGGCCGGATCCGGCCCCCAGGCCTTAGTTTGCCTACCCATGCTTTAGAGATTCAGGACATAATTAATCAGAATGTACTCCTGAGCAAGTAACCTCAAAACAGTGCTCTTGTTCATCACTTCTAGTTCATCTCAATGGGATTTGTGCAGGAGAACTTCCTAATACATTGCATGTCCCAAATGCCTACTAATGGCTTAAACTAATTTCGTAGTACCTCATTTTTTTTTAGTGTTGTATTTTTCAGATGGTCCCCATTTTTCCACTATAAAGTTGCACTGTTTAGACTTCCTTTCCTTTTCCTTTCTGAGTCGTCTGAATTCTCATCAGAAAAGAAAAGATCACCGCAGTCTCCGTTCTGACACTGCACACACTGCAAAACTAGAACTGCCAGGCTGGTCAGAAGGAAAAATCTAGAACTGTGTCATAGTTTAGCCAAGAGGTGATTTCACAACTACACAAAATTAACATACATATTCACATTTCTGTCACTTCTGCATGGTCATTCTGTCTTTGTGAACTGTGAGCTGCTTGACTGAATATACCTGTGGCTGCCTTCTAGTTTCTTTACATTACGATATAGAAATCTTGCATGTGAAAACCTGCTGGTTTAGCTGAAAATGATGACTAATTTCACTCTGTCAGTGATCAAATGAGGTGGAGGAAATCAACTGCATAGTCAACAATATGTGTCAGATGCCAGTTAAGAGACAAATTTATGCCACTTGCCAAACAGCTAGAAGCCAGATTTGTGCCAGATGCCAAGCCAGTGTTTTATGTAGCTATTCCGAAATAAATTGCCATGAGGAAACATATGCTTGCTGTCAACTCAGTGCATGGCACTGCCCTTTTCAAGCTGTGCTGCTCTAATGAAACTAACACATGAGTTATCTATGTGTAAACAGATGAAAAATCAGTCACTCTAAACATGTTTTCAGAGCATACAGCAACCAAAAATGATCTTGTCCTCCCCCCCCCCCCCCCGATGCTCCCTGCTTTTAAAGAGAGAGAGAATCATTTGTTTGGAGTCATTTTTAACCTTTTAGCACCCAGTGTAGATGGGATTATTAAATATTTGTACCTATATTGTTGGGGACCCAGGTGGCGCTGTGGGTTAAACCACAGAGCCTAGGGCTTGCTGATCAGAAGGTCGGCGGTTCGAATCCCCGCGACGGGGTGAGCTCCCATTGCTCAGTCCCTGCTCCTGCCAACCTAGCAGTTCGAAAGCACGTCAAAGTGCAAGTAGATAAATGGGTACCGCTCCGGCGGGAAGGTAAACGGCGTTTCCGTGCGCTGCTCTGGTTCGCCAGAAGAGGCTTTGTCATG
Source organism: Darevskia mixta (assembly GCA_034641385.1). Lineage (NCBI taxonomy): Eukaryota > Metazoa > Chordata > Lepidosauria > Squamata > Lacertidae > Darevskia > Darevskia mixta. The sequence goes on from JAWWNH010000242.1 coordinate 1,231,396, forward strand.
CTGGCCACATGACCCGGAAGCTGTACGCCAGCTCTCGGCCAATAAAGCGAGATGAGCACCGCAACCCCAGAGTCATCCGTGACTGGACCTAACGGTCAGGGGTACCTTTACCTTTACCTTATCTATATTGTTTAATTTTACACACACACACACACACACACACACACACACACACTTATAAATGCCTTAAAGTCTGACCAAACTTTATTCAAGCAGGAAATGGCAGATTTCCGGTGTGTCTCATGAGCTCTGCCCTGCGAATGCCACGCTCAGCCATTTCTTAAAAGCAGCCACCGATCCCAAGACCCCTTTCTCTTTTCACTCACTTGGAGAAATGAAGGCTGATGGAACTTGCTTGAGTGTGCGAAGCACGAAACACTGTTTTTTTTTAAGTGAATCTTTCTCCATTATTCTTTTCACCAGTGAGTGCCAGTGAACCTGAATGTGAAGCAGAACCTGAGCCAGAGGCAGAAACAAAAACAGAGCAGGAAGACGAGGCAGACTTGGAGCAGGGGGCAGAGACGCCCCGAGAAGTAGAGGTTGCAGAGGTGGAGCCAGAAAGCGGAGTGGAGCAAGAGGCAGAAGAAGGTGCAATACTAAGTGAAAAAGAGAGGCAGAATGAAGAAGTGAATGAAAAGGACAATTGTTCTGCATCCAGCATATCCTCAGCAAGCAGCACTTTAGAGAGGGAGGAAAGGGAGGAAAAGTTGGCCAGTGACAATGAAACTGGTAAAGTGAAGTATTTTCTCCATAACAGTTGACCTTTTTTTGTAATTTTAAAACAGCAGCTTCATTTTAACATTTGTTGTAAGAGAAGTATTGATCTGTTTTTGTTTACTGGTGTGTCCTCCATTGAAAGCCTCAGTTCCTAGATATTTGGGGCATCGGGTTCGGTAGAGGTTTTCTGCGCAGACTCACAGAAGAATCAGAACTTTTAATTAAAAGACATTATTCCATGGGGATAGTATTCTTGAAGTTTCCTCACGAGTTAGAATCTCGTTACAAAAACAGCCATTTTTCACATTTCAAGACTCCTTTTAGGTTCGCCTTTAGGAGAGGGTCTAGACTTGTGCAAAGCCTTCCCTGCTATCCCCCCCTTGCTGAAATGTGATGCTGCATGTTTGGGACACTTGTCTGCCAAAGAGGTTTTGCCATTTTCAGAAGCGTAGGTTTTTTCTGAATTACCCATTCACGTATTACTTCAGATCCTAGCATGACAGTTCACCGTTCCCCACTTTAAATCACAGACACCTGGCTTATAATTGCATGTGGCTTCTACTGAAAGGCTCAGAGATTGGTGCGCTTTTGCATATGGCGCTGAGGTAGGGTTGATCATTGTTCCCTACTCAGTTGCTACCTTCCTTGCTATCATATATCTTTCCTGATTCCATGTTATTAACTTAATACAGAACATCTTGTGCATCAAGCTCCCCTTTTTCCTTAAAATGACAACTCTGCAATAACTGTTTGACAACTTATTGCTATATTTGGAGGGCTTTTGTCCACATGATGCTTCTTCCGTCCCTAGTGGTCCCTCTTAGCAGGTTCAGAGTGAAATCACAATCACAGATGGCTTTGCTTCTCATTAACCTTTCTAAGGAGATAGGCAAGAGTGCTTATCAATAGTGCCTCTCCTTGTTTTCTCTTAAAGGTAGATAGCCGTGTTGGTCTGTCATAGTCAAAACAAAATAAAATAAAAAAATTCCTTCCAGTAGCAACTTAGAGACCAACTAAGTTTGTTCTTGGTATGAGCTTTCGTGTGCATGCACACGAAAGCTCATACCAAGAACAAACTTAGTTGGTCTCTAAGGTGCTACTGGAAGGAATTTTTTTATTTTATCTTGTTTTCTCTGCTATCCTTCTCTTTATCAGATAATCGGATATTCACATTCACTTTTACGGGGCTGCAGTAATTAGGTGCAGATTTCCACTTTTCTCAACGTAGAATGTGTGTAACCTTGGCAGGCACTTCTGTTTTAATGTTTTCAGCATGCAGCATATGCAGCCCAAGAGGTATATGGGAAAGAAAATATTTCACTCTCTAGAAGCTATGCAAGAAAATGAAAATCACATTTTGGACTCTAGTGTCCAAACCCGCTCTACAAAAGTCCTGGACTATGATTAAGTTACTGCCCTTTTTAAAGGACTGTTTCTTTCTTGACACATACCCAAAGGATGTTATATTCTTATTAAGGTTTCATTTTTCTGTACTTTTGTAAGGATCTGAATGTATGAGAGGGAGTGAAATAGTTAGTAGAGAGTTGCTCCACATCTGCATCTCATGCAGGTTTCCACATTTGTGCTATGTTTTCCATGGGTCTGACCTTTCTAAAATCAAGGCCAGGCAATGGGAGGAAGTTCATGGTCACCCAGATCTGGCCCAGGTTTCCCAACCCTGGAGTAAGGAAAATGAGATGGCGCCTTGGTTTTGCAAGGCCATTGTAAGATAATTTTCTAACTCTTATTTCCAGCGTTGTCTTTTGCTCACTTCAGTTCTGGAAAAGGATTAAAATAGATGGGCATGATTTTGTCACTTTTAGCAGACGCTAATGGTCAGGGGTCCCTTTACCTTTACCTTTTACTGAGAATACTAAAGAAGACATTTACAAGAGCGCAAGAGGAGAGGTTCTAGAAAAGCATTTTACTCATTTTAAGGAAGAGATGAAAGGGGAGCTGGGTGCAAAATTAATCTTGAGTTGTAAATGAATTGAAATGCTCTCACCCTGCACCAGCTTGTTAGCAGGCCGAAAACTAGGGGCTCCCTCTCAGTGTTTTGGAGAGAGCCGCAAAGGGGAGCAAGATGTTCGCATCACTATTGTTGTAAGAACAAATACAGTGGTACCTCGGTTTAAGAACACCCCTGTTTATTAACTATTCAGTTTACGAACTCCGCAAAACCGGAAGTAGTGTCCCGGTTTGCAAACTTTACCTCGGTCTAAGAACAGAAGCCGAATGGTGGAAGGGCACTGGCGGCGGGAGGCCTCATCAGGGAAAGCGCACCTCGGTTTAAGAACGGTTTTGGTTTAAGAACCGACTTCCAGAACGGATTAAGTTTGTAAACCGAGGCACCACTGTACTTGATAAAAGGCTTCCCTTCTGACTTGTTTTGAGACTTTCATTCCCTTTGGGGAAGTCCAGAGACTTTTTCTTGTTACCAGATCCTGTCTGGGAACACACTCAATTTCCTCTGTGCCTCCTCAGTTTTTAAAGTATTCAGACATTTCAATAAACCGAATCTAAAGAAAAAGGAGCAAACGGGTGTTTTGAGTACAGCTGAGCTAGAAATTCTCAAGCAAGCTGTTTTACCTGAAATGTGCGCCTTTGGGGAAGATGAAATGTTTCATGAAGGCTCTCGCCCAGACTCCCCCCCCCCGCTTTTTATACTGCCTGTTAGTACCTGTTCATGACTTTGATAGCAGTTAGCCTGTGTGGTGTAGTGGTTAAGAGTGGTAGACTCGTAATCTGGTGAACCGGGTTTGCGTCTCCGCTCCTCCACATGCAGGTGCTGGGTGACCTTGGGCTAGTCACACTTCTTTGAAGTCTCTCAGCCCCACTCACCTCACAGAGTGTTTGTTGTGGGGGAGGAAGGGAAAGGAGAATGTTAGCCGCTTTGAGACTCCTTTGGGTAGTAATAAAGAGGGATATCAAATCCAAACTCCTCCTCCTCCTCCTCCTCCTCTTCTTCTTCTTCTTCTTCTTCTTGTTGCTGCTGAGAGCCATCCCCCCCAGTCTATTTTTACCCAGAAATTTCCAGGTTGAGGGCACAAAGTGTTGCCCTTCCTTTCATGTACCTTAATCTAATTGACTGTACTGCATTGGCACCATGCAGCAAAACATCATTGCACTAGCATCTAGTGAAATCCCATTAGCTAAAATGCATTGACCTAGAGTCTAGGACTTAGGCAAAGAGATTATAGAGGGAGTCTGCATAAAATTTGACTTATTGTAAGTCAGGAAGCTTCCCAGAGTTCGGCCAGGCAGGCTCAGGAATTCAATAGCTCCCTTGCTGTCAAAGTCCAGAATTTCCCTGTGCTGGTAGCTCTAGAACTGTTCAGTAATACAGTGTTTTTTGTTTGTGTATATGAACTTATTGAAAGTGTATCTGAAGAAGTGTGCATGCACACAAAAGCTCATACCAATAACAAACTTAGTTGGTCTCTAAGGTGCTACTGGAAGGAATTTTTTTATTTTATTTCAATCGGTTTTCAGTTATCATCCAGGTGATGAAGCTTACTATGCGCAGAACAGTTACCGTGGCAGTATGTTTAGAACAACATGTGTGGACACGGGTTGCGCTGTGGTCTAAACCACTGAGCCTCTTGGGCTTGCCAATCAAGAAGGTCGGCAGTTCGAATCCCCGTGACGGGGTGAGCTCCCGTTGCTTGGTCCCTGCTCCTGCCAACCTAGCAGTTCGAAAGCACGTCAAAGTGCAAGTAGATAAATAGGTACCACTCTGGTGGGAAGGTAAACGGCGTTTCCATGCACTCTGGTTTCCATCACGACGTTCCATTGCGCCAGAAGCAGTTTAGTCATGCTGGCCACATGACCTGGAAAGCTGTCTGTGGACAAACACCAGCTCCCTTGGCCTGAAAGCGAGATGAGTGTCGCAACCCCATAGTTGCCTTTGACTGGACTTAACCGTCCAGGGGTCCTTTACCTTTACCTTTTACCTATGTGCAGAACAATTACCATGGCAGTATGTTTAGAACAGCACGTTGGCCATTAAAAATCTGGAGGGAAAACAAAAGATTCAAAGCTACTGAAATTATATATACTTAGTTTAGTTTTGTTAATGAAAGCAAAAAAGCAATGTCAAATACATAGTTTTCTGTTTTTCGTTCCTTAACTAAGCTTTCACCTGAAAGATTTCCCAAAACCCAGATTATGTAAGACCTAGGAATATGCTGTTTTATTTCTAACTCTCCCAGACAGCCCCATTCATTCCAAGTTTCATATGTTGTTGTGCGTGTATTTATGAGCAGGCAGAGGGCCTTCTCAGTAGTGGTGCCCACCCTGTGGAACGCCCTCCCATCAGATGTCAAGGAAACAAACAACTGTCTTGACTTTTAAAAGACATCTGAAGGCAACCCTGTATTGGGAAAATTTTAATGCCTTCCAGAGTGGCTGGGGAAACCCAGCTAGATGGGCGGGGTATAAATAATAAAACTACTGTTATTGTTATTGTTATTGTTATTTGAACAACCTCCTGACCCAGTTCCGTTCAATGTGTGGTTTCAGGTCCATGGTTACAGACCATTCAAGATGTTGGTGTGAATGATCAGTGCAGCAACATTCTCAATAACAAGAGGTTCATGTTGGACATGTTGTATGCCCATAACAAGAAGCCCAAGGATGAAGAAGATAAAGAGCTGGAGGAGAAGGAGGAGGAAAAGGAGATGGTGGAGGCAAGTGAAGACTCTATCACTAGCCTGGCCAGCAGGATCTCAGTTCTGAAGGCTACCAAACAGGCCAAAGATGAAAGTGTCAAAAAAATGGAGATTGGGAATTTGGACAACCAGGGCAGCGTCAAGGCCTTTGCGGAAAGATTCAACAATGGCGAACTGGCCAAGACCTCAAACTTTCCTGAGAGTGATTTTAGTGAAAAGGTCTCTGAAAAAACACCAGTGCAGCCTAAGAAGGAATCTGACTATATTTGGGACCAGCTCATGGCCAATCCCAGAGAACTGAAAATCAAAGATATGGATTTTACAGATTTAAGGGATGAGGATGATGTGGACATCTTGGACGTGGAAATGGGTCCTGGTGACTCTTTAGCCCCCCCTCCTCCACCCCCGCCTTCCTTTCTAGGTTTGCCTCCTCCACCCCCTCCCTTGTTTTATGGATGCCCTCCTCCACCCCCACCCTCTGGTAATTTATTGGCACCCCCGTCCCTCTTTGGCATTCCTCAGGGTTTAGGATCGCCCCCGCTTCCCAGAGGTCAGCCAGCCTTTATAAAAAAGAAAAAAACAATCCGTCTATTTTGGAATGAGGTGAGGCCAATCGAGTGGCAGTGCAAGAACAACAAACGCTGCAAAGGATTCCTGTGGTCAAAACTGGAGCCTATTAAGGTGGACACTTCCAAACTAGAGCACCTCTTTGAATCTAAATCCAAGGAGCTTCCTGTCACCAAGGTATTTCTCTTGATTTGCATTGATTTTGATCATATTTTATGTGTCTAAACCCAATCTGCCAGCTCTTCGTGATAAAATAATTCCAAGAATTATTGCAAAATTTTCCAAATATAGTTAAGACGGTTTTGCTTTGCAGCTTGTGGACCATGTTAGCTATTAAGAAATGCTCCAGAATAGGTTTGATTCCTTAAATGAAGTCAAATATTCTGTGCAGCACCTGTACAAGTAGTCAACCGTAATTTTCTAGTTGATTTAAACTGGAAGAAAGGAAGCCTCAGTTTTCTTTACTATTTTCTTTGCCTTTTATCATTTAAGGCAGGCATAGGCAAATTCAGCCCTCCAGGTGTTTTGGGACTATAATTCCCATCATCCCTGACCACTGGTCCTGTTAGCTAGGGATCATGGGAGTTGTAGGCCAAAAACAACAGAGTTTGCCTAAGCCTGATTTAAGGCCTTTTGGGCAGAAAGATGAAAGGTGCTTCTGGATTTGGGCAGAGGAGAGCCTGAATCTGAATTCTAGTTTTTGAGGCCTCGTTGTGCAGTGACTAATTTTAATGTGTGTTATTTGAGAACTGTTGTTTATTGTTTATTGTTCATAGTTTATTGTTCATGCTGCGAGATGTTTGCAAATCCACCACATATTTTTACTTTCGTTTAAATAAGTAGTAGAAGTAGATGAGTGGAGTATAAATAATAGAATTATTATTATTTATTAACTTCTACATAATTCTGTATAGTGTAGGAATAACTCCAGTGCAGGAAATAAGTCATATGTGTTGTCGTTTGTAAAACCTTCTGTGTCCATTCCCCATTTGTATATGCAATCTATTTATATTACGGCCTGGTCCGCATGTCACATTAAACCAGGGGTGTCCAAACTTTTTTCAAAGAGGGTCAGATTTGATGAAGTGAACATGTGTGAGGGCCGACCAAAGATGTTGACCTTTTTTTAAGATTGAAGTTGTTGAGCTTTAATTAAACCGACCGGCGGGCTGGATTAGGCCCCCAAAACGGACTTTGGGCATACCTGCATTAAACCATAGTTAAAGCAAACTATGATTTAATGTGAACATTCACGGTGTGACTGGTGAACTGGGCTACCGTTGAAGCATTTCAGTCCACTTGACAGATTTCTATCTGATGCGCTCTGGTCATTCACATACCCTGTTAGTAAACCGTGTCATACAGCTACCTCCAGTCTTTGTCTTTCTAGACCAGTGACCGTGGATGATGGGAGTTGTAGTTCAGCAACATCCGGAGGCAGGCATGTCAGCTCTAGGGAGCTGAGGCATCTTCTTTGGTTTTTCATTGACTAACATTTGTTTGGACACCATTGTGGGAGACCACTGTTGATTAGTTTTTCTGTGTGTAGATACAGGCTGAATTGGTAATTATGTATGAATGCAAGAAAAAACTTTTTTAAAAAAAGCTAAAACATTCTTGTCATACCATGGTACAGCTATGTGGTGGGGGTTTTTTATGTGTGTTTTTTATATATAAAAAAAATCACATTCTGCATAATTTACACATAGTTACAATGCACAAAATGCACACATACCAGTTCGTATCCTTCCTTTTTGGAAGCATTATGGTTTTCATCAGTATTAAACTACTAACAGGTTGCAGAATGCCAAACCTGCATCATTCTGATGTGTAGGCTGCACCACTTGATTTTTCAGAGTTACATCCATCTCTGTCTGTATCCTTAGACTGTCTCCATTCAATCAGGCTTCTTCTATGTCCCCTTGGTTTTCGAACGGTTTCTGGAGTCGAACAGACTCCCAGAACGCATTCTGTTTGAGAACCAAGGTACGTCTGTACTACCACAAGGGCTTCTGTTTAGGCATTTAGTTATTCAATGTTGAATGTTATCTGTTAACTCTGTTTTATCCTGTTCCCCCTTTGTTTTTGTCTAAACCAATTCATGAACCACTAATAATGGATCAAAATTTGCAGATATTACAGCAATCTTAATTGTGCTGTTTTTGTGATATGCAAATAGCGTGAGAAGGCTTGTGTTGAAGGAATCTTTAGAGATACTGTAAACAGAATAGGATAAGAGAAATAGATAGGTGACAAGAGCGATAAGCTAGTTGAAGTATTGATAAATATTTAAGGGATCTATATGTTTATATACCTTATATGTTTATTTGATATGTTATGTTTTAATACGATTTGATATGTTTTGACTTGTTATGTTTGGATAGGATTAGCTATGATTTGATATGTTTTGATTTGTTATGTTTGGATAGGGTTAGATATGATTTGATATGCTATTTGTATGTTTGGTTTTTCTGTTTTTTTCTATTTGATATGCTATTTGTTTGTTTGGATTTTCTGTTTTTTCTATTTGATGGTTATGTTTGTTTTAACTTAAAATCTTAATAAAGGTTATATAATTAAATAATAATAATAACATTTACATCCACACCCAAAATAAAATTGAATTAGTTCAGAGATTCCAAACGATTATCAAGATTGGCAGATATTAAAATAATTTTTTTAAAAAAGAGAGAGAGAGAGAGAGAAGGCTTGGTCTATTTATTTGTATCATGTATTGTGATCCTTGTTTATAAAACCCAATATAAAGTTACTCTAATAATAATGTTGGTGGCAAAGTTTTCCACACACAGCGGCAAAGGCTGCAAGCTGTTCTGAGCACTCTTCTGAAAATGCACAGATCCCAGCTATGTGTCTGTGCTGATGAGACACTGCCATGTCATCTAAGTGGCCTTTATTTCTTGATTCAGTAAATCTGAGCAGGTGCTTGACAGAGGCATGCCTGCGGAAATTGGGATGGAGAACTCAGGCTCCAGTTAAGACCCGAAGAGGGAAACTGAGGTTTGCTCTTATCTCACAGCTCGTGTTCTGTGATACAGCTGCAACAAATCTTATTTCTGTTTCTGAGTCTTAACTTGTGATTTCCACAACGTTCGACTCTAATGGTTACTCCCCCAATGCTGGCTGTCAGTACATTTCTCATTAGCATTGCAACAAAGTAAAGCAAAGGTTGCCTCTGAAGGGAACTTGCAGCAGAGGTGATACTTTTGAAGGCGAGCCATACACACAGCCAGGCCCCGTGCTAGGGCTTTTCGCACCCTAGGCGAGGGGGGCGGGGCACCGTACGTCATGCGTGATGACGTCACATGGCCCCGCCGGGCGCTGCCGCGATTTTCAATTTTTGGGGGGCGACGGCGAGGGGCAGGCTGGCCAGCGTGCCCTCCATTCCCGACGGGCGGCGCTCGCTCCGCATCTGCCCCTTCTGCGGAGAGCGGCAGGGCGCAAGCGGTCGTGCCCTGCCGCTCTCCGCAGAAGGGGCGGATGCAGAGCGAGCGAGCGCTGCCCGTCGGGAACACGAGAAGGGCGCAGCGAGCTTTTGGAGGCAAAAGCTCACTGCGCCCTTCCCAAGTTTCCGACGGTGCTCGCGCGATCTGGGTCAGGCGCGCCCTCGGCGCTCGCTCGCTCCGTATCCGCCCCTTCTGCGGAGAGCGGCAGGGCGCGCGCGGTCTGGGTTGGGCGCGCCCGACCGCTGGCGTGGGGCTGTTTTGCGCCCCCCTCCATTTCGGCGCTCTAGGCAGCTGCCTAGTTCGCCGAAATGGAAGCTCCGGCCCTGCACACAGCCCAACAAGACAATGACAAAAATCTACTGACAGCATACAAATCAATATGGCTAACCTGATCAAAAACACTCACCCACCCCACTCACACATGAAAACAAAGACCACCACAGCCAACCACAAATGAACAGTCACACCCTACGCCAACCCTGACCTCTCTCATCACCAAAGGAACACAAGCGAACAAAGAACCTGCACAAACAATGCTGACACCAAACCTTACACATATTAAGCAAAATAGAAACATCGTCACCCCACCCCACCCATCTCCCCATCCCGCCCACCTCTTTCCCCCTTTTCTTCCTAATGTCTCAACAAACGAAAGTGATTTGTAAAAATGTTACATAGAAAAAATACAAGAGAGACATTGCACATACCTTTGTAAATCAAGAAAAACTTTACTACTACTACTACTACTACTACTACTAATAATAATAATAATAATAATAATAAAGGAGTGATACTTTTGAAGGTTTGGAAACCAGTAATGGCAGAGTCCATGGTTATAATGAGTACTGTGCTGGCTGGGGCTGATGGGAGTTGTCAGCCAAAAATTGTGGCGGGTAGCAGATTGGAGGAGGCTAGCCTACAGCCTGACACAGTAATTCACATTTCACCTATTGCTGGGCATCAGAAAATCAGAGATGTCTGACATTGGGCAGCAGCAGCAGCTAGCAGTTTTTCAGCATGACACATTCTGAGCAAGCCCAACCTGGGTACTGAGAATCTAGAACTTCTGTAGCAGTGCTCTTAAGGGTCCACAACCATTAACTCACCCAAGTTCCTTTTTTGAGGAGAGGCTTAGAAATGGGACTATGGCCCAAGTATAAAAATAACTAGATAGACAGCAAGATTCCTCCCCCTTCACTATAGCTGCTCCTAATACCTAGTGCTGCCAGTATGGGCATATGCCAAAGTCTTTTCAACCATCGACAGCCCTGGAGATAAGCTCGACCTATAGAGTGCATTTCAGGGGTCGCCGTTGTAGATTGATGTCAGTGTGGATAATGCAGTATAAAGTCATGCTGTTGCATGTCCTTAAAGTGTTAGAGGTTGCCTGCCGAGTGTATAAGCTTTGTTAAACAAATAAATAAAATAGCTCCCGCCCCATTTTCCTCCCTCAGAAAACTGCTGCAGATGGCAAGAGGCAGGAAATCATTGTGTTGGATTCCAAGAGGAGCAACGCTATTAATATCGGCCTGACGGTACTGCCCCCTCCAAGGACGATCAAGACTGCCATTTTGAACTTTGATGAATATGCCTTAAACAAGGAAGGAATAGAGGTATTGAAGGGGGGGGGACCCAATGAGCAGGGCTGGCCCAAGACGTTTGGGCACCTGAGGCAAACCACAAAATGGCGCAGGCTCCCCTGGCCAGGGAAGAAGGGACGAGTTGTTAACATTGGGAACAAGGGTGGAATAAAGATCTACATTGGGAACAAGGGTGAGACTAAACCAGCAGCACCTCCTGTTCGCCAAGAGGCCAGTGGAGAGGCTGCCGGCCTGGGGAGGCTGCCAAAAAGGAGGCACATTCGGCCTCCAAGGAGCGCGCTTTACCTGTTGCTGCCACCATGGCAGCAGGAGATGCATTCACTGGAGGCCAGATGTGCATTCATTGGAGGTCAGATCTGCTGCCTCTGTGGATCCTGCTGCCTGAGGCGATTGCCTCACCTTGCCTCATGGGTTTCAGCTAAGAGCTTATCATTATTTATAGGTGTTTGGGGTTGGACGTATATCCACATAGAAAACTTCTGCAGCAGTGCTGATCATATGTTTGGGGCAGGCAGGGAAGATGAGCCGTGTTGTATTCATTCCCCCTTGTTTCCTGACCTGCTGAACACATGGTTGTGATCTCTGCTAGCCAGTTGACCGGGCTTGCGCAGGTGTCGTCCCTCATGCTGCCCCAGGCCCTGCACACAGATCACCTGTTGGTGCAGATCGATCCTTAGTCAACAACGGACATGCAGGCACAAACCCCCTTCCTCTAGATCAGTGTTCCCCAACCTTGGGCCTCCAGCTGTTTTTGGACTACAACTCCCATCATCCCTTGCTAGCAAGACTAGTGGTCAGGGATGATGGGAATTGTAGTCCGAAAACAGCTGGAGGCCCAAGGTTGGGGAACACTGCTCTAGATTGTGCTGGTGGTAGCCAGCAGTGGTAGAAAATGGTTTATGAATTTATTTTGTCAGCTGCTTTGAAAAGCATAGGTGGAAAATTATGAAGATGGTAATGTAATGCTTAATATTTCTCAACACTTGGGGCTTTACGTCTTCAGAATGTATAAAAAAAGTATTTCAACTGTAGTGAGCACAGATTAGATTGGATTAGCTGCCTCTGATTTTTAACCTTGTGTATGTAGTTGGTCATTTTTCTTGTCTTTCTAGAAAATTCTCACAATGATTCCCACAGAAGAGGAGAAGCAGAAAATTCAGGAGGCTCAGCTAGCCAACCCTGATATTCCTCTGGGCAGTGCTGAGCAGTTCCTTCTGACTCTTTCTTCCATCACTGAACTTTCTCCTAGACTTCAGCTCTGGGCATTCAAAATGGATTATGAGCTTGTAGAAAAGGTAATTCCTAGTTATCAGAAGCAGACTGGTTATATGAAAGTTACTACAAATTTGCTTCTGAGACAGTAATCACTCAGAAAGGTCTATTGACATAGAGTAAAACTCAAGCTACACATAAGGAGATCTCCGATTCTTTCCTCTCCCTTTTGAAGCCTGAGCAAGTTGGGAGTTGGGAGTGAAGAAAGGGGTTTGCAGTTTCCCTATATTTCCCCCTCCAGGTGTGAAAATGTAGTTTAGTGAGGGGAGGGTTAATCTGAGAAAGAACAGGAGGGCACACATTCTCCAGTGCAACTCACAACTTACCCAGTTTGATTCCACCCACCCACCCTTTGGGAACACTCCAAAGAGAGAATAATAACATTGTCTATACAGTGGTACCTCCAGTTACGAACGGGATCCGTTCTGGAGGCCTGGCCATATCCCGAAAACTTCGTAACCAGAACCCTTCTGCACACGCACATGGCGCGATTGAGCGCTTCTGCGCATGTGCGTGCGGCGAAACCCGGAAGTAATAGGCTTCTGGGTTTGCCGCAACCGTAACCCGAAGATTCTGTAACCTGGAGGTTACGCAACACGAGGTACCACTGTAATTGGAGCCTAAATGTGTACACTTGGCTTCTGTGACTTGAGTCTCCCACTGAGATCCAGCAAATGAGTGTTGTCTTCTGGAAAACCAGTTTCTAGAACCTCAGCTGCTTGCGGAAGGGGCCGGTTTTTGTTGGTGCGAGACGCCTCCCCATATCTCTGGCCCTGACACAGAGATTTGTATGTGTGGCACCAAGCCTATCCTAAGCCTGTTTTTGCTTCTCTTCTTTATGGTTGTGGCTGAACTCAGTGGAGATTCCCCCCTTTTTCCTTCACACTGATATCTAGCTAATGGTATGAAGGAATTTCAGAAATAGACTGGAAAGAGAAGTTGCTGAATTGCAACTCATTACCAAGCTTAAAACCATGGAGAGACCTGGTCTGAACAAAGACATTGGATTCTTATCTCATTTATACATGACAAAGCTATTTTTAACCTTCTCACCCCTTGCTTTTTCCTGTAAGACTAATGGCAATCGTTAACAGTCGTTAACAGGTTTACCACAGCTATCAGCCTATCACCCATTCCCACCACCCTTCTGAGTAATACCTCTCCCACCCTCTCACTATATATAAGGGTCTGGTGACTTCTGTTTCAGTGTATCTGAAGAAGTGTGCATGCACACGAAAGCTCATACCAAGAACAAACTTAGTTGGTCTCTAAGGTGCTACTGGAAGGATTTTTTTTTATTTTTTACTTTGTTTTGACTATGACAGACCAACACGGCTACCTACCTGTAACTGGGTATGAAGTGTGTTGCTAATATAGCCCTCGTGCTTTTAATGTGGGGGGCGGGGGGGCAGAGCATTGCCCAGTAGATTCAGTTAATGCTTGATAAATCGAAAGCAACTATTATTATAAATCATTGTTGGAGGTCTTTATTCTTCTTTCTCCAATGCCAAGAAGGAAAAAATAAATAAAAGCAGAATCATTCTTATGAGACCCAGTTAAGGAATTTGATGTGCCTGATTTCAGCTGGGATAAATTTGTGGAAGTCTAGTAAATCGAGAGTGAAGATCAGCACTGCACTGTTTGAAAATTCCAAATTCTTACGAAGTGTAGAACAAAAGGGGAAATAGGGCCTTAGGCTAACTAAACCATTCAGGGGTACATCCTATAGCAGCCTTCATGTTTCTCAGAACCATGCATCTTGCTCAAATTAAAAAGCAATTTAACAGGCAAGTCCGAGTTTAAATGACTCCAGTTTACTGTTAGGATTGAAAGTGGCACTAACTTTGGGAACATTCGGTAGCTGAGGAGGGAGAGACAGCCATGCAATTTTCTATGGAGCATAGCTTGGGTATTTTTGTGATCATTTAAAACACTGAACTGATACACAATATGCTGCATTTTCTTTATTTTCTGTTACTGTCAGGAGGTTGCAGAACCACTTTTGGATTTGAAGGAAGGAATGGACCAGCTTGAAAACAACAAAACTTTGGGATTTATCCTTTCTACTCTACTAGCCATTGGAAATTTTCTCAATGGAACCAATGTAAGCTTTACTTTCACTATTGCCTAATTATTATTGCAGTGGTTCTGACTGGATAGATGAGGGCATATGGAGGAATCACAGGGAGGGAGAACTCTGAGAAGGAGGCAGCCTTCAGTTGGTTCTCTTTCTCCCTTCCTTGCGCAGAACTGTACGGAAGAGAAAAGAAAAACATGGGTTGAGAGCATCTGCATTGGAACTGTGGTGTCACTGGAGGTGGCAGAAATGCTGGCCCTAGTAGCACCACCACTGGTCAGACTAGTCCTGTCTCTTTGCCTACACTGGCTTTGCTTTTCAGTCACATGGAAATATGCTGTAACCTTGAAAAATACGTATACGGGTGTAGAGAAGTGAGGCCCTGCAACAGAAAACAATAGTCAGGTGTTTATCACAGTCAACCCACCAGTTCGTTTACTTATTATTAATTATTACATGTCAGATTCGCTTAACAGTTGCTCATGAGTAAAGACCAAGTCCGTCTTGTCTTTCAACTATTTTATTGTGCAAAGTATGTACAGTGCGGAGCTATCCTAAAACATGACCACCTAGTCGCTAGCAGAATCCGGAAGTGCCCCCCTCCTGTTTCGGCGCCAACACCAGAGTCTCGGCACCCTAAAGTGCCACCTCCTTTCTCCCCTGACCCTTCTGCGTAAAGCAGGCGCCGGAAACGGTGTCTCCCCCTCAGAGTGGGTCTGCTGAGCGGTGCTGGGTCTCTCTGCATCATCCTGGAGACCCCTTCCCACCTGGCTCCTCCCTGGTAACTCCTCCTCCCCCGGGGAGGAGCTGGCAGACTCACTGGGAGACGTGTCTGTCGACAACAGAGGCTGAGGCTGCCGGTACCCACTCAGTGCCAGACTGGCAGGGGAGGGCATGTCCCCGACATTACATTTGTGAGCTGCTTTATCATGCCAAAGCGACCTACAGCCATACAAAATACAATAGACCTCATATAGATTAAAACCAAGAGGAAAGAGAAATACATTAAAAACATCCCACCACTTCTAAAATTGTCCACAGATCGTTAATGCCAAAGGCCTGGTTATACTGAAATGGTTTTTGCATGGCACCTAAAGATATGTAACAAAGGCCTGCCAGGTGAGCCTCCCTGGTGAGAGCATTCTACCTCAGAAAAGGCCCCTTCTTGTGTTGCCACCCTCTCGTGGAGGACAAACCCTCCAACATTTCTCTGATGAAAATAGGGACATCCTATTCAACAACAACAACAACAACAACAACTTTACTATTTAGACCCCACCCATCAGACCGGGTTGCCCCAATCACCCTGGGTGGCTTCCAACGTATATAAAAACGTAATAAAACATTGAACATTAAAAAACTTCCCTATACAGGGCTGCCTTCAGATGGCTCAGGGGTCGGATAACTCCATACCCTCACAACATTTCTCCAAAAATAGGGACGTCCTAAGGACAAGCAAATGGGACGCGGGTGGCACTGTGGGTCAAACCACAGAGCCTAGGGCTTGCCGATCAGAAGGTCAGCGGTTCGAATCCCTGTGACGGGGTGAGCTCCCGTTGCTTGGTCCCTGCTCCTGCCCACCTAGCAGTTCGAAAGCACGTCAAAGTGCAAGTAGATAAACAGGTACTGCTCCGGCGGGAAGGTAAACAGCGTTTCCGTGCGCTGCTCTGGTTTGCCAGAAGCGGCTTAGTCATGCTGGCCACATGACCTGGAAGCTGTACGCCGGCTCCCTCGGCCAGTAAAGAGAGATGAGCGCCGCAACCCCAGAGTCAGACACGACTGGACCTAATGGTCAGGGGTACCTTTACCTTTAAGGACAAGCAAAATTAGAATCAAATTAGAAACTGGAATGGCTTCTGTAAATCCAGGACTGTTCCTGGAAAATAGGGACACTTGGAGGTCTGAGAGGAGGCACACAGAAGGGCCTCAGATGATGATCACAGGATGCAGGTCAGTTCATATGGGGAGAGGCGGTCCTTGAGGTATTGCAGTGCTGGGTCATTTAAGTCTTTGACAAAATACAAAGCATAAAATATAAAATCACAATCACAATAGAACCTATTATTATTATTATTATTATTATTATTATTATTATTATTAAAACACTGATAGAAACTGCAGCAAAATAACACAAAGGTTTTAGCTCTGCCTGGCTGCATGGATGGCACCTATCTTTTAAGGGAACCATAGCAAATTTGCCATCTAAAATATTTGGAAGGAAAACAGTAAAATGGGACAGTAAAATGCAACACAGTTAGAAGAGGTGTTTATGTTTGGGTTCCCTAGCTATTCCTTCCCATTGCATGTTCAGACCCAGAGACCTCCCCCTTAAATAAAGACACATTTGACTCAAATTTTAGTTTTGGTTTATTGACAGAATTGAGGCCACAACTTTATTGATTACAGAAAAGTGAGTGGTTGCATAGGCTCTGGTTCGACTAGTTCCCTGCACCCTTGCGCTGACCCAGAGCTCTATCATAGGTCAGCCAAGGGTGAACACCTGAGGCAGGTGAAAAGCCTGGGGACAGACTCTCTTCACTCCCCAGATGCTCCCCTGGACTCAGGCACGGGCACAACCCCCTCTCAGGGGTTGACCAAACCAAGTTGAGTCCCTGGATTCCTTTAACGGAATACCCTTCACATAGGGATGACGAAACCGTTCTCCCATCCCTATCACCTGAACCAGAGCCTATCCACAACCTTACAAGTTGTGACAATTTGCTACGCGGCAGGCGAAACCCAAATGGCAACAGCCAATCAGCCAAGTGGGAAAATTCCTGCCGTGCCCCTGTCCAGACGACAGACGACACACGACGGCATAGCAAGGTCAAGTGCAAAATGCCCTAAAATTAGGGAGAGGTGGGCGGGTGTTCCGATGCACGAGCCGAAAGAGGAAGCTCTGGGTCACATGCATAGGTATATATAGGTCCCTTGATCCTTTAGACTGCACCCCATTGGCCAGATTACACCCAGCAACAAGGGACCTACCAATCTGGTGTTGTGGCTATCCAATAGACCCACCCACAACCAGGAGGTCAGTCTCCAGGTCTCACCGCAACACGTGCCCTCTTTTAGGGAGGACACGATTTCCTAAACCCATCTGTTTTTTGTCTCCCAGCCCCTGCAGTAGTAAGTCCAAGTGTACTCAGTCCTTAGTGGTATGTTGGGGCTATTTTAGGGTGAGTGCAGCATTTTGTGACTACTGAAGTCCTCATTGGGTTTATTTTTTTTGAAAAAAGAATTAGCTCCATTAACATTGATGCTTTCGGATGAATGCTAACATGTTAAAAGGTAAAGGGACCCCTGACCATTAGGTCCAGTCGTGTCCGACTCTGGGGTTGCGGCGCTCATCTCGCTCTATAGGCCAAGGAGCCGGCGTTTGTCCGCAGACAGCTTCTGGGTCATGTGGCCAGCATGACAAAGCCGCTTCTGGCGAACCAGAGCAGCACACGGAAACACCGTTTACCTTCCCGCTGCAGCGGTACCTATTTATCTACTTGCACTTTGACGTGCTTTCGAACTGCTAGGTGGGCAGGAGGTGGGCACATGTTAACTATGTATAAATCTGATTTTGCATCTGTTTAGCAACATGTTCCATTTTAACCAAGGGCCTCCTGAGAGCAGTCTCTTTCCCGTCAGACATGGTATATTTTAAAAAAAATTAAAAAGAGATTGGCATGTAGAAGTGAATGCAACATGTTGTTTTTATTTCTTTTCTTTTCTTCACATAGGCCAAAGCCTTTGAACTGAGCTACCTCGAGAAAGTTCCAGAAGTCAAGGACACGGTGCATAAGCAGTCTCTCCTTCATCACGTCTGTACGATAGTGGTGGAAAAATTCCCAGACAGCACGGACCTTTATTCTGAGATTGGGGCCATCACGAGGTCAGCCAAGGTACATTTTTGTGTGCAAGGAAATCTCCTTTTTCTATGACAGAAGGGATCTTTATCAGTTTCTGTAAGGAACAAAAAATGGTTCAAGTGTAATATCCAAGTTTTGCTTTCATGCTGCTTTTCTCCATTCTTCCTTATAAACAGTGAGCTTAGAAATAGGACTTTGTTTTATGTCATTCAGTTGGAATGTTTAGGATATAGGAACTTTCTCTGGCATTTTCCCTCATTTTTCTGTCAAATGGTTTTCTCATCAAGCGTTGTGTGTTTTTTTTAACAAGCAGTCCATTCCGAAGTGAACGCATTGCTTTTATGGAGCTTTAATAAAGCTACAAAGCAATTAATAGAATTGATATCTGTCAGAACTATGCCACCCCAGCAAGCAGTTGGGATAATCTTTTACGTTTTGGCTACTCTTTTGTGTTCAGAAAGCAAAGTTTGATGCCTTCTCAGTTCACAGGGAAACAAGACAAGATGCGGGGGGCAGGTTCTTGGAAACGGTGCAGTGCTTTTGCATGACACCCCCAGACTGTGAAATAAGCAGTTTAACAAAATCTGCCCTCCTGCATCAGCTTCTCAGCAATATTACAACACTGTATATCCATAGATTCTTTTAGAAGAGGAAAGTTAGGCACTGAGATAGTACAAACATCTATCAGTCACTAGCAGCATATAATGAAGAAGAAGAAGAAGAAGAAGAAGAGAAGAGTTTGGATTTGATATCCCGCTTTATCACTACCTGAAGGAGTCTCAAAGCAGCTCACATTCTCCTTTCCCTTCCTCCCCCACAACAAACACTCTGTGAGGTGAGTGGGGCTGAGAGACTTCAGAGAAGTGTGACTAGCCCAAGGTCACCCAGCAGCTGCATGTGGAGGAGCAGAGACGCGAACCCGGTTCACCGGATTACGAGTCTACCGCTCTTAACCACTACACCACACTGGCTCTCAAGAGCTGGGACTGTATAGATGAGAGAAGAGCAGAAGGGAGACTATATAACCCTATAAACGTACAATAGATTTTAAAAGAAGCAATACGCACGAATAAGCCTTTCACGGGGATGCTTCTTCAAGATTCACAACTGTGGACCTTTTAAAATGTCTGCATATTGTCACAAACATATCAGACCATTGGCAGGCAGACATTCAGTAGGTGGTGAATCATTATCTTGTTCCAGTTCCTTTTCTGATGTTTCTGCATCAACTATCTCTGATCCTGTCTGTATCGCCAGAGAGGAGAGGAGTTCTAATACGGGTGTGTTCCTACAAACCTCTGTGGTCTGGTAAAAGGTAAAGGTAAAGGGACTCCTGACCATTAGGTCCTTTCGGGCTGCTCGTTTCTCCTTTGCCCCTTTGCCAAAAGGCGGGGAGCCCGTTCTCGTCTCAGAGGAAGCGCGGAATCATGTCTGAGTCAGACATAGCAGCAGCAGCAGCGGGAGCCTCCAGCCCGCCGCTGTCTCTCTTTCCAAAGCGGCTCTCCTGTTCCCCGCTCTCGCGCACCACATGTTCCTTCCCAGAAAACCTCGCGCTCCTTCATTTTCTGAGCTGAGTCACCCACAGAAAGGAAGCCTCTTGCCGGCCTCACCACACAGCGTCAAAAAGACGTACGCAACTCTCCGGCTCCCCTCAGAAACGAGCGAGGAACATGCCCCCTCCCCCCCTTAATCCCTTCCTGAACATTCCCCCCCGAAACCTCCTCACAACATGCCTCCTCCCCCCTTAATCCCTCCCTGAACATGCCCCCCCTGAAACCTTCCCACAATATGCCCCCTGAGCCCTCCCTGTAAGAGACCCTTTCTTTCCAAGCCTTCCCTCTTAACCCCTGCCCTCATCCCAGCTCTGGCTACCCTAGAAACTGCCCACCCTGAAACTACGCTAGAAACTGCTCACCCTGAAACTTTCCCAGAATATGCCCCCTTGCCCCTGATGCCCTCCCTAAATATGCCCCCTCCCCCCTGAAACTCTCCCTGAATATGCCCCCTCCCCCCTTAATCCCTCCCTGAATCTGCCCCCTTACCCTGATTATACCCCTGAATACTGGGCAGAATATGACACTTGAAAACCCTCCCCCCCACACACACACAATATGCCCCCTCAACCCATATCCTTGATTTTTTTATCCATTGGTAGATCCTAGTGGGCTGAGGTGGGGGTTGGGCTGGATGACCTCCCAGACCCCCCTTCAGACTTTCACATTCTTTGATTCTACGTTCTGGGACTCAGCCACAGCACTGGTGTGGTTGCCAACACAAACTAAGGCACTTTTTGAAATGCTGGGAATAGGCAGCAGGCAAGGAGGTATCGCAAAGGAAAGGTGTTTCCTCTGGCAGAAGGAACTGTTGCCCCGCCCTCCAGGGGGGCAGCTTCGACACGCAGAGCCACTGGCAGTGAGAGGCCGGAGCTTGCTGCAACCCAGACATGCAAAGGGCATGGGGGGGTCCAGAATTAGACACTGGGAGGAGCACAGTTGGGGGGGGGAGGCTGACACCAGTTTGAAGAAGGCGCAGAGGAGAAGGCAATGGAGTGCGAAAGGTCAGGCAAGAGGCAGACGCTCCACAGACAGTACTTGAAGAAGCACCCCCTCCAAAAAAAGTGATCCCCCCCAATCCTTCCTCAGAATTTTTTCCCCTTGTTTTCCTCCTCTAAAAACTAGGTGCGCCTTATGGTCCAGTGCGCCTTATGGAGCAAAAAATACGTTATTTCTCTACTTGCACTTTGACGTGCTTTCGAACTGCTAGGTGGGCAGGAGCTGGGACCAAGCAACAGGAGCTCACCCCGTCGCGGGGATTCGAACCGCCGACCTTCTTCTTCTTATTATTATTATATTTATATTTATATTTATATTTATATTTATATTTATATTTATATTTATATTTATTGAATTTCTATACTGCCCTATACACGGAAGTCTCAGGGTGGTATATAAATTTTGAGTGTTTGCCTGGGCTGGTGTTAAGAAAGGATCCACCCCACCCACCTGTTGAGGCAGCGGGGGGGGGGGGGCGTTTCAAGCCGTGTGTGAGATAGTGGCCTCCTGGTTGTGTAGCAACAGTTAGCATATCTTGCCATTGTTGTGACTGCATCACAATGCCGTGTGACGTTGCTAAGCAGCATACTCGATCTCAATCAGAGGAGAGGAGCATTGCTGGCTTGCCCTGCCATTCAACAGGAGAGTTTTGCCAGCAGCCTTTATCAGCTGTGGACACTGCGGTTAAGCGCTCAGTTATCCAGATGTCAAGGTGGGATGAATGAAAATGTAGCTGTGGCGTGTTCTCGGGTGATTTAGTTGTTTGGGCAAAGTAAAATGTGAAGCAGGCTATGGCTACAAAGCACTGGCTAAGGGCAGACCATGGCTATGCTATCCTTCGAGTGGAGCTGTGCAGGGAGTGAGGAGGCAAAACTGGTGCTGTGTTGAAAAGTATTATTATTATTATTATTATTATTATTATTATTATTATTATTATTTTGTTACTATTTATACCCCGCCCATCTGGTTGGGTTTCCCCAGCCACTCTGGGCAGCTCCCAACCGAATATTAAAAACACAATACAGTGGTACCTTTGTTTACAACCATAATCCGTTCCGGACTTCCATTTGTAAACCAAAACAGGTTGTAACCCAAGGCACGCTTTCGCCAATGGGGCCTCCAAAAAAGAATTTGCTTGTAATCCCTCCCCCCCCCCAAAATGGGTTGTAATACAAAAGAAGGTTGCAAAACAGGACACGCACTTCCGGGTTTGACGTGTTTGTAATCCAAAACGTATGCAAACCAAGACGTATGCAAACCAAGGTACCACTGTACAGCATTAAACATTAAAAACTTCCTTAAACTGGTCTGCCTTCAGACAGGGGCGTAGCAATGGGGGGGCGGGGGGGCGGGCCGCCCCGGGTTCCACCCCAGAGGGGGGTGACACATATATATATATATATATATATATATATATATATATATATATATGAAAAAAAATTTTTTGGAAAATTTTAACTTCATTGAAAAAAATAGATAATAGACACACACACACAGCCCCCACACCTCACAAAGGGGCACCATCAGAGGGGGGTGACATTTTTAATTTTTTTAAATTTTTATCATTTTTTATTATTATTATTTATTTTAACTTTATTGGAAAAAAGAGATAATAGACACACACACACACACACACACACACACACACAACCCCCACACCTCACAAAGTGGCACCATCAGAGGGGGGGACCCTTTTAAAAAAAAATTTAAAAAAATTTAATTTTTTAATTTTTATTTTATTTTAACATTATTGGGGGGGAAAGAGATAATAGACACACACACACAAAACCCCCCACACCTCACAAAGTGGCACCATCAAAGGGGGGTGACACTTTTTATTTTTATTTTCTTTATTTTTTTACATTATTATTATTATTATTATTTATTATTTTTTTATTTTAACTTTATTGGAAAAAAAGAGATAATAGACACACACACAAAACCCCCACACCTCGCAAAGGGGCACCATCAGAGGGGGGTGACACTTTTTAATTTTTTTAAAATTAAAGTGGTGGGGGGGTGACAAAAAAAATTCCGCCCCGGGTACCACCTGGGCTTGCTACGCCTCTGCCTTCAGATGTCTTTTATTGCTTATTCCCTTGACATCTGATGGGAGGGCATTCCACAGGGCAGGCGCCACCACCGAGAAGGCCCTCTGCCTGGTTTGGATGCCTGAGTTTGGGTCCTTTAAACTTTAGAATTCAAGTCCCTCTCAGAAACAGTTCTTTCCAAGTCTTTCCAGTTATTTTCTTCCATGCTGTCCAGCCTTATTTAGTATAGCTTTCTTCATTCCTATGGTGCCTGAGGTCTTTTTCTTTGGAATTTTTCTGGACATTTAGAAACATTTAGAGGCTTACTGTAGCAAGCCCCGTCCCCACTTCTCATAGCTGCCACAAATCAGTGTTCCTGAAGTTGGAAGCCATCCATGCTGCTAAATGGCACAGACTCCAAAAACAGGAGAAATCGTATTTAAGAGAAATTGGCATAAATAAGCTTTGGGTATTTTCACTGAGAGTTACATTACTCCCATGATCCCTAGTTAACAGGACCAGTGGTCAGGGATGATGGGAATTGTAGTCCAAAACATCTGGAGGGCCGCAGTTTGGGGGTGCCTGCATTACAGTTTGGATTCCTTGTCATCCCCAAAACTCTGAAGAAGTTAAACAACGGAGACTTGGATGTTTCACCTGTATACCTTTTCCTATGTGAACTTCAGGGAGAATAAAAATAAATTATATCTTTGGGAAGAGGCAGCGAGGGAATTCCCAAGCCACAAAGTGGTACATAAGCAGAACATTCAGAATCGAAATTATGACTCAAGACACAGAAATGTTGAAGGCCCAAATGCGGACAGTTCCAACGAGAAATAAAAGTGGGAGGCACCCAAAGTAACTGGAATGGCTGTATAAGGAGCTTACAGATGAGCCGAGAGTTAAGAACGACAAGTATAAGAAATGGAAGAAAGGGGAGATCACAAAGGAGGAGTATAAATGAGTTGCAAGGTGAATGTCAGGCAGACCAAAGCTCAGAAAGAGCTCAGGTTTGCAAGAGAGGTTAAAAATAATAAAAGGTTTCATTGGCTGTGTTTGAAGCAAGAGGAGGAACAAGCAAATGGTAGGTTATCTGTGTGGAGAAGACGGAGAAATGCTATTGGGTGTCATAGAAAAGGCGGAACTGCTCAACGCCTCCTTTGCCCAAAGTGGAAAGGAAAGTGATGCCCAACCTGGTGATAACAGAATAAATGATAATAAATAAATGGGAGCTGCAGTCCCAAATAGGAAAAGAGATGGCAAGAGAGCATCTAGCTACTTTAAATAAATTCAGATCTCCAGGGCCCAATGAACTGCACCCAAGGGTACTTTAGGAGCTTGCGGATGTAATCTCGGAGCCTCTGTCTATAATCTTTGAGGATTCTTGGAGAACAGGTGAGGTCCCTGCACACTGGAGGTGGGCAAATGTTGTCCCCGTCTTCAAAAAAGGGCATGGTGGTGGGGAAAAAACCCTGTATGTTCATTTATTTCAAAGTATTTACAGACTGCGGAAGCACAAAACTCCTAAGTAGCGTGCGTAATAAAATTATGGCTAAAGCAGTTAGAATCCACAAAACCTTTTTTTAAAAAAAATAAGCATCCAAAAATAAGCATTGAATAAACTCTGCTTATACACTGTTCACTTTATATTCTAAGTACAGAAGGATCTTGCAAGGACAACAGTATTGCATCCAAAGGAAGCCCTTAGGCAGAGCTTCCAATTGCGTAGTCCTTCATCGGACTGTTTACTTCCTGACCAACTGTTTACTTCCTGACCAACATCCCTGCCCCTAAAGAAAAAGACACACCAAAACATTTTGGCCATATTACATTGCTAAATCAATCATCTAAGAATCATTTCAAGGCTTCTTCCTTCTTTTGACTTTTAGTGTTGCTTGATTCTTTCTTTCTTTCTTTCTTTCTTTCTTTCTTTCTTTCTTTCTTTCTTTCTTTTTCTTTCTTTCTTGTTTTCTGCGTGTACATTCTGATCCACATCACCTTTTTGTATATTCTCCGAGTTCTTGGCAAAATATGCTCGGTCTGGAAAATAATATTCCGTCCCGTCATTTGTTCACAAAAGATCCCTGATACTGCTTTTCTCTCAAGTAGAAAAACGGCTTGGGATGGGATATGTGATTCTGAGCAGAAAAAAATGGCGTGAAAGCAGTTGGTTTACCCACCAGCTCCTCCTGCCAGTATTTCCCACTACTTGTTGCAATATACAAGTCTGCTTGTCAGGGTTTTTTCAATAAAAAATATTTAAAAAACCAAGAGATTACTGATATGGTTCCCAAATATCCAGCGTGGCACTGAGTCACAGCACAAAGCACAGGCTTCACAATTAGATGCTCCTTAAAAAACATCTATGCCAATGGTTTGACCCAGATTTCTGTCCTGAAGCACATATACAATTGAGCGAATATGTCCTCATTTTCTAAATGAGTCAGGATCTTGAAAGGACTTCATATTTTCACATTATTTACTATTCCTACTGAGGCCAAGGAATGAATTGTACTTTAAAGTTAGGTAGGAAAAATCCCATCACCAGACTGGCAAGTACAGGAGACTTTTTTAAAAAAGAAAGAAGCCAAATACCTTATATTACTCATTGTGCTTTTGGGAGGCCATAATTTGGGCCATGAATGATATACACTTAACCAGAGCAAGAGTCACTTCCTTTATCATGTGGTTTGGTATTAACTTTCTGAGAAAAAATTGAAGTTGCAGGAATTGGGGGGACAGGTGGATCAAGTAGTTTGTTTGTTTGTTTGTTTGTTTGTTTGTTTGTTTAATTTGTATACCACTCTTCATCAGTAGATCTCAGGGCGGTTCACAGCATAAAAATACAAGATAGAAAACACAAAATACATAATAAAAGCAATTAACAGCTAGCTCTTGTCACATTTCTGCAGCCTGTAATATATTTATCAGTCTGGCCAGCCTAAATGCAAGGAATAAGTGGGGCTCTACCTTCTTGGCAGCAGTGTCCCTGCCACTTACTCTAGGGTGGGGCTGTGGGAAGGTTGGGGCTCTGCAGGTGCCCATTGCTTTGAACTGTACACCTCACAGCCTCACAGCCCCAAACTCACTGCTGCCCTGCCCTGGAAAGGAGATCATTGTGTTGACAGGGCAATTCTTTGTCAGCTGGTTCCTTTTCCACAGAAAGAGAAATAGCTGGGATTTGCATGTTCTTAACTGAACCTGGCTTCTATTCCGTTGAAACGTGAACGGTAGCAGTTTGAGCATATGTGTTTCCACTCAGTGTGAGCTTTTGTGTACTTCAGTCGCACAGAGCTCCCTGTTTGTAGCAACATAAACCAAGCTGCAGGGCTCTGCCACTTAAACACCTTTTATGGTTAATGAACAGGAGAACCCTCATCTCGTTTACTTTATTAAGGAATTTATTGGCTTCCCCTACATTAAGCTTTACTAGCATGATTACACTGTGTTGACACAAGACTTTCAAAGTTCAAAAGATATCTTCCTGCACAGACGTACTATTGCACTTGTTCAAAAGGAGTTGTAAGGATTGACTTCCGTAAACAAAATCGAGGTCTATTAGGGCTCCATTGCTCCCATTGTCATCAGGCCAGGAAAGCATGAAGCGAAAAGGAGCAAAGGGTCAGGCAGCCGTATACTAGAGGGATTGATGGAGACCATTGTGGTCTGCTGGGATACACTTGGGTCCAGAGCTATTGGCACAAGTTAGTCTTAGAAACTCAGCCATAAGGCAAGTTGATGCAAAACACTACTAAACCTTAGGTTACGTAAATACAATCCTGGTAACAACACACACAACGTAACAGGCTGTTTTTGACTATGTAACTTCTATTTCAAACGCAATTCAACACATAATATCTCACAAAGTGTAATTCCATAGACCAACACATCATACAAACAGAACATATCAGGAGAAATTAAAGTCCAATGGATGGTCAGGAGATTCAGTTCCTAAAAAGTCCATTCAGTTCCTAAAAAGTCCATTCAGTTCCTAAATTGGCATATTGGCAATAGCCTCAATATGGTCTGCTTATCTTATGATGTTCCATGTATCGCTCCATTGGACTTAAATTTCCACGTAAAGCAGCACAAGAAACAGCCACCCAGCTGCACTCACATCCATGCACAACCTGCCTGGATTTCCCAGGTGACTTGCTCAGCAACCAGCCAGACTTCCAACTGGCCACAAACAACAACTAGGACTGAGGCACTGGAACAAACAGGGCCAGAACTTTTGTTCAGCCCAGGGGTCTGATTCTAACAGGAGGAATGTCTGAGCAATCCAGAGTTCAGTAGCAGCTTCTTGTTTACTGACGTTGGTATGCAGGTTGCAACCACAAGCAGTTAGCAAAACAGGGTGTCATTGAGCCCTAGTGAGCTGTCATATATGACTAGTAGACTGTTTTGTGTCTTGGGTCGTATAGTGTGGACTAGATTTTGTAGGATTTGTATGTGACGGAAAACAATATGCTTCCTCAGTTAAATTATTAACTAAGAATTTGTTAGTGTGTACATATACAGTAGAACCTCGACTTACCACTGTCCCTACTCGCAAACAATTTGACTCGTGATCGCGGCAAACCCGGAAGTAAAAACTGGGTTTGCCGTGATTCGTGCACGCTCAGAAGCGGCTTCTGCCATCTGCACATGCGCAGAACGGCGCTTCTACCAGCAACCCAGATCGAATCATGAAAGGACGTCTGGAACGGATTCCATACGTGAGTAGAGGTTCCACTGTATACTAATAATTATACATAGTGATGAAGGTGTGTGTGTGTGTGTGTAGAAATGTATATAAATCTAATCATTTCCCCCCTTCTTGTTAGGTTGACTTTGAACAACTTCGGGACAACTTATGTCAAATGGAGAAACGGTGCAAAGCATCATGGGATCACCTGAAGGCCATAGCAAAGCATGAAATGAAACCAACTCTAAAGCAAAAGATGTCTGAGTTCCTTAAAGACTGTGCAGAAAGAATAATAATTTTAAAAATTGTCCACAGAAGAATAATTAACAGGTAGAGTACCAGGGAATAATATGGGTGATGTACCATTGAGATGTCTCATAAAAAATGATGATATTCTAAGTCAGGGGTCAGCAAACATTTTCAGCAGGGGGCCGGTCCACTGTCCCTCAGACTTTGTGGCGGGGCCGGACTTTTTTTTGGGGGGGGGGGGGAATGAACGAATTTCTATGCCCCACAAAAAACCCAGAGATGCATTTTAAATAAAAGGACACATTCTACTCATGTAAAAACACACTGATTCCTGGACCATCCACGGGTTGGATTTAGAAGCTGATTGGGCTGGATCCAGCTCTAGGCAGCTGCCTAGTTCGCCTAAATGGAAGCTCCGGCCCTGGCTTCAGCTTTTGTAGCTGGAGTCAGTCACAGCCCACCCTCCCAGACCTAGTGGCAAAAGAGTCTGCAAGGAAGGCTGGGAGCAGGTCTTGCAAGAGTCACAGCCAAGATAAATTCATAATTCAAAAGCAGATTATCCACTGCATGCTCCTCTGACCTACTCTGTCCTATAAACAAAGGAATTTCACCTGGATCATGTCATATTCCCTAAAACACGACCGCTGCAACAATCCGTGGGGGGGTTGAGGGGCTTTCTGTTACTTGTTGGACGAAAGCTACAGATGACTCAATTCTGTTTTTCTAGGTTCCACTCCTTCTTGTTATTTATGGGATACCCTCCTTACGCAATCCGCGAAGTCAACATCAATAAGTTCTGCAAAATTATTAGTGAGTTTGCCCTGGAGTATCGCACCACGAGGGAGCGCGTTTTGCAACAGAAGCAGAAACGAGCCAACCACAGAGAAAGAAACAAAACCAGAGGGAAAATGATCACGGATGTAAGTAAAATCTCATTCAGCAAAAATTTGTAGAGTTTTGTTGCCGGCAAAGGACATACTAAAGGATCCATTATCCAAACTGCCCTTTCTCTCTCGTTTCTTCTTTTTCAAGGAACTCTTCTATGAAAGTAGAAGGTTGTGCTGCATAACTCATCCTCTCCAAGCAGCAGGACCTAAAGTAGCTCCTTCAGCCTACTCCTCTTCCAGAGTTAGGGTGCCAGGATCATGCATGGACCCACTTAATAATCAGTACCCAGGCATATGTCATCTCATGGCTGCATCCCAGCATCCAGCAGGGATCAGGCGTGATCAGGCGTGAGCCACAGGATCACACGCTCTCTTACCGGCAGCCCCTGACTTCAGCTCTCCCTCACACATGGGTGTACGAAGGCAGGAGGGGGCGGTCCACCCCGGGCACTGCCCTGGGGGGGTGTGACAAGATGGCCCGCTGCCTCCCCCAGCTGTAGAGCGCCGGAGGGCGCTCACGCAGTCAGTGTGGGCACCACTCGAGCTGCGTCCGCACGGCGTCTATACAGGCTGCCGCTCGCATGGCGACCGTACGGGATGCCACTCACGCGGCGTCCGTATGGGCTGTCGCTCGCATGGCGACCGTACAGGCTGCCGCACGTGTGCAGTCTGTACGGACGTCGCGCATGCGTCACCGGGCGGTTCTCCCCGCCCCTCAGCATCCTGCCTCAGGTGATGGAGAGGGTTCCTCCGGCACTGCCAGCACATGCTGCTTCCCTTACTGGTCTTAGCCATGTTTAGACTGATACCAATGACATTAACTACTGTTATTGTTGGTGCTGGTGTAACTGGCACAAGCCAGCAAGGAGAAGTGGAGCAGGAAAGGGAAAGGGGTGTGCTGGCAAGGCAGGAAGTACATCGACTCGCAGACGCTCCCAGCTTCTTAATAATTATAAGGAACAGGAAGGTATTCACACGCACGGTGGCACTTCTGTGGTGGAGAACAGTGTCCACCTGCACATGGACTGGATTATGGTGCCAGGCAACGGCCATTCAATCTTATATGTTCTCTTTCAGTGCAAGTCTATTTCCCAAGCACCTAAGTCAGCCAGAGCTGCGCTTCCTCAAACTTGACAACACGTTTGTCAACTCTCTGCTTGAATGTCATAAAATACTAGCTAACCACTGGTTAAAGGGTGGTTTCTGATGACTGCTTATTATGCACTGATAACCATAAATGTTATTTAAATGTAATTGGGGGGGGGGACTGTGCTGGCACCAACCAAACGTTAAGTAGCAGAAGTACAATATTTTGAGGAGATTGCTTGCACTCAGTGGTACATGAGGTTCACTCTGAATCAGAATCTAATGTAGGATGGGGAGGCTGGAGAGACATATTTTAAATAACTGACCTCTTATTTCATTTTTATAAACAATTCTGATTTTCAGTTTTAATGATCGTTCTGTGCGTTTAGCTTTAGAGTTTTAAGGTTGAAATAAAAATTCTTTCTATGTGATGCAAGTTCTAATCGGAATTATTAATTTGAGATTGGAATAGATGTTACCTAATAAGGATTGCTAATTGGGCTGCAGGGAAAGAGATGCACAGCCTACTTTTATAAAAATAAGATTACTTTTTCTCTGTCAAGTGACCTTTAAAAATCCCCTAGGACTTTTAAATCTTCTTTTAAGTTGATGCGGTTTTATTCAGTCCAAAAAAAGTTTAAAGAAGTGCCAGTACTTAATAAAAGTTTCCAGCTGTCTTCAAAATCCAACTCTGGAGTCTCCATTAGATGTGAATGTTTTGTTGCATATGGAGCTACCTCTATCTGGGCTTTGGCATGGGCAGCTCTGCTCTGATTAGCAGCATGGCCAAAATCTCGGGCAAGCTAAGTAAAAGAATACAATAAAAAAACAAAAAACACCACTCCAATATTATGGATCCAAATGGGCATGGGTTTAAATCACTGCCTCCCTATCATTTGTAGATCTTTCCTGGCAGTGATCTCTCAGACACTGGAAATTTGACTCATATTGAATAACTTTCAAACTGTATTGTTATTACACAAGGATTGTTTTCTTTTAAATCTGGCACCCCATTAAGAAAGTGGACGTTCCTCCTCTCCCTCCCCCAATAATATTATATACTTTTGGCAAAGCTTAGCACTGCACATATTTTAAGTGCAAGGCAGGGGCAGTGGACAGTCTATTATCTTCAGAACCTTCAGCATTCATGAGACATGCTTATTTATATTCTCTTTCTTTATACATTTTATATATGTATTATATGTGTGTGTGTGTGTGTGTGTCTACACATAGATATGCACGTATGTATGTAGTGCCATAACAGCTCCAGCAGCAGAGGATCCTGATTCATGCTCTGCCCTTCCGCTGCTGCCCCAGAAAGCTTAGGACTGCTCCCTTAAACAAAGGGCTCATCCACACTTCTGTTTGCCCCGCCACTTTCCTGCAGCTTTAGCGCTGGATCAGAATAAACGCCAATCAGGTTTTCCATGAACTGCCATTTGTTCCGATTTAGCACTAAAGATCGAGTTTTCCAGGGGAAAGCGGCGGGGCAAAGGCAAAACCACTCTGCCCCGTGCCTAGTGGAAGGGTGGACAAGCTCAAGGACAGGTTTATTGAGGGGAAAGCAGAGCATGAAATCTGGTAAAGCAGAAAATGAATGGGAAGCAACTTGTTAGATCCCTTAATTACTGTTACGACTTTAAGTACAGTGGTACCTTGGGTTACAGACGCTTCAAGTTACAGATGCTTCAGGTTACAGACGCTTCAGGTTACAGACTCCACTAACCCAGAAATAGTACCTCGGGTTAAGAACTTTTCCTCAGGATGAGAACAGAAATCGCGCGGCGGCAGCGGGAGGCCCCATTAGCTAAAGTGGTACCTCAGGTTAAGAACAGTTTCAGGTTAAGAACGGACCTCCAGAACGAATTAAGTTCTTAACCTGAGGTACCATTGTTTTATTGGCTAGTAGAAAAGACTCCCAGGGGAAAATATTCATTCTGTTTCAAGGCAATAGTCTTTTAGCTTCAATAAAATAAGCAAGCTGGTGGAATTATCTGATGTGTGGGATATAAAGGTGCAGTCAAGTGCAACATTCTGACAGAGGACTAACGGCCTCCATGTTCTAACCGGTTGCTGTGACAACCAGTTTGTCGGTTGCTGGTAGTTTTGAAAGATAACTGCTCAGTTGCAGTCACCTCAGGAACAACTTCCCTCTGGTATAGTTTATTTGCTTGTTATGTAACCTAAGCCTGCCTTCAGGTACAGTTCTGTAAACCTGAATGAATCTGAGAGTTAAATAGTTTTATATTAACATGAATCAGATTCCTGTGTGTATTCTTGAAGAGGGATTCAAAGGGATTTTTAACCAGGAAGGAATCTTTATTAGTAGAACTCAGATGAGTCAGCAACAAGCTGGTCGCTGCATAAACGTATAAAGGGGATTGTTTAACTCTGCTAAAGTACCAGTTACAGGTGTTGGTCTGTCATAGTCAAAACAAAATAAAAAATTTAAAAATTCCTTCCAGTAGCACCTTAGAGACCAACTAAGTTTGTTCTTGGTATGAGCTTTCGTGTGCATGCCCACTTCTTCAGATACACTGAAACAGAAGTCACCAGACCCTTATATATAGTGAGAGGGTGGGAGGGGTATTACTCAGAAGGGTGGTGGGAATGGGCGATAGGCTGATAGCTGTGGTAAACCTGTTGACGACTGTTAACGACTGCAATTAGTCTTACAGGAAAAAGCAAGGGGTGAGAAGGTTAGAAATAGCTTTTTCATGTATAATGAGATAAGAATCCACTTGGTCTGGTGACTTCTGTTTCAGTGTATCTGAAGAAGTGTGCATGCACACGAAAGCTCATACCAAGAACAAACTTAGTTGGTCTCTAACGTGCTACTGGAAGGAATTTTTTTATTTTTTATTTTGTTTCTGCTAAAGTAAACCTTCCCACATCATGGACAAATACAGTGGTACCTCGGTTTAAGAACAGCCCTGTTTGTGAACTATTTGGTTTACGAACTCCGCAAAACCAGAAGTAGTGTCCCAATTTGTGTACTTTACCTCAGTCTAAGAACGGAAGCCGAACGGTGGAAGGGCACAGCGGGAAGCCTCATTAGGGAAAGCGCGCCTCAGTTTAAGAACGGATTCGGTTTAAGGATGGACTTCCGGAACGTATTAAGTTCATAAACCAAGGTACCATAGTAACCTGTAGTGTTGTTCCCCCAAAGGGACACTCAGATTTGGGACACTACTGCCATCGTGCTCCAATCTTTTTTAATGAATCATACCAAAAATCCTGTTTAAACTTCTAATAAAAGGTCTCCGGTGTGAGCCTGATAGGCAGAGGGAATGGTTTATAATTGATAACCCAAACCTTACCAGGAGGATCAAGGATCTCAGTGGGATACAGTGCATCACACTTATTTCTATTTACATGTATTTGCATCACTTCAACAGTCCAATCTGGCAGTTCCCCAACCTCCCGAGGAAAATAATGTGCAGCCAAAATAGAAATGTTGCCTTTAAAATTGATGGTTGGGTCAAAAAATCAAACATTTGTCTATACTGCAGCATTTCTGTATCTGTGACACAGTATATATCCAGTCTGTCATGAGAAGATTTTATTATTTCCATTACGATCTGAAAAGATAGGAAGCTTTTCCTGAAATTCTGTCAAAATCTGCCTCCTTCTTTCTTCAGATAATCCCTTTTTGTCTTGAGAACTATGGGAAAAAGAGTACTGCTTTTCTCTTCTTTGTGTCCAGCATTTTTGCACTAGACCAAAATCAGGTTAGCATAAAGTTTAAAAAAAACACCTTCCTTTAGTGGAAGAAAACTAATCACGTTCTGAAACTACTCAGCTCACTGACAATACTGAAACTGGTCTTAAGAATGTTTTCTATATTATATCAGGATGTCACAGGAATCCCCCCATTCAAGATATATCTGGACAAAAGTCATAACACGGGAAGGATGTATGCCCATGTCTACTTTATGATACGTTTAATCCGTGTGGCAGTTACATTAAAGATCAGAATTGCAAATGAAAATTGTAATATGGAAAGCATATTACTAAGAAATAGTGTCTGGAGTTTGCCTTTTTCCTCCTCCCTCCAAAGTCTGTTTCCTTGTGCCATGCCTTTCACATTATAAGTTTCAAGAGGCTTGTTACTATTCTGGGAGTGTTTGCCAGCTGAAGAGTGGGTTAAGAATGTTTTAAATAAACGTATCTAACCAAACAATAATGTAATATTAGAAACAAATATGCCACGCTACAATCCACAATCCATTTTTTTTTATTAAGCATCCCCATTCATTTTGAAGGATTTACTTGTGGCCCACTCCATCCCAAAGGCACCAAGTGACTGGCATTTATATTTACATTCACTTTGCCACCATTTAGTCAATAAATAGCAAATGGCCATTCAAACACACGAAGCTCCAACAACAGTACAGACCTTGTACGGTTTAAATCTCTTAATAGGATGTACAGATGATTAGAAGTACAAATATTTTACCTGTCCCCAAATGACCTTTTAGATTTCTGTCATTAATGCTAGGGGGTTACATATATAGTGTTGTTTTCTGGAGGGATATATTTTTACTGGCAATGAATTGGCTTGCCATAATAAGAATAAGCAATCGGAGCATACCTACAGAGGTTCCGTTGGATAAAGGCTGGCTATCTTTCAGTGTCGCTAGGCCCAAAGCAAAACAAACAGCTCCTTCGTGGAACAAAACATACCCTTAAAAAGCAATGCTAGCCTGCTGTCGTCCTTCTCTCCCACAGCTAATCTTTCTTGCGTCGAGTGTGCCGAAAACACCATGAAAGACAAAACAAATGAGTCCTTCATTTTTCAATTGTGAATGTTTCTTTCTGGAACAAAGAAATGAAAAGAAATGGATGGATTCAGATAAAATAATATCTGAGAAAGACTTTTTGTTAATGATTGGGCGCAATTCAACTAAAGTTAGACATAACTGATGGCCAAACTAGATGTGATATAGGAGACACATGAAGTGTTTCCCATCTCTTCCCCCCCCCTTTTATTTTTATTTTTTTACTTTGCTGTAGCCATAGGGTGGACAATCTGCATCTTATTTCAACAGTGCCACAGTGCAAGGGACGAGCAGTTCATGTTTCTGCCTTGCTTGAATTGCTATGATTCTATTATCTTTTCTATTTGTATCGCCTTCCACGATACAAACTGGGCATCACACAACGAAGTCCTAACACTTATTTGGGAGTATTGAACACAGTGGAACTTACTTCTTTGTAAACATCCATAGGGTTTACGGACACTCCAGCAGAGAGAAGCAGAGCCAGAACAGCACAAAGCCAGTCAGATAGCTCTTCCTTTGTGGGAGGTAGTTAAGGTAGTCAAGTATTTTGCAGGCTTTGCTCTAGATCAAGATGTTAGAGAAACTGTCCCATCTCCCTTTAATGTGCCTTAGATTAAATTCTCACCCGTTGTATTTTGATAAAATTTTGACCCATTGTATCAAGAAAGGCTTTGACCTAAAATCCTCAGATTCCTCCTCTTCCTCATCATGGGCACCAGAGATTTCCACAACTGTATTTTGACCAGTGGCCGTGCATCCCAGTAGAACATTCCTTGAGGGCTGAATGTCATGCTAAGTCCCTCACATGGAGTTGCATTGCCATGACAGCAGCTCCCGCGCAGAGACGGAGCAGTGGCGAACGGAGCAAGCGGCAGCCCCCAGGGGGAGGGTGTCGCTCCGTAGCACACATACATCGTGATGTCATGACACATGCGAGCTACGGAGCACAGTCCAGCCGGGCTGCCGGGCCCCAAGTGGCCCCCCGTCCGTGCGGCGGCTGCTCGCGCCCGGAAACTCTTAATGCTGCTTGTAGTGTTTGAGTCTGCAAGGAAGACTCAGAGGCTAGTAGCACTAGTTGGTTTTTGCTTTCTGTTGCAGAGTAGCTTGTTTTCTTGAGTCCTTTGGAGTTCTTGTTCTCTTTGCAATTATGTGTGGTGTGATTATGGCTGGATCTAGACACATCAAAAAGGCGTTTCATTTTAAAGCATTGTAAATTTAAACAGGGAAAACAGGTAGAGAAAAATGGGACTCCACGTGGCACAATGTTATATTGCACATACAGTGCATATAAATCACTTTTTCTTTACCAGTCTAGCTGAGTCCTTGGTTACTTCCAGTCTCTGCTGGTGAAATATTGAACTATTTGGACTAATACTTCACCAGGGGCTGGGTGTGAAAGGCTGATTGTGTCTTGATGACCTTCTGGTCTGCTGACCCTACGTTTCCAAGAGGTGGCACTTAGCTGATATCATAGTGGGAAAGTTTTTTACATAATCTCATTAAAAAGAATAACAGGAGAAACTGAGATAGCTGTAGCCATGTAGCAAGCATGCCAAGAGTTATGTTGTGCTCAGAGTTCTCTATCCATCAAACCTCCAGGTCAACTTCTAACCACCCAAATCTGACATGACTATTCCTGGAAAAGGAATTGCCTGCTTTTTCCATGTAGAGAATTTATGGTGCCACAATAAGATATATATTCTCATTTTGCCTCTGTCATGTCAATGCTCAAACAGCCCCATGATTGCTCACGTTTTGTCAGTACTGTACTTCCTAAATGCTGCTTTCTGTCCTTTTCTACCCTGTCCTTTGCCTCCCTCTGGTAGACTGATGAAGAAGATGACACTGAGGTATAGTTCTGTGAAAAGAGCATGCCCTCTTCAGGTCCTCTGTGTGCTGTGAGATCTCCTAACAACAAAAACAGTCTTTCGTTATCATGCATCAAATATTCCATAACCCTCTAAATATCTGTACTATCTTTAACATGAGATATTTAGACCGCAGTGTCTTTGGTTTATAGTCCACCGTATGCAGTTTTTCATAATGGCATTAATAAAGAGCATGACAGCGGTGCAGCTCAAGTCCAGTGTTGTGCAGCAAACATCCATCCAGATTGTGGCAGATGATAGGGACAGTGGCAAACAGATGCCATTTCAGCATGGGCATGCCAAAGCCCAATGGGGCTTGTTAATTCAGGGTTCTAGTTGTGGCTAGTGCATATTATTATTATTATCATATTATCATTATTATTATAATGAGAGCCAGCGTGGTGTAGTGGTTAAGAGCGGTGGACTCGTAATCTGGGGAACCAGGTTCGCGTCCCCACTCCTCCACATGCAGCTGCTGGGTGACCTTGGGCTAGTCACACTTCTCTCTGAAGTCTCTCAGCCTCACTCATCTCACAGTGTTTGTTGTGGGGAAGGAAGGGAAAGGAGATTATTAGCCGCTTTGAGACTCCTTTGGCTAGTGATAAAGCGGGATAACAAATCCAAACTCTTCTATTATTATTATTATTATTATTATTATTATTATTATTATATTTATAACCTTATTTTTCCCTGAGAAGGGATTCAAGGTGGCTTACAGATAAAATAAGAACAGCTAAAAACATAGGGGAGGGAAACAAAAATTAAAAAGCCATTACACAGTAAAAGAATTAAAACTGTATATCTCTCTGTGTAAAAGGTAAAGGTAAAGGACCCCTGGGCGGTTAAGTCCAGTCAAAGGCGACTATGGGGTTGCGGCGCTCATCTCGCTTTCAGGCCAAATGATTGCTGCTGCTGCTGCTGCTGCACTTCAAACCATAATTGCATTGACAAGAGCAATCAATCAGAATAAGTAGCATTGTTAAAAAGAGTCTCCTAATTTCCTCCAGTTCATCTAATTGAATTTTATTTTGTAACCTAAGATGCTAGGGAACTTGGGAGACAATACACCCAAGTTGCCTAGCATCTTGGGTTAGAATAAAATGTATTGTTGCCTGTCTAGGGCACTGTGGCCTTCAGCTGGGTGAAAGCACACAAAACAGGGCAGGTGGAAGCCAGCAGAAAGAAGAAAAAGCAACTCCACCCACCATCAGACTCCAAAAGAATTTTTAAAAATTGATACAGAGCTGTGACAGGAAGAAAGCGAAATCTCCATTCACTTGAGTTTCTGCTCTTGATTAGCTGATATATTAGCAGATGTAATATGATTATTGGGACCAAGATAAGAGAAATGAATTAATTATAATTGCATGGACTATTACCTTTTTACCTTTGAATCCGTACCAGAGATACTCCAAAAAGGAGAGGGAGTGAGAGAAACTGGATTGAGGGAAAGTGTGGAAATTCCGTGATTTGTACTTCATAAGGACAATGGTCCCCATTTGTGGTGGTCTCAACCACTGAGCCTAGGGCTTGCCGATCGGAAGGTCGGCGTTTCGAATCCCCATGACAGGGTGAGCTCCTGTTGCTCGGTCCCTGCTCCTGCCCACCTAGCAGTTCGAAAGCATGTCAAAGTGCAAGTAGATAAATAGGAACCACTCTGGCGGGAAGGTAAACGGTGTTTCCGTGCGCTGCTCTGGTTCGCCAGAAGCGGCTTAGTCATGCTGGCCACATGACCCGGAAGCTGTACACCGGCTCCCTCGGCCATTAACGCGAGATGAGCGCCGCAACCCCAGAGTCGTCCGTGACTGGTCAGGGGTCCTTTTACCTTTACCTTTAAGGACAATAGAGAATTAATGGAGGCACTGGAAGCTTACTTTCCACATTAAATATCTGTAGGGTTGAGCCTGCAGAAGCAGCCTAAACCATTCCTAAAAGCCTTCTGGAAAGGCTAAGTCTTCCTTGATATTTCAGAGCAAACACTAAGTGCCAGGTGGGCCTCCACAAAGTTGGCTCAACCGCTGTCAAAAGAGACTCCCATCAAACTTCAGTTGGTAAAGGCACTTAGAGCAGAAACTCAGGTGTTGAACAAAACTCACACAGGGGAAGATGGCATGGGTGTCTGCAGAAATTTTTCGGGGTAGGGTGAGGAATGTAGATACAGTACTCCAAATTAACAAACACAGCTCACATCAGGATGAGAGGTCTGCCATTTCTGGAACATCGCATGACTTAACTAATGGGTGTTGATTGATTTATTTTTTAAATAATAATAATTGCTAACTCTGCATTTTGCTGCCTGTAAAATATGAGTATGAATTATGTACTCCCTGTGGTAGAAACGGAAGGATTATTGTCCATTTGCTAGAACTGCAGCCTGAGTAAGAGAACGTCTTTGAAGGACTGATTTCTTATATTTGCTAATGTTGTGTGATTTTATAAATTAAAACTGGTGGGGAAATTCTTTCCACAGACTGGGAAATTCTGCAGCAGCAGCAGCTCTCCTCCACCTCAGAACCAACCACAGGGGCTACAATATGCAGAAGATGCAGTGGAACATGAAAATATGAAGGCCGTCTTGAAGACTTCCTCCCCAAGTGGGGAGAACACCACCGTGTTAGGAGTGCGCACTCGAAGTCGGGCGAGTCGAGGTGAATACTTCGGTTTTGTTTGGGATACTGGGGCCATATCTTACTGTTTCCTAGTGTTATTCCTGCTGAAGGCTCATATTTGAGATGCATAAGATATGCTGTGTACAGTTTATTGAGAAAATCTATAGAAAGCTATTGCTATTGCCCTTTGAGGAAAGTAGATATGAGTCAATGAAGCTTCAAGGCTAGGAGAGCCATTGTCAGATTTCCTGCTGTTTCTTTAAAACAGTGATGGCTAACCGTGACACTCCAGATGTTTTGGAACTACAACTCCCATCATCCCTAGCTAACAGGACCAGTGGTCAGGGATGATGGGAGTTGTAGTCCCAAAACATCTGGAGTGTCAAGGTTAACCATCACTGCTTTAAAAAAACAAAAACCTTGAATAGCAGCTTTCTTGGGTAAGTACTATCACACAGGAACAAACACACACACACACACACACACACCGTATCATTCCTGGGTGAAGACTCCCTTCCCTGCTATAAATAAAATATACCTTGCTATTTGACTTGTGTGGTGCAAAACATAGTATGTTTCACCCAATGAGGCTGCTTGGAGGAAGTTAGTCCAAGGGATTTTCTAGTCCATGGGATTTATAGGAAGAGTGCAGGGCCAGCCCATCCATGAGGCAGGCTGAGGCACGGCAGCTGCCTCAGATGGTGGAATTCAAGGGGTGGTTCCCCTGCAGGCACCCTGCCCGCCCACTGGAGAAGCGAGGAGAAGCAGCAGTGGCTTCCTGGTTCCAGCAAGATCTCACAGGGCTCCCACGAGATATTGCTTGAAGTTGTCCCAGCTGCCAACATCACTTTCTCCCATGAGGAGAAGCAAAACGGGATGAGAAACCCCTGGAAAAGCAAGTGTGCACATCCAGTCAAAGGTCTTTGTGGGAGGTCCCCATTGAGGAGATTGTCATTCCTTCAGAGGGTGCTGTCTTGAGGACTTCTCGGTTTGGGGGCTCCATATTGGGGTCCAGGTCTAACCGCTCTAAAGCTTGAGTCACTGGCTCTCTCAATCCGATTGTCTCTTTCCACTCTTTGTCATGGTCCTGTCCTCTGTTCAAAGTTGGGTTCATGGCGCAAGTATTTTATATTGTGTAGCTGCCCTGGGATCTGTTGGAATGAAGGCTGGGATATTAAGTAAAAAGGTAAAGGGACCCCTGACCATTAGGTCCAGTCGAGATCGACTCTGGGATTGCGGCGCTCATCTCGCTTTACTGGCCGAGGGAGCCGGCGTACAGCTTCCGGGTCATGTGGCCAGCATGACTAAGCCGCTTCTGGTGAACCAGAGCAGCGCACGGAAACGCTGTTTACCTTCCTGCCAGAGCGGTACCTATTTATCTACTTGCACTTTGGCGTGCTTTCGAACTGCTAGGTTGGCAGGAGCAGGGACCAAGCAACGGAAGCTCACCCCGTCGCAGGGATTCGAACCACCGACCTTCTGATCGGCAAGCCCTAGGCTCTGTGGTTTAACCCACAGCGCCACCCGCGTCCCAGGGATATTAAGTAGCCTGCCATAAATAACCAACTACTTGCAACTTCAAGGAGCAATTTCCACTGAGGAAGGATTAACTCCCCACCCCCAGTGAGCTACAGTCCTGATATACATCTCCTCCTCTGGCTGCTATTAAACATTTGAAAAACAGTGGTAGATCCAATCAAGAAACTTGTCTCATTAGGTTTAGCTCTGTTACGCCTGAGATCCCAAAGGAAATCCAAAGCAGACCTAGGAAAAGAAGCCACAAAACTCCATTCAGCTGCACATGTAGACGGACTCACTTTCCAATTTGGTTTGGTGTGGCATGACTAAATCTACTCAAGAATGATTTATAATATTCATACAAAAATGAAAAGATCTCCCAAATAGTTATTTTAATTATAACCAAATATCCACATGAGTTTCCACTAAAGCTTTTCAACGCATTGGGTAGGTTCTTCAAGCATCTAGGCCTTTTATACTGAAGTGGGGATGCCAACCAACAAAGATGAGATCATGATCCTGCTTGTAATTTGAGTGAAGTATTACAGGAATCTTGAAGCCATGAGGAAATTCTTAACATCAGATGCTATTTTCAAAACCCGGAGCCAATTTAGAAGAGGACTGTCAACAGTCTTTGTTGCTGATGCATCTATCCATTTCTGTTTCACATTTCCACTGCCAAATAATGGTTTTGAAATTCAGATGAAGGAGCACATCGCACTAAGCCAAACCATGTCTCTGCACACACCCGCTTGCTCTCGAGGAGACCAAGATTTGGATTAGTGTGTGATCTGAACCTGAGATTTTGGTTGAAGTCTGTTTTCCTTAACCATGATCTGTATAACCTTTGCCTCGTTGTTAAAGGTCATGGTTAAACAGGAGAGAACATAATCTTGGTCCCAGATTTGGGCGACACATTTTGGCAAGCCTTGCCTAGGTGCTGTCCTGTGCTGACCTGAGAAGTGGTCCTGAGCTCTTAGTGATGGCTAACCTTGACACCCCAGATGTTTTGGAACTACAACTCCCATCATCCCTAGCTAACAGGACCAGTGGTCAGGGATGATGGGAGTTGTAGTCCCAAAACATCTGGAGTGTCAAGGTTAGCCATCACTGTCCTAGGAGCTGGTATCTTCATGCAGCCATTCTGAGCCAAAGTGGCTTGTGTGATGTGTGAGCCACACTCTTGCTGTGTGGTGCAGACTAGCCACAGAGAGAAAGAATTGTGGGGAAAGTTGCTGCTTTGTTTGATCATTGCTTGTCACAAAACAATCCCAGAAATTCAGTGGCTTGTGCTCAGTGGGCTGTCTTTCTGAAAGCTCACCATTAAATTCCTGCTTAAATCTTTATCCAGTTATATCCTATTCAATTGTTGTTGTTTAGTCGTGTCCAACTCTTCGTGACCCCATGGACCAATTCAATTGTAGCAGGATTAATGGAGAACACAAATATTGTGTGTGTAGCAGAGATTCATAATACATGCATGGGTATACCTGAAAAAACCATACCTGTGGCTTGTGAGTTCACATTTGTACTCCCATCATTTCCCAGCTATTGTTCCCTCTTCAACTTCTAATACTGTACACTGGTTTATTTACATAAATTACAGTTAAAAAATCTTTTGGGTGATGGTGCTCATGGGTAAGCCCTGAACCAAATTATTACGTGTCATAGAACCAACCTGATGAGCTATTACTCCCATTTGACCTACAGTAGTTCTAGGCAGTTTTCTGGTGCTCTGCAAACTTCGACAAGTCATTTCACAGACCAGAGGTTAGTGAAACAGAACCTGAATCTTGGTGGCCGATATTATAAAATATTAGGACATGCTCTTACTTGTCGAAACCATCAGAACAATGTGGAATATAAAATCATGGCGTGTTGCCAATTCAATTTTCCAGGTCGCGTTGGCTCGTGGAACGCTGGCAATGATGATTCACCTAACGCTACAGATGATGCAGCAGACGAGATCATGGATCGCATTGTCAAGTCTGCCACACAAGTGCCAAGTCAGCGAGCAGTGCCTAGAGAAAGGAAGCGGTCAAGAGCAAACAGGAAGTCATGTAAGTACACCTGATGAACCAGTAAGGAGAACTGATTGTCCTTCTTGTTTTGTTTATGTACGTGTACACAGGTGCGTTGCATATGCTGTAGAAAAGATCTCTTGGAAGGCATGAATGCAGTACTCAAAAGTACAGGAGGACGGAAGTAGTGTGGTCCCTTGAGCTGCTGATTTTAGAAGGCTGCTGGGGTGGAGGGGTTGGCTAAAATTGCAAAGAGTCAAGGAGTGAGACGTGGATTTCATTAAGGGTCCTCCAACTTTGTCGCCCATGGTTTGACTACTGCATTTATATGATAGTTGAATGAATGTTGTTTTTTGAACTGTCAAAGGCATGTCTGTATGCAAGGTCAAGATAAGACCTTTTATTCAGACAGAACTCTATGACAACTGAAGAAGTCTTCATATTAGCATTCAAACTAAGAATCAAAAAATCCATTGCCCAGTCCCTGCTGCCCCCTGTCCAAGTGCAAAGTTCCATGCATACAGTAGACAAACCCTGAGACTGGCAACTCCACAGAACAGAATTCTTATTTTTGATCCAGGGCTAAGTAGCATAAGACAATTGTGTGTCCACATACTTCAGTGTCCTCACAAGTCAATAGGGCATCTGCTCAGAAGTACACTCAGATTTGCGCCAGCTTAGGCTCTGCGTTAGAAGAAAGGTGGAAATATAACCGTAAGAAAATAAAAATAAAATAAAAAACACATGTGAAGTGTTTATCGTCCTGTATTGTTTGGCCCTCGGAGAAGTTTCAGACATTACTGAAAAAGCGCTGCCTGCCAAAGATGCAGTCATTCCTGATTTTGGCGGGACTTCAGAAGTTCAAATGGGAACTTGCTGTGGCTATATTTGTACCCACAGCCTGCACATTTTCCTTGCCCAGTTCTTCTTTGGGGGTTCTCGAGAAGCATCACCAGCTGAAGGCAGAAGCCAGTGGACCATTTGGCTAGCACCTTTTAAAATCCAGGGCCACTCTGTAAAACTGTGCACATTCATTGCTGTATAAATGAGTAAGAGGCATACAGTTAGTCCTTCAGCTTTTTGATTTGATGTATGTAAAGACACATTTTTAGAGGGTTTTAAAGGCATTGTGGCGCTGTGGGTTAAACCACAGAACCTAGGGCTTGCTGATCAGAAGGTCGGCGGTTCGAATCCCTGCGACGGGGTGAGCTCCTGTTGCTCGGTCCCAGCTCCTGCCCACCTAGCAGTTCGAAAGCACGTCAAAGTGCAAGTAGATAAATAGGAACCGCTCTGGCGGGAAGGTAAACGGCATTTCCGTGCGCTGCTCTGGTTCGCCAGAAGCGGCTTTGTCATGCTGGCCACATGACCCGGAAGCTGTACGCCGGCTCTCGGCCAATAAAGCAAGATGAGTGCCGCAACCCCAGAGTCGGACACGACTGGACCTAATGGTCAGGGGTCCCTTTACCTTTAAAGGCATTGTAGCCTTCCGTGAGCCACTGAGATAGGGTGGAATAGAACTCCAAACAAATCAATAAAAACCAGCTTTCTAACGCCTTCTTCATTCTTTTAGCATTTTTGCGAAGTTAGACCAAGGGAGAGACAGCAACAGAGACTGAACAATCACAAAGTGCAATGAATTGGCAGTCGAGCTGGTTAATGCTGTTGCAGATTAAGAGTGTTTTGCACCAAGCTGCCCTTGGTTCTCATTAGCTGGCCTGTGCTTAAGAGCACATTTACTTTCCCCAAAGGAGGATCCTGCATGTGGCCATTTCCTTGGAAAGGTAACACAGACATTTGTATAGAGCGGGCAAATATCCCAGCAATGCAAATGAGCTGCCACTGGCTTTCCTTTCCCTTCCACTGCAGTTCTCGGCCGCCCTTCCCCCGTCCACGTGGACTTGAGGTTCTCCATACATGCCAATACTTTTAGGTGGCGCTGGCATCACTCACTTATAATTTGCCCATGTGCTTATTCCTTGCAGCTTGCCTTGTATTGGACATTTCTTCTGTAGCTGCTGTCCATTCTTATCCCCTCCCCTATATTAAGGCCCCATGTGTTTCTCATCTTTGCCAGGCCTCCTTTGCTCCTGGGGAGCAAAAAAATGATGGTAATGAATATGCTATATATTATTCCATGGTGCTGGTTCTCATTTGTGTTCAGTGGAAAACATCAACAGGGAATAAAGACTCTGTTGATGTTTAGGCAGAAACCCCTTTCCACTAACCTAATAAATCCCAGCTCTCTCACCAGCTTGATGTTCAAAATCTCAACATGACATTGAATTGAACCAAAGTCCGCTTCAAAATGGATCCATTCCTTATGTTTTAGGGTAGCTGCTCTGTAATTAAAGTTATATGCAACTGAACCACATACAGTGGTACCTCTGGTTACGTACTTA
The DNA here is from genome assembly GCA_034641385.1 of Darevskia mixta. NCBI lineage: Eukaryota > Metazoa > Chordata > Lepidosauria > Squamata > Lacertidae > Darevskia > Darevskia mixta. The sequence goes on from JAWWNH010000242.1 coordinate 1,276,314, forward strand.
ATTCGTTCCGGAGGTCCATTCTTAACCTGAAGCACCACTTTAGCTAATGGGGCCTCCCGCTGCCGCTGCTGCCCGATTTCTGTTTTCATCCTGAAGCAAAGGTAATATTTCTGGGTTAGCAGAGTCTGTAACCTGAAGCGTATGTAACCTGAAGCGTATGTAACCCAAGGTACCACTGTATACCTGAAATGCTAGGTTAGCTCAATTAAGCATACTGCTCATAGGCTTTTTGCAAGAGCAAAAAGCCTACATTCTTACCCATCTCACAGTCCTAACAAATAGAGATATGTTACACTCATCGCCCAATCTTGATAATGTACTCTTAATGCTGGTGCAAACCTGCCTTAAGAAATCCAAATGTATCCTATCCATTTGAAACCATGGAATGAATTCTCTCTTAAATATTTAAGCTCACATGAGAACTTGGCAGATTCATTATTCCATGGGCACATTTTGTGGTGCATATGTATTTCATTTGTAAATATTTTTCATGAATTCCCACATTCTTAAACACACAAAGCAGTCTGAGATTGAAGTACTTAAGAATGTGGAAACAGAGAATCATAGAATCTTTGAGTTGGAAGGGACCCCAAGGGTCATCTAGTCCAACCCCCTGCAATGCAGGAATCTTAGCTTAAAGCATCCATTTAATAGTTATGCTTGAAAAATTACACTGCGTGATGGGATTTTTTTATAGCATTCACGACATATATAAAAAATCTATGATTTGGTACGACAAAATTAAAATTTCTCCAGAATACCTTTAAAATACCAAATATTGATGTAAAGCACAATAATAATTAGTAGTCCTGCATGGATAAACACATGCTGAATCACTGAAAGCAGTGTGGATGATGACCAGCTTGACTGAATTTTGAGGACAATAGTCAGAGGTTTTTTTATCCACAGTGTTAGACCTGAATTCAACATCTACTAGTCAGATGTTGGTTCTGTCAGCTTTTGTCCTTGTTCCTTCATCCCTAAATTGCTTGATAGAAGCATTGTGCTACTTTGGTAGTATTAAAAATGTTTTCAGTAGCTTACAGTGGCCGCCAGAATATTGGAAGAGTGAGGAGATTCCCTCAATGTTAGAGTGGCAAACGAAACTTTGCGAATATATTGAACTAGCCAAGATGACAGCGTCAATCAGAATGCAATCAAAACAAAAATTAAGGAATGGAAATGTGTTGAAGAATATATTGTACAAAATCATTCTATTAGAAATCTCTGGATAAGTATAGATTGAACCCATTAAGTTAAGAAGCTATGTTTTTAATAGATGATCATTCTAATGAACAAAAATGAACACAATATTAGAGGGGGGGGTTAAGTAACAAGTTGGATATCACGCATGCGAGTGAAGGAAGCCACATGGGTATGTTTATTTGGGTAAAAGGGGAGGTGGTTATAGGGTTAGGTGTGGGGAATTGGTAGAAATAATATATTATATGTTATGTACAATGTTGAATGTGTATGACAATTAACATGTAACGTGAATTAATTTAAAATAGCTAAATAAATAAATAAATTTTCAGTAGCTTATCTGCCACTGACATCCACAGGGTAGGATATCACTCCAGGCTATATTGTTATTGCCTAAATGTGTCTGTTAAAAACTATCGTTTCCCAGCATTTGGGAGCTTGAGTGAACATGGGAAGGCCTTAACACCTGTCAAATGGAAAGGCTTTTCGTTAACTGAATTTGATAAAGTTTTGAGAGGGCTGCGCTTGCAACTTTCTCATCCGTTTGGGATGGCAACTTTTGCTAGTCCATTACCAAGGCCAGGCACCAGCTCAGCACATTCCCTACCTACACCTGCCTTCAAGGGAAAGGAGAAGTCAGGTGCATGTCATCAGCATGACAGCACACTCCAAAACTATGGATGACCCCACTCAGAGGTTTCATATAGATTAGGCATAGGCAAACTCCAGATGTTTGGGGACTACAATTACCATCATCCCTGAGCACTGGTCCTGTTAGGGATCATGGGAGTTGTAGTCCCAAAACAGTTGGAGGGCCGAGTTTGCCTATGCCTGATGTAGATGTTACCGTGGCGGTGTGATACCAAACCCTGAAGTACCCCGCACCGGAGGCTCCATGGGGTCAAACAATACCTTCATTTTTGGGAGCCGGCCATCCAAATAGGAACACAAACCCTTCAAAGCAGTGCTTGCTGCTCCAAACTCCGACAGTAACTCCCAAAGAATACCATGCTGAATAGTACTGGAAACTGCAGAGGCCGAGGAGTATCAACAGGGACATATTTTCCTCTCTCTGTCCCGACACAGTCATCATACAGGGTGACCAAGGTGGTCTCAGCGCCAAAAGCAGGATGCATTCCAGACTGAAATGAAACAAGAAAGCCAGTGTCATCCAAGAGAACACGGCAATGGATGGTAACGACCCACTGAAGAATCTTGCCAGGGAAAGGGATATTAGTGACCAGATCTTCCAGGTCCAGAGAGACCTTCCTAGTCTAGTCTCCTTGCCATCTTTTTCAGGCAATCTGGGACAAAGCTGTCTTGCAATGAGGCCGTCACTTCCCAGGCCACCTGCTCTCGGCCAGATTTTCAAGCCACCTTGGGCAAGGGACAAGAGCACAGGTGATCACCCTCACCTGTCCAAGGGCCTTGTCCATATCCTTGAGCTGTGCTAATTGAAACTAGTCCAGACAGTGGACGAGAACTGGACCAGACAGTGTTGTGGGCAGCTCTTGGTCTTGATTTTGTACATTGGGATATTTCTCTGTTAGAATGCACTAATTACTCTTCAGGAAGGGAAAGCTTTGATTCTGTACTTGTAGTTGCTGTTTGGCTGGTTATATTTCTGTGTTTAGTCTAGTAGCACCTTCATCCTTTCTTTCTTTCTTTCTTTCTTTCTTTCTTTCTTTCTTTATGTTTTGTGACTGCTCAGTAAGGAGGACACTTAAGAGCGGACTGACACCAGAAGAAGCCAAAGCACTGGGTCTGATGGGCACTTCAGAGATGCAGGTGTGATAACAGCATCCGTGTCAACTGCAAGAAGAGGCGTTGTCCTATACAGGCACAGGCAACACAGGCTGCCAACAGTCTTTCAGTTTAGCATTCTCCCATCAGTTCCATTTGCTGCTTTCCCCATCATCTTTTAGATTCATTTTCATAATACTGAAGCTGGCAAAAAAGAAAAAAAAGTAGGCAACACAAAGGGCTAAAATAAAAAAAAGTGTGTAACAGACCAGTAAAATTAAGTCAGGGCTGTGGGGGAAGAGGTGATGTGGAAATTGCCTAATGCTGTTCTGTCTTGTTCATGCTGCATTGATGTGGTCTCTAAGAAGGTTTTCCGTATTTTGTATTTTGTGAAAGGTGTTTATGTTCATTTTCCTCGTGACCTTTTGTAATAATTGTAAAGTACTATATTTTGTCAGTTCGAGGGCAGTTCTTTAAATAGGCAAACTAACTTCTGTCACAGTTGCTATAACCTCTCTGAAGACAATGTTGTTAAATAGAAACATGCCATGAATTTTTATCTTTCCACCAAAGAATGTAAAAATGTATGTCTACTTGTATATATACCGAGTATGTGTGTGCATGTGTGCGTGCACACACAATGTGTGCACGCACGCATGCGCGCGCACACGCCTACCGAGTCCAGGTGCCTTCAACTTTCAAGCATCCTGTCCTGCATGAAGGGAAATCCTTTTTACAGGAACTCATTCCACTAGGACATTTTTATACCGGGACCTCTCACAAACATCTACATGCACATTCAACATAATAGCACAGGTGCACAGGGATAGCGCAGAGTACCTCTTGTCACTCAGCTGTAGAGATGTATATATAAATTATAGCAGTATGCCAGCAACTAGCCGGAGACAAAAGAGGATTTGCTGTCAAGGTCAAGTAGGAGTTTTGTGCACATGTGTGGGCTGATTAGGCTATTTTCTTAATCTGATGTAGCAAAGCATAACTGTGTCAAGCCCACTGGATGAATTATACAAAGGTCCTGCTATACTCCTTTCCAGTTACATTTTCAACACCACCACAAACCATGAAAACACAACAGAGAACGCAAGACAGCAGGGAATAGAGACAGTTTCCGTCCTTGCACATGGAAACTGTCCCCCGCCCCCCAAATAATGGGGATATTTAAACATCCAGAGACTTCCTTTCCGAAGTGTATGGAATGTAGTTTAAAGAATGTATTTGAGAGAGGTTTCTTCTGCTTATTTCCATGGCTTTCATGGAGCAGCTCATTAGAAACACCCTATCTTGGAACTATTCAAGAATCAAACACATTCAGTGTTTCCCCTTTTCTTGAAGACTGGTATGAAAGGGAACTTTTTACACTTAAACATACCTCTAAGCTAGTGGTACTAAAGAAGGCATAACGATTGCATCACTGTTACCATGCCAGCCAATTGCTCAACACTTGAAAAACAAACTTGAGAGAAAGTTGTACATCATTCTGGCGGATCCCAGTCACAGCCTTTACGCGGAAAGCCAAATACTGGCCATACAACTATAAGAAAAGAGTGAGAAATTCCATCTGTACGTTGCTTCTCTCACTCAACTGCTGGATTTTGTCCCATGAGTTACTGTTGCTATTAACTTTGACCTAGCTCCTCTAAAGGGATGTTTGTCTCTTGTAACAGCTACTGTAGGGCTCCTGGATAATGTGTACTCCCTCAATTTTGACATACTGTTTACTTAGCGATTCTGCAATGATGTGGAAGGGTTGTTGTTTTTTTAATAAACCCAGTCAGTGTACATTTTTGACTAAAAGAGGGAAAGGCATTGGCCAGTAAACTGAAGGAAATTGAATGTATTTAATCAATATTTCATTTATTTCAGGAGAATGAGGTTAGTCTCTGGCAGAGGGGTTCCTAAATCCTTGCTATCAAAAGCATATCCCCCACCTCCTATATCAAAGGATTTTCTTCCATAATAAAGTAGTAAGTTATTGCAAATTTCCAAAATGATATGGTTTGAGAAATGACCTGAAACACAGCTGGTAAGCTGGTTGAAATGCTCAGGCACAAAAACAATAATCTATGTTTACAATTGCTACAGATCTTATGCTCTAGAAGAGCACACACTGTCATTTTACATTAACCAGGATTTTTGGTGGTAGTTGGGAACCATCCTAAATGGTTGCATTTACCTGTCTGCTTGACAACATCCATTTGGCCATTTTTATGATTACTGAGATTTATACCTACTTTTCAGTCAAATTCCCAGTGTAGCTTATGAAATTTCATTTCTTAACAGGCACTCTTGCCATAAGCACTTCTGGTACTTATTGAACCAGAACATATTAGGCTTATACGATGATACATATGTAACATTTTTCTAGAGAGCAGGGGTGAGAGGTCCTGCTTCCCTATTCCTGTAAAATATGGTGTCCTTAACTGCCTCCTAGTTAGACAGTAGCCCAGTACTCCAAAATAGCACATTTTATACATGACAGCAAACAAATGTACAACTGGTCCTTCAAGGATTGCCATGCTGCTCTTTCTATTTACCATTGGCAAATAAAACCCTCTCAGATAGGTATTTCGCCAGAATATTTTTATAATGCCAGTGGAGTTGTCCCACAGGAAATGTTTTCTAGGTTGCTGATATGACTTGGGATCCAAACAGCCACTTGAGCTCATGCACAAGGATTCCACTGGCCCAACCAAAGTCATGAATATCCAGTATCTCTTTGAATATCCAGTATCTATCCCAAACAACCATCTATTTTGAAACTACTATTTCCAAAATAGTTTGCAATGCAAAATAGTGGGAGGGGGCTTCTTTTTGTATGGAAACACTAACATATACCAATCCAGGAGGTCATGAAATGAGTTTCATTGAATCCTCACCCATTTATTAAAAATTTGGCCATAGCTACTCATCTGGGATTGACAAACCTCCCCATGTGTTCCTAATGAAATGTGCTCATGATTCTAGTTTGCATGCAAGAAAGAGACACCACCAAGGGAATCTATACCTTCATTTTGTTTGCCTTGAAGGTTTTCAGTAATGTACTCCAGTTCTCCCGTGCTGCCAAGTGACTGTTCACACATCTGCCTGATGTTATGCTGTTCCTTTGATAAGGACATAGACAGATACTAGCATTTATCAGGTGCTGCCAAAAAATCTAATTGTTTCAAGGCTTTGAAAGTGAACAATATCCAAGTCAATCCTATCTTCAAACTGAAGGATAATTGTCAGTGGCAATAGTACATTTCAAGCACAGTAGCTACTGAGCCATGCAGCAGAAATGCCCAAAGGAATTCCATGCAACATGCTTCAAAACGTACTATCACAGCAGAACCTACATTTTTCATTCACCGCTGCTTTGTTGGTTCAAACATCTACATAACAGATTTCAGATGTTATGTAACAAGGGAATCTCTTTGTCCACTGAGCCCTACCTGTCATTTTCTCACAAGCCTTAATAATTATTTTCTTGAGTTCAAAAAGAACTCTCAGCTAAAAATGGCAATGCAAAGAATTCCTCAGCATGAATAGTGCAACATTCAAAAAATGCACCAAAAGTAACCAAGCAGTTTTCTTTAGAAGCAATATGTATTTTGAAGTCATATGGTTCAGTCTCCCCTATTCTGAATGTCGGTTGCAGTTGGTTAAAAACAAAAATGTTTAAGGTGTGGCATGTGGGGTGCTTCAGGTCACAGTGCAAAGCCTGACAACATGTTCAAGGCTATCCACTGCCTTTTAACTCATACAGCATTCTATAGAGTTCATTCTTCAAAAATGTTGGTAGCTCTTACTAACTTCTGCTGAACTTCTAAATCTGACCCCCATTTATTAAAAAATGTTTTCAGTCAATGGCCTTGAAATGAATTGCTTTAGGTTGCATATATGCTGCCTGCTTAATAGCAGAGGGTGCTTACCAGTGCTGCATCTCTCCCCATCCCCAACCATGTGCACTTTTCATTCATCCGTAAACACTCAAAGGTTTTCTAGAAAGCCATACTCAGGCAATTATTAGCCAGGAATGCAAATACCAGTTTAGATTTGTAAACTGATGCAGTCCTGCTGCTGGATGCAAGAACATGGCAAGTAACATGCACAGTGCAAGCCTATATATGTCTTCTCAGATGTAAGCCCCGTTGAATTCAATGGACTTACTCCCCGGTAAGTGTGTTTAGGCTGGCAGCCTAGGTGGGTCAATTCCAGGTTTCTTAGTTTTTTATATATATTGTTGCTAGTAATATTCAGGGAAAGTTGTGTAACGTTAATGAGACTTGGATTTTGGACACGATCCACTCGGAGGTTCTCCTGTGCAAGTTGCACTTGAGTGCTCTTTCCCATGCATTTCAGTGGCCCATTCATTTGTGCAGGAGAGCCTTGCGGTGAATTCCCTATCCAGTCTTCTACACCTTTCAAATAGTTTTGGATTCCTCCTCCATCCAGAGTATAAAGCAAAAGATTGCACTTTCACAAATAGCCTCTGTATTCTGTAAAGCACGGAGAGCTTTGTGTTTTCCTGGTCAAAATGAAGCATTTCTTTATTAGAAGATGTAGTAAAAATAATTTCCACATTCATCAATTAATGTGAAGTGGGGGTGGGGTTCACATGTACTTAACAATTCACTTGGATACATGACTAATTCAAAGGAGCATTCTAAAGACTGTATAATTTACACACATGCAAGGGGGGAATCCTTTAATTTTGAAATACTTTACTTTGACTTTGCTACCTAAAGCATAGGTATGGATGGCTTGCAACTATCCATCACTAAGTTTTAACAGCTGTGAAATACAAGTTTTTTTTGTGAATGAAGAAGCCCATTTGTGATGTTGGGTTACATTTCCCTTTTCAAAGGACTGTCTTTGGACTTCTTGTGTCTTTTCTGTGAACTGGGAATTTAAAAAAGATATAGTTCTAATGTAGAAAAGGACACGTTTCTAGACAAAGAATTATTGTAAAAATGTGTAAATGTGACTAGACTTTGTTCTGTGTGTAGCATAGTGTAAAATAAGCTTTTTTCCCCAGCAGTGTTATTCTATGAACTGTAATTTAAGAACAAGCCATGCATGGTCAAATATATATCCTGCAGGGAACACACACGCACACCACTGTTCATTTTGTTGTTTTCCTGGCTGTAGGCAAAGACCTGTAAAATGTTGAATTTAATATTTCATCCTCAGTTTTACTTAATGAAGAACTTGAATTAACCCCCCCCCCCCGCAAATTTCCTGCATCCCAGCACACTGATAATTTGTCACAATCTTCATCCAGCTTTGGCACTACATTGAGTATAACAGGAGTTTCCTTTTAAAAATACTCAACACCTATCTCTGCTCCCAAATTACTCTTCTGTTTTAGATTTTTAAAAATTGTGCCATGCAGGCTTAGAATATTGACCATTGACCTGTGCCCAGAAATCTCTGATATAATTTTAAAGTTCACTTCTACCGCATTATGTAAACACATCATGCAATAAAGCTTTCTAATGCACTGCTTTTTCTTTTTTGGGAAGGGGGAGTGTATTTGTATTAATTTCAGTCTTCATCCAGACCATCACTGAACAGGCATTGTTTAACTTCTCCGCTCCCCTTTCCATGATGCAAAATGTTAAAAAGGAACTCTTGGTCTCACTGGCTGTCCCTGGTAAGAAGGAGGTCATCACAGAATGGTCACAGAAAGGTTGGAAAACATCTAACATATTTTGGCTACAGAAAAGAGGGTATAGAATGGAAGAAGCTGCTGCTGGCATGAAGAAGATGGGGACATTGTGCTTGATGTAAACAGACCACTGAAAAGAAAGGAAGGCCCACAGGTAGTGATGGAGAATAATTTTATCAGTGGGATGAGGTGAGCAAAATATGTCCTGGCCACATGTTGCTTCCTCCTAAATAAGTGGCTGCCATAATTGCTTTGCCCCAGTATGCATGGAATAACATGAATCCTGTCATCTCAACTAGGGTACAATTTTCCCTTTCCGCTACTACGTTTTGTTCAGGTGTAAATGGCACGGTTGCTTGGTGCTTAATACCCACTTCCTTTAAATGTTCTTCCAATTCCTTTCCTGTGCATTCGTTACCCCGGTTTTCTGTGCAGAACACAGTGGTACCTCGAGTTACAAACGCCTCAGGTTACAAATGCTTCAGGTTACAATCTCCGCTAACTTACCTCGAGTTGAGAAATTTGCCCCAGAATGAGAATGGAAATTGTGTGCCGGCGGTGCAGCGGCAGCAAGAGGCCCCATTAGCGAAAGCACGCCTCTAGTTAAGAACAGTTTCAGGTTAAGAACGGACCTCCGGGACGAATTAAGTTCGTAACTAGAGGTACCACTGTATTGACAACTTCCGTTGGAACTAGTTGCTGGTCACTGCCATAAACTCTAGTTGTTATACTTCTAGATATAAGTAACAGTGTACCTGGAATAGTAGTTGTCCCTGCCTCCATGCCCTGAGGGGCTTTGAAGCAACCATCCCATACTTCATTTGCAAACTCACCTGTTGCAACTTTGACTTTTTATTTTAGTGTGTCTGTTCTCTGTTTCTGCTTTCCAGATTTCCAAATCAAACTTTCTTTTTTTATTATTCCAGATTCTTAACTTTCTTTTAGCGGAAACACACCCCGGTTTCTTTTGCTTTATCCCCTTTTTGACCTTGAGAGTTGCCTCTGATTTTTTCCATTGTCTTTACCCCCTTAAATTTATTTTCTATAATTACATTCATCCATTGGCTTGCCTTTAATATACTCCAGCATTAGATCTGACTGGCCTGGTCTCAACGGCTTTAATTAATGTACGAAGCTGGGAAACAGCACAGCAAATCATGCCACTGTATTATTGTCCTTCATTTTTTCCCAATCCCTCACAGCTGTTTTAATATCTCTAACACAACATTTAAATGTTTGTGCATCCCCTGTCTTCTGCTGAGGCTCATCTTGTACAATGTATGTAACAGGAATCATTTAGGGTTTTGCTCTGAGTGCTCCTGTGATTTCTGGAGTGCAATCTACATACCTTTTGTCATGTCCTCCTTTCTTTCATGGATGAAGAAGAAGAAGGGTTTGGATTTGATATCCCGCTTTATCACTACCTTAAGGAGTCTCAAAGCTGCCAATATTCTCCTTTCCCTTCCTCCCCCACAACAAACACTCTGTAAGGTGAGTGAGGCTGAGAGACTTCAGAGAAGTGTGACTAGCCCAAGGTTAGCAGCTGCATGTGGAGGAGCGGGGAAGTGAACCCTGTTCACCAGATTACGAGTCCACCACTCTTAACCACTACACCACACTGGCTCTCCAGCAGCAGACTTTTTGGCTACTCCAGAATAATGCTTATTCGATAATTTTGTGTCTCAGTTAGTACCTTGTTCTGTTAGAGCGATATTTTGAGGAGGGGGGCAAGAGTTCAAACCAGGCACCCAATACTATTTCCCAAACTAGACTGGTGGCAAATACTAGAACCACAATCACCGCTCCCTTCATACCCCATTGCTTCTGGATTACCAACTGAGTGGTTAGGCTACCAGATTTAGCTTAGGGACCTAATGTGTTATCACAGTGTTTGATATGATAATAAAAGTTACAATAAGTTGGCAGATTATTTTTTGCCACCACACACACACACCCAAAACAGTAGCTTGCTATTTAAACACTCTTGTGGGTGGGGGTGGGAAATCTGCGTTCCAGTAGGCCTCAAGGCATATAAACTGAACTCCTATCTGACTGTTTTAGCATTCCAATTTTACTGGTGCAAAGTTAAGAGAGCAAAGGGATGTCTGCCAGCAATGTAGTAATGCTTTTTAACATATGAGTTGGTTGGCTAGACACTTCTCCCTTCTCTTCTTTCACAGCAGATCCATTAGCAGTTCTAAATTCCAGATGTGCACTGACAACACATACAAAGATTTTACTAACTCGAAAAACCCAGTCAGAGCTCATTTTTGGTCTTGGGGAAGCCTGTGGACTCCAGCCAGAGAATAACTATGTCTACAGATTAATGCATTAAACAGCTGTGCACTAGAGTGGTGGCTGCCTCCTCTGGTAACTACGTACCTTGCAAATGCAGTTGAAATCACAATTTCTCTTTCCCATTTTAGCATTTCCCCTAATGCACTTTATCTTTTGAAATTCACTGTCCTTTGAAGGAAGGATTATTACGGCCTAGTGATGGATATACATCTAAAACAGAGGTGGGGAACCTCTGGCCTTCCAGGTAGCGTTGGCCCCAGCTAGCATGATCAATGGTGAGGGATGATGGGAGTTGTAGTCCAACAACATCTGAAAGGCCAGAGTTTTCCCATGCCTGCTGTAAAGGAAAACCATTTTGGGGTGTTTTGTTGTCTATTAAATGTGTATACCACCCTTCATCCGAAGATCACAGGGCGGTGTTATGTGATCTTCTCTTATGGAATTTAGGCAAGAACAGAAACCAAGAGAGTCTGTTAACACAACCCATTTCATCAACAGCATTTGCACATGATGCTCACCTCCACGTTCCCAAGCTGATCCCTTTGCCTCTCAGAATCTTTTTCACCCTTGGCAGGAGCGCTTTGATTTCTTTCTGAATCCCCTTCACAATTCTCCATGTCCTCGCAGAACTAGTATAACAGACTGAAACATGTCCCTTCCAAACCTAAGCCATAGACAAATGTTAACAGTAGTAGTGGGAGATTACATTAACAGACCCTTTTCACTTAGTCATGCTTACCGTTTGGTTGCTTTCATGTGTAAATGAGCAACCAGGGACACAAGGTGGAATTTTTGTAATTCCCCAGACTATTTCAAGCAATACTTTCAATACAGTCAGTTCACACAATTCAGCTTCAAATTGTCAAATGTTTAGCAGGGACATGATATGCATGAATGTGTGAAGGAAGTTATCTCTGCAGAGTTTCTGCACTACAAAAAAAAACCCTGCCCCGAGGAACATACAGTCTAAATTTAGATGGGGAAGACAACAGAGGGAGATGTGAGGCTGAATAGGGAATACACTCAGACTTTGCTTTAGTTGAAGACTTGGGTGTTGAGTCACAGGAAAGGCTGGCACTTACGTGTTCAGAAGAGCAGTTCCAGGCATAAGGGGCGGCAAGTGAAAGTGAGCAGAGCAGGAGACCCTCAAATGCCTTAGGATGCTACAGTTGGAGGTCACAGGCAGTGAGAGACTGGGTTTTGAAAGATAAAAGTGGAAAGTGAGTCTATGCAGAACCTTTAAATATAACAAGGAGAGAAATTTATGCTGTCATTTCAGAGCTCACTTCTAAAGTCCAGACTCCATCAAATGCTAGGCTAGGCTAACGGTGTCTCTATCCAACATTGCTTTCACTACATTTATTTTATTTCTTGCCAAGACTTTGCAAACTGCTCACAAGTTTGGAATGCTGGAACTTGCCGTAGCAGAGATAGGGATGAAAGCAGGTGATCACGAGGCAAAAGACAGATGTGAAGTCAATGCCGTGTCCCTTTTGGTCCCACACATGAAGAAGACATTCCATTGATGCTATGAACTCTCCTCCAAGCTTAAATTGGCCACCTTAAAATGAAGCAATGCTTTGATAACTTAATAAGCTACATACGCAAAACACCCAAAAGGTACAGCAGTGAAAAAAGGTGAACAAAATTATGAACATTAACTTTTAGAGAACTCAGACTCCCCCGTGACCCTTCAGGCCGTGTTGCTCCTGCCTTCATATGTGTAAAGAGGGAATTCTGTAATCTTGGCAATGGGGTAGCAAAAGAAAATGATGGTTAGAGAGACCCTGTATATCTTGTCAGTGGCAGATTTCCCCCCACATAAAATTGCGGAAAATTACTGACCTCATAAAGTTATTTTTTGCAAGACAGCTGTTCTGTGATTTGTAGGTAATATGTCTGTCTTCATCTACAATATAAATTTCATGTGTCTAGAACAGGGGTCAGCAAACTTTTTCAGCAGAGGGCCAGTCCACTGTCCCTCTGACCTTGTGGGGGGCCGGACTATATTGGGGGGGGTGATGCAAGAGCACCACGAGCCCCGGTGGCTGCTTACCTGTGTCTTGCGAGCGGCAGGGACTGACGGTGGCAGCAGAGGGACAATGAGCGGCGCGCGGAAGGGCTCCGGAGAGGGGCTGCTTAAAATGGTGGCCACTCGAGTGCTGCTGCTGGCACCAACAAAGCCCAGCCCCCTTCCTCCTTTAGGCCGGGTGGGGAGAAGCCAGGAGGGAGGAGGGAGGAGGCGCCACCACCACCATGGGAGGGAGAGGGGGAAAACGTGTGCGCTGGCGATCCATGCAGCGATTCCTGGACCATGATCCAGAAGGCAATTGGGCCTGATCCGGCCCGCAGGCCTTAGTTTGCCTACCCATGATTCAGGAGAAAGAATTTACCCAAATCTGAAACCAGTGATTATAGCCATCTTTATTTATTTATATAAAACATTCATTGTGTGGATGGCAATTCCGCTGAGGATAGAATGGAAGATCCCTTAACCCAAAATATATGCTTTCAAAAAGAAACTGATCTGTGTGTTTAGTATGGGTGATTTAGCTCAATGGTATTTTGGAGCTCTAGGAAAATACCCTACCACGCACAGCCAGTTCACTTTTACTTGCAGCATTACAAAATAATGTTTCATGCTTAGTAGGCTATGTTTTATGCAGAGAAACTAAAATAAATTTATAGCAATACCTAACATTTTATAGCATTACCTGACATTTTCAGAAGGTAAACTTTTTCAGAAGGTAAAATTAAAATTTGTTGGCTTTCCGAGAGCAGTTTACATGCTTTTTAATCGAGCATAGATTTGCCCCTCTAAATGTTGTCCAATCACAAAAATAATAGCAGATTTGTATTCCTCACACCCAAAAACATATTTTTAAGACCCCTCGCTGAAGCAATTTGCAAACATTAAGTTTCACCACCTAAAATGGCACACCCTATTACAGTAAGTCACAGTAACCCACTAAGAGATCTGTGGTGGGCAGATAGAATTGTGCAAGGCAACATTCCTGCAGTACGCCCGTGATTTTAGGCTCAAGATCTTAGGAAGTACGCATCCACTGAAGATGCATGAAGATGCATATGCTAACCCTTTCTTTTGCCCAGTTCAGAAGCCAATAGAGCTCCTGGAGCAGGAACAGATCATGCTATCCCTACACTGGCTTGTTTATTCAACTTCCAGGTGGGAAGGACCAGGCTGACCCATCCCTTATCTCTTCGGGGGGGGGGAGCTGAGGCAAAATCCTCCCCCCTCATAAATCTGAAATGGTTCTGGAACAAGCAGGTGGAGACAGCACCAGCCCACTCTTGCCTCTGCCTCTCCTTCAAAAAAGAAAAATAGAATGCTGTTTGTGTGTGTGAGCCCAGTGGGGGAAAACAGGAGGGAGAGTGGGGCAGAGGAGGAGCTAGAGACAGATGTGGAGGAACCTGCAGGGAAAAGTTCGATTAAAACATCAGTTTGTGTGGGGTCATTTTCTTTCTGCTTTCAGTAGCTGTGTTGAATAAGGTCTCGACTTCTTTCCAGGATGAGATAGCCAATACAAAATAGCTGGCTAGTTCACTGTTGGCTGATAAATAATAGGAAAACGCCATAAATGGATACCCCTTCCCCTGACATCAGATATGTAAGGATGGCCAATCACTGAAACCCATTTGGTCACATGCTCTTGCCCAAATCCATTCTGATTCCAAAATCAATGCGAAACAAGGATAACCCAAAGTTCTTCCCCTTATTTAATCCTGATTCCCTTCAACTTCCCTCTCCTTTTCTCCCCTTCCAGTCTTTCTTTACCTCTGCTTCTTGGCAGATGGTAACAAATGTGTTTACTTTTAGCTGGACAAGAAATGGCTCCTTCACCCAACAGTGATGTCAGAACAACAGGTGGTCCTATTTGGAGAAAGAAAGAATTGATCCAAGCTTCTGTCTGTGCAATGATCTTTTGTCTTTGCTTGTCTGTCTTTTCAAAATTAATATTCCATTCTGTAATTGGAGAAATCAAGGGTGATTGCGTTCCTCGCCTCCATATTAGTGTTTCCCACTCCTTTCATGCCTGGGAGATATAATACTGGTATTGATAAACACTGGAGGCAGACATTTTACGCTCTATTTTTTCCACTCAGTCAAAAAACTTTCATGATCAAATTCCAGAACAAAGCAGGCACCATCCTCACAATTTTGGGGCAGCACCACAGTGTCATTTGCTTCCCTTTGACTACTCCTAGGTTGGGAAACGTATGACCTGCAGACTGGGTGGAATCTGCTGCTTCCATTCATCCAATTGCAGCAGGCTAGAGTCTGTGGCAATATTTGGGAGAATCCATTTACAACCGTTCTCTTGTGCTGACAGTGGGGTGGAGGAGCAAGACCCTGGGGTCACAGTAGGAAGGTGTTGACCCAGTGGGCCATGAAAAAGGTAAATTCCATGCTAGGGATCGTTAGGAAAGGAATTGAAAATAAAACTGCCAGTATCATAATCCCATTATACAAATCTATGGTGCGACTTTTAGGCAGTGGAAGACAGGAGTGCCTGGTGTGCTCTGGTCCATGGGGGTCACGAAGAGTTGGACATGACTGAACGACTAAACAACAACATGGTGTGACTACTTTGGAGGGATGTGTACAGATCTGGCTGCTACACCTCAAAAAGGATATTGTTGAGTTGGAAAAGGTTCAGAAAAGGGCAACCAAAATAATCAAGGAGCTGGGGGGATTCCCTATGAAGAAACTGCAGTGTTTGGGACTTCTTGGTGCAGAGAAAAGGTGAGGAAGAGGCGCTATGACAAAAGTTTATAGAATTATGCATGGCATGGAGAAAGTGAATAGAGAAAGGTTTTTGTCTCTCTTTCATAACACTAAAACTTATGGATATCCTATGAAGCTGAACACTGGAACAGAAAGAAGAAAGTTTGGACTAAACACCAGAAAGAACTTTTTGGCAGTAAGAGCTGTTCAACAGTGGTTGAGATTCTCACAAGAGGTGGTGAACTTTCTTTCCTTGGAGGTTTTTAAGAAGAGGTTGGAGGGCCATCTGTCTTGTATGATTTAGCTGAGACTCCTGCATCGCAGGGGGTTGGACTAGATTACCCTTGGCGTCCCTTCCTGTTGGGATTTCGTTCTCTCCACTGCTGATGTGTGATTGTTTTCATCACATGTCTGTGTTGACATTCCATACTATTGGAGTCATGAGAATGGAAGTTCAGTTACGCTGTTCCGTTATTGTTGTACTTTTGCTTTTTCTGTTCTCTCTTGGGGAGGAGAGAGGAGACATGTTTTCTTTGTTCTGTAACACTTGATCTCGAGTGCCACCAACACTTCCAACCCTACAGTTATAAGATTCTGCGATGCTTCTTCAAGCAACACATAGTCAAACTATGGTACTCGCTGCCCCAGGCGTTAGTGATGGCCACCAACTTAGAAGGCTTTAAAAATTGGACGAATTACTGGATGACAGGGCTAGTAAAGGCTACTAGCCATGATGGCTATGTTCTACCTCTACAGTCGGAGGCAGCAATGCTTTCAGATACTCATTGCTGAGAACCACGGGAAGGGAGAGGGTTCTTGTGTTATGTTCTGATCTCTAGTTTCCCACAGGCATCTGACTGGCCACTGTGAGAACAGGATGCCGGACTAGGTGGGCCAATGGCCTGATCCAGCAAGCTCCTCTTATGTTTTCATGGTCATAGCATCCTAGTTTGGTCACACCAATGTGTGTTTCACCACACTTGGAAGGTGTGAGGAGGGAAAAACCAAACACCAGCACCTCCCGCCTAGGGAGGATAGGCAGTTTGCAGTACCAGCCTGTTGCTAGTGCAGCAATCCATTTCCAATGGCACTTAATGCCATCACCTGAAAGTCATGGGGCGAGTTCCAGTGGATCTTAGACAGTCACAGTCTGGGAGAGGGAGAGAGAGAGGATGCCTGAGTGGCAGTGAGCAGAGAGGAAGAGAAGGGGTAGCAGAGCCGAAGATTTGAAAAAGTCATTCAGCCGCCACCTCTAAATGATCTTCATCCTTTGCTCTCAGGGCTTCCACCTCCTTCCAACCTTGTGCTGCCAAACTGCTTGGATAGCATTCCCGCTTGCTTCACTTTGTTTAGCTATTTCTGCTTGTTAACTGTGCTGAGTCACTCTTTCCCCTTGGAGTGGCACTGATGCAGAGATCTGTTTCCATGCTTCAGGAATGATTCCTCCCATAGGGGGTAAAAGGTATCTGGTCTGTTTTCTAAAGGTGGGCTATGAGCTAGTCTGCCTTGAATTGGCACATTTCATTGCCTCATGATAAAGGGTCTGGAATCCTTTCCCCCCACACCTCGCTTTCATTTGTAAAGTACAAGCATCCTCAAGGAATTTGCTGCATGAGGTTTTAGTACTGATCCCAGCTTGGGACAGAAAAAGCCATAAGGTATTTTTGTAAACCATGTGATGACTCGGTTATCCATTGCCCTAATAAGTGTCAGCACTGAAGTAAACAGGCTGTCTTGTTCTGCTCTTGGAACATACAGGCTATAAGTAGTACTTGGATTAAAGGTAAAGGGACCCCTGACCATTAGGTCCAGTCGTATCTGACTCTGGGGTTGCGGCGCTCATCTCGCTTTATTAGCCGAAAGCCAGCGTACAGCTTCCGTGTCATGTGGCCAGCATGACAAAGCCACTTCTGGCGAACCAGAGCAGCGCACGGAAATGCCGTTTACCTTCTCGCCAGAGCGGTACCTATTTATCTACTTGCACTTTGACATGCTTTTGAACTGCTAGGTTGGCAGGAGCAGGGACCGAGCAACGGGAGCTCACCCCGTCGTAGGGATTTGAACCGCCAACCTTCTGATCAGCAAGCCCTAGGCTCTGTGGTTTAACCCACAGCGCCACCTGGGTCCCATAGCACTAGATTTAGGGTGGTGTGAATGGTTCCCCCACACAGGGTACTGAGCCAAGGGGACACAAAATAATGCATTTGAGAGCATGCGCAGAACGGAAAGCAAGACTTTGCTTGAACTCTGTTCCAAAAGGAATTATTGTGAAAATAATAAAGATTTGGGTGTCGCCAAGTTATGTCCTCACTCAGGGTGCCAAAGTCCACCCCTGCTGTAAGCCATAGCAAACTAAATGGCAATTGGCCCACATTTGGCTCTGTTCTCCACTCAGCATGCCCTGTGGGCCAACAGCTCTTCACAGTGGAAAGGTCTTCCGCCCAGTAAGTCAGTACTCTGGAGTAGGACTATGGTCTCTGGGCAACAGTGATGATTCTGGGGTGCCACCCATGCCTTTCAGCCATGTTCCTTAGCTTCCTCTCTTGTGATGATTTCACTGCTCATCTGCTGGCTCTGCAACAAGGAGGGGATCGATCCTGCACTGGGCCACCCTGATCCAGTGGCATAGAATAGTTGCCTCCACCACGGCGCCTTAATTTTTAAATGCACTGTAATTATATACGTGTTGAGGATCAGTGGCCAAGACCAACAGAACAGCTTGCTCTAATGTTTACTCAACATAAAGTCCCATTGCTTTCAGCAGATCTTCCTCCCAAGGAAATGTACTTAGGACTTCAGCCTTCATTGATCACTGGCTGCAGAATGGGTATTCCAGCAAAGGGAAAGCAGCGGCTGTCCCCTGAGGTGGCTCCATAGTACTGAGAAACATGGGGTGGGATGGAGAGGGAAGGTGAAAAGGAGGGGAAATCTGTGATTATTATTATTATTATTATTATTATTATATTATTATTATTATTATTAATTTATTTATTTATTTATTTATTTATTTATTTATTTATTTATTTTGTGGATCCACACATGAAAGCTGTGCTTAAAATCAAATAATGCTGTATTTATTGTAAAAAGAGGAGGGGGAAGAAAATTTGGAAAAGGAAATTGAGATTTAACCAAAAAAAAAGTAGGATACACAAACTGCAAACCCCCCAATGTACACATTATTATTATTTCCATTTATCACATAAGCCGGTGTTCAATGGAACTTGCTCTCAAGTAAGAGTGCATAGTTCAGAAATAGTTATGCTATTTAGTCAGCAATAGGCTCTCTCTTTTAGTTTGGAGCTAAATGTACTGTATTATATACTGTGAATTGATGAATTTATTCACTCTTTCCAGCTGGGTCAATAGCAGAAAGTTGTTGCTTTTTTGTGCCAAAATTCAAACTATACCTTTATAGGGAAAATATCTTTCCTTCTGAGTTTTATTAGACTCTTTCCCAATTAGAATAGCAGGCAGACATAAGGCCAAGAAGTGCAGCTGTTCTGTGTCATCTGAAGGCACTAGCTACCCTCAGCAAACCTCCATAAGCTTGCCATTTCTCTTGTGAATATCACCAATAAGGTTAAGAAGTAAAGAATGCTTTTTTCCAGTCAGAACGATTGTTTCATCCTCTTGTTGCATGCCACCCCCATCTCCAAGCGCTGTGACGTTCTAGGGGTTTGTGTTTCCTTCCGGAAATGAGGCACAGACTGTTTTATTTACACATATACAGCCTGAGCCTACGATTGAGGGGTTCACAGCATTACCACTCCAGAGTCACAGCCTTGGATTCAAAACAGCCTTGGATTCCCCTGCATGTTTCCTCGGAAGTTAGTTCTACTGTATGTACTTGGTCAAGGGAAATTTCCTCCAGTGCTTCTTGAAATAACATCTTGGGACCAAGAAACTGAAGAAGAAATAACTTCTTGGGACCAGGAAGTTGAAGAAGTGTGCATGCACACGAAAGCTCATACCAAGAACAAACTTAGTTGGTCTCTAAGGTGCTACTGGAAGGAATTTTTTTATTTTGGTTCTTGGAACCACTTCACCCTTAGTTCACCTAAGCCAATTTCCCCCCAAGAAGCACTGTGAAGCTAGTTTTCCCTTTCTGGTTGTGTGGTTTTGTATCTACAACAATACAACAAACCACCTGGTGGTAAAGATATGATATGTACGCTTAATGTCTCTGAATCAGTACAGGTACACTCAGACTGAATCATGTTCATCTTTAGATAGTGAAGCTGAACTGAAAAAGCATGCCAAATGCAGAATACTGACACAGAAATAATATGCACTGGAAAATAACATGCCATTACTCTTCATTACCACAAAAGACAAAAATGTACCGTATATAAAAAGAGCTCAGCTGTCAATCTAAGAACCTAAACTATGACCACAACAATTTTATATTTCTACAGTGTCAGCTATATCACTATGGACAATCTGTATCACTCCTGTTAAGATTAGGCCAAACCTCCTTCACTTTATGTCACTTTAGGACTATTTGTTTTTCCGTTCTAAGCCCAACATGGAATGATAGCCAACGTGTCAACTTAATTACAGTGAAGAAGTAAATTCTAGGCACAACCATGTCACCTAATCACAAAAAGTGAAAAAATTAAAAAACACATTTCAATATACATATACATAAAAAGCACTCTCTTCTGTGCTTGCCGGGAACTATTTTGCTGGAATGGCACTTTTTCAATTTTAAAAACAAACAAGCAGAAAACAATCAAAACATTCTGAAGATCCCTGGGAGGGATACATAAACTGAACTGCGCATCCTTAGTACACACTTTGGAATGAATATTCTATAAACATTCTATATAACATTCTATAAATGTTAAACATATAGGATTGATTACAACATCCTACTCGCAAAGATAACAAGCTTCTTTAAAACATGGAGAGCCAGTGAAATGATCTCTAAAGAAAGAAAATCTGGAATCCTAAGAACGTTCAGGATAATATATCTCTCCAGAAAGAAAAGGGAACAGAAAGTGGTCCATTGTTATTATTAATTCATCAATTAAATTTGTATACTGCCTTTCATCCCAACAAATCCAAAACAAACCAATAACTCACCCCCCATTTAACACATTTAAAAGGCAACAGAATGTTAAATAGCTGGTTATAGAGAAACGTTTTCACCTGGCACCTAAAGATATCGAATGAAGGCGCCAGGCAAGTGGAAGAGGCTACACAAAGAAGTGTCTCAGTTGATGATCGCAGGGTCCAGCTTGGTTTACGTGGGGAGCGGAGTTCTAGGTTCCTCTGGTGAGAAATTAATGAAAGAAATGAAGGGAGACCAGAACCTGACCATTTTCATGAACTGGAGTCAGAAAATGGCTGCAAATTTGCTGGTAACATACTAACAACAAAGTTGTTGATCATAATTGGCTGGAATATTCATAAAAATCTAAGCCATTATTTTGCTTGTGTTGTGCATTGTTTGTGACCAATGTTCCTGGAGCATATTTAAATATTTGCAATAAATCAAAGGGTTTCAATAACTGGAAGCATTTGAACCTGATTGGATCCTAATGTGTTTTTTTAATGGAAGAACTTAGAAAATAAAATCGAAAGTGGTAAACTTATTGATGATTCCCTATAAAAGGCAATTCAGAAAAAAAAGAGAAATATTGAATGTTATTTTGACATTTTGTTTGTGCAAAAAATAATATTACTCTTAGGGGCAGTACAGCAATTGCTGGCAGTCCAAACATGGGACTTTTTCTAAATCTCACTGAATTGATTAGCCATAATTTAGTGCAGTTGTCATAAAACGGACTTTCTACATATTTTACATAAAATACAAAATGATTTCCTCCCATTGTTGGGGGGAAGTGTTCACGGTGAGATAATTTATATGATTAGAAAAAGAGTGTAATCATTGCTACCTGATTGTAAATCCAGATGTTTCTTACCATGACCATATTTGTCACATTATCAGCTATGTCCATCTTTATTCTGGAAACATTTCAATCGAGGAATTTAGTAGAGTTAACTGAAACAAAACCAGAGTCAGGCAGTGGTTTAAGTAGACAAAACCATGAACAGATTAAAGCAAGACATCAATATTA
Organism: Darevskia mixta; assembly: GCA_034641385.1. Lineage (NCBI taxonomy): Eukaryota > Metazoa > Chordata > Lepidosauria > Squamata > Lacertidae > Darevskia > Darevskia mixta. Next base: position 1,298,059 of record JAWWNH010000242.1, read on the forward strand.
AAGATGCCCAAAGACAAGGATACAATAGGCAGATGAAAATGATCGACTATATGGAACTCGCAGAAATGACCCGGAGAGTACGCGACCAGAGGGAGGAGGAGGCGGAAAAAGATTGGAAGAAATTTAAAGATTATTTAAAAAAATATTGTAAAATTTAAGTAGAAATTTAAAGCTGGAATGAAAGATAGACCACAGACAGAATCAATAATAATCTAGGGAAATATGAAATAACACTAGAATAGTATAAGATAGACATTTGAATATAATGGATTGTAATGAAGTATATGAATTTAAGATGAGAAGAAATTACTGTAACTAGATAGACAATGAAGCGCGGTAGGGACGACGTGAGGAAGTCCCTCACTAGACCATGATGGGAACAACATTTTTTGTTTAAAGAAAGTTTTGTATTTTATGAATGTTTTGTATTGTGTTTATATAAGTTGTTTTTGTGTTTTGTTGTTGTGTTTGTTTATTTTTGTTGAAAATTTAATAAATATCATTTTTTTAAAAAAAGACAAGGATACAATATTTATCATTTTGGTTCAACTGTTTATTTTTTTGGTTGCATTTTTCTCCTTAGTTTCAATGAGATATATTGTTTCATATAATTTCTAGGCCATTGACTGTAATAAGGTTGATGGCAATGATGAAGTCATAATAAAATAAGTCACAAATAAATAAGCATTGTGACAAAGAGGAACACTTCGGCACAGAGCAAATTTGATCACACAGAATTCTGGGAATTCTGTTGCTTCTTCACACATGGAAATCAGCCTTAGGAACCTGCATCAATTCTTGCAAACACTGTTGTGCTGAAGGAAGAGAGTGTATCTCCCCTTCTGTTTTTATAAGGGAGCACTAGCCAAGGTACATATGGAAACCTTCTTGCTTGTCTAATATTTGAACTAAAATAGTAAATACTGTACATGAACAATAGTAAACATTATAGTGAAGTAGAGAATGCTTTTAACAGTCACAATGACCTCTAATTTTATGACTTGAATAAACTTGAATGGAGCATAAGTAATGGAATTTCAAGAGGCCTGATAATGTAGTAGGTATCTTGCTCACTGGAATTTTTATTATTATGCCACTGATTAAATACATGGTGAACAAAAGAGATTTACTGAAAGTAAATAGCTGGAGGCAGCAATAAAGAAGCAGAATAGCATCAGATCACTTCTCTGATACATGGCATGGTATTTTGACAGATGAGAATGTGAAGCAGGGGTTTCCCCCCCCCAGTGATCTTTAAACCAGAACCCAACAGAAATCAATGGAATTTGGCCTGCAGTTAAATGGATGAAGGCCTCCAAGATTCAACAAAGGAAAATAAATGCTCCACTTTCATATTAAAGTTACTATCCTAAACGTATTGATTTGGCAGTAAATTTAATTAAAACCAATGGAGCTTATGTCTGAGTACATGGGAGGGCAGTGATGGGTAAACATTTGAAAGTAAGCATTTCCTTACATCCCCAAACTGGGATATTTATGAAGCTTATTTTATCTATTTTCATATATCATACAATCGTCATATTTTTCATTCAGTAAACCAGGAAAATTTCAACATCTATTCACTGTCATTATTTTATTGTATTTATTAACTGCATTTATATTCTGCAGGGTCTTCATTTAGACAGTTCCAACAATTAGTGCACTGTCATTGCAATTTATATCTTCCAATAGCAACTTTAATGAACTGGTCTATTTTTTTTCCAGTGAAGGGGTCTTGGGAATAATATTTATTGGCCAGTGTTCATGACTCTACATTTTATTAGAAAGCCCTGCTGTCAAATTATTTTTCTGCTTTCCTCAAAGCCCCCAAAAGAAAGGTACCATATTTTCCTGTGTATAAGACTAGGTTTTTTCCCTTTAAAATAATGTCAAAAATTAGGGGAGCGTCTTATACACAGATATAATTCTCTCCCCCCCCCCATTTCTTAAATCTGAGTCTCCAAAAATAGGGGGCGTCTTATACATGGGGGCGTCTTATAGACGGAAAAATACGGTAGGTTAGACACACAACATTATTTTACTGCTGGGTTTCCCTTCGTTACTACAACTTCTCAGATGGGTACATGATATATATCTAATGTGAGAATTTGTAGCAAAAGGACATACATTAATTCTCAAACCTGAGCCTTTGTAATTTCACTCTCCCGTCCCCCATCTCAGATCTGGGGACGGACGGACAGGAAAGGAAAATAACTACCTTTATTCAGACCAGGTCTCTCCATGGTTTTAAGTTTGGTAATGAGTTGCAATTTAGCAACTTCTCTTTCCAGTCTATTTCTGAAATTCCTTTGCAATAAGACAGCTACTTTGAGATCTTGTATAGATTCTTATCTCATTATACATGACAAAACTATTTTTAACCTTCTCACCCCTTGCTTTTTCCTGTAAGACTAATTGCAGTCGTTAACAGTCGTCAACAGGTTTACCATAGCTATCAGCCTATCACCCATTCACACCACCCTTCAGAGTAATACCCCTCCCACCCTCTCACTATATATAAGGGTCTGGTGACTTCTGTTTCAGTGTATCTGAAGTGTGCATGCACACAAAAGCTCATACCAAGAAAAAACTTAGTTGGTCTCCAAGGTGCTATTGGAAGGATTTTTTTTATTTTTTTATTTTGTTTTACCTACAATTAATACAAGAGTAAAAAGCTGCAAGAACATCTGGAATACAGATGCTTTTTATAGACATTATTATTTGAATACTCTTTACCAAAGACCTTGTGGTCATGGTCTTCTTACCATTTCCTCTACAATGATAGTAAGACTACTGTAACTCTAGAATAGACATTTTGAGAATGGCACTATTGCCACTATCTAAAAGCAAGTTGCTGAGTCAACCTTATGATTTATCCTAATTTCATGGCAAATTGCTTTAGCCCTTTGGTAACCTAATAACTTAAAACAAATAAACTAGTGACTTCTGTTCACACAGTCAGTCAGAAAGCTTCTGGGCATCCATTTGCAAAAATGAGCTGATGACTTTGTTCTTCATAGCTATTTTACAGATAGAATCAGCATGTTGCTCATTATTAGCAGTGAATCCAGACTTAGTATACCTGTAGAAATCAAGGGGACTGAAGTTAGTTACTGTGTGTTTTCCTCTCAATAAAATTAGCTGCTTGTTTAAACATTACTGTGTTATACCAATATGCTGGTTTGCTTATTCTGCATTGGCTGTCTCAAGTAAGGATGGTTGAAATACTTTGGAATGAAAATTCATGTGCTGCGGTTGTCCTCCTGAGGCTGCATCCAACAAACCTATATATGAGCGTGGAGAGAAACTTGCACAGTGATGAAAGACCCTTTGAATTTTCTGCTGCAGTTCCATGCCCTGGTGCTGAAGGGGAAAGCTATTCTTCGATTTCTATTACAAAATGAAATCCATTTATAAATACAGTGGTACCTCGGGTTAAGAACTTAATTTGTTCTGTAGGTCCGTTCTTAACCTGAAACTGTTCTTAACCTGAGGTGCCACTTTAGCTAATGGGGCCTCCTGCTGCCGCCACGCCGTCACACGATTTCTGTTCTTATCCTGAAGCAAAGTTCTTAACCCGAGGTACTATTTCTGGGTTAGAGGAGTCTGTAACCTGAAGCGTCTATAACATGAGGTACCACTGTACACACTAAGTCTGGGGCAGTATTTCTAAAACTGAAAGTGGTAGTCTGTGGCGTGCTTTTGGGTGGATCTGGAGACCATGATGAAAAGGGAGAATAAATACCGCAGTTAAAAATAATATACAACTTTTCTTAAAGCCGTTAATTTAAATACTACTGCAAGCCACCCCAATCTCCGAGTTGTGCAAGACTCCAGGGGTTCCAGGTGCTTACGTAGGGTTCATGTTTACTTTTGGGAATAAGGCACAGCAGAGACTGTGGCGTCTTTACGATACCCTATATACTCGAGTATAAGCCTAGTTTTTCAGCACATTTTTTGTGCTGAAAAAGCCGCCCTCGGCTTATACTCGAGTGAGGCAGGCAGTGGCTCCTATGAAGCTTTCCCAGGTTTTTGTGATAAAATTGGGTGCCTCGGCTTATATTCGGGTCGGCTTATACTCGAGTATATACGGTATATGGCTTATTTGCACATATAAACAACCTGAGCCTACAATGGAGGGGTTCACAGCATTAACATCCTAAAAGGGTCTTGCTTCTCCCATATCAACAGATTGGGATTCCAGCAGAGGTCTGGTCTCTCTCTCTCTCCCCCTCTCTGCTTCCTGCTTTGCTTCTAGGTCACATCGCTGCTTCCCCCTCCACACTGAACTCTGGTTTTTTTCATCCTCACTATGTGCAACTTGAGGGTGGGCCCTGCAGCTGCTATTTACTTAAAAAGGGAATTGTGAATTTGCTAATTGTATGCATAATTTCATGTCTAATGAGACTGCTATGAGCAACGGGTCTAGTTGAGACCTCCGGGTATAGGGCGGTGTATAAATTGAAATAATAATAATAATAACAAAACAACAACGATGATGATGATAATAATAATAATAATAATAATAATAATAATAATAATAGTTCTAAAGTAAGTTTGCCTAGGATTGTAGTCTAAAGCATGTACTTTTTTCTCCAGCTGAAATCAAAAGGACTTAAAGATGCCTAAATGTAGCTGGATTGCACTCAATAGCTCTATTACCAAGAAAATCTGAACACTGAAGGCAAGCATTAATAGTGCAATTTCACCATTCCAGCTTCTGTTAAGAGTTTCTCTTCATTCATGTCCATTTAATAAATTATCACTGAGATCCCATCCTCCTCTAGGGGGTCCAGGATTAAGCCACAAAACTCTCAGCAATGTGTCAGTCATGTGACTCATGCACTGCACAGATTAATTTGTGACTTTCCCTGGAGCTGGGAAATGGTTGTTAACTGCTGTCTGGGTTATCCAGTTCTGGAGAATTGTTTCCTTCATGCAGTCCGATTTCCCAATAAAAGGTCTCTTTCTCTTTTATGAGTCTTTTAAAATGTCTTTCCTGCAAAATGCAGCAGATGCCATTTACATGTGCACAGGAGATGTTTCTTGTTTAAATAATGTTTCAAAGAGTTTTAAAGGGCTCTTTGGATATGATGCAGGCCCACCAGGGACACAAGGTTTGGTCTCGCACACTGGCATTTCTAGTGCTTTTTTTTTTTTTTTTTTAAGAAAAAGAGGTGCCGGAACCCACCATGAACGCCTCCCTTGTTCTCTTATAATGGTAATGGCACCCACCTGAGAGGTGCTGGATCTGAGTTTTGGCTGAAAAAAAGTCCTGGGCATTTCATACATTGTAGTTTGCTAAGATCATGGCCACTGGTCCCATCACCTGCTGGCAAATAGAAGGGGAAGAAATGGAGGCAGTGAGAGATTTTACTTTCTTGGGTTCCATGATCACTGCAGATGGTGACAGCAGTCACGAAATTAAAAGACGCCTGCTTCTTGGGAGAAAAGCAATGACAAACCTAGACAGCATCTTAAAAAGAAGAGATATCACCTTGCTGACAAAGGTCCGTATAGTTAAAGGTATGGTTTTCCCAGTAGTGATGTATGGAAGTGAGAGCTGGACCATAAAGTAGAAAGCTGATCGCCAAAGAATTGATGCTTTTGAATTATGGTGCTGGAGGACGGAAAGAAGATCAAACCTATCCATTGTGAAGGAAATCAGCCCTGAGTGCTCACTGGAAGGACAGATCCTGAAGCTGAGGCTGCAATACTTTGGCTACCTCATGAGAAGAGAAGACTACTTGGAAAAGACCTGATGTTGGGAAAGATTGAGGGCACAATAAGAAGGGGACAACAGAGGACGAGATGGTTGGACAGTGTTCTCGAAGCTACCAACATGAGTCTGACCAAACTGCGGAAGGCAGTGGAAGACAGGAGTGCCTGGCGTGCTCTGGTCCATGGGGTCACGAAGAGTCGGACACGACTAAACAATAAACAACAACAACAACAACAACAAAGTTTGCTAAACTTTCTGCTATTAAGCATTATTAATAATTACTTTAAATATTGTAGGATTTCTATCTGTAAAATGAGTAAATGTGTTCTAAGTACTTTATTCCTGAGTAATATGCTGCCTATATATGATTTATACATGTAATCTGCAGCTAGGCACACCTTCTTGGATTATTCACTTCTGGAGTCTTGACAGAATAAACATGATCTATGTTGGTCAGGTATCATGTATGCATTTATTGCTATTTTTAGATAGATTGGGTTGTTTCTATAGGCTGCACCCCTTTACTTATGGGCTTTGCCTCCTGGTGCATGAGCTGCATCCCTTTACCTCTGCTCTTTCTGGGATTCTGTCCTTTGGCACAGTATTGTACCCATATGCAGCTTTATTTATTACATTTATAGCCTGCCCTTCACCAAGTCACCCCAGGATAGGTTTCAAAAACATCATAATCAAAACCAAATACAGGTTGCATTTAAAAAAATCTCATTTTATATTAAGGTAAAACAAGAACATAGCAAAGGCTTGTCAAATTTATTATTTATTTTGGCTCCAATCCAGCTAACATTTGTTGTGACTAATTCTTATTGAAATTATTGAAAGTGATCAGGCTTGATTTAGTTGCAACAACTTACCTTGGTTGTAAGTCTATTGAACACAGTGGGCCATACTACTAAGTAAACTTGCTTAGGACTGTGCTAAACCTTGTTGCATTGATATCAATGGGACTCAGTCATTTCAGGTGGATTATGATCTTTGCCTTTACAGCAAAGAGCCCTGGGATAATAACATTCATGAATAAAGCCTGAGAAGCTTGTAACACCCAGAAAGAGTTGAGCATCTCCATGTGAGAACAATAAGGCAGGAAAAACTGACAAAATAGTAACCCGGTGAGGAAAGCAAAACAGAACAAACTGTTCTTTGATAGTACTCTATGTGCATTCTATGGATCTGGAGATCTTGGCACCTGGCGACTTCAAGAAATTTACAGTCTAGTGACATGTTGTACAGACAGGTAATCTGGGGAGCATGCACATTTTTTTCCATTTGATACAATGCAAATGCTCCCAACTTTCTGACAAATTTCCCTTCAGCGGATAAGACCTTCATGAACTTTTTTTTAATGGTAGGGTGGAAAACTGCCATCTCACTCTGCAGAATTCTCTGCTTACAATATTAAGGTCTTTTTAGATACTCTATTTTCCATCCGTCTGTTACAACTGCCTGGGAAACAAATGACTTTGAGCATGTTTGTGGTGCTGTGACATCAAGGAGAAAGAGCGCAACAAAATAAGGCATCTCACACCCATGAAGGGGGACAGAGTAACTAAATCTCCTGCCACAGGGATTTTTCATTTATACTACAGTCTATAGCAGCTTATCTCAACCTTGGGTTCACAGATGTTACTGAACTACCACTCCCATCATTCCTGAGTGCGGCCCCTGCTGGCTATGGATGATAGAAGTTGTAGGCCACCAACATCTGGGAACCCAAGGTTGAGAAAAGCTGGTCTTACAATATCACAGCTTGGAGTGTTGTTTTTTTGTTTTTGTTTTTTCACAAGTTGAATGGCTTTATTCAAAACAAGGCTATACAGACAATCACACTTACCAGTATATATGCAAAGTACAGGGAAACACCCAAAATCCTGTCTTCGTTTCCTCTCTTATCGATCCGCTCCAGGCATCACTCAAAGTCTTCAATGTACTTGCAGAGAACTGAGAATCTGTAGTAGAGTCTTACAGTCCACACGCAAAAATGTCAGTGGGCAGCTCACCCAGTTTCAGGAAGGTGACAATTGTGTTAAAGACAATTTGACAATCCTGCCAATATGGCCGCTGCCTCCTGATGCTTGGGCTTCGTGCTCCTTAGTGTTTCTGGGAGCTCCTGGCTGTATCTTGACAATGCCAGCGGGTCCTGCAGCAGGTAGCCCAGCCCTCGCATGTTCCCCATCTGCATAAGGGGGTTGGGTTTTAGCAACCACTCCCTCAGCATGTCCACAATGTTTGACTTCTTGTTGCCTATCTCTGCATCCCTTTGGGTGCTCTAAGGCACTATATAAACATTAAGTATTATTAAAATTACATAATAAAATAATAATAAACTATCTATAAAAGCATAATTATAATTAATCTATAAAAGCATAAACTCTCTTCTAAGCTAGAAGACTATAGCACTAAGAACTAACTATTCCCCCCTCCCCTTTATTGTCTTTTATTAACTCTTCTGTTGATGGTATTTGCATCTGCCAGGATATCAGGAATCCTTCTGGAGAGATTCCTTAACATGAAGCCTGACTCTAATCTTCTGTTAGACTCCATTAACTTGCTCCTACCCACCATACTTCCTTTTCAAATTCATACTTGTATAAACAGTGACCCGAGTCTTTGTTCTTTTTACTGATGTGTGCTTTATTTTCACAATCTCTTGCTCATTCACCTTTAAAACTGATTTTTTAAATAATAATAATAATAATAAACAAAATAATGCAGGGAGCATCCACGAATACACAAAAGACCTCCTGCAGCAAAAGTACATTGTAATCACACAAGGAGTCTGGAAGAATTGCCCGGTGTGGGGGTACGGCTGGACACACATCCCTGAAGCCCCACTCTATTTTGATGACAAAGTCTGAAGAGGGATCTCAGATCTGGTATTCCAATCCCCAAGACTCTAGACTCTCATGAAAGGCTGTTGACCATTCTAATGCCTTTTGTGGGAACTTCTGTGAGAAAATGTTGCTCTTCCTGGAGTCAGAAGCGCCTGAAGGTATAGGCACCACTTTATATATATATATATATATATATATATATATATATATATATATATATATATATATATATATATACACTACACAAAGAAACCTGCTGTACCCTCTCAGGTTTCTCTGAATCTGACTGCATCAGGGTGCTGAGAAAAGTGAATTAAAACCTGTTATTAATTCTATCTAATGCTAATAGTGACCTCTGCTGTCTGTAACTATAATGACACCATTGTCCCAGATATCTGTCCTTACTCAGAATGTGAAAAACTGAAAAACAACTACAGTTGCAGGCTCCCTTGGTACTTTTCAACACAATATTCTTCCCATCCAGGCCCATATGCCGCCAAATCCCCCTACCTGTGTAAACCCTCTTCAAGCATTGTCACTAGAAGAGGAACCACGGGTAGAGCAGGGCTCCTGCTAGCCTTTTGTGTGATTAGTGAACTTCTGCAGTGAGGAGCTTTGTATATCCATGGTGATTCCCCATATAATTGAGAACAATGACCTCTCAGGGTTTTCAATCATGCAAGGAGCATGACTTAGCTTAGGGCCGGCCCAAGACCTTTTGATGCCTGAGGCAAGATGTGCCACTGATGCTTTACCACACCACAGATCACTGCTGAGGCTATTCCACACCCTTAAGATAATTCAGATTCCATCCTGGGACAATCTGTTATGCTATTTTTGCTGCAGTAACTATTGTCCATGTAATTTGAATAAGCAGCACCAACAGTTATAAAAATTAGCAATGCATAGTATCTGTGGAGTAATTATACTGTTACTTACAGTGGTACCTTGGTTCTTAAACTTAATCCGTTCCGGAAGTCCGTTCCAAAACCAAAGCGTTCCAAAACCAAGGCGTGCTTTCACATAGAAAGTAATGCAAAACAGGTTAATACGTTCCAGACTTTTAAAAACAACCCCTAAAACAGCAAATTAACATGAATTTTACTATCTAACGAGACCATTGATCCATAAAATGAAATCCATGTACTGCACTATAAAATAAATTAAGACAGTATTGTAGATGATAAAAGAATTTTAAAAAAAAATTCTTACCTGCACTGATGATAGTCATTGTTTGGATGAAGGGCTTTTATCCATTTCCGCAGTCACACAATCAATCAATCAATCAATCAGTAGCTGAACTGAGTTCCACACAAAACACAAAAACAAATTAACTGAAAAAGCCTCAAAAACAAAAATGCAAAATAAAGAGCAAAAACAAAAGCACCAAACTTAATCTGTTCCGGAAGTCCGTTTGACTTCCAAAATGTTCAAAAACCAAGGCGCAGCTTCTGATTTGTGCAGGGCCCCTGGAAACAATAGCTGGCAGCCACATCAGATGTTTGGCTTCCGAAAAACGTTCGAAAACCAAAACACTTACTTCTGGGTTTTTGGCGTTTGAAAACCAAGGCGTTTGAGTACCAAGGCATTTGAGAACCAAGGTACCACTGTACTTTCTAGAGAGGAAAGTGCAAGGAGCTGGGGAAAGTGCTTTAAAAACTGTGCTTTCACTCAGCATCCACAAGAGGGTTTCAGCTTGCTCCAAAAAGAAAAAAAGACTAAAAAAAACAACAACAACCCCTTTTGATCCTTTCCCAATTTTCAGAGGACTCGTATCTCTGGTGCCACCCTTTCACTGCTTGGTCATGCTCAACTCACATACCAAATATACTCTTTCTAAGAATTGGCAACTCCATGGCATAACCAGGTTCTAGCTCATGACATCACTAAGCCCCACTGTGACATCACCAAGCCCAATCTCTTGCATTTTAAGGCTTGGGGATGCTGGGAATCTGGGGACACTATATCCAGCTGACTTAAATACGCCAAATCTGTCACACAAGCAAGACAAGGCTTTTACAAAAACAAAGGTGACTTTCATGAAGGTAACAACTACCAGTACCGTGGAATCTCCCTGCTGAGTACTGTGGGGAAAGCCTTTGCCTGTGTACTGCTCAAGGGATTAGTCACTTGCTGGCAGGGTCTATCCCAAGTCAAAATGAGGCTTTAGAACTCAGAGGTCAACCTCGTCAGCCAAAACACCCCCTTTTTAATAATTCCCCCCCCCATAATTTTATACATTTTAACATAACTATTTCAAACATTAAAGTACAAGGTTCTTTGAACCTTTGGACCTCCTTCACTCCATGGGTTCCATGTTTAAAATTAAATTTGCTGCATCTTTTACTCTTATCTGTTAAATAACCATAATTATCATAAATAATTCCACATTACAAGTGTCATTACATCCCTGCCAAAGATTTCCACTGTTTACAGTGGTCTTTTAAGTAATTTACAAATTTACTCCAGTCTTTAGAAAATACCAGGAAGTATTTTTTTTAAACCCTCTTCACACTGCTCAATAAGACAGTGTTTCTGGGAAATTGGAAGTGGGGGTGAGAGACTTCCCCCACTACGAGCCTTGCCTCTCAATTCTCTGAGGCAAAGACAAAGTGCCTCTGCTGCACATTACCAAATGTAGCAATTCACTGATAAATGTATCTATGTACTGACTCAATTGGAAAACTTTAGAAATTCATAGTTGTATCTATCCATCTTCTCAGTTCCAATGGAGTTTAGGACCAGGAAAGTGAGGTATAAGGGGAGGGGTGAGCGAGCCCACCATAATCCCTGGGATGTACAGTCACATCTGCAGGGCCTTCCCAAGGAGTCATGACCAGTGACATCCTGCCCCAAGACTGTCAGGCAGATAACCACCTCAGTCGCAATGCCTACCCGCCCCATAGTGGGACAAGACAAAGGGGTGTATTTGATTTAGGGACCAGGGAACTGTCAATGCTTTCCTTTGCACTGTGGTGGAGTAAGTGTGAAAGACTATACTTGATTGACAGGGCCATGCCTGGATCTCAGGTTCTACCTGAGACCACACCTTTTCCTGTGACATCTCTACGATGTCTTGATGATGCATCCTGTATTATGGGGAACTTTGGGGAACTTTAAAATACAGATGTAACCGTTGTCCGGGGCTCCCAGCTGCTTCGTCTTTGTGGCAGCGGGAAGTCTTGTTGCAACAATAAAGATCAGGCCTACTGGCCGCTGTCTTGCTTCTATCTCCTGGCAGAAGTCTGTTAGGGCACAAGGAGAAGGGGACGACAGAGGACGAGATGGTTGGACAGTGTTCTCGAAGCTACCAACATGAGTCTGACCAAACTGCGGGAGGCAGTGGAAGACAGGGAGGGCCTGGCGTGCTCTGGTCCATGGGGTCACGAAGAGTCGGATACGACTAAACAACAACAGCCTATACATAAATCCGGCACCGATGCCGCCCTTCCTAATTTCAAATATAAACGCAGCCAAAAAGGATACATGTGTACACGCATCCAGGTATACTATGAATCTTATAGATGGGCATTTTCCAGAGCCTGTTTTGAGGCACTACCTACAGCTGTACTATACGGCAAATTCCTGCGGGTACCTATCCATGAGCGCCTATGTCCATGCATGACCAATAAGGTGAAATCTGTTACTCACATTCTATTATTCTGTGGACTTTACAGTGAAGAACGATCTCGACTTATTATTACCCCTTTTATCAAAATTTACACCCTTGCAATACTACTTGGAATTCACCCCTGAAATTCTTCGCAAATTTCTTTTGGAAGACTCTCTGAGCTCAACATCTTATGCTGTGGCCAAATTTTGCACCTTAGCTATCAGAAAACGTAAATCTCTTCTATTGAAAAACACACTATAAATTCCTTTTGCGTCATTGATCTTCTGTTCTGCCCTTTGGATTTTGATTCTTTGCGGTGGTGTTGCTGATTCTTTCGTTTGGAATCATGTTGTTTTGTGTTGCTGGCTCTTGCTGTAATAAAATTGATTGCATCCAGGTATATATATATCCCCAAATATATATATACACCCACCCACGTACACGTGTGCCCAAAACACGCAACTCCATATATGCATCCACCTGCACCCGCCTCCCCCTCAGGTGAGGAGCCTCTGAGGAGACACACCTGTCGCCCCTCCCTCCACTCCCGCAGCAACCGTCCTTCCCGCGCTTTGTGGCGTCACGCGGAGGGGGCGTGGCCCTGCGGCTGTGGCGTCGCGTGCGTAGCGGCCGCTCCGCCGCCATTTTGTCTCGGTGAGGAGGGGGAAGGCGGGAGGGGCGGCGGCGGCGGCGAGTTCGGTTTCAGCTTCCCCACCCCCCACCCCGGAGATCTTCGGGCGAGGCGAGGCGATGTCGGCGTTCTCGGAGTCTGCGCTGGAGCGGAAGCTGCTGGAGCTGAGCAACTCTCAGCAGAGCGTCCAGACCCTGAGCCTGTGGCTCATCCACCACAGAAAGCACTCGCCCCTCATCGTCGCCGTGTGGGAGCGGGAGCTGCGCAAAGGTGAGGCCGCGGGGCGGAGATGAGGGCGAGGGGGAAAGGGCGCGCAGGTAGGCCGCGAGCGGGATGGGAGGGGGAAACCGTCGCGCAAGTACCTCGGCGGCGGTTCCCTCTCTTGCGCCTCCCTCGCGGCGGGCCTCGGGCGCCGCTCTCGCCTCAGCAGCCGGCCGGAAGGAGGGAACGGAGACCAGCCGCCTCGAAGGCTGCCCGCCGCCGGCCTCCGTTGCGGCCCGAGAGGAAGACGCTTGTGGGGCGGCGGAGGGACCGGTGCCGGCGCCCCCTAACCTTTATTTCGGTGGGGTGGGGAATAGGAAAGGGAGAACGGCGAGGAAGGGCCGCAGGAGCCCCGGCGACGCCCGTTCCCCGTGTTAGAAAGTACTTTGGAACTCCCTGCCACTTGAGATCGAGCAGGCGCTCTTTCCGGTGCCTGCCGAGAGCGCAGTCCCCTTTCGACGAGCCTACCCACCCAAGAGGGTTAGAAATGCGAGGTCATTTTGCTCTGTTTTGGCATTATGACTTTTGCGTGTTTTAAAGTCTTTCTTGCTTTGCCTTAACCTTTCTGTAAACCACTTGAGGTTTGTTGTTTTTGTTTTGCTTTAACAGTCAAGAGGGATATAGATTTTTGTTAAGTATGGGTGTGTTAAGGTACCGTGCACCACAATCCTAAATTAAGGCTCACACCAGCCTTTCTCAACTTTGGGCTCCTATATGATGTTGGACTACAACTCATCATCCCTGGCCACTGGTCCTGGTAGCGTGGGATGATGGGTGCTATAGTCCAGCAACACCTGGCAGCCAAGGTTGAGAAAGGCTGGTTATACTGAGCAGGGCTTCCCAAACGTGGGTCTGCAGCTGTTTTTGGACTACTATCTTTCCTAGCCACTGGGCCTGGTAGCTAGGGGTGATGGGAATTTTAGTCCAAAAACAGCTTGAAACAGTTTGGGAAACCCTGCACCAAGGCCCTCCTTGTATGTCTGTTAAGTCTCAGTCACTGCTGATTTCAGCATGTTACTCCCAAATAAGCATGTTTACCCTCCAGGGACAGACTGGGAGGATCCACCCAAAGTTTAAGAGGGTGTGGAGCCCTTGTAAGGAGGGTTTCAATGACAGCTGTTGATGGGGGTATGAAAATGACATTGTGGGTCAAGGTGATTGTCTTTTAGCAGAAGGGGGGATAAAAACAAAAAAATGAGTTGTTGCTGATAATGCAACATTACCATTTTCTGATATCTAATAATGTTTTTGTTGTGGGGAAGGGGATTGGGAAGAATGGAGCAAAATTCAGTTCAATCTGTATGCAGCAGGTTGCAATACAAAAATGCTATTACTTTCTAAACATAATTTGAATCACTTGATCTAAATGGTGGTACACAAATATTACAAAGGTACAGATTTTGACTGACCCTTGTAACCTAGACAATTCAAGGCAGATGTACTGTACATAGGATTGTACCGGTAGTACTTACCTTGCACTTTTGTGGGAATTCAGACAATGTTCATGTTCTCATCTGCAGCTCCAAATTTAGGGAAGACAACTGGGTTTATTTTGGGCACAGTGCAACTGGGATGCTTTGAACACCTTGGCCACACCTGCTTGCCAAATTGTCAACTGCAACATTATCCCTTGGAAGTAGCGAGAGAAGCTTGGACTTAAATACAGTAGTAGACTGAAGTGTTTGGAATTCTTTGGTTGCCTGAACAGCTAGTCCCAATGTTGCTCTCGAAGATATAGGTGGGAATTTCTCTTGTCATTGCACTTAGCACTCTGAGCAACTATGGGGTTATCCCAACTTCAAGCTACAGTGGTACCTTGGTTTGCATACGTTTTGGATTACAAACACATAAACCAAGAAATGTGTGTCCCGGTTTGCAACCTTTTTTTGGATTACGAACAATTTTTTGGGGGAGGCCCCATTGGCGAAAGCTCGCCTTGGGTTACAACCTGTTTTGGTTTACAAATGGAACTCCGGAACGGATTATGGTTGTAAACCAAGGTACCACTGTATAGAGGAAAGTTTGTTTTCTCTTACCAATGAAGCCAGTGGTGAGTGGAAATATGGATGCCTGATCAGGGTAAAGTGAGATTAGATTTGAACTGGGAATTCCTTGCTTTACCCTTAGTTGCATGCCATTATATGTATTTCAACCATAGTTTTGCAAAGTACGGTACTAGGAATTCCTGGAGAGACTGTTGCCTCAAGTTCATTGAGATGCTCAGAATCAGAAGTATAAGTGAATCTGCAGGCGGTAGATGAATTGGATTTTATGCTACCAGTAGCCAACCAGTGGTGAAACTTCCAGCATTGCTCAAGTATCAACCAACAATGAAGTGTACTTGAGGTAATGTTTTTATTAAGAAGGTTGAGACTGGGAACACCTAGCATATGTACTAGTGTCATGGTGATATAATTAAAACCTAAAAAGGGGCCAAATCCCAATATTTAAAAAATACATTGTCACTGTCAAACTGGTCTGCTGAACCTTGGTTCACCTCAACAACTGCTTTACACATCTTCACAAAAAGAAATACAGTCATACCTCAGGTTACAGGTGCTTCAGGTTGCGCGTTTTTGGGTTGCGCACCGCGCCAAACCCGAAAGTAGTACCGGAACGGGTTACTTCCGGGTTTCGGCACATGTGTAGAAGTGCTAAATCGCACTTTGCACATGCGCAGAAGCGCCGAATCGCAACCCGCACGTGTGCAGACACAGCACTGCGGTTTGCGAACGTGCCTTCTGCACGGATCACGTTCGCAACCCAAGCGTCCACTGTAGATGTAATACTGTTTTAATGTAGGGGTCAGCAAACTTTTTCAGCAGGGGGCCGGTCCACCGTCCCTCAGACCTTGTGGGGGGCCGGATTAAATTTTTTTGGGGGGGGAATGAACGAATTCCTATGCCCCACAAATAACCCAGAGATGCATTTTAAATAAAAGGACACCTTCTACTCATGTAAAAACATGCTGATTCCAGATTTAGAAGGCGATTGGGCTGGGTCCAGCCCCCGGGACTTAGTTTGCCTACCCATATTTTAATGGATGTGAAAAGCTCATGAAATAACTTATCTCTCTGGGATTTTTAGTTCTTCAATTTTCTTCCATTTGGGGTTTAGTTCAACTGTTGTACGTTTTTGTGCACCACTTTCATCTTCCTGTAGCAATTATATGCCCTACCATATTGTGGCAAAACTATGTGGCTAGCATTTTAAAATGTTTATTGTTGACACAAGTATTTTTAATGTCAAGTGCAACTTTGGAGTTATTCCCCCCACCTTGCACCTTGGAGTGTGTGTGTTACATTAGGACTATATTTTATACATTTGCTCCATTTTACTTGATTACTTGGAACAATTGTATTTATTACTGTTGTGTGTTGCCGAGAGCATTTTTGGAAAGGCAACCTAATTTTAATCATTTTTAATATTTCATATGAATACGTTTCAAAAGCTGTGTATTGCAGGGTTTTATTTCAATATTTGAAACTAAGAATTCCTAAATAAAAAAGTACTGTAGCTTGGTTTTAGCATTATAATGACTATGAGTTGCATCCAACCTAACTTAATTTATTTCGTTCAGAGGTATGTGCAAGTAACTTAGGTTGAATTAAACCCAATATTGTTAGAATTTAAAATAAGTATATTATTAAATGTAGCCCTGAATCTGAATTGCCTATGTATTTCTGATGTGGATGTCTCAATTTGGGTTGTGGTAATTCATGATTATCACCAGGACCGAACTGATCCAAGTGTGTGCTTATTTTCTTAATGCTTTTATTTCTGAAGGCAGAATATACCACCATAATGACCATCTGGCAAGTTTTATCTTGCCAGAGTATTTATAAATATTTGCTTTTTAGATTCACCTTACCTTTGCTTTGTGTACTCCCCAGTTCTATTTCCAATCCTCCACCTGTGCAACCATGAGAAGTTTGGGGATTTATACTTCAGATTTCAGTTATCCACAACTTAGTGTGCTTAATTTTAACAATGTTTTGTTTGTGTGTGGTAGCTTCATAAATGATGACCTGAAGCTCCTTGCTTTCAAACAAGCCATCATTGATAAAAACAGTTTGCTGGGTTCAGATGACACAAAAGCTTTCAATCTCATTTTGGTCATCCTGCAGGAGGGGAGGCATGCAGAAGCCTGGGGGAAAGTTAGGTTCAGTAATGAACCACAAAAAAGCCCTTCGTTAATTGTCTGGAGCAAGACAAACAACAAGCCTGGGTTTGGACGCAAATCCTAAGTGTGGCTTGGTGCAGCAGAACTGTGGAGGAGAACAATAGTCATAGCCTTTGTTCCGGGAAACTGCATGTTTGGTCCAGTGTTAGAAACTGAGATATGAAAGCTAGGAGCTAAATGGCACCTTAAACCTAGGTTATGGGCACAACAGAATGTCTAGGCACACTTTTTTATAACAAGAATAGAAAGTTGAAAATGTATGAACTGCAGCTAAAATATTATGTTTATTTTCCACATGGTCTAGTCCTTCCCCTGCCCACCCCCCTAATATTCTTAAGAGGGTCTCTTCTCCAGTCTTCAGAGAGTAGCTGGAAATGGGGAGGCAGAAAAACGTCCTCCTTTCCTTCCACTTTGTAGTTTTAATCTGAAATTTTAGGTGCAGTACTGTACCCAGAGCTCAGAAACTGCCCACGCTAATGAAATTCCCTGTCACAAAATGCCTAGAACAATGGGAGTTTCAAACACTGGTTTGGTCATCTGTGCCAAGCCATGATTTTCTTTAGTGTTTCGTGTGAAACAGGTCTGCTTAATTTTCTCTACCTATTATAATGTCCAGCTTCATCTTATAAAAAATCCCAAACTTCCTTGTGCAAAGCTAGTTGATATCTGAGTGTTACCCTTTAGTGAGTGCATGTAGATTTGTACTTAGTGGATTTCAAAAACCAATATTTGAAAAGCCCTCAGGCCAGAAGCCCAGACAAAATGTTTTTGTCTGGTGCCTAAAGCCAGACAAAGAGGATGCCAGGAGACCATTCTGCAAGCAGATAGCCACCACTGAAAAGGCCCATTCCCATGTAGCCACTCTCTGGACCTCCTGTGGAATGGGCATACAGAAAAGGGCCTGAGATGACGATTGCAGGGTCTGGGTCTATTCATATAAGGATAGGTGGTCCTTGAAAAATAAAAGTTATCAACATTTCAGTAGCTTTTCCAGGTACATCGCCTAATAAAGGAAGAATTGGTGCTTCTTTGTGGTGTTCATATAAATTACAGTACTTTGGCTCTGAATTAATATTTCATTTTAAAAAATGAAATCACCTGATGTATTTCTTAATTTTTATTTAATAAGATGGAGTTTGTGTAGTGTAACGGGGACACAGGTGTCGCTGTGGTCTAAACAACAGAGCCGCCAATCAGAAGGTTGGCGGTTCGAATCCCCGCAATGGGGGGGAGCTCCTGTTGTTCGTTCCCAGCTCCTGCCCACCTAGCAGTTCGAAAGCATGTCAAAGTGCAAGTAGATAAATAGGTAGCTCTCCGGCAGGAAGGTAAACGGCGTTTCCGTGTGCTGCTCTGGTTTGCCAGAAGCCCCTTAGTCATGCTGGCCACATGACCTGGAAGCTGTCTGCGGACAAACGCCGGCTCCCTCGGCCTATAGAGCAAGATGAGTGTTGCAACCACAGAATCGTCCACGACTGGACCTAACGGTCAGGGGTACCTTTACCTTTATGTAGTGTACACTTAGCTGAGGAAATCATCATTTGATCAACAGCCAGATTATTTTATTTTAATTTTTAAAAGGTATGGGGAAAGGGGAAAGGAGAGAGATACTTTGTTTGAGGAATTAGGATTCTGTTTCTGCATCTAATGTTAAAGTTGTACAGGGCAGCAAAATAACAGATAAAGGATAAAGACAGTGATTCCTCCTTCCCAAATACTAGACAGTACAGATCAGAAGAGTTTTTGTACTTTATCTGTTAAAGAGTATGACTTGGATGGATCTGGACACAGTCATACTTCAGATAGTTTTATTGAAAGGAATAGAACTTGTTCATCATGAACTTAGTTTCATTGAATTTATAACATTCCTACCACTCTAGCAGTTACAGTGGAACCTCGACTTACGAAGTTAATGCGTTCCGAATGCACATTCAGAAGTTGAAAAACTCGTAAGACGAAACGCGATTTCCCATAGGAATGCATTAAAAATGGATTAATGCGCTCCTATGGGAAGAGAAATCGAGGGTCACTTACCTTTTCGATGTGGACGGCCAGGCTCCCGCAGCTCTCCTTTTCTTGCAGGCGGCTCTGAGGGGTGCTCGCCATCGCCGCCGCTGCCATGGCGTGCAAAAAAAAAAAAAAAAGGCGAAAAAGCGGCCGCCAAAAAAAAAACCGCCACCATGGCGAGTGGGAAAACCCCCCAAAAAGCGGCTGCGGGGCTGCTGCAAGCAGCGGAGCCGCCCGCCTCCAGCCATGGCGAGCGGGGGGGAAAGCGCCGCCATGGCCAGCGGAAAAACCGAAACCCCCCACCGAAAAAAAGCGGGGGGGAAAAGCGTGGGGAAAGGGGGAAGAGAAGGAAGGGGAGCGAAGGCTCCGCTCGCAACCAAAATGGCCGCTCGAGCGAAGTCCCGCCTTCTCTTCCCTTCCACGTGACCTACCAAAAAAAAAAAAAAACCCAGTAGAACCTCGACTTCCGATTCAGAAGTCGAAGAATTCGTAAGCGCCCAGCCGGATTTTTCCCATCGTAACTCGAAAAATACGTAAGTCGAGTTACTCGTAAGTCGAGGTTCTACTGTATGCTAATCTTGGGCAACTATCTTACACAGGTGTAAGTTCCTGCATGTGAAAGAAATAATTTGGCAGTTCTGATCACTGTTTCCTTTCCACCCCCTCTGAATGTCACTGTGGGAAATGTGAATGATTTAAGATAGTGCCTTATTATGATAAAAGAACCATAATATATATGTGCTGCTGTTAGCTCAACAGCCAGTTAATATTCTTCTGTAATGACTAACACAATGGCTTAAATAGTCACAACAAACCTGTTGTATGATGTAGCAGTAGAGCAACAGTTGCCTAGGGCTGTGAAACTGTTAATGCCTCCTTGAGTGATTGTTAACTAATTAATTTTGCACTGAAGGAAGTATCGAAATTCCTCAGTCATCAGTTTTGCAGAATTTTTCAATATACAGCTCATTATATGTTGATACAATGTAGCCTTTGAATAGTTTTCTTGTTTTTTCTCAGAGTCTAAGTGCATAGTTAACACAGCGTTAAGTGATCAATTGTATGTTCCTATGCCAGAGGAATTATGGCTAACATTCAGTTGGTGCAGACAGAATGGTAGCCATAGTTAGTGCTGATGAGGGAAAGAAAGTTCAAGTAGGAGAGAGGAGGATCACAGAAGCCTGAGGGGTTTTCCAGATCTGAACATGCATCTGCACTAAGCCTTGGCCTAGGTAATTAGAATCATAATTAGGCTGAAATGTAAGTTCACCACTAATTAGTGGATTATATCTTTTCAGCAGAATTTGATACACAATTCAGATTTTTTAACAACCATCATGTAGGGTAGAAACATCATGTAGGGTATCTAATAGTTATTATTTTACAGTTACTAACTTCTGCATTTGGATTGTTAATAGTTGTCAAAAGCTTGTAGAGTTAGGAATCAATCAACGCTTGCTGATCTTAATACAGAATTTATATTCCTTCAACATCTGCCAAATCAAACTCAGTGCCAAAGGTCACCTCAATTCCGACATCCCTAATACAAAATGGGTCCCTTTTCTTTTTAATTTATTTTTTTCAGATCTTCCAGAGCACATTCAAAAAATAAAATCACATCCCCCCCAAAATCAATCAAAACCCAGTTGCACTTTTACTGTACAGTCATACCTTGGTTCTCAAACAGAATACGTTCCGGGAAGCCGTTCGAAAACTAAGGTGGCTTCTGATTGGCTGCAGGAGTGTCCTGCTGGACGTTCAGCTTCCGAAAATCGTTTGAAAACTGGAACGTTCACATCCAGGTTTCAATTGTTCAGGAGCCGGTTTGTTCAGGAGCCAAGGTGTTTGAGATCCAAGGTATAACTGTATGCAGATGATGAGGCCTTATTATCACTGATGAGGATAGGTATGAAACGTCTTTTACTCTCCCTGGTTTTCTATTGTAAAGCCAATAAACTTTCAATAAATTATGAGAAGACAAAAATTCTTGTCTTCTCTAATTCCCGGAAATTAGAGAAATGGAAAATAAGAGGATAAGAAATCCAGCAAGTAAAGATGCACAGATATCTTGGGATTTTTTTCCAGAGCCACTCAGCTTGGTCAAACCATTGCACGTGCTATAAAACAAGCAAAGTATACCTCCTCAGCAGTAGCTCACTTTTATTTTCAGAAAATTTATACCAGCTACTACTCAGCTTTTTCAAGCTAATGTGTTGTCCCAGCTACGTTTTGAGATCCCAATATACAAGCATATAATAGTGATTTAGATAAGATACACTCAAGTTTCTTGAGACATATCCTGGGGCTCGCAAGTTCAATCAAGTCTGAGACAATGCGTGCAGAACTAGGTATACACACAATGGAATATTGGGTATGGGCTAGCAGCACCATAAAATACAGGTTGCGTTGCCATTTTCATTGCCAGCCTTTGAGTCTGCTTTCTGACTTACTAAAGGACTCTTATAAATCCAGATTGTTCCAACTCTTACATAGCAAAATTAGATTTATTGGTATTGACCTGGAACTGTTGTGTAATTCAAGTGAGCAATATATTTATCACAATAGTCAAACCAGATTAAGGGACATTGAAAAACAAAACATTGAGTCAGCTGTAAACAAAATTTGTTTCCCCTAGTTATACGGATTAAATACAACAGGATCATTTATATTTCGAAATAAATAATTCCAGTCCGGCCTTTACGTTAGCCCAGCTGAACGTTTCCTCCTCAGCTTTTTCAAGGACAGACAATTAAACATCCCCAGAAATAATAGACATTGCAGATGTTCTTTGAATGTGTGAAACACTGTAGAACATATTCTATTCTACTGTCCATTGGACAATTAGCTACACAAATGTGTGCTATCCCCTTTTTGGGGAAGTGTAACATCACGGCACAATGAAATTATTAGATTCTATCTGTTTGATGTTAACCCGGAAGTAACTGCAAGGGTGGCTAGGTTTTTGACAATAGTATATGTTAGAGTGGTGAATTGCACTATTTAGTGGGAAGAAATCCCAATGAATTCCTTGTTATTATATATTTTACATGTATATATTTTTAATTTTTATATATGGATTTTTTTTTTACGATGGACTATCTTTGTAAGGCGAAGTAAGTAAAGTAGAGTTGTCAAAACATGCCAAGAAAAGCAGAATTTTGCTATATAAAATAAATGAATTTGCATATAGTTGCTTATCTTATTCTGCTTCTGCTTGTCATGGGCAGGGTGCTGGACATGTGCTTATTACTGTGGTTGCACTCATTCCCCCCCACCCCCATTATATTCAGTGTGAAGTTTGCATTGGTATTCTTCAGGGCAGCCTTGTAAATAAGCTTCACAAAGGTTATTTGCTGCAAGCATGTTACTATCCAGTGTGGTCAGCTACTCTATGCTGGGTATGAAAGAGAATGCTTTTCCTTGGAACCTATTTGGTTTCTGTGTGGAGCAAAAAAGAGTGCAGAACATCCCATCTCTTCCTACAAGGGTTGGAAAATAGAAACTTGTATGTAAACAAGCTTGGACACCCAACATACAATCCACACCTCTCTTAAGGTATGGAATATGCAGTGTTTCTCTGGAGGGTGTGAAGTGTAGCCGGTGCGAGTAGTATCCTGCAGACATGGTCTGGCCTTCTCAGAGTCCCAAGGGCTTGGTTGAGGAGTCTGGAGGGCACCACCCTCTTGTTTAAGAGAACAATAAGAGAATGAAAAGTCTGCATACACTGAATTACAATTATCAGATACTCCTTTCCCTGAGTGACTTTTGTAATCTCTGTTCTCTTTTCAACATCTGGTGAAAAATTTTATATTTTCCCCAGATACTTGTATGTCTCTTACGCTGCAAATTTTAACTGCTAGCTGTGGTTTATTTTTATTGTTTAGGTGAGGGGCTGTATTGATAGGGATCTGGGGAATGAAGTGAAGGAACCATTGAAAGCCTGCTTCACAGTTTGCTTTATATTTTGCAGATAAATACACTAACTGTATTGCACTAACTGGCATACTGTAGTTTTAACAGGGGCAGGAAAACCCAGCTGCCAATCATGTGAAGTCATAATGGCATGTGATTGTTGCTGTGAGTTCTGGAAGACATGCTCCCTGCATTGCAGGCATTTTTCCACCTAGCCTGAGAGGGCAGTGGCTGGACTGACTCCAGCTACAAAAGCTGAGGTTTCTGAACAGACTCTTGGACTGAGGTATTGTTGAAGGGGCAGTGATTGTTGTTTTTATTATTAATTTTTTTACGATCTTTATTTCAGATCTTAGTATTTACAAGGAAATTGTTCTATTTGGTTGTGTACTTTTTGATGTTTTATTTATTGTTTATGACCACTTTTGTTATGTTTGTAATTATGTATTTTTTCACATTGTAAACCACTGTGAACATGGAAAGGCGACATACAAATAAAATTATGTAGGTATGTATGGAGCCAAATGGTTCCTCACCCCTGATCAGTAATAAACTGCTGGGGGAGGTCATCTGATGGTTTGGGCTGTGCTGTCAACTTCAGGCCCTTTACATGTACCTAAACTTCTCTTTCCCATGTACAAATCTCTAGGAGCTTGTGGAACTTTTGAACAGGTCTATGAAAGTTGTTTGTACTGGGTGAGGGTGAACAAGATGGAACATATTTCAGATAAAATGGAGTTAGTGGGGGCTGGAAAGCCAGCCAGACTGAGTGGAGATGTACAACTGCTCTTGATTGGGGTTGCACTAGACTACTGTAATATGCTGTACTTGGGGCTGCTTTTAATGATGTTTCCGAAACTTTAATTGCTGCAAAATGTGGTTGCCTGGATTATGTTGGCGGTTGGAATACTGGTTGTTCGTGCATTTTGAAGCTCAGCACAAAGTGCAGATAAAAATATGGCATCACACAGAAACTGAGGTTTCTGATACACCTTAAGAGAGCTAATCTGCACATCAGATCCTAAAGAAGGGACACCCCAGAACCTTTGACAATTCGAATCACATACTCACTTTGTTCACTCCCCCCCCCCTACCGTGAACATGGTGTATGTTGGCCGCGACATGGGGCATGTGGAATCGTTCTTGTAGTAGCATTTAGGCTGCTGAACTACCGTACCTCAGATGAGAGAGCTGTTTGTCCTCATTGGGTGCTGTAAAAATAAAACACAAAGATGATAGATGGATAAATACCTCAAATAAATGCAATTGCATTGGTCAGTAATAAGCTTTTAAATATTCCACATAAGTATATTAAGAAAAAACTAACCTTAATGCCACATGTAACACTTGTTAAAGGCACTAGGGGTAATTTATTTTATCTATGAGTAAGTCAAGGAAGTCAACACAGTGTGTTCCCAAGGCTATTATGTTGGATTGGATTCCTGTTTCATGGAAGCAGGGTTATAATTACCAATCAATGATGTGAAGTTTCTGGAAATTAATGAATTGAAATATTTTCCTATGCAAATTAGGGTAAAACATATTACAAAATTTTCAGTTTGCTTTAGAAAACTTTCTGATACCTTTATGGGGTGATCTAATTTACCTTGCTTATTTCCCTTGTATTTAATAAATTAAGCTAAAGCAGTTGAAACTCCCAAGCTTGTCTAATGCTATATTTGCAATTGCACCCATTCATTATTAATGAACTTACAAACTTATAAGAAAAACAAAACACTAGGGGGGAAATCCACCCCACATCACTAACATTGGGAAAATCCTTATTGTCATTTGCTTCAGTATTGTTATAACATCCACACCCCCTTTCTTTTCTTTTTTCTTTTTTTCAGCAAAACCAAACAGGAAGCTTACATTCTTGTATCTGGCCAATGATGTAATTCAGAACAGCAAAAGAAAAGGACCTGAATTTACAAAAGACTTCGCACCAGTCATAGTTGAGGCCTTCAAACATGTTTCCAGGTACAATTGTTCTCTTCCCCAACCCCAGTATATTAAGGAAATTCTATTAAGTAATGCAGATTTTCCAGAAACTTTTGGATTTGAAATTTTGTCCTAATAATGGAGGTGTGATAATAGCTTGTTCATTTCAACTATATTTCACGAAAGACTAAAACTATAATTTTAATGTTACGTCTTGTCTAAGTGTCTGAACAACTGTCCAATAATCAAATATTTGATTGGGGGGAATGTTTGGTGTATTTAGTGTTGTTTTAATATTATATTTAAAGGTAAACATGTAAATTATTTTTATTGGAATATTTGGGAATATTTTATGACACAACAACTCAATACCATACAATACCCTTTTATTAGATTTGGGGGGGGGGGTGAAACTACTGAAAACTGTTCGCTGATTTTTAGCATACCTCAAAATTGGCATGAATAACAGATGTACTTTGCTGCGATAATAACCTGAAAAAAGTTAATTGACTTTAGATTTGAGTATTACTGTTTATTTAGCTCCAGTTGTCCACTTTGATATGTGTTTTATTCATTCATTGTTTCTAATCAAGGCAATGAAAGATAGCATTTCTAAAAGTGGAATTTTTTCCATACAAAAAAACAGTAGTAGAAAAATGGTTTGCAAAGCCTACATTAGTATGTCCACATACATAGTAACATAAAGATAAAGGGGCCCCTGATCGTTAGATCCAGTCGCGAATGACTCTGGGGTTGCGGCGCTCGTCTCGCTTTACTGGCCGAGGGAGCCGGCATACAGCTTCCAGGTCATGTGGCCAGCATGATTAAGCTGCTTCTGGCGAACCAGAGCAGCGCACGGAAACGCCGTTTACCTTCCTGCCAGAGCGGTACCTATTTATCCACTTGCACTTTGACGTGCTTTCGAACTGCTAGGTTGGCAGGAGCTGGGACCGAGCAACGGGAGCTCCCCCCATCACAGGGATTCGAACCGCTGACCTTCTGATCGGCAAGCCCAAGGCTCTGTGGTTTAGACCACAGTACCACCCACATCCCACATAGTAGCATACATAGTAAGTTAATTAAAATATTGAAATGAATTTTGATGACAAGGCTCACAAATTAGTCTCAGTGTCACCATTGGCTTATAGGAATGAGATGTTACTGGGAGTCTTTTGTGTTGAGCAGTAGTTGTAACAAACTGAATGTAACTCTGCATAAGTGGAGCATGTATGAATTGAATATCAAATAATCTTTGTTGTATTGACAGGTTATAGGTTTATAATTCACCATATAGGAAAGAGGAATGTTTTAACTGTTCTTCTTTGGCGATCACTCATAGCTGAGTAAGATTGTTTTACCACTGTTTCCAAACAAATAGAATTATACATTAATATGGGGATTTCAGTTTAAACTTGGTTTACACAGGTCTAGTGTCTTGGCCACAAATATTTAGATTGGTAACAAGTAATCAGTTCTGTGTATCAGGAAGCCATGATGCTTTCAGTTTCTTGTGAAGCGTTGCTGAGTAGAAAAGTTTTTGGGAGATACTTTTTCTCTCTCTACACTTTTATGAGAATACCCCCTTTCCCACACAGAAAGCCACAGAGTGGTTGGTCTCATCATGCTTTATAGGTTTTAGTAATGTAACAGGGTTTTGAGCTATTTAAAGCAGGATTGTTGTATCTTAGTAAACTGGGAGGTGAATTCTGTTTACCTAGCTGAACATTCAGCTGTTTACCTACCCCAAAATTCTATTGGGGTGTGGTGACTTGAAATTTCATACATGGCTTGGTTTGAATTCTGGTATCTGTTAACTCTGCCTTACCTTGCCATGTATTAGTGCTGTATTTGCTTTTTCTCCCTACCACAGCGAGACTGATGAGAGTTGTAAGAAGCACCTGGGTCGAGTACTGTCTATTTGGGAAGAAAGATCTGTTTATGAAAACGATGTATTGGAACAGCTTAGGCAGGCTTTGTGTAAGTAAATTTTAGCTCATACAACTTTACTTTTTATGGTTCACATATCTTTTCAGCAGATTTTTTGTGTCTAATTTTATTCTCTAATTTCTAGATGGTGATAAAAACCCAAGAAAACGCCCATATGAACAGATAAATGTGGAAGACAATAATTGCTCAACACAAAGTTCTCCATGTGATCCTCCACAGGTAGAAATAATCTGTGAAAGTGAAAACTTAGCTGGAGTGTTGCTTCCAAGTGTTGGATTTACTATCTCCAAACATTTGATTTGGTTTTTTAAAGCAGATGTGTGGAATCTCCAGCCCCTGAGCCTAATTATGTCTGGCACAGTTCCCATTTTGACGCATGTAGCAATTTCAAAGAAATCAGTGCTACAAGGAGGACTTTGAATCCAAGTTGCTTCCCCTCCAGAGGGGGAAATGCTCAACTTCAAAGGGGCTCCCTGTGACCTCTGATTGGCAGTTACAGTATCCTCCTTTCCATGTTGACAGGTGTCAGCCGACTGACATTATGATAGCAGGTGATTGACAGGCTGATCCTACCCAGTTGGGTGGTAGATGGGGAGATTTAGAAATGTATCCTGAAAGGGACCACATGTGGGCACATTGTCCTGTTATGGTGACAGTCTGGGTAGAAGTGGCTAGTAATAATCTTTGCTCCTTTGGTATGAAGCTTTCCTCCAATATCCTTGCTGGTATTGAATAAATGCCTTGTATATAGTTTTGCTGCATAGATGGATATTGTTGCGATATTGCCCATCTAATATGTGTTTTGTACAGAAATGAGTCTGGATATGGGGGGCAGGGAGAATGTTTCGTCACACTGCCTTGTTATAAATTTATAGGGCAAAATGTTTTTAACCTATCGGCAAAAAGCATGATAAATAATGTATGAAGCCTTTGCACTAGTTTAGATAGTATCCATCTTGTGAATAATACAGTTGCTTAAAACATTTGAGAAGATGAATAGTAGTAAGTTGCTTGGGGCTGAAATTCTTAGAAGGAGAAGATTAACTTTCAAATCAATATCTTAATCCTGGGTATTGTCAAAATAGGATCTTCATTGTGATTGCCTTGGACAAGTATACCTAGGGGAAATTGAGAAGCAGAAGTCCACACAGTTGTAGGGAAATGTTTAGTCTATTTTGTATTAAAATGTTATGTTCTCACAGAGTTCATCATCATTCCCTCTGTTTCCGATGTTGAAGCTGTAAGTGCTGTTGCAACCTGGGGGAACCCTGAGATTTGCAGAAGTGCACAAAAATGTTTCAGGGAAATATCCTAAGGCGGGAGGGGGCACCAAAACCAACCTAATAAGGATTAAACATATTCAGTAACCACAGAATGCTGTCTATCTGGGGGAAGAAAACCTGCCTTTTGGTATAAGAATGACATGGAGCATCCAGGAAAAAGAAGTGGCTGGTTAAATGGGAACCCTCAATAGGAGCACTTCACACTGCAACATTTTGATGCAGATCCCACTTTTAAAAAAGAAAATCAGTGCATTATGTTCTTGTCTCCAGTACTGTTGCATTATATATTGATACTTGGTTGTTTTTTAAAGTATACTTTCTCCCTCGTAGACTGCAGATCTCATAAGAGCATTGCAAGAATTAGAAAATGCAGCCTCTGGGGATGCAGCAGTTCATCAGAGAATAGCCTCATTACCTGTAGAGGTTCAAGACGTGTCCTTGCTTGACAGAATAACAGGTAAGGGAAGTAGTACCATTGGCAGACATGTAGCTCATGACAGAATGTTAGGGCTTGCCAAGATTATTTATAATGTATTGAATTATGAATATTGTTTTTCTTTCTAGACAAAGAATCAGGAGAGCAGCTTTCCAAGATGGTAGATGACGCATGTATGTTGCTGGCGGATTACAATGGCAGGTTGGCAGCTGAAATAGATGATAGGAAACAGCTAACTCGGATGTTGTCAGACTTTCTGCGATGCCAAAAAGAAGTCCTCTCAGAGAAAGAGCAAACATTGGAAGTGCGTGACTTTGTTGTGGTAGTTCTATTCTCTAGCTTTTCTTAATTAAAATGCTTGACCATGTTTAAGCTTCCCTTAAAGTTTAGATCTAGCTATTAGATCTGTTTTCTCTATCTTTTTCTTTCCATCAGGTGACTAGGAGGGCTTCTGTCACTTGAAATTTTATTTACCATTTAATGATTAAGTATTTGCCCATATTCTTATTTTATATACCAGTCCGGGGGGTGGGGGGAATAGGCGTTAAGATTTGACATTTAACATTTTATAAATATCAAATGACTCCTTGTACATGTTTGATATTAGTAGATATATTTTAGGCATATATATTTAGTGCATAATTTCCCAGTGTTTTATTTCCCAGAATACATTACAGTGCAGTCCTAACCATGCAAGTCCTATTTAATTCCATGGAGGTACAGTCCCAGGTTAGGATTGCAGCCTTAGTTGCACTTGGTTCCCACTGAAAACAATGTGACTTTGTCAGGACTAATTTTTCCCATTGATTTCAGTAGGACCGAAGTTGAATTCACTTAGCCTAGATCCAACCCATAGTCTCCACAAGCAAGTCTCCACAAGAAAGCTTTTGGTGAATTAAACTAGATGCACATTTGTGAATCTTAATAGGATGCACATACGGCTTTAAAAATGAGTTTTATATGCTGGTGAAATAAGTTAATGAAATAAGGATTATTTATTTTAATTTTCTTTCCTCAGGTATATAACCATTATTCAGAAGTATATAATAATAATAATAATAATAATTATACTTATATAAATATATTCTAATGAATGTTCCAACAGCCCTAGATGACAGCTCTGTGTTCCTACTATGGTGGTGCTTGTTTTTTGAGGGGTGGTAGTGGAATAGCATTAGGATATTATCTAAATTAAGGTAGGTTGTAATGTTGGGTTATGTGCATACTTGCTTTTTATCTTCAGTTAGAGAAGTAACAATGTTAATTTTAGCAGAGAGCTATTTATAAGAGTTGCATCTATACTGATAATTTCTATTTTGGTTTAATAGCTTAAAATTAGATCCACAGTACATAATGACCCCTTACTAAAATTACTTGTGCCTTAAAAATAACAGCAATAACTTATTACAAAGTAGAACAACATTGTTCATTAAGGTTCCTCTAACCTTCATGTGGGTAAGTATTGTCTTATAGTATTTTTTTTAATATGGCTTCTTTAACATCTATCTAGCTTTTGTTTCAGGTGAGGAGCATGGACCTTATCTTCTAATGGTGGCATCTTCCATTAGTAATGCATCCTGCTAAAAATAAAATTCAGAATCAAAATCCTGCTTTGTCTCATGTTTTTGAAGATTGACAAAACATACCTGCAGATACCTTTTGATCATACTTGGCATATGTTGCAGACACCATCTAAACAAAATGGAATACCTAAAGCAAGCCACATAGCTGCCGATTTAATATTAATTTGCTGTTCATTTTTGCTAGAAATTTGAAGGCTCAGTTTTATTGAATTTAAATTACTAATTCCTCAAGCATTCCTGATAGATTTCATCTGTTTAGAATTAAAATATGCATATTGAGCCCAAGAGCCTTTAGCAAGAATGTTTGAGTTCACTTATTGCTAGCAACAGAGGAAATTTTATGTGATCTGTTGAGGTGGTGTTTACCCTGTGCTGAACTTACCTCTGTTGACAACCACTATATCACATCAGCAGTAGTTTTCCCTTATACTCATAAGAACTATATTTTTATCTAATTCAGCATTCTTTTAATAACAGCAACTGCTTGCTTTTTGAGTAGCTCACAAATGGCATGAAGGCAATGATCTCTCCTTGGTGGTTTCTCCCCAGATATTTAGAGGTGCATTGCATTGGAACAGGGTGGTTCCATTTAGCTACTATTTTTAAGAGTCATTGGCCTATCTTCATGAATTTAATCCTTTCTAAAGCTGTCACCACATCTTTTGATAGTGAATTTAACACATGATTTCCCACTATGCTGAAGTTAACAGGTCTGAGCCTAATCAGTATTGGGATATGCACTGCCTTGAGTTGTATAATGGAATAAAGGTGGGGAGTGGAGAGAAAAAGGCAGAAGGATCTTTTCCTGGCTAGAAATTCACCACATGTCATGCAATCAATAGTTGCCCTTATCTTAATATATGGCCATATGAATTTGCCCTTGTTGCATGTACCGTATTGGCCCGAATATAAGCCACACCTTTAAAATTCGGGGGTGGGGGGGAGAGACAATACCCGAAAATAAGCCGCTCCCTTAAAATTCCGCAGGCATTCACACCCGTTCTGTTTTACTGTATGTTTCAGCAATGATACCGTAAAAGCCCATTTTTGTAAGGTCGTGAACTTTTCATGGTCGGAATGGGGGGGGGGAATTGGGGGAAAAAGTGAGGCTTATATTCAGGCCAATATGATATGCATAGCTGCAATTTGTCATCAAAATCTAACTGTTAAATGTGCATGCATCCATTGAAATAAGTCAGCGTAATCATTTGTGCTCCCATGTGAATAGCAAGCTGAAACCATTCTTTCACAACTTAAACCTGTGAAAAAGGATTGTAGTGCCTGTCAGTCAAGCATGAAGAGAGGGTTTGCATAAGACAGGGTAAAGAAGAAATTCCATCTCTGTGTAGGGCCCTTTGTGGGGTCACGTTAGTGGAGGTTGGGCCACCCATGTCAGAGTGGTGGCCACATTTTGCAGCTATCACAGTGGTTGTGATGGAATGTAACTTCCATGTGATCTTAGTACAGTACTGTGATTAAAAAATAGAAGCAAAACTTTCACATCTAGTAGCTCTCTCAGTGCGAGCAGAATAATTTAGGAAGTTTTGACTGTAAGCTATTGTCTGCAAGTGTGGCATGACATAGGAAAATATAAATTAATGTTAATGGTTATTAGCTATTAACATTGGTACATTTAGGGAGCAACATTGGGTGGAAATGAAAGCTGCCTGGTGAACTCAGTGGTAGGCCATTGGAGAAGCCCACCTGTACCTGGATATCTCCACATTGGAGGCAGTTTTCAAGGGGCAAGTGAGGGAACTCTGAAAAATGGCTGTTAGTAGGCACATGCACATAATTTAACCCAGGGATGCTGGTGGCGCTGTGGGTTAAACCACAGAGCCTAGGGCTTGCTGATCAGAAGGTTGGCGGTTCAAATCCCCACGACGGGGTGAGCTCCCGTTGCTCGGTCCCAGCTCCTGCCAACCTAGCAGTTCGAAAGCACGTCAAGTGCAAGTAGATAAATAGGTACTGCTCTGGTGGGAAGCTAAGCGGCGTTTCCATGCGCTGCTCTGGTTTGCCAGAAGCGGCTTAGTCATGCTGACCACATCACCCGGAAGCTGTCTGCGGACAAACACCGGCTCCCTCAGCCTATAGAGCGAGATGAGCGCTGCAACCCCAGAGTCGTCAGGGGTCCCTTTACCTTTACATACATTAATCAGGTGGTAGGAAGAATAAACAAGCTTGTGCTGATAAACTTCTGTGCAGGATAAACAATTACAGCAGTTTTGCATGCTTCCCTCCCCACTTTCCTGCACTTTGGATTCTTGTGGCTCATGTCTTGTCATAGAGTAGCAGGCATGTCCAACTCCCAAGAGACTGCAATCTACTCCCAGTATAAAAAAAACTGGCAGTGATCTACCCATTGTCATTGGAGGGAGGAGGAGTGTGCATGGGGTTGGTGGATTGCCCAGAGTTGTTGAGCTTTTTTAGGAGGGAAGTACCCAGAGTTGTTGAGCTTTTTTGGGGGGGGGGGATTGCACTGAGGTGTTTTTTTTAGCTCCCCCCCCCCCCCGTAACTTTTTGTGCACGATAGGGATCCTGTGATTTACCAGGATCAGCTGGGGATCTACCGGTAGTTCGCGATCTACTGGTTGGACATCCCTGGATTATAGGAAGTGGAGTGGAGAAATGGAGAAATTGCAGCGAGTAACACGCTAGGGGCAGAGGATGTAGAATTCCTTAGAACCCTTCCCAGGATTTCTGTTTCATGTGCATGCTCATGATGTGTGGTACAAATCTTTCTTCTGCCAACACATCTGATTTTTGCCACCTTAGAGACCAACTAAGTTTGTTCTGGGAATAAGCTTTTGTCCGAACAAACTTAGTTGGTTTCTAAGGTGCTACTGGACAAGGTTTTAATTTTTTATGTAGTGTAGTGTTTGGCTTCCAGGGGTTGTATGTTGTCACATCAAAGCTGCAGCCTAAAAAGTTTGAATTCAGGCTGGTAAAGGCTGATAACTGGTTCAGGTTGCCTCTGGATTCAGGTCAGTTCCAGTCCATATAGGGAAGTGTACGATTCATATTTACTGCAAGTTAGTGTGAACCACTCCAAGGTTGGAACAAGTTGCCTTTTCCCCAGACCCACCCTATTCTTCTGAACTTAAATTTTTAAAACTGATTTTTAGCATTGTTTTTACACAGTTGTAACCTGCCCCTGGTATTCATGGTGAAGGACAAATAAGAAATTAATAACAACTTACATAATTTTGTAACTCATAAGCTCCATGAAGCATGTATGAAATAAAAATAGCATTCAGTATTAACAGTTGTACTAAATTCCAGTAAATTATACCCTTAACCCTTGAAATGGCAGACCTTTCTTCTGCCTTTTACTTCTCAGACTCCTAAAAGGAACTAATGTAGAGACCAAATCAATCCCAAAGTACAGTTGTACCTTGGAAGCTGAACGGAATCCATTCCGGAAGTCCGTTCAACTTCCAAAACATTCTGAAACCAAAGCGTGGCTTCTGATTGGCTGCAGGTAACCCGCGGAAACCCTGTCGGATGTTCCGGTTCCAAAGAACGTTCGCAAACCAGAACACACACATACCAGTTTGCTGCGTTCAGGAGCCAAAATGTCCAAGTACCAAGGTGTTCAGGATCCAAGGTACGACTGTATACAATAGTAGAGTTGGAAAGGACCCACAGGGTCATCTGGTCCAAAAGTAAAATAAAAAAAAATGTAAAACGTACATATGAGTAGGAGTAAATGCACTTTTTCAGGTTGAAGCTAGTGAGTATACTACTACACACAAACCCTTTAGACTGGTAACAAATTAACCTTTATGGTTCATAGAATTGTAGAGTTGCAAGGGAAAACAAATTTCATCTGTTCCAACCCCCTGCAGGAATCTTGCCCAACGTGAGGGCTGAAACCTATGCCCTTTTAAAATGTGGGGTTTGGGGGGAGTTATTGGGTTGCACTGATTACAGTGGTACCTCGGTTTTCGAACATTTCAGTTTTCGAATGCCGTAAACCTGAAATTAAATGCTTCAGTTTTCGAACACGCCTTGGAAGTTGAACGCGCCATGTGGTTTCCACTGAGTGCAGGATCCTGAGACCTAGCTGTCGGCTATTGAGGTTTCAGTTTTCAAATGTTTCAGAACTCAGAACCATCTTCCAGAATAGAGTACGTTTGAAAACCGAGGTACCACTGTATACATTTTGTGGTTTTATATTTTGATTTTGTTCTGTGAACCGCCCTGAGACCTCCGAGTATACGGCGGCATATAAATTCAAATAATAACCCACAACCCTGAGATTAAGATTCTCCTGCTCTGTTGACTGAGCTTTCAGGCAGATCTATCCAAATAATGATTCAGGCTGTCTTCTGGCACAGGTTTTTGGTTCAATTTAGCTCCCCACATATACTTTGCCACATGAGCTTATCCCTTCACAGGGAAAGTATTTCTTTTCATAGTATAGGGCAAGTAAGATTGCATTTGTATGTATACTGTGTTTGAGGTAGATTATGCCTTGCCACTGATAATTGAGCAGTTGTAGCCTTAGCCTCTACTCTCCCTTCTGTTTGTCATTTTTGTTAAGTCACTTATGGTAGATATGGAAGGCTTTCAGTTGTATCCAGTACAGTGCTAAGTAACCATTCCGTCAGCACAAGGGTTTCTTTTTGTGCAACCAGACTTCTCCCACTTGGCTTCCCAATCCCCTCCCTAAATCTGTTTTAGGGGTTCGCCCAGTCCTCCAGAGCAGATTTGTGAAGAGCATGGCAGGAGGGAGGGAATTCTGCTCAAGCGGAAGCCCTTGTGCTGATGGGACACTGGATTGCAAGCCTCGGAGGTCATGGGAAGTGGAGGCCGAGAAGAATACCTGCACTTTCTTTCTACAAGTACAGCAGTGGCTGCTTACCCAGTCACGGGGTGGGCTGTAGTTGTAGCGTGTTGTGGCTATCCCTCTCACCCCCTTGTGGGCAAAAGGGCTTGTACCTGGCTGGCCGCTATGGATTGCCCTGTACCCTACCATCCACAAATTTGAACTGCCTTCTTGGGCAAGTTGGGGGGGCGTACCAGAGTGGAGAAGTCTTTAGTCCGCTGCTACAACACTGCCTACTTTGGGGGTGGGGGTGCTCAAAGTGACTGCAGTCAGTCTGTCATGCTCCACCAGGGGCACTCTGGAATGGGGCTGATGACCCTTAAGCCAAAAAGCCGAGAGCGGCTTTTGATATAGCGGCAGTTTCATAGCATCATAGAATTCTAGAGTTGGAAGGGACTCCAAGGGTAATCTAGTGCAGCCCCCTGCAATGCAGAAATCTCAACACATAGTCCCCCATCCAATTTGAAACCATTCTGGACCCTGCTTAGTTTTGCAGACGTGATAATAGTTTTATTGTGCTACTAGGAGGTTTATCCTGCTTGTTTTTTCTCTAGAGCCCCAGATGATAAGACATGGCATAAACTTGAGCGTATAATAAGCCCCCTGCTGGATCAGTCCAAAGGTCCATGTAGTGTAGCAGTCTGTGCTCACAGTGGATTACTATATTCCTGTTGGAATCCCATAAGCGGATATGAGTGCCCTAGCCCTGGTCTGCAGGTGATCTCCAGCCATATTGCCTCTGATACTGGACATTTTACATAACCATCATGAGTAGTAGCTACTGATAAGCAAAGTCATGGAGAATAAGGTTAATCCTCTTCTAAAGCTGACCCAAGTTGGTGATTACCTTGTGGTAGCGAATCCTAGCATGGAGGCAGTTGCATACATGCCATGGACTCGTGCAGCATTGTAGGGCTACTGACCCTAAAGTAGAGGGGGGAGCATGTGTGCCCTGGATGTGGAACTGCCATAGCGTTGCATTTGTTCGTTACCCATGTGCTCATCCAGGAGTTGTCATTACTTCTTGCTTTCTGTAATAGAGGAGTGACAAGTTGCATGCTTGGTTTGCTCTTCTCCATAAGCACCTCAGGGTATAGTACTAGATACAGCTAGCTAGTAAATTCCTAGCTGGCACCTCTATACAAGGGATTAATGCACGGATATCCAAATTTCTGGCTCTGAGACACATCTGTATGTTCTTTCTAAATATAGCAGAGAATTATTATTTTTTAAAATGACCAGAGGATCAAAGCTGGTAGGATGTTGGTAGAATAAGTTCCTTCTCAATAGCCCATTGCATATTATTTATCTTTTAAGTGTTGTTTACCAATAAAGTAAATAAACAAAAGAGCATCCCCTGAATAATAGTGCTGGCATTTATCTCCATGATGACAACACATTTCTGGTATTTAGGTGTTGACCGCAATCCTACTTTTGACTAATGCCATTTCCCCCAACATTTTCCACTCTGGCCCTTAAAATGAATAAGAAAACCGTGGTCCTTCAGATGCTGTTGAACTCTGTCATCATTCCCTGACCAAGCTGACGGGCTGCTGGGAATGCAATAACATCTGGAGTGACACACGTTGACTACTCCTGCTTTAAAAATACTCTGAATTTTGTCACAAAGCAAATACATTACAGTCTCAGTACATGCTGAGTGTTCCAGATTTATGATTGGCGGGTGGTTTGCGGCCTGCTTTCAGGTGGCCTGAGAAACCCACAAGGATAGACTGTTGAAGGCTCTTTCTAGAATAAATAAAATTAAAAATCCACCTCTGGGCTCTGGTGTAACTATTAAAATGTGTCAGGGTGAAGAGAAAAAGGAAGCATTGTCAGGTAAGGGATAGGAGTTCCTGGATTTCCATTTCTATGGGCATTAGGCTATCAGTCAATTCAGTACTATAACAAAATTGCAAATTGTAGCTGTTCTTGGTAGGCAGCTTTTGGTTTTGATCAGGACTGTTCTGCTTTCTTCTCTGAAGGCTGTTGCATCCTGAGCCTTTCCTCCATGTGGTTTCTTAGCAACAACAGTTTTGTGTACTAGCACAAGCTCCCCCTCATGCCATGCTATCTATTGGCCTTCCTTTTACTAGGCCACCCCACCTGTACTTAATGGAGTCACAACCTCTTCCCAACAACAGGATCAAAAAATGTACCCTGCACATGGCAACCACTCAGATCCACTCCCTGCAACCAGTCCTTGAAGCTACATGTGGTGGGTTGGTAAAGCCTAGCAAGAGCTGCGTTGCTGGGCACCTTGCTGATCTCAGTGGTTGCCAGAATTGCATTTATGCCCACCACTTCTAGATTTGTAGGAGTGATTAAGTTATTCTGCCCTGTCTATTCAAGCCTAACTGAGTCAAAAGATCCAACAGCCTTTCAAGCTACCTCATGTAGTCAGTGGAGGTCTTCCGAGAACAAACCAGAATAGTAAACTTCATGGCAGCAAAATGTAAGAAGTGCTGGTTTGAACACAAAAATATGGCTTCAGAAGCCGGATTCTTTTAATGCACTGTCTTTCAATACATTTATCCTGTTCCAGTTTGTCTGTCATTGCCTCAGGGCTGCTTGAAGATTTTAGAAGTGTGTGTGAGGGGGGTGATCTTCATTAGTTGTCATTAAAATACTAGGTGAGAGCCAATATAATTTAGCTCTTTTAGTTAATTTCTAAAGCTTTCAAAATATGTTAGATTGGTCTGTAAAAGAATGCTTTCCTGATGTTGGACTCCCAACTCTCATTAGTCTCAGCTAGCATAACCAATGACCAAAGATGGTGGCAATTGACCACAGCAACATCTGCTCTGCCACAGCCTTACTCTGAAAGTATTTAAAATATGTACTGTACGGCCTGCTCTTTGCTACCAAAAAGGCATCCCACAGTGGGTTTCAACCATAAAGCATTAAAAACAAGCACAGTAAAAGCAAATTAATAATGTCAGTGACATTTCATCACATCCAACTGAGTGGACAGCAAATCGCCCAGAGGCCTGAGTAAATAAATAGGTCTTTAGCTGGCACAGAAAACTAAAAACTTAGCACCAGCCTTCTAGGAAGGGAATTGCACAATTGGGGTGCTTGCACTGGGGGTGCCCTCTTCCATGTCACTGCATACTGAATTTCAGGCACCACCAGAGGGATATCCTCTACATTTAAAGCACCAGCAGGACTATATGGGGAGCAGGTGCCTTGGCAAGTTTCTATGTCCTAAGATGTTTAGGGGTTTTAATGTCAATACAAGCACTTTGAAGCTGATTCAGTAGCAGAGGTAGCCGGTGCAGTTCTTTTAACTGGTCCAGTTTCTAGCAGGGTGCTATGTTCTGCACCATGTAGAGCAGGCTTCCTCCCTCCAGATGTTTTGAGACTACAATTCCCATCATCCCTGACCACTGGTCCTGCTAGCTAGGGATCATGGAGTTGTAGGTCAAAAACATCTGGAGGGCCGAGTTTGAGGAAGCCTGATATAGTGTGCATTGCAATAGTCCAGACCTAGGGTTGTTAGTGCATGGGACAAACTGTCCCCATCCAGGAGCTGTTGCTGCGCTAACTGAAGCTAGTGTAAGGTTCTTACCAAGGAAGCTACTTGTGCCTCCCATAAAATGCTGAATCCAGGAGGACCCCCAAGCTATGTTCCTGTTCTATTGCAGGGAGGGTAGCCCAGTTCAGAACAGGCAGTCTTCCCAATTTCCAAACCTGGGAATGCTCACAGTACTTATCAGGATTCAGCCAGAGCTTATCGGCTCTCATCCAACTCACCACTGTGTCAAACCACTGACCAGATCCCAGACAGTGTCTTCTGACTAATGAAACTGGAAGAGCTGTATTGACACGCCCACCCCCTTTGCCAGAGGAGTTGAGTCAGAGTGGAGAGGCACAATTTTTGTGCCCCCCCCCCGGCCTGCACCCTTAGCAGGGAGTCAGCCTGTCCAACCCCTAGGTATGCCCCTGCATCAGCATCTTGGTGACATCTCACTCCAGACCTAATGAGCACTCCTAGTAGCTTTGAATATATATTAAACAGCACTGTACACAGAATGGGACCAGGCACCCCACAGCATAACTGCCGTGGCGCTGGGGTACAGTCTCCCAATGCTATTTTCTGGAAAATGGCCCGGCAGGTAGAAATGGAACCACAAAACCAGCAAGGTCACTCTCTTCAACCCTCCCAATAAAGGACTTCCATCAGGACAACCAGAGCTGATCTGGTCCCCAACCTGGAATGAATCTAGATAATTGGTTCCATCCAAAACCATTAAGAGCTACCACCCTCTAGAGCAGTGGTCCTCAACCTTGGGCCTCCAGATGTTTTTGGCCTACAACTCCCATGAGCCCTAGCTAGCAGAACCAGTGGTCAGAGGTGATGGGAGTTGTAGTCTCAAAACATCTGGAGGCCCAAGGTTGAGGACCACTGCTCTAGAGCACTTACCCTAAAATGGAATTCTTGCAACCAAGCGATTGTCAAACACTTTTGGGTTCTACTTGGGTTTCTTTGGGATCAGGCAAACTATAGCCTCCATGAGGACTGCAGGCACCCTCTCCTCTTGCACAGATGTATTCGCCGCCACACATTGGAATCGCCTGGTTAATCCCCTCCTGCTGGATCTAAACAGGAAAAAGGTTGAGAGGATGTGGTTGGCTGAACAGCCTCTAGCATCTTATGCACAGCCATTGTTCGTTTGTTACGTTTATGTCCCACCCTTTCTCCAAGGAGCTCAAGAAGACGTACATGGTTCTGCCTCTCCCTGTTTTATCCTCATAGTGACCCTGTGAGGTAGGTTAGGCTGAGAGACAGTAATTGTCCCAAACTCACCCAGTGAGTTTCATGGCTAAATGGAGATTCGAACTTGGGTCTCCTGGGTACAATATTCTAAGTACTACACCACATTGGCTCACACTGTTCTTTGTGACCTATTAGTGATTATACAAGTTAATCATTGTACACAAAGGTCCTGATACAGCTTTAGCCATGCATAAAAACGTATCAATTTGCAACTAGTTTCCCCAGAACGTACATGAGGATGTGCATTCAAATGCTCAACACATGGAATGATGCATTGTGGATGGGCACTGGGTGAGCATTTGGATCAACATCCAGTTTTCACCTGTGATTTTTGACCAAATGAGTGAAAAGTTGGTGAAAGCAAAAACTGGAGGGTACCATCTTATGTCATAGAATAGTTTCTCTCCCTGCTGTTATCTCTGCAGTTTGAATTTGTTTACTCTTCTTCACTCGCAGCTCTAGCTTTGGGGCAATGACAGCTCCTGAAGCCATAGCTAAGGAGGAGTGTGGGTTCACATGCAGCACTAAACTATGGTCAAAGTTCTCTAGTGTTTAAAAAACCAACTATGAATGTGGTTAACAAGCAATCTTTAACCATAGTTATTAAACCAAAGTTAAATTGCTGGGCTGGGTTTGCACATAGCACTAAGCTATGGTTTAATAAACCATGGATTAGCAAGACAGTGGGACCTCGACTTACGAGCGATTCGACTTACGTGTTTTTTGACTTACGAATGACTTCCGGGAGAAACAAAATGGCCGCTGCAACCGAATTTTTCGACTTACGAATGGAAGTCGTGGCAGCTTTTAATAGGATTTTTTCGACTTACGAATTTCGACTTACGAATTTTTTTCGCTCAATGCATTCCTATGGGGATTCGACTTATGAATGTTTTCGACTTACGAAAATTGCGTCGGAACGCATTATCGTCGTAAGTCGAGGTCCCACTGTATGTGTGAACCATGCCACTTTGCGGGGCTGCCTTTGAACTGTGTTCAGAAGTTTCAACTGGGAATAAAATGTAGCTGTAAGTGTTTCAAACAGAGCCTGTTGTAGCAACAGATAAAACAAATGTCTACTGGCTTCATGTTTGCTTCTGGAACCAATTCAAAGTGCTGATATTATCCTTTAATGCTCTATATGACATGGACTAGGATATTTAAAGGACCCCTTCTACAAGTACACAGTTGCTCTTTCTTTGGTCTGCACAAATGCACATGCTACTGATCATACCTTCAGAGACTAACTGGGTGGGTACTGAGGACCAACCTTTTCTATTGTCACAGCCAGATTATTGAACTCTCCCTCAGGCTGTCCACCTGACACACACCCCATGTCCACCTCCTTTTTCCTCTAGTTTGTAACTTCCCTGCCGATAAAAATTCTGCTAGGATTACAATTATTTTGTACTGTATTTCTTAGCTTTATATGCATTTTTTCACTGCTTTTGTTAGCCACTAAAGAGTATTCAGAGAAAAGTGGGCTTATGAATACCAATTGTTGAGCATTGTGAGTAGAAGAGTATTATTATGCTCCTGTCTTGCTTGTGGGCTTTCCATACTCATTGTTAGCTCCTGGGAGAACATGGTGCTGAATTAAATAGGCCTTCTGATCCATCAGTTTAATAGAAATTTATGTTCATTAGATTAGGATAGCACTTAAACACATTCTAGTTAAGGTAAATATTGGAGAGCAAAAAAAATTGCTGGGTTGGACCAGTACAATGAAAACAGGACATTTGTGCTTATACAGTGATACAATTTT
The DNA here is from genome assembly GCA_034641385.1 of Darevskia mixta. Classification (NCBI taxonomy): domain Eukaryota; kingdom Metazoa; phylum Chordata; class Lepidosauria; order Squamata; family Lacertidae; genus Darevskia; species Darevskia mixta. The sequence goes on from JAWWNH010000242.1 coordinate 1,339,800, forward strand.
TTTCTAAGCATTATGTACTGTGAAATATCCATGTGATCTGCCAGCCACAGATGTCAGGACATGAATGGAGTGAGAGAATATACTAATGAACTTTTTAAATTGCAAGTAGCATGGTTTTCTTTGGAAGCCTAGTTAAATAGTTGCCTGGATGTAAGCCAAGTGTTGTCTAAAGGGGTTCTCAGCTGAGACACCATCCAACAAAGCAGAAAGACAGTTGGATTATTGCAGAGTTGGCATAAATAAAAAGATGCAGCACGTTATATAGTGTGCAGTCTACAACCCAGTTACTGCAGAGACTATTCCTTGTTATATAAAATGGTCCTGGAGGAAATAGCTTCTAGACTGAAATGTAATGTGAGACTAATTCATAAGGCATTAAGTTGGAGTCTGATTAGTTTTGCATACCTCTTGTTAGTAGATATTTGCCAGAACAACCATAAACAAAACACTGTCCATCGTAAAGTCCTTCCAGATCGTTCCAACCTGTGCAGATCGTGGACACCATTGAAATAATTCTAAGCATAATGCAGTATTTTATTTTTTTTTTTAAATTGATTTGTATAAAATGTCATATTTAGGGGAGAGGCCATAGCTCTGTGGAAAAGTACCGGTACATGCTTTGTATGGAGAAGGATGGTGGGCTTCTCACCATTTCCAGTTAAAAGGTTCTTTTGTAACAAGACTGGGAAAGACCTCTGCTTGAAACCCTGGAGAGCTGTTGTAGACATCATCGCATCAATGATTTCAGTCAATATAAGGCAGTGTCCTATAGCCATGTCAGTTTTCAAAATAGACAGAATCAGTACTGACCACTTATATCCTCTTTCTTTAAAAAGAAAAGAACATTGGAGCAGCTTAGATGGAGATCCAGGTGGCATACAGTCCAGGCACTGATTAGGCCCAGGCCTGCTTCACTTCAGTAATGCTTCAGCATGGTACATAGTCCCAAATTACAAAATAAATTCCAGATTGCTAATTTGGAATTCCACATAGTAAATCTGCTTTTGAATTTACCTGGGGCTGTCGTTCCTGCTTACTTTGCTCACCAACCCCACCTACTGGTCCACCCCTTTGCCCTCTTCCTTCTCCCAAAACCTGACCATACTCTCCTTCCTTTACACCTGGTTAATCCCTGCTCTCTTACACCTCACCCACCCCCTTGCCTATCCCCCCACAGTTCACCCAACCCTTCCATGCTCACCTGGGCCACCTACCACCCACTTGCTCACCTGTTCAGTCATGACTGCAGTTGCCGCTGGTGGGCAACAAAAGAGGTTTAAAGACTGTCTCAAGGCAAATCTTTAAAAATGTAGTATAAACACTGACAACTGGGAAACACTGGCCTGCGAGCGCTCCAGTTGGAGAACAGCCTTTACCAAAGGTGCCATGGGCTTTGAAGACACTCGAACTCAGGACGCAAGGGAGAAACTTGCTAGGAGAAAGGCACGCTTGGCAAATCCACACCATGATCAACTCCCACCCGGAACCCAATGTCCCCACTGTGGAAGCATGTGTGGATCCAGAATTGGCCTCCACTGTCACTTACAGACTTATTGTCAAAACCGTGTTTATGGAAGACAATCTTACTCGGCTATGAGTGATCGCCAGTGAGAGCCATGGCTGTCTATTGGCTATGAACTACAGCATGACAGCTTTACAATTTTATTATATAGTTAGAAAATTGTGACACTTGCTGTGCTACTTATTCTACTAAAACCTTTTATTTACTTCACTAATTCTCAAAATATATGCATAAAAAGATAAGTTGGAAGGTGAAGGGCCTAAGAGGATTTCTGCCCCTTTAAAAGTTGCACAGAAGTGAGGATGTGCTGGCAGAGGCAAGGACAAGTGACACATATACCGTATTCAGGCCTGCATCAGGTTCCACATACATATAAATCTGCTATGAAGGATGCAAAGAAAATCCATGCCTACTAGCTATACCTTGTTATTTCAAGGTCTGTGCCAGAGATAGCCAACATGGTGCCGTTCATACATTTGTGGATGGCAGCTCCCATCAGCCTCAGCCAGAATTGTCAATGCTGGAGAATCTTTATCAGATCTTGAATTGTGTCATTGAGGAATAGACAGAGTCACTTCCAGGAAAGGAAATTGCAGATTGTCTTTCTGTCAGCTCTCCACTAACAGAATATGATGATTTATAATATGCTGATTTATAATAGCCAGACATTGGCTATTAAATCACTGGAAATAAGAGTGGTCAAGGGAACAACCTCAAATGCTATGATCAAAGCCGTTTTCTGCTGTCTGCGCCTGAGGGCTGAGTTGTCAATAACATCAAAAGTATCCAGTATGGCAAAGGTACTTTTGGATCTCCCATTGACTGTTGGTATTGTTCGACAGTTGATGGCTGAACAATTTAAAATGATCAGATCAACATTTGATGAAAGGGGGACAAAAAATGAGTCATAGAGATAAGAAATGAAAAATGGAGCTGGAGCTTACCTAGAGATTTCAGACAAAATTGATGAAAAGCTGACAGGACTGGATGCAAAATTGGAGAAAGCAGATGGTGAAATGAAAATGCCTTTTATACAAGGGTTTGGAGGAGAAGGGAAAGATAAAACCATAAATGGAGAGATGGAGAATCATCTGGATTTGGTATTGATGGAATTGAGAGGAAAAAAGCTTTGAGAAAGCTTCAGTCCTGGCTTTTCTTTAGTTCTGGAAGAAGGAAAGTATTCTGCATACTATTTGGAGCAAATTCAAAGAATGATGCTATAAATTTATGGTACTATCTTTGGAAAAGACTGGAAGAAACAGAAATGTAAAGCCCTAGAGGAGCAGATCAGGATAAATAATGCAATAGGAAATGAAAACACAAGAAGAAATGAAATTTGAATATACAGAATTGGGCATGAATTAAAGGATATATAACAAGAAAATAATTATGGAATATGATTCTAATAAGTGACCACAGTGGAGAGATTTTAATATGGGCATGGAAGGAATAATTTACTATAACTGAATATGGAGGCATGGTGGTGAGAATTAATGGAGGCAAAGTGGATTTTAAAGAAAAGACATGGTTGATATTTACCATCACCAATAATAATAATTCAGGAACCTCTCTTGGACTTTTCATGGGAAAAAGAAATGAAATGTTTTTGAGAGACTTAAACTGAAAAGAAGCATTCAGTTTCATCTTGGACTGAACGCCTTAAATATTTTTTTCCCTTTTTTATGTAACTGGCAGATAGAAAATTGGAAGTCCTTTTATTTTTCTTCTCTTTCAACTTGCTTCTTTCTCATGCCCTTTTCTCCCTTCCTTCCTTCCTTCCTTCCTTCCTTCCTTCCTTCCTTCCTTCCTTCCTTCCTTCCTTCGTATCACTTCATTTTCTTCTCTTTTCTTTGGCATCCTCTGCTCTGGGCCTTTATTAATGTCCAGGGATTGTATAGCCAAGCATGTGGTACAGTGGTACCTCGACTAGCGAAGATAATGCGTTCCGTCGTGATCTCCGCTAGGCGAAAACGACGTTCGGCGAATCCCCCATAGGGCTGCATCGGGGGAAAACTCGCTAGGTGAAGAAATCCTATTCCCAACTTCGTTCGTCGAAAAAACGCCATTCAAAGCGGCCGTGACGCCTGTTCTTTAGGCAAAGAAATTCGCTAGCGGCGGCCATTTTTTTCCCCCGGAAGTCGTTCGTTCGGCGAAAATGACGTTGGGCGGGTCATTCGCTGGGCGAGGTACCACTGTAGATGGTTAATGGAAGACCCTGGGTGGGAGGCAGGGAAATGTTGGTCTCCCAGGGTGAGAGGCTGGAAGGAGAAAGGAAAGATCCCAGATGAGAGTGGGTGGTAAGGGTCAAGAACTACCTTTAAGAAAGGATTCTGTATTCCGAGTGGGCTCTCCATGCCCTCGCCACAGCAAAAAGGCTGATACTGATGAATTGGAAAAATTAAAATGCGGCTCCCTTCTATGATTGAAGACTTATACAAACTCGCAACGTATGAACAACTTGCATATAAATGCAGACTTGCCATGGACAAATTCAATGATATTTGGAATCCATTCTTACAAATACTGTAATAGCAACAAGATCTGATGAAGTACAATAACAACCTTGTAAAGTATACAGTTTTGGGTCCCCCCCTCCCCCTTATATTTTGCCTTCTACATGGGTTGTGTTTCTCTTTCTCTTTTTCTCTTTTATTTACATCTCACAATGTTTAGTGCACATATAATTATGTACTTTTTGAACTTTCAATTAAATAAAAAAAAAGAGGACTTTGTATTCTACTTAGTCTATTTGTATTTTTGGTAGGATCCTTTGTTTTTTGTTTTTTAGATTAGTCTTTTATATCGTAAAGTATTATACGGTAAATACCTTTTAAAAATTCTTATATTTCACCCCTTCCCCAAAAAAGAAATAGACAGCTTCACCTATCCCTACTTCTCAAAGAGTTGATGTGTATTTAAACCCAATTTCTAAGCTTTTACAAAGCATTTTTATATGCAGATTATTATTTCTAATTAGTAAAAGCCACATTGAGGTAACACTCCACCTTTTTACAGGTCCTGTTGTTTTTCATTAGCTTTCTTGATGAGCAAAATGTCAGAAAGTGGTATTTTTCTCTCACTTGTGCTGTGCAGTTTCACTTGCTTAATTTCTGCATGCCAGGTTGATACTAAAGACACAAATACAGGGTCAGCAAAGAAACCCATTGTCTCCGTAATTGCTGACTTTTCATATAATGCAGTGGTGGCCAAACCTGGCCCTCCAGCTGTTTTGGGACTACAATTCCCATCATCCCTGACCACTCGTCCTGTTAGCTAGGGATGATGGGAGTTGTAGTCCCAAAACAGTTGGAGGGCCAAGTTTGGCCACCACTGATATAATGCAAGACCAGTCTAGAAAATCACTGTGAGAGCATAAAAACCCACCCTATCCTGAAAAAAATGTTGGTTTTTTTGCGTGAGGAAAAGACAGTCTGTACCTGAGGACAGAAGGTGAACAACTAAGAGCAGGCTTCCTCAAACTCGGCCCTCCAGATGTTTTTGGCCTACAACTCCCATGATCCCTAGCTAGCAGGACCAGTGGTCAGGGATGATGGGAATTGTTGTCTCAAAACATCTGGAGTTTGAGGAAGTTTGAGTTTGAGGAAGCCTGACTAAGAGAAGCTCTGGAAGGTTTGACAGGCAGCCTATATGAGTCTGCACACTGGCCATGACCTTAAAAGGGGGAAATTGCATTTTGAGAACTGTTTGAGAACAAGTGTTGAATGGGGTAAGTGTGGAAGAGAGTCTCTAAAGTTCTTCATGTCTTTCAGGAATACAAGCGCAAGTTAGCCAGAGTCTCTCAGGTACGGAAAGAACTCAAGTCACGGATCCAGACCCTTCCTGACCTTTCAAGACTCCCCAATGTCACAGGAAGTCAGGTGCATCTTCCATTTGCAGGAGATGTCTATAATGATGATTGACATTCAGATGTTCCACAGGAATGAGGAATTGGGCAGATGGATTGATATTATTTTTGTATGTTTGTTGAGAGTAGCACTTCAGTGTTCTAATTTATAAGAAATGTCAAATGTTGCTTTGTTTACTATGTTACTGAAACTGTGGTGAAGCAGGTACTATGTAAGAGGCAGAATCTCTGTGTTATTATGTTTAAAAGAAAGAGTGATTATTACAATTTAACTTTTGTACTCACTTCGATTAGATCCAGGAGAACATTGTTTCTATTTTGCTTTTTCTTATGTGATCTTTACTGGATATAGGTCTAATAATTTAATCATATAAGACTCTGCACATAGTAAGTGAAGAAATGCAAAAATAGGTCTTTTGACTCCTGCAATTTGGTTTGAAATGTGACAGTAATTTTTTTTCTTCTCCAAAAAAGTCATTGTCTTAATGTCCTTTTAAAAACTTTTGAATACAAATTATATTAAAAACAGATGTTGAATGACCAAAAATGACCATAGTTAAGTGAATTAGAATGCTAAATGATTTAGAATTTTAATAGTAATCATTCCTCCTCTCTGAAGGTTGATTTTTTTTTTATAGAGTCAGCAACCATATGTTTGCACTGTAATCATTTTCTACATAAATTCAAATAGAAAACCTCATCTTAGAGCAGTGTTTCCCAACCTTGGGCCTCCAGCTGTTTTCGGACTACAATTCCCATCATCCCTGACCACTGGTCTTGCTAGCGAGGGATGACGGGAGTTGTAGTCCAAAAACAGCTGGAGGCCCAAGGTTGGGGAACACTGTCTTAGAGGACAAACAAGCCAGTGAGTGTAATCCTCATCTGGAAAGAATTGGAATGGTTATATAGGACTGAATCTATACTTTTTTTTTACAATTAACTGTGCTTAGCAGTAAAAAAAAAATGTTTAGAAGTTCAATCCTATAGCTGTCTATTCAGAAGTAAGTCTCACTGTATTCAGTGGCTTAACCTAGATTAAGTGTGCAAATGATTGCAGCACAAGAACAGTAGTGTGCTATATTCATTAGATGGAGCACTGAGCCTCTTTTCTCTAATGGGGAACTCATCTGATAAAATCAGCTTGGAAGGTTACTGCCATGTAAATTGCAGAAAAGCTCCAACAAATCACTCCCAAGCCTGGAATGTTAACATGGGGAAAGTTTATTTCTGACTACTCATGGTGAGGAAGTTCACACTGATTTATGGCTATTGCCTTTCAGCATATTTACCTATTTACTTGCACAGACAGCTTCCCATTTAGTCTATGGGCAGTGGAGTCTAAAAATGGGGTGGTTCTTACCATCTGGGGCCAGTGTGCACATTTGCTGTAGATGCTAGTCACAAAATTGCAGGGCATGGTTTAGGAAAATGGTTGCAGGCATGCCCCCCATCAGCAGGAAAAAGGCATCTACTATTTGTTCCAATCTTGTTCAATGGTGCTCTCAAAAATTACTTCAATACATTAAGGATGTTTTCCAGTTAATTTGACCCGTCTTACGCCACCAAATTAGGTCAAAGGTGCAAAACTTAAAGCCCCAAACTGGGCATTATGTATATTTGGCCATTTATTTTACACATTTAATGTACTTTCCCACTGTCACCTATTTGTTACCAGTGGTCAGCATGACTGATCATATTCTAGGGTCATTGGCAATCCGAAAAGGCTACCTCATTTATTCACCCTGGGTGGTGAATTCATCCCACCCCTCAAAGACATAGATTTTATGTTGCAATGTCAGATACAGAAGTGATTAGAAGGTATGAGCACTCCTTTCTATGACTATATTAAAATTTAAATATATGAAGTGGCCTTAAGTGACACCGCCCTGCTACCTGGCAAACATTTAACTCTTAACCGTCACCTCTAAAATTAGACCAGTGAAGTTAATCACATTTCCACCACTGGAAAAATGTTGAATGCTAGTGGCAGGTAAAACAAATTATTTAACGGGAAACATGCTATTTTGAATACAACTACTTAAATATGTGAAAAAATAATTCCTCTTTCTGGGGCAAAACCCTAATGGTCCCTGCACTCAAAACAGTTTGATACAGCTTGTTGCTGCTGTGTCTCCCTTATTGTAGCAGTTTTGGATTATACACAAAAAGCTTTTCATTGTCAGTTTTGAATGCTAAACTGAGGTGCATCCACTTCTGTTACCTATCATGTGCTGTTTGCAAAGTTTGATCCAGCAGAGGTAAGCACACCCAAGACCAATTAATTTTGAACGGAAAAGGAAGTACAGTGGAACCTTGACTTACGAATTTAATCCGTTCCGAAAGCACACTCGTAAGTCGAAAATTTCGTAAGTCGAAAAACGGCATTCCCATAGGAATGCATTGGAAACGTAAATCGAAAAATTCGTAAGAAAACCCTGTGTAAACCTTCGTAAGTCGAGTAAACGCCATCAAAAACTTCGTAAGTCGAGTAAACCGCATCTAAAATCCAAGCAGATTTCCTTTCGGAAGTCGAAAAATCCGTAGGTGCGCGGCCGCTTTTTATTTTTCGGAAGTCGAAAAATACGTAAGTCGAGTACTTCGTAAGTCGAGGTTCCACTGTATATGCTTAAATTTGAGCCAGAGAAATCAGTGGGGAATAAAATTGCTTAACTTTTGCATCTTGCTGTCATATATATGGAAGATACCTGCAAACTATAAGAGGAAAAACACTTTGCTTGTATTTTGAACAGCTTGTGCCTGATAGTTTGAAGTTTTTTTGTTTTTTTGTATTATAGTCCTAAAATACTGACAGACAAATGTCAGAATGCAGCAAGATGAAAGGTGGTTGGTAATCTCAGCTTATGTATCACATTTAAAAAATGAGGGGAAGGAGAGGGATTCCAAGGTGTTGAAAATTCTCTATGCTGTTAGGACTTTTCATGGCTCAGACACACAGATCCAAACTATAATATTTCTGCTTTTCCTAATCCATTTCATTCTAGACATAATATCCAGATTTAACAGAGTATATAATTATAATTCCTTTTTCTCCAAAGGACACAGGAAAATTCCATTCCCACCACGCAGAATTGCATAAGTTTAAAATATAAACCTCAATTTGTTATGCATCACCTTTTTGCATGCAATGTTTAGCCACAGATTAGTATTACATATATGAGCCTTTGGCTAATGCACTCCCACCCCTTAATTGGAACAAGCCAATTTGTGACTAGTAATGATGCCTGCTGGTTTCACTAAACCATAGCAAACAGCAGTGCTGTTTTTCTAGAAAAAGAGTTGCCGGAGCTCACCATGAACTTCTGCCTTGTTCTTTGAGAATGGCAATAGTGCCCACCTGAGAAGTGCCAGAGCTGAGCTCCTGTGAGCTCCGGCTGAATAAAAGCCCTGGTAAACAGTAAACCACAGTTGCATGTTTGAAAATGGAAGTGAAAGCTACCAATCTTCCCTTCCTTCCATGAGCATCTCATTGATGAGGGGAGAGCAATAAGTCTGAGGCTTGTGCACTTAATGCTAACATAGTTTAGTCGAAACAAAATAAAAATTCCTTCCAGTAGCACCTTAGAGACCAACTTAGTTTGTTATTGGTATGAGGTTTCGTGTGCATGCACACTTCTTCAGATACACTGAAACAGAAGTCACCAGACCCTTATATATAGTGAGAGGGTGGGGAGGGGTATTACTCAGATAAATGGACATAAATCTGACATCAGGAATCAAGACAGAGAAACCAGTAGGAGAACACTTCAATCTCCCAGGGCATATACAAGATCTCAAAGAAGCTGTCTTATTACAAAAGAATTTCAGAAATAGACTGGAAAGAGAAGTTGCTGAATTGCAACTTATTACCAAACTTAAAACCATGGAGAGACCTGGCCTGAATAGAGACATTGGATTCTTATCTCATTATACATTTAGCCACCTCACCCTTTGCTTTTTCCTGTAAGACCAATTGCAGTCGTTAACAGTCATCAACAGGTTTACCACACCTATCAGCCAATCACCCATTCCCACCACCCTTCTGAGTAATACCCCTCCCACCCTCTCACTATATATAAGGGTCTGGTGACTTCTGTTTCAGTGTATCTGAAGAAGTGTACATGCACATGAAAGCTCATACCAATAACAAACTTACTTAGTCTCTAAGGTGCTACTGGAAGGATTTTTTTTATTTTGTTTCGACTACGGCAGACCAACACGGCTACCTACCTGTATATAGTTTAGTGTTATGCCACTGAGCCTTGCTGAAACACTTACTTGTAGAATTCATTTTTCTGGATGTAAATATTTTTGTTGAAAATACGTGCACCCTTCTTTTACCAAAATATAGAAATTAGTAAGTTGTTTGGAAAGGTAGATATATTTACATGTAGAATTGTACTCTACTCTTGGCAGGTAGCTTTCAGGCAAATGTTTACATTTCAGCTTAGTTTTGCCAACTTGAACCTTGTTTTGTTAGGAGCTGTTGATCCTCGTCACATGCCGTGGAAGTACATAAAACACAGCTCACTGTGAATAAATATTGTGCTTGTGTATGCTGCTGAATCACTCCTGTTTTACTCCCCACTCTTAGGAGCACCAAAACACTAACCCTAGTTTACTTTGACATGTGTACTCAAGACATGTGTGCTCATAGGTTTGTTCCTTCTAAACAAAAAATGATAAGTAAGCCAAGAACAAGCCTTGAGGTCCAGGTTTTAGTAATTTGCTGCCTTTCCAAAATTTGAGTTGTTGAAAACACATCCTCAACACTGAATATTTAGGCCAAACACTCATTACACTGAGCACACACCCAGAATTAGAAACAAATCATGTTTATATTTGCAACCCCTTACTACTGTGTCCAATATAATTTACTTAAAATGAAGAGGGACCACCAGTAAATCAAATACTGCAGGTACAAGCATCTCCACTTTTAAAACTTGGTTAATATTTTCATTATATTACAACTTCACACACCTCACTATTTTCCTTTGTGTGTTGTGAGGGGACTCATTTATAAATAAGCACTGGCTGAAACAAAATTTTCCACCTATTTGGAAGTCAGTAATTACAAATGGAACCCTGCAACTAAATATTACCATGTTGAAAGTTCAGACTTCCAGCTACTCCAGTCCACCTTATTCAGTCCACCAGCCCCAGTCCCCTCCTACTGCCTTCAACAGTCAGCACAGAGCATGGTAAGTCCTTTTCCCACCCCTTTATTTAGGGGATTTTTGAGATGGAGTGGACCCACTTATGCCTGGTCCCACCTACACTGAGTTCTTTCATTTTCATTGATCTCTCTGGGGCGCGCTCTCTTCCACCCCTGGGCACATTTAAGTGACCTGTCCAGACAACAGCACCCACGTTTCTCTGTCTTCCATTAAAAACTTCCCTGAACAGGGCTGCCTTCAGATGGCTTGTAAAAGTCAAATAGTAGTTAGTATCTGTTTGACATTGGATGGGAGGCTATTCCACAGGGTGGGCACCACTACCAAGAAGGCCCTCTACCTGGGTCCCTGTAGCTTCACATCTCGCAATGAGGGAACCACCAGAAGGCCTTCGGAAGTGGACCTCAGTGTCTGGGCTGAACAATGGGGGTGGACATGCTCTTTCAGGTATATAGGCCGAGGCCGTTTAGGGTTTTAAAGGTCAACACCAACACTTTGAATTGTGCTCGGAAACATAATGTGAGCTAGTGTAGATTCTTTAGGACGGGTGTTATATGGTCCTGGCGACTGCTATCAGTCACCAGTCTAGCTGCTGTATTCTTGATTAGTTGTAGTTTCCAAGTCGCCTTCAAAGGTAGCCCCACGTACAGCGCATTGCAGTAGTCCAAGCGGGAGATAACCAAAGCATGTACCACCCTGGTGAGACAATTCACAAGCAAATGGAGCTGGTAGACAATCGCCCTGGATGCAGAATTAATCCGTGCCTCTGTGGACAGCTGTGAGTCCAAAATGACCCCCAGGCTGCGCCCCTGGTCCTTTAGTGCAGGCATGGCCAAATTTGGCCCTCCCGCTGTTTTGGGACTGCAACTCCCATCATCCCTAGCTAACAGGACCAGTGGTCAGGGATGATGGGAATTGTAGTCCCAAAACAGCGGGAGGACCAAGTTTGGCCCTGCCTGCCCCCTGTCTCTCAGAAACAGTACTTCTAACTTGATGGAACCATTCCATTCTATTCCCCCTCCCACCTTTTTGCCAGGGTTTTATTTTATCCTTTCCTTCTCAATATTCTGTGTCATGGTTATTATGGGGCTGTTTGCAGGGTCTCTCGTAAGTTTCTTTTCCTGCAATTCCTACTTGTGTGTACCTCAGGATTACTGTGAGTCTGCTGGAACTGCTCTCTTGTTGCATTGGTGGTAAGCACAAGAGGACACTCAATGTTTCTTCTTAATTTATAGGGGCTTATATGATGCTTCTTCAGCTTTATATTTAAAAACTTAATACTTGTTCTAATGCACGTAACATGGTTGCAATAGTTCGTGTTTAGGCCTCTTGGTTCCTAAAATTAGGATCACGAGTTACTCCTACAAAGTTGAATTCACTCTTATATTTGGAGCAAACTTGCTTTAAACAAAGACTAAGGTTTTCATCGTTCAGTCACTGATTTCCGGTGGAGAAGAAATTGCACACATGCTGAAGACCATCTTTTACAGTTGGTGACTGACAAGTGTAGTTCATGACACTGGCCCGCTATGCCACTCATTGAGTCGATCCAAATATGTGTAATAGTAATCCGTTACCAATTATCTGAGCTGTTTAAACCATCACAGTAAGTCTGTCTTGGCTATCTTACTAGTTGGAAGTCTAGATCTTTGACGAGATCTAAAGAGCTGTTGAAACTCATGCAGTAGCCCAGTTAGTTTGATTTCCCCACTTTGAGTAGCTGATCCCTATGCCATACGAGTAAATCTGCTTCCAAGACTTCCCTCAGTTTCAAAAACAGTTTGCTGTGTGGTGGTGGGAGGGGAGTTAGTGCTCTGTAAGAAAGAAAGGTCTAAAGGTATTTTTGGCTCACTGAACTGGTTTCACAGTTCTTTGAAGCCTAGCCTGTCTTCATCTTTTGTTCATTATGAACATTATAGTGGACATGTGTTTATGTGAATATTACGAACTATTAGCACTTTTAACTTGTGTGCAAGAATTCAGCTGTTATATGTTAAGCATAATTCGTTATTGAACATTGTTGACTGAATTTGTAAATTCCATCTACTAAGAGCACATGTTTTCATATTGAAAAGAATAAAGATTAAACACACTATTTGTACTGATTCATTCTGTGCTACAATCCATGTGATTTCAATCCCCCCACCCAACATACACTTAAGAGTTTTAAACCCAGACCCTTAATATATTTTAAGAATGCTACTTAGATTACTTATTATATAAAGTATACGGTGGGTTAACGTTTTCAGATTGGTTGGGGGGAAATATTATGAAAAGGAGATGGCTAATAATAATAATAATAATAATAATAATAATAATTTATTATTTGTACCCCGCCCATCTGGCCGGGTCCCCCCAGCCACTCTGGGCGGCTTCCAACGAACACTAAAATACATTAAAATATCACACATTAAAAACTTCCCTAAACAGGGCTGCCTTCAGGTGTTTTCTAAATGTCAGGTAGTTATTTATCTCTTTGACATGGGATGGGAGGGTGTTCCACAGGGCGGGCGCCACTACCGAGAAGGCCCTCTGCCTGGTTCCCTGTAGCTTTGCTTCTCGCAGTGAGGGAACCGCCAGAAGGCCCTCGGCGCTGGACCTCAGTGTCTGGGCAGAACGGTGGGGGTGGAGACGCTCCTTCAGGTATACAGGACCGAGGCCGTTTAGGGCTTTAAAGGTCAGCACCAACACTTTGAATTGTGCTCGGAAACGTACTGGGAGCCAATGTAGATCTCTCAGGACCGGTGTTATGTGGTCATGGCGGCTACTCCCAGTCACCAGTCTAGCTGCCGCATTCTGGATTAATTGCAGTTTCCGGGTCACCTTCAAAGGTAGCCCCACGTAGAGCGCATGGCAGTAGTCCAAGCTTAGAAAGTTTTGCATTGCAACGAATGCCATTCCCGCCAATTTGAAGGAAATGAACTTGCCAAACTCCTCCCCTGGAAGAAGAGGAGAGGTGGTATCTCCTTGGGAGGAGAATGCTATGGCCTGATGGGCAACTTCACCCAATGGATAGAGGTGGTGACAGGCTATTTATGCTTGCGCTGCTCCACAATCTTCCTTCTTTATTCGACACCCACTCTTTTGCAGTACAGTGGTACCTTGGGTTAAGTACTTAATTTGTTCCGGAGGTCCGTTCTTAACCTGAAGCATACTTAACCTGAAGCACCACTTTAGCTAGTGGGACCTCCTGCTGCCGCTGCGCCGCCAGAGCACGATTTCTGTTCTTAGCGGAGTTCTTAACCTGAAGCGTATTTAACCCGAGGTACCACTGTATGTGCCTACAGGCTAGTCACCTGTTTTCCAGGGTCTGAGTAGGATTTGGGGGGGGAGATCCTAATTGACCGGGGTCTTCCCTTTTTCACCTGCTCCACACTGTTGGGTGATGTTTTTTGGAGTGGAGTTCCTTCAATTTGGCTAATTGGCATGTGGTCCGAGCAGGTGAGAAGATTTCAAAAATAATGGAACACTTACCTGAAGCAGTGTTGGGTTGTGGGCATCCCTTAGTCACTGTTGTCAGGCATGGCCTGTGGGTTCTGGGGGTGCCCTTTGACCTGAGAGACACAATGGGGCCATGGTGACCTGACAGACACAATGGGCCATGGTGTGGCTGTTGGACTCATACCCAAGGTCCATGCAGCAGGGAGGGAGGATCTTAGGAAACCTTGCTGTGTGTATCCAGAATGCAGCTGTTAACCTGCTCAGGTGATGGGGGTAGAAATTACCTCCATCTATTAATGAATAGGGGACGCGGGTGGCGCTGTGGTCTAAACCACTGAGCCTAGGGCTTGCCGACCAGAAGGTCGGTGGTTCAAACCCCTGCAATGGGGTGAGCTCCCGTTGCTCTGTCCCAGCTCTTGCCAACCTAGCAGTTCGAAAGCACGCCAACGTGCAAGTAGATAAATAGGTACCGCTCCAGCGGGAAGGTAAATGACGTTTCCATGCGCTGCTCTGGTTTCGCCAGAAGCGGTTTAGTCATGCTGGCCACATGATCGTTCACGACTGGACTTAACTGTCAAGGGTCCTTTACCTTTTTATTAATGAACACTTTCCCGGACCTAAGTTGATTTGGTTACATTGGTTGAATCTGACTAGTTAATTGGTTTTGCAGATCCTCAAGTTGTTACATTTAAGAAATATAACCTATTTGTCCACATTTGGTTGTCCTGACCGCCTTCCTGGTGTGCCGGCAAATGCTCTGTTTCATACATTTAGTCAGGAGAGGCGCTGAAATAAAAAGGAGAGGAGTCCCAGACTCTCCATGGCTTTCACTGAAAGCCAAATGTTTACAAGTGAGCAATTATGTGAGTATTTGGTTTACATCTATTTACCCACCAAGTGTTCTTTTCCTTTGTTTGATATTTTTAGGGACAGACTATTCAGACTATTGATACTGCCCTTTAATTGGACACACTGACCATTAGGTCCAGTTGTGACCGACTCTGGGGTTGTGGCGATCATCCCGCATTATTGGCCGAGGGAACCGGCGTACAGCTTCCAGGTCATGTGGCCAGCATGACTAAGCCGCTTCTGGCGAACCAGAGCAGCGCACGGAAACGCCGTTTACCTTCCCGCCGGAGCGGTACCTATTTATCTACTTGCACTTTGACGTGCTTTCAAACTGCTAGGTTGGCAGGAGCTGGGACCAAGCAACGGGAGCTCACCCCGTCGCAAGGATTCGAACCACCAACCTTCCGATCAGCAAGCCCTAGGCTCTGTGGTTTAACCCACAGCGCCACCCGCGTCCTTAAGTGGACACACTTATGGTACACCAATTCTTTAAAGATAGTTAAAGTGACAAGAAGGTGTGTGTGTGTGTGTGTGTGTGTGTGTGTGTGTGTGTGTGTGTGTGTATCTAGCCTCAGGGCTAAGCAACCTTTTCAAATGAGTGCAGTGGAATTTGGCACTTGGAGGCCGAAATCAGTGTTAATACTTCAGATGCGGAAGTTCTGAGTTGGAAGATTGCATACCGGTGCAAGAGAAACTATGATTATAGATAAATGCTGTGAAATTTATAAGCCATATTATGTGCTGAAACAATGCAGATAAAAAGCACCTTGCATATTTTAAAGAAAACACATTTCTCTATGCACAGACTCTGATGTGTGAAGCCTTTCTTGTTCCCAACAGGGAACTGGCTGATTTAATGAAAGGGCTAGGTGCTATTTGTATTGAAATTATTTGTATGGTTTTAATGTAGATAGATAGATATAAAATTATATCCATGTTTAATTGTCACCCCCGCCCCCAATGTTTTAACTGTTCTTATTTTTAGCTGAAAGCCGTCTTGAGTTCCTGCCATGGAAAAAGGTCGGGTATAAATAAATCACATATTATTATTATTGAAATAAAAACAATAATTGTCCAGTAGCACCTTCTAGACCAGGTATGTCCAAAGTCCATTTTGGGGGCCTAATCCGGCCCGTTGGTTGGTTTAATCTGACCCCTGTGGCAGTTTATTTCCTGGGGTAAAAAAAGCTCAACAACTTTGGTTGGCCCTCACGCATGTTCACTTCATCAAATCTGGCCCTCTTTGAAAACAGTTTGGACACCCCTGTTATAGACCAACTAAGTTTGTTCTGGTATAAGCAGAAGTAGCTTATACCAGAACAAACTTAGTTTGTCTATACGGTGCCACTGGACAATTTTTATTTTTATTTCAACTGCTTCAGACCAACACTGCTACCTACCTGAATCTATTATTATTTATTATTATTATTATTAGCCATCCCAGTAAGTAGCCTGGCTGCAGCATTCTGTACTTGCTGAAGTTTCCAAACCCTTTTCAAAGGCAGCCCCACACAGAGCACATTGTTTGCAAGATTTCAGCTCTGTTCAGTCATATGTGGGCGGCGGCGTTATTTTTAAACTTACAAGAATGACTTTGTCTCTAACCCAATAAAAGCTCACTGCAAATGTGTAACCTCGCAGCAATTTACTAGAAAAAAATTGCCATACCTTTCCCCACATAGACAATTAATGTGCCGGAAAATCAAATGCACATGTGATGCCACTATGGCAGATACACCTGGAGGAGGCCAAGAGTGCAGGCATCGTCCCAGGCAACTGTTGCCAAGGAGACAGGAATGTTATGCAGGGAGGCGGGTAGCAGCTAACCTGTAGGGAGGCGGGGCAGTTGGGCAGGAGAAGAAGAGAGATGAGGTGTCCAACGGGAAGAGAAATAAGTGTTGCTAAGATCCTATGGAGAGTGTCTGATGTTGGAATCTGGCATTGGTCCAACTAGGTAGTGTTAGATCTGGGAATTAGGGATTGGGGGGGAGAGACTTTAGATGGCAATGTATCTTTAGATGGCGTGAATGGAGCCGCTTGGCCGCCGCAAGCGGCACCCCCTGGGGGCGGGGTGTCGCTCCATAGCGCGCATGCGTCACGACGTCACGACACATGCGCGCTACGGAGCGCAGTCTGGCCAGGCTACTGCACATGCGCAGTCCGACCGGGCTGCCGCTCGCAAGTCCGCCCGAGCTGCCTGGCGTGAGCGCCCCCCCCCCCCCGTCCGTGCGGCAGCTGCTCGCGCCCGGCAACTCGTAAGGCTTGCCCGGTCGGACTGTGTAAGTGCAGCAGCCCGCATGGACTGCACATGTGTGACATTCCGCACATGCGCAGTCCGGGCTGCTGGGTGCGAGTGGCAACTTTACGAGCTACCGCCGCACAGTCAAGGTGCCGGGTGGCGGGGCTTGGCTTGGGCGTTGCGGAGGGGCCGCCCAGAGTGTCGCCCCCCCTCCAGAGCGGAACTGGGGGCGTACCGCTCTCAACGCCCCCACCTTGCTACGCCACTGATTATAGCTCACCTTTTCCCTTGACAGGGACTCAAGGTGGCCTACAGATAAAAATAACAACAGCTGAAATCACAGGGAAACAACAATTAAGAAACCATTAGGTTTAGGGAAGTTTTTAATCACATCTGTGATGTGTTAATGTATTTTAATGTTTGCTGGAAGCCGCCAAGAGTGGCTGGGGAGACCCAGCCAGATGGGCGGGGTACAAATAATAAATTATTATTATTATTATTATTATTATTATTATTACTATTACTATTAAACATTGATAGGATTAAAACTACACACACAAATCTATTAAAACCATACAAATACAATAAAAACAGCCCAGCGCACAGTGAAGCACACGACTAGATTTCTGTTCTCCTTCCTGCTCTCTTCCCCACCACTCTGTTTTCTGCTTCTGTGTCTGTGTTACGTACGTCAGAGCAACAGGCAGCGAAGAACGGTGGGCCAACCCCAGTTGGAAGAAGAGGAAATGCTCTGGAGCACATGCCGCTTCACATTTTAATCTCACTTAAATCTTAGCGCCTTTGTGACTACAGGCATAAAATAAGAGCTTGCTTCTTCTGCCCTGATATTAAATGCAAATAGAAGAATGAGGAGTATATTTTGAAAGTAACAGCCATGCAGACATGCCAAGCTATTCAGTCAAAACCTCAAACTTGTGACACTTATGGCACTAAGCGTACACCTTGCTGATCCTCTCCTACAGGTGAACAGAACATTGATTTCTTTTGGAGGGTTTGAACAGCTTACAGTTCACCTTCATTCCCTTGTGTGCATTTTCTACTCTTCAGTCTTTGTGCCTTTAAGCTTAACGATCGTAAGTGTTGGGTGAAATATACAAAACAATTCACATTTCACTACGTCTGTGTTTTGACATTAGTCTTCCTAAGTGTATTTTATACTTCAGCAAAGTAGCTGTAAACATTATGAATGCTGGGGGGGGGGGGATGCCAAGGATCATTTGACTGGGCGCATTTGGGAAGAAGGACAAGATAAAAATTAAATAAATAATAATAATTTGGATGGATGTGAACTGTAGGGAAGATATGGGGGGGGGGAGTATTGCTTATATACTATACCTGCCAAGTCCACACAGAGAATATATAGCACTTTCTTTGTGGTCAAAGCACTTCAGTTTAGTAAATTTGCAGCGCTTTTTAAATTGTTATTTTTAAAAGGTCTGTTTGTTGTTTCCTTTTTTCCTCCTCAAAACCAGTGGGATTAGGTGTAACTTGAATCCATTGCTTTGAGCCCTACCTTCTGGAACGGGAAAAACAAGCTTGCTCCATCTTCCATGTGACATCCCTTCAGATATTTGAAGGTGGCTATCATATCTCCTCTATTCCAGGCTAAACATACCCAACTCCTTCAACCATTCCCCATAAGGCCTGATTCCCAGACTCCCAGATTCTGGATCATCTTGTTTGCCCTCCTCTGCACATGTTCCAGCTTGTCAATATCCTTCTTAAACTCTGGTGCCCAGAACAGGACACAGGACTCCAGGTGTGGTCTGATCAAGCCAAAATAGAGTGGTGCTATTATTCCCCTTGATCTGGACACTTGACTTCTGTTGATGCAGCTTAGAATAGCATTGCATTTTTGGCTTAGATCCGTTTCACCATCTGGCAACGTGGAAATATGTGTATTATGGAACATTTTTATGTAGCACACAACAGCTGTTTATATCTCAGCAATTAACATATTTACTAATCCTTATTTACCTTCCTTGCATGTTCTCTTTCAAAGTTAATGTGTTTCTAGAGGGGTAGCCCTGTTTGCGAAAACTACAAAGAACATTGTGACACCTTAAAGACAAAGGTTAATGAAGTTCACCACAAAGCCATCTATGCCTGCAAACCTAATCATGCCTACTCAGAAGTTAGCCTCATTGGATTCAGTAGAGCTTACTCCCTGGTAAGTGGGGTTAGGATTGCAGCAGCTCTCACTAACTTGACTTCACAATTCAGTATAACCTTGTCATCCTCTCTCGTTTCCCTCACAGAGGAATCAATGAGGGACAGTTTTGAAAATAACAATAACAGCAATAATAATTGGAAGCCACTCTGAGCTGCTGCTCTCAACAATGAAAACAGCAAAACATCAACCATTAAAAACTTCAAAATACAGGGCTGACTTCAGAAAGTTGTGTAGTTGTTTATGCGTTTGACATTTGGTGGGAAGGCATTCCACTAGGTGGGCACCACTACCAAGAAGGCCCTCTACCTGGGTCCCTGTAGCCTCACATCTCGCAATGAGGGAACTGCCAGAAGACCTTTGGAGGTGGACCTGTGTCCGGGATGAATGATGGAGGTGGAGATGCTCCTTCAGGGCCGAGGTTGTTTAGGGCTTTAAAGGTCAGCACCAACACTTTGAATTGTGCTCAGAATCGTACTGGGATCCAATGTAGGTCTTTTGGGACTGGTGTTATATGTTCCCAGTGGCCACTCCCGGCCACCAGTCTAGCTGCCGCACTCTGGATTAGTTGTAGTTTCCGAGTCACCTTCAAAGGTAACCCCACGTAGAGCACATTGCAGTAGTCCATGCGGCAGATAACCAAAGCATGTACCACCCTGGCGAGACAGTCTGCAGGCAGGTAGGATCTCAGCTGACATACTAGATGGAGCTGCTCTGGACACAGAATTGACCTGCACCTCCAAGGACAGCTATGAGTCCAAAATGACTCCCAGGCTGCGCACCTGGTCCTTCAGGGGCACAGTTACACCATTCAGGAGTCCCACACACCTGCCTCCCCCTTGCCCCCCAGAAATAGCACTTCTATCTTGTCGGGATTCAACCTAAATCCGTTGACCTCCATTAATCCTCCAACCACCTCCAGACACTCACACAGGACATTCACGGCCTTCACTGATTCCGATTTAAACAAGAGGTAGAGCTGAGTATCATCCACATATTGGTGAACACCCAGCCCAACCCTCCTGATAATCGCTCCCTGTGTCGTCATATACATGTTGAAAAGCATGGGGGAGAGGATGGAGCCCTGCGGCACCCCACAAGTGAGAGTCCAAGAGTCCAGAAATCACCCCCCCCCAAAAAAAACTGGAAATAAGTCTCACTGAATTCAGTGGGATTTACTTCTGAGTAGACATACGCGGGTGGCACTGTGGTCTAAACCACAGAGCCTAGGGCTTGCCGATCAGAGGGTTGGCGGTTTGAATCCCCGCGATGGGGTGAGCTCCCGTTGCTCGGTCCCAGTTCCTGCCAACCTAGCAGTTCGAAAGCACATCAAAGTGCAAGTAGATAATAGGTACCGCTCCGGCGGAAAGGTAAACGGTGTTTCCGTGCGCTGCTCTGGTTCGCCAGAAGCGGCTTAGTCATGCTGGCCACATGACCCGGAAGCTGTCTGCAGACAAATGCCGGCTCCCTTGGCCATTAAAGCAAGATGAGCGCCGCAACCCCAGAGTCGTTCGCGACTGGACCTAATGGTCTGGGGTCCCTTTACCTTTAGGCAAACTTAGGATTCCAATCTTAATGCATATAAAAATATGCCTTTAAACCCCCCCCCCCAATGATGTCAGAAATCAGAAGAGCAAAGAGGCACCTAGATACTGTGGCAGTCCCTCTCTCAGTCAAAGGCAAATACCGGTACCTTGTGTTATTCACTTCCCCTGTGTGTTCTCTTTAAAGTAAAAAAAAGTAGTTAATGGCTGATCCATTAGCTATCTCCCCACAGGGTTCTAAACCCCTTTTCAGATTTATAACAGCATCAAAGAAACATGAAAAAAGACATTAATTACGCATAATCTGCAGGCTTAAATTAAAATGCTGTGGACAGATGTGGGTGGCATTCCCTTCAAGGAATCCCATCCCTGAACACTGAGTGAACACGCAAACACAGGGAATTTCTGCTTAGAGCAGAATTCTCCAATATCCCAACTCCCGTATTATCCCCCCCCCCAAAAAAAATTGTTAGGTGTGGGACTGGAGAGCAGTCCGCCAGCCACAGGATACAAATATACCAAATACATCCTTCTCTGTTGTAGCATCACAATTTTTGAAATGTTCTTCAAATAGCCTGCTTAGCCTAGTGTTTTCTAGAGGTTTTTAAAATAATAATAATAAAAAAGATTTATTTCACCTGCTGATGGAGGATCTGCCATTTCATGCTGATTGTTTCTGAATTTTATTCAGTAAATCTGTTTTAAATTATTGTTTTTATATGGCTCTGTGTTGCACATCGCTTTGCGTATTCTTGAACAGAAGATGTATAAATAGCTTCCAGGCAAAAATGTCCCCTCCCCTCTGGAAGAACATATTCGATTAGCAGGCTTGTTTTACCATCTGTGTCTGTTGATCATTTTAGGCTTACTGTGGTTAGAAAGCATACTGTAAACCCAACTGGTATTTTATCATCCAAGGTGGGGAAATAAAAACGAAACCCAGAAAAAAATGTGTGTTAGTATTTGGTCCCTATGTATTTGCTCATTATTGATTTTAGGCAGGACCAGGAAACAGAAAATAAGAAGTGCATGGCTGCTATCAACATCTGTTGCATAGGTACGTTAACTTAAAGGCCAGTAGAGGGCAATAGAGATGTTCCATTTGAGATGCATCTTCAGAAATTTGCAGCGATAATATGTTTACCAAAAAAAGGGGGGGAAATCAGGATGAAAAAGAGGAGTAGGGAAGATAGCTTGTTCACTTTAGGAGTGAGGATCTGCCTTTGATAGACCACCGAGAGAAGCTAATGACCAGCAGAGAAAATGACCCTTCTCTTCATTAGGACATTTGGCAAATGGTACAGAGAACAGAGTCAAAAGGAGGACTGAGAGATGCCAGGATGCTTTGGTGGGAATGGAACCCAGGAAAGAGGATTTCAAAGAGCCTTCAGCTTAAGGAGGTGAGAAGACAGATGCATTTGCTTTGGGGGGGGGGGGGAGATCAAAGGCAGGCTGAACTGGGCTGTCTGGGACTTACCTGTACGAAGCTGAGAGAGAGGGGTGGGGAATGTCCTCAGAGGGTTGCTTATGACAGAGTGGTCAGCTGTTTGGATGGTCTTCCCTCACTGTCTATGTTAAGAAATTTGCCAATGCTGTGAATGGTTTGATGTTACCTGGACTGATACGTAGTTGGCACAGCACTTCGAAAGGCTGAGGATTTCTTGCCAGTTTTTTTTTCAAGGAATCACCGATTGCTGTTCCTATGCTTTGAGAGGGCTCCTTTTCTTTCAGCTGCAAACTTTGGAATAAATGCATCCCTGAAGCTACTTCTCAGCATTGGGAGCGTAAATCATAGGTGGTTCCCATTGACCCTTTTGTGCGAGGAAGGACTGTCAAATGAAGAAAAGATACGGGAAGGAAAAGAAGAGCAAGGATTAAGACACAGGAATCGAAGGGCGAAGAGACAGGGGTGAAGTTGAGAAAGAAGCACAACAATTCAGTGTCAGCCGCCTAGCTCAGTGGTGAAACGTCTGCTTTGCATGCAGAAGAATGCCAGAAAAGATGGGCTTTGGGCAGTTGTCAAGGATCTAACTGGAGAATTGCCTGGGACAACAAAGGTAACAGGAAGCCAGCTTAAGTTAAGTTCTTAAACTTCATTTATTTCAATTGGAAAATGCAACTGTTTACTGCAGGTTGAGAAACCTGTAGCCCTCCAGATCTTGTGGGACTACAATGTCCACCCAAACAGATATCTCAGATTTCACCAGCCCCTTATCTGGCGGAAATCCACTATGTGGAACACTGTAGGCTCCTTACAGCCGCTAGGTTAAACGTTCTGGAATCGGCGGTTTTGTGGGGAAGGTTCAGGGGAGTCCCATACGCCCAGAGACTTTGCCCCTGTGCTCTGGGAGTGGTTGAGTCAACTGAACATATTCTTTGGATCTGCCCATTCTATGCAGATCTTAGACAAAAACTTATAGCTCCACTCCTATGCCAACATAGCCCAGTAGACAGAGAAAGAGTGGTTTTGTATTGGCTGAACAAGTTCACTGGAACAACAACCTTCTCGGTGGCCAAATTTCTTTTTTTGGCCTTTAAGCGCCGTAAGGCTAAAACTGACTGTATTGACACGGGTTTAAATGTATAATATACTTTTCACTGTTTCTAAGTGTCACGCTTTTCCAGATGTTTAGACGTTTTAACTTTTGCATGGATAATATGTGCTTTCTGACTGACGGTCGAATAAATTTTATTGATTGATTGTGACAATGTCCACCCACCTGAACTGGTCAGGGGTTTAAAACATTTTTTTTTTAAAGTTAGAAGGGACCACATGGGTCATCTAGTCCAGCCCCTGCAATGCAGGAATCTTTTGCCCAATGTGGTGCTTGAACCCATAACCCTGAGATTAAGAGTCATGTAGCCCAGCACTGTTTGGAGAGGGTCACAGACCCTCCATCCCGGATTTACTGGATCATAAGTTATTACACATATGCAACTCCTTGGTCTCTATGGTTCTCCAAAGGGCTAGGAGAGAATCTTACCATGCACACCTAGGGAAACGAGTCTAGGGAAGCAGGGGACTAGAGAAGTTTATTGCTTGTATCCACCCAGAGTTGAGCACATGCTCAAGACTGCACTTATATGCACACCTGTGTCTGAGTCGTCATGCATAGGATTGGGCTACAACTACCATTGAAATCAGTGAAGATGTACCCAGTAGTTCCTGTGTGTGTATATTCCCCTGCCCTCATTTGCAGGGAAGTGAGCAGAGGGTGGTAGCAAAAGGGATTGTGTGCTCACATTAATGAGGATATGTAGAAGTCATGTAAGGGGCATCACTAAAGAACCATCCGCCATATCTCTGAAGTATGTGATTCCTAAGCCTGTTGTTAGGATCTCAGTTGCCCTGCCGACTTCATGATGGTGACTGGGAACATTCTCATTTTCAGTGCCTGGAGCTTGACTAGGTAACCCACAAATCATTGAATGATGTACGAGAAATTGCAAGTTACTAGTTTCAGTAAAGGTAAAGGTAAAGGGACCCCTGACCATTAGGTCCCGTCGTGTCCGACTCTGGGGTTGCGGCGCTCATCTCGCTTTATTGGCCGAGAGCCGGCATACAGCTTCCGGGTCATGTGGCCAGCATGACTAAGCCGCTTCTGGCGAACTAGAGCAGCGCATGGAAACGCCGTTTACCTTCCCGCCAGAGTGGTTCCTATTTCTGGTGTAAGGAAGGTAGAGTTTAGCTTTTAAGACTGTGCCTTGGCAGCTACTGTGAATACTTTTTTAAAATAAACATTATTTGTATCGAGTTTCTGATTAAAGCATGCCAAGAAGTACAATTCAATGCAAGAAAGAAAACAATGGAACAAATACAAAACATAAACAACTTAGGTAGATAACTTGTGGTACAGGCATTTAGCTGCAAGAAAACAGAGGGACATGTCAGCAGGGAAACTTCTCCAATGTGCAACAGATCAAAGGATAATTAATCTCTCTCAGTCAAGACCACTCCTCCCAGCTACTGTTAACTTCAAAGGGATGCTTCAGGTGTTTTAAACTTCCTGCAAGTAAACCAACTTCTACAGGAGTCCACAAGTGTTCATTTGACTTACTAGGGAGCTGATAGGTGTCCTTGCTGGCATCCATCTGTCTTGACTCTTGAGAGACAATGGAGTGCGTCTCCAGGAGTGAATCCAAACCAATGGAGAATCACAGCGTCTGCTGTGGCTGCAGAGACCAGTAATAATAATAATAATAAATTTTATTTATACCCCGCCCTTCCCAGCCGAAACCAGGCTCAGGGCGGCTAACATCAGTAAAATTACAATAAAGTATAAAAGAAAACTGTTAATTAAAATACAGGTTAAAAAGACCATTTAAAATTTAAAATGCCGCTTCATACCCATACTCAAAACCAAGGGGAGTCCAACCCGAAGGCCAGGCGGAACAGCTCTGTCTTGCAGGCCCTGCGGAAAGATGTCAAATCCCGCAGGGCCCTGGTCTCTTGTGACAGAGTGTTCCACCAAGTTGGGGCCAGTACTGAAAAGGCCCTGGCCCTAGTTGACACCAGTCTACCGGGAGAGGCGGTCCCGTAGGTACGAGGGTCCTAGGCCGCATAGGGCTTTAAAGGTCAAAACCAGCACCTTAAACCTGATCCTGTACTCCACCGGGAGCCAGTGAAGCTGGTAAAGCACTGGATGAATGTGGTCCCGCGGCAAGGACCCCGTAAGGAGCCTCGCCGCGGCATTCTGCACCCGCTGGAGTTTCTAGGTCAGTGGTACCAGTACAGTGGTACCTTGGTTAATCCGTTCCGGAAGTCCGTTCTTAAACCAAAGCATTCTTAAACCAAGCTGTGCTTTCCCATAGCAGCGGGGGACTCAATTTACAAAGGGAACACACTCAACAGGAAGCGGAACATGTTCTGCTTCCAAGGCAAAGTTCACAAACCAAAACACCTACTTCCGGGTTTGCAGCGTTCTTAATCCAAGTTGTTCATAAATTAAGCTGTTCTTAAACCAAGGTACCACTGTAACTCTTAACTGCTGCCTCTCATATTGTTTTTGCTGTGTTAGCAGCATCGAAGTGACCTCTCTGGTATGGAGGTCCTAGGCTACCCAGACGGCCACACTGAAGCGGTTCAAAGGAAAGCAGAGCAATATGTTTGGCACCAGCTTGGCTGCAGGAGTTGCTGGAAGGAGGCGTACAAGGCGCTATCCAACCACCTTAGGGACTCCACTCCAGATTTGTGTAGGGCTTACTCCTTAGCCTTTTCTTCTCCTGAAGATATCCCGCAAGGCAGAGAAGGTCTGGGTTGATGAGCCCCATCTGCCCCTCACTTCCCTCTACAGCACGGGCAGAAACTGGCTTATTGACTGTTGGACCCACTATTACTTCAGGCCAAGCCACCAGAGCCTGTCTTCGCCTGCAGGGGAAGTTCCTTACTCACTGAGAGGTTGGCTACCCTCACCTGGCTACCCTCACCTGATTTAGCCAGCCAGTTGAAGCCGTTCCTGGGGTGTGGCCACTGTTGCATGCTGACAGCTTCTAGGAGCCCCAGGTGAGAGGTGAGTGCAGGTGGGGACCAAAGGCGGACAAACTGCCCCAGCAGGAGCATGACATGTCCCCCACCAGAGGTACTACCCCTCCCCTAACACCCTGCTTGGTGGTACTACCCCTCCCCTAACACCCCTGCTTGGTGCCTTCTCACAGGCAGCTTACTGGGCATCAGCATGGCCAACCAGTTGGAGAAGTCTAGGTAGAAGCCTTGGATCTGTTGTTTGATCATGAACCCAATCCCAGCATCCACCATGAGAGCGCACCATAGAGATAGAAAAAGCTTAAGATGGACCATCACATGCATACTTCCTGGCTCTGCTTAAAGAAACCTGGACATTTTGGCAAATTCAAAAAATCCACCCGGAGTGAAATTTTACCCCTGAAAAGGAGGGCAGGTCCAGAAAGATCCAGACGTATGGCAATCCTAACTTATCTTATTTGGTGTGTTTATCTCTGAGAAAAAACTTATTTATTGAGCAAGCAGAGAATTGGCAAATAGTGCCCCAGAAGATGACAACATCCTTGCTGCAAAACAAATGGTGGTGTTTGGTCCCAGCTGTTGCATGTTGTAAAGGCCACCCAGATTTTAAACAAAAGCAAACCTCAGTCTGAAGAGGTTAAATGATGCCATGTTTTATGGGACTTTGATGCACGGCCAATTTTAACTGTTTTGTTGTGGGCTATATGGTCAATGTTTTCCAAAACACATATTTCAAAAACTGGGATATAAATGAATTTGCATAGTGCTTTGGTTTGGACATCATGGAATCTCAATGGCCCTCATTTACCAAAGTTGCAGGGCATAGGTTTTTAAAACAACAACAACAACAACAGCAACTGCAAGGGGGAAATTCAGCTAAAAATTCCGAAACCAGAGGGAGGTAAGGGTGCAAAAAGTATAAAGTATGAGTTTGAAATTAGGTTGAAGTAAGGGAAGGGGATAAGACTAGAGGAAAAGAGCAGAAGTACCAAGATGCTGAGGTTTGGAAAAAGAATTGCTTTAAGCAAAATGATTTTGTTTTTTATGATGTTTTAAAATTTAGAAGTATGAAAACTGTTAGAGAGGAATGATATTGAATTCAACAGAGGGGGACTTGAGGAAGTAAACTGAAATATGAAATTGAGGATGTAGGAATGCCTGGCCCACAGAATTGGGCCAGGCCCAAGCAATGCTTTTAAATAATTGTTATTAAGGTTAAATTTACAATGACTATGCCCACCCCTGTGAGAGAGGGGGATGAATGTTGCTTCCCACAGTGAGAGGGGGGAAGTGTGGAAAATTTAACCGTTATGTTTTGTGCTTAAAAAACTGTAAAAACCAATAATTTTTTTGAAAAACAACAACAACAACAACAACAACAACAACAACAACAACAACAACAACAACAACAACAACCACCGCAGGGCTTTCAAGCAGGCTGTAAGACAAGACAAGAAAGTTCTTCACTGAGAATAAACCAGTTCAGCCAGGTCAGGAATGCTATTGGGCTATGTTTATTCATAGTACGCATTGAAGGTTGTGGAATCAGAGCTATCCTGGGATATGCTTTACTCTGGTCTAATCAAATTGGCTACTTCCACCCAAAGAGCAATGTTTTAATTTGCTGATGTGTTCCTTTCTGATCCCTGAAGACATTTCTCAGCCTACATTCTTTAATACATTCTGTTCCAGGCCTGCCCATTACAATCTCTGCTTCTAGCCGCTGTGTAGATCTGGACACCATCCCTTCTCCAAAGTGATACAGCTGGCTGATTGGGCATATACAGTATTTTTCACACTGGGAATGGAAGAGGCAAAATGCACTCCTGCGAAGCAGCCCTGTACAGTTTTGCGATTTGCTAAGCCTCATATGGCATGACAGTCCCACAAGGGGTTCAAAAGGGGAGGGGGGCGCTTCTGACTTTGCTATCTCTGTGGGAGCACACAAAAAATGAGGGTTCTTAAGTACCATGGACTGTGAGCTGAGCTGAGTTTGATGGGTCTCCTGTTGAGCAAGACTGTTGTAAAGAGAAAAACTGCTTTCAGGCCAACGTGGGGATGTTCCTATATACCGAGGAATCCCTCCATGTCTGCCATAGAATTATGGGACCTTTTAGACTTCTGGAAATGGGGCAAGTCCTCTAATGGGCATACCCAGTTCATATAAATAGTGTAAATTGAGAGACAGTTCCAGACATAGGAGCCAACTTCTAGGGGTGAGGTCCCTTCGCACCCCTCCCCATAAAATATTTGAGGGGGCCGGGGCCCCGCAACGTTGATGGGCATTGCCATTCAAATGGTGTGCATGTGCCATGCCATGTGATCGATTGTGCGGAGCAGAGCATCCCTGCCCCTCCATATTTTATTCAGATTGCTTGCAGACTTGGATGGTCAGTTTTGCACTGCCAAAAAGAGAGAGGGTTCAGATCTGTGTACAATTTGCAGGTTCAAATTTATATGTATCAATGCAAATCTAGACATCATGACTATAAGTAGAAGTGCAGGGCATCTTACCATCTGGCTGGCCATGTGCCTGCTGAGTTTGCTGTCCAGGTGCTGAAATTGTTTATTGGGAAATTCATGGATCCTGCTTTCCCTTTTCAGACTTGAAACCAGAGTTTGATCAGATAAGTCCTTCAGACAGAAGACACCTCCAAACAGAGGACTGCCTCTGATAGTCCTTCAATAGAGGATAGTCCTCTGCAAAGTAGGATTCTGGACTGCCCTATAAATCAGGGGTAGGCAACCTAAGGCCTGTGGGCTGGATGTAAAACACCCAATCGCCTTCTCAATCCGGCCCGCAGACGGTCCGGGAATCAGTGTGTTTTTACATGAGTAGAATGTGTCCTTTTATTTAAAATGCATCCCTGGGTTATTTGTGGGACATGCGTGGTGTTTTTACATGAGTAGAATGTGTCCTTTTATTTAAAATGCATCCCTGGGTTATTTGTGGGACATGCGTGGTGTTTTTACATGAGTAGAATGTGTCCTTTTATTTAAAATGCATCCCTGGGTTATTTGTGGGACATGCGTGGTGTTTTTACATGAGTAGAATGTGTCCTTTTATTTAAAATGCATCTCTGGGTTATTTGTGGGGCTTGCCTGGTGTTTTTACATGAGTAGAATGTGTCCTTTTATTTAAAATGCATCTCTGGGTTATTTGGGGGACCTGCCTGGTGTTTTTACATGAGTAGAATGTGTCCTTTTATTTAAAATGCATCTCTGGGTTATTTGTGGGGCATAGGAATTCGTTCATATTTTCCCCCAAAATATAGTTCGGCCCACCACATGTTCTGAAGGATGGTGGACCGGCCCACAGCTGAAAAAGGTTGCTGACCCCTCCTCAAGAAACTGCTGCATGAAACACGTGTCACTTTGTGTGCATGTACATCCCTAAATGTTCCATCCACCCTAGAGGGCAACTCTTAGCCATGTGGGTGTGGAAAGGACAATTCAGGTGAGCATACCATTTTAAAGGCCACAATTCTACATATACTGGACAGACAGGTTATTATTATTATTTTTTTATCAATTCTTAATTTGGTAGTTTTGTGAATACGCCTCCCCCCCCAGATGCTGTTGCACAATTATTGCATTAACATCTTAAAAAGGTATATTAAGAGTGTTCTATATAAAAAAAATTAAGAGTGGAAAGTAACATGTTTCATTTTTTAAAAAATGTGTTAAAATGCTTTTTTTATATATATTTAAGTACTATTGAACAAACATTTCAATTTTTAACTGCAGATGAAGAGGCAGTGATGGAAATGGGGGGAAATGGTTTAAAAACAAAATGAAACAAAAAATCTGATAAAAATTTGCCAATCCGAGAGGAAATAGTGAAGATGAGTTGCTGCAGATGCAGAGCTCATCTGCCTGATACGCATGGCGAACTTCAAAACTCACACCTCTTTTTTCTTTCTTTTTTAAAAAGATGTTTGCTAAGGCAATCTCCACCTGCTGTTTTTTCTGATCATTTGTTCTGTAGTCTTAAAAAGATGGAAGAAACATAGGGGGAAAAATTGGTGATAATATTATGTATAAAGTCCTTAAAAGAGAATGACCAAGCCATAATAATACCAGAGTAAAGATCCAGTGTGGAAAATGCCTGGCTATAGTTTCACATTGCAGGGCAGGATTCACAGCAGTGAAGAAGGTAGTTTGCTGGAACAGCAGGGAGAATCGTGGCTGGGGCAGGAGGAGCAGAATGTCAGAAAGATTGCCCTAATCTGGCTAACATCAAAATGTATACACACACTCCTTTCTGTTTTTTATTGCAAAATAAAGCCGGCCATAGGCTTGACAGGAGGAGCTGTGTGAAGGGGGGTCTATTCCGATTCCATTCACTTATCGTGATTATTATTTTCCGAATTCATATTTTAAAACTCTGCTGTTGGATTTTTTGGTTCAATGCCACTAACAATATTTCGCTGCAGAAAGCAGCAGTGACGCCTGCCTTTCCTGCACACATTATTTTTAATGCCTTTTGGAAATGAGACACCTGGAATCAAATATACAGTTACTTACAATAAAAGAACAATGCTGCTGAAATAGTTTCCTCACCAAAGTAATTTTTATCACCCCAGGAAGCATTCCGTTTACCCTGCTTCCGCCTTGTGATACAGCTCTATATATTAAACAGCTTAAGTTGAGTCAGTTGCAAAGCAGAAGTTGAAATAGATGCTTATTATGATTGTGATTCAGTGCGGTGCAGTATCTGGGAACCTACCATCGCTGATGATTCCTGCCATTTCCCCCCCAGGGGGTGGTAGGCAGCTAAGGAAAGGGGGGGGGGACACAGACACAGACGTATGGCAAATGATCCCAAACCTCTAGGACTAGGTTTCTTGGTGGGATCCTCGCTCAGATTCATTTTTCTGAGTAAATTGTTAGTGACACCACACTTCCATGAGCTGGGGAGAATCTGAAGGGGCAGTACTGCCTTTGGAGGAGAGGGTACTGGAAGCACATGGCGGTGTGCTTGTAATATCTATGAATGTGGACACAGAAGTGGAAGCAAAACCATTAACGCTCCTCCCAGGCAGCTGATAATAATAATAATAATAATAATAATAATAATAATAATAATAATAATAATAATAATTTTGGGACAATGACAATAAAATATATTCTATTCTTCTATTCTATTCTAATAATAATAATAATAATAATAATAATAATAATAATAATAATAATAAATTTATTATTTATAACCACACATCTGGCTGGGTTTCCCCAGCCACTCTGGGCGGCTCCCAACAGAGCATTAAAAACAGGATAAAAGATCAAACATTAAGAACTTCCCTATACAGGGCCGCCTTCAGATGTCTTCTAAAAGTCAGATAGTTGTTTATTTCCTTGACATCTGATGGGAGGTCGTTCCACAGGGTAAGCGCCACTACTGAGAAGGCCCTCTGCCTGGTTCCCTGTAACCTCACTTCTCGCAGTGAGGGAACCGCAAGAAGGCCCTCGGAGCTGGACCTCAGTGTCCGGGCAGAACGATGGGGGTGGAGACGCTCCTTCAGGTATACTGGGCCAAGGCTTTAAAGGTCAGCACCAACACTTTGAATTGTGCTCGGAAACGTACTGGGAGCCAATGTAGGTCTCTCAGGACCGGTGTTACGTGGTCTCTGCGGCCGCTCCCAGTCACCAGTCTAGCTGCCGCATTCTGGATTAATTGCAGTTTCCGGGTCACCTTCAAAGGTAGCCCCACGTAGAGCGCATTGCAGTGACTGCTTTTTAGGCAGCTTCCGTACTTAGAAGTAATCTTACAAACGCAAATGGTGCTGAACTCCCTATGCAGTGCTCTGATAGAGCATGGACAGCAGACACTGATAGCCTGGCCACAGTGTTTTCCACTATGGTGAAGTATCTTGTATTTTTGTTAATTATTTCTGATTTTGCATATATATATATATATATATATATATATATATATATATATATATATATATACACATATAAATTAGTATACATACATTTTATGCAGATCTGCATCCTCTCTTGTCCTCTTTTTATGTGTGTGATGTGTTTCCTCTTTTTCTGGGATGCCTAAATGCCCTCCCTAAACTCTGACCTCCTAAGAGGAAAGAATACAAATGTGACAGATAAGGCAACCTGTGACTTTTAGTCCTTGGTGACTTTAAGAACTTTTCAATATTGGATATCTAGGCTGCCAACACATTTACAGTGGACGCTTGGGTTGTGAATGTGATCCGTGCGGGAGGCGCATTTGCAACCCGCCCCGCTGCGTCTGCGCACGTGCGTGATGCAATTTGGCGCTTCTGCGCATGCGCAAAGCGTGATTTAGCGTTTCTGTGCATGCATGAGCGCCGAAACCCGGAAGTAACCCATTCCAGAACTTCCGGGTTCGGCGCATTCGTATCCTGAAAACGCGCAACCCGCAGCGAGCGGTTAGTGAGAACAAGCCAGGATGAAACCATGTTCTGAAAGCTATAGTTAAAACCAGGGCTTTTTTTCCAGCTGGAACTTACTGAAACTTAGTTCCACCCCCTCAGGCTGCCGCTGTTGCCATAATAAGAGAACAAGGGAGGCGTTCATGGTGAGTTCCAACACCTCTTTTTCTAGAAAAGTAACACTGTTTAAAACATAATCACATTTTCCTAGATTCAGGCTTTATATGGGACTTACCTGTTGCAATTGTGTTGCAAAGAGTTTGGGAAGAATGGAATGAGAGTTAGCAGAACCAGAAACTCAAAATATGAGGATCTGCATATAGGTAGGATGTTTTTGCTGTTGCATGTGTTCAACTGGTTTTCTTGAGTGCTTTCATTACAATTTTTAAAAGAAGCTTACACAAAATATTGCTACGCTTTTTATGTGTGAGTGACGGTGTGCGGACTTGATGAGAATGGGGTGAAAAGAGAAGTTGGTGTGCATTTCATAACTGCAAACTCTGGAACATTGATTTATTGCAATGCAGTACATTCTATTTTCCCCATTCCTGTTGCCTTGGTAATTTTGTTCTCTGACATGCTTATTCAGGCAAGAGCTCACAGTTCCAATCTGATCTAAGTCCAAGTCTTCCAAGCATCTAATTAGCTTCAGACATCTGCCCACCTGGAAAGAAATTAGAGTCATTCAGGGGAAGCAAGTACAATCAAAGTGGGGTCTAGTGTTTAAAATGCTAATGAAGAATTAAGAAGAAAGCAGCTGAAGCCCCTGTAATCTTCAATCTCAAGAATTGTTAATCTCGTCATCCTTCCTAAGTGCATCAAAAATTCATCTCAAATATGATCTGCCATAATTATCCTGTGGAGGCTTAGATTGCTGTACCAAATAAAACCTGTACCATTAGCCTAGGCTCTAGGAAAAGGTGAATTTGTAGTCTGTGAGGCAGCTATGGCACATTTGTTTACTAAAAGCACATTTCTGAGGGCCGGGAAATAGGATTCCTACCACACACCCCTTCCTTTCCTCAAAATACCAAGGATTGGATCTCAGGTTGTAGATGCGGCAGCTAGACTGGTGACTGGGGGCGGCCGCCGAGACCATATAACACCGGTCCTGAAAGATCTACATTGGCTACCAGTACGTTTCCGAGCACAATTCAAAGTGTTGGTGTTGACCTTTAAAGCCCTAAACGGCCTTGGTCCAGTATACCTGAAGGAGCGTCTCCACGATGGGTTGTTCAGCCCGGACACTGAGATCCAGCGCCGAGGGCCTTCTGGCGGTTCCCTCACTGCGAGAAGCAAAGCTACAGGGAACCAGGCAGAGGGCCTTCTCGGTAGTGGCGCCCGCCCTGTGGAACGCCCTCCCTTCAGATGTCAAAGAGATAAACAACCACCTGACATTCAGAAGACGTTTATCCAGATATATAAAAGTATAGAAATATTTTCTGTGGCTGAGTTTAATACAAACTAAAGAATGAAATGTTCTTAGTTGTTTTAGCAGTGTGGCATTACTGGTGTCTGGAAGCAAATAAGGTATGGAGATTTTTGGAGAAAATCTCACTCCTCAAGAAAGATCACTCCCTTCGTGTTAGATAGCACCCAGCATCATTGTTCTGAATGTTATCCAGATCCATGGCATAAAATCTTCTCATTCTATTGACAAACAGCTCCTGCCAAATTCAACACATTTCAGTTATTTGCAACTGATCACCGTTGTATGCCCCAAGTTGTCAGTTGGTGAGTTTGAATGGAGCTCAGGAAAACCCCAAACAACTGAATGAGGAATGAGGATGCTCAGTATGCAGAGCATAGCTGTCAACTTTCGGATTTGAAAATAAGGGATTTTTCCAAACTTTCGTATTTGAAAATAAGGGATGCCATGAGGGCGGTGCAATGGTACCAAGTAGCCTCGCCACCCTGCGCTCCAGAGGCTGCGCGCGAACGGGTGAGCGAAAGAGCGAGCGCGTAGATGGCAGGCAGGCTGTCTGTCTGGTTGGGCGTGAGGGTCTGGCTGCACAAGGCATGCAAGCTCCGCCCCCAGTTGGTCTCAGACTCCTTATTGGCAGCCGAGCAACGCAGCTGAGGAGCCTCCCTGGCCGGCAGGGAGGGAGAGGAGCTGCTTCCTTCGAAATCCGGGAAATTTAAGGGATATCAACAATCCGGGATAGCAGCGGGAAACGGCATTGGAATAAGGGAGTTTCCCGCCAAAAAAAAGGGAGGGTTGACAGCTATGATGCAGAGTATGGAAAGTTGAGTCAGTGGCCAGCAAACGGGGTGCCAGAGGCAAAACTTTGCATCAGACCCAAACTGTTAGGAGTTGCTGCGGCTTGAATTGGGAGCCTTTTGGTGTGTCCCTTGTGGTGGACCACCAACATGCAGGTCACAGTCTCTGCATTGGCCGCTTTAACATCCTAAGGCCATGGACTAGCTTTGTTCACACCAGGCTGGTCAGTAGATCCTCTTGGGCAGTTAGAGGAACATGAGAGGGCTTCCTGTTCCAGGTGACCGTTGCTCAGGTCCTCCTGGGCTTGGTATGCTCCTACACCTTTGGGTTGTCTTCCAGTGCTGACTAGTGGCTTGCTCCATGTTCCTAGATTGTCAATCAGTTTGGACTTGATCTTTGAGCCTGACTAGTGGCTTGTGTCACAACTTCTCATTCTTGACTCGCTCAGACCCAAGTCCCCTGCAACACTGAGCTGTGTTGTCATGGTCCCAGTGAAGCCATGAAAGGTCGGCTGATTGCAGGTTGGCGGGTCTTGCACAAAGGCAATCCTCCCTTCTGGCAAATTTCCCATCTTCCATACAAATGGAGACAAAGAAGACTCCATTCTAATTCATTACTCTTAAGTGTTCAACCATTAGTGATAGGTAGAGAAGTGGGAATCAATTTTATACTTGGAAATCTAGCAGGAGCACTGAATTCAATAGGCACTTAAGGATTAATAGGTAGAGCTATCTTGCCAGTTGATTGTCAGTAGGAATTGGCCAGGGGCTCTGTGGTTGAAAAAAGAACCCAGCGCTGCTTTCTAGATAACAAAAGCTACAAAGGGTACACAGATATTAGAAGCAGAGTGCCAGATCTCACTTTTATTTTGATACATGTCAGCTCAGCCACATGGTTTCTCCTATTATTGAATATAAGGACCCACAATAAGGGGGGAAATGAAGTGGATGGGGTTCTATGAAGCACCAATCCTTTTTGGAAACATAAATTATGATTTCTACAATGGCTGGATAATCAGTTTTTGTCTGTATTATTTAAAGCTTGGATTAAGTGAGTGGCAGCTTTGGCACCAGGACTCCACCCCCACCCCCCAGTTACCCCCCTACAACAACACCCACATACAATATTGATTCATGGAAAGCTTGCGACTTGCATCAGCCGGTTGATTTTTATGAAGATAGTATCCCATTGACTATAACCTTATTGCAGATCTGTTTGGGAGACAACCCTGTTCTCTGGCTTTTAAGTTGCCAACTATGTCCATTTCTTCTCATCTATTTTTTAAAAAGATACAAGACAATTACAGTAATGTGAACAAATTATCATGGTTTCCTCGGGTCTTATGAAAGGGTTAGTTTTCTTGTACAAAATTTTGTTAAATGCTACTTTTGTTTCAGATCAAAAACATAGGTCCTGGTGGGAACACAACAGAGGAGTCCAGATAGATGAAGATGACACCAAATTGGGAGGGGTGGCTACCGGTAATACCCCTGAGGACAGGATCACACTTCAAAATGACCTTAACAGATTAGAGAATTGGGCCAAAGCAAACAAGATGAATTTTTTTCATCTTGGCCTCAGAGGGTTAAGAGGTGATATGATAGCCATGTTCAAATATGTAAAAGGATGTCATGTAGAGGAAGGAGAAAAGTTGTTTTCTGCTGCTCCTGAGACGAGGACACGGAGCAATGGATTCAAACTACAAGAAAGAAGATTCCACCTAAACATTAGAAAGAACTTCCTGACAGTAAGAGCTGTTAGGCAGTGGAATTTGCTGTCAAGGAGTGTGGTGGGGTCTCCTTCTTTGGAGGTCTTTAAGCAGAGACTTGACAGCCACCTGTCAGAAATGTTTTGATGGTGCTTCCTGCTTGGCAGGGGGTTGGACTGGATGGCCCTTGTGGTCTCTTCCAACTCTATGATTCTATGATTCTAAGAAGATTGGGAAAAGCTCTGGCCAAAGGCATCTCTTTTGGCCCAGACCACAGACCAGGGAGTTTGCTCTAAAACTTCCAACATGGTTGTTACTTAACACCATAATTAATTTATTTTCTACATAAGGGTGCTTCTGCCTTATGCTGGACAGGGTGCCAGGATACTGGGACCTACAGACATATGCGGTGTGACTGCCCCAAGATGAAAGGGTTCTGCACCAAAGTGTTTTCTGAGATCCCATTTGATAACAAGATAAATGATTCATCCCTTCCCTCATCTGAATCTTTGAATTTGTTTGTAGATTTGGACCGAGACTTGAATAACAAAGAACTTACTTCACATCTCTCGATAGTGGTCTGGACTAATGTTTAGATCAGACTCCTACCAGATTCCATTATGTGATGGCCTGAAGGTTGACTGCCATCTTCTTTTACTTCTTTTTACAGAAGAAGTAAAAAGACTTTTTGTTTTGTTTTCTGCTCAGTTGATGCCCTGTTATCTAATAAGTTGCTTTAACATCCCTCCTTACCTCCTTTACCTCCACACTCCTCCTTTACTAGGGAAATGCTAGCAAAATTATCATGTTTGGGAACTGTAGTTCTCAACCACAAAACGACCCCACCCTCCTTTTCCTGCCCAACCCTGAGATTTTCCTTATAAGGATAGCATGGGGAAATATATACCATTTTTCACAGACTTATTGTGAGACAGATTCTGTAGTGAAATGCTCATCTGTTCCTATTTGAAATCACTGTGTGTGTTTCTTTAAAAGGCAAGAGCTTGGGTTTAGGTGGAACTAAATCTACACAGCCATCTTGCTTGTTGAACTCAAAAACTTTAAAATTCTAATTACAGGGGGGGGGGAATGTGGGTGGAAAAATGTACAATTGACCAACAAGTACTGGTAGGTAGGAAAATGCATTGTTCAAACCTGGTGTGTGTTCCGTCCTCCTTAGATGCTTTCATTGATCTAGTTCCATTGTTCTGTAAAAAATATTTCAGTTGGCCCCTGTATATCTCAGTAGCTGCTTGCAGGAAGAGGGGGGTGCCATAATTCACTAAATTAGGAACCTGATCCATTCTTTCTCCCCCTTTGTACTGCGACTATTAGACTGTAAGCCTGAAGGCAGCGACTGCATTTTTAAATTTCTGTACCGTGTGGGTTTTTTTGTGCACTTTATGAGTGATGAAGATATAGTGCCCGTCTGTTTCTCAGTACAGATAGCAACTCTGCCATTTGACCAAGGATTGCTGTGAGCTGCTGCCCTTTAGCCTCTCTCACGGCAGCAGGGGTTACAGACCACTGCAGGAAACTGTGAACTCATCAATGCAGTTTAGAAGCAGCCAGTGTGACAAGTTTCTCACCTTGTGTCTTAAGAAAGAACAGATATCAGCCCAAAACATGTTGCTGTTTGCAATCCAAACTGATCATATCTAGAGATGTGAAGTCCTGGGGTGGCGGGGTGGGGAGAGAGAGAGAGACTGGAAAAAATGGGGAAATAACAGCCATGCACCCTGTTGCCATGTTTTGAAGAGTGAGAAAGAGGACACAATTGCCGGTGGCCAGGGAATGGGCGGAG
Organism: Darevskia mixta; assembly: GCA_034641385.1. Lineage (NCBI taxonomy): Eukaryota > Metazoa > Chordata > Lepidosauria > Squamata > Lacertidae > Darevskia > Darevskia mixta. Next base: position 1,378,253 of record JAWWNH010000242.1, read on the forward strand.
GAAGTGTGGGACCAGGCGCATTCTACAATGTCCCAGATCTCAGATTTCACCAGCCCCTTATCTGGCGGAAATCCACTATGTGGAATACCGTAGGCTCCTTGCAGCTGCTAGGTTAAACGTTCTGGAATCGGCGGTTTTGTGGGGAAGGTTCAGGGGAGTCCCATACGCCCAGAGACTTTGCCCCTGTGCTCTGGGAGTGGTTGAGTCAACTGAACATATTCTTTTGATCTGCCCATTTTATGCAGATCTTAGACAAAAACGTATAGCTCCACTCCTATGCCAACATAGCCCAGTAGACAGCGAAAGACTGGTTTTGTATTGGCTGAACAAGTTCACTGCAACAACAACCTTCTCGGTGGCCAAATTTCTTTTTTTGGCCTTTAAGCATCGTAAGGCTAAAATTGACTGTATTGACACGGGTCTAAATGTATAATATACTTTTCGCTGTTTCTAAGTGTCACGCTTTTCCAGATGTTTAGATGTTTTAACTTTTGTATGGATAATATGTGCTTTCTGACTGACGGTCGAATAAATTTTATTGATTGAATGTCCCTTCAAAATATACAAAAACAAGGAGCTGGTCCTTTCCTGCATCATGCAATGTTCACACAGTATGTACATGTTTTGCACTTGGTTGTCTAGTACTGCAAAGGCAATATAAAAAGTAGCCCACTCCCAGACATTTTAGCAAATTCAAAAAATCCCCCTGGACAGAAAGTTTACCCCTGAAAAAGAGGACAACGTCCTGGAAAAATAGGATGTATGGCAACCCTGTCCAGGCCTTCACATCTCAAATCCATAAAAACCAGCTTTGGCCTTCTATCTCTTAGTTAAGCTCTAGCATTATCAACCAATGTGTAGACTGTGTATGCCATTGAGAATAGAGCAAAATTGTGCATGCCCTCCTGCATGACCTAAAGATCTTGCCCCTTCCCATAATATTGCTCCTTTTGTATTGTCTTAGATACATTTGGAGCATGAAACATATTTCGTTTTCTTGCAGTATAATTAGAACCTCTCATCTAAGCCAGCTGCATTATTAGATTTGGCAAAGCTGAGATTTTTATATAAAAATGTTGAATTGAGAAATGAAATGCTACATTTCGTGGTTTCACGTTGCATTTGGTTTAGATCTTATTATTGACACTGAGTCAATTGGAAAACGATAACAGCCTGGCTCAGACATACTCAAGGCTGCATGCAAGAAAGGAGCAGGATCATGCCCTCTCACCCACCAGACGTGGCCTGCTGTCTAGCTATGCCTTTCATTTTTTAAGGATTATGTGTGCTGGACTTCATGTGTCAATGTTATGACTATTATGGGCAGCCAGGGGCAGGGCAAGGGGGCAGAGGAAAAACAGAAGTCCACTACACCTGCCCAGCCCCTGCCACCACTGCAGTGGAAACATGTCTTTAGTTACTGGCTAACACTTTGGTTTAGATTACCTAACTACTATATAGCCCAATGCCTTTGGCGTGATGAGTTTAGCAGCCCTTGGGCCAATAAGATTCATGCTAAACTTTTATCTATTGGAATCTCACCCATAGAACTCTTGAACCAAGATCTTACCTTAGCAAGGAAAATTATTAATCAAAGACTGGATGACATAGAGTGGCAGCGTAATCTTATGCTTGGTGGGGGGCTATGTTCCCCGCGTCAGTTGGGAACTTGTCCCTTTAGGACCGGGGAGCACTTAGTCCTTAAATTCTGCAGAAGTGTCACAAAAAAAGACTTGTTCTGTATATGCCCAATGAATGTTTTTGACAGCACAATGACCACCTATTGTCAAGGATAATTCTGACTCCATGTGCATAATTTACCGGTACTTCCAGCGCTCTTGTTTTCTTTTGTGGCGTGAGCTATGAGGTTATTCTAACACTAATCATGCAGAGTAACTGACTTCTTGCCCTGAGCAGTGGCAAAGGGCATAAATATTGAATGCCCTGACTCTTTTGTCTCAAAACTCTTTCGATAATTTTAAAATAAATGAATGAACTGAACAATTGTCTGTCACCATGGAGTCATCAGTTCTCTAAAAAACAGAAAACAGCAGTGCTAAGGAAGCACAGCAAAGTGGTCTGAAAATGCATCTTCAAATACCATGTCCGATTTGTTTAACGTATAATGAATGCAAACTTTTAATATTGTTTTATAAGGCTTCGGCACCTGCCACCTTTTGAGGGGAAAACCTGCTACATCTGGGGAAAGTTAAAGCGTGTAATTAACCAAGCAAAGTGAAACCTTTGGTTTAATCCACCCACTTGGCATTTATTCCTTTTTAATGTGACAACTCTGTGGAACACTGAGATAGTGAAATGACATTTGCTACTACTATTCATGATGCAGTTTTATATTCCAAGTTCAAATATCAGCGCAACCTGAGTGTGTGCGTGCATATTTGTCACAGTACTGCGTCCGGCACAGTTGTAGCATTCAACCACTCCTGATACAGTGACAGAGCAGAATTACTTTGGCTTGTTCTTTTCCATATGAGTTACTGCTCTGGGCTTGACTTCTTCCAACCAGGACAATAATTCTAATATTGTGCATCACCCGTAAAAAATTGCAAGGTACAAGGAAAGCACAGATAATATGAAACATGATGTATACTCAGACCATTGGACTATCTACCTATCCAGACTGCACATCATGCTTCACCTTGTACCTTGTCCCATCCCTCTACTCCGCAAATAAGTGTTTCTGTAGGGCAGATTCTGCTAAGTGCTTGATATCCCAAAGAGATAAGAACTACTATTTTGCACTCTTCTTGGTTAGCTAATTAGCATCTTCTTAGTGCTGCCTGCTGTTTAGCATTTAGCATTTTTCAACAATCATTATGAGAGTTACTGAACATGGTTCTGGGATTTTGGTTACTCACTTTGTGCTAAGTTTTCTTTATTGATATCTTTGTTTTAATGGCATACGAAGCAAAACAAGAACAATGCATTAGCAAGGAACCCTTTAGAAGGTATAAGTATTGCAGTTCCACTTCTCGTTGTTTAAAGAAGGGGTTTATAGTTAAAGCTATTGTTTTCCCAGTAGTAATGTATGGAAGTGAGAGCTGGACCATAAAGAAGGCTGATCGCTGAAGAATTGATGCTTTTGAATTATGGTGCTGGAGGAGACTCTTGAGAGTCCCATGGACTGCAAGAAGATCAAACCTATTCATTCTTAAAGAAATCAGCCCTGAGTGCTCACTAGAAGGACAGATCCTGAAGTTGAGGCTCCAGTACTTTGGCCACCTCATGAGAAGAGAAGACTCCCTAGAAAAGACCCTGATGTTGGGAAAGGTTGAGGACACAAGGAGAAGGGGACGACAGAGGATGAGATGGTTGGACAGTGTTCTCGAAGCTACTAACATGAGTTTGGCCAAACTGCGAGAGGCAGTGAAGGATAGGCGTGCCTGGTGTGCTCTGGTCCATGGGGTCACGAAGAGTCGGACACGACTGAACGACTGAACAACAACAAAACTTGGCTTACAGCTTTGATCCCATCTGTTGGCTTTCTTGGAGGCTAATCTTAATGGAGAGTGAGCCTATTTCAATGAGATAATTTTCAAGAGAGGATAGTTTTTCAAAGATATTAAAGGAGGAATGGAGGAGGAATCATTTCCAGCAGTCTACACATACATTTCCTTTGTCCTCCCACTGCATCTGGCCATATAGGTTTTGCAAGTTTTCAAGCACTATGAACCAAAGGCAGGCCCAATAAATTTTGCTGCCTGAGGCAAAGGACACCCCATGTACAGAATCTGACTGGCATGGCAGCTGAATCTTATTTCAAAGGTTAGTGTCTTCCAGTGCACCTGAGGACAGCAGGCTAGTGACAAACCTGTGGCATAAGCAGTTCTGATCTTCAAAAGAAGGGGATGTCCAGAGGACTCAGGAGGAATAGCAGGGGAACTGCCGCTGCTGCCCTGAGCACCTGCCACCTGAAGCAGCTGCCTCAATCTACCCAGTGGTAGGACCAACCCTGACAGGACCCTTCAAACCTAAGAATAGAGACCGCAGTGGAATGAATGAGTCTGCACATTGGGAGTATGTCTCTAGCATGTAAGAAATGATCACCTGCCTCCAACAGAGTCTGACACTCCAGTAGTTGCGTGTCGAGGTTCCCAGACACCTCCCCCCTAATAATTCACACTTCACACAGTCATTTAAGTTTAAGGTTTTTTGGCATTATTTTGGCCACAACTTTATTCAAATATAACCAATGTGAGTGGTTCCTTAGGCATTGGTTCCGACTATCTGTCCCCCACCCTGGGACAGAACTGACATCCGCTAGCCAGCGAAGTCAGTAAGGGTAAACACCTGTATGGGAGAGATCAGGAGCTGGGTGTCAGGCCCTCAGCTCTCCCCCAAATGCTCCCAGGGCTCTTGCGCGGCTCTAGCCCCTTGTCGGGGGGTACGGACAAAAGCATGATGAGCCCCTGGATTCCTTTAACGGAATACCCTAGCAGCATTTTGCAGGGGCAGGCCCAGCCAAATCCTGTACCCCTGCAGCAGCATTTTTTAGGGGCAGGCCCAGCCAAATCCTTACCTCCACACCAACCAATTTTAACCAATGCCTAACCGCAACCTTACAAGTTGTGACGATTTGCTACACAGTAGGCAAAAACCAAATGGCACCAGCCAATCAGCCAAATGGACAAAATTCCTACCAGGCCCCCGCTCCAAAGCAGACGGCGCCATGACAGGCATAGCAATTTCAATCGCAAAAGAAAGACCCTGAAAACAGGGAGGGCGGGCAGGATATCCGTTGCACGTGGCAAAAGTGAAACCTAAAAGCCGCGTGCAGGAATTTAAACAGCTATGTCTGTCAATCATTAACTTGTAACAAGCTCATCTTCCCAGCAACATGATGGGGCCCAATCCCAATTGTGGCCATCCAAACTAACCCACCCAGCAACAAGGGAGTTGTCCTGTTAACCCTTCCGCAACCCGTGCTCTCCATGATTGGAGAAACCGCTTAACCAACATACTTGAAGTAGTTATTGATTGCAAGCCTGTAGGAAGGACCAACTGCCATATCGATATAGTGGTACCTTGTTTTGCGACCAAGATCTGTTCCGAAGCCCCGGCCACTAGCCGAAAAGGATGCAGGGCAAAGCGCCGCATCTGCACACGCACGCGGAGTGGTTTGCACTTCTGCGCATGCATGAAGCACGATTTGGCGCTTCTGCGCATGTGTGAGCAGCAAACCCAGAAGTAACCCGTTCCGGTACTTCCAGGTTTTCCGTGGACGTTCGCCGGAATGGACACTAGACGAGGCGGATGTTCGTGGAGGTATTACTGTAATGATATTGCCACCGTGTTATTTGCCCTGGGTAGAGTAAGGAAAGGAGCATGGACAAATACAGAATATCAGTTCCCATCTTTTGCAGCCTTAGTGCATACACAAAGAGAGTCTTCTTGTTTCCTTTGACTGTCTTGAGGCTACACTTGATCTGGTTAGAAAGCCCCTTCTTGTCCATGAGTCACAGGTTCATGAGTCCACCTCTCTCTTACATTGGTGTGTTCAAAATTTGCGAAGGCTTTGCTGTTGAGCATTTCAGATGTACCAGCCTTAGCAAGATATTTAAGCTGCAGGCAAATCTGGAATAGCTGACATGTTTGCAGCAGCACTTAAGATCATAGAGAGTCACACAAAAAGAATATTGTACAGCTAGGAAAGGTGTATAAAAGGGCAAGCAAATTGATCGATGAGATGGAGCAATTCCCCCACAAGGAAAAGTGACTATGTTTGGGGCTACTTAGTTTAGAGAGAGAGAGAAATAGCAGAGAGTCATGATAGAGGTGTATAAAGGTTTGCATGGTGTGGAGAAAGTGGAGGGAGAATTTATTTCCCCTCCCTTTCTCACAGTCCTTGAACCCAGGGTCATCCCGTGAAGCTGAATGGTGGGAGATTCAAGACAGACAACAGAAAGCCCGGCTTCACACTGCACATGGTTAAACAATCGCATTTGCTTCCAGAACGTGTAGTCATGGGCACAAAATTAGGTATAGGATGGGATTAGACAAATTTGTGGTGGCTGTGGCTGTCAGTGACCATTAGTCATGATGGCTGTTTCCAGGATTGGAAGCATCATGCCTCTCAGTTGGGGAGTAACAGCAGGAGAGTGTTGTTGTGGTCATGTCCTGCTTGTGGGGTTCCCATAGACAACTTGACGGACACTGTGGGAAACAGAATGCTGAGCTAGCTTGGTCTGATCCCGTAGGACTCTTTGGTTCATTTGCAGGTCTGGAAATCAACACTAATCCCTAGGGTGCTGAGGCAAATTTACCCTGTTGGCAATGGGAAAAGACAACCATCAACCACTAGGTCAGGAAGAGGAAGTAGCCAGGGAAGCCATAAAGTTTGGTCCTGCAGAGATGAACAGCTGGGCAGGAATATGCGGACTTAATTCTCAATCTAATGATGATGAGGGACGCGGGTGGCGCTGTGGGTTAAACCACAGAGCCTAGAGCTTGCCGATCAGAAGGTCGGTGGTTCGAATCCCCGCAACGGGGTGAGCTCCCGTTGCTCGGTCCCTGCTCCTGCCAAACCTAGCAGTTCGAAAGAACATCAAAGTGCAAGTAGATAAATAGGTACCGCTCCGGAGGGAAGGTAAATGGTGTTTCCGTGCGCTGCTCTGATTCGCCAAGAAGCGGCTTAGTCATGCTGGCCACATGACCCGGAAGCTGTCTGCAGACAAATACCGGCTCCCTTGGCCAGTAAAGTGAGATGAGCACCGCAACCCCAGAGTCGTCCGCGACTGGACCTAATGGTCAGGGGTCCCTTTACCTTTTTAATGATGATGATGATGATGTTTTATTATTTATATACCACCCATCTGACTGGGTCACCCCAGCCACTCTGAGCAGCTTCCAACAAATTATGAAACCAAGGGGCAGAAGACAGGATGAGCTTTCTCCATGGCAGTGATGTTCCAAAGCGTATTCCTTAACATTCTCCTATATAACTGAATAGCCGACATTCACTCATATGGAGGCAACAACCTGGCACTTGGAGATAACACTGCAGTGCAGGGAAAGTCTCTCCATTACCCCTGATAGCAGTGAACCAGCCTCCAATGGTGGAATGTATCATCAGTGTTTAATGAGTCTCTGTTCACAAGGTCCCAGGTAATCTGTACACAGTGTACCCATCGCAATGATGAACAATTTGCTTCAAGATCCAATAGCAAGTTCCTGAGTTCCATTGCTTTCCCATAGGCTAGTGTGGTAAAGATGCAGAACCCAGGGGAGGGAATTTTTTCTGTTATATCTCATTACAAAACCACGCTGGACATAGCAGCTAGGCCTAAGGGGCACCTGCCCCTGCGGCCAATCTGAGGTGAGGCTGGTGTAGGCAGATGCCTACCGGGCAACATGAGCCCGAGAGAGCCAGTGTTACCTCTGCAGACTCCGCTGAGCCTGCTTCAATAGGGTGTCGAAGTCAAGGGAGTCAAATTTGCTCCTCGCAGGAGCAGGCTCAAAGTCATCTTGGTTGGAGTCCAGGTCGGTTTAGTTCCTTTTGCAGAACTGCCGGCGTCCTCCAAACAGGCCCTTGCAGAGCCAGGCAGAGGCCCGGGCCAGGTAGATAATGTGGCCCCTTTTTTTTTTACCCATGGGACCTCTGATAAGTAAGCATATAAATAATTTTCACAAAAGTTATGCTGACAAATAATAACTTTGACTATTATTTATTATCTTCTTATTCTACTCTTTAAAAAGATGTATGCTTGTGAGAAAGCCACTATTGCTCGTAAGCCACTATTTCTTTAAAAAACATGGTTTCCACCAAATTTTATCCTAATTGAGCTATATGTACTCCTCGGGTATAAGTAATATTCCTGGCCTAGTCAACAAAATTTTAAACAAATGGCCACATCTTCATCAATTTTTCATCATTTTCAAAAAAAAAAAATTAGCGATAAGAAAGCCAACACACTTATCTTTAAGTTATGCGTGGTTTAAATTTTTGGCAAACAAGATTTCAAACAAACACTCGCCAACTTTTAACAGCATGAAAAACATGGCCCACCATCACAAACACTTGACTTGACTAAGACCTTACTTGCTTACCGAGGGCGTATTCACAATCCCTCATCTCTCCAACACAACCAGAGGGCGCTATTAGCAGGTTGAAACGCACCACCCTCCCGGCCTTCGCGTTTTCTGGGCTGCTCATCAGGGTGTTGCAGTGAATGCCCACCGTCTATGGCAGCAAAGGCATCTTCAGCATAGCGGTACGTCACAAAGCCATAGTTATCCCCCTGCTCCTGGAAGTGCAGGGTGCATTCCTCAATGATCCCAGAGAAACGGTGTCGTAGTTCTGAATGAGTCATCCTGCTGGGTATCTTCCCAATGAAGACAACATGCCATTCTTCTATTGCACGGTCTTTGTATCCGTTTTTCCTCCTTTGGTAACGCTCACGGGAGCTGCTGGAATTGTATCTCTTCCTTCTGTGCAGAGAGGGGGAGCAGGAGGATGATCTTGATATGTAGGAGGAACACAAAGAAGACCGGGACCTGCCCCTCGACCGACTCCAGGAGCTTAAGAGGAGCTGGAACTTCGAGAATGGCACCTTCGCCAGTGCTTCACTGGGGGAGACCGAGAGCGTGACCGAGACCCGGTGCACTGACCTGGTGGTCAGTGTAGTTCTCTTGCAATCCCCAAATTTTCAGAGGACAAAGCAAAGGGGCTGTGATATGAAATGCAGTTGAGAATGGGGATGAAACTTTCCCTAGACAAGGAAATCATCAGCGTTTAGTGTATGGACAGATCTTGCTCCATCTTAACTGGATCCTCAATACATTCATTTGTTTAAGTAAATACCTGCACATAGGGACACCATCATCTACAATTTCTCTCTTTGTTAAACAGACCAGTAAATTCAATTACTGCAAGAGCTACTACGGTGCTTAGCATGGTTGCATAGACCAGGCTAGAAATTCCCTGTTGCCTGGCTTAATCTTGTGGTTATGCAATATCCTTGATTTTACTTTGTTGTTTCAGCAAACCTGTCCCCTGACACACAATAGCTAAGTATGCTACTCTTTGGCAGCTTCCCCCTCTATTTTTTCTGGTTTTCTTTTTCCTTCTATTTTTGCTTTTCTTTGGCCTTATTTCATTTCCTTTGTTTTTCATTCCAAGAGCAGGAAATTTGAGGCTTGAGGATTTATAATGAAAATTAAAATTGTATATTATATTGTATTCACAGCTTCCAGGCTTCCTGCTTGGAGACCTAGATTTATTTCTTAGCACAATTAATATATTGGCCCCTTTTCGTAATTGCAATCTTTTGGGATGAAAGTATGGCTTAGTACTGTGTCCTGGTACTCTGGTAGTCTTTGAACTGCTCTTTAGCTGATACTTTCTGCTCCAAATAAAAAATAAAAAAAATTCTACGAACTTGCCCACTGGATTGGACAAAATTCAAACATGGTGATTAGGGCTTCCCTTTCTTGAAAACAGTTGACTTAAATAAAGGTAAAGGGACCCCTGACCATTAGGTCCAGTCGTGTCCGACTCTGGGGTTGGGGTGCTCATCTCGCTTTATTGGCTGAGGGAGCCGGTGTACAGCTTCCAGTTCATGTGGCCAGCATGACCAAGCTGCTTCTGGTGAACCAGAGCAGTGCACGGAAACGGCGTTTACCTTCCCGCTGCAGCGGTACCTATTTATCTACTTGCACTTTGACGTGCTTTCGAACTGCTAGGTGGGCAGGAGCTGGGACCGAGCAACGGGAGCACACCCCATCACGGGGATTCGAACCGCCAACCGTCTGATCAGCAAGTCCTAGGCTCTGTGGTTTAACCCACAGCGCCATCCGCTGTGTCCCGTTGACTTAAATAGATGGGAATAAAAGTGATGAGTATAATAATTTCTTAACCTATAAAGAAAACAGGGAGCTGCAGTATCTAAGTTTCTTTCCTCTCATTTTCTTTGTTTTGCTTTTGGTTTTTTGGTTTGTGGTTTTGTTGGTTTGCTTGCTTGCTTGCTTGGTGTCCTCTACTCTGGATCAGTGAGGGTCTGTACACACATGATGGTGAAGGACCCTGTTGAGAGGCAGAGAAGGGAAGATCTCCAAGGGTTGGGAGCCGCCCAGAGTGGCTGGGGAAACCCAGCCAGATGGGCGGGGTATAACGGTAAATAATAAACTATTATTATTATTATTATTATTATTATTATTATTATTATTTAACCGTAATTTAAATAAAATGTGGCCCATGTTCAACCCATCACTTATCCTTACTCCTGGGTCTGGTCGCAAACGATTTCCCCAGGGCAAAATACAGTCAGTGTATTTTGAGGAAGAGACGTTGAAGTAATTGCTCTGGTCATTTCTGTCCTCTTTGCTACTTTTGAGCGTGATGCTTGCTTCGAAAACGGTGGCCATTCAGGTCTCTCTACCTCCGTGCCACTTGTCCACCAATCCATTCGTATAATAATAATAATAATAATTTATTATTTATACCCCGCCCATCTGGCCAGGTCCCCCCCAGCCACTCTGGGCGGCTTCCAACAAACATTAAAATACATCAAAATGTCACAGATTAAAAACTTCCCTAAACAAGTCAGCTTTGCACTTGGGTTCCTGTGGGTTTTGGTGGCGCGTTAACAGAACACAAGCCTGAAGCTGCTTTTTCCATTTATCGAAACTACCTAGCCCCAACACCCATCCTTCTGAAAAATGTGCAGGTTACTTTCCTGGAGACATGACTTACAATGCCTACCATTTCATACAATTCTTGTAAGCCGCATGCTGCATTGTCATTTCTTACTTTCCTTTAGAATGCATTTGCAGTAATCAAATTGTAAGATTCACTTTTCCTGGCCCTCAGGCAAAATGCTTTATGAGCAGTTCTGGCACACGCTGCTTTCCTATTCCCTGGCACATCCAAGGGCCCCACCAATCACAGAAAAGCCTTTCTTTAACTTCTCAAAAGCAGATTTATTTCCCCTCAAAACGAGAGGTACACAAAACAAATATGCTCGGGGGAAGCAAAATATCAGCAGTTTTGCAAGAACAGACCCTGACAAAAAGGAAAAGCAGTTTCAGAATTGGACGGCACACAGCCTCTGATAAAACTGTGTATCCTTGTTTGGAGAGACACTAAAAATTCATTTACATGAAGCAAGATTTTTGTGTAACCGCAATGAGTAAAAGAGGCAGGGAAACATATGGGGGCTGGCTGCACAATGTATCTGTGCTGCCCAAAGTTTTATTGGCTGTCATAACTTTTCTGTTACAGGTAGGTAGCCGTGTTGGTCTGCCATAGTCAAAACAAAATAAAAAAATTCCTTCCAGTAGCACCTTAGAGACCAACTAAGTTTGTTCTTGGTATGCTGCTGCCCGGGGGCTGTAACACCTGCCGCCAGACGGGAAGGCCTCGTTTCGGGGGAAGGTGGCCCACCGCCCTCGTCCGGCAGCGGGTGTTACAGCCTGGTCCTGGGCCAAGTTCAAGGGGTCTGTGGAAAGCTGTCTGTGGACAAACGCCGGCTCCCTTGGCCTGAAAGCGAGATGAGCACCGCAACCCCATAGTCGCCTTTGACTGGACTTAACCGTCCAGGGGTCCTTTGCCTTTACCTTTTTTTACCTTACGTTTTTATATATGTTGGAAGCTGCCCAGGGTGGCTGGAGCAACCCAGTCAGAAGCACGGGGTATAATAATAATAATAATAATAATAATAATAATAATAATAATAGAACAAAGGTAAAGGTAAAGGGACCCCTGACCATTAGGTCCAGTCACAGACCTGGGGTTGCGGCGCTCATCTCACTTTATTGGCCGAGGGAGCAGGCATACAGCTTCCGTGTCATGTGGCCAGCATGACTAAGCCGCTTCTGGCGAAATCAGAGCAGCGCACGGAAACACCATTTACCTTCCCGCTGGAGCGGTTCCTATTTATCTACTTGCACTTTGACATGCTTTCGAACTGCTAGGTTGGCAGGAGCAGGGACCGAGCAATGGGAGCTCACCCTGTTGCGGGGATTCGAACAACGGCAGCGGGAGACCCCATTAGCTAAAGTGGTTAAGAACAGTTTCAGGTTGAGAACGGACCTCCAGAACGAATTAAGTTCTTAGCCCGAGGTACCACTGTATTTGCATGTCTAGATAAGCACATTTTAGGCTGACAAATAAGGAAGTTAATCCTTATTTGCATTTGTTGAGCTAGCAAATACTTTAATGTTTCTCAAACTTCTATAAATAAAGAATGCTTGATTCGGATCATCATAATTTGGGAGGGCTCTCTATTGAATACTCTGAGTTTCTCATTAGTATTAACCCCTCTTCCTCTTCATTTGAGTTATATGATGATTGCTATCTTTTTTATTGACTTAATAGGGATTATTCTCTTCCCAATCCCACCCACTATCCCAATCAGGTTCCCACACACTGTGTTGTCATAATGAATCATGCAAGTGGAACTCAGGTACTAGAGTATAAATTAGGGATTTAGTGTATCTCCGAAGCGCAAGTGTGCAAAACAGCTGAGTCTGTTCAATATCAGCAAGGCAGGTTACTGTTAAAGGATCTTAGTTTATTTTCTTATTTGCTTATTTCATAAAATTTAGATAATGCTTGATTGTAAAAAACCTCCAAGAAGAATTCTAACCACTATATTTGCCAATTATATTTTTGCCACCACGGCAGGGATACCATTTGGATTTTCTGCCTCTTGGGCCACAAATTCTGAGATGGGGTTTACAATGGACCTCTGCTCTTGTCTACTTGGATGTTTCAAGCACAATGTCTTCTAAAGACTTTTCGGGGGTGGGACTTTTCTGCAGCATCCGATAGGCTGAAGGATAATCTTTTCGCTCACTTTTTCACATTTGAGTGGTAAAGGATATAACGTGCATTTTTTAAATGATTTCTGTTTCAACTCATTCAAGTCCTATTAGTGTCAGTTTAGCAAAACTGCTATGCTGTCTGTGGCGAACCTGCCCCAAGTTAAGGGATTCTCTTAAAGAGTTAATGTTCACTCCATGTTTGAGTGGCAGCTCACTCGGGGGAGGCGGGACATTCCGCCCTTTAAAAGGAGGGAGCAGCCATTGGTGAGAGGAGAAGAGGGAGGGAGGGAGTGGTGACTGGAAGAAGAGGGAGTGGGACCAGGATAGTGGTGGGTATAGGATGAAGATCAGTTTGTTAAACTGAAAGTGTTTATGCTTATGGTTGGAAACTAAGCGGATGAACTAATAAAGATCTGAAAAGTTATGTTATGTAAAGAATAAAAACTTGTTTTCGTTGAGCCAAGAAGTTATCGTCGTTTATTGTTGGGTCCAGCGATATATGAATGCTTATGAGGAAAGAAACTCAGGGAACAGACAAGACACACCTGCAGGGAGATAGTTTGTGTCTCAGGGTTTCTCTCAAAAGGGGCAAGAGGGCAGAGGCCTTGGTAAAGCTACACAGTTGCTAAAGGAGTTAGCTAACTGACGCAGTGAGGGATCTGAAGGGACAGAGGCCCCAGTACTGCAAGCTGAGAGGCAGGTTAACCCCAGGAGCCCAGAGCATTGTGAACATATATATCTACCGCGGTCACGGCAGCTGGACAAAAGGAACCCCTGTTACTAAGATATCCCAGGTTACAATAAAAAGGGATTGACAACTCAGACGGACCTCAAAGGATAGAGGTGGGGTGAAAAGGAATTAGAACCCAGAACACCTCAGTGATAAATACACTTAGTAACAGTCAAAGGGGTGAAGCGTGAAGCTTGAGGGGAGGTTCGTCGCACTGTCCAACCCTAAGTATGGCTACTCAGGACTAAGTATGCTGAGGGAAACACTGTAGGTTGACCCAGCTGGTGCTATGCCTTAGGGGCAGGTGGAGCCCATCAATCTGGGAAGGCAGCCCATCTAGGAGAAAGAAAACTCTGATCCTAAACCTCCGCTGTCTTGTGGGACATCTTTGGGAGAAGAAAAGGCGAAGGAGTAAGCCCTACACAAATCTGGAGTGGAGTCCCTAAGGTGGTTGGACGGCATCTTGTATGCCTCCTTCTGGCAACTCTTGCAGCTGAGCTGGTGCCAAACACATAGCTGTCAACCTTCGGATTTGAAAATAAGGAATTTTTTCAAACTTTCGGATTTGAAAATAAGGGATGCCACGAGGGCGGTGTAATGGCACCAAGTAGCCTCGCCACCCTGCGCTCCAGAGGCTGCGTACGAATGGGTGAGCGAAAGAGCGAGCGCTTAGACGGCAGGCAGGCTGGCTGTCTGGTTGGGCATGAGGGTCTGGCTGCACAAGGCATGCAAGCTCCGCCCCCAGTCGGTCTCAGACTCATTATTGGCAGCTAAGCAACGCAGCTGAGGAGCCTCCCTGGCCGGCAGGGAGGGAGAGAAGCTGCTTCCTTTGAAATCTGGGAAATTTAAGGGATATCAACAATCCGGGATAGCAGCGGGAAACGGCATTGGAATAAGGGAGTTTCCCGCAAAAAAAGGGAGGGTTGACAGCTATGGCCAAATGTATTGCTCTGCTTCCCATTGGACCACATCAGTGAAGCTGGTGGTCTTTTTGTCTGGGCAGCCCAAGACCTCCCTACACACATAGTTCATGCTATAAAGGTAAAGGGACCCCTGACCATTTGGTCCACTCGTGTCCGACTCTGGGGTTGCGGCGCTCATCTCGCTTTATTGGCCAAGATGACAAAGCCGCTTCTGGCGATCCAGAGCAGCGCACGGAAATGCCGTTTACCTTCCCACTGGAGCGGTTCCTATTTATCTACTTGCACTTTGACATGCTTTCGAACTGCTAGGTGGGCAGGAGCTGGGACCGAGCAACAGGAGCTCACCCTGTCACGGGGATTCAAACCGCCAACCTTCTGGTCAGCAAGCCCTAGGCTCTGTGGTTTAACCCACAGCGCCACCTGAGTTCATACTATACCTAAGACAAAAAATTGTTTTAAATCTTGTATCACAGCACCAATACTCTCTCTGTGTGTATGCATGTATGTGTGTACTGTGAGTGCGTGTACAAAAAACCTGAGTAGTTGGAGAGAAGACTGTCACCTGGACAAACTCAAAAATGTCATATTTGCCAGGACATACATCCAAAGTAAAATTAAACATATGCAAAAGTTTAATCACAGTCCACTGGGAAGGCTTCTTGCATAAGCTTCAGTAAAATGAATCCCCTATAGGAGGGATGTCCATTTGGCTGATCTTCCCCCCAAAAACTCAACAACTTTGGTTGATCCTCCCCCCAAAAAGCTCAACAACTTTGATGAAACTCCCCCCCTCCAAGCTCAATTAATTAGTCTCCCAATTTAAAGTTTTAGTTGAGGAATCTAACTATGTGGTCAAAGCACAGGAATACATAATCACTACTGCCATGAAAGACAAAAGTCGAAGAGGTTTAAAAGACAAAATATAATGAGTGTCTTACACAGCTCTTATAATGATTAAACAATCATTGATTAATTAACTGTCATCTGGGTAGTTTGAACCAATTAACGTTTTGCCATTAGAGGGACCTCTAACACGGCTGCCCTCCCTGAACCCATTCCACCTGCGAAACATAATTCTGAACGTTATTTTGGAAGCCTGAACTGTAAGAGATGGAGCTCAGTTCCTTTCACGTAGAAAAGGTCAGTCTCTTGTCAATGAGCAGGTCCCTTTTGACTTCAAGGGTTTCAAATTAATTGTCTCTACATGGTTCCCGTCTACGTGCTATAGAATAATTAGTCAGATTTAGAAAGACAAGATGACACATTACAGAAATACTTTCCCTGTTGATAATAGTTTGCCTGTAAGCTTTTCAGTTTAGCCGGAATAAAAACAAAACCCACACAATTATTCTTCATCTAACAGCTTGACAAGAAGGGAAGAGCGTTTGGTAGAGACTTTGCTGTAAAGTTTGCGATACGTTGTAATTTTTCTATTAACGATGGAATTATATACTTAATTCACTGGAGTATGAAGAAAACTTTATCACTGTCTTTGGACATGCCAAACAAATAGTAAATTTGCTGTCTTTGAAGTAATAATAATAATAATAAATTTTTATTTATACCCCACCCTTCCCAGCCAAGACCGGGCTCAGAGCGGCTAACACCCATAAAATCACAACAAAACATACAAAACAATCAATTAAAATGCAGGTTAAAATACGATTTAAAGTTTAAAATGCAGCCTCATTTTTAAGTAGCCCACCAATCAAACCATAAAGGAATGAAACATCAGGGTTAAACTAAAACCAACCCAAAGGCCAGGCGAAACAGCTTTGTCTTGCAGGCCCTGATGAAAGATACCAAATCCCGCAGGGCCCTAGTCTCTTCTGACAGACCGTTACCAAGTCGGGGCCAGTACTGAGAAAGCCCTGGCCCTAGTTGAGGCCAGCCTTGTGGCTCGGGACCTCCAAAATGTTATTATTTGAGGACCTTAAGGTCCTACAAGGGGCATACCAGGAGAGGCGGTCCCTTAGTAGTGCTAGTAAGTTGGTATTTTTCAGGAAAATGAGGTCTTCCCCCATTTTTTAGTGCATCATGCAGTCGCAACACATGATGCAGAGCTGCCCACAATGGGGAGAATGAGAGCAAACATCTCTTGAATGGCTTTTAGCGATGATTCACTGCCTCCAATACTTCTGATTGATTACTTGTCTTCCCTTTTGTCTTGTTTCTCTTAACCACAAATAGTTATGGGTTTGGGCCCCGATTTCACAAATGCTAGCCCCTTCCTTTGTGCAGAAGAAAGAGTGTTTATTTCCCAAGGTTTGTTAGTGGGTCCCTTTCAGTTTTGTAGAGACACTCACATCTTTAATTCAGTTTGAAGTACGGTAATTTAGCTAAAAGGAGAAATGTATTGCAAAAGATATTCTGGCCCACACATACATTAGACCGAAAATGGACTGTGCATTATTATTCTATTACTTCAGATCTCTATGTTTGGTTGTTCAGGGAGAACATTTCTTTCTCTCCCACCCCCAACGGCATTTAATTCTGGCAGCAATATTCATCGTTTTGTACTGGAAAGAGATAACTGTGGAGAAGACTATCTCGAAAGCTGCAAATTTAAAACACGGCATAGAACAGCCGCAGTAAAAGATCAGCAATAATTTAAATGCGAATAAATGGGAGACAGATTATTAGTTGTGCCAAATAAAATGATGGCACACAAAGGCGTATGATTATGATCCACTGCAGTCATTTTTTCCTGAGCCTTTTCTCTCTATTTTCTTTTATATGAGTTGGTTGTTGCTTGCCATCTACCATCCCTTTCTGAAAGGAAAGAATCATGCAGGCGAGGCATGAGACGCCATTGGAAACCCTATCAGTGTAAGCCCTGTGAAAGGATTTCTGCTTCTGCCCTGGAATTCCCCCCCCTGCACCCTCCCAGAAAATTGGCTCTGGGAGAACCCCCTGAGCAGCACACCAAGGTAGGGGTGGTGAATAGCTCCACCTGTCAAGCTGATACGCTTATGCAGACAGAACATTTATAATAGAGCTAGAAAATAGTAAGAAAATGAAACCTGTTGATTAGCCCATGTAAGTTCTGATAAGAGAAACAAAGGTGGAATGTGCACACATATTAAAAAAACAAACGTTGTGAAAATCCTTTAAAAAAAAAAAAACGTTTTGAAAAATACATTGAATTTTGCATAGCTCCCTATCGCCATCTAGTGTCACATTTGTATATTACACTTTACAACACATTTAAAATGTTTTGTTTGCAGCTGTGCAGCTGAGTTCTTTGGACAACAAGAAGACGCGTGGATAAAAGATGAATTGAGTATTATCGCCAAACTATTCCTGATAGTTTAAAGCTGATTTGTGTCCTGTTCCTTGTCATTCCAATAGTGGATGAACAGGCTCTATCTCAGATAATTCAGATATTTACTTTTTTAAAAACCTGCCTGAGTGAAAGTTAGCTAAAATGTGAGCCTTGGTATCTTCAGTTATGTCCACATTTTCCTATGATTGGCTTCTTTAACTCTAAGACTTATAAATCTATGTATTTATTTCTTCTAGCATATTCTGAGTTAATTTGGTATACATCCTTGAACCCAACGACTCATTTTTGTTCCAGTTCTAAATTATTTCCCCCCCCTCCAAAACCTCAATTAGATTTTGCCCTTCTAAATCTTCTTTAAAGCCCTTTAGCTTTAGATTACATTATTTTGTTTCCAAATCTAACATTTCAATTCTACCATTAACTTTTTCTATATCATCCTTATGTCCATGTTGCTCCATAATTGCTTCTTGCAAATGTACTTTTTGCCGCTTCACAGTAATACTTAATTTGTCTACTTATCAGCACACTCCTGAGCTTGTTTTTCTGTTAGAATCCAACTAACCAGTGAAGATATTAGACTTTAATGTTGCCTTTCCACAAAGGTAATTGTGTTCAAGACAGCTCACTATATACAAGGTAATATATACATTAAAAGGTAATCAAAACATAGCAATAATCAATACATACAACTGTTCAATAACAATATCAACATTTCAGTGATGACTCCATAATATTTCATAAACATTTAAAAACTATAACAAAAAACTCTGCATAGATATTAATAGTGGCATATTACTCTGAACAGTCATATCTATTAACTATTCAGATTAATAAGGGACACGGGTGGTGCTGTGTTCTAAACCTCTGAGCCTCTTGGGCTTGCCGATCGGAAGGTTGGCGGTTCGAATCCCCACGACGGGGTGAGCTCCAGTTGCTCAGTCCCAGCTCCTGCCAACCTAGCAGTTTGAAAGCACACCAGTGCAAGCCGATAAATAGGTATTGCTCTGGCAGGAAGGTAAACGGCGTTTCCGTGTGCTACTCTGGTTTCGCCAGAAGCGGCTTAGCCATGCTGGCCACATGACCCGAAAGCTGTCTGCGGACAAACGCCGGCTCCCTCAGCCTGTAAAGCGAGATGAGCACACAACTCGTCTGTGACTGTACTTAACTGTCAGGGGTCCTTTACCTTTTTTTACCTTTTTATTCAGATTAATACAGCAATAATAATAGCTATGCAGAGATTTTAACAATCCCTGTTAAACTACACTAAGCTTCCTCAGATGAACTGAATGCACCTGAAGGAAAATAACACACTGGGTGGCCGGAATTACAGTACAGCTTTGTAAAATGCATACCTGAACAAGACTGAACAACAACCAGTCTCCACCTCTGTTCCTATCAGATGTCCTTGACCCTGACCAAATCTACTAAATGTTTGTGCTGGCTGCTTCCAAATTTTAAATCCTTGCTGTCTATTAACCAAGTTTATTTTCAAAATAACGCCAGTCTTGTGTAGAAACTTACTTAACTAGCATATCTTAGCAAGTTTAGTTTTCTGTACCCACAATCCTTGGTTAAAAACACTGGGTACAAAATGTCAGGTACAGCTTCCGAAAACTGCAATTACTTCCACCTAAGTGCCCACATCTCCATTAAAAAAGAAAGAAAAAGCCCACCACTTATCTTAACTACACAGGATGATAGATTTTTAAAAACAGCTGCAGGGAGATCTACCAAGACATAGTCTTTTAATTTGCAATCTGCTCTGCTCCTCCTCAGAATTACTTCAGGATAATAAAGCATTTGTGGTTGTTTTTTGGAAGGTAATGCTTGAACGGCAATGATAAAATGTGATTGTGGTGTAAACCAGACCTGCATATTTGACAGGTTACATTATCTTTTATTGACATCCAAGCAGAACTGTCAGACTCTGGAGGTTCAGGTTTTGCATCAACAGCTTCCGAAATGATAGCTACAAGTTTCTGAAAATTTAATTGAACTAAATATTGCACAGTTCCCCCCCTTTTATTTTTCAGTTTATAGCAATCAGCCTTATCTAGTCCTTTGCGAGTTGTATGAACGATAATGGACCATAGAATTTAACTATGCTTTCTGCTCACCCCTGCAAAAATCTTTCACAACAATTTATCAAATTCAATCTTTGCTATACTTTATCATTGATCTGGAAAAATGATGCTAAGGCAAATTAAAAAACCATGGATTACAATTTCTGGTAAAAGTCTGCATGTTTCATCTTCTACCCTTAGAAGAATGTTTAAGAGCATGTTCGTGCCAAACCCAGTATGTTTCCGAGCACAATTCAAAGAGTTGGTGCTGACCTATAAAGTCCTAAATGGCTTCAGAGCTGTATACATGAAGAAGCATCTCATAGAATCATAGAGTTGGAAGAGACCACAAGGGCCATCCAGTCCAGCCGCCTGCCAAGCAGGAAACACCATCAAAGCATTCCTGACAGGTGGCTGTCAAGCCTCTGCTTAAAGACCTCCAAAGAAGGAGACTCCACCACACTCCTTGGCAGCAAATTCCACTGTCGAACAGCTCTTACTGTCAGGAAGTTCTTCCTAATGTTTAGGTGGAATCTTCTTTCTTGTAGTTTGAATCCATTGCTCCATGTCCACTTCTCTGGAGCAGCAGAAAACAACCTTTCTCCCTCCTCTATATGATATCCTTTTATATATTTGAACATGGCTATCATATCACCCCTTAACCTTCTCTTCTCCAGGCTAAACATACCCAGCTCCCTAAGCCGGTCCTCATAAGGCATCGTTTCCAGGCCTTTGACCATTTTGGTTGCCCTCCTCTGGACACGTTCCAGCTTGTCAGTATCCTTCTTGAACTGTGGTGCCCAGATCTTCATCCTCATTGTTCAGCCCAGACACTGAGGTCCAGCTCCGAGGGCTTTCTGGTGGTTCCCTCATTGCAAGAGGTGAGGTTGCAGAGAAACAGGCAGAGAGCCTTCTCGGTAGTAGCACCCACCCTGTGGAATACCCTCCCAGCAGATGTCAAACAGATAAACAGCTATATGATTTTTAAAAGACATCTGAAGGCAGGGCTGTTCAGGGACGTTTTTAGTGTTTGATGTTGTATCGTGTTTTTACGAAGTATTTCTGTTGGGAGCCGCCTAGAGTGCCTGGGGCAACCCAGTCAGATGGGCAGCATACAAATAAATTATTATTATTATTATTATTATTATTATTATTATTATTATTATTACATTTAAATTATATTCATTTCAATGGAGGAGACATGAATGTACCTAACTCTTTCACTGAAATCAGTAGGACACGATTAAGTTTGATTGAATCACGTCATTTCATTTTATGAAACTGCAAATAGCATAAACAATTCAGGCACAAACGCTCAGAGGAAGAAACTGGCAATATTGATTTAAAATTGACATCAAATTCCTGAGGTCTATTATCTACCAAACCAGATATAGGGTTTCAATTTAAAAGTTTCTTTTAACCATGGCTACTTCTGTGTCAGGGTGGCACTGTGATCTAAACCACTGAGCCTCTTGGGCTTGCCGATCAGAAGGTCGGCGGTTCAGATCCCTGCGACGGGGTGAGCTCCCATTGCTCGGTCCCTACTCCTGCCAACCTAGCAGTTCGAAAGCACGTCAAAGTGCAAGTAGATCAATAGGTACCGCTCTGGCGGGAAGGTAAATGCCATTTCCGTGCACTGCTCTGGTTTCACCAGAAGCGGCTTAGTCATGCTGGCCACATGACCCGGAAAAACTGTCTGCGGACAAACGTCAGCTCCCTTGGCCAGTAAAGCGAGATGAGCGCCGCAACCCCAGAGTCGTTTGCGCCTGGACTTAACTGTCAGGGGTCCTTTACCTTTACCTTTACTTCTGTGTCAACCCCATGAAGAAACCCCAAACCACTCCCCATAAATCCATGTGTCCATAAGCATAGCAAATACATTGGGTTAGTGGCTTATCTGAAAATGAAATAACATCCCTTCTTCATCTTGCCAAGCTGTCTTCTGGGTTCAGGACAGGGTGTTCATCTGTGTTGAAGTAATGAGAGAGAGAGAGAGAGAGAGAGAGAGAGAGAGAGAGAAGGAGGAGGAGGAGGAGGAGGAGGAGGAGGAGGAGGAGGAGGGTTATTAATGGGCTTTTTGCATTTCAAAACCATTCTCAGGGAAATCAGCTGAATGTGAGCAGAAGATAAGCGACCAATCCTATGGCAATGTTAATGTGCTAATATGTAGTTAGAACAGTTGTCAGGTTAAATACCAAATTAATTCAAAACGATTAGACAGAGTGCGGGATGTAGTCACGTTTGATTCAGAAAAAGTGCCAAAGGACCGCCTAAGGCAGGGATTGCTAAGGTGAGATCACCTCAAGCAGCTGTCGCGGTGGCGACCGCAGGGAAGAGTGTGGAGGACCAGGTGACTGTGGGCCCAGGCGCAGTGGACCGGCAAATGCCATGGCAACCAAGGGACAGCGTAATAATGACACAACAAGATAGTTCTTGGGATTAAATAAGCCACAACTGTATTGATTACAGATTTAATATGGTCTTGGCTTAGGGAATGGGTGTGTATCTTGTATCAACCAGCCCAATCTGCTGGCTGATTATTCCATCAGGGTTGATCCTAGGTTAAGGACCGTTTCACGACGCGGATCAAATTTTTCTTCAAAATAAAGGTGATGGCGTTACATATGCTTTTTTGAAAACAGTGTTTAACATAACATACAGTTTGGTGCTAGGACCCAGCCTCAGGCCATGTAGTGAGGTCCTGAGTCCCTGACACAACAGTAAGCAAATTACTCAGAACAATATTTTCATAGAATCATAGAATTTTGATCTTCACAAATAATGCTTTCATTTTTGACTTTGCAGGCCTTTGCTGCATTGGACTGAATTGACACTCTTAACTTGATTTGTGAAGCCAAGTAACTCAGAGAAGCAAGATTATTGATTATTCCTTAAGCACATCAACATGCCCAGCCTGGGAATTTGTAAGGCAGAAGCAGCTGTTATGGTTTTATACAAATCATTACGAAGCCAATATTCCTTAGCTTTCTTATGACTGCTGAGAGCACAGGACTACAGGGAGAAAGGCCTAGTCTTCTTCAAATGAATCCTTCTTTGAATTGTATGTGGGTTTTTACAAGGTGAGACGCAGTGATTACAGCAAACAACTTTATTGAGCTGGTGGTGAACAGAACAGAAAAGTCAAACAGGGGCAAAGCAATGGCTTATATATTTCTGAAGGCCTGGGCCACTCCCACTCTCAACGTGATTGGCTGTCTAAACCCCCCAAGCTGCGAATCGTAACCCAGAGCCAATGCCAGCAGCCCAAACCCTGACAATACGACGTAATTGGATATCATGTATCGAATCAAAACACAGGGCTCAGAATTCGTCCAGACTCAAGCTCGGTCGAACACTGCATGCATAACACTTTTCATTATTAAGTCTAAGAAAAGATTTGAGAAATGGTATTGAGATCCTTGGATTGCAGATAATTGTTATACAGATCAACAGGCAAGGTTGCCTGATCTCTGGGATTGACCTGTTTCAGGGTCTCTCTGGTGGGAAGCCAGGAGCTTCAGCCCCTTTCCCAGCATGCTTTTCCACTATTGGTTTCTTTTTATTCCCTGTGAGTGTTTAGGATGCAGGATACATTCTGAAAAATACTGAGGGGAGCTGACAGTAACACTGTGCTGTGGACCAGTTAAAATGAATGATGTCATATCTCCTTTTGTTTTTCAATCATCGAGTGTCACCAAGCTTTATCAATTCCCTCCCCCCATTCCCTAGTTCTCAGGCTCCATCCTAAGGTACTTGGGGTGTAAGGCTGGAGCCAAACTGAAATCCCTTGAGCCAAACTGTCCCAGTGACCAGGACTCGTCATTAGCAAAAGGCATTGCCTTCAGCAGAGAAGAAGAAGAAGAAGAAGAAGAAGAAGAAGAAGAAGAAGAAGAAGAAGAAGAAGAAGAAGAGTTTGGATTTGATATCCCGCTTTATCACTACCCGAAGGAGTCTCAAAGCGGCTAACATTCTCCTTTCCCTTCCTCCCCCACAACAAACACTCTGTGAGGTGAGTGGGGCTGAGAGACTTCAGAGAAGTGTGACTAGCCCAAGGTCACCCAGCAACTGCATGTGGAGGAGCAGAGACGTGAACCCGGTTCACCAGATTATGAGTCTACCGCTCTTAACCACCACACCACACTGGCTCTCAGAGAAGGATATCTGCAAGATTGTTCCGTTTCCAGATGTGAGGTCCCCTGTGCTTGTCTTGCCGTGGACTTATTCTGCGCAAGATAACACTGCAAGTGAACAAAGCTAACAGACATGAAAGACATTTGAAGCAGATAAGAAACAAAGAAACCCCCCCCAAAACCCCCCACCTCTTTGTGCTAATGTGTTTGAGTAAATTGCATATGTAATTTGTCAAATTCTCTCAGTTTACATAGCCGGTTATCATTACTGATGTTTTAGTAGGTCACCTTCACCCAAATGGTGATTAAGGACTCTTTGTTTCTCAGATCTTTGTGTGCATTTCGAGAAGCAAGATCAACCAGCCAAGAGACCCCATTGAGGTACTATGTCAAAATTCTGGGACAAAAAAATAATTATATCTACTACAGAAATTGTTAAGGGAGACAGAGAAATAGCAGTTATCTTGTCTGGCTTTCAAATTGGTGGTATTTAGTGTAATGTACAGCAATGTACATTACATTACAGTACATTACAAGGGCACAAGGAGAAGGGGACGGCAGAGGATGAGATGGTTGGACAGTGTTCTCGAAGCTACTAACATGAGTTTGGCCAAACTGCGAGAGGCAGTGAAGGATAGGCGTGCCTGGCGTGCTCTGGTCCATGGGGTCACGGAGAGTCGGACACGACTGAACGACTGAACAACAACAACAACAGCAATGTACTTGCTGGTTTGGCATTTAACACACACACCCCTTGTATTGCATCTTAATGCACTTCTGTTGGAAATGACTTGTAGTAGTAGTAGTAGTAGTAGTAGTAGTAATAATAATAATAATAATAATAATAATAATAATAATAATTTATTATTTGTACCCCGCCCATCTGGCCGGGTCTCCCCAGCCACTCTGGGCGGCTTCCAACAAATATCAAAATACATTAAAATATCACAGATTAAAAACTTCCCAAAACAGGGCTGCCTTCAAGTATTTTCTAAAGGTCATGTAGTTGTTTATCGCTTTGACCTCTGCTAGGAGGGCGTTCCACAGGGCGGGCGCCACTACCGAGAAGGCCCTCTGCCTGGTTCCCTGTAGCTTTGCTTCTCGCAGTGAGGGAACCGCCAGAAGGCCCTCAGCGCTGGACCTCAGTGTCTGGGCTGAACGGTGGGGGTGGAGACGCTCCTTCAGGTATACAGGACCGAGGCCGTTTAGGGCTTTACAGGTCAGCACCAACACTTTGAATTGTGCTCGGAAACGTACTGGGAGCCAATGTAGATCTCTCAGGACCGGTGTTACGTGGTCCCAGCGGCCACTCCCAGTCACCAGTCTAGCTGCCGCACAAAAACAAGAAATGCAGACAAATGGGCGTCAAAGAAATTGCTAATACCTCTGAATGTTTTAGGACCAGTTTGCCCTCTGGATTGAAATGGTGGGGTGTTTCCTTTGGATGGATTTTACAGCGAATCAGTAGGTTTGCAGCTTCTTCTGTTGTGTGAGCTCTCAAAAACTACGTTTTTAAGTCCAGGGCTTGGTTATTTGCTGAATGAGAAATATCTAGCTGTTCTTCCCATTGGATATTCCACCTTATAGGAATCAGAGGCAAGACCAGCTTTCTGTTCCCTCTTTGCTTAATGCTACATTATCCAGAAATGCCAGGGAAAGTTCTGTATTCTATAACATAAGGCATATAGTGTGAGCCTTGGACATGATTCTTTCCCCAGCTGAGTCATTCATTCATAAGCCTTTGGCAAATTTCTCCCTCTCTCCCTTCTCATGAGTGTCATTCCTTGCCCGTTAAATAAATGGCTATATAACATTACAGACGTGGGTGGCGCTGTGGGTTAAACCACAGAGTCTAGGGCTTGTCGATCAGAAGGTTGGCAGTTCGAATCCCCGCGATGGGGTGAGCTCCCATTGCTCGGTCCCTGCTCCTGCCAACCTAGCAGTTCGAAAGCACATCAAAGTGCAAGTAGATCAATAGGTACTGCTCTGGTGGGAAGGTAAATGGCGTTTCCGTGCGCTGCTGTGGTTCGCCAGAAGCGGCTTAGTCATGCTGGCCACATGACCTGGAAGCTGTACTCTGGCTCCCTTGGCCAATAAAGCGAGATGAGCTCCGCAACCTCAGAGTCGGTCACGACTGGACCTAATGGTCAGGGGTCCCTAACATTACAGAAAGAGTGGCATGGGGGGGGAGTAAATGAAATGTTATTGACCCCAAACTTAGCAATACCAAAAATGTCCTTGCTGCCACTCATCCTACTTGGTGACCATTTTGTGCCACAAAAGCCTGTATGAATTCAAACATCGTAAAATATGGACAGTCAGAAATGGGGGGTGGGGTGGGGGTGGAATATCACTACTGAGAAAGCAGGGTTTCTTTCAGCTCCAAGGTGGAACACCTGTGGCAAATGAAAGCAACTTCAAGTTATGCCTCTCAAGAGACTATTCGAACAGTATTACACAGAATTCACTTGCATGAATACTGTTCTCGCCTGGCCAGTGCAATGTCAGAACAGGCAGCACATGCCAGATTGCAGCTTCTCTTACACAAACTGGCAAACTGCAAAGTGGGACTTTCTAATTCTCAGAATGGAAGAATTCCTGCGTGTATTTGTTTTTCCAGTGTTACCCTGTATGAACTGGGTTTTTGTTCTTTTTAAGCAGTTGAATATTGTGAGGCAACATGAATATTATTACAACCCCTCAGAGGACATTTCAAAGTCCTTCACATACATTTTAGTAAGCTTTACATGTAATCACCCTATAAGGTAGGGTTACCAGATGTCCCCGGATTTGCAAATCTGTCCCCAGACAAATTCCGTCCCTGGAATGTCCCCAGATTTGCAAATCTGTCCCCGGGAAACGTGGCAGCGGCAACCTCAGCAGCCCGTAGCCAGCCTGGTAGTGCAGTTGGCTCTGGCTGGCTTCAGGAGCTGCTTGCTGTTGTGACGCCCGCAATTTTTCCTCGCTGGAAGTCCCCATGTGATGTGTCTTGTGCGCAACACATCATATTGTATTGTATTGTACTGTTTTAATTAGTGTTTTGTTGTTATTTTAAATTTATGTGGAGTGCCTTATCTGAGTGGATAGAGGAACCAAGTAATTTCGTTGTTCCTGCAAGGGGACAATGACAATATATCTTATCTTATCTTATCTTATCTTATCTTATCTTATCTTATCTTATCTTATCTTATCTTATGACTTCCGGTGAGGAAAATGTTAGGAACTCTGGAAGTGCCTACGTGCAGCTATGCACATCAAGCAATTAAGAGTTGGCTGAAGGCCAAGATCTTCTCCCTCTCTGCCTGGTAACAGGGCCTTAGTAACAACCATCTCATTGGGTGGAAAGTTCCATAAAGATAAGAGTGACCATGTGCTCATGTTGGTTGGTGTGGTATGGAGTTTGCGATTGTTGGAGAAGGTTGTGAGAGAGAGATAGTGAGAGGAAAGGTTTTGCTTTTGTTTCTTTATATAGTAACTTGTGGATACTGTTTGCTTCAATAAAGCTGTATATAGTTATCAAGTTACTAGTGGCAGTGAGTCCCTGCGTCATCGTGTTCTGTCAACGCTATACATCCAAAGCTTCCTGAAGGACTGCGTGCACTCTGCTGTGTCCAGGATTCTGTTCTTTCCTGACACAAATACTGATCAGAAAAATGGCGGGCGCCACAGCAGAGAGCAGTGAGCAGCTCCTGAAGCCAGCCAGAGCCAACTGCGCTACCAGACTGGCTCCAGACTGCTGACTGCCGCTGCCGAACAGGAGCCAGGGAAGTCTGGTTGTACAGATCTCCTGCCCCCTTTGTTTTGACTGATCGGGGGAGGTTCGGGAGTCACAGGCGGGCGGCGCGCCGTTGCCCATTTTTTTCACAGGGTGCGAAAGAAGGGCTTTGCACCTTTATACAATATGCATGTGTGTTTGGGCCCAGGGTCTTTTGCCTCACCATCCCCACTATTGACTCCCTGTTGCTACTCCTCTTTAAAAAAAAAAAAAAGTGTCCCCGGATTCATTGAAAAAAATCTGGTAACCATACTATATGGAATGTTGGGATGGTTATTCCCACATTGCAAACTTGGGCTTGTCTCCTGTGAATCTGAAGCATGGCATCGCAGCGCAACCTTGTGCTCTTAACCCCTGCGCTACGCCAGCCCTGTAATCATAGACTGCAAAGGTTGGAATCTGATTGGATTCTTTCCGAGAGAGTGGTGTCAACAAAAAGCCTCTGCACAAAGTATTATCAGCACAGTCGGCACAAACTGCTGACTTCTGCACTTCTCTCCTTTTGTAGGTTGGCAAACAATGAATCTGACTGCCCGAGAAAAGACGGGCGGATCGGCATGGACAATTTCTATGAGCTCTTGTGAGACCTCCGGCTACAACACAGGACATGGGAGCTTTTCTGAACCCTCGTGTCTTGTGTTGCAGCCAGAGGGGCACATCTTGGCAGCAGGACCTCCGAAGAAGTGGAGGGATCCAACAGGGAGGAAGCGGAAGGAAACTTAAAGATGCCGAGCAGCTTTAATTGGATGGAGAGACGTATGGTGGCCACCTCCAGTTGGGATTATAGCTTTCTCCTTGACTGAGAACCTGAAGACAAAGTAGAATTCAGACTGAAAACTTAAACAGATTAGGTAACAACACTCCTTGTTCCTGACGGTGTTCTGTGATCTGTTCTTTTTCAGATATAGATATTTCTGATTTATATTTTCAAGTATCCTTGGCTTGCATGGGTTTCTGAATACTTTAGTCAGATTAATTCATCAACTGGTTAATGGGATAAAGGAAAAGGTAAAGGGACCCCTGACCATTAGGTCCAGTCATGTCTGACTCTAGGGTTGCGGTGCTCATCTCGCTTTATTGGCCGAGAGCCGGCGTACAGCTTCCAGATCATGTGACCAGCATGACAAAGCCGCTTCTGGCGAACCAGAGCAGCACACAGAAACGCCGTTTACCTTCCCGCCAGAGCGGTTCCTATTTTTCTACTTGCACTTTGACGTGCTTTCGAACTGCTAGGTGGGCAGGAGCTGGGACCGAGCAACGGGAGCTCACCCCGTCGCAGGGATTCGAACCGCCGACCTTCTGATCGGCAAGCCCTAGGCTCTGTGGTTTAACCCACAGCGCCACCTGGGTTAATGGGATATGGAGTGCCAATAGCTTCTCTTGATAACGGTAACAGAACAAGAGAAATCTTATAGTGGGCAAAAGCTAGGATATATATGCTGGCATAACTGCCTAAGAGGGAAGCCCGCTTCCTCTCCCACCAATGCCAATAGCTACCCCATCAAGGGAAGGGAGGAGGAGAGGGTGTGTGGCCAAGCATCATTTATTGCTGCAGCTGCATCCTGGAGGAGGTCGAGAGAGCAGGAGCAGCCCTCAGACTTGCCCCCTCTGCTTGCGAGAACTTCGATTCAGAGCAGAGCTGGCCGTGGAGTGCCTACAACTGTCGGGGTGCTGTCAGCGGCTCCAGGCTGGTTGCCCAGGCAAGTATAAAGACAAGGGAAAGTTTCTTACCATCCTTTTTTATTTCAATAGTCACAGAGAAGCTACAGAACCCAGCCTCTTGGATAATGGCCTTGCCCCAAGTGAATCTCCACCCCCCGTCTCTCCCACTTCCTCATTCATCATTTCTATGGGTGCCACTACGTGCCCTCTGTCTTTGAGCTCTTTGCTCTCCTACTTTGAAGGATCGCCGGGGGTCTGGAATGCTTTCTAAAGACACCGTTACAGCCAGCTGCCGCTCCGGTTCTTCCTCCTCCTCTCCCATTATTTCCCAACTTTCCTCATCATCTGCCACCGTGTTGTAAATCTATACTCTCTTCCTCTTCCTCCTCCCTGGAAGGGTCAGGATGGGGAGGCAGTCTCCACCATTCCTCCTCTGCCCAGCCCCTGACAGCACCTCTGCAGGGGAAGCAAAAGTGGCAACAGCACAGGCACACTCTGTGGACCCATCTACTCCAGCATCCTGTCCTCACGTTGGTGAGGCCATCCACGTTGGTGGCCACCACTACCTCCTGAAGGAGGGAGTTCCATAGTTTGACTATGCCCTACTGGGCGCACGGGGATTTTCCTTCAAAACTAGCACACATTGGGTTGGATTGTTAGGTCCTGGACATTAATTTCTACAGGAAACAACCTCCAGGTGGGAGTTCTCTGCTTTCTAGGATCATAGGACTTGGACCTGGGGGTGACCAGGGCCCTACAGGTGTTGGTCCTGTACACCTGAAGGAGCGTCTCCACCCCCATCGTTCAGCCCGGACACTGAGATCCAGCACCGAGGGCCTTCTGGCGGTTCCCTCACTACAAGAAGCCAAGTTACAGGGAACCAGGCAGAGGGCCTTCTCGGTAGTGGTGCCCGCCCTGTGGAACGCCCTCCCAGCAGATGTCAAGTCAACAAGCAACTATCTTACTTTTAAAAGACATCTGAAGGCGGCCCTGTTTAGAGAAGATTTTAATGTTTGATGCTGTATTATGTTTTTAATATTCAGTTGGGAGCCGCCCAGAGTGGCTGGGGAAACCCAGCCAGATGGGCGGGATAAAAATAAATTATTATTATTATTATTATTATTATTATTATTATTATTATTATTATTGGGACTGGAACTCCCATTGTTCATGCTGACTGGGGCTAATGGGAGTTTGACAGCACCTGGAGGACCAGCACATTACCTACTCCTGATTTGACCTATACTAATGAGACTGCCCACCCCATGTGTTGTTCCCTTGGTCAATGCTGCCATTTACTTGCTATGAGGCAGGTGAAAGCCCTGCAGGAACTAGCCAGTCTTCCTGCAGGTAAAATTACTTCCCAGCCCTGTTCAAACAGTGGCTGATGGGCATCCATAGCAAAGATGAACAAAGGAAACCTTGGTTAAGCAAGGCTCGAATTACCAGTCTCTTAGTGACCATAAGAGCTCACATAATCCATATCTGAATATCAGAAAACATCAAGGATTTTGCCAATACGAAATGGATACAGACAGCAATTTCAGACCAAATCTATCGCTGGAAAAGTCCGCATTGTATGTCTCAATGAGGCATTTTCAGCATTATGCCTCCAACATCTTTTCTATCCTATACCCCATAAGGTACTTAATGGCAACTCATTAACCCAAGAAACACTGTGGACAAAGAGGGCAGGCCCATTTAAATAGCCCATGACCAAAAGAAGGCCAGTTTTCACTCCAGCCCACTTGTGGGCCTGGTCTCCCCAGAAGCCAAGCATGAACCATTGGCTCTCGGGGGAGAAGGTTACTCCTCCCATTGCCAACGTGGCCACACCTCCGCCCTTGGCAGTGTGGCCATGCCAGGATGGAGCAAACCTGCAGCCCTCTACACAACTCTCTCCCTGCCAGGCTGCAAAAGAGGATCCCAGGTGGGTTAGGGAACCCAATCTTAAGATAAATTAAAGGGTAAATTGGACAGTTCACTTTGTGTGCTGTGGCATCCATCATCGCTTTTGCCTAGGAAGCCTAAGGTATGCCAGATATGCAGATGTGCCTGAATGTAGTTGTGCGTCTGCATCCCAGGATTCCTTGCAGCGTCACAAAAGAGGACCAGGCAGACTTATTGGTTCCATGCCATTGCATCCCAGCAAACTCTATAGCATTGCAGGGAACCCCTGAGATGCATAACTTGGGTTGAGCAATGCATCTCCTTTGAGGGCAGTAAAATATCTTGGTCTGGCTCTAATGGAATTTTCAGTGAGAATGAAATGCATTTTAATGTGTTGCCAATTTTCAGAGAGCGATGGTGGGTTGGCGGCACCCTATTTCAGATATTTTAGGAAGTGTAAAAGAACTATACCGGCTATATAATATGCAATGGAACAGTGTAATTATGTAACAATGCCTCTTTGTGTAGTCTCTCTCCTCCCTGTAATGAGTTCCTTTAAAATTCCAATTAGTGTCACAAGTCAAGGCTTTCCAACAATGTATGCATCTGTTTCTGGGAACCCATTTGAGTGGCACCAGAGGTGAGAATATTGATTATGGACAAGATATGTGGAGCCCAAAATATAGTTCAGCAATGGTGCTACTACATGGTATCTAAATCTGAGCTCTGTCAGCCCCTTGCGTGTAGAGGTCACCAAGCCACCCCCCACCAATAAATTCACACATGAGACGTAATTTTTGTTTGGGTTTTTGGCATAGTTTTGGCCACAACCTTATTGAAATACAAAACACGTGAGTGGTTGCGTAGGCATTGGTTCACGCTGTCCGACGGGACAGAGCTGACCACTTGTCAGCGAAGAAGACTAGCTGTCCGACGGGACAGAGCTGACCACTTGTCAGCGAAGAAGACTAGCTGTCTGACGGGACAGAGCTGACCACTTGTCAGCGGGGGAAACCAGTCTGGGGAGAGTTGAATGGAGGCTGGGCTGCAGAGACCTCCCCCTTCCCCAGAGGTCCCAGGGGCTCATGCACGGCCCTGCAACCCTACCGGGTTCGGACAAGCATATTGAGCCGCTGGATTCCTTTAACGGAATTCCCACGCACCATAATCACTTTTGGAGGGCTACCGCCCACCCATAACCAACACAACCAATGCCTAACCGCCAACCTTACAAGTTGTGACTAGTTGCTACGTAGTAGGCGAAAACCAAATGGCACAGCCAATCAGCCAAATGGAAAAATTCCTACTAGGCCCCTGCCTCAAAAGCAGACGACCCCATGACAGGCAACAGCTAGGTCAACACACAAGCCTATACCAGGGAGGGGGGGGGGAGATCCGAAGCTCGCAGCAAAGAGGAAGGTCGCACCACGTGCTGACCAATTTAAAGGACGCTGGGCTGTCCATCACAAATAGATACATGTGTTTTTCCCCAGCAACACCCTGGGGTCAATACTAGCTGTGGCCAGCAAGCCAAACCCCCAGCTACAAGGGGAGGTGGCTTTCCTGCCCCCACCGCAACACGAGCTCTCTGTGAATGGAGAACTCACTTTCTCTCTCTCTCTCCCACTCCCCCTTTCCCTAGTTTTCCCTCCATGTCACCCACATGAAATTAGGCCAAGATGTGACGAGGTGAAGTCTTGCTATGTAAAATACTTCATTGAGACATTTCATAAGCCAATGTATTGAATACAAGACAGCCGTGAAATGAAACAAAACAAAACAAAACAGCACTTAGCCACTTTTTTAAACAAGGCATTCTCCAGCATGTAATATGTGCTTAAACTGTTAATAGTGGTTTTAGAAAAGCAATGCTTCATTACTTTTAAAACAGGAAAGCCTTAAAAAAAATGAGTATCTTTGTTCAAAGCTGGGAAGGAGCAGTAATTGTTCAGGTTCACTCTGCAAATTAAGAAGGGAACCAACAAGGCCTCAAAATGTTTCCTGACAGAAAAAGTAACACAGTCAAGGATTCGGTTTATTTTTAAAGTTTATTTGTTGGCTCTTGTTGAATGCTTAATTATAGTAGCTGTGTCAAATGTCCCCACACACTCCTGAGATATATTTAGACTAGACTCCCCCTGTCTCAGAAAAGAAAGAGCAATTAAAATGTTCCACTTTAACGGAACAGAACTGATGATAGGGATAGGAAGCAATGGAGCCTGACACTTAGCCAGTCCTGCCAAAAAAAAAGGCCAAAGAGCAAATAGGAAGGCACTGAGAAGAGTTTTCCTGTTGAACAGCCAAGACTGACAGTACTTCTCAGTCAATGAAATGCACAAAGGCATTTTACCTGCCTATTTCAGACATTAAGGGGCAGCCAACTTGTGTTTCCTACTGGACTTGCGCTAGGTCCGGGCACAGGCTCCTCCATCTGTCCTGTGGCCTGGACCACAAACTGAGATGACCTGGAGACCACCTGCCCTGGATACATCCTCAAAGCAACTGGGGTGTGTGGCTAAGGGTCCTAAGAACCCGATCTTCAACATATGGTCATGAGGAGCAGGAACTGAGAGCAGGAAGGGTGTTGCTCCCACAGGGCGTTTGTTTCCATCTCGCTGGGTGCTCCTCCTCCTTTGCGAGCAGCTTCCATGCACATTGCATCTTCTGCAGCAGAGCGGCCCAGGATCGAAACTTCTGCTCATGGGAGCCTTTGATCCTTCAAGAGGTAGGAAGGTTCTCTCCCCGCACCTTCCCGCCAGACTTGCAGCCAGTCATCAGTCGGACCCCAGCCTCAGCTGCCCCTCTGCTCCACTCAAGTCCATTCCCAATTCAGCCACCGGAGTAGAGAGAATCTAGGAGGAACTGGTGGAAGGCTGGCAAGGGGCAAAATTGCCCAGTTTAAAATAATAATAATAATAATGAGGAGGGAGAAATAGGAAGTAGTTAAAGAAAGCATATTAAACAGTTCTAAAACAACGCCTACAATAATTTAAGACAAGAATGTAAAAGGATTAAAAGCAGTAATAAAAGAATGTGCGATAAACTTAACCAAAAAAATGACAATACAAATACAATGTGAAAAATTGGAAGTTGCTTTTATTTATGACTGTATAACATTGAAAAACGGATTTTTGTGAAACAATGTTCTTGATGTTCTTTTGTTGTCATCTAAAATTCTTTATTCTTTACTTCTTCTATTCTGACTTTTCTTTATACTTTTTTTTCTTTTCTTATTTTCGATCTGATGTATGTAGATATATGTATTTTTGTTTTAAAACCAATAAAGATTTATTTAAAACAACAACAACAGTAAAACAACGCCTCTTTTAATGCTCTATGGACAGTTGAGGTCATGGTTGACAGATGGCGAAAGCATCCAATCCATTGGATCATGAGGCTTGCCGGGTCCAGCTCATATGCACAGATAACGCTTGCTTAACCCATGGAAAACCTTAGAAGGCACCCCACTTTCCTCTGCCAGCTGCTCCTTCTATATTTGGAGGTTGGTACTTGAGATGCGAATGGAGATCTAAGTCCAGGGAATTTTACAGTGACAGGCAGTGTCAGTTTTGGTTCTGTGTGACAAAGCTTCATTGAACACAGCAGACCTTATTTTTGAGTGAATATGAATATGATTGGGCTGTAGAGGCAAATTCAATATTTGAATGAACCTGTGCCTTCAGTTCATTCTACATTAAATTGATGCAATGATTCCTTCCTAAATAATTTTAAATATTTGGGCAGGCAGTCAATTCATTGCACTGCCAGCTCTTATTTTACAAAATTTCTAAGGGATCATGCTACCTGTCTTGAAGGTGAGTTCAAGAAAACTAAACAAAGGAGAAGCAAGTATTTGAGGCAGATCATAAGATGCTGGTGATGGTAAATATTCTCAATATATCAGGCTATCTTTTCAATATGCAGCTAAGCTTTATCCCCCAAGATTGTGATGTGTACACGGCGATTTCAAAGACTAAATCACAGAACTGCTTGGTGCTTATTGTTTAAGTTTGACCGAACAAACTTGATTCGCAACACGTACCAAGAGGCCACAGGCTTTCAGGCACAACTTTGCATACAGCTGCATTCACCTTGAAAAATAGATTTAATAAAGAACTGACCTTTTCTCAAAAAAAAAAAAAAGTCCCCTTTCCCCTTACATTAAGTATGGTGCAATCTTGCAAGGTCCAACGCAAGCCACTGAATTGCAAATACTCTCCATGATAATCATGTGTACAAATTGTTTACCAGTTCATTTTGACTACCTGAGAAGATTGACAATAAGACGCAGCTAGATCCTCAACACACCAGACACTTTAACTCCCCATGAAGGTTTTACCTTTTGCCTCCATCTTTTGGGGAACAACAACAACAACAAGGAACTAAATTTAACTGGGGAGCTAAATTTACAGATCCCATAGCAAACGTTGCTTGCTTTTAGTAAGCTGGATCTTAACACTGTGGGAAGGAATTTGCGCCACTGGGTTCCTTCAGACTGGTGTTTTATTGCGGGTGTGTTCTGCAATATGATCTTGACACAATAATAGTGCAGAGTTGTTCTGCTTTGGCTTGCTCTGTGATGCTTCCTTGATGTTAGCACATTATTGATGTCTGGAGGAGTTATAGTGCGACGAAAGAAGGACCAAAACAAACCAGAACATTTGTGGTATAAGAGCATAGCTGTCAACCCTCCCTTTTTTTGTGGGAAACTCCCTTATTCCAATGCCGTTTCCCACTGCTATCCCGGATTGTTGATATCCCTTAAATTTCCCGGATTTCAAAGGAAGCAGCTCCTCTCCCTCCCTGCCGGCCAGGGAGGCTCCTCAGCTGCGTTGCTCGGCTGCCAATAAGGAGTCTGAGACCGACTGGGGGCGGAGCTTGCATGCCTTGTGCAGGCAGACCCTCACGCCCAACCAGACAGACAGCCTGCCTGCCGTCTATGCGCTCGCTCTTTCACTCACCCGTTTGCGCGCAGCCTCTGGAGCGCAGGGTCGCGAGGCTACTTGGTGCCATTGCACCGCCCTCGCGGCATCCCTTATTTTCAAATCCGAAAGTTGGGGGGGGGGGAATCCCTTATTTTCAAATCCGAAAGTTGACAGCTATGTATAAGAGGCTAATGAGATTTCACCACAGAGTTATGGAAAATGCACTGATTAGAAATGAAGCGGCGTGGTCGCCCCAAAACTTTTGCTATGTAATTTCTTCATTAACCAATCTTTTTTCGAATTGATATAATATACCGGTACATGAGAATGAAAAATACTCTGGAACAGTGCTTATGCGATTATGTAGTCATAATTATACATCTTTCTACTTACGAGTGTTTGTTGAACTAATTCGCTGATGAAGAACTGAACGAAACAGTAGTTGCTATCCGGAAACACTGTTCAGCAGAGTTCAGAGTTGGACATCAGAATTGGACATTTGCCGATTATACAATGCTTTACAATCTTGATCTCCGCCGGGCAAAGTCTGGCGCCGTGACTTATTCAAGGACTTTCAGAGACTTCAGTTTGATAGTTTTGATGTTTTGCATTATTCCATAAAGTTTTCTATACTGTAATTGTTCCTGGCCATCGTGATGCTTTCGATATTGCTGAGTCATATTTTGCAACACAGGGGTTTGTTTGTCCTGCATGTTTTTTTTGCCAGTGGTTGCGTTCCACTTCTTTTTGTTCCCATTTGGTCAAAACTTTCACTTCTTGAAGGAAGGCTTTTTGTCTCTAATAGCTTTCTTGACTCTACTCATTAACTATGCTGGCATCTTCTGGGACTTGGTACTCTGTGGCATACATTCTATGTGCTATTATGGTTTTGAATAACCCCCTCCAACCAGTATTCTGGAGAGATATTTGTTTTACAGCGGTTTTGGGTTTCTAGAATTTTTTACCTTGTGACCAAGACATGCATTTACTGACTCTACGTGAATATAACTGCAGTCACCCAGTGCTACCACACTTTCTGCTTGGGAAGACCCCCTGATTTCATTCTCCATCTCAAGATCACATCCCAAAGGTAGACTAAAGAAAGCAGTTTGGCAGTTCAAATCTGTCCAGTGAAAGCAGCACAAATTTTAAAGGGGGATTACAAGAATAAATCATAGGGTCCTGCAAGAGGATACGGCTGCATTTGAGGACCTCATGCTGTTTATTACAAAAGGCACCATAAGCCTCAAACATTCTGTCCACGCCAGGAAAGCAACCTACAAATTGCAAAAATGAGGAGCATGGCAGACTATTTCTCCAGAAGAGAACTGAGGGTGCCTTGTTTACTGTTCCCCCCACCAACCGTGACCATGGTAGCATCTGTAATATCAAGCAATCACTTTATTTCAGCTTTAAGCTCATAAGAACAACAGAACTAGAACAAATACACAGTACAATTTGATTAAAAAAATTAGAACCAGTAAAACTTAAAAGAGTACAAATTAGAAATAGATACTATAAGGAATTTTCAGCTTCCAAACAGCAGTCCATTACGACATTTATATGTCAAAACGGAAGTTAAAAATACTGTAATATCAATATATAATGCTTCAGCAACAAGCTCAGATGTATTATGTATTAACTAGTAGACTTTAAGCCCGTTAAATTAACGGGTGCTAGAACATCATGGAAAGCGGGGACGGCGAGAACTTGCTGAAGTGCTCGATGTACTTGGGCGCCCCGGCCAGCGCCGAATGGCCCTTCAGCAGGCAGCGCAGGAGGCGCATCGCGGCGGCGGCACTGGCACCAGCCAGGCCCCGGCAGGCCAACTCAGCCGCCACTTGTAACGGCCGCTGCCGCTTAGAAGTAAGTCCACGCGAGCGCGCACCCGCCGCTTCAACAGCCCGGCCGCCCGAAGTCTCTGCGCTCCAATCCCTGTGTCCGTGGGGCACATGTGCAGTAGGACACAGGGACGGACACAGGGACTGGACGCAGAGACACTTGCACTTTATTACTGTAGATACATCTATGTTGTGCACCTATTACTTGTTGTGCACCTATGCTTTTAACAGCACCCTGGCCCAGAAGTAAATTGATGGAGAACAGCTTCAGCTAAGAATGGCCAGCAAAAATATAGCAAACCCCCCCCCCCGCCCTTAATGCTTAGCTTTGACGTTTTGACAGAAGTGGGCAAAAGCTGTGGGTGAACACAAGTATTTAATACTTCCACAAGCTGGTTCCCTCCAGATGTTTTGGACAACTCCCATCATCCCTGATCGTTGGCCATGCTCAGGGCTAACACCCCACCATTGGACACACGGAGGTGGTTGGCTCAGGGATGGGCAGGGGGCAACAGCAAGTTGTGGGGATTCCAGAGCAGCCCTGCACCCCCTAAGCCTACCTGCTGTGTGTGGGGTTTGCTGTCCCATTGGCAGTGTGGTTTTGACTGCCAGTCTGGAATGTGGTGCCATCTTGTATTTTGCCTCAGGAAGCAAAATGTCTTGGGCCTTCCCTAAGCTATACTGGCTTAGACTGTAGTCCAAAACATCTGAAGAGTACCAGACTGGGGAAGGCTGTTCTAGACCAATCTACTGAGATCCAGGATAGTTTAAGATTGTACCATACCCTCAGTAATGGTAATGTTTTTCTTGTTGGAAATGCAGTTGCGTGTTTAGACCTTTTAACCCCACCCAAATAAATTCAGACAAGGCTCAAATTTTTGGTTTGGTATTTGGCAGAATTTAGACCACAACTTTATTGATTACAGAAAAAGTGAGTGGTTGCATGGCAGGTAGCGCTGACCTAGGGCTCCAGAATAGGTCAGCCTAGGGTGAACACCTGGAACAGTGGAAAGCCGGGGTCATGCTAGTCCACCATCCAGGTGTCCCCCTGGACTCGGGCACGGGCACAACCCCTCTCAGGGTTGACCAAACCATTGAGTCCCTGGATTCCTTTAACGGAATACCCTTCGCATAGGGATGGCAAGAGCGTTCTGCCACCCCTATCACCTGAACCAGAGCCTATCCGCAACCTTACAAGTTGTGATGATTTGCTACGCGGCAGGTGAAACCCAAATGGCACCAGCCAATCAGCCAAGTGGGGAAAATTCCTGCCGTGCCCCTGTCCCAACGACAGACGACACACGACGGCATAGCAAGGTCAAGCGCAAGAGGTGGGCGGGTGTTCCGATACACTGGCCCAAAGAGGAAGCTCAGGGACATGTCCATGGGCCTTAAGTAGGTCCCTCATTCCGAATTTGCTAGCTTCCCATTGGTCTGAATACACCCCAGCAACAAGGGACCTACCAATAGGGTGTTGTGGCTATCCAATAGACCCCACCCATAACACAGGGTTTGGTTGCCAGGTCGCACCGCAACACCTCTTTGAGGGAGGACACGATTTCTCTTTCTATAAATTCTGCAGCTGCCCTTACTGCTCTTGCAAAGAAACTCTTCATAATTCCTTAGTTTCTGTTTTAGTGACAATTGTGCTGTGCAGCTTTAAAGGACCAGAAAACACTTCATTTTCTGCATATCTAAATTGCCCATTATTAGCATGATCCAAAACCTTTTAAGCAGCTAATTATAGAGGAAAGAAGTAGGGCAGAACCAAAGAAATGTGGTGGGAGGATTTACTGTGTGGGAGGCTGAGATAAAATTAGATTTCTTTAAGCTGTGTCATACAATTTATTAGGAAGTTGGAATCTAATGTTTCATGTCGCTGTCACGTAAAAGCTCGCTCGTCTTATTATTCAGCCTGTGGGGTATTTGATGCTAAAATACTTCTCCCTCTTGGCCATCCTTGCTCCTGGTGATAAAAGCAGCCAGCTCATCTATTGTTTGTATTCTCAAATAATGGAGTGTTTCATTGTGACAATTCCGTTGGTAGAAGGTAATAAAAGGCAATATTTAAGAAAATCAGTGATGGCTTGGAGATTGTTTTGCTTGATCTCATTTAATGCCTTGCCTTTGGTTTTGATTGTTTGCCTTTGTCTGTTTGCCTTTCCCCTTCATCTGTGAAATAATTCTCTCCCCTTAGATGTTTTCTTATTCTACGTGGAGTGGCAGCATGATAACTTTTCCATTTGCAAGGTTCCCTTCCCACAGATAGGTATTGGTTGCACATTTTGGAAAACCTCAGAGTCACAGCTGTTTCTACCACGTGATGCTCCAGAGAGATGTGGGCCCTTTAAGCTAGCAAAGAACCGGGCGATCAGAAAGCAACACCTCCCCGGCTCCTCCTATATAAACCCCAGGGTCTCCTCTAGTGTTCGCTGAATTAAAGAAATGCATTTTCTTCCCTCTGGCCTCTGCTACTATTCATTCCCTGCAGAAGAGCAATGTTGCTTTTAAAATGAGGAATATTTCTCAGGAAACAACAAGCAAATAGCAGTCTAGTTTAGCCACTGGCAAGATAGCTTTTCATTCTGGTATCTGTGTAGGGACTGAGAGTCAGGCATTGTTACACATAAGATTATCAGAACAAGAATTGTAAGTCTGGAAGGTAGCACTCTTTCTCTTGAACACACATACACACACTCCTCAGGTAACACCAGACAAGTCATGTTTATTATTTATTTAGTATTTGAATCACTTACCTCTTGCTGATCCTATTTTCCCTATTTTCCAAGGACAGTCCTGGATTTACAGGAGCCATCCCAGTTTCTGAATTGATCCTGGAATATGCTGCTTTCCCTTAGGATGTCCCCATCTTCATCGGAGAAATGTTGGAGGGTATGGAGTTATGTGACCCCTGAGCCAAGGAGATAAGTAACTATACAACCTTTAGAAGACATCTGAAAGCAGCCCTGTATAGGGAAGTTTTTTTTAAAAAGCTTTTATATATATAATTTTTTTATATATATGTTGGAAGCCATCCAGAGTGGCTGGTGCAAGCCAGTCAGATGGATGGGGTATAAATAATAAAGTTGTTGTTGTTGTTGAATAAAGGTAAAGGGACCCCTGACCATTAGGTCCAGTTGTGTCCGACTCTGGGGTTGTGGCACTCATCTTGCTCTATAGGCCGAGGGAGCCGGCGTTTGTCCACAGACAGTTTTTCCGGGTCATGTGGCCAGCATGACAAAACCGCTTCTGGCGAACCAGAGCAGCGCACAGAAACACCATTTACCTTCCCACTGGAGCGGTACCTATTTATCTACTTGCACTTTGACGTGCTTTCAAACTGCTAGGTGGGCGGGAGCTGGGACCGAGCAACGGGAGCTCACCCCGTCGCGGGGATTCGAACCGCCGACCTTCTCATCAGCAAGCCCTAGGCTCTGTTGTTTAACCCACAGCACCACCCACGTCCCTTGGTGTTGTTGAATAGGACATCCCTATTTTCACCACAGAAATTTTGGTGGCTATGCACTTGCTCCCAGAGTCTAGTACACAAATTAAAGGTAAAGGTAAAGGTAAAGGGACCCCTGACAGTTAAGTCCAGTTGCGAATGACTCTGGGGTTGCAGCGCTCATCTCACTTTACTGGCTGAGGGAGCCGGTGTTTGCCCACGGACAATTTTTCCGGGTCATGTGGACTTCTTTATTATGCCTTTTCATTTTAACCATCCTGAACAATTTCATATCATCAGCAAATGAGGTTGCCTCGCTGCTCACATGTAACTCTAGATCATTTATGAACAAGTTAAAAACACACACACCATCTGTCATGGATGCTTTTCCTGAGATTCCTGCATTGCAAGGAATCTTGGAACTAGATGACTGTTCCAACTCTACAATTCTATGATTCTAGCTCCCCCAGTACTGATGCTTGAGGGGTCCTTGACTTCCTGCATCCCTCCAGTCCATTATGAGATATGCCCATTTATT
This sequence comes from Darevskia mixta, assembly GCA_034641385.1. Taxonomy (NCBI): domain Eukaryota; kingdom Metazoa; phylum Chordata; class Lepidosauria; order Squamata; family Lacertidae; genus Darevskia; species Darevskia mixta. The sequence continues at coordinate 1,420,244 of JAWWNH010000242.1, forward strand.
TCTGCTGCTTTCTGTTTCTGAACGGGCTACTGATCCACAAGCAGCACTCTCCCATGACTGCTGAGATTACTCAGCAGCCTTTGGTGAGGCACATTATTTCCTTGCCCCTTCCTATCAGATCAGATGTATAACATGCTTAATGTTCCTTATTTGAGTCCCAAAGAACAGGCAACAACTGGTGTGCAGCAGTGAAACAAAAAACGAAAACTAGCAAGTGAGAACAGTGTGAAATTGATAGTGTTCTGGGATTCTGCCTCCCCAGCAGGCCTGGAGGATCTACAGGGTAGATAAACGTTAATGTTTTTGTGACTTAAAAATGATGAACCTGAAGGAAAACAATAGGCTGCTGCTTTAGTAGTGGAAAATGCAGTTGACGCATGATAAAAGAGAGAAAAGTGGATCCATTTGTCTTCCTTTATTATTTAAAATGTGTGCTTTCTTTTTTTCAGGCTGGTACTCAGGCACAATGCTGGAGCAAAGGGACAGAAATAGCTTTTCCCCTTGAAGCTCAAATATTTTGCTCACATTTCCCCATCTACGTTACTAATTTTTTAGCATCGTCTTTCTTAACATGCTGTTTCATTGCCATGATGTGCACATTCTACCTTATCTAAACCTATTTATTTGTTAGCATGCTTTGTATTCTCCACTTGGAAGCTCAGGGCAATGTGTCTGAGGTTATTCTAATGTACATACATAGCATTGCAGCAATCCTGAGAAGCAGGCTGGCCTAAGATAGACTTGCCATATGTCTGGAAAATTCCTGACATGTCCTGGTTTTGGGGTGGATAGTTAAAGCTATGGTTTTCCCAGTAGTGATGTATGGAAGTGAGAGCTGGACCATAAAGAAGGCTGATCGTCGAAGAATTGAAGCTTTTGAATTATGGTGCTGGAGGAGACTCTTGAGAGTCCCATGGATTGCAAGATCAGACCTATCCATTCTGAAGGAAATCAGCCCTGAGTGCTCACTGGAAGGACAGATCCTGAAGCTGAGGCTCCAGTACTTTGGCCACCTCATGAGAAGAGAAGACTCCCTGGAAAAGACCCTGATGTTGGGAAAGATGGAGGGCACAAGGAGAAGGGGACGACAGAGGATGAGATGGTTGGACAGTGTTCTCGAAGCTACCAACGTGAGTCTGACCAAACTGCGGGAGGCAGTGGAAGATAGGAGTGCCTGGCATGCTCTGGTCCATGGAGTCATGAAGAGTCGGACACGACTAAATGACTAAACAACAACAACAAATGGTAGCAAACGGTAAACAAGCCAAGTCTCTTTGATGAGAAAATTTGGTTTGAGTGAATAGCACACAACAACATCCCGCCCACCTGCCCGGCCGGCGCGCGCCCTGCCACCTCCTGCAAGGGGTGGGCAGAGGCGAGGACTGGGCCCAGGAAGGGTGCCAGCGGCAGCCGCTGAAGCCCCTCCCTGGCCCACCCCTGGCCCCGCCCGGGAAGCAGCAAAGCGCACGCCGACCGAGCTGGCGAGTGAGGCTTATGGGGCTCGGTTTGGGAGTCACAAAGGGGCTGGGGGGCACCCCGAGTGTCACCCCCTCCAGGGTGGTACTCAGGGCAGAGCGCCCCCAACGCACCCCCTTGCTCCACCCCTGTCTGTAACCTCACCTTTCGCATTGAGGGAACCGCCAGAAGGCCTTCGGAGCTGGACCTCAGTGTCCGGGCTGAACAATGGGGGTGGAGATACTCCTTCAGGTATACAGGGTTGAGATTTAAGGGGGAATCGGTAGGTTTGCTGCTGCCTTGACTTCCACTACATGAAATCCTCTACATAACATGTAGTAACTCTTGTGGCATTTTAAGTATTTTAAATTTTATATACAGAGGTCCACCCTTTCAGACTTCCTTTTGCTCCCTTGATAAATCACAGTAAAATAACTAATTAAATAGAGACGTGGAGGGTAATCTTCTGCCTGGAGTCCTGCCACTTCAGGGCTCCCCCCCCCCATCTAACTGGAAAGAGAAAAAAGCTAACAAGGGTCTGTTCATCATGAACATCGCACTGGCAAACTCAGATTGTCCCAGTCGGAGATATTAATATGTCAGAGAGAACAATGTTTTTACGTGATGTTTGGTATTGCCTTTTTGAAGCTACATTCTGCAAGAAGTTATACTTACCTCTTAGGAGTACATAAAATGGAGAGATGGAGTGTTTGATCTCCCCTTTTGCCTGCCAACTTCTCCATGGACACATTGACACTTTTACCTCCGGCTTCATGATTCCTCCTATCTACACAACAAACAGTGGGGATGTGATAATCTATCCAAGATCAGAATTGGATATTATTATCCAAGAGAAGAAATCAGTAGAAAGTTATTTTCAGAACATTCTGGGTGCTGGCCTGAGCTAGCATTGGCCATAACAGGGGAATGGCTGGTTGGCAACTCTACCTTTTCTTTTCAAGATCTCTTCCATCCCAGATGCTGCTCAATAAACATCTTGCTATACCGGTATGTGGCATTTTTTTGTGAGTGTCTGGAAGGCGGTTGGAGGATGGATGACAGCTAACGGATTGAGGTTGAATCCTGACAAGACAGAAGTACTGTTTTTGGGAGACAGGGGGTGGGTGGGTGTTGGGGACTCCCTGGTCCTGAATGGGGCAACTCTGCCCCTGAAGGACCAGGTGCGCAGCCTGGGAGTCATTTTGGACTCACAGCTGTTCATGGAGGCACAGGTCAATTCTGTATCCAGGGCAGCTGTCTACCAGCTCCATCTGGAACACAGGCTGAGACCCTACCTACCTGCAGACTCTCTCGCCAGAGTGGTGACCTTTAAAGCCCTAAATGGCCTCGGCCCAGTATACCTGAAGGAGCATCTCCACCCCCATCGTTCAGCCAGGACACTGAGGTCCAGCGCCGAGGGCCTTCTGGCGGTTCCCTCACTGCGAGAAGCCAAGTTACAGGGAACCAGGCAGAGGGCCTTCTTGGTAGTGGCGCCCGCCCTATGGAACGCCCTCCCATCAGATGTCAAAGAAATAAACAACTATCTGACGTTTAGAAGACATCTGAAGGCAGCCCTGTTTAGGGAAGTTTTTAATGACTGATGTTTTAATGTATTTTTAATCTTTTGTGGGAAGCCGCCCAAAGTGGCTGGGGAAACCCAGCCAGATGGGCAGGGTATAAATAAATTATTATTATTATTATTATTATTATTATTATTATTATTATTATTATTGATAGATAAGTGTTCTTTCCCCTCGCCCTAGTCAGTCTTGCTTCAGCGGGTTTCCAGCTGCGATCCTGAGGGGGTGGGCTCAGGGGTAGCGGCCTCTTTTTTGTCGCTCAGTCACTTTCCCTGGGCAGTGTGGGCATGGGGCCTCTCAGGTTCCTCAAGTGAGGTGGGCAATCCTGCTGGGTTTATGAAGGAGGGGGTGGGTGGGAGGAGTGGGGTGGTAAGGAATGAAGGAGGAGCCATGAATCCTGACAGGATGCTACTTGTCAAGACTGACCTATCAGGTAACAGAGAGAGAATGGTGTCTTGGTTCCATTCGTTGCCATGGGGAGGGAGTGTGCAAGATGGACTGCTTGCCCCTTGAGTGCACTAGTGATGGCTTCATGCAGTGTTCCTGCTGGTTGGTTCAGTTGTGGTTGAGGGTGGGCTCTGCTCTTTCCTAGCAGGCTGAGACCCTCCCTGCCCGCAGACTGTCTCGCCAAAGTGGTGCATGCTCTAGTTATCTCCCGCTTGGACTACTGCAATGCGCTCTATGTGGGGCTACCTTTGAAGGTGACCCAGAAACTACAATTAATCCAGATTACGGCAGCTAGACTGGTGACTGGGAGTGGCCGCCGGGACCACATAACACCGGTCCTGAGAGATCTACATTGGCTCCCAGTACGTTTCCGAGCACAATTCAAAGTGCTGGTGCTGACCTTTAAAGCCCTAAACGGCCTCAGTCCTGTATACCTGAAGGAGCGTCTCCACCCGCATCGTTCAGCCCGGACACTGAGATCCAGCGCCGAGGGCCTTCTGGCGGTTCCCTCACTGCGAGAAGCAAAGCTACAGGGAACCAGGCAGAGGGCCTTCTCGGTAGTGGCGCTCACCCTGTGGAACGCCCTCCCAGCAGAGGTTAAAGTGATAAACAACTATCCTACATACAGAAAATACCTGAAGGCAGCCCTGTTTAGGGAAGTTTTTAACGTGTGATTTTGATGTATTTTAATATTTGTTGGAAGCCGCCCAGAGTGGCTGGGGAGACCCGGCCAGATGGGCGGGGTACAAATAAATTATTATTATTATTATTATTATTATTATTATTATTATTATTAGCATGGTGTTTTGCCTTGGATTCAAACCCAGAACCTCTAGCATGTAAAATAAAAGTTGTCCCTCCAAACTAGGGCTCCTTTTACACCCCCAGTGTTCCTGCTGTCTCTCGGCAGGGGGGTGGGGTGCAGTGGAAGTCAGATGCCCCCTGATTTCTTTGCTGCTATGGACAAGTTCAAGACAAAATGTGAATACCGAGTGTCTCACAAAATTGCAGAATTGTAGCAAAGACAAATAAAATGGGAGAGAGCCCTCCATGATTATCCAAACATCCTGATGTTCTGAATTTCTTGCGCATGTCCCTACAGGCCTCATGTCTAGCCTAGATAAATAACAGCCCCAATTTATGATTGTCTGATTATGCAGACATTATGGATCAATTGGTCAATTCACATGCATACTGCACACACAGAAGTTGTTAAAAACATCAATATCATCATATAAAGTTTTCTGAGTTATAGGCTTGCAATTAAAATGACAGTTTTAAGCATCACAAAAGTTTTTTAAAAAAAAAAAAAAGAATGAAGAGGCAAGTTAGCAGAATTATTTATGCTGACTACAGTTATGGATCCTGGGGTACACCATTAAACGAGTTCTTTAAATTAGGAACTGTGTGTGCTATAGCCATTTAATGGCACACAGTAGTTCCATTCCCCTTCTCTGTGTGAAATGGGAGGTGTAATCCTAAGAGTCATCATTGTGGAAGCACATTTTAAAAATAATTGTCTACTTGAACAGCACTAGGGACTCACCTACAGCCAGATCAATGGGTAAATGCCACTTGAAAAATCAGTCACACTCTGGAGGGTCTCCTGAGAAGGACAATACCTATGTGATGAACTTGTGCCTGGCAGAATCTCCGTAAGAGTCCAGGGTGTGCCTTTGCTCATTATAGGGAAACCCTGGGAGACTGTGGTTGTGGTGCTAGATGGCAAACAAAGGGCCTCAAGTTCAGCTTCTTAGCCACATTATTTCCATGTGCAGGGTCACTCTCTGTTACACGCCACCCCAATCTCCAAAGCAGTGTGAGATTCCTGGGGTCCCAGCACTTTCCCAAAGTTCATGTGTCCTTTGGAAATGAGGCACAGCGGACACGGTGGTGTTTTTATGATATACGGCTTATTTACATACATACATACAACCTGGAAGGCCGGCGGGTGGTGCTGTGGTCTAAACCACTGAGCCTAGGGCTTGCCGATCTGAAGGTCGGCGGTTCGAATCCCCACACCGGGGTGAGCTCCCATTGCTTGGTCCCTGCTCCTGCCCACCTAGCAGTTCAAAAGCACGTCAAAGTGCAAGTAGATAAATAGGTACCGCTCCGGCGGGAAGCTAAACGGCGTTTCCGTGCGCTGCTCTGGTTCGCCAGAAGCAGCTTAGTCATGCTGGCCACATGACCCGGAAGCTGTCTGTGGACATACGCCGGCTCCCTCGGCCTATAGAGCGAGATGAGCACGCAACCCCAGAGTCATCCACAACTGGACTTAACTGTCAGGGGTCCTTTACCTTTTTATACAACCTGGACCTAGGATGCAGGGGTTTCCAGCATTAACACTCCAAGAGGGTCCCATTTCTTCCATGGATAGTTCCTTGGATTCAAAACTGCCAATTCACATTGTGCTGTGATCCTGTTTTCTCCAGCTTGCAAAACGTCTTGCCTCTTGTTGGACCACTAAACATGGTTGGTGGACTGTGTTAACTTTGGTGGGTCATGCTAGAGAGGCTGGCTCTATCAGGATCAGTGACAAGCAGAGATCTATAGCTGGGCAAAGACTGGCTGAAGCAATGTGTACCAGTTCCAGCCTTTGCAGAAGAAGACCCTTGCTACTTCTTCTGTACTATGATCCCCTTTCAGAAAGATCCCTACCAGTGGTTAGTCTAAAAACTGCTAGTGGTAAAATAAAGCTTCCCCCACTTCCTTGGAATAGGCATTTCAAGGACCCATATTTATAGCAGAAATACAGTGGTACCTCGGGTTAAGTACTTAATTCGTTCCGGGGGTCCGTTCTTAACCTGAAGCATACTTAACCTGAAGGACCACTTTAGCTAATGGGACCTCCTGCTGCCGCTGCACCGCCAGAGCACGGTTTCTGTTCTTAGCGGAGTTCTTAACCTGAAGCGTACTTAACCCGATGTACCACTGTAATGGAAACTAAAATACTTCCAGGTTTCTGTCATCCCTATCTCTTGAATGAATTGCAACCATTCACTTAGTGGGAAAAGGTGTAAACAGGTACCCACTGGGGTGAGGGATACATTTGCTTCCAGTGGCGGAGGAACCCTCTCCGGCACCTGGGGCAGGATGCCGAGGGGCGGGGCGAAGCGCCTGGTGGCGCACGCACGACATCCGTACAGAGTGCGCATGTGCGGCATCCCGTATGGACTGAGCACGTGCGGCATCCAGTATGGATTGCGCACACGCGGCAGCCCATACGGACGCCCATATGGATGGCGCGGGAAAGCGGCAGCCCGTACTGACTGTGCGCGCCCTCGGCCACTCTACAGCTGGGGGGAGGCAGGGGCCATCTTGTCGCCCCTCCCCCAGAGTGGCACCCGGGGCGTACCGCCCCCTCCGCCTCCCACTTTGTATGGCCCTGTTTGCTTCCTGCCCATGGTCACCCTCACCCAGGAACCTAAAACCAGCTCCCCCCCTTTACATCCCATAGTTCCTGCCACTCATCTGCATAGCCCCATCTGCGTTCTCTCTCTTTTCACATTAAAGCACGCCAGATGTTTGTGATCTAGCATGTGTGGCCACAGGGGAATAGTTGGTGGTTAAATAGTGCAGCATGAATCTTAGATCCTGTGAAACCCTAAGAAATATAAAGCTGATAAAAGTAAACATGTCGCAAGGGGGAACGTTATTTAATTCCCGAAGATGAAAAAGATTGACTGACCAATGAAAACTCTGCACTGTTTAGTCATGCATAATAGTTCTCTTAAGTGTTTGGGGCTTTTTTTCTGGCTAACTGAAGCAACTGCTTTAACTTTCGCTGCCCAAATTAAATTTGATTTAATCGAAATTCTGCTCGTGTGATAAAGGACTTGAGTGCAGTGAAACTGCAGGGAGAGAGCCCATTATCTGGCACTAAACAAATGCAGCTAATGCTGCAAAGAGTGCAGGATAATTTGTTTTTCATGTGAAATTTCTCCTCAATAAAGCTTTAATCAAACTGAAGTATTATATGGAGAAATGAAATCACGCAGTGCTTTATCTCAAAAGAACTCCATAAAACTGAAAGCAATTACATTTTAACACACACACCCCTTTGTCATTTTTCAGCAACGAGGGCATTTAAAAGAGAGAAAAAAGTTTTGGTAAATTAAAATTTGTACCACAAACCTTGGGACGCGGGTGGTGCTGTTTGTTAAACCACAGAGCCTAGGGCTTGCCGATCAGAAGGTCGGCGATTCGAATCCCCGCAATGGGGTGAGCTCCCGTTGCTTGGTCCCAGCTCCTGCCAACCTAGCAGTTTGAAAGCACGTCAAAGTGCAAGTAGATAAATAGGTACCGCTCCAGCGGGAAGATAAACGGTGTTTCTGTGCGCTGTCTGGTTCGCCAGAAGCGGCTTTGTCATGCTGGCCACATGACCCGGAAGCTGTACGCCGGCTTCCTTGGCCAGTAAAGCGAGATGAGTGCCACGACCCCTGAGTCGTCCGCGACTGGACCTAATGATCAGGGGTCCCTTTAGTAAAAGGTAAAGGGACCCCTGACCATTAGGTCCAGTTGTGTCCGACTCTGGGGTTGCGGTGCTCATCTCGCTTTATTGGCCAAGAGCCGGCGTACAGCTTCCAGGTCATGTGGCCAGCATGACAAAGCCGCTTCTGGCGAACCAGAGCAGCGCACGGAAACGCCGTTTACCTTCCCGCCGGAGAGATACCTATTTATCTACTTGCACTTTGACGTGCTTTCGAACTGCTAGGTGGGCAGGAGCAGGGACCGAACAACGGGAGCTCACCCCGTCGCAGGGATTCGAACCACCGACCTTCTGATCAGCAAGCTCTAGGCTCTGTGGTTTAACCCACAGCACCACCTGGGTCCCTACTAGGGGTCCCTTTACCTTTACCTTTGTTACTTCCCTTGATCAGTACACTAGACTTCTGTTGATGCTGTAATTATTATTATTATTATTATTATTATTATTATTATTATTATCCCATCCATCTGGGCAGCTCCCAACAGAATATTGAAAACATGATAAAACATCGAACATTAAAAACTTCCCTACACAGGGCTGCCTTCAGATGTCTTCTAAAAGTCAGAAAGTTGTTTATTTCCTTGACATCTGACGGGAGAGCGTTCCACAGGGCGGGCGCCACTACCGAGAAGGCCTCTGCCTGGTTCCCTGTAACGTCACTTCTCTCAGGGAGGGAACTGCCAGAAGGCCCTCGGAGCTGGACCTCAGTGTCCGGGCTGAATGATGGGGATGGAGACGCTCCTTCAGGTAGGACAGGCTAATCTGGGCATAAACAGAAGACACATGAGACATCAGTGACAAGGTGGAATCCAGGAGTACTCCCAAACTATGAACCTGATCCTTCATGTAACACATCATATAACATACACCTAATTCCCAGACAAGGGAGTCACACACCCTCAGAACTTCCATCATATCAGGATTCAGCCTCAGTTTATTGGCCCCCATCCAGTCCACCACTGACTCCAGACACCTGTGCTACACCTTCTCAGCCCCTCCTGATTCCAGTGAAGCTGTGTGCCATCAACATACTGATAAATTGCAGTCACTCCATTAATGCTGGGGCTGTGTTTAGTAGTCAGATGCCACATTTAAATTTGGTGGGGTTTTTTTGTTTTGTTTTGTTTCTTTGCACTTCTCACATCTATAATTTAAATGTAAAACGGAGGGTGGCTAGAATGTGCTTTTGATTCCTCAACGGCGTTCTTCCACTTTCTAAACTAAATTACATTCTTTTTAAACATATTCTAAGTCATAAATGGAGAAGGTGGGGTGGGATGGGGAGAAATGACAAGGAGTTTCCAACGTGAAACGTGTCATCCGGAATAGAAAATGGGAGAGAGCCATTGAGAAATCAAATGTACATTCAAGCCAACATCAGTTTTGCATTTAAATTATAGATGTAAGAAGTGCAGAAACAAAACAGGATTGAATTTAAGTGTGGCATCTGACTATTGCCTTCAAGTGTAATAAATAATTTTTCAGAGCTGTCAAACAAATTGCATTTACAACAATCTGAACAAACCACTGAACGAATGAAAAGCACAATCAAGATGTATTGAACCAGTAAATGGGGAGCAGCCGCCTCCATCACCTTAAAACAACAGTCTGCTACATTTAAACATGGCAAATATTAAAAATTTGGCATGAATTTTTTTATATAAAAAAAAACATCTGTCAACATTTTAAATGGAGGTTGTTGATAGTATTTTTCATGGGAATCTTACACCAAAGGATAAATGGACATAAATCTGACATCAGGAATCACAAGACAGAGAAACCAGTAGAACACTTCAGTCTCCCAGGACACTCTATACAAGATCTCAAAGTAGCTGTCTTATTGCAAAGGAATTTCAGAAATAGACTGGAAAGAGAAGCTGCTGAATTGCAACTCATTACCAAGCTTAAAACCATGGAGAGACCTGGTCTGAACAAAGACATTGGATTCTTATCTCATTATACATGACAAAGCTTTTTTAACCTTCTCACCCCTTGCTTTTTCCTGCAAGACTAATTGCAGTCGTTAACAGTCGTCAACAGGTTTACCACAGCTATCAGCCTATCGCCCATTCCCACCACCCCTGAGTAATACCCCTCCCACCCTCTCACTATATATAAGGGTCTGGTGACTTCTGTTTCAGTGTATCTGAAGAAGTGTGCATGCACACGAAAGCTCATTCCAAGAACAAACTTAGTTGGTCTCTAAGGTGCTACTGGAAGGAATTTATTTATTTATTTATTTTTGTCATGGGAATCTGGTTAGCCACTGTGGGTATGGGAAGCTGGGCTGGATGAGCTTTTAGTCAGATCCAGCAAGTAGGGGTACCAAGAGAAGTCTCCAGTATTGTGCATGTGAGTTGCACCCTCCAACCCATTTGCAAATGGGGGACACCAATTTGCATAAATTTGCATATGATGTGTATCATATGCAAAATTTATTATTATTTTTAAAGTGGTACGGGGTGGGGGCTCAAAATAAATGAGTGGCCACACATGTAATAAAATGTCTAGCAGACAGAATGAGAACCAGTGAAGTTTTCCCCATCAGTGCATTTCTATACAATCCTGCATTTGCCACAGCAGAGGTCAGGTGGGCTGGGGCTCTTTAATGTGCATCTGCACTTGTTGTGTAGAAAATAACTGCAGAAAATAACTTACCACAGTACCTGATCTCGGGGGAATCCACCACAGGAAAGATGTATCATGACTGCCAGGAAAAAAGGAAGAGCAAACTTTGGAGATTCCAAGGACTAGAAAATGAGACAGAAGCAGGAAATGTTCATTAAAGGGGAGGGGAAAATAGCAGCTCTTTAGGATTCATGTCACCTGCTGTCTAAATTGCACACTGGTCAACTTTGACTTCACTCATTAGGTAAAGACATACATGGGAGCAGCCAGACCGGCTCATCTCACATAAATTGCTTAGGAAGGGTGCCTGCACATTTTGCTTCATAACTTTTTTTCTAGGAGGCCAACCTACCTTTTCTAAAAAATTATTATTATTATTATTATTATTATTATTATTATTAATAATAAATTTAAAATTAAAAGCTCAGCATCTGGGGACTCCCAATGGCTATGCACCCTGTACATCCTGCACCAACCTCTTGGCAGCCCTGCCAGCAGAGGTTTTCTTATGCATTTTTCTCTCACCCCCCCCCCACTGTTCAGTTATATTTTGCCATGTTTCTTATTAATTCCATAAGTAAAACTTTCACTCTTATCGTAATAACACACAGCATCTGTTGGCCATCAAGATGTTTTTATATGATACCAGAATTAGGATTGCCATGTGTCCAGGAATTCCTGGACATGTCCTCTTTTTTGTGGGGAGGAACTTGGCCATCCAGCATTTTCGGGGGTTAAAAAAAAAATTAAAAAGTGCATGGGCAGTTCAGATTCAGGCTCTGGCTCTGTAACGCACTCAGATGCTGGTGGCTCTGTTTTTTTTGTGCCGGCGACTCATGTTTCTGGCGAGAAAAAGCTCAACAAGTTTGTGGGTCAACAACTGTCTGGATTTTTACTTCTTGAAATATGACAGCCCTAAATAGCCTTACTGTCATGCTTCTTTGAATCTAAATTGCTGCTCAGCACCTGGATGTTTCAAAAACATTCTCTCTCTCTCTCTCTCTCTCTCTCTTAAGCATTCTGCCTTTTTTCAATGCATGCCAGGCCAATAAATGCCATCCTTTTTTCCTTTTTGTGCGTCCATCACTTGCTGCGTCATTCACTGCTCCTGTAATATGATGTGAAGCACATCAGGCTTTATTGAATCCCTGCTGAAGGTTTGATTTGCATATACCTAAGCTGTGAGGAAAAATGAGCCAAAATGACTGGCAGCACACCCTGGCAAGGCTGGGCATTTTGCCCGGCCATTGATCCTGGCCAAAGGTCCCATCATGTAAAAGCTGTCACTTGTACTTTGTGCGCGAGGCTGAGAAAGGTCAAGAGGAGACAGTGTGAGTCCTCCCATGCTGTGTCTGACAGTCCTGGCAGCCTTGGTCAAAAAAGGTAAATGACCCTGTTTCATGTACTCCATACATGCCAAAGGAAGATGCCTCACAGTTTGCCAGATGAATTGTCAGTTCTCTGTGCAGTCTGAGGGTGTGTTCACATTACCAGCAAAGTTGTTTTTCTGGTGTGTTTTGCAGCTCTTCCCCATGTCCCATGGCTTCAATTCAATTCATCCCACATGAAGATATTGGGCATCACATGGCTGGACAGAGTCTCAACAAAGAAGAAGAAGAAGAAGAGTTTGGATTTGATATCCCGCTTTATCACTACCCGGAGGAGTCTCAAAGTGGCTAACATTCTCCTTTCCCTTCCTCCCCCACAACAAACACTCTGTGAGGTGAGTGGGGCTGAGAGACTTCAAAGAAGTGTGACTAGCCCAAGGTCACCCAGCAGCTGCATGTTGAGGAGCGGAGACGCGAACCTGGTTCACCAGATTACGAGTCTACCGCTCTTAACCATTACACCACACTGGCTCTCTCCCAAGCCAACATTCCCACTCCTGTCTCAGCGACTTCTACACTGGCTTGGTCATGTCCACAGGATGGAAGATGTCAGGATCCCCAAGGGTGTGCTCTACAGGGAGCTGGCTTCAGGCTCTGCATTACAGAGATATCTGTAAACATGAAGGCTGGCAACATCAACCCCTCTGTTTGGAAGTCCCTTGCAAGATGACCGCAGTGGCTGGAGAAAGTCAGGTCATGTATCCATTGCAGGGACCAGAGGAGGAATGACAGCAGCACAACAGAATGCCTTCATCTGACCCAGGGGCAACACAACACGTCTCTCCTGTATCAACACATGTCTCTCCCTTATCCGTCTTAACAGCCACAGCAGGCGCTGCAACTCTCCAACAGTTTGACTTCACCTCCAAAGCCACATTCTTCCATTGTCTCCCAAGAGAGATGAGTGCCAGTCATCACACACCAGGAGGCATTGACAGGCAGGGATGTCTTTCCCCGATGCAAAGGTGTTCACAACTTGGCTAGAGACAAATTAGGAATGGTTTTTGGAGTCCAATGGATGTGAAGCTGGTTTGAGGAACAACACATCAAACAGCGGTAACAAAGCACAGGGTACATATGCATTTTGGATAACATCATGTGAAACATTGTGAGTGCACATTAAATGGGAATGTGAACACAGCTTGCCCCTATCTTCCCAATGTCTGTTACCAAGTGACAGTTAAAAACATCCCCCTCAAAATCTGCGCTTGCATTGTCTCTAGGAGAATCTACCCCAGAAATGCAGTGTGTGTGTGTGTGTGTAACTAATTGGGTTTGCCTTGGTCCTGTATACCTGAAGGAGCGTCTCCACCCCCACCGTTCAGCCCGGACACTGAGGTCCAGCGCCGAGGGCCTTCTGGCGGTTCCCTCACTGCGAGAAGCAAAGCTACAAGGAACCTGGCAGAGGGCCTTCTCGGTAGTGGCGCCCGCCCTGTGGAACGCCCTCCCATCAGAGGCTAAAAGGATTAACAACTACACGACATTTAGAAAACACCTGAAGGCAGCCCTGTTCAGGGAAGTTTTTAATCTGTGATGTGTTAATGTATTTTAATGTTTGCTGGAAGCCGCCCAGAGTGGCTGGGGAGACCCAGCCAGATGGGCGGGGTACAAATAATAAATTATTATTATTATTATTATTTGCGAACTTATGCACACTTGCTTTGGAGTATGTCCAGCTAAACTCAGTGGGACTTAGTTCTGAGCAAACACGCATAGGCTTGCAGTGTCCATTTCACAGCAAAATATTTGGAAAGTTCGTGTTGTGCTTGCAGCACACTGTTTGCTCTGCCTTTTATAGCAGAGCAGCCGCACCATGGATTATGGAATACAATGCCCTATGTTATTAAAGTTATGAACAGACTCAAATCCATGATACTGGTTGATCTTTTTCTACATGGTCTCATAACCCCAGAGCTATCTAACTTGGCTCCTTGCAATATATTCTATATTAACTGTGTGCAACAGCTAATACTCAAATTCTGTAGAAATCTCAGCAAGTGCAACAGTGTGTGCATGTGGAAGGGAGGGAGGGAGAGAGTAAGTCTCAATATAGGCAGCAGGTGGTGATTTAATTTAGACTGTCTATACATACTGTACATTTATATGACTGAATTAGGTCCTTTGTTATATAAGCAACATGCATGGGAATTCATCTGTGTATACGGCCGATCAATGGTAGAGGAATATCCTCCGCAAGAAAATATTTCCTCTTAATGCATCTCTGCCATGCTGTAACATATAGCTGAGATATAAATGGGAGCTGGTGATACGAAAGATGGAGCACAGTGACCTACCTCAAAAGAGGTGTATATCACTTTAAAAAATAATTGTGTCAGGAAACTAAAATCTAGCTGCTTCAGCCATTTGCTATCTGAAGCTTTTCTGTTCATTCCATGGCAGTCACCCAGTGAGCCTTGAGTGCTGAGCCAATTTTAAATGGGCCTAGCTGAGACGTTTTAGTAGTCACCAGATAAAATATTGAACGCAGAAAAGGAAGAGAGCTGCTTGCGCTACTATTGCCCAACTCCAAAAAAACCCACAACAAAGCAAAATAAAGACAGTTGCTGTGATAGGTTGTTTCTGTAAAATGCAGGGGAGAAATGCGGGGGGGGGGTTAAAACTATACTAACAGAAGAGCGGACGCGGGTGGCACTGTGGGTTAAACCACAGAGCCTAGGGCTTGCCGATCAGAAGGTCAGCGGTTAGAATCCCCGCGACGGGGTGAGCTCCCGTTGCTCGGTCCCAGCTCCTGCCAACCTAGCAGTCCGAAAGCACATCAAAGTGCAAGTAGATAAACAGGTACCGCTCCGGCGGGAAGGTAAACGGCGTTTCCGTGCGCTGCTCTGGTTCGCCAGAAGCGGCTTAGTCATGCTGGCCACATGACCTGGAAGCTGTACGCCGGCTCCCTCGGCCAGTAATGCGAGATGAGCGCCGCAACCCCAGAGTCGGTCATGACTGTAGCGATTGATGTGCTGGACTGATGTCTGGTAGAGAGCCAACAAACTGGAGCTTAATCCAGAGAAGACTGTGGTACTGTTACAGCCTTATGCGAATTAATTATGCGAAACAAACAATGAATTTAGTAGTTTATTGTACAAAATTCACATGTACATGTACAGTACAAAACTCACATACACGTACATTAGTAACGGATATGACCTCCACCATTTTTAAGCAGCATTTGAACACGGTTTGGCATGGAGTCTACTAGTTTCGAACAGTCACTGTTGATTTTCGGATCTCTGTACCACACTTGAATCAGCGCCTGAATAAGCTTCTCCATAGTTGTACAGTCTACAGCACGGAGGCGACTTTTGCATATAGCCCACAAATTCTTTTCTCCACTGGTCTTTCGTCCATTCCTTGTACTTTTTTGCCAATTTATACTGCTTTTCTTTCATTTTTTGGGTTAAAAGCTGTTTATTGACAGGTCTTCTGACTTTTTGTCCGACTGCAATAAGGCACCGTATTCAATGCATCACTCATCTTGCGGGGATCCTTTTTGCTTTGTCGAAGCAAGAAAACGTCATCTTTAGGAGTTGTTTCCTTCTTACAACCACACTTTACGTTTAGGAGAAACCGATCCAGCTGCTAAACTCACACCAACCACTGAAGCAATCTCTCGATTCATCTTAGCTGTGTGTTCGTGCAGAGTTACGATCTTCGTACGTTTCCTAGGTGTCACATCCATCTCGAACGGCGGTCGAATCAAAAGCTGATGAAATACTGTAACTGCTTGATGTAATGATTGCATCATGCACTACGGCGGACGGACAGGATTCTACAATCTGGTGCAATACAGTAGCTGCTGGCATAATGATTGCATCATTAAAACATAAAAAAATGATCAAACTGACTTTTCGTGTTTGTTTTGAGTACAGGATTACGAGTAAGATAGAAAGCATGCTTTGTTTCAATTAATTTGCCCAAGGGTGTAGTGGGTAGTTCCTGAGACTGGCTGGGTGGGTCCTGTTCTGGATATGATTGCACTCCCCCAAAGGAGTAGATGCATAGCTTAGGCGACACTTCTGATCCACATGGACGGCCTTCCATCAGCTTTGGTTAGTAGTCTCGCTGCCACCATATCTTGACAGAGATAGCTTAGCTTCTGTTGACTGTGTTCTGGTAATCCCTAGGTTAGATTGCTGTAATGTGCTACTGATGGGGCTGCCTTTGGAAGTCCAAAAATGCCCACCCACAATGCCATTAGGAAAGTCTACACCAGTTTTCCAAATGGACACACTAATGAGCTAATGGAGAATCAATGTGCAATGAACGTTTCTTTTTCTGAATGAAACCAGTTTCCCAAGAGGAGCTTTTCAAGGGCAAAAGAAGATACTGTACATCTCGATTGTGTGTGGACTACATAGAAAAGAGCAAGTGGGAATCTATTGATTCTAGAATAAAATGATATCACTTTGGAGCCTTCATTGTCCTTTTATTTCTATGTCAATTAGGCATGCACCTCTGCATTACTGCTTAGCTGATAAGAGATCTCCTTACATTTAGTAGTTAACATCAGCAGATTGAAACAAATAGAACAAGAAGCCACAGGATCTAGCTATCAAGTGGGGCTCTGCAGGAAACCTATTAATTGAGGCAACCAGCAGGGTGAACACTTGGGTCTCGCTGATTTCTCATATTGGTCTTAATGACACAACAGACAGCCTAGAGCACTTTACCTGCTGAACAATGTGTTTAAGCCTCTGTTCCCTGGGGTGCATAATCTAAACTCCCAGAGAAAACACTTAACTGAGGGGAAACCAGCTGGTGCTGAAGAGCTATAATTGTAAAATACAGCACCCATGCAAAGCTTCAAGATGACTTTTAAAATTACAAAGGCTCATAAATGTAGCAATCAGGGTAGGAGGGTGGGGTGGGGTGAGAGTGCAAGAGGAAGTGGTGTGTGCGGATGCATAATGCTTATAATTATAACTTTTTTTTTTTTTAAGTGACACTTTCAGCCTGTTAGTTTCTCTTTCAAATAACTGCTTTCCACAGGGATCCTGGCAATTCATTTGCCATTTTATAACCAACTGGTAAAAGGAGTGACGGTCATCCAGCATGGGTTGTGCCCATGATGGCTTCTGCAGTAGACAAGACCAGGCAACAATCTGAGTCGTGGTGTAAGCTGAGGAGCAACTGGATGCCAGCTAATTTCAGTCCCAGCTCCTGCCCACCTAGCAGTTCAAAAGCACGTCAAAGTGCAAGTAGATAAATAGGTACCGCTCCAGCAGGAAGCTAAACGGCGTTTCCGTGCACTGCTCTGGTTCACCAGAAGCGTCTTAGTCATGCTGGCCACATGACCCGGAAGCTGTACGCTGGCTCCCTCGGCCAATAAAGCGAGATGAGCACCGCAACCCCAGAGTCGTCCGTGACTGGACCTAATGGTCAGGGGTCCCTTTACCTTTACTTTTACTTTTGCTTCATTGACTACGCAAAAGCTTTTGACTGTGTCGACAACAGCAAACTATGGCAAGTTCTTAAAGAAATGGGAGTGCCTGATCACCTCATCTGTCTCCTGAGAAGTCTCTATGTGGGACAAGAAGCTACAGTTAGAACTGGATATGGAATAACTGATTGGTTTAAAATTGGGAAAGGAGTATGACAAGGCTGTATATTGTCTCCCTGCTTATTTAACTTATATGCAGAATTCATCATGCGAAAGGCTGGACTGGATGAATCCCAAGCCAAAATTAAGATTGCCGGAAGAAATGTCAACAACCTCAGATATGCTGATGACACAACTTTGATGGCAGAAAGTGAGGAGGAATTAAAGAACCTTTTAATGAGGGTGAAAGAGGAGAGCGCAAAATATGGTCTGAAGCTCAACATAAAAAAAACTAAGATCATGGCCACTGGTCCCATCACCTCCTGGCAAATAGAAGGGGAAGAAATGGAGGCAGTGAGAGATTTCACTTTCTTGGGTTCCATGATCACTGCAGATGGTGACAGCAATCACGAAATTAAAAGACGCCTGCTTCTTGGGAGGAAAGCAATGACAAACCTAGACAGCATCTTAAAAAGCAGAGACATCACCTTGCCTTCAGAGGTTCGTATAGTTAAAGCTATGGTTTTCCCAGTAGTGATGTATGGAAGTGAGAGCTGGACCATAAAGAAGGCTGATCGCCGAAGAATTGATGCTTTTGAATTATGGTGCTGGAGGAGACTCTTGAGAGTCCCATGGACTGCAAGAAGATCATAGAATCATAGAATCATAGAGTTGGAAGAGACAACAAGGGCCATCCAGTCCAACCCCCTGCCAAGCAGGAACACCATCAAAGCATTCTTGACAGATGGCTGTCAAGCCTCTGCTTAAAGACCTCCAAAGAAGGAGACTCCACCACACTCCTTGGCAGCAAATTCCACTGTCGAACAGCTCTTACTGTCAGGAAATTCTTCCTAATGTTTAGGTGGAATCTTCTTTCTTGTAGTTTGAATCCATTGCTCCGTGTCCGCTTCTCTGGAGCAGCAGAAAACCTTTCTCCCTCCTCTATATGACATCCTTTTATATATTTGAACATGGCTATCATATCACCCCTTAACCTTCTCTTCTCCAGGCTAAACATACCCAGCTCCCTAAGCTGTTCCTCATAAGGCATCGTTTCCAAGCCTTTGACCATTTTGGTTGCCCTCTTCTGGACACGTTCCAGCTTGTCAGTATCCTTCTTGAACTGTGGTGCCCAGAATTGGACACAGTATTCCAGGTGGGGTCTGACCAGAGCGGAATACAGTGGTACTATTACTTCCCTTGATCTAGATGCTATACTCCTATTGATGCAGCGTTGGATATGACTGAACGACTGAACAACCTTTACCTTTACCTTTATCTTACCATGACTGTAGCAGCAGCTGTGGTGGTGGCTGCAGCAGTGGCAATTGACATTGAAGGAGCAGCCATAGCTCTGGCCCCAACAGCTGTTGCAAGAAGTAATGGTATTATGCAAAACTGAAATGGGAAGAACCTGAAAGAGAAGCAAGATTCTGGGCAGGTCTACCCTCTGACCACCCTCCCCAAAATGGAAAAATTCAAAGCCCACCAAGCTTTCAAGTCCTCTACAATACGTTTGAAGAATAGAGGGTTTTAAATGAAGCAGTTTTCAAATGAAGCAGTTTGTTCAGATTCCTAGGAATGTGAACCCTTAAATATTGCAAGGAGCTGGAACAGGAACAGGTCTTAATGCCCGCAGACTGTCTAATAGCTCGTTGAGTCTGGGGGTTCACATTCCCAAATAAGGACTCTGATTTGTCACAGTTTATGTGGAAACCCGATATCGCCACAAAAGAATTTATAGTTTTAATTACATCTAGAAGAGCAGCTTTTAGTATCTCTATTCTTGCTTGTTATCTCTATTCTTGAATAATTACGGCTTTATCAAGGCCTCATAGATGAATAAGAGTCTCTCAGGGAAGATATTCTGTCAGTTATTGTATCTTGTGGCTGATCAGGTAAAGACAAGAAAGAATTTAGAAATCTCGTATCCTCCACAGCAAGAGAGTCTCTAGAATCATTTTCTATATAGGGAGGGTGTTGCTTTCTGCAATGCTGATTTGAATGTTTGTGATAATCAAAAATTTATGGTTACACCATACTAATAAGATCACAATTTTCATTGGTTTCCCCCCCCCTTAGGTCTCAAATCATTGTAGAATAGGGATATGCAAATGATGCTTTCAAAATAATCTTATCACTCTCAGACCCACATTCAGGAATTCAATCTTTTTACCATATACTTATTTTGTGATCTGCCAATTCTGAAAAGTCATCTGTTTATGATGCCATCAATATTAAGAATCCCTGGAATCTACTAAAGGGAATTTTATGTTGCAACCAGGTGAGCATGCCTTTTGGTTTGGGGAAATTTACAAAAACTATTCCCCAATTTTGAGGTGTTAATTTTAATCCTCCTTGTTCTAAATTTTGCTTCCTAACCAATAGGCCAAATCCCTCCCATTAAGAACATGATGCCATGGATCAGGGGTAGGCAACCTAATGCCCGTGGGCCGGATGCGGCCCAATTGCCTTCTCAATCCGGCCCACAGACGGTCCGGGAATCAGCGTGTTTTTACATGAGTAGAATGTGTCCCTTTATTTAAAATGCATCTCTGGGTTATTTGTGGGGCCTGCCTGGTGTTTTTACATGAGTAGAATGTGTCCCTTTATTTAAAATGCACCTCTGGGTTATTTGTGGGGCCTGCCTGGTGGTTTTACATGAGTAGAATGTGTCCTTTTATTTAAAATGCATCTCTGGGTTATTTGTGGGGCCTGCCTGGTGTTTTTACATGAGTAGAAGGTGTGCTTTTATTTAAAATGCATCTCTGGGTTATTTGTGGGGCATAGGAATTCGTTCATTCCCCAGCCCCCCCCCAAAAAAAGTATAGTCTTGTTTTGTTGGAATTATTTCTTCTTTTCCAATTTTTCGCCGAATCGCCCTCTCAAGCTGGTGTCTCTGGCCCTAACTGTTCCCCTACGAAAAATTTCACTGTACACCACTGACACACAAATGCACACATGGCTACAAACAGTGCCCTTCAGGAAATACAGTAGCTGGTCTGAAACAGAAGTACAGTGTACTATTGGAATGGCATTTGAAAGCTGAGGAAATTAAATCGGTTATGAATCATTGGGCCAAAGATATTGGTCATAATATACAAATAGAGGATTGGGAAAAATTATGGAAAGAGGGAAATGATTTATAATGAATTGAAAAAAATGTTGAAATATACATTTGTTAAAAAACCAGAAGTCCTTCTACTGGGTATTGTGGGTACAGAAATTCATATGAATGATAAAAAATTGTTTTTATATGTGATAACTGCAGCAAGGATATTGTTAGCCCAAAGATGGAAGCAAGAAGAAATGCCAATGAAAGAAGAGTGGAAAGAAAAATTGTTGAACTATGCTGAGATGGCGAGATTAACCGGGAAAATTTGGAAGCAGCAGGACCAGACTTTGGAAGAAGCTTTTGATGTATTTGGAAAGCAACTGTAACCAATTGACATCGCTTGTAGGGTTAAAAGAAGTTTTGCAATGAGTAATATATAAATTATTGTGAAAAGAATTAAAAATAGGTATTAAGATTTGAATTTATAGCAATAACTGTAGTAACAAAATCCATATAAACGTCGTGATGGACTGCTGTTTGGAAGCTGAAAATTCCTTATAGTATCTATTTCTAATTTGTACTCTTAAGTTTTACTGGTTCTAATTTTTTTAATCAAATTGTACTGTGTATTTGTTCTAGTTCTGTTGTTCTTATGAGCTTAAAGCTGAAATAAAGTGATTGATTGACCAATGTAGTAACAAAATGCATTAGAAAGGATTTTTTTAGAAAACCATCAGTTGAGGTTGAAGGAAGTCTTAGGCTGTGATAGCCAAAGATTTTGAAATGAAGTTTAAAAGGATGATATGCTGGAAAATATGTGTGAAAACCAATAAAAAAATATTTATAAAAAAAGAAAGAAACAGAAGTACAGTGTAGGCTGCAATCTATTTAGCTCAAGGTTGTTTTATTTTGACTCGGACTTCTGGGGAAAAAATGGAGAGAGGAACTCCCTTGGTTGGACAACTTACTCTGGCAAGTGGTGAGAAGTGATGATAAGTCCTCTCCTTACAGGTGATTAGCCACTTGCAGCAAACTATTTCACTTAAAAATGCAGAGAAGTTTTTTTTTTAAGCTTCTGTTTATTTATATGAACATTTTATTGTACAGCACTGTATTGACCCTGCAAATTGATAATGGAATATGACAAAGTAAATTGCACTGCTGACAATTATAATTGCACTGTTTTGCTGTGTATTGACAATGGAAATGGTGCTGAACAGCGAGCCAATATTGTGACACGGTATTTGACAGGTGTTGCATTTGAGTAAGCAGAGAAGAGACCAATAAAAATAAGATTTTGATCAACAACACACAATTGTTTGTTAATAGTCCGTGATGTGGTTCATGAAGTAGTGTGTGTTTGAAAGTGGGAGAAGTCTCTGGTGCTACCTTAAGAGACAAAGGCCCCAAACAGATGACCAACTCACTCCAGCCGTCATCACAACACCTTGAGCAGCTGAGAGCCAGAGAAGTGTGACTAGCCCAAGGTCACCCAGCAGCTGCATGTGGAGGAGCGGAGACGCGAACCCGGTTCACCAGATTACGAGTCTACCGCTCTTAACCACTACACCACACTGGCTGCTAAGACAACTAACGTGGATGTGACCACAAAAGCTCTCCTGGCTGCAGCAAATATTAGTATTCCATGGCCATGTGGCTTGGTCACAAAACAGCCATTCTGCTTGATGTTGTTTTGCAGTTCTCGCAAACAGAATCTGGCACCTGCTTCTACTACGTTATTTAATTCTCACACTGACTCTTTGCTGAGCTGGACAGCCTAGGCTTTGACAAACAAATATAGCAATGTACGGTAATCTTAGGTTATAGATGAGTCACAGACAAACACACCCACACACTGCACATATTGGAAAGCTCCTCTATGCTTGCAAACCACTGATACCCTCCAACATTTATCTGATGAAAATAGGGACGTCCCATTCCATAATGATAATTTTACTATTGATACCCCACCCATCTTACTGGGTTGCCCCAGCTACTCTGGGCAGCTTCCAACACATATAAAACATAATAAAACATTAAACGCCAGTGTGGTGTAGTGGTTAAGAGCGGTAGACTCGTAATCTGGGGAACCGGGTTCGCGTCTCCGCTCCTCCACATGCAGCTGCTGGGTGACCTTGGGCTAGTCACACTTCTCTGAAGTCTCTCAGCCCCACTCACCTCCCAGAGTGTTTGTTGTGGGGGAGGAAGGGAAAGGAGAATGTCAGCCGCTTTGAGACTCCTTCGGGTAGTGATAAAGCGGGATATCAAATCCAAACTCTTCTCTTCTTAAACATTAAATAAACTTCCCTATACAGGATTGCCTTCAGACAGCTCAGCGGTGGGATAGCTCTATACCCTCCAACATTTCTCCATACCCTCCAAATAGGGACATCTCTGGGAAAAGTGGGATATTCTGGGATCAAATCAGGGACAGATTCTCTAAATCAGGGGTGTCCCTGGAAAATAGGGACACTTGGAGGGTCTGACCGCTGTATTCTATCTTGCACCGGCATTTGAAGCAAGCCTATTAGGCCTATTCCTTTTTTTAAAAAAAAATGTAATTTCACAGCAGATCTGATAGCACTAGAATATCTGCAACTCAAAAACCAGCCCTTTGTATTCAAGGATCTAGGTTGTATCTAGGTAGTATCTTGTTGCTTAGAATATTATAGTTTAAGTTTCCCTTGAAAACTGATTCATACCCCTTGTTACTTCACATCTTCCTTGTTGTATTACTAATTTTGTTCACCTAGTGATTCAGCTTCTAGTTATTTTGACTTAAGTACCTAAAGTTAAGTAAGCAAAATTAAAGATGTCCACCATATTTCTATCTCCCTAGTAGATCTGAGAAAATGTTGTTTTCATAAGGACAGAGTCTATGGAAGAGCCAGTTAGTGATAATCTTCAGGAACGAGAAATTAATATTTTGCAGTTCAGAGAAATTAACTATTTATTTTGGCAGAGACCACCAAGGATCAAAAGGAAGCAAATTTAAACAAGGTCTAAGGTCAAAAGTTTTGCTTTGAAACCATAATCCTTTGTTGGGAACTGCTGTTTGGGATTTCTTTCAAGTGAATGTTTCTCGCTGACTCATGAGATATTAGGATGTAATTTGAGACTGTGTTTCCATAGAAGTTAGTCAGCTAAGATCTGCTCCTCATCCTGACTTCTTCATGCGGTAGTTAACACCAACTGTGTTAAGATCCTGGATTAAAAGCATGCTCCTTTAAAGTGGTTTGTAACACTTAGCTGATAGCCCTGCTGGATTCCTTGTACAAATAAGTGCTCACACAACCAGTATTCCCCCTCGAGCTGTGTAGCATCGATTCCGAGTACTCATGTACACAGACAATCCTATGAGCTTCAGGACATGATACCAGCTCTGCCGAAGACTTCTAGTGCCAGCTTCAGCAAAGCCCTGAAATACATTGCTTAAATATATGGTTGTGCAGTTGCAACCCCAGAGATCATGTTTGTTTCTTCAGCTGTGACAGGAATGCAGCTGTGGTTCCCCCTCCCCTTGTCCTGTTGGCTACCCAAATCTCCCACCTGCTGGAGCAAACAGAACTACAAGAAAGAAGATTCCACCTAAACATTAGGAAGAATTTCCTGACAGTAAGAGCTGTTCGACAGTGGAATTTGCTGCCAAGGAGTGTGGTGGAGTCTCCTTCTTTGGAGGTCTTTAAGCAGAGGCTTGACAGCCACCTGTCAGGAATGCTTTGATGGTGTTTCCTGCTTGGCAGGGGGTTGGACTGGATGGCCCTTGTGGTCTCTTCCAACTCTATGATTCTATGAACTCTCAGGTTGGCCAAAAGAGGTTGAAACAGGGATGAGCAAAGCCACAGCTGTCTCTTCTCTTACAGCTGTGCAGTCTGCGACAGAAACAAATAGAATAGCACCTTGGCTTACGTTACCCTGGGGTAACAGAAACTTCGGGTTGCGAAAGTGCCACCCCCGGAAGTGTTTCACTGTGCGCGCATGCGCGCTGTCACCCTCCGGCTGCAGGAACCTCGGGATCCGACCGGAGCTCCGGAACAGATCCCGTCCGCAACTGGAGGTACCTCTGTAATGGGTTATAAAACCAGGCAGCTATTAAACCAGTGCGGGTGGCGCTGTGGGTTAAACCACAGAGCCTAGGGCTTGCCAATCAGAAGGTCAGCAGTTCGAATCACCGCGACGGGGTGAGCTCCCGTTGCTCGGTCCCTGCTCCTGCCTACCTAGCAGTTCGAAAGCACGTAAAAAGTGCAAGTAGATAAATAGGTACCGCTGCAGCGGGAAGGTAAATGGCGTTTCCGTGCGCTGCTCTGGTTCGCCAGAAGCGGCTTAGTCATGCTGGCCACATGACCCGGAAGCTGTACGCCAGCTCCCTCGACCAAGAATGCAAGATGAGAGCCGCAACCCCAGAGTCGGTCACGACTGGACCTAATGGTCAGGGGTCCCTTTACCTTTACCTTTATACTTTTTTTAAACAAGGTATTTGGAAGGCTTTGTTTCAACTTTTATAGTTCTGTTTTATACATATAACTCAGTTCAACTCAAGCACAGGCAGAAGTGATTTCTTGATTGTAATCAAGTCAACATTTTCTTTCCATGTCTCAAAACTGGATTAATATATTGACATTGCACTACTGTATTCCACACGGACCTGATTATGGGTTGGCACTGGCGGAGGAAGAGGGCTGCAGTGAGTGACATTGCCGTCCCGCACCCTGGGACGCTCGCCGCGGGCGGCTAGCCTCGCCCCTGGGTGCACAGCATGTGCGCCGCTCCGGGTGCCAGAGCAGCTAGCTTCGTGGGTTGGAATGTGCCCTTCTTCTTCTTCTCGGGCAATAGATCTTGGGACTACATTTCCCTTAGGCAGTCAGAACAGCTATCCTGCTATACTTCAGTTTTCAGAGCCTTGTTTGCGTAAACAGGGTATACCAAGTCAAATGTGGACAGTTGATGAGGTTGCCATTTGAGTAAGAGAGGCTATATATTGCACTTCATCGCCCCACTAATACCCTCATTATTCAAAGTGAAATGCCTCATAAGTCTGGGATATGTACCACGCTACCTCAGGAGTGGTCTCTCATTCAATAGAGCACAAGGAGGTTATGAGCTCCTTGCGAACATCAGTCAGGCTATTCCAGTCCAGAAACATCCACAGCTGCCCTACCAGATGAAGCTGGTAAAAGCCACTCCTAGCCACTGAACCTCTAGTGACTTATGGGGTGGATCTACATACAGAGGGGGGAAAACACTATAAATAAGTCTGAAATTAAATCGTTATAACAAAAGAAGAAAAAACCCAATGTAAAAATCACATAGAAAATTTGTTTGCTCTCTGGCACCATCTGGTGTTGCATGTTTATAACACATTCAAAGTGGGTTGTTGTTTTTTACTAATGTAGCTGAGTATGGACACAGGAGCACCCCTAGACTATGAACCTACACATTCAGTGGGAGTATGACCTGCACAAAGAAGTTAATCGACCAGTTATCCAGACTTGTAACTGCTCACCCACAACACCTCTGACTTGCCAGGATTCAGACTCAGTTAATGCACTGTAACAATTACTTACAGTATATTGCAGTGTGTGCAGTTGAATCATCTACTGCAGTTCTTATTGACCTCTATCTCTTCAGACTGTGGGTGGGGGAACTGCATGTTTAAATGTTTCCCCATAAAAAAGAGCTGTATACACTATAGATTAGCACTACAGATTATTAGTGTGTCAAGGAAAAGGCTGGGCTAGAATCCATCTCCTTGACATGCTCATTTTAGTGTAAAGGATTTCTTCTTTAAAAAATAGAGCACATTCAATAAAGCAATTCCCCCCCCCCTTCGTTAGAAGTGGTACAGCCTAGCAAGAACTGTAGCACACGGATTCTACTGATTGAGGACTCAAGAAAGGTAGCAATTTAAAAGTATGTTCCAAGTAATTAATTTTTGTAGTATACCTTCCTAATTTGGAGTAAGTTTTCCTTTTCTGTTGCTTCTTCAAATTATATTTTCACAGTTTGATCACCATTTGTTGAATAGATGAAGCAATTGTATACACTCAAACCTTAAAGATATAAATTCAATATTGCTGTTTTCCCACTAACATAATAAATAAGCAGGATAATGAATCTCAAATGCAGAATCGTCTGGCAAGCTCAGCGACATTTACCAAAATTTAGTATTGACAGAAGCATCAAGGGAGCAGTAATAACAATCAACATAGATCAACAAATGGGAAATTTGCAATTTTAAAAGTGTTAATGCAGAAAAGGGCCTGGAGTTATAACAGAAAATAAAATGTGCATATCAGGTCACATGGCAAAATAGAGAATGATACCAAAATTATATTATAGACACTACACATACCAGAGACAGAATGAGATTTTGTATGATTCTGCATTTAGAACACCACATATATTTATAAGTACCTTGCTAGTTCCGCTCCCGGGAAAATCAGAAGATTACTATGTCAGGTTCCTATTGGAAGACTGGACAAATGCCAGAACATTAGCAGTGGCGAAGTTTCTATCGGTGGTTGCAAGAACCAATGATCCCTATTTTAAGTCTGAACAAAATGCTTGTGTAACCTGAAGGCAGGCTGTCCAAATTGAGTATTGCTTTGTAACGAATTGATGGATCTCTGGACCGTAATAAAGATTGTTGTTGTTGTTGTTGTTGTTGTTGTTGTTGTTGTTGTTTATAAGTACCTAATTCAAAGCAAAAGGACAAGCCCATGACCAAGGGGTGTCTAATACATGTATGTTTGTCACATGATGACTCATCAAGTGATGACTTATTCAGGTAATTAATGGGTGATAACAAAAGTGACACCACTTTTCTTTCTGTACAACAGAGGTCAATCGCGATCTACTGGTAGATCCCCGTGAGGTTTTGGTAGATCATGGTCGATCTCTGGCAAGGGTGTCCGTTGACACTTTCAAACCCTTTCTAGGTGTCTCATAATGGGGAAATGAGATGGCAGCTGGAAGGAGGCAGCCAGCACCTCCAATCTATGTGCATTAGGACATCTGGAGAAAGCCTGCTGTCCTCCTCTCATTATGCTCAGTTTTTGAACACCTGAAAAATCGAAAAATCAGCTGATGACAAACACAGATGCCTGTGTAAACCAAACACAAGAAGTCAAGCAAAAGTGCACCGCAGGTTTCTCATCATGACATGCATTGAAACCCTTACAAGAATGGTGGCAGGCAAAATTGCAGTGAAAACGTGCTATGGATTACGCTAATACAGACCGATGGTATCCCATATATGCCCTGAAGTGAAAAGGACTATTGAGAGGAAAGTGTACCTGGAAAAAACTTAAAGGTTACCTCAAGTCTGCTGGTACTTCCTTCCCGTCCATGAGTGGCACAGTTTGGGCTACATTTTCATGAGCATGAGAAGATGAATTGTAAACAGAGGGTGAAGTGTAGGTGGGTCGCTACGAAGCACAGCACAGTGATAACAGCAAGGACCTTTATTGAACTACGTAACTGGGTAACGGGCAAAGCAACTGCTTATATACATTTCTGAAAACCTGGGCCACGCCCACTCCCAACGTGATTGGCTGTCTAAGCTTCCAAGCTGCAAATCACGACTCAGAGTTCAAGAGCCAATGGCAGAGGCCCAAATTGTGAAATGTTCTGTGATTGGACATCATAACACAGGAACTCAGATTCCTTAGTCCAGACTCAAGCTCAGGCAAACACAGACCACTGAATACATAACAGAGGGAATGGCAGGAGCATTGAATGGTGACTTAACTGCTCTAAGAGTTTCTGAAGGTGTGCCACTCTCACAAAAGGATGCAGTTTTCTCATTACTCTTCAACAGGCTAGATCAGGCATAGGCAAACTCCGGCCCTCCAGATGTTTTGGAACTACAATTCCCATCATCCCTAGCCAACAGGGCCAGTGGTCAGGGATGTTGGGAATTGTAGTCTCAAAACATCTGGAGGGCCGGAGTTTGCCTATGCCTGGACTAGATGTTCAAAAACCCCAAGGTTGGTGGGGAGAGAAAAGACTGTTGGTGTTAGTCACACTATCCATGTCTGAGTCTGATAAGTTTTAAGATGGGATGTGGGAGGAGCTAGCAGCCATTCCGTAACTTGCAGGTTACGGGTTTTCTTGGGTAGGAAAAAAACCCTCTTATTCATGGGTAGGCAAACTAAGGCCCGGGGGCCGGATCCGGCCCAATCGCCTTCTCAATCCGGCCCGCAGATGTTCCAGGAATCAGCATGTTTTTACATGAGTAGAATGTGTCCTTTTATTTAAAATGTGTCTCTGGGTTATTTGTGGGGCATAGGAATTCATTCATCCCCCCCCCCCAAAAATAGACCCCACAAGGTCTGAGGGACAGTGGACCCGCCCCCTGCTAAAAAAGACCCCTGCTCTTATTGGTTGAGCTTCCATCTCTGCAAAAACAACAACCAGCTGTTATGCAGTTCTGCCTGTATCACTGAAAAAGTCAGTCTTGAAACTTATAGTGTACTTAACAATTAAATGCTTAAACTGTTGAATACATCATTTTTTGCACTTTTGCAGCCAAGGAAATGCAAATATAGCCAAGCTTCTAGATTTCAAAGAAGTGTATAGTTACAGAAAAGTTAAGGAAGGGGATTTAGCACCACACAAAAAAAAATCCAGGCAGGAGTATATTGATCATGTCAACAGTGGGAGGAAAAGGATAGTGATCAACAAAATTGCATTCTCATTCCTTTTGAAATAATGGATTTCAGCAGATAAACTGGATGAAGCCAAGGACAAAGGGTACTTCTAGATGGGTATGCATTGTAGGATCAGTGATGTTCTTGCACACACATTTTTCACAGTATTCACAGAACATCATTGACATCAAAAGGCAAGATAGTATTCTCCGTCCCATTTAATACAGATTCACTGGGGGGCGGGGTGTAATGTTAAAGAACCCTGTTGCCAATGACCTGTTTGCAATATCTAAATGATCCATTTGCAATATTAAGCAATATTAATTAACCATCTGGAAGCACCTAAGGTATATAATCTATGACATCACGTACAAACATGATCCAGCCCCATCACACTGTCCCATAGCTTTGGTTTGATACCATTAAGATTTCACAATTTCTAGGACTATTAGTTATTTAAGATATCTCATTAACCCAAATTGGTATGAAAATGTTACACATCAAATTTGGAACCTATTGTAAAAGAGGACTATCCATCAATTACAGCAAAACAAAGGTGTTGTTTGCCAGAAAGCGTAAACAGCACAACTAGACTATGGATGGACATAATATAGAACAATGCTGATCATACAAATATTTAGGGCTTAATTTTTCTGAAAATACCCTATGGCACACCTACTTTGAAGCAATAACACTTTCAGCTACACGCTTTTGGGGGCCCATAAGGAAATTGTATCACACAGAGGGCCACTGTTGAGTCGAACCAACATTAAAGATTTTTGTAGCCAACTATTGCAGGGAGGAACTTGATGTAAATCAAAGTAAGATCCTGAGTATGATATTGGCAGTGTCACATAGTACACCTGGAATACTACAAAGGACTGAACTATGTCTCCCCTCTATAAAAGCCCATACACATAAATCTGTATTGTTGCACTGGGGGGAAATATTGCAACCAGAACAACACT
Organism: Darevskia mixta; assembly: GCA_034641385.1. Lineage (NCBI taxonomy): Eukaryota > Metazoa > Chordata > Lepidosauria > Squamata > Lacertidae > Darevskia > Darevskia mixta. The sequence continues at coordinate 1,450,456 of JAWWNH010000242.1, forward strand.
TAGCCCAAAGATGTTTTTTGGGATTTGCAGAATAGGGAAGACTGGGTAAAATCTTGTAGAGGTCTGATGCAGTTATTCAATCTCCCCAACTATCTGGTCACAAGATACGAGATATTGTGTTTAGGGAAGATGGAAAAAGACATATTGAATACATTAAAAATGCAAATCCTCTATTTGGTATATTAAAATTAAAACAGACCACAAATGGGCTATGTACTTGCGAGAACTAACTCCCCCACCCCCACCCCGTTAGACATGCTTTCACCCAGCTCAGATTCTAGACGATGAATATCTGGCTGGGAGATATACTAGCAGACCCGCAAGAGAGTGCCTCTGTATTTGTGGTTCAGGTCTGTTGAGGATCTTGTACATTATATTGCCCATTGTATGGGCAATTGTATGACTCACCCACTGCATGATTCACCCAGGGCTAAATTTATCTCCCCTTTTCAGACCGCCTTGGAAGGACAACCAGATGTTTTTAAAAATCAATGTCTGTTGGCAGATGTTGATAAATGCATCAGTTATAAAAGGTAAAGGGTAAAGGGACCCCTGACCATTAGGTCCAGTCGTGTCCGACTCTGGGGTTGCAGCGCTCATCTCGCATTATTGGCCGAGGGAGCCGGCGTATAGCTTCCGGGTCATGTGGCCAGCATGACTAAGACGCTTCTGGCGAACCAGAGCAGCACACGGAAAAGCCGTTTACCTTCTCACTGGAGCGCTACCTATTTATCTACTTGCACTTTGACGTGCTTTCGAACTGCTAGGTTGGCAGGAGCAGGGACCAAGCAACGGGAGCTCACCCCGTCGCAGGGATTCGAACCACCGACCTTCTGATCAGCAAGCCCTAGGCTCTGTGGTTTAACCCACCGCGCCACCCGCGTCCCGAAAAGATGAGTGAGTTAGGACTAAATGGGCATTTTGGAAGGATAAAATTTGGGGCTAGGAAACCAAGACTGACAGTGCCTACAAGAGATTCATTTTGCTTATACCAATGACATTCAAAGAGCACTGTAAACTGTAGGTGTGCTTTCACTGTTGGCATCTGTCTGTATCGAGAGACATTGGAGTGCGCCTCTGGGGATGAAGCCAAATGGCTGTGTTAGGAGCAAGTGAGCTTCCCGGAGTGCAAAGCCAGGCAGTGTGTATGGAGGTCCTGAACAAGACCACCCCCATTTTGGCCTTGCTAATGTGGTCCAAAGGAAAGCAGAGCATTATGTTTGGCACCAGCTTGGCTGCAGGAGTTGCTGGAAGGAGGTGTACAAGGCGCCATCCAACTGTCTGAGGGTCTCCACTTTGGATTTGTGTAGGCTTTACTCCTTAGCCTTTTCTTCTCCCAAAGATATCCCTCAAGACAGCAGAGGTTTAGGATCAGAGTTTTCTCCTAGAGGGGCTGCCTTCATGGGTGGATGAGCCCCATCTGTCTCTTACTTCCCTCTACAGCAGGCATCTCCAAACTTTGGCCCTCCAGATGTTTTGGACTACAATTCCCATCATCCCTGACCACTGGTCCTGTTAGCTAGGGATCATGGGAGTTGTAGGCCAAAACATCTGGAGGGCCGCAGTTTGAGGATGCCTGCTCTACAGCACATGCAGAAACCACCTTCTTGCCCGTTCAATCCATCTGAGCTTGTCTTCACAGGTAGGGGAAGATCTTAACTCATCCAGGGTTTGGGAGCCACCCTTACCAGGTTCAGCTGGCCAATCGAAACCGTTTCTTGAACAAGCCACTTCAGAAGGAGCACAACGTTTCCCCCTCAAGAGGTACTAATCCTCCCCTAACACCCCATACACCCTGTGCTTTGGTAATGCAAGGTATATTCAATGGTTTAGAAATACTTCTGTAAAAGGCCTGATGATTGCTCCAAGATCCGCTTCTCTTCAGTCACTTCATCATGCCATTCAGGATCAATTTTGGGTCCAATTTTTTTCAAGTGGGATTTTAGTTATTAGGAGAGTGTCACTGGGCCCTGCTTTGAAAATAGACATCTCAGTTCTCCTGCTGTGTTTGCTGACTTCTATTTCTGGGTGATAGTAAGACATTATCCTGTGAAAATCTTCTGCTCAACTGACATTACCTCTTAATTATATCTCCATTAAAACTAAATTAGAAAGCAGTCAGGAATGTTAAGCCAATTGAATTGCTCATTTGTCTAAATATTCCAATACCTCTTTTTTTTGGTGGTGGTGGGGAATGTTGGATGATGCAATAGAATGGTTAACGACTTACTTCATTGCTGGGAAGTGTCAGTTATAATTTTAAACTCAGATAAACTGCTTGGACAATGCAAGGCTCTTACATGGTTAAACCCTATTATGAGTCTGGAGTTGACCTTTCTGTTTTCATTTTTAATTCAACAAGGAGATTTTAATACTAAGTAGGGCTTGGTTGTTGTTTTTTCCCTCATTAAAAGGAGGAGCAGCAAATCATTCTACAGATAAGCCCCGGGCTGACCAAGGAAGGCAAAGTAGGCCATAGTATTTTTAAAGCCCTTTGGCCACTAGTCCTGTTTCTCAATTCATGGAGAGCAAAGTCACAGCCAACGAGGGGAGAGAAGAGTGGGAATTGCATAAAACCCCCTATGATCCCTTGCCATTGAAGGGGACTCTTGGGTAGCCCTCACTTCTTGCAGGTCCTCGCCATCAGAAGTAAATGACAGTATCACTGGCTTGGGCAGATTTACACCAAGAGGAGAGCAAAATGATCTCACCACTCTTCAATAAATGCTCCCCTGAGCAAATCTAGATCCTGGTGTCAGGATGCTGTCAGCGGCTCCCAGCTGGTTGCCAAGGAAAGTATAAAGACAAGGAAAAGTTTCTCACAGTCCTTTTTTATTTCAGTTTTTACAGAGGGAGTCTATAGAACCCAGCCTCTTGGACAATGGCATTGTCCCAAGTGAATCTCCACCCCTGGCTCTCCAACTTCCTCATTCGTCATTCTCATCACCTCCTCTATGGGTGCTGCTACATATCGTCTGTCTTTGAGCTCTATGCTCTCCTACTTTTAAGTCCTGCCGGGCTCTGGGAGATGAAGAGTCTGGGATGCTTTCTAATGACAACGTGTCAGCCAGGTGTTGCTCTGGCTCTCCCATGATCCCCCAACTTTCCCCCTCATGTGCCTCTGAGCTGTGACCTCCCTCAAACCCCTGTTGTAAATCCATACTGTCTTCCTCTTTCTCCTCCGGATGGGGAGGCAGTCTCCAACATTCCTCCTCTGCCAAATTAAAAGGTAAAGGACAAATTAAAAGGTAAAGGACCCCTGACAATTAAATCCAGTCATAGATGACTCTGGGGTTGCGGCGCTCATCTCGCTTTACAGGCTGAGGGAGCCGGCGTTTGTCTGCTCCACAGACAGTTTTTCTGGGTCACGTGGCCAGCATGACTAAGCCGCTTCTGGCGCAATGGAACACCGAAACCAAAGCAGCACACGGAAACACCATTTACCTTCCCGCTGGAGCGGTACCTATTTATCTACTTGCACTTGATGTGCTTTCGAACTGCTAGGTTGGCAGGAGCTGGGACAGAGCAACGGGAGCTCACCCCGTCGCAGGGATTCAAACCACCGACCTTCTGATTGGCAAGCGGCTCAGTGGTTTAACCCACAGCGCCACCTGTGTCCCTATATAAGGGCAAATTAGCTGGGCTCAATACATTGTAACCTGGCCTTTCAAGTCAAATTTATGGAAACTTGTCCTATCAGTGGCTTTAAGTTCTGATAGCTAAATGGACTCTCCAGAGTGGGCAACTCAGTCATTAGAAACAGACAGATGAGTTAGTGACGGTGTGTAGACCACAAGGTGAACTGCCGGCCTGGTGCCTAGATGCAGGTGTGACATTTTAGACAATGCTGAGGATGAGTTGATGGTCATGAGACACATGGCTACCAGTTACACTGGAAATTGTAATTGTGTGATGCTGGGGGGGGGATGTGGTTGCTAGGTAGAAAGTTGAAATCCAGGAGAGCTTAGAAATGTTCCCTGTTCCATGTGCAGGACCTGTGAGACAGGTGGAGCAAGGAAGTTTCAATGTGTGGATGAGATGGTGGTATCAAGAGCAAAGATTTGGGTTTGACAGACAGCCTGTGCTGACAGAAGGATTCCATCTCATGTTCTTTATTTCTTCCACTCCCACTATTATGATTCTTTGACCTGTATCCTTCCTTTCTTCTTTAAACACAATCTGTAAGTTTTTCCTGCTCATTTTCTCACGTGCGATACCTGATGTTACAGCCAGCCAAGCCGCTCTTTCGGTTAGGTTGCTGGATAATCATTCTTGGTGCTCAGCCGGTGTCTTTCTACAGAGGCTAATTGGTGGGAGGCGATTCTTAAGGCAGGGGGCTCAGGCTAGGAAGGCCAGCAGGACATGGAAAAGGTGTGGCATCCCAGCCCCTGTGGCGGAAGGAAGAGAGCAGGTGTCTGCGTATAATTAGAGAGAGCTGGAAAGTTGGCTGAAGGCACATTATAGTACAGGGGATTTGATGTGAGGTTGAAGATCTGCTGCCTTGCAAGACTGCACTGCTGTCTTCCTTCAGCTGCATTCTACGTGTAGATGCATGAATCAAGTTAATGTCACCCAAAGAGTTATATGTCTCACAGTGTTCTCTCTGCCAAAGGAACCGGTTTGGACTGGGTGTTCATCAGTATGTGGATGATACCCAGCTCTACCTCTCTTTCAAATCAGAACCAGTGAAGGCGGTGAAGGTCCTGTGTGAGTGCCTGGAGGCAGTTGGAGGATGGATGGCGGCTAACAGATTGAGGTTGAATCCTGACAAGACAGAAGTCCTGTTTTGGGGGGACAGGAGGCGGGCAGGTGTGGAGGATTCCCTGGTCCTGAATGGGGTAACTGTGCCCCTGAAGGACCAGGTGCACAGCCTGGGAGTCATTCTGGACTCACAGCTGTCCATGGAGGCGCAGGTTAATTCTGTATCCAGGGCAGCAGTCTACCAGCTCCATCTGGTACACAGGCTGAGACCCTACCTGCCCGCTGACTGTCTCACCAGAGTGGTGCATGCTCTAGTTATCTCTCGCTTGGATTACTGCAATGCGCTCTACGCAGGGCTACCTTTGTAGGTGACCCGGAAACTACAACTAATCCAGAATGCGACAGCTAGACTGGTGACTGGGATCGGCGGCCAAGACCACATAACACCGGTCTTGAAAGACCTACATTGGCTCCCAGTATGTTTCCGAGCACAATTCAAAGTGTTGGTGCTGACCTTTAAAGCCCTAAATGGCTTCGGTCCAGTATACCTGAAGGAACATCTCCACCCCCATCATTCTGCCTGGACACTGAGGTCCAGTGCCGAGGGCCTTCTGGCGGTTCCCTCACTACGAGAAGCCAAGTTACAGGGAACCAGGCAGAGGGCCTTCTCGGAAGTGGCACCCGCCCTGTGGAACGCCCTCCCTTCAGATGTCAAAGAGAACAACAATTACCAGACCTTTAGAAGACATCTGAAGGCAGCCCTGTTTAGGGAGGTTTTTAATGTTTAATAGATTATTGTATTTTAATGTTCTGTTGGAAGCCCCCCAGAGTGGCTGGGGAAACCCAGCCAGATGGGCGGGGTATAAATAATATATTATTATTATTATTATTATTATTATTATTATTATTATTATTACTACCGTGGAGCTGGATAACACTGCCTTTCTTGTGCAACTACAGCCAGAGGTGTACCTAGGCTCCCTTGCATCCATGGCTAGGAGCTATATCAGTGCCCCCAATCCCTTGCACCCTTGGCAACGAGACGTATTGTTGCCTCCCTTGTGTCCTCGCCAGAGGAGCCTGCGCTCCTTGTCCAGCCACCCAGAGCAGTGGGGAGTGTGTGGACCGGTGGGCGGGTTCCGAGCCAGAGTGGAGAGGCGGGGGCCAAACTGACCGACCCCTAGGTACACCCCTGACTACAGCATCCCTGACAGAGGCCAGCCAATCTCTGCTTAAAGACACCCAGTGACAACAGAGCCCAACACCTCCCAAGGCAGTCTGCTCCACCGTCAAACAGCTCTTACTGTTATGATGTTTCTCCTAATGTTTTAGCTGAAATCTTCTTACTGGGATTAAAGGACACCGAGGCCATTAAGTTTACAGATAAAACAGTTTGATTTTAAGGTGGAGACTGATGGCGAAGACAGTATAAATGTAAGAAACCGCAGAAAGGGGGGAGGGGAGTAGACGTATGATGTGGAATAATTCAAATTTACGTTTTGTGTTTGTTATAAAATAAAAAGTATAAATAATTTTTTTTACAAAAGAGAGAGACTGAAGGCAAAGAACCATAAAACTTTCCAAATGGAGCAATGCAAGAAGTGCTTAATTGCAAAGGAGATATGCCTTGGGACAAAATGAACCCTAACCACTTTTGCTTTGGTAGTGTCCACAATGACCATCATCTCGCTCTTCAGGCCGAGGGAGCCGACGTTTGTCCACAGACAGCTTTCCGGGTCATGTGGCCAGCATGACTAAGCCGCTTCTGGTGCAATGAGACACCGTGACAGAAGCCAGAGTGCACGGAAACGCCATTATTATATTATATATTATATTATATATATTATATATTCTCATTCCCCCATCTGACTGGGTTGCCCCAGCCACTCTGGGCAGCTTCCAACATATATAACAACATAATAAATTCAATTCAATTTATTTCGGCTATTTGCCCATATATAAACAAAACAAACAAAACAAAACAAAACAACCAGACAAACCAAGCAAAACAGCAATGCAAAATAGAACAGCGAACAACCAGTACAGGAGAAAACCGTCAACGTTAGGCAATCAACCCATGGTATTAATTCAATGCTACCATTTCAAGGACAAAACAGAGGGCTCGGATTTTTGAATAAAATAGTAATATAGCTTTCAATATTCAAGCAGCATTCCAGTACATCTCTTAATCGAAAGGACTGCAGTTAGGAACCTTGCGACCTGGAGGGTTCTATGGGGGTCCATGTCTTGCAGCATATAAGCTAGATGCGCCTCGACAGGCTTATCAGCTAGTTCCTGTATTATTGAGTTTAATATACTGGTCCGCGCTGATCTGTACATGGGGCAACTGAACATTATATGCTGGAGGGATTCAGTTGACTTATTGTCACAAACACACAAAACCGAGACCTGGCCCTTTGTAAATCTGTGTCTCAGCACATTCGATGGAAAAACATTAAACCTTGCTTTAATGAAGGCGAATCTGTGTGATGCCACAGAAAGGGAGGTTAGGTAAGATGGAACCTGATAGATAGGAGTGATGCCAATATTTGTCGGCGAGCAGACTCCCCCACCCGTCAATAGATTTTGATATAGTTCTACTTCTTCCAACCTCTGTTTAACAACATAATAAAACATTAAAAACTTCCCTATACAGGGCTGCCTTCAGAAGTCTTCTAAAGATTGTATAGTTACTTATCTACTTGGCTTGGTGGTCACATAACCCCATACCCTCCAGCATTTATCTGATGAAAACAGGGACATCCTAAGGAAAAGTGGGACATTCCGATATCACATCAGAAATCAAGACAGCACCTGTAAATCTGGGACTGGCCCTGGTAAATAGGGACACTTGGAGGGTCTCTCATCAGTTGGCAACACAGTGGAAGCACGAGCACTAAGGCCCAAGCAAAATGTGACGCTAAAAATCAGGTTGCTTCAAAGTTCTGTGATTCTTTGTATCGGCTTCAAGTAGAATCTGACTTTATTCTGCAATCTTGACTTCATACAAAATATTCTGGCAACTGTCCCAGGTAACAAAACAAGCCCCCAGCAAGGCCACCCTCCCACCCTAACTAAAAATGTAGCCTAATGTCTTCAGCAATTCTTACTCACTCTCTCCAATGCTGTTTTGAAGCACTACTGTCTGCAAAGAGTATATCTGGCCAGCCAGTTGCACTTCGGGGACTCAGGTGTATGTTAAAAGATTAAAGCCCCGGACCAGATTTCTTCTTCTAGATTTAACTTCATATGGCGTGATTGATATATATCAGCAAAAAAAAAAAAAAAAAAAAAAAAGAAGCCTTTTCTATCTAATGGCTCCCCTCACCCACCCCCACCCCCCGAATGGTAGATTTGGTTCTGTTCTCTCTGTAAGAATTTCTTGAGATTCCAGAGATTTAGATAACAACTATTAGTACATTAGAGCTGCGGTTTTGATAAATGTCTACATTATCAGCTCTCATGAGGCAGCAGCTGAAACCATGAATTTTTCATAGCACAGCCAGTACAGTCACCCATAGATTACATTACTCTGTTCATAAGGGGAAAAATAAATTGGGCACGAGCTATTCATAGATTTCAAACATATATGTTCCTTTTCCAAAGTTAACGTTTTTGAAATGGACTGTCATATACAATTCTTGGTATACTGGATTACGCTTGTCCCACCGCCGAGTCTTCATTTATTTGGTTTATATCAGCCATTTCATCTTCACGAGAACTGCATTCAAGATGGCCATTCTCTGAATGGGGATTAGCCAGACTTTGTGGATGTGGCCAGGGGAATGGAGGGACGCATTTGCTTTTCCGGAATCCTCCGGAAGGTTTGCCAGGTTTGACCTCTGCAGTTTAGAAAGGGCAGGAGGGGAATGAAACCAGAAGCATAGAGAGACTCAGACGAGCCTGCAACAAGCTGTGCGTTTAAAGGGGAATGTTTAAACTCTGCTAAGATATAGAACTTGCTAACGCAAATTAGGAAGGATATCATTAAACAATATATCCTCTCCTGCCTCCCATAACATCCCCACAGCTTTAACCCACAGGGCTTGCTTTAATTTCTGATCAGTTGACTGGCACTTACAGTAAACCACAATATGGGCAGAGGCTGGCAGCACTAGGGCATAGCTATCAACCTTCCCTTTTGGGGGGGAAAATCCCCTTATTCCAGCGCCGTTTTTCGCTGTTTCCCTTTTTTTGCGGGAAATTCCCTTTTTCCAGCCCCGTTTCCCACTGCTATCCCAGATTGTTAGATATCCCGTAATTTTCCTGGATTTCAAAGGAAGCAGCTCCTCTCCCTCCCTGCCGGCCAGGCAGGCTCCTCAGCTGCGTTGCTCGGCTGCGTTGCTCACCAATAGTTACAGAGAATAGGATGTCATTAGACAACAGCACTGTTTGTGCTTTGCTTGCATGTAAAATCAACCACTCTGGCCCAGCCCACAAATACACTCCTTCCAAAAGAGTGTTAAAGGATGCAAAGTCTGCAACACGTTTGTATAATAAGTCATTTATGGATGCCAGAGAGCCAAAAGAGTGAACCTGATCAATCCCCCCATGAAGAATTGACGCTTTTGAATTGTGGTGCTGGAGTCCCGTGGACTGCAAGAAGATCAAACCGATCCATTCTGAAGGACATCGGCCCTGGCTGCTCACCGGAAGGACAGATCCTGAAGCATCGCATGAGAAGAGAAGACTCCCTGGAAAAGAGACCCTGAGGTGGGGAAAGATGATGGTGTGTAGCCTGGTGTAAATTAATTTGTAGCCTGGGGGGATTACTGTGGCGTGGACTGTCCCCGAGAACCATAGACTGTCCCCGGGACAGGTGAGGCTGCTGATCCCTTATTTTCAAATCCGAAAGTTGACAGCTATGCACTAGGGAGGCGGTAGATATGCTGTTTTACAGAGTCCTCAGCAGACACTGACGGAAACAGATACATTTCCTTCTGGAACAGGTGAATCCTTTCAAATAAGGGTTTCTAGTGCTGCAGATGCAGAAGATGAAAATGCCCAAGTGCTGGCACTGGGAATTTCGTATCCAGTGCATTCCATAATAATCAGACATCTAAATGCTGGCATCCAGACTCAAAGTGTACTCAGTTTAACCTCCCAACATTTTAGGCTATTAAGAGGCCCTAGAGCAGAAAATTGATTCCTGTGCAACAAAGGTCCTGAATAATTAGAACGAAGAAATGTTGCAGTGCGACACGGTTTTGTTCAGGGTGCCAGCCAGCCATGCCCCTTTCCAAAATACTCCATTGCACGTGTCTCCATTTTTCCACCCTACTCTTCCCATGCAGCGTTCTGTCACCTGCTAGTGCTTAACTGCTGAATTCACCAAGAAGGAAATACATGGCACTGAAATGCGTTTGTGAACAAATGGTAAAGTCAAATGGGATGTTATCTGCACAAGCTCCAGGGAAATTAGTGGAAGCTGTGCCACGCTGCAAGTCTCATTAAAATAAAGCAATGGAAAATAGCCATGACTGGCTTTGCCAGACTGGTCTAAGTTTGCAATTCCTACATGGGGGTAAATCCTATTAAAGATGCATCAGCATACATCTGTGTTGTATATTGTAGAAAACGGCAACTCAAGCCCACTTCTTCTTACTATTCTTTTTTCAGTAACAGGCTGTGTACAGACTACAGTATAGTGTACATTCAGTGTGCTCCATGTGCTGTTTTTTTTCTAGTGTTGTACACACAACATCAGCCCCAATTCAGACATATCCATTTCTTCCATTGAGTTAATGTGTTTTTTCACAAACCGGTTTTGATGCAGAAAGAGATTTTAAAACTGAATAAATTTGCATTGCAGCCCGCTTGCATACAACTAAAAGTACATGTGAATTGTGTCTTTCTTGCTGGGGTGGTTCCCTACCATGATGAGGTCTCAGTGGGTGTACCACAGTGGAGAATCCCATTTCCTTTCTGCCCTTCGGGACCATCACTTAGCTTCTGATTGTTCATTCACCTTCTGCTTTATTGATGACCTGCTGGTGACACATTTTTAAAATCCACATTTTGAGACTGCCTGATAGATCAAATATTCAAATATTATTTATTGCATTAGCCATATGGCCATAGCACATAATGAGAAACCAGGCGGAAACCTGTCACGAATGTACATAAAATACAACAGATACATTTTGTACAAATACATTAAAAAACTTTAAGTATAAAATCATGCTGAATGAAACAGATAAAATAAGAAGCAATAACAGGGCATGTCGACAGTGACTATGTCAGGAAGTTACATAGGTCTAGGTCTAGGGCAAGTTAGCCAAAGAGGTGGCCCTGAGTTTCAGTGCCTGTAAAATATAGATAGCCACACCACGTGTGACCAGGGGGTTGGCGTCTACCAATAAGTATTTCATGCGGTCGTCATCCCAGGCGATGGACGGCGGGATTAAGAGGAAAAGCCTGGGTCTAACTGTAACATATAGAGGGCAGTGGAAGAAAAAATGGATAAAGTCCTCTATCTTTCCCTTGTTGCATGGGCAGAGTCGAAGATCCAGCGGAGTATTGGAAAATACACCCTGTAGGAATGCTGTAGGGATGGCGTGGAATCGTGCTAGTATGAAGGCCCTTCTTAACGTGGGATCAAAAACCTTGTATCTCAGAAAAAATGGTGTGCACACACAGGTTGTTGTTGTTTAGTCGTCTTAGTCGTCTTCGGCTCTCCGTGACCCCATGAACCAGAGCATGCCTTGGAAACTCTCACTTTCTTCTCAGAACTTCTCCTTTTTTATGTCCATGGAGTTTTCTTGCCAAAATACTGAAGTGGTTTGCCGGTTCCTTCTCCAGGTGGATCACATTTAGTCTAAACTCTCAGCTATGACCTGTCCATCTTGGGTGGCCCTGCACGGCATAGCTCATAGCTTCTTGGAGTTATTCAAGCCCCTTCGTCACGACAAGGCAGTGATCCATGAAGGGGCTTGTTGTTCAGTCGTTCAGTCGTGTCCGACTCTTCATGACCCCATGGACCAGAGCACGCCAGGCACGCCTATCCTTCACTGCCTCTCGCAGTTCGGCCAAACTCATGTTAGTAGCTTCGAGAAGGGGCACACACAGGTAAACCTGAACAAATACCTGCCCACAATACTGAGCTAGATGGACCAATGTTCAGGACTCAGCAGACGGCCATTTCCTATGTTCCTGTCTTCTTGGTAGTGATGTCCGCCCTGTGGAAGGAAACCAACAACTATCAGACTTTTAGAAGACATCTGAAGGCAGCCCTGTATAGGGAAGTTTTTAATGTTTGATGTCTTACTGTGTTTTAATTTGTTGGAAGCCACCCAGAGTGGCTGGGGAAACCCATGATATAAATGGGTGGCAAACAGAATGCGCTTCATTGTCTATCATCTTTAGTAATTCCCTCTCATCGTTAACTCATTATTCTTTATATACATACATTATTTATCTTCTAATTGTCCTAATAAAACTTCATACTTCTATTTTACTTAATCTTAATTACTAATCTGTAAACTATCATTTCTTCCAGCTTTTCCCTTTCTTTTAAATCTTACAATATTTCTTTAGATATACTTTAAATTTCTTCCATTGGAAGAAATTGGAAGAAATTTACTGCCATTTTTTTTAGACTGGGAGTAGATCACAGTCTCTTGGGAGTTAGATGTGCCTGGATTATAGGGTGTGTTGCATTGGGCTGGGGCCTTATTCCATTTCTAACTCCTCTAATCAAATCACCAAACAACAGAAGTAATTTCTGACCAGAGTTAAAAACAAACAAACACCAAGCACCATTTATTGCATTTTTAAATAGGCGTGAGAAGTTTCAGACCTCTGAGATTTGCAGAAAGATTTTTCACCTTGTTACTTATTTATACAACACATGTTGCTTTTAAAAAAAGAGGGGGTTGTATTTAGCTTTGCATTTCTCAACTCCTCAGCCTACATATTTAGTCCTTCGTCAGCTTGTTGGGGGGGGGGGTAGGGATACATTATGGAACTGTAACTCACTGCAAAAACCATCTCTTGTAAACATCAAACTATATAATGGGAAAAGTCATAACTCTAACTAAGATGTTTCCCAACATCCCTCTGCTGCCTTAAATGAAGATATAATTAACCAGTGATGTATTTTGAGTCAATTTGCTGTTTAGGAACTTCTCTGCCAAGAGCCCAGTGATTCACTGCTGTATCTTATGCATGTCTTGAAGTTGCCCGTTAAATTATCCCAAAATGAAATGCTTCTCTAGTGTATGTTGTAAGCTAATTGCTATATTAACATAGCCATTAGTAGGGAATCCAACCAAATTTCGGAGCGATTTCAGTCATAGGCCTTATTAAAGAATCATGCTTGCTCCCTTGATTGGAAATAAATGATCAGTCACTTTCACTGAATAACTGTTTCCTTACTAATGAAAAGTCAGTAGAATTAGGATCATTTCCCCTGGCTAGAGTCCTACTTCAGAGGGAGGGCAGCTCAGGTAGGGGATGACATGGTGGGGTAGTAGCACCCTCCTGACCTCCTGACAGCTGAGTTGCTGCTGCTGCTTACCAAGAAGAAAGGAGGGTCAACTGGGAAGTTGGCATGGTGCATTAGCAGTACAAGCCAAGCCCTGGCTCCGTGGCTCACCTAAATTCAGGGAATTCTGTTCCCAGGCAGCTGGCAGAGCCCCTCTTCGCCACATGCCCCTGGCGATGTCGACTGGACTACTGATCCTAAGCCCAGCTCAGCTTCAGGTCCCCCACCAAGTGCCCCCTTCTAGAACCCATCGCTCTCAACCGACTCCACCCAACATTCAAACTCCCTTTCCAAGCCTCCTCCAACCTTCCGTCTCCACCAGAATTCCTCTCTCTCTCTCTTCCCCGCTCCCTCCTTGCTTGACATTCCCTTTGGAATTCTAGTAGCATCACCTCAGTTACCATATTGCAGAAAAAGAGGAAGAGGGTACAGATAGAATCCAGAGGTTAAAGACCCTGGTTTATGTCTCGCAGGAGGACTCAGGATCCACCTTGGACCTCAAACCTTCCCTGTTCCCTCCCTGTGTCAAATTAAAGATTGTAAGCCCCTCGGGGCAGGAACCTCTTTCTCAAGGGTCACGCGCAGCGATGGTGCAGAGAAATAATACAAAATAAATCTCACTAGGCTCCTGCCCTGTGCAAGCTGAAGCCCAATAAACGCCTTTCCCTTAAAAACAAAGGCTGTGTACACACCATCCATTTGGGGCTCCTGCAGCATGAAAAGTGGCTAAGTCCGCAGAGCTGCATTGCTGACAGGCAGGGACTCAGACCTTAGAAATTCAATTGGCAGAGAGGGCTCTGTGTGAGGTCCTTTGGAACTGGCCAAATTGACGGATATAATAAGACTAAAGCCAATGAAAACAGTCAAGAAGGAATGGAAGTGCTTGAATGATTATTTAGAAAGACAAGGTTCTAACGTAAAAAATTGGCTGTGTCTAGAATGACCTCGTGAATGGAAAAGGGGAAACATACATATACAGTGGTACCTCGGGTTAAAGACGCTTCAGGTTACAGACTCCGCTAACCCAGAAATAGTACCTCGGGTTAAGAACTTTGCTTCAGGATGAGAACAGAAATCACGCTGTGGCGGCGTGGCGGCAGCGGCAGGCCCCATTAGCTAAAATGGTGCGTTAGGTTAAGAACAGTTTCAGGTTAAGAACGGACCTCCAGAACGAATTAATATCTTAACCCGAAGTACCACTGTATATAGTAAAGGTAAAGGGACCCCTGACCATTAGGTCCAGTCGCGGACGACGCTGGGTGCTCATCTCACATTATTGGCCGAGGGAGCCGGCGTACAGCTTCCGGGTCATGTGGCCAGCATGACTAAGCTGCTTCTGGCGAACCAGAGCAGCGCACGGAAATGCCGTTTACCTTCCCGTCAGAGCGGTACCTATTTATCTACTTGCACTTTGTCATGCTTTCGAACTGCTAGGTTGGCAGGAGCTGGGACAAAACAACGGGAGCTCACCCCATCGCGGGGATTCGAACCGCCGACCTTCTGATTGGCAAGCCCTAGGCTCTGTGGTTTAGACCACAGCGCCACCCACGTCCCTTACATATATATACATATCTATATATTAAGTGCCTGGCGTGCTCTGGTCCATGGGGTCACAAAGAGTTGGACACAACTAAATGACTAAACAACAAAAAGCTACAATGCCCAGGATCATTTGGGCGATGTCATGTGCTTTAAATGCTCATTGGATGCTCATTGGATGCACTTTACATCATAGGAACATAGAATTGTAGAGTTGGGAGGGACCCCGGGGGTCATCTAGTCCAACCCCCTGCAATGCAGGAATCTCAGCTAAAGCATCCATGGCAGATGGCCATCCAACCTCTGCTGAAAAGCCTTCAAGGAAGGAGAGTCTACTGCCTCCCGAGGGATTCCTTCCCACTGTCAAGCAGCGTTTACTGTCAGAAAGCTTTTCCTGAAGTTGAGTCGGAATCTCCTTTCTTGTAACTTGAATCCATGGCTTCAGGTCCTAAGGGCTTCTGGAACAGGAGAAAACAAGCTTCGTCCCTCATCCCTGTGACGGCCCTTGAGATATTGAGAGGGCTGCATGGTGTGGCTCTCAGAGAGCAAAACGTTTTTCTCTCCCCTTTCTCCACCCCATGCAGAATTGCAAGGGGTCAGTGCATCTGGTTGGTAAGAAGATGGTCGGAGTTTGGAGCCCAGCCAGGACTGGCTGTGGGCAGGATCCTGGCATTATCGGGGGTTGGACTAGATGACCCTTGGGATCCCTTCCAACTCTGCCATGCTATGATTCCATCAAGCAGCTAAAGGAACGGGCGGGGGAGCAAGATGCAGAACAAGGGGAGGCACAACCACACCCCAACAGCACCCTCTGGCCTGACCCACTGAGGCCTCATCCCAGCATGCTTTGCCCGCCCCTCCCCCCATTTTATTGTTCTTAACTCAGCTGCCTGACAGCCCAGCAGCCTGGGTTGCCAGCTGATGTCACAAAGTGCTGCCCCTGTGTGCCAGCTGATGTCACAGAGTGCTGCTTTGCAAGCAAGCCTGATAGTGGCTGCAAGAGGGATGCCTGTCAGATGATGGTGAGAGACTTGCTGAGACAAGTGATAATGAGAAGGAACTCTGAAGGTAGGAGGCCCAGAGGAGATGAGTAGTAGAAGAAGAAGAAGAGTTTGGATTTGATATCCCGCTTTCTCACTACCCGAAGGAGTCACGATGTGGCTAACATTCTCCTTTCCCTTCCTCCCCCACAACAAACACTCTGTGAGGTGAGTGGGGCTGAGAGACTTCAGAGAAGTGGGACTAGCCCAAGGTCACCCAGCAGCTGCATGTGGAGGAGCGGAGATGCGAACCCGGTTCACCAGATTACGAGTCTACCGCTCTTAACCACTACACCACACTGGCATATAAATATATAAATATATATATAATACAGTAGCATATAAATATTGTTATTGTTATTGTTATTAGTGTTACCTGTCGCTGGTGCATGGCGGCTTGGCTCCCTGGCTTGACTTGTCCACAGCTGTTGAAAGGAACACGGACCATGGGCGAGTGCCAGACCCCCCCCCCCGGCATCTTGCCGAGTGTGGGGGTGGCACCCAACTTTTGTAACAAGACTCATATTTACATGATAACCAACGCAATGTGGAAGAGGCATGTCTGCATCCAACACGGGTCAAAGGAAGAGAGAGGGGAGTAATATACTCTTTTTTTCTCCATGAGAGCAGGGAAAGGCACCTCACACAAAGGCTATGGGGTCCTAGTTCATAAACCGGCAGTATTTTTAAAATGTCAGCTCAGAGGGTCAGAGCTGTCTTGTGTCTATGTGTTGATACCTACCACGCTCTAATGCACATTCTGATATCAGTGACATCTTGCCTCACCCTTGGGGTGACGGGGTTCTTTGGTCATATATCAAAGCTGTCATTATATATAGCCTATGCTGGGATGCCTCTCCCAGAGACTCTTGGACCATATCTGTTAAATGCATTAAGAGTCTAAACAAATTCTCAAGCTTTTGGATAAGCACACAGTAAGTAGGTGAGGCAAATAGACTTATGTCACTCCAGCCACGTTTCGCGTCTCAAAAACTGCACCAGAAAATCATTTGGACATTTCTGTTTGAAGTAATTCCTGGACCACGTGCCTTGTCAGCAGCCCTCTCTTGGATTGCTGGAGAGGAATAAAGCAAGCATGGCAGTCCTGGACTACAGTGCTTCCAAGTTATACAGTTTGTAGACAAGAGAATTGTGCAGGGGGGGCGGAGGGGCAGATAATAGTTTGGGACATGACTAGCACTGGATGGAAGATGAATGACCTTCAAGGAAGAGCAGCACAGAAGCACAAGAAATAAATAGAGGGCAGGCATAGCAAGTGA